>OY728138.1:1374953432-1377453432 GCA_963277665.1 Viscum album | reverse complement strand
CGAGGAGATGAACTTGCAATATGAGGAGGTAATTCTGATGGTGGAGGATAACATTCCCCCTAGATAGAGGTGTGAGGTAGGGGCCCCTGGCGGCTTGTAGGGCCTGAAGGATATGGAGGTGGATAAGCAGATGGAATTACTCATGCATTATGGTGAAGAAATGAAGGAGACATCTCTGGTGATTAATGTTACGAGGGAATATATTGATCAAATGATGGAAGATTAATCCAAGTGGAAATTACTAGAGAGTAATCCAATTGGATTGACAAGCAAGACCGCAAACTGGTTAAATGTTTTAATGAGAAGAATATTATCAAATATGAGTATATTAAATCTTGAGATTATCTAGAATGAAATTTTGAAGACATCATATAGGCTGATCTAGACTGCCAGGATAGTTCCTTTCCAAGGAATATGTTTAGGGAAGGAGATTCTAATCACCTCAGACATGTGTTTAATAAGTCAGTTGTATCCTTTAATGCTTGATCCTATTTATTTGTGAGGGTTCTAACTTTCCCCTTAAAAGTATTGAAAAATAAAAAAATGTTAATTTTTATGAAATTGGGTATGAAACTTGAATGAAGCGCTTGACATGATAAATGATTTTTTGATAAGAAATGTCATGATTTTATAGTAAAACCCCTCCAACAGAGGTGCGTTGTCTTCAAGCTAAAAAGTAGTTATTAAAATTTTATGCCTTCTTGCCTTATTTCCTTGGTTTTCCTTTTATTAATTGATGTCAAGGTTTGGTAAATAGCATGTTGATACCCGACCTTCATTGAAGTTATGAAATGAGTTGCCCCTTTTTCATTATAAATGTTCATGTAACCAATGAACCTTATAAGTTCATAACTTGGTTTGTATTATAAATGAAGTGGCACTTGTCTTATGTGTGTTTCAATTAACCCAAGGCACCCCATGGGTGTTTGGGCTACTTAGACATAGAATTACCCAAGTAGGTAATTGAGTTGTTTTTATAACTCTTTCCTTGAACATGACCCTTGGGATTATAAGTGGCATTTCTATGTTATGAATGAGATAATTTTTTGGGTAAGGTAAATGGAATGTTCAAAATGGATTATGCAAGATGGTAGAAAAATTTAAGGGTAATGAAAATTATCCCTTCCTTTGTAACTTGTGACATAAATCAATTTTCCATGTTTAGGAAAATTTAGTGAGATGACCTTGAGTAGGAAGGATCACATCAAAATGGCATGCCTTGATTAAATGGTTTATTCATAATTAATTACCTACCTTATATTAAATGGTGTAAATGAAATGGATCTTTGAAATGGAATTGAATATGGAAAATGACATGCATGAGAGGTCCTTGCCTCATGCATTTAATTGAATGTGACCAAGGCCATGATAATGTTTTAATTGAAATGCTTATGATGTGTTTTCTTAAGTATAAATGTGATCATGCATACTTATATGTGAATTAAATGAGAAAATGAGATTAATTATAAGTTAATTCCTCATACATTATATATACTAAATTATTACTCCACATAGGCATGTGGAGCCAAGGGACCGTGAGAGCCCTTGGGAGGGATGACTGTGTGAGCTTCCCAATAAGAGTGAGGGGATAGACTGTGAGAGTTTCCAGGGTGATGGATGCTTTTGGGTAGGTCCTAGTCCTTCCAATATCTGGATCTAGGGGATAGACTATGATAGCTCCCCTAGTGATGAATGACAGTGGGTACATCCCAGTCCTTCTAGCATGTGCATTCTAAGGGACCATGCGAGACCTTAGGATGGATGACTGTGTGAGCTTCCTAGCTAGAGCCAGGGGATAGATCATGAGAGATCCCCTGGTGATGGATGCCTTTGGGTATATCTCGATCCTTCTAGTAGCTATAACTAGTGGATAAACCATGATATCTCCCTTGGTGATGGATGATAGTGGGTAAATCTCGGTCTTTCAAGTACCTGCAAGCCAAGAGACTATGAGAGATTTTGGAATTGGGTTAGAGGCTAGACTGTGAGAGCTTCCCCTGGAATTGGATGGTTGTGGTTACATCCTAATCCTTCCCAACATATATATAAATGTATATATATATATATAATTATACTATGTATACATATATATTTAATGTGACATGATCAAACATACTAGCCTTGGGCTGAATCAGGTAGACCCGCCATGTGTCCTTTAGAAACATGAGCAAGATATTATTTGAATATTCAATATTTCTTTAATTTCTCTATACCTATAGAATGTTCAAATTTATATTTCACTATCTGGATTGTTCTAGAAATTGTGGGTGTTGGCCTACTGAGATTTATATCTCACACCCTGATCGGGCCACCATTGCACTGGGGTACCCGAGTAGACTCTCTTGTTCATAGAACTATGGAAATTGGTTTATTTCCTATGATGTGCTGCTTGTACCTAAGGATTTAGGAGAAAAGGACTGAGTTAAATATCATTATGATCATGGATATCACTTTAGGTCTTTTTTACTTATTTTATTTATTTGAGACCTTTATTGTAAAACATGTTTTATGTTTCTTGTTTTTGCTTATGTATCATCATCCACCATGAATGCTTGTATAAATTGGTGTTGGCTAATTCTATTTAGTTTTATAAAATCCATCTTCCATTGTTTTTTATTTCCTTATTTACTACTTACACTATTTCCTTATATTATATATCTAATAATACGACTGTGCATATCTAAAAAGATGGTATAGTCTCCCCACTATCACCTCCCGAGACCCTCACTTCTAGTTAGCAGCCTTTGGAATATAGGGATACATGCTTGAGGCCATGTGACCCACCAGTATGACTAACAGTTCAATGGTAAGACGGGTCAGGAAGTTAAAAAGTTGTATCAGAGGTTGAATTTTATTTTGTCTTACTTTTTGGGATGATAGACAGGATACTAGGAATGTGTCTGCACTTGGTTAATAACCATTCTTGGGATTGATCTCCCAACATATAGGAAATAACTATGTGACCAGGGCTGGGATTGTTTTTCATGATATTTTCTATTAAACTTGATATGATTTCACCTAGATTGTTTGGTTCACATTCTTATACTAATTATTTATTGAATTTTATGGAAATTCACCCATGACATAGTTCGGTGAGGATGAAACATTTCATGCATCATATTAGGAACCTAGAAAATTAACATGTCATGCATGTTCCATTCCATGTAGTTGTATTTTCACTTTTACTACTAATTTAATTTTGTTCTTTGAGTAGTATTCCATGATTTTATGATTAAAACACGTTTCTCAGTGTTACTACTTATATTAACATATTGTTTTGTTAATATGAAATTAGTTGAATGTGAAAAGTTTATTGGTTGCGATTACGATGAGAGCCATTTTTTTGTTTTAAGGTGTATGGGTTCCTTATAAATGGGAAAAGGTAACCTATGTATTTGAACCATTATTAATGGTTGTTAAATTTTTAATTGTTAAGTGAATTAGTTTTGATTATTGGGATCCAAATGCCAAACTATAAAATGTATGAGTGCTTTATAGGTTGGTATATGAACACCCATATGACTAGACCATTTTATATAAGCATGTTAAATTCCAAAATGAAATTTTTTTCAATTAATGGGAGGAAATTTTCAATCCATGAAGTGTATGAGAACTTAATGAATTGGGAAATGGAAACCCATGTAGTTGAACTTTTTCTATGCGACTATGTTATATTGTGAAATAACTATAAATGTAAAGGGGATGTTTAATTTATAATTTGAAATGAGAATTGGTTAACTGATAAATACACAACTGGGACCAATTAGGTTAGTTGGGGAATTTTTTTCTTATGATATGACCCATCTAGGTGTTTATAAACTTTTATATTTGAGAAACTACTATTGGGTTTCTTTATAGAGAACCCGGGTTGGTTCAGTGGGACCTTCGTAAATATCCTTGTATGTTAAAAAGAAATTTAAATGTTGAATTGACTATTTATAACGGGATGTCTAAATTTTTTTAATGATTAAAAAGGATGTTTTATGAGACATTACTGTTTTTCTTTGAGCTATTTGTTAAAAATCAAGTTCCCTATGTTTTTGTTCTAAAAGTATGCTTGATATTTTTAGTTAAATATTATAAGATATTTGAAATATAAAATGTGAATAAATGAAAAGGGGTTGGAAATGTAACCCTAGGTGGTGTCCTCTATTTAAAACCATCCTGTAAGGCTAGTCTGAGCTTCTCTTATGGTTTTCCTTGGAATAGAAATAGGTGCTTTCTCCATAGGCCATTTCATTCTTAGAAATGGCTTTGATGATCATATTTTGAGCCTAGTGACCTTATAGTTAGCATGAACTTGATACAGGTCAATTATTGTGCTTCGTAAGGGGATATCCCATAGTATGTATCACCCTTATAGATCTTGTTCCTTACTTGTACCATGATTTTTCTAACATTTGGTGATGTTCAGGTGCCATTGTACCAAGTAGGATGCTTAGTTTTTCAGTGACACCCTTGTTCGGATGGGAGGTCATGGTATATTTGAATTTTTTATGGGTGTGATAATTTATTAATGCTCAGTTTCAGTAGGTTATACACACCTCAGGCATGGTCGACTACTTCGTTGGTTGATTGACCCTTTCATTTTTTCAGTGACGAATGAATTTGTATGGCGTCATCTAGGATAATGGTCATATGGGGAAATACGACTCTGAAATAAATCTATTGGGATGTTGATTATGGTCTTAGCTCATCAACAAGTAGAGTGACCTAGGCGATAAGGAACCAAGTTCATCATAATGATCGGGAGGATTTTTTAGAGACATGGGTGTTTTGACATGCCAGTCTCATTGTTTTGCCTTTCCTTGAGTGCTTTAACATTATGATCATAGATTGGAGGAGAATTACACATGACTTTGTGTTGAATATTTTTGGTGTGTATGAAACCTTTGTAAAAAACCATTGGTCTCAGATGACTTCGGTGGTTAAGTCTTGAGCGAACACAGAAAGCCTTGTGGGGGGTGGGGGTGGGGGGGAGGGGGGGTTAAAGGTGTGTGATCGGTTGTAATGATGCATCGACAAGTAAAGCCAAGACTCATTATTGAAGTCAAATAGTTGTGGTTATACCTTTCTTCATTCCATTAGTTTAGTTTGTTTGATTTGAAACCGTTTAAAACCATATTAGTGTATCCTACTATGTGATGAGCATATACCCTATATTTTCTTCATCCTAGACGCACTAAGAGAGCGTCGGTCTTATGCTGTGCTGGATTTTTTTTAGAGTTGTTGATCTTGTTGAGTGGTTCTATTTCTAGGTGTTTCATTCTAGACGTGTAGTTCTTGATCAAGGCTTGGTTAGTCTAGAGTGACACTTGGGTTCCCAGGTAGGAATGCCATGAGTGGGATCTTGGACAGTAGTCATTTCTTTTGACTTGACCAGCAAGCAGATGCATCTATTAGCTCCGTCAATGTTCTAACAGAGACATTGTGGCCTTGTGATAACATCTCTATTATAATATGGTGTGTGGACTACCTGGGTTAGTTCCTTAGAATTTAGTAATTTCAATCCATGGTTTACCCAGTCTTGTTTTCGGTCTAGGAGTGGATATTTAAAAAGGGTGTTATGATTCTAGTGGGATGGATATGATTTTCACCTCTACTCTTGTTGGGTCATGTAAGTTTTAAAATAGGCCTGTGATATTTTAACCAAGTAACATCACTAGAATTCATTTATGGACTTTTTTGGATGTGTTTGTAGTGAATTAAAGGCTCCTTGGAAGAAGTTATTGTGGTTCAGTTTGTAAAACACTGGCCGTCTAAATTGAGTGTCTTCTTGAATGGTCATATAGAGTGGCTTGACTTTTTTTTCCATTTGCTAAATGTAGACGGTCAGTGAGAAACTAGCATGACGTTGGGTGGAGACAAGTGCAATATATTTTGGATGGGCCTTTTATGGAGATATGGATCAACCTAGATAAATGATATCAGTGCAGAACCGACCGCTTGATTTTCTTGGTATCACACCAGCAACATCGTTAAAATGATTAGGGGTCTTCTTAGAATGGAAATTCCAACGACGGAGGTACCGTGGTTTGGAATCAGACCTCTTAAATGTTAAATCCTATGAAAGGAAGTACCTTTGGACAGATGTTTAATGATATAATGATATAATCATGTCTCTAGATAAATGGTCTTGGGTAAGTTCATATTGGTGTTTTAGTTAGATAATGAGTGTTGGATTGGGTTTTGATGGATTAAGTGTTGAATTCTTAAATAAATTCTCAATGGTACATTGGGAGTTTGAAAACTCAATGAGGCCGTTTGAACAAATCTTCATAACCCTCTTGGGTTGGGCGATGGTTATGTTTTTCCCAAAGTATTTTCAGGTACGAGAAGTTATAAGGTGGGAAGGTTGCAATGTTATGTGTTTTCAACCGCACAAAAATTCTAGAGGAATTTTAATTTCCATATTTACTGAATGATCCATTTTTAAAACTATTCTTCAATATTGAATTATGATAGTTGGACCACTTAAATGTAATGATTTTGGACTTTGGTGATGGGCCGATAAGTTTCTTGAGTGCCTCAAGAAGTTTTGGGAGGGAGAGGCCCAGAAAATCATGTCTTGAAGGGGATGTAGAAGGCAAACAATTTTTCTGAAACTGTGCGGACCCTTACAAAAAACCATGTTGCCTTATGCAAGTGGGAAGAGGCTATCACACAGGCTGCACCCAGTTTACCAAACTATGCACCTAGCCTACACAGTTAGTGGCAGAGGTAGTACCTAAGCACTATTCACCACATGGTTGGCATATGGTTTCCAAACCATGTAGACTGCCTGTTCGGGGTTCCTCTAGTTCCCAATAAAGGGCACATAATTATCACATGGTTTGGTATACTGTGTGGCCTAAACCATGCCCCAGATCCCTATTTTAAAAATTTAATTAATTTAATTAAATGGAAAACAAAAAATAAAAGAAATGTTTTAATAATTAATAATAATAATAATATTCATTATTATTATTATTATTAGGTTATGTTTTAGGATATCCTAAGTGGGTCTCCCCCTACCATGCATGACCTGCCTCCCACCTCCTCTACAATGTGTGATATGAGCCCCCTCTCAACTCCCTCCTTCTACTACTCTGTCCTCCCAATTTCTTCACATTCTTCATCTGAATCTTCATGATAAGGTATCATCTCCCTCTTCTCTCTCATTTTCATCCGATTTACCTTCTCTCCATCACACGATTTCATCTCGGATGAACCCTAGGTTGGGGTTAATCCAATTGTGATTGTTTGTTCTAATGTTAGGTTCTGAGAAGGGTCTCTTAAGACCCCTTCATCCGTGTTTTAGAAACCTCAACCAAAGGTGAAGCGGTTCAGATCATTTTGGCTCACTGCCATCATTTTGGGTTAAGATTTATATCCACTTCTTGGTTTATCCCTTTTTTATTTAGGGTATTTAAGTGGATTTATGGTTCTTGGAATTATCTGTAGACTGTTTGGTGGCTCTTTGAAGTCTTTCACACACATACACGGGTACATGTATGTATATGTATATATGTACCCCCTTGTACATGTTCTATCATGGAAATGGGAATTTTTACATGGTTTTAAAGGGTATATATATAAATCTATGTGTGTGCAAGGGTTAAACAGACATTTCCGTCATCAAAGTCATCATGTACTAAGTGTTCGGCTTGGTTCCTCTTTGAGGTAGGATCTAATTCCCTTTCTCTTTAATTTAAATAATTCATGAATTAATTTCTTAATACACTTTTCTAATATTTTAATTAATTTATTAAAGTATTTAGATTAAATTCCTATTAAATGTGAATTGGGCATGATTTATAAATGAAGTGTTTAATATGATAAATGATTTTTTGATAAGAAATGTCATGATTTTATAGTAAACCCCCTCCAATGGAGGTGCACTGTATTCAAGATAAAATGTAGTGATTGGAATTTTATGCTTACTTTCCTTATTGCCTTGGTTTTAATTTTATGACTTGATGTTAAGGTTTGGTAAATAGAATGTTGAGATCAAGCCTTCGTTGAAGTTATAAAATGAGTTTCCCCCTTTTCATTATAATTTTTCATGTAACCAATACACCTTATAAGCGCACATCTTGGCTTGTCTTATAAATGAAGTGAACCTTATCTCATGTGTGTTTGAATGAACCCAAGACACACCATGGGTGTTTGTTACTCTTAGACATGGAATTACCCAAGTGGTTAATTGAGTTGTTTTCATAGCCCTTTCCTTGAACATGACCCTTGGGCTTGTAGGTGGTGTTTCATTGTTATGAATGATATACTATTTTGGTTAAGGTAAATGGAATGGTTAAAATGTATTATTCAAGATGGTAGAAACCATTAAGGGTAATGAACATCATCCCTTACTTTGGAACTTATACCTTAAATCAAATTTCCATGTTTAAGAAAATTGAGTGAGATGACCTTGAGTATGAAGGATCACATCAAAATGGAATGCCTTGATTAAATGGTTTAGTCATAATGAATTGATTACCTTTTATAAAATGGTTTAAATGATATAGATCCTTGAAATATAATTGAATATGGATAATGATATGCATGATATTCCCTTTCCTCATGTATTTAATTGAATGTGACCATGACCATGATAATGTTTTAATTTAAATGCTTAAGATGTGTTTCCTTAAGTCTAAATGTGATCATGCCTACTTATATATGAATGAAATGAGTAAATGAGATTCATGAGAGGTTAATGAATCATGAATTATATATCCTAAATGATTAAACCATATAGTAATGTGGAGCCTAGGGATAATGAGAGCCCTTGGGAGGGATGATTGTGTGATCTTCCCAGATGGAGCCATGGGATAGACCATGAGAGCTCCCCTAGTGATGGATGCCTTTGGGTACATCCTAGTCATTCCTATAGATATATCTAGGGTATAGACTATGAGATATCCCCTAGTGATGGATGATAGTAGGTATGCCCCCATCTTGCAAGCACACACATGCTAAGGGAAAACAAGGGCCCTTGGGAGGGATGGCCGTGTGAGCTTCCCAACTGAAGCTAGGGGATAGACCATGGGATCTCCCTTAGTGATGGATGCCTTTAGGTACATACTGGTCCTACTAGTATCTGGAGATAGGGGATAGACTGTAAGAGCTCCCAGGTGATGGATGATAGTGGGTACATCTTGGTCCTATTAGTACGTGCATGCAAGAGATTGTGAGAGATCTTGGAATTGTGTTAGGGGCTAGACTATGGGTGATTCCCCTGTAATTGGATGGATATGGTTACATACTAATCCTTCCCAACATATATACACATATATGAATATATATAATAATACTATGTATATATATATGTAATGTGACATGATCATATATACAAGCCTTGGGATGAAGCAGGTAGACCTTCCAGGTGTCCTTTAGGAACCTGAGCGGGATGTTATTTGAATAGTCAGTATTTATTTACCTTCTCTATACCTACACACTATTAAAATTTATATTGCACTATCTAGATTTGGATAGGCACCATGTGTGCTAGACTATTGATATTTATATCTCACACCTTGCTCAGTCCGTCACTGCACCAGGGTACCCGAGTTGACTCACTCTTTTGCAGGACTATAGACCTTGGTTGATTGCTTATGATGTGGTGCTTATACCTGAGGAGTTAGGAGAAACGTACTGATATGAATCTTAAGATGCTCATGGAGATCACCTTAGTTATTTTTTACTTCTTTTTTTATTTGGGTCCTATATTGTAAATCATGCTGTATGTTTCCAATTTTAGTTTATGTATCATCATCCACTATATGCCTGATTGTATAAACTGGCGTTGGCCACTTCTACTCAGTTTTATAAAATCTATCTTACACTTTTTTGTCTTTCCTTATTTACTACTTATGCTATTTACTGATATTCTATATCTAATAATACCACTATGCATCTCTGACAAGAGGGTAAATTCTCCCCACTATCACCTCCAGAGAACCTCACTACTAGTCAGCAGCCTTTGGCGTATGAGGAGATGCGCTTGAGGCTATGTGACCCACCAGTCCAGCTACTAGTTCAATGGTAAGATGATTCAGGACATTACAACAACACTGATAGGTCTCATGAGACAACTAATATAGGGTAATGTGATTGGCCTTACCTTTTTTGTAAGATGTCTTGACACATGTCCTTGATGGTATGTTTAATATGTTTGAAATTATGCATTCCCACCACTATATGACCAGTTATTATTATCCAAACATTCATTTATTTTTATTTTATTTATGGATTTATTTATTCTCTCAGTTTCAGTTAATATATAATAAAACAATTTATTTATTTATTCTATATTGTCTTATTTATAATTGATTCTATTGTACAATACCCCTTACTAATAATCTGAGATCAACCCTTTATATTGTTTTAATTTTCCCCAATAAACCAAGAAGAGTAACACATATGATAAAAGGGTTTAAATGAGAATAATAATGTTTTAATTTTTTCATATGATATATTTTTCTTTTATTTTATTCATTATAATGTAAAACTCTGTTATGTATCTGGTTTTCTAGAGGCTATTAAATTGACCGATCCTCCATATTTGTATCATTGAATTAAATATCCACTGACTCTAGGGTATTGGAGTTGGGGTTGTTACAGTTAGTATAAATGTAAAATTTAATAAATACCTTAGGAACTATATTTATAATAAGATACTTAAAAACATTAACCATGGAAGAAACCCTTAGGATATACTATAAATATTTCTAGACATGGAAATAATAGCGTTGTTTATAAACTAATTGAGTATATACCATTTTATAGAAATGGATCCTAATGGAAGGAATGGTTTAGACAACTTTGGATACTAGAAAGTCATGTATAATTTAGAAGTTATAAATTTCCTTTAGAGGTTTTAGGTGATTATATTTTAGGTGAATCTTGAGACTAAAGACCATATAATCTATGGTATATTCTTATGAACTTTATAGGGTGTCAGTATTTAAGTTTTAGGAATCGATAGATCACACTTTTAGATGCAAATATTTTTATAATTAATTAAATATAACTTTTCTATAAACTTTATGTAGTAGTTTCCAAAAAAACATGTATATACATAATCATTCTCCCCATGATTAAAAAGTAAATTTACCTAAGGAAATTTAAAATTATGAGGATGCAATTTATTTAATATGGGAAGAATGTAACAAACCATATTTTCAAATATATATAATTGATTTGAGAAATAATATAATTATATATAAAACCATATTTTATATTGTTTTTTTAAAAAATTAATATTTTATGATAATATATATGTGTATGAATTTTACGTATAATGCGAGGAATAAAAATATTTTTTCAAGGTAAACATATCTGAAATTTATCAAGAAATATAAAATTTTAATTTTAAATAAATATACCATGACATATATAATTAGGTTACTAAAATTAAAATTAGATAATTTTGTTTATAAACTAATATATTTATTATTCTATTTGAAAAACTAATTTAAGATTAGATATCTTTATAATTTAAAATATCATTTAAGATATATATTTGTTTTTGTGCATGTAAATATATAAGAATATATAAATGTTTATATAGAAAATATGTTAATATATATATTTAGTAAACTAAAACAATAACCATATACATATATATACATATACATATGTGTAATTGAAAATAAAACTTAAGATTATGTTTATAAAAAAATTGTTATAAAGTGGTATTTAATATATGTATACATATATATAAATATATGCATAATATATATATATATATATATATAATGTAAATATATATATGTGGTGTAGAAACATTTAAGCCAAAATAATAATAATAATATATATATATGTTATATATATATATACATTGAAATATATATATATATATATGTTATATATGTATCTTAATATATATATATACATTAGGATATATATGTTGAAAAATATACATGTTGCATATATATTTTAAAATATATGTATGTTAAAATATATATGTTAAAAAAACTATATTCTTTTGTTATTCTTAGTAATGTAGTATAATATAAGATTCATAATATAAGAAAACAAATCTTTTAGATGATAATATATGTTAATTAATTTAAAATTAATTTATTAAAAACTTATGAGTACTACATTAATAAAATTATTTATTTTCCATTAAAAAAATATTTTCATCAATTTTTTCCTCTTAAGGTTTACATGTTTTTTGGATAATTAAATGGTTTTATCCAAATAATTTATCTCCATGAAATATTTTTTTAAACATATTATATTATCTACCTCAAAATTTCAACTTATTTTTCCATGTATTGAAAAATTTATGATCAAATTAATATAGAAAATAATTCTGTCCAGACAGACTATCTAGATTCAATGTATCGAATTTACAGGAATTTTTGGATGTGTTAATGGTATATATTAGAATGTGTTATCATATGGAAATTATCGTATATTACTTTAATGTAAACCATCAAAATTTATTCCTCTTACATGATGTTTTGTAGGAGTTATGGTCAAATCATTGATGAAAATATTTATAGATTGGTAGATTCATTAAATCTGGACACATTGAATTCACACATGATTTTGACCATAATAAATATCATACTATATGTTACTATAATTGGATTAAATGATAAAAATAATTTAATATAATATCTTTAAAAATTTCAAGACAATACAATAAATTGGAAAACTGTTATGACTGAATCACAGTGGTAGGGCCTATTAGGTCCGATCCACATCAGCGTCGGTTTCATGGCCACTTATCACCCCTAAAAATTTGGATATGTATTTCCCTATATAAATTAAAAATGTATATATAATAGTATATAATACAAAAAAAATTAAAATATGGTTGAAATAAAATTTTAGAATAAAAATACCGAAGTAAAATTAAAAGAAAAAACTAGAATTCCAATGAAAAATTTCAAATTTACCTTTATTTTTGATCAAAATGTATTTAAGAAATAAAATAAAATTAAATGGTTTATTTATGTATTTTATGACCTTAACCTTTCTTGAAAAAAAATTAATTTTCTACCAATTGTTTTGAATTAATTCCACCCAAAATTGATTGGCCTTAATAGAAAAATAATAATTATTTAAAATCTTAACACTCCCCTCCTCAAGTATAAATACCCCCTAGACCCATTATTTCACTCCCAATTCAAATTTATCTCATCATATACATCCCAAGGAGTTTTTTCCATTACTCTATATTCAATGTTGAATATTGTTTTTGATTTGAAGGTTCATCCCTAAGCTAAGAAGATCAAGAGTGGTAAAGGATTTCATCTCAATTTTCTTTCATTAAGGAATATTTTATTATTATACACATAATTTATTTTATATGATGTATATACTAAAAATTATACATATTATATAATTAATCCTTCATAATTAATGTAATTTTAAGTTACAATTAATTTTTGATTCATCCAAGGGGATTTGATTTGAAAGTTTCCATGTGGTAATGTATTTCTTAACTAAATTTCCATTAATTAGGTTATACTTCCACTTCATTGACTTTGTTATAACATTATTATTTGTTAATTGATATCTAAATTTGTTTATTATATATTTACACATGTTTTTTGTGGATTTATATTTGATACAAATAATCTCTCCATTGACTAATTCTAAATTCGATGATATGATATTTTTAAGGATTTCCCCAATATACCCATTTAATTTTCAATTAAAATTAATTTGCTATATTTTATAATAAGGTTAATTTTCATATACATAAATAATTTTAATTACATGTTATTACCATAAATTTTGATTATTAAAAATGATAGACTACTTTCTCTCATTATAGCCCTTTTCTATACTGTTATAATGCTCGAACTATTTAGTAACCATAAAACCACCTAAATTTTTTGTGAAGTAATGTCTATATGGTTTTATATGAAAATAAATCCCTATATAGATACTAAAAGGGGATTTGGTTTTATATCATATTCATCTTGGGTTTTTAACCCCAAAAATATTTGGTTGGGTATATCCCGACCATCATCCTGATGCACGGTGAGTGAGACCTTATTGTGCACCTAGTCTGACACTCTTAAGGGATATGATTTGGATGATCTACATGATACTTATATAACTTTATAAATGATTTATCTATAATTTCATTGGTATAGTACCATTTCAAATTCATAAATCATTACTAATTCTTAGATTGTGGGAAAATAATTTCATACCATATTATTCTTTCTTCTATATGGGAAATCTTATAAGATTAACCTCATTGAGTAATTACACTAAGTATTTATGTTGTTCATTCCTTAAAAATTATGACTTGTAATGTTCTGATATATGATATAATTCATTTTAATTTTATGTGACAGATGAGACCCAAAATTATATATCCCCTCAGTGCACTGGCATGCCTCATGAGACAACTAAGATAGGGTAATGGAATTGTCCTTACCTTTTATGTATGATTTATTAGAACAAGGTCTTGATGATATATTTAATATGTCCAAAATTATAAATTCCCGTAAATATATGATCATTTATTATTTTCCAAGAATTTATTTATAGTTATGTTTTCCATGTATTTATTTATTTTCACAATTTCATTTTATATTTCATAACTCAGTTTATTTATTAATTCCATAATATCTTATTAATAATTTCTTCTATTGTATGCTACCTCTTACTAAGAATCTTATCTCACCCATTTATATTGTTTTACTTTTCCCTTGGAAACCAAGAATATTACTACATATGATAAAATGGTCACAATGAGAATAATAATGTTTTCATGTTTTCAGATGATGTATTTTTATTTTATTTTATTGAATTTAACAAAAAAACTTTGTTATGTATTTGGTTTTCCTGAGGATATTAAAATTTTAAATTATTTGTATTTCTTACCCTCCGCCGGACAGCCTACGCTTGAAGGTCCAGGACACCTATGAGTGCTCCCAGGATGTGTTTTTCCCTATGTTCCCCAGGTTTTGCACCTCGTGCCTTCTCTAGGGGAACTCAGTGCAAGTTTTTAGATCCCGTTCTCCAGGTATCCATCGCAAAGCACCCAGAGGCGTCCAGAGTAAATCTTTCCCTGTGGGTGGAGAAGGTGTAACACCCCAAGATTTTACAAAAAATATTCTTTTTAATTTCATTAATGTCTTGTGTTGTATGCTACACCAAAAGGATCTTGCACAACACGCATCCTTGACTTACCTTACATTACACGCAATCACGAACTTCCTCGATAGCGCGTGTAGTACGCAATACCAAGTTTCACTAAACAACGATATGCTATTAAAATATTATTAAAACTAGCCGTTATGAATAGTAATAACCACTTTTTGAAATTTTGTAAATTTTATTTTTCAAAATGGACTTCAGTTTTGGATTCGGAATGTTGAAATTAGCTCAGGGTGAAATTTTGGTACTTTTCGGATAACTTTCATTTTCTGATGAATAGTGAAAATTAATAAATTTTAATTAAAAACAACCTTTTTAATCGAAATAATTAATAGTAATAAATTATTAATTTGAGTGGTTTTAATGTATATTTAGAATATATTTTTACAATTTAATACAATGTTGGTCATTGGATGTAATTTCACATTTAAACCAGACATAAACAAGTGTCAATCTTTTGATAGTTATTATCTCTTAAGAACACACTATTTGTTTTGACGAGGGGAATTAATTATTAAATTAATTAATGAAAATGATATGTTTTGAATTTGGTAAAACAGACATCATTTTTGAGTTCATAATATCAAATATAGCTTAGGCCTAATTTTTGGTATTTTTCTGGAAACTTTCATTTTTTGATGAATAGTGAAACCACTAAGTGGTAGTTAAAAAAAATGAATTTTTCATAAAACTTAATTTTACCGCTTCTATGAGTGGAATTTCAAAAATCCAAGAGACACGGTTGATGTCAGTAAGTAAAATGTGGTTCAATGAGATGAAAATAATTTTTTGTGAATAGTAACTTTTTACTTTTTTTTACCACAGTTAAAAGTAAATAGGGTAATTAAGGGTAAAAATGATATTATTATTACCCTCACACTTGTCCTAATTCTATTGGATATGTGTAATTCGACCAAAAACAACCTTATGAATAAAATATGACCATTTAGGCCCACTTGTATTAGATTAGGACATTTATTATTAATTTATTTAAAGAAGGGTTAAAATAGTTAAAATCAATGTTTAATAAGTAGATAATTTTTAATATAGGGTTATACATAAGATAAATTCGACTATAAATATTCATTATAAAGATAAAAATATTTTCTACATAATGGTATTTTATTTTTCATTTTTAGACAATAAATAATTTAATTTATTTATGACACGACAATGATGCAGTAATTATCTTATGAATGAAATATTGACATAAGTGATGTTATAAATACCCAAATAAATGTAATTTGAGACTTTTTATGAATTCAAATAATTTTATAGATTAATATGACATGTTAGTATTGATTTAAGTAACTTTTTTCGAAATAATCATTCTGTTATAATTTTCACAAAAATAAATTACTAAATAGTGTCAAAATTGACATAAAATAGTTTTTAAAAGAAATATTATATTATTAATTGTTATTTTATTCCTAAAAATCTAAGGTTCATCAAAATGACTTAGATAATGTTATATATATTAATAATAAACAACTTGGGGTTCGTTTGGCTTGTTATAGTAAGTTTATTAACCTTATAGTGTAAGAACACAAAAAGACACGGTAAAAGTAAAATTATCTAACTTAAAGTTAAAACTAAATGATAAGGTTAAAATAGTAAACTAAACTTGTCCAAATTCTATCGGATGAGAGGATTTCCACCCATCCCCACCTTAGCTTCTAAATAACTCAATTTGGAGCTATTAAAAACTGAATATGACTTTATAATAAAATAATATTTTTTGTTATTCCAAAGGTGCCCCTCTCCTCCCTTATAAAAGGGCACCTCCTCCCTCTCTTCCTCACACCACTTTTAGCCTTCAAGATCGGCCAAACCCTGAAAAATTCTCTTCTCAACTTCCCTAGAAACATCCTAGAGGTCCTTTTATTCTTAAAAGACCAATTTTAGTGCCCTAAGAGGAGGACTCAAAGAGGCGCTTCAAAGAAGAGGTAATGTCCGTTACTGATATTTTCAACTTTATTTGTTCTTCCACTTCTTCTTATTAGGTTGTTTCATTATGAAGTAATAACATCAGTATAAATCATATAATGATATGTTATTATAAGTATGAAACAACTCAATTTCACCATCTATCCATCCTATGTAAAACGAAATCACCGTGCGTGTGTACGTACGGAATACCGTCTCCACGCCGTGGTGTAATCTATTTTCCACCACCACCTTACTTGGATGGGTATAATGGTGTACATAATAACTATATATGATTATTGTAAAGTGATATTGATTCTGAAATAGTATAAATACACTCCAATACAATTCCACGATCATGAGAACGATATCATCGCTCGTGCGTACGTACGGACTACCGTCTCCACGACGCGATGAGATTCATTCTCCACGTTAACCATTCATGAATGATTATAAAGTATATATAATAAGTAATCATTAAATATATGACATAATAATGATACTTTATTTATGTGTATATATATGTATGTCATCTACTTAATTCCATTCAACTCAATAAGGAAACGAAAACAGCGTTCATGCGTACGTACGACCTACCATCTCCATGAACGATGTATTTCTTTCCATTTACTGATCTATTATATATATTTATATTATGAATATATATTATATATAAATCATGTTTTATATTCTGGAATTAAGTAATCATGATCTAAGTAATCATATGAATAATTACAAGTCAAAACACGGATGACAAATGAAACGATTTTACCCAAAACGCTCTTTAACATGGAATTTACAAAAGAACAGGTAAAATAAAGTCATAAGTGAACCATATATGATATCATAACAATGAGTATGATTCTGGAATAAGTCAATGACACTATTTAAATCATTATACAGGAGGTTCGGACACTTACGAAGCAAATCAGACCTAAGGTAAGGGAAATATCACAATCTCATTTTTATCCGAGATTGTTTATACTTTGGTATTTACTAGGGTGTATTTTATCATCCACATCCATGTTTCCTCAATATGTAATATTATTTCCATCCACCTAAAATTGTTTAAATCCAATTTTACCCTTCGGTGAGTTTTTAGTAAAATATATGAAAGGAATCTTTTGTCATTTTTCGCATGAGGTACTTTTTGACTTTTCCGACAATAGTACGAGAAGAATGTTTTTTTAAACTTTTACGGAATTAATGGATTTTTAAAAAATTATTTCCATGAATCTTACTTTACAAGTTTTCAAGTTTATTTTTAATCAACTTCTTTTAGTTTATAATTGTATGACATGTTAAGAAAGGAAAAGTGTTTTTGAAGTAGAAAGGATATTTTCCTCAAGAATGGAGTTCAAGTGTTTTATCAAAATTATGTTCCATATAAGATAATAAAGGGTTCTGTTTTTATCCCTATTATTACATTGATTTGATTATGTTGTGATGGAATTATTTTTATGAATTCCTTTATCTTATATTAATTGTTTTATGATGTCACGATGTTCAAGAATCCCATTTTTATTACATGGGTTATGCTATGATGTATGATTTATGATTTTGTGGCACACATAAGAATGGTATCATTATGAGATGGGTGGGACCTATATCTCCCTCCAATGAATTGGGTAAAGATTTTATATCTCATGAGATAGACATGGCTGGATCGGAAGGTTAAACCGGTTCAGTGAAACAGGACTGAAATGAGGAGTGAACTCGGTTCAGAAATGGACTTTGTCCACTAAGATAGTCTTGGCAATGAGTCTTGACTAATAAGAAATGATTTTATATGATTATGTGTGTATGAAACAAAGTTTAATGTTTTAAGTTATGATTATTGGGATTACATTTCACTACTATGATTTATCCCATGTTACGATATTATGATCTCTTTTGCAGGTTAAGATTTCCAAAATGTTATGTTCTTATGAATATGATGTGATTGATATTTCTTTTGTTTACCCTTACTGAGCATTTGAGCTCACCCTTTTATGTTTTCTTTTCCCCAGGATATAAAGAAAGGTTTTAGGTAAAAAAAAGGAAGATCTTTGTGGTAGATGTTGAAGATCTTTCACCACAATTAGAAGATTATATTCCGAGTTTCCAAAGACACTAAACTATTACGTTCCTTGTGTGTGTGTTTTTGTTATGTATTAAGTATTCCGCAAAAGTAATGTAATGTCCATGTAGGCTAAGCTTCGGGTCTCTACAGTTTGTATCAGAGGAAAGGTTTAGTCAACCTTTGGAAACTAGGATGCGTGAACTTTAGTAAGATCCCTATAGATATTTTTAAGGTATATCTAGGGATGTCCTGAAGGTTAAGTATAGGTTATAGTACTAGAATTACGGTAACCCAAGATGTTAGATATTGATGTTACTCCCCCTTTATTATGTTGTTTTCCCTAGCGTGATTTTTTCCTCTCACACTATTCTTTTTGGGTTTTAGATGATGGCTGGAACCCGAAGGAATCGTGTTGATCAATGTAATGGACAATACAATGATTGTCCTCCTGAACAAACAAATGTTATGGGAGATGGAGTGCAAAATCTTATTGCTATACTTACACAAGCTATGAATCATTCTGGAATTCCAAATGAGTAGAGAAGGGAACAATATTCTATTGAGTCCTTCATGAGGCAACACCCACCTTCTTTCAGTGGGTCTTCCAATCCACTTGTTGCTGAACAATGGATCAATACTACTGAAAAGATATTTTCAGTTCTTCAATGTTCTGAACATGATAAAGTCATCTTAGCAGTGTATCGTTCGGAAGGTGATGCTGATTAATGGTGGAATCTTATTAAGAATATGAGGCCAAGAGATGAAACCGAGTCCATGGATTGGGACAACTTCAAGAACTTATTTTTCAATAAGTACTTCCCTCGTATTCTTGGAACAAAGATAGAGAAGGAGTTTCTTGAACTAAAGAAAAAGGATGATGAATCTGTTGGTATATACGAAGAGAATTTTACAAGGCTTGCAAGGTATGCATCTGGATTTATCATCCAACCTGAAAGTAAAGTTGATCGATTCTTCAGTGGCTTAAAACCAAATCTTCGAAGGGGATTAGCTATAAGAGAATTCAGTAGCTATGCAGAAATTGTGCGTTGTTCTATCAAGGTAGAAATGGAAGTTGTTGTTACTTATCCATCTCATAGTTTTGATAAGAAACAAAAGATGGAGTTCAAGGAGAAATCTCAGAATAATGGTGAAAAGAAGATGAATGTTTCCTTATGCTCAAAGTGTAGAAAGAAGCATGGTGGAGATTGTCTTAAAGGGACTAGAAAATGTTTTAAGTGTGGAAAAGAAGGTCATCGAGCAGCTGAGTGTCAAAGTAATGGAAAAAGGGTTTCTAATGATGTGAATAAAGAAAAGACTGCATAGAATGCACCACCAACACTTCAATGCTTCAAGTGCAAGGAAATGGGGCATTATGATAATAAATTCCCTAATCCAAGGGTTAGTGATGATCGATATGAGCAACCAATTAAGGCAAAGGACAAAGGGAAGTCACATGCGATCACTATTGGCGATGTTGAATATGACAAAGATGTGGTGGAATGATTAAGTGTTTATGTAATGGGATTCCAAAATAATGTTGCATATAGTATCGTGGAATATTGGAATATTTATGTATTGGTCTATTGTGGTTTTCAATAATTTTATGGTACCGGTAACCATGAAAAGTGATTGAGATATTTTTGGAAAACAGATGATATGCGGATAATGAAGGTATAAGAAGATAATGAGATTTTTGATTGTATTCATGAGCTCATGATTGATATAAGGACTAAGTGATATCATGGTTTGAGTATATAGAATTTTGAGGATTTTGGTATGTGGAAAGAGTTAACTTTTAACAGCATTCAAGTTTTCAATAAGGTTAAATGGGTATTCATTCTTCAAGAGAATACATGATTAAGGTATTCAAATGTTTATAATTTGACCAACAAGATATATCTTATGATATATGGGGGATAAATGATGGCATTCACGTGATTGTTATGTGACATTTCAATTAATCATTTTCTTTATACTATGAGCTTGGAACGAAGTATTTTAGATAAGCCTAAAGATTGGAATGGATTATGTTGGAAATAAGTTAGTATTGTTTAAGGATAGAACTTTTTTTGATATTATTGATGGGATGTTATAGTAATATATCTTTAGAAAAAGGACAACCTGCAGGACGGGTGACAGCCCATCGCGTCGGACAAGGCTGTGGGAATCGAACCCACAACCGAAGTGCGACTGTCATTTATCGCCTACCACTGGCCTACAGGAAGTCCCTGGTTAGTAGAAACTAGTTTTATTTTATTACGCGGTATGATATATGAAGTATATTCATTCTTGGAATTGTATACGATTAACCTCACCATAGATGGACTTATGTATATTTGATAACTTTTTCTAACCTTTTGTTTGAAACAGATGGAATGACCCATCATTTTATCACATGATCTATTAACACTTCATGAATAACAAATTCTACTTCATTTATTTAAGAGATGAAGTGAAAATTGTTCAAATCACAAACAACAGTGAGATTGTACCAAAATAAAGTAAGTATTTATTCTAATTCAAATTCTTCAACTTTAGGGAAATGATGTTGAAAACCAAAAATGTTGTCCTAGTGCCCTTATATCCGATGAATCAGATGTTACACTAGATCATCACAAATTTATGGCTTTGTGATTGTTGGATTTTTCATAGCCATGTTCTCTACCACTCTCCATCAGAACATGACGGTTATATTTCTCTTCCATATCCATATTTTCACCTATGTTCTCCTATGTGGAAACCCAGTGATTAGTTAATTTGGGTAACCGTTACGTTTCATACTTTAGTTTTTAAAGCCAAGTTTTGGTATTCCTTTTTACGATGTGGGTTTCTATTAAAGAAACTTTTGATTAGTAAACCATTTATAACCCCGACGAATTTCGAGGGCGAAATTCATTTTAACAGGGGTAGAATGTAACACCCCAAGATTTTACGAAAAATATTCTCTTTAATTTCATTAATTTCTTGTGTTGTATGCTACACAAAAAAGATCTTGCACAAAGAGTATCCTTGGCTTACCTTTCATTACATGCAATCGCGACCTTCCTCGATAGCGCGTGTAGTATGCAATACCGAGTTTCACTAAACAACGATATGCTATTAAAATATTATTAAAACTAGCCGTTATGAATAGTAATAACCACTTTTTGAAATTTTGTAAATTTTATTCTTCAAAATGGACTTCAGTTTTGGATTAGGAATATCGAAATTAGCTTAGGGTGAAATTTTGGTACTTTTCGGATAACTTTCATTTTCTGATGAATAGTGAAAATTACTAAATTTTAATTAAAAAAAACCTTTTTAATCGAAATAATTAATAGTAATAAATTATTAATTTGAGTGGTTTTAAAGTATATTTAGAATATATTTTTACAATTTAATACAATGTTACTCATTGGATGTAATTTCACATTTAAACCAGACATAAACAAGTGTCAATCTTTTGATAGTTATTATCTCTTAAGAACACACTATTTGTTTTGACGACGGGAATTAATTTTTAAATTAATTAATGAAACTGATATGTTTTGAATTTGGTATAATAGACATCATTTTTGAGTTCATAATATCTAATATATCTTAGGCCTAATTTTTGCTATTTTTCTGGAAACTTTCATTTTTTGATGAATAGTGAAACCACTAAGTGGTAGTTAAAAAAATGAATTTTTCATAAAACTTAATTTTACCGATTCTGTGAGTGGAATTTCAAAAATCCAAGAGACACGGTTTATGTCAGTAAGTAAAATGTGGTTCAATGAGATGAAAATAATTTTTGGTGAATAATAATTTTTTACTTTTTTTTACCACGGTTAAAAGTAAATAGGGTAATTAAGGGTCAAAATGATATTATTATTACCCTAACACATGTCCTAATTCTATTGGATAAGTGTAATTCGACCAAAAACAACCTTAGGAATAAAATATGACCATTTAGGCCCACTTGGATTAGATTAGGACATTTATTATTAATTTATTTAAAGAAGGGTTAAAATAGTTAAAATCAAAGTTTAATAAGTAGATAATTTTTAATATAGGGTTATACATAAGATAAATTCGACTATAAATATTCATTAGAAAGATAAATTTTTTTCCTACATAATGGTATTTTATTTTTAATTTTTAGACATTAAATAATTTAATTTATTTATGACACGACGATGATATAGTAATTATCTTATTAATGAAATATTGACATAATTGATGTTATAAATAGCCAAATAAATGTAATTTGAGATTTTTTATGAATTCCACTAATTTTATAGGTTAATATGACATGTGATTATTGATTTAATTATCCTTTTTAGAACTAATCATTCTGTTATGAGTTTTAAAAAAATCAATTACTAAATAGTGTCCAAATTGAAATAAAATAGTTTTTAAAACAAATATTATATTATTAATTGTTATTTTATTCCTAAAAATCTACGGTTCGAAAAAATGACTTAGATAAGGTTATATATATTAATAATAAACAAATTGTGGTTCTTTTGGCTTTTTATAGTAAGTTTATTAACCTTATAGTGTAAGAACACAAAAAGACACGGTAAAAGTAAAATTATCTAACTTAAAGTTAAAACTTAATGATAAGGTTAAAATAGTAAACTAAACTTATCCAAATTCTATTGGATGAGAGTATTTAGACCCATCCCCACCTTATATTCTAAATAACTCAATTTGGAGCTATTAAAAACTGAATATGACTTTATAATAAAATAATATTTTTAGTTATTCCAAAGGTGCCCCTCTCCTCCCTTATAAAAGGGCACCTCCTCCCTCTCTTCCTCACACCACTTTGAGCCTTCAAGCTCGGCCAACCACTGCCAAATTATCTTCTAAACTTCCCTAGAAACATCCTAGAGGTCCTGGTCTTCTTCAAAGTCCAATTTTAGTGCCCTAAGAGGAGGACTCAAAGAGGCGCTTCAAAGAAGAGGTAATGTCCGTTACCGATTCTTTCAACTTTATTTCTTCTTCCACTTCTTCTTATTAGGTTGTTTCATTATGAAGTAATAACATCAGTATTAATAATATACTGATATGTTATTATAATTATGAAACAACCCTATTTCACCATCTATCCATCCTACGGAAAACGAAATCACCGCGTGTGCGTACGTACGGAATACCGTCTCCACGCCGTGGTGTAATCTATTTTACACCACCACCTTACTTGGATGGGTATAATGGTGTAAATAATAACTATATATGATTATTGTAAAGTGATATTGATTATGAAATAGTATAAATACACTTAAATATAATTCCATGATCATGAGAACGATATCATCGCTTGTGCGTACGTACGGACTACCGTCTCCACGACGCGATGAGATTCATTCTCCACGTTAACCATTCATGAATGATTATAAAGTATATATAATAAGTAATCATTAAATATATGACATAATAATTATACTGGATTTATGTGTATATATATGTATGTCATCTACTTAATTCCATTCAACTCAATAAGGAAACGAAAACAGCGTTCATGCGTACGTACGACCTACCGTCTCCATGAACGGTGTATTTGTTTCCATTTACTGATCTATTATATATATGTATATTCTGAATATATATTATATATAAATCATGTTTTCTATTCTATAATTAAGTAATCATGATATAAGTAATCATATGAATAATTACAAGTCAAAACACGAACGACAAATGAAACGATTTTACCCAAAACGCTCTTTAACATGGAATTTACAAAAGAACGGGTAAAATAAAGTCATAAGTGAACCATATATGATATAATAAAAATGATTATGATTCTGGAATAAGTCAATTAAACTATTTAAATCATTATACAGGAGGTCCGGACACTTACGAAGCAAATCAGACCTAAGGTAAGGAAAATATCACAATCTCATTTTTATCCGAGATTGTTTATACTTTGGTATTTACTCCGGTGTATTTTATCATCCACATCCATGTTTCCTCAATATTTAATATTATTTCCATCCACCTACAATTTTTTAAATCCAATTTTACCCTTTGGTGAGTTTTTAGTAAAATATATGAAAGGAATCTTTTGTCGTTTTTCGCATGAGGTACTTTTTGACTTTTTTGACAAAAGTACGAGAAGAATGTTTTTTTAACTTATACGGCATGAATGGATTTTTAAGACATTATTTCCAAGAAGCTTCCTTTACAAGTTTTCAAGTTTATTTTTAATCAACTTCTTTTAGTTTATAATTGTATGACATGTTAAGAAAGGAAAAGTGTTTTTGAAGTAAAAAGGATATTTTCCTCAAGAATGGAGTTCAAGTGTTTTATCAAAATTATTTTCCATCTAAGATAATAAAGGGTTATGTTTTTATCCCTATTATTATATTGATTTGATTATGTTGTGATGGAATTATTTTTATGAATTCCTTTATCTTATATGAATTGTTTTATGATGTCACGATGTTTAAGAATCCCATTTTTATTACATGGGTTATGCTATGATGTATGGTTTATGATTTTGTGGCACACATAAGAATGATATCATTATCAGATGGGTGGGACCTATATCTCCCTCCAATGCATTGGGAAAATATTTTATATCTCATGAGATAGACATGAATGGAAGAGCAGGTTAAACCGGTTCAGTGAAACAGGACTAAAACAAGGAGTGAACTCGGTTCAGAAATGGACTTTGTCCACTAAGATAGTCTTGGAAATGAGTCTTGACTAATAAGAAATGATTCTCTATGATTATGTGTGTATTCCACAAAGTTTCATGTTTTAAGTTATGATTATTGGGGTTACATTTCACTACTATGATTTATCCCATGTTATGATATTATGATCTCTTTTGCAGGTTAATATTTCCAAAATGTTATGTTCTTATGAATATGATGTGATTGATATTTCTTTTGTTTACCCTTACTAAGCATTTGAGCTCACCCTTTTATGTTTTCTTTTCCCCAAGATATAAAGAAAGGTTTTAGGTAAAAAAAGGATGATCTTTATGGTAGATGTTGAAGATCTTTCACCATGATTAGAAGATTATATTCTGAGTTTCCAAAGACACTAAACTATTATGGTCCTTGTGTGTGTGTTTTTTTATGTATTAATTATTCTGAAAAAGTAATGTAATGTCCATGTAGGTTAAGATTCGGGTCTCTACAGAAGGGGTCGCTTCGTCGTCGGCGGTGGTCTCCCGCGAGGACCCCTCTCCTACTGTTGAACAGAGTCTGGCTCGCCCTCATATCGGTGTGGACTCTCCTACCCTAGGGCTGGAACGGCCGCCTAGCGTCGGGTTGGCCTCCCCCCGGTGGATGGAGGAGCTCTTTGACCTGGGTCGCGGTCCGAACCTGTTTCTGTCCCAAGGCTTCCTACTGGAGCTCTTTCTGAGGCCCCCCAGCATGCCTCCCCCTATCGGGCCGAGGGGGATACAGGTTCTTCTACCTTCGGGATTGGTTGAGGGGGGTGGTCCGGGGGTTCTCCCTCTTCCCTTCCGGGTGAAGGTGGTTGTTAAGGATGACGAGGTGGATACCCGGTGTGGGGAACCTCTTGCCCCCGAAGCTCAGAGTCTGCTTCAATCCCAGGTTTGTTCTCCCCCCTAGCGGCGTTCGCGGGAAACGGCTTCCGGCACTTCCCCAGAGGCCCTCGTCCCCCCCTCCCTAGATTCGAGCCTGGGGGTGAAAACACGTTCGCGGTCGAAACTGGACCTCTTTAGAACCAAGGAGTATTCTGCCTCCAGCCAGCTGATGGCCAAGGAACCTGGGGTCAATTCCGGGCCCCTCTTTGCTTAATGTATCCCTTGATCATATGGAACACTCAGTGTCTCGGAGCCCATGTTAAAATAGACTTCCTGGTGTCGGAAATAAATAAGAACAGGGTCTTGATCACTACAGTTCTCGAACACAAACATGCGTCATCCAGACTCAACTAGTTTACCCACAAAATCAGCATGCATGCGTCCATGCATGCAGACCCAGCCAACCGACACATCTGGATTTTCTGGAAGAGGGATGTCTCGGTGGTCCTGCTTCAGGCGAGTGACCAATACATGACCACGAGGGTGAAGTTGGGCATGTTTTCTATCATCTTGACCTTTGTTTATGGTCGTTGTGATAACCAAAGGAGGGAAGCCTTGTTGCAGGATCTTAGTGCGTTTGACCCGGGGGAGGTACCCTGGATCATCGGTGGAGACTTTAACGTTATGGCGGAACCGGATGAGAAAAAAGGAAGAGGCGCCTTCCCTTGCAGAGCTAGCATGGATTTCTCCCAGTTCATGGCTAGAAATGGCCTGTTGGATTTGGGGTACACGGGGGACCGCTTCACATGGTGTAATAATCAGAAAGGGAACCGCAGATGCTGGAGCCGCCTCGACTGGTGCTTGGAGAATCTTAAGGCTACCTCAATGTTTTCTGCTGCACAGGTTAAACACATGGTGCAAGGCATCTCAGACCACTCTCCACTGCTTGTGCAACTGGCGTCCAGGCAGGGGACGCATGAAAGGTTCAATTTCCGCACACATTGGTTCGACAACTTGGACTTTCCCAACCCGATCTGCTCATCCTGGATGGAACCGGTTGAAGGGCACTCATGGGTGGCGATTCATAACAAGCTCAGAAGACTTAAGCAGAAACTCCAGGCATGGGCTGGTGACCTCCCCCTGCTGATCATGATCTCGACAAGCTCAAGGAGGACATCGATAACATGGAACTTAGCCTAGAGGACCTGTGGGATGAGTCAGTGTTCACTGAACTTGCAGATAAAAAGAGTAGGCCTGCAGAGATGATCCTGGGTCATGAACGAAGGGATCAGAAGTGTGCAAGGATCAAATGGTTGAAGGAGGGGGATAGGAATACTGTGTATTTTCACGCATGTATCAAGGAGAAAAGACATCCTATCGCTCCTAACTTCATGCGTGAGGATGGCTCCTACATGGATGACAGAGAGGAGGTGGGAGGTATGGCTCTATCCTTCTTCAAGGACCTACTCGCGGGCCCGAATGGGAGGATGAATGCTGAGTACCCCAGTGGTAATGTGGAGTTTTGGGAGACAATTCCCTCTTGTGTATCTCGGGAGGATAATGGGGTGCTGGAGATGATTCCCGATGAGAAGGAAGTCCATGCAGCTATGCTCAGGCTGAATGCAGATAGCGCACCAGGTCCAGATTTTTTCTCAGGCTCTTTCTACAGAGGAGAGTGGGGGACGATCAAAGGTGATATTGTCGCTTCCATTCAGGACTTCTTCTGAGGGGGCTACTTTCTAAGGGTGGTGAGTTCCGCGACCCTTGTGCTCATTCCTAAGGTTAAAGATCCCTCGTCTCTATCTCAGTATAGGCCTGTTAGCATGTGAAATTTTCCATACAAGATACTGGTAGGCACTATCAATGCGAGGCTGTCTGCGAGGCTGACATGATGGATCTCCATCGAACAACATGGATTTGTGAGGGGACGGTCTATCCATGGTGCAATGGCGCTTGATCAGAAAATTTTGAAGGACCTAAACTATAAAACCCATGGTTCAAACATGGTGGTGAAGCTCGACATGAGCAAGGCGTATGACAGGGTCGAATGGGGGTTCATAAACAGGGTACTGGCCAGCATGGGAATGTCTCCGAGGGCTGTGGATATCCTGTTTAGGTTCTTCATCTCTGTATCGATGAATGTCACCTTCTTGGGGAAATCACACGGGTTATTTAAGGTGGTTCGCGGCCTCAATAAGGGAGATCCAATCTTGCCGAGCCTCTTCATCATCATGCAAGATACCTTACGCCGACAGCTCAATAAAGGGATCACTAGTGGTAGGATCATGCTGTTTAGGAGAAAACAGAGTATGCAACCCATATCCCATTTAATGTTTGCAGACGGCACCATTATCTTATCTACTGTGGGCAAGAGGACAGCGCATGGAATCAAGAAGATCCTTGAAAAGTACTGTTTTTTGAGTGGGAATCTTATCAACAACTCCAAGAGTAACCTTTACATCTCTAACAAGTGTGCTTTTTCCTGGGCCAACCAAGTCTACATCAAAATGGACATGAAACATGGTACGTTTCCCATGGTCTATCTCGGCACCCCCATCTCTCCAGACCGCTTGCGTATACGGGACTTTGACCTTGTGGTGAGAAAGGTCACGGGACATGTTCTCAACTGGAAGAATCACCTCTTGTCCTTTGGGGGGCGTATCGCCTTGGTTAACAGTGTCCTCTCGGCTATCCTGGTGCATGCCCTGGATGCCACCTCCGTGCCGAAAGGAGTGATCAAGACTATTGACAAGGTGCTGGCTGGTTTCATTTGGGATGCCCAGTCTGAAAGCAAGAGGCATTGGGTCTCTTGGGAGAGGATGGCCCGTCCTGTCCATGATGGGGGGATCAGTGTGCGAAGCATGGGTGGCATGGTCAACTGTATGAATGCGAAACTCGCATGGGAAGTCATTGAGGAACGTACCTTGTGGGGAAACACTATGGCTCGAAACTACAACGGTAATATGGATGTAACTGTAACCTAGAGATCTTCCTTTTGGGCTAGAATTTTCCCTCTCATCCAGATGCTTAATCGACATGATCGGTGGATGGTGGGGGAGGGGAATATCCTGTTTTGGTCCCATAACTGGGCTGGCTCGGTGATCGGATATCCAGGGTGCCCAGCCCCTCTTATCTCCTTTCATGAGGTGAGTATGCATAAACCTTTCGTTAAGGCAGTGCTGGATAAGGACCAAATTGTTTTCTTCGAGACGATCACCCTCAACTCAGAGCCTGACAGATGTGTGTTCACCCCGTCGAGATCGGGGAACTTCACGCTGAAGGACTTTCGAAAGGTCTCCCCAATTCCGGAGTCCAATGAAAAATGGAACGCGATTACTTGGGTCAAGGGGATCCCAGGAAAGTATGGTTTCCTCGTTTGGAGTCTCCAGAATAGAGCGCTTCCTAC
Source organism: Viscum album (assembly GCA_963277665.1). Classification (NCBI taxonomy): domain Eukaryota; kingdom Viridiplantae; phylum Streptophyta; class Magnoliopsida; order Santalales; family Viscaceae; genus Viscum; species Viscum album. The sequence goes on along the minus strand of OY728138.1, from coordinate 1,377,423,450 downwards.
TGATGACAATATAAAGAAAGTGGGGATCAACCTAGCCTCCTACTTTCATTGCTGCAAGGGAAAACACGAAGAGAGCGCAGAACACATTTTTTTTGAAGGGGAATGGGCTCAGAGCGTGTGGAAGTTCTTTGGATCCGTTACCGCCATCCCTATCGCAGGCATGAGTGCGGATTCATTCATGGATAACTGGTTCCAGGGGTGATAAACCCGGGACTGGAGCGGTCGGCTCGGGCGGTGATCCTCAATGCCAGCTGTTGGTGCTTATGGAAGGTTAGGAACCAGGCTAGGTATGAGGGTATTTCTTCCACTAACAGGACCATCGTTATGAGGATGAAGATTCTACTGGTGGACTTGGCTACAGTCTTAAGAAACTGGCAGGAAGCCCCGTCCCTGAGGTTTCTCCATTCTGGCGCTTCAGAACCACATGATCGAGGAAGATGGATAAGTTGGCGTCCCCCCACCAATGGACTCAAGTTGAACACGGATGGGTCCTGTATCTTGGGTGACACGCGGGGAGGAGGACTGGTTCGGGACGCAGGGGGAAGTGTCTTCCTAGCTTTCACTGCATATTTTGGTAGCGGCACCCCTATACAGGAAGAGGCAAATGCAGTTCTTACTGGCCTAACCCTGTGTAAACAGAGAAACCTGGTACTCACGCAGGTGGAAACAGACTCGATGATTCTACATGACTCCCTGCATAGCACTAGATCCATCCCTTGGTCGATTGAGTACACCGTCAGAAGATGCAAAACTTTTCTCAACCATAACATCCAGGTTACTCATACATGGCGAGAGGGTAACAAGGTTGCGGATCACTTTGCTACATTGGCAGAGCACGACTCCAGCATCATATGTCTCCCTAACATTACTGCCCTTAAACCGGAAGGCGTCAATTTGATTCACTGTGATGCTCTTGGCCTTCACTATTTTATCCCCCCATAGGGAGGGGGCCCTTGCCTCCTTTCCCCCTTTCCCTTGCTCTGTACTTGGTCCTTCAGAACAAATTTAATAATAATGATGAGATCTAGGGTACTATATTTGGGGTTGTTATAGTTGGTATCAAAGTGTAGTTTAATAGAAAGATTAGGAACTAGATTTAGAAGAAGATAGTGAGAAAACATGAACTTTGGGAGAAACTCTTAGGATATATTAGAAATATTTATAAAAATGAAAAACATAATGTTGTTTATATAATAATTGAGTATATACCATTGTTAAGAAATGGTTCCTAATGGAAGGAACAATTTAGAAATTTTTTTAGAATAGAAATTTGGTTATAATTTAGAAGTTATAAATTTTCTTTAGAGGTTTTAGGTGATTACATTTTAGGTTAAAGTTGAGACTAAATACATTTAAATCTAAGGTATATTATTATGATAATTATAATGTGCCTGTATTTTGGTTTTAGGAATCAATAGAGAACATTTTACAATGATTTTTTTCATGATTAATTAAATATAAATTTTCAATTACTTTTTTTGTAGTAGTATCTAGATAAACAAGTATATACATAATTGTTCTCTCCCTCATTAGAAAGTAAATTTACCTAAGAAAATTTAAAATTTCAAGGACGCATTTTATATAAGGTGGGGAGAATGTAATGACCAGAGTTTTCAAAAATATATTATTGATTTGAGAAATAATATAAGTATATATAAAACTATATTTTATAAGGTTATTTTTACAAATTAATATTTTATGATAATATATATATATATGAATATGTATTTTATATATAATGCGAGGGATAAAAATATTTTATTGAAGCTAACATATTTTACATTTATTTGGAAATATAATATTTTATTTTGAAATAAATATACCATGAAATATACAATTTTGTTGGTAAAATTAAAATAAGATAAATTTTTAGTAGGTAATATATTTAGTATTCTATATGAAAATAGTATTTTAAGATTATATATATATATATATAATTTAACATATTATTTGATAGATATATATTTTTTGGTGCTTGTAAATATATATGAATATATAAATATATATATAGAAAGTATGTTAATATATATATTCACAAAACCATAATAATAACCGTATACATATAAATACATATACTTATATGTAATTGATAATAAAATTTAATATTATGTTTATAAAAAAAGAGTTATAAAATAGTATTTAGTATATGTACACACACACACACACACATATATATGCAGTATATATATATATATATTAATTATATATATATATATATAAATATACATATATAGGATGATATTAAATGATTTATTTAATAATAATAATGATTTTAAATCATTGGAAATAGTAAATGGGGAGTTGAGGTATTGAAAATTAAAGTGGGAGGGCGGGGGGGGGGGGGGGTTGAGGTTAAAGGGAAGGAAAAAGGAAACAACAACAACAAAAAAACAAAAAAATATAGATTTGCACCTCAAGTATCTCATTAAAGAGAGAATATATATATATATATATATATATATATAAAATGTATATATATATATATATATGGTGTAGGAACATTTAAGACAAAATAATAATATATATATATATATATATATATACATTTAAATATATATATTATATATATGTTAAGATATATATACATTAGGATATATTATATATATATATATGTTAAAAAATATAAATCTTACATCTATATGCTAAAATATTTGTATGTTAAAATATATATGTTAATTTTTTTTTATTTTGTTATTTTTAGTAATTTAGTATAATATAAGTTACATACTACAATAAAACAACACTTTTATATGATAATAAAAATTAATTAATTCCCAAGTGATTTATTAATAATCTATGAGTATTAAATTAATAAAATTAATTATTATCCATTAAAAAACATTTTCCTAAATTTTTTCATTTTATAATTTATATGTTTTTTTAAAATTAAATGGTTGAATATGGATAAGTTGTCTTCATGAAATTTTTTCATCCATGTAATAACTTTTCACCCTAAAAATGTTATCTTATTTTTCCTTGTATTGTAGAAGTTATGGCCAAATCAATATAGAAAATAATTATATCTAGACAGATTTTTCATATTCAATATACTGAATGCCCCTAAGTTTTTGGATAAATTTATGGTAAAATATTGTAATATTGTATCCTATGTAATTATACCCTATTTCCTTTACATCTAACATAAAAATTTCAGCCTCTTAGATTATATTTTTTAGGAGTTATAGTTGAATCATTGATGAAAATATTTAGTCTGACAAATTCATTAAATCAGGATGCATTGACTTCACATGTACCTTTGACCATGATAAATTTTGAACTGGATGTTTCTAAAATTGGATAAAATGATACATATAAAGTATTATAACATCTTTCAAAATTTTAGTCCAATCCAAGAATTTGGAAAAATGTTATGACTGAATTACTGTGGTTGGACCAATCCAATAAAATACACATTGGCATTGACTTCATGGACACTTATCATCCTAAAAAATATGGATCTATATTTCTATATATAAATTAAATATGTAGATATATTAATATAAAATCCAAAAAAATTAAAAATATTTATGAAAAAGAAATTTAGAAGAAAAATACCGAAGTATAGTTGAAAGGGTAAAACTGGAATTCCCATGAAATTGTTCAAATTTATCTTTATTCTTGATCAAAATTTATTTAAGAAATAACCTAAAATTAAATTTTTTATTAATTTATTATATGAACTTAACCATACCTGTAACCATTAATTGTGAACCAAAAACATTGGAATTAATTCCACACACAATTTATTGGACTTAATGAAAAAATAATCATTATTTAAAATCTTGACACCCCCATCCTCAAGTATAAATACCCACACTATTCCCATTATTACAAACCCAATTCAAATTTATCTCATAATATACCTCCCAAGGAGTCTATTATATTTATATCTCTTCAATATTTAAGAGTTTTATTAATCCTAAGGTTTTTCTCAAAGCTAAGAAGCTCAAGAGAGTTAAGGGATCTCATCTCAATTTTCCATTATTGAATCATATTTTACTATTATGCACCTAATATATTTATATAGTTTATATTCTATCTCTTATACATATTATATCATTAATAACTCACACTTCATGGTATTTTAAGTTACAATTCATTTTACTTTATCCATGGGGATTTGATTTGAAAGTTACAATGTGGTAATGTATTTCTTAATTTATTTTCCATTCATGGGGTTATACCTCTTCTTTATTGACTTTTTATACCCTGAATATTTGTGAATTGATCTCTAAATTGGTTTATTCTATATTTATACATGTTTTTATGGATTTATATTTGGTACACATAATCTCTCCATTGACTAATTATCAATTCAATGATATGATCTTTATAAGGGTTTCCCCAATCAGAACCTTTAATTTTCAATTGAAATTCCATTATTATATTGTATTTTATGATTCATTTTAATATAAAGAAAAAAATTTAATTACATTTTATTAGTATCAATTTTAATTATTTCAAATGAGATAATACTTACTCTCTCTCATGATATCCTTTTTCTAAGTTTTTATAATGCTTTAATTATCCAATAACCATAAAACTATCCTAAAATTTTGGTAAAGTAATGAGTGTGTGAGTTTACAATGAAAGAAATCATTTTATGGATACAAAAAGTGGATGTGGTTTTTTCTTAGAAGAATATAGGGGTTTTAACCCCTAAAAGAGTTGGTTGGGCATATACCGACCATTATTCTAGTGCATGGTGAGTGGATCCTTACTACACACCTAGTTTGACATGCCCAGAAGATATTCTTTGGATGATATACATGCTACTTAAAAACCATTATAAAGGATTTATCTATCATTTTATTTGTCTTCTACTATTGAAAATTTATAAGTATTTATTAATTCTTGGGTTGTAGGAAAATAATTTCTTACCATATTATTCTTTCTTCTATATGGAAAATCTTGTAAGATACATCTCATTGAAAAATTATAATAAGTATTTATGATGGTCATTCCTTGAACATTATGACTTGTAATATTTTTATATGTTATGTAATGCATTTTAATTTTATGCGATGGGTGGGGCCTGAAATTATATTTCCCCTCAGTGCACTGGAAGATCTCACGAGATAACTAAGATAGGGTAATGAGAGCACCCTTACCTTTTATGTAAGATGTATTTTCCTAAGGCCTTTATGGTATGTTTAATATGGATAACATTATGAATTCCAATCACTATATGACTAGTTATTATTGTCCAATCATATATTTATTTTTATGTTGGACATGCATTTATTTATGATCTGAGTTTCATTTGATATGGAATAACTCACTTTATTTATTCACGACATAATGTCTTATTAATAATTTCTTCTATTTTATGACACCACTTATTGAGCATCTGATCTCACCTCTTTATATTGTTTTACTTTTCCCCATAAAACCAAGAAGAGTACTCAGTATGATAAAAGGGTCTCTAGGATAATAATAATGATTTCGTTTTTTTAGATGATGTATTTTTATTTTATTTTATTCAATATAATGTAAAACTTTGTTATGAATGTGGTTTTCTTGAGGTTATTTAACTGTTGGATCCTATGTATTTGTATTATTTTAATAAAATATCCACCGACTCTAGGGTACTGGAGTTGGGGTTGTTACAATATTCATGATGATCTCTCAACCCTACACATGATATGAACCATTGACTCCTACATTAGCCATTATCACTTCCATGGATTTGCCTCCTGAAATGGAAAATGAATAAAAATGATGTCACAGGATCCAAAACATCTTCTACAAAGGGAAAAAAACCACAACTAGAACTATGAACATTGAATAAAATCATCCAAAACATCTTTGATCTAATTAAATAATCTTAATTATTTTTCCCAACTGATTATTTATTTAGTTCCAAGACTCTTTGAACGTTTAACATTTTCAAAACTTATATATCATTAAAAACACATTAAAAAATCAACTAAGTTATCAACAAATGTTATGAATTACCTAAAAATAATATTTTCTTGAATAATTGTTGGTCTATATACATCACTATGTAGAAGATCCAATAACCCACTAGCTCTATCACCTTTTCCACTAAAATTTGATTCAATCATTTTACCTAATAAACAATATTTTCACATGTCAAAAGATTAATAATAAAATGATTATAATAATATACATCTATAGAGTCTCTGAATGTATTTTTTAATTTCTATGTCCAAGGTGACAATTCCAAAGGTAAGTGGGGTTATAATCAACCTTAATATTTTTATTACGAATTTTATAGATTATATAATCTATATCAAAAATATATATGATATTTATTATATTCCCAATTCCATAAAACATTCCATTCATTTATATAAAACAACTATTGTTCATAATAATTAATGAAATTAGTATTTAATCCAAAAAAAACTAAAATAAAATTTCTATTTATAGAATGAATATAATAAGAGTTTTGTAATTCCAAAACTAATTTTCTATGTAGAATTAGATCATAAGTGATGATCTCTAATACAATAAATCCTTCCCCATTTCCAATACAAATATATAATTCACCTTTCTTTAATTAACTCTTATTTCAGATTATTTTTTATTAAAAAAATGTTTGATGAACACCTATTATCCAATACTCAGGGGTCAGAATTAGAAAAATTGATTTATATGACTTTCAAATCCATATTCTCAAAAATTATTCTCTCTGATAACACTTTCTCAACCTTAGATACAAATATATTATTATTTTATACGCCATACCTATAAGATATATGTTTGTGATTATCATGACCCATTCCATATTCTATAACAAAATAATATATATGGATGAGAATCATGTTTTATATATTTTCATTAATTAATTTTAATGAAAGTTCTGATGCTAAAATTATGAACCTATACATCATTACTTTTCGGGACTAATATCCTTATTTCACTAATTAACAACCCTACTTTGACATTAAAATCCTCACTTAAGTTATTTAGGTAGACCACTCTGATAATAATATCACATATGAATCTTTTATAGTTGATATAAACACTCTTTTTCTCTAATCCATAATATATATAAACTCGACTCTATTCCTCTGGTATCCTAACTCTTAGGGTTTTCAACTAAGTGTCACCTAAGTCTCACAGTGAGATATATTTACTTAAATATTAGGTTTATCCATATACACTATGCACTACACAAGATAATCCATGGGAAATTTACTTTGGAATGAAACTACTTTGTTGGATGATTGTGGTCTTGACATTTGTTTTTTTGGAAGAAATATCACACTTAGTATTTTATGGGTTTTATTTTAAAGTCCCACTATTTTCATATACATCATATTCATATTAAATCCATAACTATTTTATCACATGAAATCTTAATTATCTCATGTTTTATTCCTTTATGTATACATTATTATAATGATTTATTTTTTAGAATCCATATCCCTTACACCAAATCAATATTTTCAAACAATATTAATTTGTAACTCTTCACACAATTCACATTTTTTGGTACTCACCTAAAAATAGGATCCAAAAATATTTATACATATAAAAATACATCCCATGCATATGCTATATGAACACTTTCATGTAAAGGTTTAGAATTAAATTAAATTTATAGTCTCTACATGAGTAATATTTGATACACAGATAGCTAACCTCCACTTTTCTAGACAAGTAATAAGCCTCTATGCTAGTAGGAAGTCTGATCCAAAGTCCCTCTACCGAAGGATACATTACTCAAGAGATATTTTAATTCCCTCATAGATCTAACACCTAACATGTATAAATTATATCTAACCACTAATTTAAAACTCATTACTTTAATTAAAAATTTAATTAAAGGTATATAAAAAACTAAAACTTATGTCATCATACCTAGCATGTAATGCCAATTTTACAAGAAGCAATTTATAACATAAATTTAAGCATACATAAAAACACAAATATATAAAAAAATTATATACATGAATAATTAAATATTATTAAAATAAACAAATGAAAAATTAAATTATTTAACATGAGATAAAAAACATTATATATTCAATTTTAGTAAAACTATTTTTGAAATGGTCTAAAGTCACATGGATTCAGCATAGTCTTGAAGGGACTGGACTGATGAACGTTTTTGTGAATTTTAACAAAAATATAATTTTCCTAAAAATTACCTTAAAAAAGATTGAACCATGACACAATGAAATCCATTTTGGCAATCTGAATATGATATTAATTATTCATATTTTAGAATCCATTTTGGTTAGTGTTTTGTGTATCTAATCCATTTTATAATTTTTTTTTATTTTTTGACTATATCATGATGGTCCTCATGGTAAATCTTGATCATGGAATAGATACGACTATCCATGACATAGATCATCATACCAGAATTATCTATCTTCCATGATTTTTAATTGATTCCCAAAATAGATGATTCAATTTCATTATGTCCTGATCAAGTAAAAATATGAACCAAAACAACCATTTTTATAAAGGCCATATCGTGGTAAAAATTATCTAGAATAGAAATAATATTTTTGAATAGGTAATTCCATTATACCTGGGTAGATGCCAATTTGGGTATTATAGATGGATATTCATCCTATTGAATTATTATTGGTAGTTTCTATGATACCACCGATGAGATTCATGAGATATCTATATGAACATTTGTATTGAAAGAAAACCTAAATTATGTACCCAAGATCCTACCTATAAAATATGATAGAATAAAATGATAATCCATGAAAGCCTCACTATCCAAGATTTCAATATTTATTTATAATTAGTTTTATTGAGTTCCCAAAGAAATAACCAATGGGTTCTTACCTCCAATGGTATCCACCAACCATTGGAATTACTGAATGCTTTAAGAGGGATTCATTACTCCAAAAGGTGTGATATCACCTATTACTTGAAATAAAATAGAGAGAAGAGATATTTAGAGAGTTTTTGATTTGAGATAATAATATCCATCATACCAGATGAGGTCTATGAATATCCTTAATATAGTCCCCTTTCATTTAATAAAGAAACATATCGTAATTACTACATTTCAAACATTTTGAAAGGTCGGCCATTGAAATTCTCCTCATTTAATATTTTAATCATGAAAATCATTTAAAAATTAATGTTTTATCTACACATCATTATATGATGTGTCAATAGGTCAAAATAAATTTGAAAATTATTACATCCTATTTTGATATATGTTCTTTTTTATTTTATTTTTAGGGTGGATATTTTGGGATTGGGATGTATTGGTTGAAACTCGATGGATTAAAAAAGTTTTTTTTGGAATTTATTAGTGAAAAATGGGCAAGAAAATTCCATTATCTAAGTTGTTTCAAGATTGATGATCTCTTATGTTCCACATGCAAGACCAAGATTCCCAGTTCTGGGCATGGTCTCAGGGATGGGGCATGGGAAGTCCCCCTGTGTATCATGACCAATTTGGACTCTACTATATTGTGGTGATGGTAATGGTTAGTAAAAAATGGATAGTGTTTCTACACCACTCCATGACTAGTCAGAGTGTTGGACTACTAGTTGTGTAATGATCGAGACCACCATGTGTGTGGTAAATGCCCACCATGTCGTGGTGTTAGCAGTTTTAGAATTTTTAATGGACGAATCATTGGACTATTCTTTCAAGGGGTTTACACCCATTAATGGGGGTGCATGAGAACATTTAGAGATGGGTTTTAATTCCTTTTTACTCAATATTACCTATCTTAAACCCTTATTATTCATTCCATTTCTAGGGTTATCATTTTAAATAAATTATAGGGAATTTTTGGGATATTTTCTACTCCATTGATCTTTTACCTCAAATGATCTCATACTTCTCTAATCTACTTATATCATAGTTATTTATATGAAATTATTCTAGAGGAATGTGCTATTTATTTCTCTCTTTTAATCTGGATATCATTGAATTGAATATTCATGACTTGGTTTTATTGTTCTAGGGATATTTATTATCTCCATAGAGATCTATCTCTCTCATTGTCATGTGGATTCATTAATCGTTGGAGAATATCAGGTGTTTGAGGAATTTGGATTCATATAAAGTCTTTATTTTATGAACTATTCTTTCATGATCATATCAATTGGTTCCTAAAATGGTTTAAAAGCATGATTTGTGGACTTATCTTGAAAATGTATTTGAAATGGGTTTAAAGAAATATTTTGAGAAATTTGGTTGTTTTTTGAATTTTATATGAAATGGATTGACCCTTGAGATGTTTTGATAAAAAGTGATTTCAAAACATATTGTATTTTGATAGAAAATGATTCCAAATCATGTTTTTTTGATGAAAATTGATTTATAAGAATATTTTATTTTGATAAAAAGTGATTTCAAAGCATGGTATATAAACTTTAATGGCCTCCAAGTGTGAATGAAGAATGTTTATTACTTTTAATTAGTTAGCCTTGGTATAGGAAAACCACATGGGAACTTGGGGGTACTTAAATGGGGGTTGTAATTAGGAAAGGAACACTAAGTATGGTATATTTTCCTTAGTAAGTATATATGATCACAACTCTAAATAAACTATAGATTTCATGACACTATCAAAGGGTTCAATTATCAGGATGTTATTGTATCACTTTGTGTGTATATTTCCCTAGGGACTTATGGTGCATACTAGTCATTACTGTTTACTGAGGTGTGAGGATCCTAACTATCCTAGAACTATTGCATCCCAATACTTAGTTTGTATGTTGTATATCTTTTTAAAATGGTTGTTTGTTCATGCTTTAGATATTTAAAATGTTTAAAATTATTTTAATGCTTTGAAATGAATTTTTATCCTTTAAATGTTATTTGAATATTGGTATATCTGGAAGAGGTTTTGATAATTGTTTAAAAAATGTGAATTTTCATGTTTTTATATAAATTGTGAAAATGTATTTCATTCATTTGTTTTTATTAAATGAGAATCAATGGTTTATCTTATAAAGACATATTATGGAATATTTTGTGAGATCTTACTATACTTATTTTCTCACAACCTATACATACCTTTAGGTGTGTGTATATCTTGTTTTATCTGATTTAGGTAAATAAAAGGTTCCTCATTAAAGAGGCAAGTATTCATGTTTGCGGGGTGTTGTAGTTTATAGGTTACATAGTGAAATGTTGACCCATGTATCACATAGTGATAGGTTTCCTTTCATTTTTAGTACTTTAGTTTATATCTTTTAGTTTGGTACTATTTTTTCCCTATTCTCAATTTTGACTTCCACTATTTGACTTTGTATTTGAATATTGGATTCCTTTTATATATTACATTATTGATTAACTAGGATCTTATTTTGTGGAAAACATCATTCCTTAATGTAGTTCTTGATGTCCAAGTTCTTGTTTCTAGACCATGGAGATTGGGGACATCCTTTGGGACTTTCCATGGGTTGTCTTTGGTGTCTGGTTTAGGGATGATCTAGACTAGTCCATGAAAAATTGGAATCAAAGAAGGTTTATTTTTATATTTACAATATTCTTATCTAATTATGTTTTCGTAGATAAGAGATAGGATTGTTAGGACTTAAGGAGTAGGTTACGAGTGAGTTCTTGGACAACTCTTATTGTAACAAGCCTTATGTTACAATGGGATATTGGGAAGTGTGTATCTCATTTTGAGTTTTGATCTTATTTCAATTCCTTTATTGTGATATCTTAACTCAAAATGAGACCTATATTTTGTCTTGTAACCTCTTTCCTTTCTTTGATATAGTACCATTATCCCTTGAAGACATTTTAGAGTTCCTAAAGATGTTTTTATAGATGGTGTTCTATGAGGAAACCCTCAGGTTGATCATAATATTATTTAATTGGTTGTGTGAGTAGTTTTTTTCATGGAATAGAATGTTATACCTACCCTGACTTAATCTAGATAGGTATAACCAAGATCTAAAGTAGATAAATACCAAGATCAAAAGTTTCTCCACCAGAAACAACCATCCTTCTAATGAAAAAATGATCCTTAGGATGCAGAAGGCTGGTTGGGAAAGTTCAAATGAATTTTACACTTTTTGGGAAAACCATATTCTGCTAGTGTAAAGTGTGTTACCTTTAATCTTGAGGGTACTATCATGAGATGGTGATATTTAATTATTTAGGAAAAGTAACTTTATGGATTGGAGTTGGAAAACTTCAATACTATCTTATTCCAAAGTTTTTTCTTGAATCAATGATGATAGATAAATATATGGAGTTCCTCGCCTTTTAGTAGGGGTGATCAGACTATTACTGAGTATGCCAACCAATTTACTAAGATGGTTCGTTTTTCTCTTATGGTGGTATCAAATGATAATTTAAAGGCTAAGAGGTTTCATATGGGTTTGTGAGTAGAAACCCATTATCAAGATTTCATGATGAATATTATAACTTATATTGAGGTGGTTTACATAGCGTTGATGGTAAAATTGACTAGGTAAGAAATTCAGGGTTGGTTTGAATTCCTCTTCCACCTAGTGGCAGTTTTAGTATCTCCCATGGAAAGAAGAAGAAGTGTAATGAAACTCAAAAGGGATATAGTGCTACCTCTCAATAGTGATCTTACTCCAAACCATCTACAGTACCTAGTACCATCCCTTTGACTTTATACCAGTGTGATAAAATCAGGAACTAAAAACTTTTTTTCCCACACCTCCAATGATGTGTAATTCAAGTGGCCACTAAGGTCACTTACAAAAATTATACTAATCTCTTTCTATACCTCATTATGAACCAGTTTCATCAGTGACTAAAGGATCTAAGGTTTATTTGGATACTTTAAATTCAATAAGTTTCAAGCCACATGACTCCAGAACAAAGTTTTTATACATAGTGGAAGAGTATCCGGTGAAAGGTGATTTGGGTCTATTGACATTGAGAGGTATTATCTTTATTTATTTTTCTTAGACTGATTTATTTGATATCAATTCCTCCTGCTATTTTATAATGACCTGCTTTGTGAATATCTTAAAACTGATAATATAAATCATTCCTTATATTATGGATTTAGTGATGCATCTTGGGAAGAAGAGTGAGAAGGGTTTTCAATATCCCTCATGTTCTTTCTCCATGTCCAAAGTTGAACTAGTTTTGGATTTTATGGTTCTTGACTGAAACTTATTTGATGTTATCATCAAGATAGATTGGCCAATCATCCATTAAATTAAGTTTTATTGTTATCATTGGTGGGTTTCCATGACTTAATTTTATGGGAAACACTAGTTATTTTAGGGAGAGTGGGATATGAGGTATAGTCAAGAGGGATATCCTTTTCTAGAACTTGAAAGATTGATATCTTATTTTTCGATTGAGTTTATAGATGAGAACTCAGGTTCTGAGCTTGCCTTAGTGGTTAGGGAATTTTATAAAGTGTTTCATAATGAATTTTCTAGTTTGAATACAAAAAAGAGAGGTGGAATTATCAATGGATTTAGTGCCTAGAAGTCAAAAAATATTTATCCCTTCTTATAACATGGAACCAGTTAAATTGAAAGTGTTTAAGATTTAGTTAGATGATTTGAAGATGAAAGGTTTCATTCATTCAATTATAACACCTTGAGAATCCATTTTCTTTTTTTCCAAGAAGGATAATGGGAAAATTTTTCTTTTTGTCGATTATCGAGAGATAAAATGGGAAATGATTAAGAATAATTACATTTTTCCCTATATTAGTGAATTGTTTGATTAGTTGAAAGGGGAAAAATTGTTATTGAAGATCAAAATTTGGTTTGAATATCACCAGCTCAAATTTAAGAAGATAGATATTCTAAATACCAATTTTAGGATAAGGTATGACCAATTTAAATATCTTGTGATTCCATTTGGCCTAACTAACACTCCTATAGTTTTCATCAATTTTAAGCACTGGATATTCCACCAGTACATTGATTCCATTCTTATGTCATTCATGGATGGTATTCTGGTTTATTCAATATTTGAGAAAGAGCATGATATTACCTTGAAATAAATTTTGATAATCTTTATATATCACAATTTTTTTAAATTAACTAAATTCCATTTCTATATTTAGAAGGTTATATTATTAATACATTTAGTTTTTAAATAAGGCATATCAGTTTATCCTTAAAAGGTAAAAACTATCTTATCCTGGGAAGATATGTGTAAAATATTTTAGAATCAAAGATTCATGGGTTTAGAATTATATTATCAAAAATTCATAAAGGATTTATTAAAACTTGAATCACCATTGACTTCTATTACTCAAAAAGGGATGAAATTATTATGGGATCCCAAGTATCATAATTCCTTTGATGAGTTTAAAAAATTTATGAACTCATATCCTATCTTGATATTTCTATAATATGAACATGGATATATAGTTTATTATAATGATTTAGGAGTAGGTCTGGGATTTGTTTTTATGTAGGGAGACCATGTGGTGGAAGATATATCTCGTTAGCTTTGATCTCATGAAAATAATTGTCCCACTCATGACCTCAAACTCATAGTGGTTATGAATTATATTAAGTGTTAGGGATATTAACACTTTGGGTAAAGGTTCATAGTTTATTCTGACCACAATATATTATGGTAAATTTTTTCTCAGAAGGACCTAAACCTTAGGTAGATGCGATGGGTGAAGTACCTTCAGACCTTTGTCTTCAACATCACTTACACCATAGGAAAGAAGAATATTGTTATGGATTTTATTAATAGGAAAATACCTTATCAATCAATGATTGATTAAAAAAATCAACTGTAACTCATAGGAATCGTTTCTCATATACCCCTAAATAAAATAGAAGAAGAGACTAGCATTGTTTGGGCTAGCATGCAGTTGAAGTCATCTCTTATTGAGTTGATTATTCTAGAGAATCAATGGGATGATATGTTCAGAAGTATAAATAATTCTTTATATGATAGGGACACCATCAAATAATATAATCTCACTTAATAAGGCATTATTTTATTTAGGATTTGGTTTGTTGTCCCAATATCCATGATAAATTTTGTGATGTTGGATTGTTATTATTCTCAGTGGTCCATTCTCCCCAAAAATACTAATATGTATTATGACATGGACCATAAGTTCTAGTTGATAGGTATTAAGAATAACATAGATGATTTTGTGTCTTTTTTCTATATTTTTCAATAGATCAAGGGTTAGCACTATAAGCCTCCTAATTTACTTCAACTTCTCCTTATGGTTGTATGGAAGTGGGATGAGGAATCCATTTATTTCATTATTAGACTACCATGAAATCATTGAAGAAATAATTCCAATTGGATGGTGATCAATTGGTTAAATAAGATGGATCATTTCATTCTAATTTGGACACCATGGTTGAGGATTTGGGAAATTGGCATTTAAAATGGATTTTGAGGTTTTATAGGGTTTAGTATGATATTACCTTAGATAGGGACCCTTAGTTTACCTCTTGGTTTTATAAAGGAATCATGGAGGCAATGGGTTCTAAAGTTAATTTGAGTATGACTTACCATACTTAGATGAACAGATAGACAAAGCATACTATTCATATTATAGAGGATATGCTCTATGATTGTGTCTTGGATTTTGTAGGATCTTGGAATTTCTATTTGGGACTAGTTGAGTTTATTTACAACAATAATTATTAGTATTCCATTATAATGGATCCCTTTAAAGATATCAATGGTTTCCCTTATATATCACCTATTTTTTGGTTATAGGTGGGTGAAGATTCTATTATTGGACCAAGTATTATTCAAAAAACATCGAAAAAGGTTTAGGTTATATATCAATGGTTTGTGACTACTAAAATTCAGTATAAATCCTATGCAGATATTTTGTGTCATCGTTTTTAATTTTCAACTGGTGGCCATGTGTTATTAGATTTTTTACCTTGACTAGGTTATCATCATCTTGTAAAGAAAGTGAAAATGGATTTAAGATACATGAATCCATTTTATATCACTGAGAAATTTGGAATAGTGTATTATCAATTAGATTTATCATCTCAGTTTACTTTTAACCAAGATGTGTTCCATGTGTCTCAAATTAGAAAGTATCATCATGATCCCT
Source organism: Viscum album (assembly GCA_963277665.1). NCBI lineage: Eukaryota > Viridiplantae > Streptophyta > Magnoliopsida > Santalales > Viscaceae > Viscum > Viscum album. Next base: position 1,377,407,473 of record OY728138.1, on the reverse strand, counting down.
CTCATGTTATGAGTAATGAAGATATTTAATTGGAACTACATATGTTAGTGGTCAAGAAACTAGTTTATATTATTGATTCTTAAGAAATTATCTTGTGTGGGAAGTAAATTACATTGGTTTTTATGTTTTGGTAGCATAAAATAGATTCTCTTGAGACATGGGAACGAGAATCGATGATAAGGGAGAAAAAATCACATCTCTTTGTAGAACATACTTATTTAGATTGAATTTTGGGATATAAAGTTCTATGGTAGGGAGAGTGTCACATATTGGTTTGAGGTATATTTTTTTTTTGAGATTTGGGGTGGTTATTTTGAATTTGGGATGTGTTCGTTGGTTGTCGGTGGATTAAAAGGGTATTTTTTAGAATTTATTAATGAAACATGGGACAAACTATACCATGGTATAATAAGTTTTGAGAATGGGTATTTCTTATGTAGTATGAGTAGGACCAAAATTCCAATACTGGGTATGGTCTTAGGCATTGGGTGTCGAGAGTTCCCCCATGCACCACAACCCATTTGGTCTCCACTACACCTTGGTTCAAGGCGTGGTGAGTCGAAATGGGTAGAGTTTCTACACCACATCATGTTTTGTTGGCACATTGGGATCATAGGTGTGGTGAAATAAATACCACCACAAGAATGGAGAATTCACACTATACTGTGGTGTTGGTGGTTTCAAAATTTCGAATGAATGAATTGGGTACCTGATCTTCTAGACAGGAGGTTACACCCATTAATAGTGGTTCATGAGATCATTAAGAGACGAGTTTCAATTAATTTTTTACTTGGTTACCTTATCTTAAAATCCTCTTATTTATTCCCTTTCTAGGGTTACTAGTTCATATGAATACCAAGTCATGTTTTGGATGTTTTTGGATCCATTTATCTTTTTCCTCCTAAAATATTTTCCTTCCTTGATTTTATTATATTGAAGTTATTATTGTGTGATTATCCTAATGGTATGTGGTATTTATTTCACTCTGTTAATCTAGATATAATTGTATCATAGATTTATGACTTGGGTTTTTTGGTCTAGGTATCTTTATTATCCCCCTATATCACTCTCTACTTGGATTGTGGATCCCTTGATCATTGGATAATACCAGGTGCTTGTGGTGGGTGGATTCATATAAAGTCTTTGTTTTATAAACTATGATTGATTTCTCATTTAAATTAGTTCATAAAATGGTTTAAAAAAATTATTTATGTATTTATCTTGAAAATGGATTTGAAATGGATTTTAAGGCATTATTTTTGAAATATGGTAGTTTTGTGAAATTGTTAAGAAATTGATTTCCCCTTGAGATGTGATGATGAAACGTAATTTCAATGAATGTTATATTTTGATGGAAATTGATTTAAAATAATGTTTTATTTGAGGAAAATTGATTTATAACCATGTTTTATTTTGATTAAAAGTGGTTTCAAATCATGGTATGTGAAATTGAATGATCTCCATGCATGGTCAATGAATGTTGATTTCTTTTAATTGATTGGTCTTAGTATAGGTAGAGAACATGGAAACATGGGGTTTATAAAATGGGGTTTCAATTGGCATAAACATGATAGGAATGGTATATTTTCTTATAAATGATATTTTATTACAAATATAAGTAAACTATTTATTTCATGTGACACCTTGAGATTTTAAAAAACCTATATTTTCGATAGTGTATACAACACACAACATTGGGTTTAAACAAACCACAAAATATTATTATTTAAATATGAATATTATAACCTATCCATTGAATTAGTGGGTATGAAAAATATCAATAACTTTATAATATATATATATATATAGTCCCTATTCAATATAAATGTATTTCTTAGGAAATAAGCACTCAATTTTTAGTAAAGACATTTTATTCTTCAAAATACGTTTTCTTCAAAAATTGGTTTTATTGCTTTTTGTGAGATAATGTTATAATTAATTTGAAGAAATTTTATAAATTATATTTGTTCAAAAGGAAATAATTTTTTAATCAGGATATCAAAATTATCTTATAGTGAAATTTTTGGATTTTTCTAAGAAGATTTATTTTCCTATTAATAGTGAAAAATACTTTTTTATTGGAAATTGTATTTTTGTATAAGGAATTTGAAAAGTTATATTTTTTTTAAAAAATCAATGTAAAATTATTTCTCTTATATTATTAATAATACAATAAATTTCATTGGAATAAATTTTATGGTTTAATTTGGTATAAAAATATTTTTATACTTAAAAGGATTTTTTTTGAAAAATTATTTTTCATTGGGTTCTGTGTTTTTATATTAAATTAATTTCTATCACTTATAGAAATTGAATTTTGAAAAATGTATTCTCTATTTAGAATAATTAGTTCCAAATTTGGTAAATAGTTCCCTTTTTTCTTCATTCTAAATAATAACTTTAATAAATCCTTTTCACCTCGGTAAGGGTAAAACATGTGGAATAAGGTTAAAACTTTGGGATATGGCATTAAAATTTCAATAACACTTGCCTTTATCCTATAGGATGGGTGGGGTTTATAAATTTATATATTATTTTTTGATATATGTTTGATTAGTGTTATATTTATTTGATTATGAACTTTATATTAATTTAAGAAAAGAATAAATGAAAAATGTCACACTCTTGAATTTAATAACTATAATATTTTATCATCTAGGTAAAAAGAGTATATGGTTGCATATAATTTTTTATTTTAAATAAAAATTTATTTTATTTATCATAATAATTTTTTTTTAATTTTTAGTGATTGAATAATTATCTTAAATTCTTATGAAACACTAACATGATATTTATTTAGTTAATAGAAAAATAAAACAAATGATATTAAAAATATTAAAAGTAATACAATTTGGATGGATTATTGAGTTAAATTATTTTTTTATATAACTATAATATATTATGAATATTTTAAAGGATTATATTCTAATTTAATTTTTTATTGGTGTCTTTAATGTCAATTTAAATGAATAGGTAAAAAAAGACATTAATATTATTTTATGTTAAATCATATTTTATTAAATTATTTAAAAATTATAAATATATTTAAATAGGACAAGTAGGATGAAAAATGGTAAAATATTTCGTATATTGACCATTTATAATCCAATTTTTACCTTAAAAGTAAAATTATAACCCTTTATGAGTAAATAACTCATTACTGCAGTTAATGTTAAAATAAGTTAACTAAAGGGGTTAAACCAAAGGATAAGATTTAAAACACCACATAAAACTATAAAAATTTTATTGGTTGATGGGATTTAAACCTCACCCAAACTTATTTTTGAACATATATCTATTTAAACCATATTTATAGATAAAGAATTTATTATATTTTAATGTTTTAAGAAATTCTAAGAGTGCCCCTCTCCTACCATATAAAAGGACACTCCTTTATCTCAATTCTTCACACAAAATTGAGCTATATATCTCTAAAAAACACTGAAAATTTCTATTATAAACTTAAATATCCTCTAATTATAGGTTATTCTCTTCTCAAAAGACTATTATAATGGTTCTTAAGAAGGAATCCAAAGGAATTCCATTGAAGAAGAGACATTCATCTTTACCGACTCTTTCAAATTAATTTATTATTCTAATTACTATAAATTTATTGTGACCATAATAAAATAATAACTTTATTATCATAAATATATTGAGATTATATTATGATTATGGTAAAACCATTTTCCATCTCCTTTCATCCTATGAAAATGGAAATCATCACTCATGCGTACGTATGACTTACCATCTCTATGTAGCGATGTAATTTGTATTTCATAACAAATTTACTCAGATGGTTATAAATATTTAATTAATGAATATATATTATATTTATGAAATAACTATTATTCTATAATTATAATGTCATATCTACCATCTTATCTTCCAATCTGTTAAAAAATTATAACATCGGTCGTGTGTACATGTGGATTACCACCTCTAAAAGAGATGTGACTTGTTTTTAATTTACAATTAACATGGATGGTAATAAGGATATATTTAATGAATATATATGATATATATGATATAATAATGATTCTTTAAATGTGAATTATTATTTACCTTTGTTATGTTCCATCAGTTGAAGAGTGAAAATAACGTTCATGCATATATATGACCTACAATCTCCATGAATTGTGTAATTAATTTTTCTATATATAAAATTTATGGATGATTATAAAAATTTATGTAATTAATATATATGATTAAAATTATGGATATTATGAAACCATGATCAAATTATAAGGACCAAAACTACCGACCCAAAACATACATGAAAAATGAAGTAGTTATCACCTAAACCAATGATTTTAATAAATAATTGTTAATAAAAATGTGGTAAAAGGTTATAATTAAATAATATATGGTATAATATATATAATTATGGTTATATAATATATTTATAATAAATTTATATTTATTATACAGGAGTTTTGAACAAAAATTAAGGAATCCAGACCTGTGGTAAGGTTTTTCTCGTCATACTTTTGTTTTCATGATACATATGAAAATTTTACCACTTATTTATTTCATGCAGTGTATATATTTAACATTTGATATAATATCATGATTTAATTTATTTTCATGGTAATAAAAGTTTAATTTTAATTTATTTTCTTAATGGGTTTTATGATTGAAAAGTTACTAAAGAGATAAGGCTTTATTTCACAATCTCATCATTATTTGATATTGGTTATGTTTAAGACTCCATTATGGGAATTATATGATATTTATATCTTAAACCCATTACATTTTCTTCTAATATGATCATTTATTAAAATTAAAAAATTTCCTTTCATTTTATTCTTTTAAGTACTCAATATACCAAAATATGTTTTTAGGGAAAACTAATTTATTTCTCTCTTCGGTCAAAAATACGTTTTCTTCCATGACCATGATTTATAAAAATATTTTCAATAATGATTTTACTATTATAAAATGATTTTTAAAGTAATTTTTACACATTTTTTAATTATTATAAAATGAATTAAAATAAATATTCTCATTGTTTTCTAAACAAGGTACGAAATCATTGTTTTAACATATACACAATGAACTGAATTTCCCAAAATCATGAACAATCAATGTTATGAAGATTTCATTACATGTTTCTATGATTATTTTCAAAGATATTGTTGCCTAATATCTAGAAATTTATAGTTTTTAAAAGTGATTTTCAAACTGAAAAGGGAATTTTCCTCAAGAATGGTTTTAATTATATTTTTTATGGTATTTCTATTAATTATTGAAAAAAAACTTTATTTTAATTCAATGAGTCTATGTTGAAATGATACCATCCTTATACTTTATTTAGATGGTTTATTATCTGTTTTATTGGAAGAAATATTAACATTTTATATGATAGTTTTTCAATATGAATGTTTATATTGATTATGTATTGTATTTTTATTCACCCCATTCATATGATTAATTAACTGGAATTTGTAAGTGACGAGTGAGGACCATTATATCCTATCGATACTTCATTAGGTATCATGAGACAAACTAGTATGAGAATTTAGACAAGGCCTTACCCATTTATGTAAGATGTCTTGGCATGCAACCTTGATGGTAAGTTTATGATGTCCATAATTATGCATTCCATCATTATGAAATTATTTATTTATTTCCATGTGATTATTTAAATAGTTATGATATCAATAGATAACTTTTAATCTCATGTGATTATTTATATGGAATTTTTTTATCATCATTTATTACTTTCATTTTATTATTCATGATCAAGTTATTGATTAAATTTCATGTGTTTTTAGTTATTTACAATGTCATATTAATTATTCCTTATTTAGTCATGATAGATTCCACATTATGTAACCATTATTGAGCATTTTAGATTACCCTTATTATTTTCATTTCCCCATTATATGAAGAAGGAATCTTTGAATGAGTTTAGGGTTTTAGAATATTTACATTCACTATGTTTTATATTTTATTTCCAATGCAATATGGGAAGCATGTATGTATCTAGTTTACCAAGACTGCCAATCTATTCTATCATTTAGGATGTTATCACTTTTATCTCATGAAAATGTTATAAAGTAACCACTGAATCTAAACTATTAGGATCAGGGTCTTTATAATTTTTATTAATGGAATTTTAGTATAAAACTTGAGAACTAGATTTTATAAAACACAGATTATTGGATATAACCCTATGACTAACTTTGAGGATAAATCTAAGTATATGATAACATCCTAAAGTTTTGTTAATGTATAGATTATGTAGTTTGTTTATAATACATCCATTTTGGATACTACAAGTGGATATGGTTTTGGAATAGATGCATTCATGGGTAATAACCCTAAAAATTATTGGTTGAGTATTTATTAGCCACTATTTTGGTGAACGGTGAGTGTTCCCTTTCTGCGCACCAAGTTTGACACTCCTAGGGGATATTCTCAAGTTAATTCAAATTTTCATTATGAAATATTATAAAGGATTTAAATAGATTATGACCATGAATGGACTAAGTTAAACCTAAGGTGTATTAGATTTAAAAGAAGGTGACATGATTTAACTATACTATAAATGATTTTCATGATTATGTAGTTTCTCACTATGATTATTATTGCTCATACTATGTTTTTTTATTTAGTTAATGTCCAGAACTAGGAAGAATCATGTTTACATTGAATGTGATGGAAAATTAATTTATTATTAGAAACCAAATTAGATGATGACTATAGTGAACTATATTTTGATTATTCATAATTACTTATCACAATATATGTTTAAAAAATTACACCTTAACCAACTCTTGGACTCACTAGATTTTTCTACGAACACAGGTGGTGGAGACTATAGAGGAAAAAAAAATAAATTTACTTCATGTAAAAAATGTGAAAGTGATACCCCATAGAATTAATCAAAGGAATGAAAGACAGTTTTATCTGAGGAAAAGAAGGTTATAGATTGACTAATTGTCAAGAAAAAATGAAGAGTTAGACAGAGGGATATGAAGTTCATCTAAAGGTACCAATTATATATCAATGTCTTATGTGTGGGGAATATAGGAATTATCCAAGACAATTAACTAATACAAGGGTTAACTCCTAGACTAAGGAAGGACCTATTCTATTTCAATCATTGAATTGTAATGATGGAAGTGCTGATACATTGGGATTTGAGAATTATGTTGTATAAGTGTTATATCAATGATATTATGAATATAAGAATCACGAAATAGTATATTATTTTAGTTAGTTATTTGATAAAAATGTGATTTAGGTCATATTTAGTGAATTTTATTTCAATTTTGGATTTATGGAAATAGTATATGATTTTATTTTTGGGATAATTATTGTGTTAATTTTGGGAAGTATATCTTTTTTCTTATGGGGTTAACTTAAGAGTTAATGATACCATAAGAGGTTTATAATTTTATGTTTTTCATAAGTTTAAAGGCATAAATACCCCTTTTTTGTTCTAATTGATGGGATTTTGAGTTGATTTGAAACTTTTAATGAGTTATATGAATAATACTCCATTAAGGTTTAAATAAACCTTTGGTTTAGTATATGAGTTTATGTTATATTAATTATGTTCTATTGGATAGTGGGATATAGTTAATATTATTATTTTATTCATGATATTTTGAGATTATGTAGTGATTTATCAAGGTAATTAATTATATTTTGGGGATTATTAAATGATCTGAAGTTTATGCAACCTTTAGGTTTAACATGTAGTTTATCTAGAAGGATTATTTGGGAAGAATGGAATTAAATTTTTGGAATATAATTTAAAAGGTATGAGGTAACTTTTTAGGTTAAAACATTATTTAATGTTGAGTTTGTTGAGGTTAATTTGGATATAGGGTTATTTATTTGTAGAACAATCTAAGCTGAAACATTAGTATTATTATTGAAAGTTTTAAGTAAAATTTATTATTTATTCATATGAAGGATTATAAATATTGGATATTATATTATCTTATGGTCACCATTTCAGTTTTGGTTAAAATTTTAAAATAGTAGGAATATATTTTTCCCCTTTTTTGGATTATGTGATCTTTTATAAGTTTATTTTAGTGATTTAGGCATGAAAAATTCATCTGAATACTCATCGTTTGGAGAAAGGATGAGATTGTGGTGGAAATTGATTAAAGGAATAAATTATACTAGTCAAGTAAGTATATTTCCTTATGTTATTATTAAATATTGTAAAAAATTCTAAAATCTATAAAAAGGATCATGAAACAATTTTTTTTTCCTATTATGATCATTTTCATTGAATCGATGGTCCTTTCACCTATCATAGATTTATGGTTTTATGGTCATTAACTTTCTTATTACCATATTCTATATCAATCTCTATTTGTAATTGGGTGTTAAATTTCTTATATATATATATATATTTTCACTTCCCATTAATATTATTTTATTTGGAAACCTACTTTTGTGTTATTCCAGACAACTTTTGTATCTCTCTTTCCCTTTTTAAGAGGATGTTTTATAAACCATTTTTATGATGTGGGTTTTCAATAAAATTATTTTCAAATTTTAAACCCTTTATTACCTATAATAATTTAAAATTATGAGGTAAAAATTTATCGGGGGGGGGGGGGGGTGGGGGCAGAATGTGACACCATGATATTTGAAAAGAACACTATATTCAATAGTATATAAAAAACGAAACACCGCGCTTAAATGAACCACAAAATATTATTATTTAAATATTACTGTTATAACATTTCCATTGAATTAGATGGTATGAATAATATTTAACACATCATGATATATATATATATATATATTACATACCTAATAAAAAAAATTCTTAGGAAATAAATACTCAATTTTTAGTAATTAAATTTTATTCTTTAAAATACGTCTTTTTAAAAATTCATTTTTATTTCTTTTGTGAGTGAATCTTTTAAAAAAATTGTGGAAATGTTAAAACTTTTATGTGAGAAAAATGATTTATTTTTTTAATTATTGTTTCAAAATTATATAAGAGTTAATTTTTGGTATTTTTATAAAATAGTAAATTTCCAATGAATAGTTTAAAATACTTTTTTTATTAAAAATTATAATTTTGTTTCAAGTATTTACAAAGATACATTTTTTAATAAAATGGTTTCAAAGTAAAATTAGTTCTCTTATATTATTAATAATACAATTAATTTTATTTTAATAAATTTTATTATGGAATTTGGTATTAAAATATATTTATACTTAAAAGGGATTTTTTTGAAATGAATTTTCATTAAGTTGTGTGTTTTTACCTTAAATTAATTTCTGTCACTTTGAGAAGTTAAATCTTGGAAAATGTATGCTATATTTCAAATAATAAAGTCCAAATTTTTTAAATATGTCCCTTTTATTTTTGGTCATTATGAATAGTAATCATGGTAAATTTTTATCACTTTAGTAAGGGGAGAACGAATAAAATAAGGTTAAAAATTTGGGATAAAGCATTGGAATTTATATAAAAATTGACACTATCTTATTTTGTGGGTGTATTTTTCCCATTTCTATAAAATTATAGAATATATGGCCATTTGGTTCCATATTTCATTGATTTTGGAATTTATATTTATTTTCTAAAAGAATAAATACAAAATCTCACACTCATGACTATAATATCTATAATATTTTATCCTATGGGTAAAAGTAGTTTACATTCAGTTATAATTTTTTATTGAAAATATAAATTAATTTTATTTATCATAGTAATTTATTTTTAATTTTTAGTGATTGAATAATTACTCTAAATGATTATAGAATGTCGACATGGTATTTATTCAATTAATAGAAAATAAAGTAATGATTTTAAAAATGTTAAAAGTAATAAAATTCAGATGAATTATTTAGTTAGATGAATTTTTTAGATAATATGACTTATTAAGGATTTTTTAAAGTATTATATTCGAAATAAATCTTTTTCTTGGTGTCTTTACTTTCAAATTAAATTAATAGTGTCAAAAATGACGTTAATGATATTTTATGTTAAATAATATTTTATTAAATTATTTAAAAATCATAAAAATATTTCAATAGGACACATAGGATGAAAAATTGTGTAAAATTTCATCCATTTTCCATTTATGAACCAATTTTTACCTTATAAGGAAAAATATAACTCTTTGTGAGTGAAAAACTTGTTATAATGGATAAGGTTAAAATAGTTTAACTAAGGGGATAAACCAAAATATATGGTTTAAAACAACACATAAACATATACAAATTTTATTATTTGATGGTATTTAAACCTAAACATACCTTATCTTCATATATATGGTAATTTTTAAGCTTTTTTATAGAGAATGAATTTATTATTTTTTAATATTTTAGGAATTTCCAAGAGTTTCCATCTCCTCCCTTATAAAAGCACACCCATTTTTATCAATTATCCAAAAAACATTGAGCTATACAGATAAAAAAACACCACCCATTTATCTTCTCAACTTTCCTATGCACTAATTATAGGTAAAAATCTTCTTAAAATACCATTCCAAGGGTCCTTAATAAAGAATATAAAGTAAGTCTACCAAATAAGTGGTAATCCTCTTTACCAACTCTTTTAAATCTCTTTCTTCTTCTAATTCATCTAAATCTGTTTCACCCATAATATAATAATAATTTTATTATAATAAATATAATTATATTTTATTATGAGTATGGTAAAATAATTTTTAATCTCTTTTCCATCTTATATAAAATGAAAACAACGCTTATGTGTATGTACGACTTACCCTCTAAACTTAGCGGTGCAATTCATATTTCATTACCACTTTACTTGGATAGTTATAAATATATAACTAATTAATATATATTATATTTATGACATAATTATTATTTGGTAATTAAAATTTCATATCTACCTTCTCACCTTATAATCTATTACAAAACGATTACATCGCTCATGCATATGTGTGGACTACCACCTCCATGAAGTGATGTGATTTTTTTTTCATTTCTGCTTTACATAGATAGTAATTAAGGTGTATTTAATGAATATATATATATTAAATATATTGATTAAAAATGATTCAAAAAATGTGAAACATTATTTAAATTTCTTTTATTCTATCCATAGAAAAGTGAAAAAAACTTTCATGCATACGTATAACTTACCATCTCCATAAATGTTGTAATTAAATAGAAATCATAAGTGATTTAGTTGATGAATTTTAAAATGGAGTTTACAGAGGCCAATGGAGGTTGAAATGATTGATAGAGGGTTGAGGATATTATGGTGATAAAGAGTATGGGGTTACTGTGGTGATGATATTGTGATGGTTGGTGGGTGTCAGGGCTTCGATGGGTGATTGTGTTACGTGATACAAAGATCATAATGGTCAATGAAGCTACAATAATTAATACTGGTTTTGAGTAATAGGGGTGTAGTGGTTGATGGTGTATTGGTTCTTTATAGAACAATGTCTAATGGGGTTTTGATGTTTCAAGAGGCCATGATTGTTATTAGATATTCAGTGGGTCATGTAATTATGGTGTTTGATAGATCTGTGCGGGTGCGTTGAGAAGACGATAATGATGATGGGTAATAGGAAGAAGATGAGGTTAACTTTATCCTTCCATATTTTTAACTCCATTATCATCCTATATTCTTCATTCCAACCAAAAGGATTTTAAACACCATTTACATCCCATTTCCCATTCCATTTCCCCTTCCCTTTACTATTCAATTACATTAAAATTGTTCCATCATAAAAAACAAGCCCTTAGAGTGTGACCCTCTAGGACCATTTTTCAATGGAAATAGATGAAACATACCTAAAGTACAAGATAAGTTTCTAGAAATAAATTAACCCCTAAAAATATATGTACATACATAATCCTTTTCCCTTATGATTGATGTATTTAGACCACATGACATATTTATTTTATAATAACTTCAAATCATTTATAGGTTCTCATTATTGTAGGGAACTGTTATAATATTTTGATGCGACAAATATTCTAAGGAAAATATAAAATTAGTTTTACACAGAATAAAAATAAGTATATGATAACAATATATATATATATATTGATACTTTTTAGTGGTGATGGATGATTAACAAGTTACCTATGGTGGATAGTTACTTGGTGTTGGCGATACATATCTCAGTGAGTTCCTTGTAGGTGGATAATTACATGGTGTTGGTGATACTTTAGTGAGGTACCTATAGGTGGAAAACTTCTTGGATGTATATTTATGATGATGTTTTCATAGTGGTGGATATATGATGGTATGTGAAAATGATGTGATGGGGTTTGGAAAGTTTGATTATATGGTTTGAAATGGAATTGGTTAGATGGTTGAATTTTGAGAGATTATTGTATTATTTATTATGGACATGGATTCATTAGTATAATTTATTCACATAGACACATGATGTTCCATATAGGGACTTATTAAGTATATTTATATTCTCACTCTTTCTTTATATAAACTAGTTGTCAGTTTATCTAGCCAGAGTTGGTGGTTGTGTCAGGCGACCTTAGCTCTGAACACAAAATAATTTTTAGTGGAGGAAGTTGTATTATACCTTGAATAAGATATAGTGGAGGTGGAAATCTTGTGTTTTTTTTGCCTTTTGGGTTGTATTTTCACGACATAACATGAATTTTCATACTTTATTCATGTATTAAGGTTAGAAATTGAATTATATCATTAATGGTGTTATAGAGTTTTATTTTTATAATGGGTAACACCTTCCATGAATGTGTGATATTATACCCTTGGTGAGATTTTATAACTCATGGATTATTAAAGGAGAGCTTTGAGGGCCACACTCTAAAAACTTGTTATTGGATTAAGTGGATCCCCAACGGTGGTGGATCATGATGGGGTTGGTAAGGTGATTGGGTCTGATCCATGTAAGTGTGTGTGTGTGTGTGTGGGGGGGGGGGGTCATGTCATATAGGCCGAGTTGGGTTGGGGTTTATTTTTTTATTAAAAAAAATAAAAAAGTTTCTAATTATTTAACAGCAGCTTAAACCACCTATAATGACCCATCATTAAAACATTTCATATTCTTGAGTTTTTAGTCAATATTCAACTTTATTACATTTAAATGATCTCTACCGTTTAGATTTTTAGAGAATTATCCCACAAATCTTATATAAAAAACCATATATTAAAAATTGGACACTTCCAATCATTATCAATTTTTAACAAAATATAAAACTTTTAGAATGAAACACATTTTCTTCTCATGAAAAATCTTCATTACTTTCAAATTGACTAATTATTTATTCTTAACCATCTTTAAAACATGTGAAAACATTCAAAAACATTGAATGAGCACAAAACGATAAGTAAGAGACCTAAAAAGAAGAAATATATTAATTTAGTAAAAATAATGAAAACCAATAAAATTATTACCTTTATCACATTATTCTTAAATAATATTAAATAAATCATTTCTATATGAAAAACAAATAGCTTTTTGCTCAAATAAAAATTTAAAACTCCTAGAATACAAAGAGAAACCTGTTTTAGGTGACTTAGAGCATCATATTCATAACCCATGTTAGAAATAATTGGATAAGGGTTAAATACATAGGATAAAACACTTTGGTTAACTACCTCTATATTTACTTTGAATATAAGGAACATTACTAAATTTATTGGAGAGATATAATGGGGCTCACCCATTATATAAGTTATATTGGGATCACCTTTCATATAAGCTATATCAGGCTCAATAATTATATAAGTTATATTAGATTCAAACTTTATATAAGCTATACCATTCTCACCCATTCATCATAAATAATTATCAAGTACCAAATCATAGAAAAAATATTTTATGCTTTCACCTTTTCATCATAATACCCTTGAAAAACTATTTTAAACCCATATAAAAAACACTTCAGATATTGAAATAGCCTTTCCCTTTAAAAAAAATATTTAAAACTAAAATCACCGAAATAAGGTGAAAATGTATTTTTTATATGAAACCATGAAATATTATAAATTAATCTAAACATAAAATAATGATTAAAGTGGTGGGAAAAAAACTAACACCGTATACGTTAAAGTAAAACGTTCCTTTTATATTTTTTTCAAAACATTTTGTAAAAAGATTACATTTTTAAAACCTTTTAAATAAAGTAATAAGTTACTTAAAATGTAATTTATAGTTAAATTATTTCCATATAAAAACATCCATAAAATAGTTATAATAATATGGACATGGAATAAAAATATTTAGAAAATTAATCTTGAAAACATTTGAAATGAAGTTTTAAGTTAAAGTGTCTCTTACCTCGAGTCCAACTCATCACATACATTCTTTATCTTCTCTAATAATAGAATTATGTTAATTATTTACTTTATTAATATCATTTTTCAAGTTCATTATCCATTTTATCTTATTTAATACACTATTATATTCAATTACTTAATTAATTAAGTTCACATCAGACATTTTGATGATATTCAACTCATATGTCCAAAATGAATTTGGTAGAGTGAATATGGTTAAAGATGTAATTATGTAATAATATACATAATAATAAAAATTACATGATTATCATTTTTATAAATCAATAATACTTTTAAAACCAACCATTAATGATGTTTATGAAAAATTAACTATGTTAAAATCATGGATACGGGAGGCCGTACACATGCATGAATAACGTTTCCATTTTTCAACGATCATTATGGAAATAAGGTTAATGTTATTTTATCTTTAAAAAATTATAATTATATTTTAAATACCATATTTTTTCTTTTAACACACTTATATATAAAATCCATGTGATGGAGAATAGAAAAATAATCACATCATTTCTTGGAGGTGGCAAACCACATGTACGCACGAATGATGTTATCATGTTTAAATTAATGGAAAGGTAAGAAAATTTAAATATGTAATGAATATAATATATATAAATTAAATTCATCATTATAATTACATTTGAGAGGCGGTTATAGAAATAAAATTTTATCGGTTTTCTAGGAGGTAGTCCGCCATACATACAAACGATATTTTTATTTCCCATTTGATGGAATAGAAGAAGGATATAGGTCATTTTATAAAAATAACAAAATATAATTATATGTAATATAATGATGTTATTATTTTATCAAGGTATAATAATATTTTAAGTAGGTATAACAAGAAATAACACAAAAACTCTTGGTTAAGAACTATACCTCTTCTTTGGAAAACCTTTTAAGGTTTACACGAAGAGATTTCTTAGGTTGTTTTTTTTGATAAAAAAGGCCCCTATAATTTGGGGATTTATATAAGGAATAAAGTTTTTTATGTATTGAAAAAACCAAAATTATTTTTAAGTATGAAGAAAATAGGATATGAGGTGATCTTCTATAAGTGAGAGATGGTTCACTCTTCGAATTTATTAAAGTATTAAATTAATATAACTTAATTTTCATGTTCAAATGGATATAAATTTATATTATTAAAATATAATATGATTATGAGTCTAAATAATCATAAATAATAAATTTTTTACATGTTTATAATATTTTTTTACACTTATCCTTTTGTTTTAACCCGTGTTAACCCTTTTTGATGATTAATATGATAACAATGTTTTTTACTCTTTAGGGGTCAACATAGTTACTATAAAAGAAAAATTGTCCCATAAATGGAACATGGTTTATATTTTAAACTACATACCAATCACATGGCCAGATATAGGTTTTTTAAAAATTTTAAATCATTTAATAAAATATTATTTATTATAAAATATCATTAATTTCATTTTTAGAACTGTTTATTTTATTTGACTTTGAAAACAAGATGAAAATAAATTAATTTGAATATAATAATTTAAAAAATACCTAAAATTTTATATATATCTAATTTTTTAAGAAAAAGACAATTCATTTAAACAACATTACTTAACAACTTTAGAATCATTTATTTTATTTTTATATTAATTGAATAAATAAAGTGTAAGCATTGCATAAGCTTTAAAGGTAATTATTTCTCATTAAAAATTATAAATAAATTAAAATGATAAAAAATAATTAATATTTAAAATTAATACTTATAAAAAAATAAAAGTTGTTTTTATCTATTTCACAAAAAATTATAGATATTAAAATTATGAAAGTGACATTTTAACATTTTCTTTTACTTAAATATTATAAAGGTCAAAATCAAAGAAGTATGGGAAAAAGTTTCCATATTTTCGAAACATGGATGAAAATGGATGAAATAAACTCATCCAATAATATAAAGGTAGGTTTTAGGTTTAAGTTTTAGTCGTAGTCATATTATTTTTAACATTAATTACCCAATTTACCCATACCGTGGTGATAAAATTCACTATAGTTACTATTCATAATGACTAAAAATAGAAGGAAACTTTGTACTAAATTCTGATATCATGATTCTAAATATTTTTTTCAAGATTAATTCAAATAATTGGAATAATTTAATTTAAAATCAAACCTACAAAACACAATGAAAAGTATTTTTTTCAGAAAAATTCTGTTTTAAGTATACAAATATTTTGATACCAAATTCAAGTATGAAATTCATTAAAACGAATAGAACTGAATTATTTTTAATAAAAAAATAATGAAATATTAAAAATTATACAAAATATAATATTAATTTGTAAATAATTTAAATGAAAATTTAGTTTTTAATAAAAATTAGTTTTTTTTTCATTTTTCATTAAAAAATATATCTTTTCGAAAAATTTCAAAAAAATCATCCTAAGATAAATTTTACATGATGAATTAAAAAATTAAATTCATTTTTCAACTTAAAATTCTATAATTTAGAAATTAAACTTTTAAGTAAAACCTTATAAGAAAATAGTTTAATAAAACTATTTACTTTTTAATTTAATTTTTACTTAATATTTTTATAATGAATATAACTATCTAATTCATGGATTGTAATAAACATGAAAAATATTTATTATATCATTAACTATAATTTTACATTCTCCTCCCCTTTTGGAAATTATGTCCTTACAATATTATTCATTTCTTAAACAAGTTTGGGTATGTTTCTATCAGAACATTTTTAGATCCCTATATTGCTTCTTCATTCAAATGGTTTCCCCAAAACATCATATCATAGTGAATCAAATCATTTAGAAAAACACGATCTTTATGGTTAAGAATAAAAATTATATATTTCTCATAAGAAAGTTTATCTTCCAAATGAACTACTTCGGGGCTCAAAACTTGAGATGAATCCAGAATATATATTCTTAACATCGAAACATGAAATACGTTATGTGCCCAAGATAAACTCAGAGGAAAGGAAACTCGATAGGGAACTGATCTTAATTTATATAGGATTTCATTTGGTCTATTGAAACATAGACTTATCTTACCCTTATTTCTAAAACATATAAAATTTTTCCATGGAGATACTTTAATAAAAACTGGATCGCCTGCCTCAAAAGAAAGGTCCTGCCTCTAGTTACTCACATAATTGTTTTTACCAACTCTGAGCTATCCTCATATGTTTCTGAATGATCTTTAACTTCTCAAACACATCCTATAAAAACTATGGTCCCATAAACTTCTTTTATCCTAATTCATCTCAAAAAGTTGGAGTCTAACACTACTTTCCATATAATGCTTCAAAAGGTGCCATCTGTATACTGGAATGAAAACTGTTGTTATAAGAAAACTAAATAAATGAAATATATTGATTCCAACATCCCTGGTAATCCATTGAACAAACACCAAGAATATATTACAAAGTTTAAATCATTCACTCATAATTTTCATCAGATTGAGGATGAAAAGTTTCATTGAAATTTAATTTAGTACCCAATAACTTCTAAAGTCCATTGCAAAAAAATTTAAGTGAACATGGGATCATGGTCAGATAAAATGGACAAAGGAACTCCATGTAACATAAAATATCCTTAAGGTATAGTCAAGAAAGATAATATAAATTCATAGTATCATGAATGGGAAGGAAATTTTCAGATTTAGTTAGTCTATAAACACTAACCCAAATTTCATTATTACCTCAAGAAATTTTTGATAATACCATCATGAAATCCATTAATATATTTTCCTATTTCCACTCTAGAACTTGAAAAGTCTAAAGAATCTCCTTCAGTAATTTTAATTTTTATTTAATTTGTTGAAAAATCAAAAATTTCATGTAAAAGTTATCAATATCTCCTTTCATTCCATCCAACTGGTAATACTCTCTAAGGACTATACATCTTAGGGCTTCCAGGATGAATAGAAAATGGGTAACTATAAGCTTCACACAAAAATTTTCTCCTCAACTGGGGATCACAAGGTACACATAATCTTTTTCCAAATCTGATATAACCTTCTTTATTAACATTAAACTATAGAAAATTACCCTTGTTTATAGATTCCTCCATTTCCTATAAAACATGATCCTCTTTATGAGCTTGATTTATTATTTATAATAAAGATGACTTTATGAAAACTTGAAACAAAACAGAGGGAGTTACTACATGAAAAATTTCTAATCCAAAATTCACAAAATCATTAACCAATGGGTCATGTTCCAAATATAACAAGGTTAATGTAGCATTTTTTGACTCAATGAATCTTCTACATTGTTTTATTTTCTAGGATGGTAATGAATCATACAGTCATAATCCTTAAATAGTTATAGTCATCTTATCTAACTCTTATTAAAATATTTCTAAGTGAATATATAGTTTAAAATTTTATGATCAGTATATTTTTCAAACTTTAATCCATATAAATTATGCCTCTATTATTTTAAAGAAAAACAAAAAACAACTAATTCTAGATCATGTACATGATAATTTAACTCCTAAGTTTTCAGTTTTTATGAAGCATAAGAAATTAATAGATCATTTTCATCATAACACAATCAATTACCTTCAATAAATCATTGATATAGATGAAAAAAATAACCATATCTAAATGTAAGGTTCAAAACTGGAGTATCCACCAATATTTTTTTATTCCCTAAAAATAATCATCACACACTTTTGTCCAGATGAATTTAAATCCTTTTCATGTTAACTTAGTTATTGTGATAGATAACCATTAAAAGTCTTAAAAAAGCTGATGACAGTAACCCACTAATCCAAGAAAACTATAAATATCCATGATTTTTGTTGGTCTTGTCCATTCTTCAACAAATTTAGTTTTAGTAGGGTCAATAGTTTTTCTATATTTTGAAAAAATATTCCCAAGGAAATAAATTCGTTATGACCAAAATTAAAAATTACTAAATTTTCCATATAGTATCTTTAATTTTAAGGTTTTTAAAACAATACTTAGGTGTATTTCATGATTCTCATGAATTTTAGAATATATCTATATACCATCAATAAACACACCCAAAAACGTATCTAAATAGTCCTGGTAAACTCTATTCATTAGATATATGAATACATATGGAACATTAGACAACCAAAAGGTCCAATAAATGCACAATTCCCATATATAGTATAAAATAAAGTCTTTGGGAAATATTACTCCATCACCTTCAGCTAATGATCCCTTGAACTGAGATTAGTCTCCGAAAAATACTATTCTCTCTAAATATGATCAAAAAATTATTGATATGAGGTAAAATATTCTTGTTCTTAACTATTATGTTATTCAAGGCTAAATAATCAACGAAAAGTCACTTTTAAGCGTCTTTATTTTTTTAAAAATAAAACAAGATCACCCTATGGTGAAGTGTTAAGATGAATGAAACCTTTATCTAGAAACCCTTGAAACAACTTTTTCAATTCTAAAGTTCTACTTGATCTATTCGATAAGGGGGATTTAAAACTTTCTCAACATCAGGTACTAAGTCAATAGTAAACTCAACCTCCCAATCTAGAATAACACTAGGAAAATCATTAATAATACATCTATATATTAATGTATTTCTAGAACATAACTAATTTGAACAGTTTATTTATTTTCAGAAACATGATCTAGGTAACTTTCACTGTCATCTTTAATCAATTTCTTAACTTCTTGGTAGGTTATCAAAGGTATGAAATCATTGAATATTACATTATTTTATTTTTAATCAATTTTATCATGATAAACAAATCCAATCCATACCCAAAAAAATATAAAACTATACTATGGCCATTTCAACATGATTTATAGGAAGGACTATCCCATTAATAATAATAGGAAGATTCCTATAAATCTTAGTTACTTTTAAATTTTCCCCCAGAGTTTTCACTAAAATTTATATCTTCTTTTCATGAGGTGATATTCCCATTTTTCAGGAAAATTTCTTAAAAATAAAGTAATTAAAAGATCCAAATTCAAATAGGGCATTGGAATAATCTAAATAAATAAGTAACATACCTATCACTACTTCATCAAATAGCCCAACATCTACCATAATAGTATAAAATTATTTTCCCACACCTTTTAGTTTTTTTATTATGATGATTTACATCATATGTTGCTAAATTTGGACACGCATTGTCATAATGACCAATCTCATTAAAATTATGAGAACTCACCATTGAATTACTATGTGTTTTCCAATTATTGGATTGTTCAATTCTCTTTTCCTTATAATCATATACGCTATAACAAATCTTAACACATAGGAAGCATTTTCCAAAATTTTCAAAACATTCCCTAAATTTTTTTTACCACACTTTGAACATGTTGGGGTCTTGCTTAAAGAATTATTAGCTAGATCCATACCCATTTCCTACCACATTGAGTGTTTCTTAATCTTGTAATCTCAAGTCACAGAAATAATTATAAACTACATCTCAACTTTTTCATCATAATGAACAACATTCACATAATTTTTAAATTCTTATGCATAAAAATCTCTATGTAAAATTGGTTTTAATCCTAATAAAAATATATTAATTTTAATATTAAGTTCCCAAATATACCTAGACAATATTGTAAAATTTTCTTTATAATCTAATACTAAATATTCAACTTTTTTCTTCGATTCCAACAATTTTTTTCCATCTTGATTCGAACAAACTTAGTGATATATTTCTATATAAAAATATTTTTAAATGTGTTCCATTATGTGGAATCCAGATCATATCTCTCTAGTATTATTAACCAAATACCCCCATTAATCAGTTTAAACTTAAAAATTTTAAATGGAACGAGTTACCTTTTTATGTTTTGAGCATCCCATGACTTAAAATATATTTTCTATAGAATTTATCCATCATTTATCTACCACTAGATATGAAGTTCCAGCAAAATAAAGAGGGTGTTATTTCATGAAATTCTAAACTATTGATATGTTCCTCAGTGGTAAATCTGGTTTCTCTCTAACATGGACGACACCACCATTTATAGTCCATGAAAACTAATACATCACTACACAAAAATTACTCAGTTCTAATTCCAACCATTCGAGGATGCTGATTTTGAATGATATTTTCATCTTGATACATTTTCCCTCCAATTTCCCTATTTCATCTATGGAAAACCATTCTAAAAAGACATAAATTATATAAAGAAACATGATCATCTTTAAATGAGATATCTTTTCAACTTAACTATGAATTATAATTTTTAATGGGTATACTATTAACATTATCCTAAAATATAAATTTATCTAAACCACTAATCTAATACCAACTATAAGGACCCAGCCTTAATACATTTCATATTCTTGATTTTTTAGTCAATATTTCACTTTCTTATATTTCAAGGATCTTTATAGTTTAGAGAATTATATAATTAGGCCACAACTCTTACATAGAAAACTCATATATTAAAAAGTAGGAACTTCTAATCATTATCTATTTTTCACACAATATAATACTTTTAAAATGAAACACATTTTATTTTCATGATAAATATTTATAACTTTCAACTTGACTTCTTCTTTGTTTTTACCCATCCTTAAACCATGTGAAAAAAATTTTAAAAAGTGGTATGAATATAAAAATCTCAGTAAGGAACATAAAAAGAAGATATTTTTTTGTTTAGTGAAAAAAATGAAAACCCATAAAATTGTTAGATTTATCACATTATTATATGAGCATGTGGAAAAAATCATTTCCATGTGAAACACACACATTTTGTTCACAATTAAAACTTTAAAACTCACAGAAAGAAAATAGAAACCCATTTTAGGTGACTAAGAGAATTATATTCATAACATATGCCAAAAATAACTCGAGCCCATTTAAATCCATAGGAGAAACCACATTGGTTAACACCTACCTTTTTACCTTTGAAGAAAATAAATATGACCCAATGCATTGGAGAGATATAATGGGGATCACCCATCATATAAATTGTATTGCACTCACCAATTTTAAAAAATATATGGGGATCACCCTTCATATAAGTTGTATTGGGATCAACTATCATATTAGTTGTATCAGGATCACCCGTTCATCATATACAATTCTATAGTATCAAATCATTAATAAAAAAATTTATTCTTTCATATTTTCATTATAAAACCCTTGATAAACACTTTTAAACCCATATGTAAATCACTTTCAGATATTGAAATATCATTTCCTTTTAAAAACCCATTTATAAAACAAAAATTACCAAAATAAAGAAATAGAGGTTTTTTTATTTGAAGAAATAATGAAATATTTCAAATGAAGATAAATATCAAATAACTATTATAGTGGTGGGATTAACTATGTATACATTAAAATAAAACATTCATTTTTTTCTTTTTGTCAAAACATTTCACAAAAGGATTCCCTATTGAAAGATATTGAAATAAAGTAAAAAGTGACATAAAAGTTAATTTATAATTCATTTATTTCCATATAAAAACATCTTTAAAATAATTTTAAGAAAATTTAAATGGAATAAAAATATTTATAAAATCAATCTTGAAAACATTTAAAATGAGTTTTTAAGTTAAAGTGTTCTTAACTCATGTCCAAAACATCATATATGTCATTTATCTTTCAGAATAATAGATTTATATTAATTATTTACTTGATTAAAGAAAATTTTCAAGAAAATTATTCATTTTATTTCATTTAATACCATGTTATAGTTAATTACTTAATTAATTAAGTTCACATCAGACGTTTGATGATACTAAACTCATATTACAAAATGACTTCGGTAGGTTGAGTATGGTCAAGAGGTAATTATTTCATCATATAAGGAATTATAATTATGAAATAATTATAAGTTTTATAAATCAATTATACTTTTAAAACCAACCGTGAAACATGGTTATGAAAAATGAACAACATTACAATCATGGAGATGGTAGAACGTACGTACGCATGAACAATATTTACTTTTTTCAAAGATCATTATTAAAATAAGGTAACTATTATTTTATCGTTGTATAAAGACCATTAAATTATAAATAAAATATTATTTATTTAAATGAACGTACATATACCAGTCATGTGATGTAGTAATAAAAAACAAATCACATTGTTTCATGGAGGTGGTAATCTATACGTACGCACAAATGGAATTATCATTTATCAATGAATGGAAAGGTAAAAAAACATATGATATATTAATTTTAAATAATTATAAATATATCATGAATATCATATATATAAATTAAATCTATCATTATATTCAGCTGTTAGAGACGGTGATGGAAAATGAATTAGAACGGTTCGCAAGGCAGTAGTCTGCCATACACACAAATAACTATTTGATTTCCCATTTGATAGAATATGATATTGATATCGGTTATTAAATTAAAATAATAACATATAAATACATATAAGATACTTATTTTAGTATTTCATCATGGTTGAAGTATATTTGAAGGATGTGGAAAAAGAAATAAAATGAAAATGTTTGTTTAAGAACTATACCTCTTCTTCAGAAAACCTCTTAAGGTTTACACAAAAAGAATTACTAGGTTGGTTTTATGATAAAAAACATTCCCCTGGGTCATGTTAAGGGATTTAATTAATGGATTTTGGTAGGTATTTTCTAAACCAAAATGATTTTATGTGTCAAAAAAGAGGATAAGAGGTCCCCTTTTATAAGTGAGGGGAGGGGCACTCTTGGAATTTATTAAATAATTAAATTAATATAAATTAATTTTCAAGTTCCAATGGATCAGAATTTATATTATTATAAGATAAGATGAGGAGTAGTTGAAATACTTGCATTCAATAAAATTTGGACAATTCCATATTTTTTTGTACCCTTATCATTTTTAAACCATTGTTAATTATTTTTTATGATTATCGTGATAAAAAAGTTTTTTACTCTTCACGGGTCGAGATAGTTACTATAAAAGAATAATTGGACCATAAATAGACCATTTTTTTTATTTTAAACAATTTCACCATAAATTATATGAATAATGTATTTTTAGTAATTTTAAATCATTTAATAAAATATTATTTATTATACAATATCATTAATATCATTTTTGGAACTATTCATTTAATTTGACTTTGAGAACAACATGAAAAGAAATTAATTCAAATATAACCATTTAAATCATAGATTAAATTTTTTATTTATATATATTTTTTGGAAAATGATAATTCATTAATATTATATTACTTATAAAATTGTAAAAATTATTTATTTTATTTTTCTGTTAATTGAATAAATACTGTGTTGGCATTGCGTAAGCATTTAAAGTAATTATTTCATCAATAAAAATTAAAAATAAATCCAAATGATAAATTATTATTTATATTTAAAATGAATATTTATAACTGAACACAAGTTTTTTTATCCTTGTCACAAAATATTATAGATTTTAAAAGTAAGAAAGTGACATTTTTGACATTATCTTTTACATAAATATTATAAAGACCAAAATAAAATAAATATGAAATAAATTTTCTATATTTTCTAAAATTATAAGGATATGATTGAACTAAAATCATTAAATAGAGTATAGGTAATTTTTAGTGTCAATTTATAGTTCTTATCATATTATTTTAAACATTAATTACCTGATTTACGCATACCGTGGTGAATTTTTTTTACTATAGCTATTATTCATAATGAATAATAATAAAAGGAAGATATTTACCAAATTTGGAACTCTTGATTACAAATATATAATTCATGTTTGAATATTAAATTCATATAAGAGGAAGAATTTAATTTAAAATTAAACTCACAAAACGTGATGAAAAGCTATTTTTTAGAAAAATTTCTTTTTAAGTATAAAAATGTTTTTATACCTAATTAAAGTGTAAAATTAATTATAAAGAATATAATTATATTATTTATAATCAAAATCAAATAAATAAATTTTAAAATTATTCCAAAATATATTATGACATTATAAATAATTTAAAATAAAATAGTGTTTTCAATAAAAATCAATTTTTCATTATTCATTGAAAAACAAATGGTTTTAAAAAATTATAAAAAATTAATCTGAAGGTAATTTTGAAATAATAAATTAAAAAATGAAATTTATTTATTAAAATTCAAATTATATAATTTATAAATTTAACTTATAAATAAAACCTAATAAGAAAAGAGGTTAATAAAACTTCTTCCATTTTGATTGAAAAATTACTTTGTATTTTTATAATGAATATAAATATCTAATTCATGAATACTAATAAAAATTAAAATTATTTATTATATCTTTAATTGTTATTTTTAACAACCACTAATTATTTTCAGTGGTTCTTAAAACTGATGAGAAAATGATTCCTGAGATAGGTAAATGTTGTTGTTTTTGGAAACCACCTAGAATCAATCAGAGATGATGTGAATCGCCACTTAATAAAAAAACCATGGCTAAACTGTATTTTTGGTGTAGTATATTTTATACATAATGATACACTTAAAAAGGGTTTGTGATATAAGTTTGATGCATGTCATGACATAGGACTTCTTCTATATCTATGGTTTAATACAGTCGATGAAAAAGTGTTTTTCATAGCAGACATGAAGCTCTATTTTCAATAGTGAATTACCAAGTTTATTATTTTGGTTTTTTTTAATTCAAATAATTAATAAATTAATCCTAATTTTTGAGTCCAAGAGTTTTAGAGGTGTTGATTTTTTTAGATATTCTTGTTAATGAAGGAAGGCATATTTCTTGAGTGGTTTTTTTATTATTCAATTTGAATCACTTATGATGATTAGTGAGATGATGTTAATGTGTCAAATATGTGAATAATTTTTGGAGAATCATATTTGATATAAAAAATATCAAGTTTCCAAAAGAAATTTTTATAAATATATTTCCAGACAGAATTTTATTAGATGGAGAAGGCAGAGCCGAACAAATAGAGATAACAAAGTCCAACCAGACAGAGGCTAGTTTATGGAGTTTATTTGACTGAAATGGTTAGGTTCATGATGTAACCAAATGATAGATCAAATTAATCCCCAATTTCATCAAACAATAATCTCTATATATAAAAATCAGGTGATTCTTTGATGTTCCTAAAGTATAAAACATCATGATTACGGAATGTTATCATGATCCAAGGTTGAGTAAAAAGGAGAAGTTTGAGGTATGAATATAAAAAATTTATTTTATGAAGTATTGTGTAGTAAACCAATTTTTTTAACACCCCAATATTTCATAGTATGTTATCTCTTTAAAGCAATTCAATAGCTCGCACTACACGCAACACCAATTTCGAGCGCACAACGACTTACCAAACTAGCCATTCAAAAATTGGTTATGAACATTGTTAACTAAATTTTAAATTTTATATGCTCTACATAATTTTATAATCCATATTATGTGTTTTTTAGACATAATATAAGAACAAATTCATTTTTTCCAGATAAAAGAAGTGTTTTTAAAAAAATGAAATTTTACCGCCTTTTAATAGAGAACACTTTTTAAATCTAATATTTGACACTTTTATATATTAAATTTGAAAAAATAAACTTGTTCTTTATAATTGGGACATAAAAATTTAGTTTGGAAATTTTTGGTGTTTTTATGATAACTTTCATATTTTGATGAATAGTAAAAATACTAAATTTTAATCGAAAACAACTTTTTTAATCAAAATAATTTATATTGTAAAATTATACATTTGAATGGTTTTTAAGTATAATTATATTATATTTTTATCATTTAATCCAATTTTGGTCATTGGAAGAAATTTTACATTTAAATTAGACATAAACACATATCAATCTATTGATAATTTTTACTTCTCAAAAACCCGCTTTCTGGTTTTGACAACGAGAATTGATTTTAAATTAAATAATGAAAGTTCTATGTTTTTAATTTGGTAAAATAGACATCATTTTTGAATTCGTAATATCAAAATTAACTTAGGGTTAATTTTTGGTATTTTTTCTGAAAACTTTCAATTTTTGATGAATAGTGAAAAATACTGCATAGTACATAAAAACCGACTTTTTCATTTAAATAAATATTTTTAATTAAAAATTTATCTCAAATTCAAAATAGATACATAATACATATTTTAGTACAATTTAATTCATTAGTGTCATTTTATAATAAGATTAGATATATAAACTTTTATTGAACTTTTTAACTTCTTTTACCCACTTTCTAGGAACATTAGAAAATTTGCTGAAAACGTAATTGTACTTCTTTGGTGAATTTAATTTCAAAAATCTTAGAGTCATGTTTGAAATAAGTAAGAAAAATGTGGTTCAACGGGATGAAAATATTTTTTTGGTGAATAGTAACTTTTGAATTTTATTTACCACGGTTAAAAGTAAATAGGGTAATTAAAGATAAAAATTATATTATAATTACCCAAACACATGTCCTAATTATATTGGATAAGTTTATGTTGACCAAAATCAACCTTATGAATAAAATGTGTTCATTATGATCCACTTGGATTAGATTAGGACATTTATTATATTTAAAGAAGAGTTAAAAGTGTTAAATTCAAAGTTTAATAACTAAACCATTTTTAATATAGGGTTAAACATTAAGATAAATTCAATTATAAATATTCATTAGAAAGATAAAAATATTTAATACATCATGTTATTTTATTTATAATTTTTAGACATTAAATATTTAAATTTATTTATGAAACAATGATGATGCAATAATTACCTTGATAATGAAATATTAAAATAATTGATATTATAAATATCAAAATAAATATAAATTGAGACTTTTGATGAATTACATGAATTTTATAGGTTAATATGACATGTTATATTTGATTTAATTTATTTTTTTCGAAGTAATCAAGTTTTTTTGACTTTCACAAAAACCAAATACTACATAGTGTAAAAATTGACATAAATGAGTTTTAAAAAAAATACTATATTATTAAATGATATAATATTCATAAAAATATAAGGTTCAGCCAAAGGAATTATATAATGATATATATGTCATTAATTAACCACTTGAAGTTCGTTTGGAATTTTTTAGTAAGTTTATTAACCATGTAATATAAAAATACAAGAAGACATTGTAAATGTTAAACTATTTAACTAAGAATTAAATCTAAAATATTAGTTTAATATAGTGGCATAAACTTTTCTAAAACCTATTTTTTGAGTTAATTTCGACTAATACCCACCCTATCCTCAAAATAAATATATTTGGAGCCATTAGAAACCGAAAATTATTTTATAATAAAATAATAATTCAAGCTTTTCCTAAAGTGACCCTCACCTCTCTTATAAAAGGGAACTTCCCCTTCTCTTAATTTGACACCTCCAAAGCCATTTGGATCAGCCAAACCCTACTCAAATATCCTAAAAACTATGCTCAAGTCAACCTATATGCCTTAATTGGATCAGAATCCAACCTAAGGATCCCTTTTGATCAAATCAAATGGAAGAACCCGAATAAGAGGTAATTACTTCATCAACTCTTTCAAAGTTCTTTTCTTTTTCACTTCCTCTTTATTTGTTGTTTCCATAAAAAAATAATAACTCCAGTACCTTATACATACTGTAATTTTTTTATAAATATGGTACCACAATACTCATTATTCTATCCATCCTATGAATGACAAAGTCACCATACGTGCGTACGTATGGATTGTCGTCTCCACATCGTGGTGTAGTTTGTTATTCAACACTTCAATAGTTGGATGGGTATAATAATGATGTATATTTGATGTAAATAATAAATATAACATGTTAATGATTCTTTATATATAATATAACATCCAATTACATATGATTTCACCATCAATATAATGATATCGTCGCTCGTGCATACGTACGGCTTACCGTCTCCACGACACGATGATATTCATTTCCATGTTCACCATTCAATGATGATTATAAAAGTATATATTATTAATAAGTATATAATATATTAAATAATAATTATTCTATATATATATATATATGTATGTATTTTCATATATCTCATTCACTTACTTTTATTCAATACGATATGAAAACATTAACAGTGTTTATGCGTATGTACGGACTACCATCTCCATGAACAATGTTTTAATTTAATAAATATATCTATTATAAATATTTATATTATGAATATATATGATATATAAACCATGTTTTATATTATTTAAGTATGTAAATCATGATCTAAGTGATACGATCAAGAATAACAAGTTAAAACACGTACGATAAAGAAGGCGATTATTACCCGAAATATTACTTTAACATGGAAATTCATATTAAATTTGTAGTATAAAGTCATAAATGAATATTATATGATATCATAAATATAAATATGCCTCTTTTATAATTTAGTAACATAATATGGTCATTATACAGGAGGCTAAACATACCCTCGACTAAAGGAAAGTACAAGGTGAGGGTTAATTCCTCAATCTCATTATTATCTGAGATTGTTTATGTGTATGTTTTTTTATTGAGGCATATTTATTATCCTTGTCCATGTTTCATAAATGAGTTTTCAAAATAATTATTTTTAAGGGAATATTCAACTAAAA
This sequence comes from Viscum album, assembly GCA_963277665.1. Classification (NCBI taxonomy): domain Eukaryota; kingdom Viridiplantae; phylum Streptophyta; class Magnoliopsida; order Santalales; family Viscaceae; genus Viscum; species Viscum album. Next base: position 1,377,377,734 of record OY728138.1, on the reverse strand, counting down.
CATCATTTTAAATGGTATAAATATTTATTCTTCTAAATCATTCTCATTAATTTCTATGTTTTCAAAATGGTTTTAAGGATTTATTTATATGAAAATGAATATTTTAAAATGTTAATTCCTTTTAAAAGTATGAAAGTGGTATATGAATATTTGATTCAAAAATGTCTTTTAAATTTCTTCCTTTCTAAATTGTGTGATTTTTAAATGATTTCATGAAAAAGGGATATTTCTCCCAAAGAGTTTTATTGATCATTTTCCACTATGTCAACATCCTTTACTGGATATTATTCATGATTGAGGTTTATTTATTATAATACAATATTCTATATTGTATTGAATGAATTATGATATGTTTGACTATGAATATGCTGTTTTTATACCATTCATGGTTTACGGTTGAAGTATTGACATTTTGTATGCTAGTTTTAATATAAATGTTTATGTTATGTTTCACCCTTTTCATATGAGGAATGCATTTAACTTAGTAAGTGATGGGTGGAGCCCGCTATAGCCCCTCGATGCATCGGTAGGTCTCATGAAACAAATTAGTGTCTTGGAACAAGGCCTTGACAAAATTTTTATTTGTAGTCTTGGAACGAGGCCTTGAATATGTGATTATGATGTCTGAAATTATGCATTCCCTCATTATGAAATTAGTTATTACATTTGATTATTCGACTAGTAGAATATTCATGTGCATGTGTATATGGTATTTTTTGATTTATTTTTTCCATATTATGTTCAAGTTTATGTTTAAAAGTCTTTTGTTTTTATAAAACATCTTACCTTAAAAGTTTATAGCTTCAGCTAAATTATTTACCCTTACTAAGCATCTGAGCTCACCCCTTTCTTATGTTTTGTTTTCTAAGGATTCCAAGAAGTGTATTATGATTAATATTCAGGGTTATGCTAAGGTAATAATGGTTTTATAAAATAATTATTTATGTTGTTTTGTATGTTAGAAAGTGTAATGCAACATTCATGTATGTAATCTATTTTACAAGATTGCTAAACTGATCGGTCCTTTAGGAATTGATCCTTTTAAATCATGCTAATGTATTAAAATAATTCACTGACTCTAGGCTTCTAGGTTTGGGTCATTAAAGTTGGTATCACAGGAAGTTTAGCAAAAACCTTGAAAATAGATTTAGATAAATTCGGATTATGAAGAATTACCCTAAGATAGAATTTGAGGATTAGTATAGAAGAATTTCCTAGAATTTTGGTAATGTAGAGATTTAGTGATTTTTTCCAAGAAATACATCCATATCTGGATAAAAACAGGTATAGGGGGATCTGGAACAACTGTATCTAGGGGTAAAACCCGAAAAAACCACTTTGATCTAGACTCAAATGAGAACTGGTGAAAAACAACGGGCATTGCTGCACTCTTGGTTACGAAACTCCTGTGGGATATGATTAGAACAATTCACATTATATTTACAAACCATTATGAAAGATTTATGAGTAAATATTTCAGCAAAGAATCCATTTTAATGATTATGATACTAGATGTGTGAAAATATTCAATTAATATTGATAATTTTTCTCTTTTTTTAATTATAAATTATGATATGATCTAATTTAGTGTATTTTGTCATTTAGAAATGGAGCCTAGTAGAAAGAATGAGAACTCTAGTAATATGGATGATCTAAAGAGTAAGAAGGGTCATATATTTCATAGTCTTAAGACAAAATTTAGTAGGGAAATGGTCTCCCACATATTCTCATCATATGAATAAATAGTATCGTGTGTTAATAAGATAAGTAAAGATTTATCTGAGTCTTATGGCTTTGAAGGGAATCTAGAGAAGAAGAGGCTGGTAGAGAAAAAGATGGATAAATAGAAGAAGGGAAAGAAGAATTTTTCCCATATGTGATAACTATGGAAAGAATCACCATGGGAATTTCTTGAAAGGAATGGAATTTTGTTTTAAGTGTGGAGGAAAAGGAAACCAAGTACATGATTGAAAGGGTAAGAAAAAAGTTTCAAATATACAATGCTTCATTTGCAAGGAGTTGGGACACTACACGAATCAATGTACCAATCATCAGAGTATACCCCAAAATATTCTATTGGATAATAATAAAGTTATGGTACTACCACAAATGAAGAGGAATCACTAGTGTTCTTATGTTGTTATTAAATAATTATTTTATTTGAGTGTTGTATCAATGATATACTGGTTTTATGAATTATGGAAATAAATAATTATTGCACTGCAGTACTATTTCATTAAAGATTTGATGTTATATGGTACTAAGAAAAGTGACTCAACAACAAGTTAAAATTTCTGAAAAATACATGGTTGAAGGAAAGATAAACCTTTATATGGTCCTGATAATAAGGTAGTGATTTTGGAATAAGATATGGTTGATTTGTATAAATTATATTGGATATTCTTGACTACCTTGGAACTGATTAATGGTTTGTTTATTCCATCATTGTTGGAGTATTCAAAATTTTAGGATATAAGGAATATATCTAGTATTCTATAAGGAATAAGGGAGAATGAATGTAATCAATAAGGTTTTATGGTAATTCAGGGTGTTACCATGTTTTAAGAGAATACCTGATGAAGGTACTCACATGTTATTAAGTGGAAAAAATAGATCTTCATTATGTTATGTTGACCTTCCTTATAAATTTTTGGGCTATGAGTTTGGAAAAAAGTATTTTGGATAAGTATAAAGGTTGGAAAGAATTATATTGGAAATTGGATACTATTTTTTAATGTTAAAACATTTATTAAGATTATTTTTTATTATTATTAAAAGGATAACTCGGAGGTCGGGAGACAACCCGTCACGTCCGGTAAGGCCGCAAGACTTGAACCCGAAACCAAAGGGAGACAAGGGTGCATCGCTTACCACAAGCCTATGTGATGTATTGGTTTGTATAATGTAGTTTTTAAATGATCTGATATATGAGTTATAAATTCATTTTTTTGAAACCCTATACAATTAGGATAAATAGAATATTTTTGAGTTCTATTGTCTTTTCAAGTGAAATCTGAGTTTGTGGTAGAAATTAGTTAATGGATGGAACTATACTTGTCAAGTATTTTTTTCTATGAATAAATTAATCCTTAAAATTTAGGGAAAGTATCTTAAAACCACAAATGTATTATCCTAATACCTTATGTTTTGATGAACCAATGATATTTTAAGTCATCATAGATTTATAGATTTGAGGACCTCAAATCTCTATTTATTGTTCACTAGTTTGTGATTGATAAACTCAATCACTCCGTATAAATATTTTTGTTTTTATTTCAATTATGTGTCTATAATTTCCACCAGTGTTATCCAATTAGAATCCCTAATTTTGTGGTGACTTTTTCATTTCCCTTTCCCTTTTATTAAGATGAAATTTTATTAACCCTATTTCCTATGTGGGTTTTCCACCAAGGTATTTACTATTTTAAACCTTTTATTTTCAAAGAACAATTTCAAATTTTGAAGAGGTAATTCATTGAAGGATGAGAGAATGTAACACCCCTAGATTTCATTATACGTTATCTCTTTAAAGTAATTTAATAGCTTGCGCTACACGCAACACCAAGTTCGAGCACACCACGACTTACCAAACTAGTCGTTCAAAAAGAAGTTATGAACAATATTAATTGAATTTTGAATTTTATATACTACATATAATTTTAGAATCCATATTATGTGTTTCTTAGACATAATATAATAAGTAATTCATTTTTTAGATAAAAGAAGTGTTTTTCAAAAAATACTATTTTACCGCCTTTTAATGGAGAACCCTTTTTAAATCCAATATTTGACACTTTTATATATTAAAATTAAAAAAATAAAATTATTATTTATAATCAGGACATAAAAATTTATTTTGGATAATTTTTAGTGTTTTTCTGATAACTTTCATATTTTGATGAATAGTGAAAAATACAAAATTTTAATTGAAAACAACTTTTTTAATCAAAATAATTTGTGTTGTTAAATTATACATTTGAATGGTTTTTAAGTAAAATTATATTATATTTTTATCATTTAATCCAATATTGCTCATTGGAAGTAATTTTACATTTAAATTAAAAATAACACATATCAATCTTTTGATAGTTTTTACTTCTCAAAAACCCGCTTTCTGGTTTTGAAAACGAGAATTAATTTTAAATTAATTAATTCAAATTCTATGTTTTTAATTTTTTTAAAATAGACATAATTTTTGAATTTGGAATATCAAAATTAGATTTCGGTGAATTTTTTTTATTTTTTTGAAAATTTTCAATTTTTGATGAATAGTGAAAAATACACCATAGTACATAAAAACTGACTTTTCATTTAAATTATTATTTTTAATTAAAAATTTATCTTAAAGTAAAAATATATACATAATACATATATTATTACAATTTAAGTTATTATAGACATTTTATAATAAGATTAGATATATAAAATTTTATTGAACTTTTTAACGTCTTTTACCCACCTTCTAGGCACATTACCAAATTTGAATAAAACGCAAATTTTACCACTTTTGTAAATTAAATTTCAAAAATCAGAGAGAAAAAATTGACATTATTTAGTAAAATTTGGTTCAATGGGATAAAATTTTTTTTTGGTGAATAATAACTTTTGAATTTTATTTACCACAGTTAAAAGTGAATAGGATAATTAAAGGTAAAGATGATATTATAATTACCCCAACGCATGTCCTAATTCTATTGGATAAGTTTATGGTGACCAGAATCAACCTTAGGAATAAAATATCATCCTTTTGAGCCACTTGGATTAGATTTGGACATTTATTATATTTAAAGAAGAGTTAAAAGTGTTAAATTCAAGGTTTAATAACTAAACCATTTTTTATATAGGGTTATACATAAGATAAATTCGACTACAAATATTAATTAGAAATATAAAATATTTCCTACATCATGATATTTTATTTATAATTTTTATATAATTAAATAATTTAATTCATTTATGACACAATGATGATACAATAATTACCTTCTTAATAAAATATTAAAATAATTGATTTTATAAATATCAAAATAAAAGTAAATTGATACTTTTGATGAATTACAAGAATTTTATAGGTTAATATGACATGTTAGGGTTTATATAATGTATTTTTTTAAGTAATCAAGTTTTTTTGACTTTCACAAAAACCAAATAATAAATAGTGTCAAAATTGACATAAATGAGTTCTTAAAACAAATACTATATTATTAAACGATATAATATTCCTTAAAATATAATGTCTGGCCAAAGAACTTATATAATTATTGATATGTCATTAATGAACCAATTTAGGTAAGCTTGGCATTTTATAGTAAGTTTATTAACCATGTAATATAAAAATACAAGGAGACATGGTAAAAGTTAAACTATTTAACTAAGAATTAAATCTAAAATATTAGGTTAATATGGTGACCAAAAATTGTATAAAACATATTGGTTGAGTGAATTTATACCTATAGCTAGATTATCCTCAAAATAAATCTATTAGGATCCCTTAGAAATTGAAAATGACTTTATAATAAAATAATATTTCAATCTATTCCTAAAGTGACCCTCACCTCTCTTATAAAAGGGTACTAACCCTTCTCTTAATTTTACACCTCCAAATCCATTTGGCTCAGAAAAAACCTGCTAAAATATACTCCCAAATACCCTCACTTCAACCTATAGTCCTTAATTTGAACATAATTCAACCTAAGGAGACCTTTTGATCAAATCAAAAGGAAGAACCCGAAGAAGACGTTATTAATTCATCACCTCTTTCAAAGTTATTTTCTTCTTTCACATCCTCTTTCTTTGTTGTTTCCATACCAAAATAATAACTCCAGTACCTTCTACATACTATGATGTTATTATAAATATGGTACAACAATACTCATTATTCTATCCATCCTCTGAATGAAAAATTCACCATACGTGCGTACGTACTGCTTACCGTCTCCACGCCGTGGTGTAGTTTGTTATTCAACACTTCAATAGTTGGATGGGTATAATAATGATATATAATTGATGTAAATAATAAATATAACATTTTAATAATTATGTATATATAATATAACATCCAATTACATACTATTTCACTATCAATATAATGATATCATCTCTCCTGCGTACATACGACTTAACATCCCCACGACGTGATGAGATTCATTTCCACGTTCACCATTAAATGATGATTATAAAAGTATATATTATTAATAATTATGTAATATATGACATAATAATGATACTATATATATATGTGTGTGTGTGTGTGTGTTTGTGTTTGTGTGTGTGTGTGTGTGTGTGTGTATGTATTTACATATATCTCATTCACTTACTTCCATTCTATATGATATGAAAACGGAAACAGCGTTTATGTGTATGTACGGACAACCGTCTCCATGAACGGTGTTTTTATTTCATAAATATATCTATTTTAAATATTTATATTCTGCATATATATGATATATAAATCATTTTTTATATTATGTAAGTATGTAAATCATGATCTAAGTGATATGATCATGAATAACAAGTTAAAACACGTACGATAAATAAAGCGGTTATTACCTAAAATGTTACTTTAACATGGAAATTATTATTAAATGGGTAGTATAAAGTCATAAATGAATCATATATGATATCATAAATATTAATATGTTTATGGTATAATTTAATAACATACTATAGTCATTATACAGGTGGCTAAATGTAACCTCGACTAAAGAAAAGTACAAGGTAAGCGTTAATTCCTCAATCTCATTATTATCCACCATTGTTTATGTGTATGTTTTTTACTAGGAAATATTTATTATCCATTCCCATGTTTCATAAAATATTTTTCAAAAGGATTATTTTTAAGGGACTCTTAAACCAAAACATCATTTTAAATGCTTTAAATACTTATTCTTCTAAATCATTCTCATTAATATCCATGTTTTCAAAATGGGTTTAAGGATTTATTTATATGGACATGAATATTTTAAAATGTTAATTAATTTAAGAAGTTTCAAAGTGTTGTGGGACAATTTGATTCAAAAATGTCTTTTAAATGACTTCCTTTCTAAATTGTGTGATTTTTAAATGATTTCATGAAAAAGGGATATTTCTCTCAAAGAGTTTTACCAATCATTTTCAACTATGTCAACATCATTTACTGGATATTATTCATGATTGATGTTTATTTATTATAATGAAATTTTCTATATTGTATTGAATGAATTACAATGTGTTTGACTATAGATGTGCTGTTTTTAAACCATTCATGGTTTACGGTTGAAGTATTGACATTTCATATATTAGTTTTAATATGAATGTGTATGTTAAGTTTCAACCTTTTCATACAAGGAATGCATTGGAATTATTAAATGATGGGTTTAGACCATTATAGACCCTCAATGAATCGGTAAGTCTCATGAGACAAACTAGTGTCTTGGCACAAGGCCTTTAAAAAATATTTATTCGTAGTCTTGGTACGAGGCCTTGACTATGTGGTTATAATGTCTAGAATTATACACTCTGTAGTACCCCTGGTTTGAGGTATGTGGCTTTGTTTATGCATTTTATGTGTATAAAGTGCATGGGATGAGTTGGAAAGAGGTTGTGATATTTTGGAATGGTTTTGGATGAGTTTGGAGGCTTTTAAAGGGGTGCACAGTTTGATCACAGTTAGTGGAAACCGTGCAGATTATCTAGGAAACCATGCAAGGGAGAAAGTAGGCTTCGCATAGCCTATGCACGGTTTTCCAAACCGTACGAGGAAACTGCGTGGACCCTTTCTCTCAAGGTAGTAGCATTCGCACGGTTAGTGTACGGATTTCCAAATCATGTGGGCTAATCATGCGACCACTTAAAAATAGGGTTATAAGTTCCGGGCTCTCTCGGGCTTAACCTATTTCACTCCAAACATCCTCCCACTCATAGATCACTCGGGTTATTCAGTTATCAGGGGGTGGAGGAGCTTTCCCACTCATTTTGGAAGCATTTTGAATAGGTTTCTTGGTGTTTTGAAGGTGATTGCTCCCAGGTAAGTCTTCTCTCTTGGTTCATTTGTGTTTTCCTCTAGATCTGCTCTTCCATCTTCCTTGGTTTTCTAGATATACAATTTTTGTGTGTATATATTGGGTTTTGGTTTCCTTGGATGATGTTTTAAGGCTTGTTAATGTTAGTGAATGGGATCTAGAGAGGTTTCAGTGGTGCGTTCGCCATATTTGAGGTGCGATTGCATGTGGGTCGATTTCTCAGAAACTCTAAAGGTAGGTGACTTCTCTCTCGACTCCACTTGGTTAGAGATAATGGTTTTTGTTACAATTAATTTGTTGTGATTGAAATTAATTGTTTTTTATGTGAAAAACTGGTTAGAAATCCCATGGGTGATGTTTGGGGTTTTTTGGGAAAAAGGGGGTTTCATAGTGAAATGTTATTCTTGTGGATTTTAATATGGAGATTTTAAAATGGGATGCTATGGTTTATTTGTGAAAATTATTGATGGGAATGGTTTTCAATAAAAGGGTTGTTTTATTGAAATGTTGTTTGGCATGGAAAATGATTTTCAATAAATGGGTGATTTATTGAAGTGGATTGATATGAAATGGAATTGGTTGATTGCACGTGTTTGTGACCTTGGTGGTTTATATGCTTGGATTTAGATTTTTTTGAATATTGTGTGGAAGTGGCGAGAAGTACCACTATAAAAAGGGGATGGATAGTGGATGGAAGGTCCACCATCAATGGTAAGTGGATGGGAAGTTCCGCTTGGTGTGAATGGGTGAATGAGTTGGACGGAAGCTCCACCGTTTGGTTTTATGGTTGTTTTGTTGTGCATTGCTTTGCAATATGGAATTGTTGTGATAATGTGTAAATGTTGGAATGGTTGTGTCTTGTTTGGTTGGTTTTACCTTGGTTTCTTGGGTTGGGTGTGATGTCTTGGTAATGGCATGTTTGGCTTATGAAAATGGTTGAACTTGTGGTTTAATTTATATAAACTATTTTATATAAATGTGCTAACAGTTTTATCCTAGTGGCATGTGTAGGGATGTAATTTGGGGAAATCCTACTGAGTTTTAGTACTCACCCCCTACTTTGGAATGTTGGTGTCTTTTCAGATGTTGTGTACCGTGACATGGGCAAAGGTAAGGCATCTCCCTCCTTTATTGGAGCTTTGTGAACCCTTGGTGGAGCTTGGAGCTTGAAGCTTGGTGTGGAGCTGTGGTGGTGTCATGGATGGTGGTGTTTGGTTGTTTAGTTTCAGTAGTGTACTATGGTGTTTTGTGGACATTTCGAGTTGTATTGATTTTGATCTGTGTTTTGGAACAACTTAGTTGTCTTTTGGGAATGCATGGTTTGGCAATTTATTTGACATGCATCATATAGTGGCTGTTAGTGGATGGTTTGGTTGGTTTTTTCTTAAGGGGAAATCATTCCACAACTTGATCTTGAAGCCCTCGATATTTATTCCCAGCATTTGTCATCTTGGGAACGTCGCTTAAGGCCAATTAGACCTCACCACCTCCTCAAGAAAATGTGGTAGGGGCGGGGTGTTACAAGTGGTACCAGTTTTTTCGGTCCTTTGGAGTTGATTCTCTAATTTGGTGTTGACATTCGTTGTGTTACATTCCTTGAGTCGGGATAGTAGCAAGGCATAGGAATGTCAGAACTTGGAATGTATAGCATAAAAGGACGTAGCTAACCCTCTTATTCTGAAATTAAAGTTACCAAGGAGTTGGGTACATAAGTGTTTTGAAGACACTTATAGGCATTGGATATCTCATTATTGTGGTTGTAACCAATGAGATGAGCATGACATGCATGGTAGAAATGACTTCCCACTAGGATGCATATTTCATTTAGGTATAATGATTTATGATGTGATATGAATGTGTGAAATTGTAATGTGAATAAATTTGGTATTTTGAAAATGGTTAGTTTTTCAAAATGGTGAAACATGGAACATGTGGGAAAGGGTGGAAAGCCTTGTTGTGATAGTGTTGTGTAATGTGATTTGAAATGGGATTTCGTGATGTCTACGGAAGTGAGACTCAAGGTTGTTTGTTTTCTGTTTATAGAAATGGAACCGGGTAGGCATTGTAGAGACCAACCGGAGGAGGTTGCTGAGAATGTGGTTGCACCTGAGCCTCAGGTGAACCAACAGTTAGTGAAAAGAATAGTGCAAGCTTTCCAAGCTGTGGAAAGTAGAAATAAAATGGATGAACCAAGGCATGTGGATCATGCGGTTCAATTTCAAAATCATAATCCACCCATATTCAGGGGTGATTCAGATCCGTAGAGGGAAGAATCATGGTTGAATATAATGAAAAAGATCTTCGAGTTATTGGGAACGCCGGTAGAGTTAAAAGTGAAGTTGGCCACGTATATGTTGGAAGATCTTGCCTTTCAGTGGTGGGAGTTGGTAGTCCAAGTGGGAAAGGTCCAGGGTATGATGTGGGAAGGATTTGAGGAATTTTTTGACAAAAAATTCTACCCACATACATTCAGAATTCAGTGTACGAATGATTTCTTTAGTTTGAAGCAAGTGCTTGTGTCTATGACGGAGTATGCAGCTAAGTTTATGAACATAGTGCAGTTTGCACCCGAGGTGGCGAGTAGCACGTCGTTGAAGGCAAGGATATTTGAAGCAAGGTTAAGGAAAGAAATCCGTTCAAAGATAGTGGTGTTGTGTATAGATGATTACACAGAGATGGTGAATAGAGCCTTGGTGGATGAGCGAGATCTATTGGGAGCTCTGGGCGGGAGAAGCATGGTGGTACCCATGGGTAATAGTGGGAACTCTAATGCTGAGATCAAGAGAAGGAGGGACACTTATTCCTAGGGCTGGAATATGGCAAATAATCCGACGACAGGATCGGTAAATCTTCCTCCGAAGCCCCAGAGCAAGCCAGGATGTTTTCAGTGTGGTTATATGAGCCACATCCAGCGGGATTGTATGGAACAAACTCGAGCATGTTATAATTGTAATAAGATGGGGCATCTGAAGTGTTATTTTTGGAATTCTCCAAGGTCGGGTGCGCATTACACTCCTCAGGGATCACAGACATCGTATGCTTCGACGAGACGAGGATAGCAGTACACCCCTCCTCAGCAGAGTAAAGTGGGTCATGGTGATTCTCAGAATACCATGATGCCTCATTAGGGCAATAAAGAGAAGATTGTGGCAAGAAAACATGTGTTTGGAGCTGAGCAGGTTGTAGTGGATGATCAGTCGGGACCATCCACGGTGCAAGGTACTATTCTTTTAAATTCTACCTTGATGTAAGTGTTGTTTGATATGGGTACTTCACACTATTTTATTTCTGCACGTGTGGTTTATTTTCTAGGTTTAAGGGTAGAAATTATGCCCTCAGTTTTGAAACTTCAAACTCATCTGGGACGAAGAGAGTGTTGAGCCTTTCTGTGTAGAGCATGTTGTATCGTTGTGGGCGAGGTTGAGATAACCTGGAATTTCTCAGTGCTTGAGATGGATGGGTATGATATAATCTTGGGAATAGATTGGCTGGTGGAATTTAAGGCCCACATTGACTGCGATGAGAGAACAATGGCTTTTACGACACACTATGGAATTAGACATCTCTTTAGAGGAGAGAAGCATGAAAGGAAGGGTGCAACGGGTTTGTTGGAACTAGCAGTGGGTACGTTATCGTATCAGTTGGCAGTGTTTTCGTTGGAATTGGTAGAGGGTATTGAGAAGAGGGTTCTTCCGGTAGTGGTGGATAAGTTCATGGATGTTTTTCCTGAAGAATTCTCTAGGTTACCGCCCATAAGAGAAGTGAAGTTTACGATTGATCTTCTTTCGGGGACCAGTCCTATATCAATTACATCTTACCAGATGGCACCTACTGAATTGCAAGAATTGAAAGTCCAGTTGGAAGAGTTAGAAAAAAAAAGGGTTTATCCAGCCTAGCACGTCTCTGTGGGCAGCGCCCGTGATTTTTGTGACAAAGGAAGATGGAACCTTGAGGCTCTGTGTTAATTATCCTAGACTTAACCAAGTTACGATAAAGAATAGATATCCACTTCCACGAATTGATGATTTTTTCTTCCAGTTGAGGGGAGCCCAGTGGTTCTCCAAGATCGACCTGATGTCGGGATATCATCAATTGTGGGTGAGGAAGGAGGATATTCCTAAAAAAGATTTTAGAAGTAGATATGACCATTATGAATATGTAGTTATGCCCTTTGGTCTAACAAATGCGCCAGTGGTGTTTATGGAATTGAGGAATCGAATATTTCAGAGATATATGGATTCATTTGTGGTGGTGTTTGTAGATGATATTCTGGTGTATTCAAAGACAGGGTTGGAGCATGAGCAGCACTTGGCGATAGTGATTGGGATCTTGAGGGATCATTGGTTGTATGACAAATTGTCAAAGTGTGACTTTTGGATACAGGAAGTTCGTTTTCTTGGCCATGTGATTTCTGAAAGAGGTGTTTTGGTGGATCCAGAAAAGATAGAGGCTGATATCTCGTGGAAACCTCTAAAGAATGTGTTTGAAATACAGAGTTTTCTTGGTCTAGTTGGGTATTATCGGCGTTTTGTTCGTGATTTTTCACGTTTGGCTTTGCCGATGACAGCTGTGACAATAAATAATTTCCCATTCCAGTGGAATGAACAGTGTTAGCAGTGTTTCGAAGAGCTAAAGGGATGTCTTACATCAGCACCAATATTGGTTTTTTCAGAACCAGGAAAAGGGTACGTGGTGTATTGCGATGCATCAAGATCAGGGTTGGAGTGCGTTCTCAAGAAAGTGAATCATGTGGTTGCGTATGGCTCACGACAGTTGAGGGTGCATGAGAAGAACTACCCAACTCATGATTTGGAGTTTGTAGCAGTGGTCCATGCTTTGAAAGTGTGGCGTCATTATCTCTTTGGTGAGAAATTAACGGTATATATAGATCATAAGAGCTTGAAACACATTTTCTCACAAATAGATTTGAACTTGAGGAAATGGAGATGGATGAAATATCTCCAGATGTTTATTTTGACTTGATTTAAACACTGGGTAAGGGAAATATGGTGGAAGATGCATTAAGTAGAAAATCATATGCTCAGGTGGTGAAATAGGCATCAGACCAGTGGAAGTTGATGGTAGTTATAGCTAATATGCGGTTGGAATGTGAGAACCAGGGCGATAGAGAGGTCTTTTTCCTGGTTTTTTTGATTCCTAACTTGGTTGGCTTGGTTAGAGAGGCACAAATATCTGATTCTAAGTGTGTGACTATGAGGTCGAGACTCAATGGTGGGGAGACCATTGAGGGTTGGAAACTGATTGGAGATTCAGTTTTGTGATTTTGAAATCGGATGGTTGTACCAGTTTCTTGTTAGGAGGATATTCTCAGGGCGTATCATCATTCCAGGTGGTCTATTCATCCTGGAATTCAAAAAATGTATAAAGCGTTGAAAGAATAGTTCTAGTGGGCTGGTATGAAAAGAAGTGTGGCTGATTTTGTTTCGAGATGCTTGACTTATCAGCAGGTCAAGGCAGAGAATCAGAGGCCATCAAGAATGTTGTAGTCTTTACCAATTTCTATTTGGAAGTGGGAGCAGATAGCAATGTATTTTGTCACAGGTCTCCCAAGAATGGTTAGAAAGCACGATGCTATCTGGGTGATAGTTGATCGACTAACGAATTTAGCCCATTTTATTCCAATTCGCGAATCTTATACGGTGGAGTATCTGTCCAAAATCTCTATCTGGGAGGTGGTAAAGAGGCATGGTGTTCCAATTTTGATTGTATCAGATAGAGATCCAAGGTTTACACCTTGTTTCTGGAAATCCATACAACAAGCCCTTGGGACGCAGTTGACTATGAGCACGACGTATCACCCTTAGATTAATGGTCAATCTGAGAGGATGATACAAACTCTAGAGGATATGTTGTGGGCTTGTGTCATGGATTTTGGTGGCTCGTGGTAGGAGAACTTTCCATTGGTTGAGTTCTCATACAATAACAGTTATCAGACATCCATACAGATGGCTCCGTTTGAATCATTGTATGGGTGGCCATGTCATTCTCCACTATGTTGGGTTGAAACGGGTGAGTCCTCGATGGTTGGACCGAGCCTTGTCTAGAAGACTATGGAGAAGATCAAGTTGATCAGGAAGAGAATGGAGACAAATCAGAGTCATCAGAAATCGTATGTAGATCATCGTCGACGGCTGTTGTCATTCGAGGTGAGTGATCTTGTGTTCTTGAGGATCTCTCCTAGGTTGGGACATCGTCGGTTTGGGAAGAAGGGAAAGTTATCTCCAAGTTATATTGGACCTTTTGAGATTATTGAGTGGGTTGTTGAGGTGGCTTATCATTTGGATTTTCCACCTAGGTTCATTTCGGTGCACAATGTGTTTCATGTTTCGCAGTTGAAAAAGTATCAGTCGGATTGTGACCATGTGATTCGATGGGAAATGTTGAGCTAGATCTGGATGCTTCATTGTTGCACATTTCAATGTGGGTTGTTGATAGGCAATAGAAAGTCTTGCATGGTAAAACATCAGTTTAGTTCGTGTTTTGTGGTAACATGGTCAGATTTAAGAGGAGACTTGGGAGCGGGAGAAATAAATGGTCGAGCAGTTGCCTGAGCTCTTTCGACAAAGGGTGGGTTCACTACTTTCTGAGGACATAAAGTCCAATGGTGGGGAGAATTTATTACCCCCGGTTTGAGTTATGTGGCCTTTGTTTATGAATTTTTATGTTTTTAAAGTGCATGGGATGAGTTGGGAAGAGGTTGGGAGAGTTTGGAATGGTTTTGGATGAGTTTGGAGGCTTTTAAAGGGGTGCATGGTTTGAGCACGGTTAGTGGAAACCGTGCGGATTATCCAAGAAACTGTGCAAGGGAGATAGTAGTCTTTGTAAAACCTATGCATGGTTTTCCAAAATATACAAGGAAACCGTTCGGACCCTTTCTCTCGAGGCAGAAGCATGCATAGGGTTAGCTCACGGTTTTCCAAACTGTGCGGGATAACCGTATATCCACTTAAAAACAGGGTTATAAGTTCTAGGCTCCCTCGGGCTTAACCTATTTCACTCCAAACTTCCTCCAAATCGTTTCTCACTCGGGTTCTTCAGTTCTCAGGGGGTGGAGGATCTTTTCCACTCATTTTGGAAGCATTTTTAAGAGGGTTCATGGTGTTTTGAAGGTGATTGCTCCCAGGTAAGTCTTCTCTCATGGTTTCTTTGTGTTTTCCTCTAGATCTTCTCTTCCCTCTTTCTTGGTTTTCTATATCTACACTTTTTGTGTGTAGATATAGGGTTGTGGTTACCTTGGATTATGTTTTAAGGCTTTTGAATGTTAGTGAATGGGATCTAGAGAGGTTTCGGTGGTGCGTTCTCTGGATTTGAGGTGCGGTTGCTTGTGGGTCGATTTCTCAGGAACCCTAAAGGTATGTGGCTTCTCTCTTGACTCCACATGGTTAGAGCTAATGTTTTTGGTTACAATTAATTTTTTATTATTGAAATTAATTGTGTTTTGATGTGTAAAATTGGTTAGAAATCCCTTGGGTGATGTTTGGGGATTTTTGGGAAAAAGGGGGTTTTATAGTGAAATTTTATTCTTGTGGATTTTAAAATGGAGATTTTAAAATGGGATGATATGGTAGATTTGTGAAAATTATTGATTGGAATGGTTTTCAATAAAAGGGTTGTTTTATTGAAATTTTGTTTGGCATGGAAAATGGTTTTCAATAAATGGTTGATTTATTGAAGTGGATTGATATGCAATGGAATTGGTTGATTACACATGGTTGTGACCTTGGTGGGTTATATGATTGGATTTGGATTGTTTTGAATGTTGTGTGCAAGTGGTGAGAAGTACCACTATAAAAAGGGGATGGATAGTGGATGGAAGGGCCACCATCAATGGTAAGTGGATAGGAAGTGCTGCTGGGTGTGAATGGGTGAATGGGTTGGACGAAAGCTCCACCATTTGGTTGTATGGTTGTTTTGTTGTGAATTGCTTTTCAAGATGGAATTATTGTGATAATGTGTAAATATTGGAATGGCTGTGGATTGTTTGGTTGGTTTTCCCTTGGTTTCTTGGGTTGGGTGTGATGGATTGGTAAGGGCATGTTTGGATTATGAAAATGGTTGAAGTTGTGGTTTAATTTATATAAACTATTTTATATAAATGTGCTAATGGTTTTATCCTAGTGGCGTGTGTATGGAAGTCATTTGGGGAAATCCTACTGAGTTTTAGTACTCACCCCCTACTTTGGAACGTTTGTGTCTTTGTAGATGTTGTGTACCGTGACGTTGGAAAAGGTAAGTCATCTCCCTCATTTAGTGGAGCTTTGTGATCCCTTGGTGGATCTTGGAGCTTGGAGATTTGTGTGGAGCTTGGAGCTTGGTTTGGAGATGTGGTGGTGTCATGAACGGTGGTGTTTGGTTGTTTAGTTTCTGCAGTGTACTCTGATGTTTTGTGGACATGTCAGGTTGTATTTATTTTGAGTTGGGTTGTGGAACAACATAGTTGTGTTTTGGGAATGCATGGTTTGGAAATTTATTTGATGTGCATCATATAGTGGATGTTAGTGGATGGTTTGGTTGGTTTTTTCTTAAGTAAAAATTACTCCCCAACTTTATCTTGAAGCCCTCGACATTTATTTCCAGCCTTTGGCATCTTGGGAACGTCACTTAAGGCCAAGTATCCCTCAGTGCATCCTCAAGCCAATGAGGTAGGGGCGGGGTGTTACACATTCCCTCATTATGAAATTAGTTATTACATTGATTATTCAACTAGTAAAATATCCATGTGCATGTGTATATGGTGATGTTTGATTTATTTTTTCCATATTATGTTTAAGTTTATGTTTGAAAGGCTATTTTTTTATTACACATATTTCCTCAAAAGTTTATAGCTTCTGCAAAATTATTTGCCCTTACTAAGCATATGAGATCACCCATTTCTTATGTTTTGTTTTCAAATGATTTCAAGAAGTGTATTATTATTGATATGTAGGGTTATTCTAAGGGAATATTGGTGTTCTCAAAGAATTATTTATGTTTTTTTGTATGTTAGAAAGTTTAATGTAACATTCATGTATGTAATCTATTTTCCAAGATTACTAAATTGATCGGTCCTTCTAGATTTGATCCCCTGTAATCATGCCAATGTATTAATATAATTCTCTGACTCTAGGATTCTAGGGTTGGGGAGTTACAGTTGGTATCATAGGAATTTTTGAAACAACCTTGGAAATAGATTTAAATAAACTCTGATTATAAAACATTACCCTAAGAAATACTTTGAGGATTATTATAGAAGAACTTCCTATAATTTAGGTAATGTATAGATTTTGTGATCTTTCCCAATAAATACATCACTTTCAGGATATGAGCAGGTAGAGGTGGCTCTGGAATAGATGTATCTAGGGGTAAAACCCAATAACACCACTTTGAGCTAGACTTGAATGAGAACTGGTGCACGACAATGAGCCTTGTTGCACTCTTGGTTACGACAGTCTCGAGGGATATGATTAGGATAATTCAAATTCTATTTTCAAACCACTATAAAGGATTTATGAGTAAATATGTCAGCAAAGAAACCATTTTTATGATTATGAGACTCGATGTGTGAAAATATCCAATTAATGTTGATAATTTTTCTAGTTTTTAGATTATACATTATTATATGATCTAACCTAGTGTATTTTGTCATTTAGAAATGGATCCCAATAAAAGGAATGAGAACTCTAGAAATATGCATGATCCAAAGAGTAAGAAGGTTCATATATTACATGGTCTTAAGACAACATTTAGAAGGGAAATAGTCTCCCACGTATTCTCATCATATAAAGAAATAGTATCGTGTGTTAATAAGATTAGTAAATAATTCTCCGAGTCATATGGAATTGAAGGGAAGCTAGAGAAGAAGATAATGATAGATAAAAGGATGGATAAAGGTAAGTATGGAAAGAAGGATTTTCTCGTATGTGATTACTGTGTAAAGAATAACCCTTGGAAGTGCTTGAATGTAATGAGAGTTTTTTATAAGTTTGGATAAAAAGGACACCAAGTACGTGATTAAAATGGTAAGAAAAAGGTTTCAAATGTATAATGATTCATCTACAAGGAGTTGGGACACTACGCGAATCAATGTCCCAATCATCAAAGTATACCCCAAATGATGTTATTGGATAATAATCAAGTTATATTACTATCACAGATGAAGAGAAATGACTATTTTTCTTATGTTTTTATTAAATATTTATGTCATTTGAGTGTTGTATTAACGATATACTGATTATATGAATTATGGAAATAAATAAGGATTGCACTGTAGTACTATTTCATTGAGGATTTGATATTATATGGTACTAAAAAAAGTGACTCAACAAAAAGTTAAACTTTTTGGAAAATACATGGTTGAAGGAAATATAAACCTTAATATGGTCTTGATATTGAGGTAGTGATCTTGGAATAAGATATGGTTGATTTGGATAAGTTATATTGGATATTCTTGACTACCTTGAAACTGCTTAATGGTTTTTTTATTCCATCATTGTTGGAGTATTCAAAATTTTTGGATATAAACAAATATATCTAGTATTCTATAAGGAATAAGGGATAATCAATGTAATCAATAAGGTTTTATGGTAATTCAGGGTGCTACCATGTTTTAAGAGAATACATGATGAAGGTACTCACATGTTATTATGTGGAAAAAAGAGATCTTCATTATGTTATATTGACCTTCCTTATAAATTTTTGGACTATGAGTTTGGAAAATAGTATTTTGGATAAGTCTAAAGGTTGGAAAGAATTATTTTGGACATTGGATACCATTTTTTAAGGTTAAAAAATTTCTTAATATTATTTTTTTATTGTTATAAAAATGACAACCCGAAGGTCCGACGATAACCCGCCACGTCCGGAAAGGCCGCGAGAATTGAACCCAAAACTGAAGTGTGACAAGGGTGCGTCACCTAGCACAGGCCTACGTGATGTCCTGGTTTGTATAATTTATTTTTTTTAAATGATATGATATATGAATTATAAAGTCATTTTTTGAAACCCCTATACGATTAGGATAATAGAATATTTTTGAGTTTTATTGTCTTTTGGAGTAAAAGCTGAATTTGTGGTAGAAATTAGTAAAAGGATGGAACTCTACTTGTAAAGTATTTTTTTCTATGAAGAAATTAATTCTTAAACTTTAGGGAAAGGTTCTTAAAACCAAAAATGTGTTATCCTAATACCTTATGTTTTGATGAACCAATGATATTTTACGTCATTATAGATTTATAGATATGAGGCCCTCAATTTTCTATTTATTGTTCACTTGTTTGTGATTGATGACCTGAATCAATCACTATAAATATTAAAGTTTTCCCTCCAATTATGTGTCTATAATTTCCACCAATTTTATCCTATTCTAAACCCTAAATTTTTGGTGACTTTTTCATTTCCATTTCCCTCTTATTAAGACAAAATTTTATTAACCCTATTTCTTATGTGGGTTTTCCACAAAGGTATTTTCTATTTTAGACCTTTTATTTTTGAAGAAGAATTCCAAATTGAGAGGATGAAATTTATTGAAGGACGGGATAATGTAACTCCCCAATATTTCATACTACGTTATCTCTTTAAACTAATTCAATAGCTTGCTTTATACACAATATCGAGTTCGAGCGCACCACGACTTACCAAACTAGCCGTTCAAAAAGTGATTATGAACAATATTAACTATATTTTGAATTTTATATACTAAATATAATTTTATAATCAATATTATGTGTTTATTATAAATAATATAAGAATACATTCGTTTTTTAGATAAACAAAGTGTTTTTCCAAAAATGCAATTTTACCGCCTTTTAACGGAGAACCCTTTTTAAATCCAATATTTGACACTTTTATATATTCAATTTGACAAAATAAAATTATTATTTAGAATATATAAATAAAAACTTAGTTTCAATAATCTTTTGGTGTTTTCTGATAACTTTCATATTTTGATAAATAGTGAAAAATACGAAATTTTAATTAAAAACAAATTTTCTAGTCAAAATAATTTATATTGTTAAATTATAAATTTGAATGGTTTTGAAGTATAATTAGATTATATTTTTATCATTTAATCCAATGTTGGCCATTAGAAGTAATTTTACATTTGAATTAGACATAAACACATATTAATATTATAATAGTTTTTACTTCTCAAAAACCCGCTTTCTGGTTTTAACAACGGGAATTAATTTTAAATTAATTAATGAAAGTTAAATGTTTTGAATTTTTTAAAATAGAAATAATTTTTTAAGTAAGAATATCAAAATTAACTTAGGGTGAATTTTTGGTATTTTTTTGAAAACTTTCAATTTTTGATGAATAGTGAAAAGTACTGCATAATACATAAAAACTGACTTTTTCATTTAAATAATTATTTTTAATTAAAAATTTAAATTAAAGACAAAATAGATACCTAATACATATATTAGTAAAATTTAAGTCATTAGAGTCATTTTATAATAAGATTAGATATATAAACTTTTATTGAACTTTTTAACGTCTTTTACCCACCTTCTAGGCACATTAACAAATTTGTTTAAAACATAATTTTACCACTTCGGTGAATTGAATTTCAAAAATATTAAAGACATGTTTGACATCAGTAAGTAAAATGTGGTTTAATAGGATGCAAATATTTTTTGGTGAATAGTAACTTTTGAATTTTATTTACCACAGTTTAAAGTAAATAGGGAAATTAATGGTAAAAATAATATTATAATTACCCCAACACATGTAATAATTCTATTGGATAAGTGTATGTCGACAAAATTAAACCTTAGTACAAAATATGTTCCTTTTTATCCACCTGGATTAGATTAGGACATTTATTATATTTAAAGAAGAGTCAAAAGTGTTAAATTCAATGTTTAATAACTAAACCATTTTTAATATAGGGTTATAAATAAGATAAATTAAACTATAAATATTCATTAGTAAGATAAATATATTTAATACATCATGGTATTTTTTTTTATAATTTTTAGACATTAAATATTTAAATTTATTTATGACACAATGATTATAAAATAATTACCTTAATAATAAAATATTAAAATAATTGATATTATAAATATCAAAATAAATGTCAATTGAGACTTTTGATGCATTACATGAATTTTCTAGGTTAATATGACATGTTAGGGTTGATTTAATTTCTTTTTTTTTTTGAATTAGTCAAGTTTTGTTGACTTTCAGAAAAACCAAATACTACAGTGTCAAAATTAACACAAATGAGTTTTTAAAACAAATACTATATAATTAAATGATATAATATTCCTAAAAATATAATGTTAGGACAAAGGACTTATATAATAATATATATGTTATTAATGAACCACTTGAGGATCTCTTGGCATTTTATAGTAACTTTATTGACCATGTAATATAAAAATATAAGAAGACTTCGTAAAAGTTAAACTATTTAACTAAGAATTAAATCTAAAAGATTAGGATAATATAGTGACATAAACTTGTCTAAAACCTAATTTTCAGTGGATTTAGACGCATCCCTACCCTATACTCGAAATAAATCTATTTTGAGCCATTAGAAACCAAAAAATATTTTACAATAAAATAATATTTCAATCTTTTCCTAAAGTGACCCTCACCTCTCTTAAAAAAGGGCACTTCCCCTTCTCTTAATTTCACACCTTCAAATCCATTTGTGTCACGAACCAACCCAGGTCGACCCTGAACCAGTCACCCAAGCCGGTCCGCGGCAAGTCCCGAAGGGAGTTCCTGATCCCCACGGGCTGACAACTAGTGTCGGGCATCAAGAGTAAACAAGTGGGAACGGTTTGGCCCAAAATAAAATAAATTATGCAGTGAAAATAAATAAATAGAACAAAAGAAAATAAATAAAGAACAAACAATGCTACTAACCTGACCATGACCAAAACTCCACATGACCCCGGGGGTCACTCTCCAATACCACAACCCAATGTCACTCAAGGCGAACAACTGAAGCTGGAACCTGCAACATAACTAAAAACAAGAAAACACTATAGGCGTGAGTATTAAAACATAGTAGGTAGGCCCAACTAATTCTATTCCCAATGAACATACCATTAAAAAAAGAATTTATCAATTCCAGGTTTGCACTAAATTATATAAAATATTGTTACACACACACTTTCATTTTTAAAACAAGTAACAGTCCATTGCCCTTTGTAATTTAGAATAAGTTTAATGTTGAAAGAAATAGGTGAATTGCATTTCTAAAACATTTTGTGAAAAATTTAGAAATCCAAACTTTAGCTGTTATTCAAAAGGAAAATCACACACAACACACACTAAGGGAAATGTAAAAAGTGGAACACAAGGGTCAGAAACCAAACTCGACCTCTCAATTGTCCGCCACATACAAATAAACACTAAAAGAAACATGGGTCGAACCTCGGAGATCGTGAACAATCCATAACATAATATACATCTGACTCATCCTGCAGGCATGCCCTAACTCGATGACGTCATAACACCCATACTACTACCCGGTATAGCCTTGCATGGCCTAACCGAGGGGCCCAATCCTCATAGCATCAATAACTCAGTATTCCCCTGCTATGGGGCCAATAGCTAGTGCGTGGTCTAAACTAGTGCAACAATCGCTCTCAGAAGATTCACTCACTATGCCAGGTTCCCATGTCAACACAAGCAATAAAAAGGGGTGCGTCCACAATGTAAATCAACCAGTCACGATGCAAAAACATCACATAAAGCTCATGCAATCAACACACACTAACGATCACCCCTGAATGGGTTTTCAAAAACAATTTATTTTATTAAAGTGCCAAACGGTCCTTCACCAATTTTAAAGCAAAACCTCATTTCTCAAGAAAACCCAAAACACTTGTTCAGAATAAATCATTTATCTTTTAAACTATAAGTACATTTGAAATTCCATGAATTATGTTTAAAGGCCAAACAAGCATTCTTTAAATATAGGGTGTCCGCTCGTCAATAAAATGTCACAACTGTTCGGTATAAAATAAACAGCTCTTTTCACACTAAATAATCATTTAAAGTTTTATTATCTAATATTATTTCTCATTCATTAAAATTAATTAAACATCAAGAAATTAATAAATTATAAATTTAAAGGTGAATGCAGCGGGGGACCTACCTCGACTCGTAGTCCAAGCACGATTACGCAACACGCCTCGAGTGAGCGTGCAAGCATACAAAAACTGACGATTGCAGGACCGTGGGAAAAAAAACTTGCCAACGCGCTGCAATCGAAAAGATAACTAAAAACACATAAATGACAAATTAAAATAAATCAATCAAAAGACAAGGTGTCCCTCACCTAATCCTCAGTATAGGCGAAATGAAACTAGTGAAGGAGGTAAGATCCAGTGTGGGGGTGCGCTCGACCAAAGGGATCGTGAGAAAAAGGAAACGACCGACGATGATGCCAGTGAAGAGAACGACCTAACTGGGAGGGTGCATGATGGACGGAAAAGTGGCACATTTTCCAGAAGCATGCACATTGCACTGGTGGGGCTGTTTGGACGGAACACTGCAGGTTGTTGTGACGGGAGTCGGAGGATGGTTGTCGGTCGGCCGGAGGGTGCTGGTGCAGGGAAGGGGGTGTACGTTACATACAAAGAAAAATAAATAATCAAAATTACATGAAAAGTAATTGAACCGCATGTCTTGAAAACTAGCAATTAAAATGTAATAATTAAGGATTATCACAGTGATTTTCTGATCGTGTTGAAGGAAGGCCAAACTTTTGGAGATCAACAAAAAGGGACATCGGTAGTTTTTTCCCTTCAATATGAGTATTCTTGAACCAGAAACAATCCGGTTGGATTCTAATAGATAGAAACTCCCTGTATTGAAATTCATGCTTGAGAATCCTCCCTTTACTGTTACGCTTCAGCTTCCCCGAGACATTCACCAGCTTCTCTTTCTTCTTATCCATCTTCTCACGTAAAAAAAAAGACGGACATGATAAAATATCTTGGCAGTCAAAGAGTAAATTGGGAATGAAATAATCAAACACACAAAAGTCTGGAGACAATAGGAGAGCTTTCAACGTGCAACCCGTTTAGATAAGGGAAGGGGGGAAAGGTGTCAGGGTGGGGGGGTCGATGGTGCAAGTTAGAAGGCCGACTGGTGCGGGACATGGGAGGTCAGCGGATGGGCGCACTGGGACAAGGGGATCCAGAGGGGGTGTTGTGTGGTGTTGCGGCTTAAATAGGAGGATGGACTGGGTAGGAGTGCCGCGCGGTATGAGGGCATCAGACCGATGGAGGTGGAGCCGAGGGGGGGTGCGGGCATCACAACCAACTGGAGGTGGAAGTCGGCATCCCAGAAGGTGTAGGGAAGGAACTGTGCAGGAGGTCAGTGTAGCACAAGAGGGCGTCGCCGGGGCCTACTCGCGCTGAGTAAGAGAGGGGAGAGGGAGCTGCATCGCAACAGGAGATGGTAGCGCTGTATGGGCCGAATGAGAAGAAAAGAAACGAGGGGGAGTGCTAGGGTTAGAGGGTAAATAAATAAAAAAGGAAGACAAAATAAAACAGAGAAAAGAAAAAAAGAAGGAAAATAAAAGAATTAAGAAAAGAAAAACAATGATAATAATAAAATTTGAAATAGAATAAATAAAATAGTAACTAAAATAATAATAATAATAATAATATATAGAATAATGATAATAAATTAATAATAATAATAATAATAATAATAAGCAATTGCAGGACACTAGTGCCGGTTGCGCTGCTACCGCCAAACTTGGGGTGACCGCGCACGGGTCTGAAACCAAGTAAAAACATTAAACGTCACCAACTTTTGATCCAGGACCCAGTTCAAACCTTGGAGAGAGAACCCGAGCCAAGAATTAATAAAATAAGAAAACTAATTTAAGCAGGTGGGTGTGACAATTCTACACACCACAGACACTTTCTACCACCAGAAAGTCACCCAGTTGAACAATGGACAAGAAATGAATTCATACCCGACTGAAACTGAAAGGAACCACACCACAAGAGAACGGGAGAGCACGAGATGGTTCTCCCCACCACAAGAATTCAACTAGCACATAAATTTAACACCTAAACATACCACCCCAGGAGGGGGGTGATGCGGGAACTCTCAACCGATCTAAACTAACCTCTATAGCACGAGAGAAACAACACCTCTGCCAAAATTTGGAACTCTCGACTCAGACCAAAGAAAGCTCAAACACTAGAGAAATACCACCGAATAGAACTTAAACCATGAATTAACTCGATCATTACCACAAACGCCGATCCTTCCATAGGCACTTACATTTCCAAACGAACACAGTCAAATTGAGATTAACCCATACAAGGTTCAAACACACCTTGAAAGAAAAACGTACGATTCATAGAATCATAATTCAGACAAACCAAACTATTTGGATTAGAAAAAACACGTCCATCCCAACTTCATGACAAAACAACGGACCTACAACAACACCAAAACTTTAACAGTGGAAGAACGAGAATGGAAGGACTTTAAATGTTTTGTTGGCAACATGGAACACCAAAACCCGAACTGAGGCTTCACACCCTTGGCAACTCCTGACTATGCGCGAGCTTCACCCCAAGACCTGTGGCTGGGGCGCTGATGGTTGAAGAATCTCCTGCCACACAGTCAGGCACTGGAATCTTCTGGTCATAGTGTCTCCCTCAGATGACGCTTCCTGCAAAACTTCTCTAGATGACCTAGAAACCTGCAATGATGACAGGTCTTCGGAGGGGTGTGACATGACGGATTGTATTCCCTAAACGTTCATACTGACAGTAAACCATTAGATGGTCCGATGAACTGGAAGTTAGATCCACTGCAGAGAACTATTTAGAAACAAATTCACCTGACACACTCTGCTCATCAGATGGCGGACCTTCACGAGCAACCAGATACAGTGGATTTCCAACCATTTACGCTCCAGATACCAACTCAGCTAAGAACACCTCATGCACCTGTATTCCCTAAACGTTCATACTGACAGTAAACCATTAGACGGTCCGATGAACTGGAAGTTAGATCCACTGTAGAGAACTATTTAGAAAAAAATTCACCTGACATAATCTTCTCATCAGATGGCGGACCTTCACGAGCAACCAGATACAGTGGATTGCCAACCGTTTACACTCCAGATACCAACTCAGCTAAGAACACCTCATGCACCAAATTCTCAAAAGTGATGTTCTCCAAAAGGGAGGACTCACTCCTTGATCTCTGGACGAAGACCCCTGATGAAGGGAGAAGTATTCATCCAATCCTATGACACTACCCCCGGAAAAAGAGACACAAGATCCTTGAAATGGTCAACATACGCTTTCATCGTCCATTGTACTTGTTGAATATGCACAAGATATTCCCTTTTTTTCTTCTTCACTTCTTCAAGTATAAACCATTTAACGAAGACAGCTTTAAAGACATACCAAATCATCCCAACTTACAGTAATGGCGGGGCGAACAACTCCAACTCATCCAGAGTTGGACCTTCGAACAGACCCAAAACAACATGCAACCCAACAGCTTCGGGAGTTCCCAAAACCCTGAAGACGTGCTCGACCTCTTCAAGACACTCAACTGTCTCTAACAGACTCCAATCACCATGAAGGACAGACAACATCTGAGAAAAACCAAAAACTGGGCATGACTCATCAAAACTCTAGGGACCTTTCTGGGCGGCATTTCTGAACAACATATATAACACCAATCCGAAACTGACATCAATAGAAGAAAAATCAAATAAAACTCTCTCATCCAAAACAACCAACTCAAAATAAACAAGCAAATACAAACACAACTCAAAATTCCTCTTCCAAAATTACCGTTCCATTTTAGATTCCAAAACTACCCTTTTCTTTTCAAAACCGCTTTCTTTCAAGACCACTTTCCAAATACCAAATCCACTTTTCACAAAACGAAACCCACACTGTAAAACAAAAACCACTTTCTGAAAACATTTCCCTCTTTAAAAGCCAATTTAGAAAACAAGGTCAAGCCTTTTATTCCAAACACACCCAGGAAATCTCATGAACTGTTGCACATGTCTTCGTCCACTTTCATTCATATGCACCAACACACACTTTCCACACATCCTCTCACATGTGCAAATGTTCATAAGGAGTACCTGAGGTTTCACCCAAACCATTTTCGACCAATTTCCAAGAAAACACCAGTTTTCCAAACCAAAGGCTTTTAGTAATAAAACCAATGTCATAAATTTAAAGTCATTTAAAAGAAATCAGTCTCATTTTGAAAAACCCATTTTAATTTTTAAAAAAATGAACTTACACCAACCAGAACGAAAACGACACTCAACTTGCATCAAACCACTAGAGTGGGGGACTAGCAGTCACACTTAACTTGGAGACATGGTAGTGGGCCATGTCTCAAGTAAGCGTCAACAACTAGGAGGAATTCAAACCATGTACCCGGACTCCACATGGGTCACTACTCCATGTGAGATCATGATGTAACATCGTTTTACCTCCGTTGTCATCCCTCAATCCAAAACAAACCAGAACGAAACAAAGACTCAATTCCTGGACTATCCCCGGCGACACGAGGTGCGTAACAGGCGAGGGTTCATGACGTCCTTCCCGTACCTACCTCTCGAGTAACGACAATCCTAATCTCCGTCTACTGTACATCCCAAATAACAAGAATCTTCTCTGATACCATTTTGTCACGAACCAACCAGGGTCGACCCAGAACCAGTTACCCAAGCCGGTCCGCGGCAAGTCCCGAAGGGCGTTCCTGATCCCCATGAGCTGACAAATAGTGTCGGTCATCAAGAGTAAATAGGTGGGAACGATTTGGCCCAAAATAAAATAAATTAAGCAGCGGAAATAAATATATAGAACAAAAGAAAATAAATAAAGAACAAACAACGCTACTAACCTGACCACGACCAAAACTCCACATGACCCCGGGGGTCACTCTCCAGTACCACAACCCAATGTCGCTCAAGGCGAACAACTGAAGCTGGAACCTACAACAGAACTAAAAACAAGAAAACACTATAGTCGTGAGTATTAAAACTCAGTAGGTAGGCCCGACTAATTCTATTCCCAATGAACATACCATTAAACAAAGAATTTATCAATTCTAGGTTTGCACTAAATTATATAAAATAAGGTTACACACACACTTTCATTTTTAAAACAAGTAAAAGTCCATTTCCCTTTTTAATTTAGAATAAGTTTAATGTTGAAATAAATAGGTGCATTGCATTTCTAAAACATTTTGTGAACAATTTAGAAATCCAAACTTTAGCTGTTAGTCAAAAAGAAAATCACAGACAACACACACTAAGGGCAATGGAAAAAGTGGCACACAGGGGTCAACAACCGATCTAGACCTCTCAATTGTCCACCACATACAAATAAACACTAAAAGAAACATGGGTCGAACCTAAAAGATCGTGAACAATCCAAAACATACTATACATCTGACTTATCCTTAAGGCATGCCGTAACTCGATGACGCCATAATGCCCATACTACTACCCGGTATAGCCCTGCATGGCCTAACCGAGGGGCCCAATCCCCATAGCAGCAATAAATCAGTATTCCCCTGCTATGGGGCCACTAGCCAGTGCATGGTCTAAACTAGTCCAGCAATCGTTCGCAGAAGATTCACTCACTATGCCAGGTTCCCATGTCAACACAAGCAATAAAAAGCGGTGCGTCCACAATGTAAATCAATCAGTCACGATGCACAAACATCACATACAGCTCACGCAATCAACGCACACCAACAATCACCCCTTAATGGGTTTTCCAAAACAATTTATTTTATTAAAGTGCCAAACGAGCCTTCACCAATTTTAAATCAAAACCTCATTTCTCGAGAAAACCCAAAACACTTGTTCAAAAGAAATAATTTATCTTTAAAACTAGAAGTAAATTTGAAATTCCATGAATTATGTTTAAAGGCCGAATGTGAATTATTTAAATACTGGGTGTCCGCTCATCAAGAAAATGTCCCAACTGTTTTGTATAAAATAAACGGATCTTTTCACACTAAATAATCATTTAAAGTTTTATTATCTAATATTATTTCTCATTCATTAAAATTAATAAAATATCAAGAAATTAATAAATTCTAAATTTAAAGGTGAATGCAGTGGGGGACCTACCTCGACTCGTAGTCCAAGCACGATTACGGAACATGCCTCGAGCGGGCGTGCAAGGATACACAAACTGACGATTGCAGGACCGTGGGAAAAAACATGCCAACGCGCTGCAACCAAAAAGATAACTAAAAACACATAAATGAAAAATTAAAATAAATAAAACAAAAGACAAGGCGGCTCTCACATATTCCTTGGTGCAGGAGAAATGAAACTAGAGAAGGAGGCAAGATCCAGTGTGGGGGTGCGCTCGACCAAAGGGATCATGTGAAAGAGGAAACGACCGGCGATGACGCCAGTGAAGAGCGCGACCTAACTGGGAGGGTGCGTGATGGACGGAAAAGAGGCGCATTGGCCAAAAGCGTGCATGTTGCACCGGTGGGGCTGGTTGGACGGCACGCTGCTAGTTGTTGTGATGGGAGTCGGAGGATGGTTGTCGGTCGGCCGAAGGGTGCTGGTGCAGGGAAGGGGGTGTATGTTACATACAAAGAAAAATAAATAATCAAAATTACATGAAAAGTAATTGAACCGCATGTCTTGAAAACTAGCAATTAAAATGTAATAATTAAGGATTATCATGGTGATTTTGTGATCGTGATGAAGGAAGGCCAACCTTTTGGCGATCAACAAAAAGGGACATCGGTAGTTGTTTTTCCTTCAATATGAGTATTCCTAAACCAGCAACAATCTGGTTGGATTCTAATAGATGGAAACTCCCTGGAATGAAATTCATGCTTGAGAATCCTCCCTTTACTATTACACTTCGGCTTCCCCGAGACATTCACCAGCTTCTCTTTCTTCTTAGCCATCTTCTCACATAAAAAAAAGAAGGACATGATAAAATATCTTGGCAGTCAAAGAGTAAATTGGGAATGAAATAATCAAACACACCAAAGTCTGGGGACAACATGAGAGCTTTCAACGTGAAACCCGTTTAGATAAGGGAAGGGGGGAAAGGCGTCAGAGGGGGGGGGGGGGTCGACGGTGCAAGGAAGAAGGCCGACTGGTGCGGGACGCGGGAAGTCAGCGGCTGGGCAAGCTGGGACAAGTGGATCCGGAGGGGGAGTTGTGTGGTGTTGCGACTTAAATAGGAGGAGGGCCTGGGCAGGAGCGTTGTGCGGCAGGAGGGCATCAGACCGGTGGAGGTGGAGCCGAGGGGGGTGCGGGCATCACAACTAGCTGGAGGCGGAAGCCGACATCCCAGCAGGTGTAGGGAAGGAGCTGTGCAGGAGGTCGGTGTAGCACAAGAGGGCGTCACCGGGGCTTGCTCGCACTGAGTAAGAGAGTGGAGAGGGAGCTGCATCGCAACAGGAGATGGCGGCGCTGTATGGGACAAACGAGAAGAAAAGAAATTAGGGGGAGCAATAGGGCTAGAGGGTAAATAAATAAAAAAAAGAAGACAAAATAAAACAGAGAAAAGAAAAAAAGAAGAAAAAAAAATAATTAAGAAAAGAAAAACAATAATAATAATAAAATTTGAAATAGAATAAATAAAATAGTAACTAAAATAATAATAATAATAATAATAATAATAATATATAGAATAATGATAATAAAATAATAATAATAATAATAATAATAAGCAATTGCATGACACTAGCGTCGGTTGCGCTGCTACCGCCAGACTTGGGGTGACCGCGCACGGGCCTGAAACCTAGTAAAAACATTAAACGTTGCCAACTTTTGATCCGGGACCTAGTTCAAACCTTGGCGAGAGAACCCGGGCCAAGAATTAATAAAATAAAAAATTAATTTAAGCAGGTGGGTGTGACAATTTGGATCAGCCAAACCCTACTAAAATATCCTACCAACTACCCTCAATTCAACCTAGAGGCCTTAATTGGATCATAATCCAACCTAAGGAGCCCTTTTGATCAAATCAAATGGAAGAACCTGAAGAAGAGGTAATTACTTCATCGCCTCTTTAAAATTATTTTCTTATTTCAGTTCCCCTTTCTTTTTTGTTTCCATACCAAAATAATAACTCTCATACCTAATACATAATGTGATTTTATTATAAATATGGTATGATAATACTCATTTTTCTATCCATCCTATGAATGAAAAATTCACCATACATGCGCACGTATGACTTACCGTCTTCACGTCGTGGTGTAGTTTGTTATTCAACACTTCAATAGTTGGATGGGTATAATAATGATGTATATTTGATGTAAATAATATATATAACATGTTAATTATACTTTATATATAATATAACATTCAATTATGTACGATTTCACCATCAATATACTGATATCGTCGCTCGTGCGTACGTACGACTTACCGTCTCCACAACACGATGAGATTCATTTCCACGTTCACTATTCAAAGATGATTATAAAAGTATATATTATTAATAAGTATATAATATATGAAATAATAATTATATTATAAATATATAGGTATATATATATATGTGTGTATTTACATATATCTCATTCACTTACTTCTATTCCATACTATATGAAAATGGAAACAACATTTATGCGTACGTACGGACTACCGTCTCCATGAACAATGTTTTCATTTCATAAATATATCTATTATAAATATTTATATTATGAATATATATGATATATAAATCATGTTATATATTTTTTAAGTATGTAAATCATTATCTAAGTGGTACAATCAAGAATAAAAAGTTAAAAAACGTACAATAAAGAAAACGATTATTACCAGAAATGTTACTTTAACATGGAAATTATAATTAAATGGGTAGTATAAAGTCATAAATGAATAATAAATGATATCATAAATATTAATATGGTTATGGTATAATTTAATAAAATACTATGGTCATTATACATGAGGCTAAACGTACCCTTGACTAAAGGAAAGTACAAGGTAAGAGTTAATTATTCAATCTCATTATTATCCGAGATTGTTTATGTTTATGTTTTTTACTAGGACATATTTATTATCCATGTCCATTTTTCATAAATTAGTTTTCAAAAGGATTAAATTTAGGGAATGTTTAACTAAAACATCATTTTAAATAGTTTAAATATTTATTCTTCTAAATCATTATCATTAATGTCCATGTTTTGAAAATGGTTTTAAGGATTTATTTATATGGACATGAATATTTTAAAATATTAGTTACTTTAAAAAGTTTCAAAGTGGTATGGGACAATTTAATTCCAAAATGTCTTTTAAATTTCTTCCTTTTAAAATTGTGTGATTTTTAAATGATTTCCTGAAAAAGAGAAATTTATTTCAAAGAGTTTTACTGATTATTGTCAACTATGTTAACATCCTTTACTGGATATAATTCATGATTGAGGTTTATTTATTATAATACAATGTTATATATTGTATTGAATGAATTATGATATGGTTGAATATAGATGTTCTGTTTTTATACCATTCATGGTTTATGGTTGAAATATTGACATTCTGTATGCTAGTTTTAATAAGAATGTTTATGTTATGTTTCACCCTTTTCATATGAGGAATGAATTGGACTTATTAAGTGACGGGTGGGGCCCTCTATAGCTCCTTGATGCATCAGTAGGTCTCATGAGACAAATTAGTGTCTTAGCACAAGGCCTTGACAAAATTGTTATTTGTAGTCTTGGCATGAGGCCTTGACTATGTGGTTATGATGTTCGACATTATGCATTCCTTCATTATGAAATTAGTTATTACATGTGATTATTCGACTAGTAGAATATCCATGTGCATGTGTATATGGTAATTTTTGGTTTATTTTTTCCATATTATTTTCATGTTTTTATTTAAAAGGCTGTTGTTTTTATTACACATCTTTCCATAAAAGTTTATATCTTCTACTAAATTATTTACCCTTACTGAGCATCTGAGCTCACCCCTTTCTTATGTTTTGTTTTCCTAGGATTCCAATAAGTGTATTATGATTGATATGTAGGGTTATGAAAAGGGAATAATGGTGTTCTGAAAGAATTATTTATGTTGTGTTGTATGTTAGAAAGTATAATGTAACATTCATGTATGTAATCTATTTTCTAAGACTGATAAACTGATCGACCATTTAGGACTTTATCCCTTGTAATCATGTCAATGTATTGAAATAATGGACCGGCTCTAAGCTTTTGGGGTTGGTGTGTTACAATTTTATTATAAAAATGTGAAATTGTGAAAAATTAAAGGTGTGAAGCGATGAATTTGAATGATTCAGAGTATGAGGTTTATTAATATATGTATTTGTGGTGGTAAAAAGTGAAATAAAACATATATTTATTAATTATTCTAATCATAATAAGATTTATGAAGTTTCAAAAATATGAATCTAGGTAATTTCAACATAAGGTGTCCGTTACATATAATTATACAAATTCATCTTACATTTCCGATTGAGAAAACAAAAATTTACCAGTTCATCAATCAGATAAAAATTTTCAAGCCCATTGAGTGAACTCTTATATGTTCATTGGATAGAAGAATATTTTCTTGTGTACATAGTATATTTGATGAAATTGTACAAAAATTAAAATTTAAGAAGATACAAAATGAGCATATAAAAATTTATCATCTATCAGAAAAATGTTCCTTAGTGAAGTTCATCAGATAGAGGTTGCCTAGAGAAGGCAACAAATGATGGTTTATGAATTAAATATTCAGACAAAGGAAGTGTCTTGCGAAATATTTCTGAGTTTTCCCTATAAAGTGGTGAAATATCACTAGATAAATTTTCCCAAGATAGAATATTTTCTATAAATCCATGCCAGATGGAAGGTTCAAAGATCTTTATGAAATTTTCATAAAGTTATTGATGTGATGATGCTGAGCTGGTCGTTTAATGTTTTAATAATCATGAAAGAAGAATCATGATTCTCAACATGTTTTAAGGAATTTTATAGATGAATTTTATTGCTAAGATGTAAGGAAAAGTTCCCAACTTTTAGAAAGTTTTAAGGTGGTCAAACATTGAATGTTTTGAGTAGGCTTCCCAAATTATGAGTAGGAAAATTAAAACTAGAATTTGTAATCAGTCCATGCTTTCTCTTAAAGTTTCAGAAAATTGGTACCTATATAAAGGGATGAAGTCTCTATACAATGTAACAATGTTATTATGTGCAAGAGAGAGGAAGTGTTAGTGGTTTTTTGAAACATTATTCCAAACAAGGAATATATTGGTTGAGGAAGAGATTACGAACACATCTTTCAATATTTTGGTATTGGATGAAAAATGTATAGAGGCATAAAACAAAGAGTGAGTAAAATTTGATAAAACGAACAGAATAAAGAGAATATCATATAAATAGGATTCTAGTTGATATCAATTAAAGTGGTACTAAAGAGGTTTTTCTATCAGTTGTCATAAAAAAGATAAGGCATCAAATAGAGGGTCTCAGATAGATGCATCAAGTGGAGTGTACTAGATACATCTTATCAGATGGAATCCATGGATGGAAGTTCTTGGTTATTTCTATATAATAAAGTGAAGTGGAATAAGAAGTATTTGTAAGAAAGGTAAGTGTTAATAAATTTCAAGAATCAAAGTGAAAAAATATTGAATCTTGTTGATGAAGGTTCTTACTATTATCACAAAACAATGTTATATCATATTATCCACGTGAGGAGCACATACACTATTGGAAATACTTTATTGATATGCTAATGATTGATATTCCCTTCTTGGTTTAACCACTAAAAAGATTATTTTCTAGTGTTTATGTTGTTTTTTATTACTTCCAAACCTTTATAAGGACTAGATACTCTTATTGAACAGCAAAACTCATAAATATCTATGTTCCTATGGTTGTGCTTATTTTTTGTTTTCCATAAGGGTCATTTCTTACTAACTGAAGGAAAATGTTGTTTTTTAAGTAAGAAAATATAAAAAGGTAATATTACTAATTCAAACCTCTCCCTCTTAGTGATCACACACATCTTGATTGGTCCCTTAAAGTGGTATTAGAGAAAATGTTCCCTTTGTTGACTCTTTGCTAAAGTTTGAAGTAGAGTAAGGATTCCTTATTTATTTAGAACTTAGTAAAAAGTATGGGAATTACTATATTTGATGAGAAGAACTATAATATCTTTATGGATATAATTATAATTAATCTTATAACCATTACCTATGAAGTTCTTGAATCTATTACATATGGTTTCCCCTATCCTGATAATGGTGTTCCCATAATAGTTATTGATAAAAATAATCTAGATAATGATGGGTGATCCATAAATGCTATACTTTTCTCAACCTATGAAAGTTAATTTCTAAGGGTAAAGGGTTTTGTAAAATCTATAATCATTTTTTAAAACATGAAAAACATTTATAAAGAAAATATGAAAGTAAATAATCAAAGATATAGATCTATATATTTAATTAAAAAGATCTTAAAATGGGTTAAGATGAATCCTTTGGTGAATTCTTTACACGATTTAATAACATTTTAAGAACTATAATATGTTGTAATGAGAATTTATAAAATTCAACTATTATGTAAAATATTGTAATGAATCTTATAGATAAATTTGATGCCAAGGTATCATCTCTATATGATAGGAATATTGAAACAACATGTCTTTATGATCTTTATTGAATTCTCATCACTTATAAAATGAGAAGATAAAATTTTATGAATAAAAAATAAAATATTGATTGAGAAATTTATTTTGAAGATTCTAAGTAAGGAAAATATAAGAATCTTCTTGTGAAACAATTTAGTGAATTTGGCATTGAAGATGAGGTATATAAAAAATATGATTAATTTATGTCCTTATTTTCTAAAAGAGTGAAAATAAGAACATTTAAGTACAAAGGAAAGTCACCATTGATGTGATTTTATTATAGATCCATTGGACATTTCACTAAAAATCATCTATGGTGATAGGAAGATGAATAAAGTGATGAAGAATATTGAAATTCAAGAAGAACACTAAATAAGAAGACAAAAAAAATAAAATTCATATTCAAAGGGAAAGTATAATAAGGTCTCTAAATATAAAAAGAGAAACTTTTTTTTCAAATGCATGGAAGTTAATGATAGCAAATTGGAAGTTGAAAACTCCATTGATGATTCCACTAAAAAATTACTTATTGTAACAATGAATGATGAAAAGTTCCAAAGTGATGAATTAATTACATCTGAATAAGAATAATAGGAGTAGAATAATATGGTTTTTATACTTAAAAAAGAGTTGAGAGAATATCTCTCAAGGGGTTTTTAGCTTGAAATAAATAATAAGAAGTTTAATAAATAATATCTATTAGAAAACAAATAATAATATTTTATTGAATAAAAATAAAAGTTTCTAAAAGAGATTAATGATATGAATAATTTACTTGATAAAGAGAAAAACTTCAACATTAAGATTTAAGAAAATATAAAGGTGAAAGATAAAGAATTTTATCTTATTAAAAAATAAACTTATTGAAGCTGAGTGAGGAATTAAAAAACTAAAAAACTTTATTTTATAAATTGTTTAAATTTATAACAAGTATAAAACTCATAAGTATCAATAAAAATCATCCCCATATGTTAAAAAATATTGAATATGTTAAAAAGTAAAATAAAGTTAAAAAAACAAATATGTATCCAAATTAAAAAGAGTCGAAAATATTGAAACTTATAAGGTTTTGAAGTCTGAAATAAAATATGATACTACTAGAGATCTTTTTAATTCTAATAATAAATCTAAGTAGAATAAGAATATTTCAGGAGGTTACCATAATATTGGGGCACAACAAAGTGTCAAGGTTGATGATAAGAATGATGATGGAAAGCCGTTTTATAGTTCTAAACATCATGTAAGTGAAAAAGGAAAATATGATTTATATGGATATTACAAGTATTATGGAGTCTTTGGGTATATTAAGAAAATAAGTTGGTTTAATCATGAATATTATAATAGATCGAGGAGAAATTGGAGACAGAGTATGAGGGGGATTCACCCAATCAAATAAGGAAACCTAAAAAATCTAGTTGAAAATTTGAAAATAGATTTCAACCTATAGAAAATATTTGTGTAATATGTGA
The DNA here is from genome assembly GCA_963277665.1 of Viscum album. Taxonomy (NCBI): domain Eukaryota; kingdom Viridiplantae; phylum Streptophyta; class Magnoliopsida; order Santalales; family Viscaceae; genus Viscum; species Viscum album. The sequence continues at coordinate 1,377,340,649 of OY728138.1, read as the reverse complement.
GCCACCTGAAAATATTGCTAAATGATGCATTATTACATTAATATATCAACAAAGTTTATATGAAGAATCTAAAAATCTACATGTGAAGGAATGAAAAGGAAAGGAAAATTCCTTGGTTGTTAAAACTACTCTTAAATTTACAAAAGGATAATAACCTTGGATACTCAATAGTTGGAGTTCATCGCATATGAACATAAATTTGAGTATTATTAATAATGTTAAAGATAATAAATAAGGGTTGGTGACTTTAGGAAATTATGAGTCACTCAGAATCAAAGATGTTGTATCTACAATCATTGGAAAAGAAACATTAAAATCCAAACGATCCTTATTTATTGATGGAATAAAACACAACTTTCTAAGTGTTTTAAAACTATGTGATAATGGAAATAAAGTTTTTCTCAGAATATATTGTTTTTTTGGTAGATTTATTAAAGATATTAATGTTTTTATAAGATGTAAATGAACCAAGGGAAACTTATTTTAAGTTGGTGATGGGAAGATTTTATGTTATCTGAGCATGATGGAAGAAAATTAGTTATGAGATAAGAGTTTGGGACATATGTTCTAGAGGAATATAAGAAAGTTGAAAATGTGAGAAAGTATTCATGATATTCTTGACATGAAAAGAATAAGAGATTAGTGAATGTCCATATTCTAGAAAGGTAAGATTATTAGCTCAGTATATAAACAAGTTTAGATATAGTCAATTAATCCCTTGGAGTTTATATATTATGATATATATGGTCCTGTGAGAACGAAATAAATAAATTGGGATGTGTAATTTATTTCCTTTATTGATTATTTTTATTTAATTACATATATTATGTTTTTGAGACATAATTCAAAGACTTTAAAATTGTTTAAGAGTTTTATAAGAAGTGATGAAAATAAATGTGGTTATTCTGTAAAGAATATTTAAACTAAAAATGTTTCTGAATACAGAAAAGGAAGTTTAGAGATTATATTGAAAAGAAAAACATTCATCATGAATTTAGTGAACTGTAAAAAATGTAATAAATTAGTGTTTTGAAAATAATAAACAGAAGTTTTGTTGAGATAAAATGAACTATATTGATAAAAAATGATACTTATCAATACTTTTAGAGGAAAACTATTAATGTAGCAGTTCATATTAAAAATTTACATTTTTATAGGATAAAATCTGATACGAATCCTTAAAATATGTATTAAGAAGAAATTACATGTTTTAAATACCAAATAATTTTTTGATGTCCTTGTGTTATGAAATTCAAAGGTAAAAATACTGTGAATTTTGATTAAAGAGGTGTTAATGGAATCTTATTGGAAACCCTAACAATGGTAGAGGGTATATGTGCTGAAATAAATAAAAAGGAAATATTTTTTTACTTGGTAGATGTGAAATTGATGGAATATTCTGATAAAATTTTTTCATAGTCAAATAAAAATATAAGAAAAAGTGATTATGAATTTTTTATTCTTGAATAACATAACAATGTTTCTAAAAGAGGTAAAGATGTAGAACCCATTCAAGATAAAGATTCTGAATCATATTTTTCTCGTAATGAGGGAAAATCTAATTCATCTTATCATAGGTTGAGGAAATAGGACTAAGTCTAAAACATCATTTGAGATTAAGGAAAATAGGTCCAAACTCAAAGAACATTAAGAATAGTTTTTCTTACTTATATTCATTGGTTGAGCCAAAAGTTGTTGAATAACCTCTAGAGATTTAAAATTGGATTGATTCCATGAATTAAGATCTATATTAGACTGAGAAGAATGACACATGAGAACTTATACCCATGATATATAATAAGTTTTCGATTGGAATAAATTTTTTTTCAAAACAAGTTGAATGAAAAAGGTGAAGTCATAAGAAACAAGGCACAATTGGTTTATATAGGTTACTCATAGATTGAAGGAATTTATTTTGATTATATCTTTTCCAAAATATAAAAACTTGAAACTATCATAACATTTCTTTTCAGTGATAAATAATAAATATATATGATATTCCAAATGGGTATCAAGTCATTTTTCTTAATTTATATCTCAATGAAGAAGTTTATTTTGAATAACCAAGTGTCTTCATGCTTAGTCAAGATGAAATTTATGTGCACAAGTTGAATAAGGATTTGTATGGTTTGAAGAAATCTCCAAGATATTGATATTATATACTTAATAATTTTTTAAAGAAGTTGAATTTCAATAAAGTAAGAGTTTATAGTAACCTATACATAAAAGAAAATCAAGTGGTTTACCTCATTGAGATTTTTATATTGATGATATTATATTCACATGGAATGAGGAAGAAACGTGTGAAAAGTTTACTAAGGAGATGAATAAGTTATTTTAAATATTTATGATAGGATAAATGAAATAATTTATTGGCTTATAAATCTCTCAAAAGAAGAAGTAAATTATTATATTTCAAGAGAAGTATACTAAGGAACATCTAAAGAAGTTTTTCACGGAAGATTAAAAGACTATTTTCACACCCATTTTAGTGGGAACTATGTTTGAAAAATATCAGAAAGGAAAATAGGAGAATACTAAATAGTTTATAAAGTTCATTGGAAGTATTTTATATCTAATGTCCCCAATTCCATATATATTTTATGAGATTACTCATTGTTCTAGGTATCAAATTGATCTAACAAAGTTCATCTTATAGATAGAAAAATAATTCTTAGATATATCAAAGGGATAATTTATTTTGGATTAAAATATGAAAACATAGGAAATATTGATCTATTATATATATATATATATTTATTGGACAAGTTTTATTGATGATAGAAGATCCACATATGGTGGATTTTTCTTGTTAGGAGAATGATGTGTGATTTGGCATACGAAAAAGAATTTTTTTAACTCTATGTACTGTAGAAGTTGATTATATAGCTACCACTCAAGCTATAATACAATTAATGGTGATAAGACATAACTTAAGGATTTTTTAGTTTATGTGAAGTTAACCCTTCTCTTTGGATGTGATAATCAAAGTTTTATCCATCTAATGGCCCAAAGGCCTTAATGTTTTATTGATTTTTGATAATCCACCTTTCAAGGGGTGAGGTGGAACCTATACAAGGCCCGTAGGCGAAAGTATTACATAGCCCGTAGGCCTTAGAGGAATTCATTTTCTAGTAGGCTTCAAACATTACATACAACCTAGAATAACTACTTGGAACTGCTCCTCCCTAGCTTCTTCATCATGAAATAAACTCTCCACCTTCGCATGGTTGTTCGGCCAGGCATTCCCATGCATGCAAAGGCTTGCCCCAATGGTAGGTTCCATACCCTCTCATTCTTTCAATCCGTTTAGCTTCTATTATGGTAAAAGCTCCTTGCTCATCCTCCTTATAGAGCTTGTTCCTCGTAGGTCATCTGGTTTTCATATTCACTTAAGGTGGCCCGAAGGCCTTGAGGTGGCCCGAAGGCCTTACTGACCAGAAGGCCTGGGTGGCCCGAAGGCCTAAAAGGACTCGGGGACTAAATCGGTGGCCCGAAGTCCTAAACAGGGGAATATTCCCAGCTGCTACAGTCCAAACAGTACCTACTATAGTTTCTACTATAGTACATGCTATAGTATTGCACAGTTCCACTACAGTACCTTCTACAGTACTACTACAGTGCCCCCAGAAATAATGTCTCGGCCTGGATTTGATCCCGGGTCTCCCGGATGCACTTACAGAGTCCTTACCAACTAGGCTAAGGATCATGTGCATCAAAGTTCTATAAATAGAACTACAAATACAGTGAAACATTCTCATTTAAATCACATTGATAATAAATATCAATTCATCAAAGAGAATTTGGAAAAAAATAAATGCATTTAGAGTTTTTTCCTATAATAGAGAAAGTTTCTTATATATTTAATAAACCATTACTGAAGGAAACATTTCATAAATCAAGGTTGATCCTTGGCATAAAACCTAAGTCTATTCAAGTATAAGGTATCTGATATTCACTCATATCTCATCTTTTATTTGGATTGTTTTTCCAAATAGGGACAAATTATGTAACATAAATCTATATACTGGTATGTGTTTTACACTTTATAGGAGATCATATATTCATGGGGAGTTTTTTTAAAAGAGGTAAGATATAATTTTAGTGTGTTTGAACTATTTTAATAGTTTAGTGAAGTGGATGTGGGAATATATTATTATATGTTGAATTTATTTTAAAATAAAAAGTTTGAAAAGTTTTTTAAGAAACTTTTCTTAAATAATTTCTTATGGACAACATGGTATTGTTGTTTAATGATTCTTATTTTCTACACTGAGTTTAATCACATAGTATTATAATTGTTGGATAAGTGATCCATTTATTGCATTAAAAAGTTTCAGGGATTTATATTCCTTGGTTGAAAACAACATTCAAGGGGGGGGGGGGTCATTGACAATAAGAGGTTTTGAGTTTTTTATTTTTTTAGAAGATACTTGTTAATAAAGGATGAATGATTCCTTGAGTGTTATATTTTTTTGTTCAAAATAAATTAATTATGTTGATTGGTGAGATGATATTAATTTTTCAAAAATGTTCTTTATGTTTAGAGAATCATGTTTAGTATAATTATGATGTTTCTTTGAGGAGTTTTCCTTAATAAGTTTCTGGAGAGAATGTTACTAGAAAGAGAATGTGGTGCCAAACATATGAAGATAATAGAGTCTAATTTGAAAAATGATATTATACTGATTCTAATAGATGGATTTGATCAGACCGATATGTTTAGAAATATAATGGAACCAAATTATAGCTGAAATGAATCCCTAGTTTCATCAAATAATGATATCCAGATAAAAAAATCATACAATGCTTTGATATTTATAAAGAATCAAACATCATGATTATTGAAAGCTATCATGTCGAGGAATGAGTAAAAAGAGGGATATTGAGGTATGACTATACACATTTTATGGTATGAAGTATTTTTAAGTACATAAAACTGATATCATAAAAAAAGTTGAAACTATGCATAATTAAATACATGAATTAATGAAGTTTTACGATTCACAGTTTGAGGTTTATGAAGATATGGAATTGTGGAATTAAAAAGTGTTATCAAACATACATTTATTAAGAATTACAATCATAGGAAGTTTTAAGAATTCTTGAATAGAGGGTTCAAGGTAATATCATCAAACCATGTCCATTAGATATAATTTTAAAAAGTCATCTTACAAAGTACACTATAAGTAAAAAATATTTATCAATTAATCAGTCACAGAAAAGGTTACAATCCCACCATGTGAAACCTTTTATGTTCATCGTACATAAGAATGTTTTCATGTGTATGAAGTCAATCAAACAGAATTGTAAATATATTAAAAGTGAATAAGTTATAGAATGATCATACAAAAGTCTTTGATTCGTCATAAAAATATTCTAGAATGAAGTTTGTCAGATATAGGCTGCCTAATTAAGGCAACAAAAAAAGGGTTCTGAAGTAAGTCATTAGATAAATGAAGTTTTTTATAAAATATTTCTTAGTTTTTCATATAAATTAGTGAAGGATCACCAAATGAAGTTTCATTGGATGGAATAGTTTCAATGAATTTGTACTGTATGGAAGGTTCAAAGATCTTTAGGATGTTTTCATAATTCATTGATACGATGATATTGAGCTAGTCATTCAATGCTTCAACAATCACGAAGGAAGGATCGTGACTCTCGCTAAGTTTTAAGGAAGTTTAAAGATGACTGTTATCGGCAAGATATAAGGATAAGTTCCTAATTTTTAAGGATTTTAGATGAAGTAAAACATTGATTTTTTTGAGTTGGTTTCCGAAATTATGATCCTGAAAATTAGAATTTAAATTTTTTAGAAGTCCATGCTAACTTTTGAAGTTTCAAAAAATGAGTTGTATATATAGGGATGAAGGAACCATACAAATTAATAATGTTTTTATGTGAAATAGAGTGTAAGTGATAGATATTTTTGGGCATAAGTTTCTATGCAAAGAATGTCTTGGTTGAGCAATAGATTCTAGACATTTTAACACCTTGATATTTTTTAAAATATTTATCTTTAAATAATTTTATTTCATTGATATCTTACGTCACATGCAACACAAAGTTTAAACTAACTGCAATATACTATTATTTCCTAGCAATTGTATTGGTGGGTATGAATAGGACTAACTATATTATGATAAATATATGGGTTACATATGTATAAAATGTATTCATTGGATTTCAATTGATTAAAAACAAAAATAAAATCATTTGAAAGTGAAAGAAATATTTTTTAAGAATGATTTTTATGAACACAATGTACTTTTATATTAATAACTAAAATTAATCTTATGGGAGAATTATTTTAATGAAATTTACATATTATATATTCAATCAAGTGTTTTAATGTTCAAATAATAAATTTTTATACTTAAAAATTCATTTTTTCAAAAAAGCTGTTTTCACCACGTTTTGCGTGCTTATTTTAAAATTAATCTATTCTACTCATATAAATTGAATTTGAAAAAATGTAATCTATATTTATAATTAATAGGTCAAAATTTGGTAAATAGGTACCTTTTATTTGGATTCAATATGAATATGCACCTTAATAAAATTTAACACCTCGGTAAAGGGTAAATTGGGTAAACTAGTTTAAATCCTAATGTTAAGGTCACCATTTTTAACTTAATTATTATTGGATAAAGCTAATCTGACCCTTATCATCCTAGGAATGAAATTTAAATTTTAAAGAGAAACTTGTCCATGAAAATGACCTATATAATATTTAAATCAATGAAAGTCACAAAGTGTCACTCTCTTAGTTTTAAATATCTCTTATACGTCCATATAGGGACATAAGAAAGTTATGAATGAACATAAATGTATATTTATAGATTAATAAAATTATTTTCATGATATAAATTTATTATATAACTACACTAAATTCTTATGCAATTCCAATGTGGTATTTCTTCAATTAATAATAATATATAATAAATAATATTTAAAAAATATTAAAAGTAATATAATTTGAATGAGTTATAGTGTTACATAAATTTTATAGATGAATATAATATATTAGTGTCATGTTAAATGATTATATTTTAATTCAAACTTTGTTTTTATGTATTTTGAGTCAAATTAAATGAATAGTTTCAAAAATTGACATTATTAATATTTTATCAAAATAATATTTTATTAAATTATTTAAAAATAATAAAAATATTGAAAGAGTATAAGTTAGATAATATATGGTCTAAAATATCACCCCTTTTCCATTTATGATAAAATTTTCACCTTATGTGTAAAATTAAAACCCTTTATGTGTGAAAAAGTCGTTACCACAATTAAGGTTAAAATATGTTAACTAAGGGTTTAAACCAAAATATATGGGTTAAAACAATACTTAAACCTGTCAAAATTTTATTTTTTAATGATATTTAAACCCCATAATATATTATATTCCAACTATATTCCTTTTGGATTCATTTGGGCTAGATAATGACTATATTATATTTTAATCTTAAGAAATTCCAAAAGTTCCCTTCATCTCAATTATAAAAGGGAACCAAATCGCTCAATTATTTACACAAATTTAAGCCTCATATATTTACCATATCCTACAAAAATCCCTTATAAAATTCCTTATTCATATTTTATAGGTTTTTGGGTTTCTATAAGTACAACCCTAATGTTCTTAAGATAAAATCTAAAGGAGTTGTTTCAAAGAAGTGTTAATCACCTTAACCAATCTATTTCTTTTTAATAATTATTTTACCTCTAATAAATATATTATAGTAAGGAAGGTCCGGGACTAGGCCGAATGCCCAGTCCCGTAGAAATTTATTAATAAAAAAGATAGTACAAAGAGCAGAGGAGAGAAAGAAATTAAAACAGCGTACCTCACAACCTCATAAATTATAAAGCATCAAAAACGTCACCACCACCACCTTCTGAGAACTCATCTGGATCCGCTGACTCCCATTTAGATTGTGAAGCATATTGACTTAGCATTTGGATATATTGCTCCCTCAGACGTAACTTCGCTGGGGACATGGGATCCTTGTTCTGTCGTCCCTAAATATATTATATTATTTATATAATAATAACATATGTATCATAAATATATTTAAATGTCATTATGATTATAAAATGACCTTTTTTCACCTTCTTTCCGTCAAATGGGAAGTGAAAGTATCGCTCGTGCATATGCACAACTTACCGTCTCCGCATAATGATATAATTGATTTTCTATCACCATATTTCATGGATGGTCATTATAATGTATTTAAAGTTTATATGTTATATTTATGACATAATTATTGTTATTTAATTATAATATCATATCTACCATCTAACCTTCCAAACCGATGAAAAACGATAATGTCACTCATGCGTTTGTGTGAACTACCACCTCCACGAAGCGATGTGATTTTTTTTTCATTTATGTTTTACTTGAATGGAAATAAGGAAATATTTAATGAACATATATGATATATATTATATAATATTTATTCTTTAAATTTTAATTATTATTTACCTTTATTTTATTCCATCCGTCCAAAAGTTAAAACATCGTTCATGCATACGTACGACCTACCATCTCCATAAACAATGTAATTAATTTTTTATATATCTACCTTTTAAAAATTATATATATATATATATATATATTATTTTTATACCATGAGTAAAATTCTAAATATTATTTAACCATGATAAAATTACAAGGAACGAAAATAATGAATTGATATTCTCATGAAGAACGATACAGTTAGTACCCTGAAATGACAATTTTAATAAGGAATTAGTAATAAAAGAGTGTTAAATTGTTATAAGAAAGTAATATATGAGTTTATAAGTATGTAAATTACTATAGTATATAATTATAAAAAAATTAAATTTATTATACATGATAATAGATCGCTTTTGAAGCAAGTCAAACTTGAGGTAAGGGATTTTCATCCAACTTTTATTTCTCTGAGGCACATTCCATATTCACCACAAGTTTCTTTTTTATAGTACACATACTACCCATAAAATATATTTTATGATGCTTCTGAATATAATTATGGGTTTTTAAATATCCATATAAGGTTATTTATTTCATGGGGCTTATGTGTGACATCCTAGACCTAGATGCCACTCAGAGGTACCCTGAGCTCGGTTGGACATATGGCCTCAAGTGCATCTCCCTGAATTCTAGAGGGTGCTAAATAGTAGTGAGGTCCTTGGGTGTGTCCATAGGGAGAATATAACCTCATTACCAGAGTGTAGAATAATGGATAAATAAAACAATAGGTAAATAGAAGAAGCAAGATAAATAAGTGGTACAATAGAATGATACTGAAGTGATAAATTACTGAACAATAGATAATCATATAAAAATAACTGATGATGATATTTCATGTATCTAATAATGTTGGAAAACATGGATATAAAGCAGTATACAATATATGCTATAAAAAAGTAGTAAAAAGGATTCTAAAAACATTCACCAGCATCCTGAGCTCTAGCTCATCCATCTGCTACCAGCTCCATCATAAGAAAGCAAACAATCAAGTGTCTAAAGTGGAATTATTACCTTATTAAACATATAAATACATGAAGTCTACTCAGTTTCCAATGGAAGCTTAGATAGGGTGTGATTTAAATCTTCTTAGGCCACCACCATGACAATTTTAACATCCAGTCCATGTAATATAAATAGAAATAGTGTGAAATAATGAATATATGAAAGTAAATAAATACAGTAACATAAATACCCAAGTACCTACTTCAGACCTTATCTAGTTTATGAGCATGAAACCAGTTAATTAATTAATTTAGTTCTAGTTTATATAAATAGGTCACATGTGGTAATACTAGCACTGACATGATAATAGTGATAGTGATGGATCCATGATATAACAAGGAGTCCTACAGTTATGATAATAATAAAGTGGTTCCAAGGTGATAACCAAGGAAACCTTGACCTAAGGGGTCAATCCAACTTAGGTAATAACTATAGCCTGGATATAAGGGTAAGAGTGAAATCCATGGAGTATATTCCAAGGAATTCCACAATAATGAATCTAACTGAGTCTATGAAAACATACAAGGTAAATGAGATAATCAATTGATATTCCCAAGGATGTAACCAAGGAACCTCATGACTATAGAATCCATGTTATATATAAGAAGTGCATCCAAGGAATCCTTTAATGATAATGGAGGGATACTATGGTGTCATATTGAACATAAACTGATAGAAAAGGTTGGGGTTCCAAGGTGGGTCTCACCCTTCGCAATTGACATCTCTTAATCAGAAAGGCATCCAAAAGTTCTGAAGGAATTCACTTGGGAATAAAAAATCAAACTCAAGTATGAATAATCTTGTAATAATTTAAAGGTTCATACACAAGTTACATTACAATTGATTCATTTAATTAATTAATCCATGCAATAGTCATTCCATTTAATAAGTTCATTTGGTTCAATCCTTTCCTTTCATTAGTGTGATAAGGCTATCTAGGTATGAAACCATTTACCAATACATTTAAGTCATAATAATTTTATAAGGTTCACTCCCCTACCTTACATTAACATAAAAAGGGGTGCTATGGACATGCAATTGAACCATTCAACTATATTCAATTAGGCCAATCCATATATATACAATATACTTGATATTTCTATTTTAGATTGATTTATCAAATTGAATAACTTACCTTGGGTAGGTCAAGTGACATGAATACATAGTAAAATCCATTAATAAATTCACATTTCATAAAATTCATGGGTTTTACCATTAGAAGGGTCAAGAAACACACCTGAATAGTGGAGGAAAGAGAAAACCACTAAAAACCCAACTATGGAAAACACCCTACATTGGGTAGTCATCATTAAGGTCACAACCTCCAATAATGGATAATATATTTAATGAGAGTCCTAGAATATGGTTCCAATGATTATAATTAATAAACATTAATTAAAAAGGCGACTCCTGATGAAATCGACATGCACAAATGACAATTTAATAAGAAATGAATCTTGAGGGATGAGTTATAGACCACCTACCTCGTAATAATACAACTCTCATCATTCAGTATCAACCTATAATTTGTCATGTATTTCAAGAGATATTAATAATGGAGCAATTCTCTAAAAATAGGTCATATGAGCTTAGATATAAATATCATCTTCGATATAAAGAAGAATGATAAATGGATATAAAGGAATCAAGTACTTACTGATACACACCCAATGTAATGAACGATGATTGAAACAGACACTAGATCAGATCTTGGGATTAATTCCTAGAATAGAATCTTAATTGATCTAAAAAGAGGATAAAAAGGTTTTGTTGTACTATGGAGATAAAAATAAATAGCGGTGGGTTTAAAACATTTCATTTAGTGATTTTTTTTAAAATCACCCAAAAATGGACATAACATGGTTTGGACGCATGGTTGGAAAAATCGTGCACCAACCATGCACCCTTTCCTATAAAAAGGGGGAAATTTTCAAAATTATGCCATATTGTTAGGGAAACCACGTTCTAACCATTCAAGGCTCACTACCATAATATGGGACTAACACAATTTGGCCACACAATATGAGAAACCATGTTCTAACAATGTAAAATGGCACTGCTGAAAACTGAAAACCATCCACATGGTTGTATGATCCTCCTTACATATTTTACTCAAACCATGCAACCTCCTACTAATTTATGATCCGACCCACATGGTTAGGGGAAAATATGTGGCTCAGCTCACACAGTTTCTACAAACCATCCGACCAGTCCATTTTCTCCACCAGCCATGGTTCCAAGCTCAAAATAAGCTTCAGACACCCACAAAACTTTTTCTAACCCATTAGAAATCCATTTTAGGTAAAAAATAAAGTATTATAACACTATTAAAAGGATTCGTACCTATGTGAAAAATTGTATTTTTAAATTCTTCCCCCCTTAAAAGATTTTATCCCCATGTTTACCTTCTAATGGAAAAGAAACACTGTTCGAGAACAACTCTGGCCACTAGGCATGTATGTTGGCCTCCCTCTCCCATGTCTCATCCTATACATGGTCATTCTACCATAGCACCCATACTAGAGTGACAGACCGGCCTCAAATATCCTTCGTTCTCTGGTCAATGATGTGTATAAGATACTCTTCAATCGAAGAATCAACATATAACTCAACTTCCTCAAGATAAAAAGTACGTGACAAGTTAGCATGATACTATAGAAGCTATAAAATCTGGAATATGTTGAGAATGGAATGATACCTCTTAGGTAGTGTCAATCAATAGTCTACCGGCCCAATTCTATCCATAATCTCAAATAGCCTAAAAAAGTCTAGAAATAGCTTCTCTTTCCTTCACATCCATCTATACCCTATCCTGGGAGTTACCCACAAGAAAACATGATCCCTGAACTCAAACTCCAGAGGTCATTCACTGAGATCGATATATGACTTCTATTTAGATCGAGAAACAGACATACACTTTCTAATCAGTTAAATCTTCTCCAAAGTCTCCTGAACGAGATGAGGACCTAGTAGAACCGCCTCACCAGCCTCTAGCCAGTATAGAGGTGAACGACATGACCTACTGTACAAGTCCTACAAAGGATCCATATGAATCATCACCAGAAATATATTATTATAGGTGAACTTGACAAGAGGAATATTATTCTCCCAAGAATCTCCAAAATCAAGGACACATGCCCGAAGCATTTCCTCTAGAGCATGTATCATCCATTATAATTATCCATCAGTCTGAGGGTGGAAGGTTGTGCTTAGAAGCACTTGTGTACCCATAGACTTCGGCAACCACTGCCAGAATTGTGATGTAAAATGAGCATAACTATCTAAAATGATAGTACAAGGAACCCCCTATATTCATACGATCTAACAGAAATAGAGTCTTCCTAGATCAACAACTGAGAAAGTCTCCTAGATAGGAAGGAAGTGTGATAATTTTTTTAGTTGGTCAATAACTACCCATACAACGTCTCTACCTCCAGGAGACCTCGGTAAAATGACTACAAAGTACATGAAAACATATTACCATTTCCATTCCAAGACTAGAAGCGACTGTAACAAGATAGTAGGTCTCTGGTTCTCTTCCTTCATTTACTAATAGGTGTAAAATATAGTAATAAATTCTACTATCTGATGTTTCACCCCAGGACACCAATACACGTTTTGTATATCTTGATACATCTTGGAGATTCCTAGATGAACTTACCACTGAGAAGTTTGGAACTCCCACATCAACTCCTATCTCATATCCGTAAGAACCCAGACACATCCATGTATACCTAGAATGTCTTCTTTGTTTACATAACAATCTAGAGGCCGTCACCTCCTAAAATACTCCCATGGAGAACCAAGAATTTGGGATATGAAAATTTTTTTCTTTTAAATTTATCAAGGATGGAAGAGGTAACTATTAATGATGAGAGATAAGACTACACAGGAATGTCATAAAACCCCATGTGTAGCTCAAAAAATAGGGCCACCAATTTTCATTCACCACTAAATTCACATATGGATCATACCTGAGTTTTCCAAATTAGAAAATCCACTATTATATTGCCTTTTCTAAGCATATACGTAAGCTCAAAATTGAAGGAATGAAGATATTCAACCCATATATGCTATCTGAGGTTCAATTAATTTTTTGTAAAGATATATTTTAGTCTCCTATGGTCTTTATAGACCACGAATAAATCACCCAATAGATAGTATCTCCAGGAACGTAAGGCATGGAAGATTGTTTATAGATCAAGGTCATGCATCAGGAAGTTTCTCTCATGAGGCCTCAAATTTTGAGATCTGTATGCAATGAATCTATCCTATAGCATCATAACTACACCTAGAACAATGTCGAATGCATCACATAAAACTATATAACCTCTTCTAGGATCTGGTAGAATAAAAAAAGGTGATTATACAAGCCTCCCTTTCAACTCCGGAAAGGCTTTCTTGAAATCTTCTGACCACAAGAACTTGAAACCCTTCTATATAAGACCGATAAGAGGTGCATCAAGGTGTGAGAAGTCCTGTATTAAGTGATTGTAATATCCATACAACCCCAAAAAATTCATATGTCCAACACGTTCTTGGGATTCTCTCCAGATACCACAACACCCACCTTCTTTGGGTCAACAGAGAATCTTGATACCGATATAATATAGCCCAAGAAGTGAACTTTGTTGATCCAGAAGTGTCACTTATCGATCTTGGTATAAATATGATTCTATCTTAGTACACTTAGAATGATATCAAGGTTCTTATATAGGTCTCTATGAGTGTAAGAACACACAAATATGTTTCCCACAAATACTATAAAAAAAGAGTCAAGATAGGGGTGTAACACACTATTCATGAGAGCCATGAAAATGGAAGGAGTGTTGGTGAGACCAAACAACATAACGAGATACTCATATAGACCATACTTTCTATAGAAATATATATGAGTTATGTATGATAGCCTGAATCGCACCCGATGATACCCCAATCTCAATTCATTCTTAGAGAACACCCTAGCTCCTCAGTGCTAGTCAAAGAGATCATCTATTCAAGGAAGTAGATACCAGTTCTTGACTGTAAGCTAGTTAAAACATCTATAATCCATTCATAAATGAAGGGTCCCATATGCCTTCTTAGTGAATAACATGGGTGAAACCCAAGAGGATATGCTAGGACATATAAAACCTTTGGAATCTAAATCCTATAACATCCATTTGAGCTCCTAAAGATTAGTAGGTTCCATCCTATATGGAGGAATGGACACTGGAGCTACTCTTAGAATGAGATCAATTGTAAACTGTACCTCTCTCTCAAGAATTAATATAGGAAAATAATTGGGAAACATGTCCCTAAAATGATCTACTATCAGCGAAAATTCCGCTTGAAGTAAACCCTAATCCTCCATGAAGAGATTTGAAATCTGGTTGGTCAACCCACCTCGCCCATGATGCTCTAGTCCAAATATACTAGTCTAGACATCCCATTAACCCTTATGTAGATAATTGTTTCCCTCCGATGATATAAATGGTACCCTGTAGTGATAGAGGTCTATAATGGTGTGATACAGAACCAACCAATCCATCCAAAGAATGAAATCAAAGCCTATCATATCTAGATAAAAGAGGTACTACAAGAAAGGGTAACTGTATACCTCAAGGGGATAATCCATACATTGGTGTATTCCATATTTCTATACTTAGAATGGTGTATCCATGGTCATTATGCCACACTAATATTGTATTTACAGCCTAAGACTTACCATAATACATAAGGAGATGAATGTGTGTGAACCACCTATATAAAATAAATTAGATACTATAGTAGAGGCTATTAGAATAGTACATCATACTATAGAAGTTACCACAACCTAATCCTCAGGTATCAGTTGTAATGCATGAAACTCACCTGATCCGCAACCCTGTGTAATAGTTAGACTACCATGGTCACAACCATTATAACATCACAACTTATAATATGAAGTCTTTCTACTATAGCCACAACCCCCTCCTAGGACAATCCTACTGATTCTACTTCAACTCCCCACCTGACATGATGTAAAAGAACCTTCCCTTGATGGTGGAGCTGGTGCGAATCCTATTCCACTTGAAGCTGATGGAAAGGTCTGACATAATCTCTGAAGGTTCTCCATATGAGTATAAGCCTAACACTCTAGAGGTTCTCTAACACACTGTGCCTTTAGGTTAACCTATTTTCACATTGATGGAACACTATAGAGCTACCAGTTTGGGTACTCTGTCTTCCACTTCCCTAACGAGAAACCTCTAGGTATTTCTTTCTTCTACCAAAAGAACTGCAAGCTTTCCACGACACTAGTCCTCTATACTGCGTTGTATATTCTTATCCAATAATTGTATCATTTGATGATTCCATGTGAACAAACATATGAAGTGTATGACTAACCCAATCATAAAGGTTTCTTAAGGGGATAAGCAGGTTACCATGATGAGACAAAAGATATTCTTTCTAAAGAGATTAGATTCAGAACTATTATATGTCCAAGGTCCATCCAATAATCAAAAGATAATTTAAGAGGTTTCCTTAGACTTTGTCATCAATAAACCATTCGAAAAACCTCGAATTTTTAGAATAGGTCCGAGTAAAATAGCAATGATTTGAAACACTTATGATTATTATTATTACATGATATCAGAAACCCAAGGACTCAATAGATGGTATGGATATGTAAAATACAGAATTTCCAATTATAGTAGAGAAAAAAGAGGGAAAAATATATGAATGACCTGACCAATCAATCGAAATACTCAAACACATCAGAAAATTTTTCAAATATTCCACCATAAATCAAATACGATTCACTTTCAAGATTCCTTGGTGGTGAAATGGTAGACACACAAGACTCACAATCTCATGCTACTGAGCATGGAGGTTCAAGTCCCCTTCAAGGAAAATTCATAGAGAATTCTCGTTCAATGAGAAAGCAGCAGTGGGGATCCTCTCTTATTTTAAGTTATTATTCAGTGAAACCAATTATTAGTTCTTGGAGAAGATAATAACCATTTCAGACATGCGTATTTTTTATTTTCATATGTTACATCTTTCATGGAAATTTTTGGATGTAGTGATCAATAAGAATAACAAAGGTTCTAGTTGTTCACTGTTCAAGAATTATTGTTTAGGAAGTGAATCCACACATAGTATTTTGATCGAATTTCAATTCTTTCATATTTCATCAACAGTAGCATATTCTTCCATGGAAGATAGGTCCAAAATATAGAATAAACAAGTTTTTTCAGGACTCTAACCCCCACATTCTGTTCCACTGAATCCCTCTTTCATGGCCACATTTATTTTTGGCTAAGGAATGGAAATATTTCTACAGTTACATGATGAATCCAATTTTAATTTCATCTAGGAAAAGCCATATTTTTCTCAACAATGCCTTTTTCATTTGATCCAATAGCATTCTGTTAAATAGGAATATATTTGATAAATATGGAAAAATCTCGAATAGAGTTTTATTCGAATGGAAAGATCCATTTGATAATTAATGATTGGTTCTAAGCAATCTCTGGTGATTGATCAGTAATTCGAAGAGATTTTCTTGCTTATTCTTGATAAACCAACATTTATATATAGATGTAGGAGGATCTGTTTGGGAAGTAAGAAGTACCTTTGAAATATCTTCATCTGCAAATAATTCTTGATGTGAAAACAGAGATACAAAGGGCGGTTATTTGAATAGGGGTAAGAGTGGATCTGCGGGGTCCCAAAAGGGGCTTATTCGAAAAAACCCTTGTTATTTGGAAGCTCTATCTTATGTTTGGTAATACATGGTTCCACTCTGTAAGAACTCTAAATCATTCTATGGAAGCTCATACTCTGCTTCATAAATGATATGCTTGCCCCAAAATTTGGCCCCCTCATAGTAAATCCCAATGAATTGGGTTCGATACAATCTAATAGAAATCCCCCAGGGTGCCATATTCTAGGAGCCCAAAAAATTTGACTGCCTGAATCCTCCTCTATTATCTATTGTGGGTCGATGGATACTTCCCCTTCTTCAAACTCCGGTTATTATTTTTTATAAAGAAATATATGGTCAATGATAGAACAAGATCCATTTTTCATATTGAAGAGGTTCCTCAGTTCGGGCCGAAGCAATGTCACTCCTCGATCATTATCAAACAGACTGTAATCTTTTTCTACCCATGAGGATCCCATCAGAGCACCTTCAGATTATACATAGTGATGAAAGTCTGATTAACTATTTAAAAGAATTTATATAAGATAAATACATTCACTTGAGTATGGATGGCATACACAATCCCATCCTCGAAGCATCTATCACGTGAAAGCTCATCACTGTCTAGAAGTGGTACAATGTGATGCATCTTAGTGAAACACGTTTAATATTCCATAACAAATATAGAACTATGATTTTGATTCATGAAATATATGTCTTAGTTATATATTAGTGTTCAAGTAATTAATTGATCATAAAAAGAAGTCTGGAAGTTATCCCATAGCATGATTTGATGGTGACCATCCTGGGTAACCACATCCCACTAGTGTTTGGATGAATCACACAACATGTACACAGTAATCTTGACCCTCCGCTGTGGATGCATAGCTAGATGATATAAGATAGAAAAGGTTGCCTCCATCCAAGACTCAACAGCCTATGGACCACCATCCCCAGAGAAGGTATAAGGATGATGATACTAGAACTCGCATGTCAGATCAGGGATCATAGGTGCAAGCCATGGAGCACCTTTCTTAGACTTCATCAGATGTAGGGAACTATCACGAAGATGAGTGTTAGGGAACATATCAGGTACAACAGGTAGGGCCTCAAGTTTCACTCCTAGTGGTAATACAGGTATCTCAAGGCCCACCATGTCTAGAGCATGTTTTTCTGCACCCTCCTGGTGCATGACATGAGGCTTTCAGGGAGACATTAGTCTAAAAATTCCAAGCACCCACATTAGAACTAGCTAGAAGAAGATAGATAGAAACACTAGAAGAATATTACTGAATTGAAAGGTATCACTACCCATGGTATACTACCCTAAATACCCACTTAGACGGCCCGATATTGGCAAGTTATCATGTATTTATTACAAGGGTTTCTATAGATGAAGGGTCAACTATACCTTGGCTCATCATTTACTAGAAACCATTCCTTTTTACAAGTCAAGTATCACTTTTCAATTTCATTTTCTTATTTGTATATATCAAGGTTCATTTAAAATGAGTTGTTTGTCTCAGTGAATCAGGTCCCATACACCTTATCACTTAGATCGGCACCCATTTAAAATTATAATTAAAGGATTGACTTGGTAAATTACTCATTCTAACCCACGAGGGCCTATACACCTCATTAATTAGAATATGAAATCACTCAATAAAAACCTATGAGTAGAGAAATACCAATATAGAAACAAGGATTACTCAATAATCACATACATATCAAGAAATAAAAGAAGTGAAATGAACCTATATGGAATGGAAATATGAATGGAATGTTAATTCTAGGTGCGTATGATGAAGCATGTATCAATAATCCTTTCCCTCATACCATAAGTCCAAGGATGAAATGAAATCATAAATCAAAATAACAATAATAACCACAACAAAATATATGCATCACCCCATGGTGAATGGATATCAACTATAATAATAAAAATATAACATCAACCATAATTTAGGAAACTAATCATTTACCCCAAACATGGGTTAGCTACTCCCAAACATGACTTATAATGAAGTTTTAAAGTGTTTCTAATCACCAGTATATTATCTCAAAATAGTAAATAAAGAAAGGAACCAAACTAATAGCACTTTATAACATCCCATACTTGGATGAAACTCAGAGGTGCCCTGATCCTAGTTTGCCATATGGCCTCAAGAACATCTATCCCAATGCTAGAGGCTATCGACTAGAAACGAGTTCCTAGTGTGTATCTATGGGGTTACTATTCCCTCATTACTAGAGTACACCACAATAGATAAATAAGATAATAGGTAAATATAAAAAGTAAGATAAATAGGTTGAACAACAGAATTAGACTGAACTAATAAATAACTAAACAACTGATTATCATATACAAAAACTGACGATGGTATGTCACTTATTTAACGAAGCTGGAAAACATGGATATAAAGAAGAAGACAATACATGCTATACAAAAGTATTAAAAAGGAGTCCAAAATATATCCCCATCTTCTCGAGCTCCAACTCATCCTGCTACCAACAACATCCTATGAAATCAAGAAATCAAGTGTCTGAAGCGGTATTATTCCCTGTATCAACACCTGTATACATGTAGTTTTCCCAGGTGATAATGGAGGCCTAGATCGAGTGTGAGATAAATCTTAGTAGCCACCACCAATGGAATCTATAACATACAGTCTAAGTAATATAAAATAAAATAGCATGAAAGCATGTATATATGAAATTAAATCAGTACAGTAACATAAATACCTAAGTACCTACTTCATCCCTCAGCTGGTGTCAGAACATACAACCAATTCATTAATTAATTTTTTTCTAGTTTATATAAATAGGTCATGTAAAGTAATACTAGCACTAACATTATAATAGTGATATTGAAGGATCCAAGATATAATAAGGCATCCTATAATTATAATGATAATGAAGAGGTTCCAAGGTAATAACCAAGGAAACCTTAACCTCAGAGGCCGATCCAACATTGGTAATAACTATTTCCTTGCTATAGTGGTAAGAGTGTAATATAAAGAGTGTCTTCTAAGGCATTCCAAAATAATGAATCTAACTGAGTCCAAGGAAAATTACAAGGTAAAAAGAGATAAGAAATGGCTTGGACCAAGGAAGTAACCAAAGAAGCTCATGCCTGTAGAATCCATGCTTGATCCAAAGAGTGTATCCAAGGAATCTTATAATGATAATAGAGGGATATTATAATTTCATACTGGGAATCCACTGCTAGAAAAATATTGGGTTCCTAGGTGGGTCTCACCCTTGGAAACCCATCTCTGAATAGGAATGGAATCCACGAGTGACCAAGGCATCCCATAGATAATGTAAAAGATAAATTGAGTTTTAAAACTCTTATAATAATGTCAATGTCCACACACAAGGTATATTACAATTGATTTAATTAATTAATTAATCCTTGTAATGGTCACGACATTTAATATGTTCATTTGGTTCAAGATTTCCTTTCATTAGTGTGCCAAGGCTATATTGGCATGAAATCATTTACCAATTCATTTAGGTCATAATAATTTTATAAGGTTTATTCCTTTATCTTCCAACTTTGTCTTTATGTATTTTGAGTAAAATTAAATTAATAGTGACAAAATTGATATTATGGATATTTTATCAAAATAATATTTTATTAAATTATTTAAAAATAATAAAAAAATTGAAATGGGAAAAATTTGATAAGATATGTTCTAAAATATCATCCCTTTTCCATTTATGGTCCAATTTTCACCTTATATGTAATATTATAACCCTTTAAAAGTGAAAAAGATGTTACCATGGCTAAGGTTAAAATAAGTTAACTAAGTGGTTATACCAAAATATAAGGTTTAAAACACCACTTAAACATATAAATATTTGGTTGGTTGATGGGATTTAAACCTCATAAAACATTATCTTCAAATAAATAGCCTTTTAAATCTATTTGGGATACTTAATTACTTTATTATAATTTAATATTTTAAGAAATTCCAAAAGTTCCCCTCACATCAATTATAAAATAGCACCACAACCCTCACTTTTTTACATCACTTTGATCCTTCTAGATTGACAAAAACATAAAACATACATTATAAAATTCCACATCCACATTTTATATGTATTTTCCTTTCCAAAATTCCAACCCTATGGTCCTTAAGAGAATATCTAAAGGAGTTGTTTCAAATAATAGGTAATCGCCTTAACTGATCACTTTCATTTTAATTATGGGTTTAACTCATCTAAATTTTTTATATTCTTAATAGAATAATTAATTTAGTATACTGAATATACTTAAGTTTTATTATTATAATTATTATTATTAAACCACATTCATTCGCCCTCTTTCCATCAAATGGGAAGTGAAAGTATTGCTTGTGCATACGTACGACTTACCATATACACGTAGAGATACAATTAATTTTACATCACTATATTTCATGGATGGTTATTATGGTGGTTTTATAGTATATATGTGATATTTATAAAATAATTATTCTTATTTAATGTTATTATCATATCTACCTTCTTACCTTCCAAATCGTAGGAAAAGGATAACACCGCTCGTGCGTACATGTGGACTGCCACCTCCACGAAGTGATGTAATTTGTTTTAAATTTCCATTTAAATTGGATAGTAATAAGGAAATATTTAATGAAAATACATGATATATATGATATAATAATGATTCCTTAAAGGTGAATTATTATTTACCTTTATTTTGTTCCATCCGTCAAAATATGAAAACAACAGTCATGTGTACGTACGACCTACCATCTCTATGAATGGTGTAATTCATTTTTCTATCCCTACCATTTATTAATGATTCTAAATATAATATAATATATATATATATATTTAGTGTTTATACCACTATTAACATTCTAAATATGAAGTAACCATGATAAGTGTAGAAGGACCAGAAATACCGAACTAATATTCTCATGAAGAGAGAAACAATTAACACCCGAGAACCATGATTTTTGTAACACCCCAAGTTTTTCTAAAAATAAATATAAATTCATAGAACTTTGTTTTAAGTATATCTTTATAATTATCCTTTAAACATAATTTTTCCACTTCTATGTTTTGAATTTCAAGGAACTGTCATCTACAATTGTGTTCAGTAAGTTATTTGGCGCTCAATGAAACCAATTTGTTTTTTTTTGTGAATAGTAACATACCCTTATGAATGGTAATATAACCCTAATGAATAGTAAATTTTATTATTATTTTATTTTCTTAAGGATTTTAGATAATAACATCTTGGTTAATGTTTCATCGTGATATAGAAGTAGTTATAGAATTAGAATTGTTAATTTTTGAATTAAGTATGCATTTATTTAAAAATTAAATTAATAATATTTAGAAAATTATTTTCAAAAAATGGACTTAATTTTTGAATTCTTCACATCTAAAAATGGTTAGGATAAATTTTTTGGGATTTTTCTGAAATTCTTTATTTTTTTATGAATAGTGAAATACGATAAAATACCGTATGATCAAATTATCAGTAAAATATACTATTTAGGACATCATAAATGATGAAAGGACACTTGGTTCGAACTCAAATTCAATTATTACTATTTTAGGTCACATGAACTAAGACTATTCATAATCTTGGGCAAAAATATTATAATAATGATTAAAATAATAAAAAATACCCCCTCTCCTCCACTATAAATACCACCCTCAATCCCCTCTTCTTCCCACACCTCTCAAGCATTGATAAACGCCTAAGTTCAGCCCAATACTCCTCAAAAGGATATTCCCCACGTCCTAGAGATGTTGGTCTCACCAAAAGACCAAAACCAAATCCCTTAAGAAGGATCTCAAGGGTTAGAGATCAAGAGGTAAACATCCTCTTTTATTTTCTTTCTTTTCTTTAATTTTATGTTATTCTCTTCCTTTCCCTTTGTCTTATGTTGGTATATTTCATTCCATATCCCCCCTTACTATCCATATTATGTAATAGTGATTAGATATCTACTTTTTCTCATCAATCTATTTTTATAAAATTTTAAGAGACGTTGTTAGGCTGCCGAATTTTCATAAGAAATTTCTCAAGTTTTCTTTTATTTCAAGATTCCTTATACTTATTTCATCACCTCCTCTTATCCAAGATGTATGAAAGCTTTAGAATAATGTATATTCACTATTTTCTCATGTTCATGGAAAATTCATCATCATTCTTCTTCTCCTCTCCCACTGATTCAAGGAATTAAAAACATTGTCCATGATGTGTCGAATTACCGACATCATGGACAATGTGATTTCATTTTTCTTTAAATCATTAAAGTTTGGTCATGAAACCATTTTTATGGTTTAAATAGGTTATAATATATGTATTATTTTTCATCAATGGTTCTAGAATTATTTTTTACAAATGGTTTTAATTTATAAAACAAAATGAGGTCGTTATTATCAAAGAACCACTAAAATGATCTAAACAAACATCATTAATGTTTTAACTTATGAATCATCCACATGTAAGAATTATAAATGATAAATGGTATAATTTATGTTGCTGGATATATTTAATAACTACTCCATTTCAATTCTAGAGTTCTAATTCCAATCGACAAGAACATCCATCATGAACCAATCTTGGAAATGATGTAAAGAACTCACCCAAAAATACTGCAAGGAGAAAAATACTTACAATTAAAGGGTGAAATGATGTTATGAAATGATCATATAAGATTTTATAAGCATGAAAATGTTTCTTTAAAATTATAATAACACTCTTTTAACCATTATACAGTAATTTTAAACATGTTTTATGTAAAACAAGCCTGAGGTAAGGGAATTCTTAACCCGATTTCCATTCTTTGGGTTAACCTTCTACTTCATTATTTATGTGGTATTAAAATTGATTGTGTGATGGGTTTTTATTATATTTTGTTTAATTATGTCTAATTACAGTGTATATACATATTCCATCCACTCTATTAAGTCTCTCTTCAATTTTATGATATTTATAAGGGGCTTTTCTTTTGAAATCTTCTTTTAAAATGATGTTTTACAAAATTCAAAAGAAATGTTTTTATGATTTTATTCGTGTTGTATGATTTTTTTCTAGTTCTTGGGAATTTTTTATGATAAATGGTGGGAACTATATTTTTTTCCAATGCATTGGGTATGTGTAAGTTGGAGGTCGACCGTATGGTTACTTCAAGTGTAACTAAGATGATTACAGAAATAGTAAGGTAGCCGTGAGGGTTAAAAATTATAAGGTAGCCAAGAGGGTTACAAGATTATGTAAGTAATTCCCCAAGATACCTTTATGGTTCTAATTAAGTTCTTATGTATTGTGTAAATCTCATGTTTCACAAAGTAAGTATATATATACAGGTGATAAGTATGTATTCTGAAAATGATTTCATATATTACGAGTATTCATAGACTAATGTGTTCTTCCCATATTTTTATATCCGTTACTAAGTTTTTGTGCTCATCCCAAGTTTTAAATTATTTTAATAGGTTAATGTATGTGTAAGAAAAAGAAATAATCCGTGCTAAATGTTAAAGAATTTTCAAAGAATCATGTTTTAAGTTTTAATGTTTTTTATTTTGAAAAAAATGGAAACTGTTTTTATGGTATCCACTCTGTAACAATGGGTAATGTCATGAATGTGTTATGTCCCAATTCTCTAAAGCTATAAACTTGAAAAGACCCTAAATGTAAAAGGAAGTGTTTTATTAATTAAATTCAATATTAGGTATGTAATAAGGCCAGGTCTTTATAGTTGGTATCATAGGATGGTTTAAATATCTTTAGGGGTTAGGATGATGTTAAAAGAATACCATAAATGATCTTTACTCTATGATTAATTTGAAATGTTTTAGCATTTGAAGATTACCATGTTGATTCATCTAGAATATGTTTGTTCAGAATGGTTGTCCGCATAAGGAATAAGGATGCTGAAGAGGGGAGGCACCGATAGAATGACATCCTTCTGGATTTACAACCCAGAATGGTAGGGATTGGAACAGATCAGTTTATGACAGTAATGGATCAGCTAAAACAGGAAATAAATTGTGGTGGAATACCTGAAAGAGAACAAATAGAGTTACCACAACGGAACATGACAGTAGTGGAACATTTTATTTGACCTCATCCTCCTGCTTTCAATGGATCTTATGATCCAGTAGCAGCTGAAGGATGGATCAAATACCTTGAAAATATATTCGATGTTATGGGATGTTCAGATAATCGAAAGGTAAGTCTTTCCATTTATCATTTTGAAGGGGAAGATAATCAGTGGTGGTCAATGGTAAGGAATATCAGGGGTAGAGAGGATTTTTATGCCTTAGAGTGGGATGAATTTAAAAGTCTTTTCCTTGAAAAATATTTTACTAAGGTGGTGTGACTTAGGATGGAGAAACAATTACTTGAATTGAAGAAAAAGGAGGAGGATTCAGTGGCTGTGTATGAAGAAAACTTCACCAGACTGGCAAGGTATGCTCCAAATCTTATTTTGGATCTTGATATAAAAATTAACCTCTTTTACTTGGGACTAAATCCAAGGTATCCAAGGGAGTTGGCCTCCCGTGAATTCAAATGTTATGAGAAAATTGTCCAATGTGCTGAGAGGGTAGAGATGGAGTTTGCTGATGATCATGTGAATTTTGTAAATAAAGAGAAGAAGAGGTCTAGATGGAAAGTGATGGGTAAGAATCAACCAAATAAATACGATGGTAAGAAAATCCAGTTTCAAATTTGTGAAAAGTGTGACAAGAAACACCCTGGGGATAGTCTTAGTAAAATTGGGAAGTGTTTTAAATGTGGTAAGTTTGGACATATGGCCTGAGATTATAATGAAAATGATACAAAGACTAATCCTGATAAGAAAATTGTAAAGTCTTTTAAGTGTGTTTAGATGGGTCACTCTGAAAATGATTTCCCAAAGAGAGATCTGAATGATATAAAGAAGACAGACTACAAGCAGAAAGGTGTAGTGAGATCCTTTGAGACTACATCAGCAGATGTCAGGCCATCCAATGAAGTTGTATTAGGTACTTTGTTTATTCACTCATATTTTTCTAAAGTTTTGTTTGATACGAGGTCTACACATTCCTTCATCTCTGCGATTTTTTTGGTAAATTGGAAATATCACCTCAACAAATGAGACCCGAACTTGTTGTTAAAACACTAGGGGAAATATTATAGTAAATAAGAATTATAAGAATCTTTATATTGTGATCTATATAAATAATTTACTTGTAAACCTTGTTGTTTTACCCTTATTCAAGTTTCATGTTATTCTGGGAATGGACTGGCTTTCTGTTTATCATGAAAAGATCGACTATAGAGCTAAAGAAGTTGTTTTTCAGAAAGAGTTTATGTTTGTATACAAGAATGAAACCGTGAAATTGATAACATATTAGGTAGCTGATAAACTATTGAAATATAGAAATGAAAGTTATCTTGCTCATATTATTGAAAACAATGGAACTATTCAGATTAATGATGTACCAGTGGTAAATGAATACCATGATGTTTTTCCTGACGATTTTCCCAGTGTCATACCTGATCAGGAAGTTGAATTCACAATTGACTTAATTTCTGATGATAATACAGTTTCAATACCCCTTATCATATATCTCAAATAGAACTTCTTGAATTGAAAAATCAGTTGCAGTATTTGCTCGATAAAGGCTTCATTCATCCTAGCACTTCACCACGGAGAGCCCCTATTTTGTTTGTTAAAAAGAAAGATGGTTCCATCAGACTTTGCATTGATTATAGAGCTTTGAATAATGTCATTGTTAAAAAAAAGTATCCTTTGCCTCATATTGATTACTTTTTTGATCATCTCTAGGGATCTCAGTACTTATCCAAGATTGAATTGAGATCCAGATACCATCAGCTGAAGGCGGAAGGAGGATGAAATCCCAAAAACAACCTTTTGTACTAGATATGGGCATCATGATTTTGTTGTTATTCTCTTTGGGTTAACTAATGCACCTGCTGTATTCATGAATATTATGAATAGTTTATTTCATGAGTTCTTGGATAAGTTTATGGTTGTATTTATTGATGACATTATGGTATTTTCTAAAAATAAAGAGGAGCATGAAAAATATCTAAGGGTTGTTTTACGAACCTTAAAAGAAAAGAAACTGTATTGAAAATTCAGAAAATGTGATTTTTGGTTGCAACAGATTTATTTTCTTGGGAACATTATAAATAAGGATGGAATAACAGTTGATCCTATCAAAACAATGGTGGTTGATGATTGGACAAGACCGAAAAATTTTACAGAGATTCGTAGTTTTCTTGGGTAAGTTGGTTATTATCGATGGTTTATTAATAACTTTGCACAATTATCTAGACCGATAACTATGTTAACATGGAAAGGGGTTAAATTTTTTTGGACAGAAGAATTTTATGTTTGTATTCAAGAACTTAAGAAGAGATTGGTGAATGCTCCAGTTTTGGCCTTATCTTCCCAGAATGGTGATTTTATCATCTACAGTGATGCTTCTTTGAAGGGACTTGGTTGTATTTTGATGCAGAATGATTAGGTAATTGCTTATGCTTTGAGACAACTTAAAACTCATGAGATAAATTATCCCACACATGATTTTTAATTGGAATCTATGGTTTTTTATTTTAAAAGTCTGAGGCGTCATTTATATGGATCCAATTGTCAAATATATACTGACCATAAAAGTATGAAGTATATATTCACTTAGAAGGAATTAAACATGAGGCAGAGAATATGGATTGAACTGATAAAGGATTATGATTGCATGATCAATTACCATCCTGGAAAAGCAAACAAAGTGGCGGATTCCTTGAGTCAGAAACATCATGCATCATTAACATGCTACGTTTGGAACATGATCCCTTGATTAATGATTTGATGAATTTTGGATTAGAAGTTGTTGGTGTATGAAATACCTCTATTTTGTTTCAGGTTTCAGTGCTGATGTTGTTGTTAGACAGAATTAAGTGAGCGAAGAAGGAAGACTATGTGCTACAGAAAAAGGTAGATTTGGTTAAAATGGGTAAGTTTCCAGAATCTAACCTTGATAAATATTGTGTTTTACGATTTAGAAAAAGGTTGTTCATTCCTAGTGATTCTTAGTTGAAGAAATATTTGTTGTGTGAACCTCATAGTTCTCCATTTTCGGTTAATCCTGGTAGTACCAAGATGTATAGAGACCTTCAGGAGTATTATTGGTGGGATGGAATGAAAAGATATATTACTGATTTTACCATGAAATGCTTGACATGTCAACAGGTTAAAGCAGAGAGGCAGTTACCGAAGGGGATGATTTAACCTCTTCCAGTGTGAGAGTGAAAATGGGAGAATGTATCCATGGACTTTGTGGTGGGACTACCTAATACATATCGAGGTAACAATGCAATTTGTTTTATTGTTGATCGGCTGACAAAATATGCCCATTTTCTTTCTATTCGAGATATAATGTCTTTGGATAAACTTTCTCGACTGTACCTTGAGGAGATTGTCAGGTTACATGGAGTTCCTCTTTCCATTGTATCTTATCGAGATCCCAGGTTCACTTCTAACTTTTGGAAGGGATTTCAGAAGTCGTTGGGCACAAAATTAAATTTTAGTATAGATTTTCATCCTCAATCATATGGGCAGTCAGAATGAATGACTCAAACTTTGGATGATATGCTTCGAGTATGTTCAATGGACTACCAGGGAAGTTGGGGTCAACATATTTCTTTAGTTGATTTTTCTTATAATAACAGTTTTCATTCCAGTATTCAGATGACACCTTTTGAGGATTTGTATAGGGAAGCGATGCCAAACTCCAGTATTTGGGGATGAAGTTAGTGAAAGGAAGTTGATTGGGCCAGAATTAATAGAATAAGTAGTTGAGAAAGTGAGTATGATCCAGAAACACATGAGGATAGCTCAAAGAAGGCAGAAAAGTTATGCAGATGATAGAAGGAAAGACTTCTCTTTCAAGGTAGGTGACCATGTTTTCCTTAAAATCTCTCATTGGAAAATTGTGATGTGTTTCGGTAAGAAAGGTAATAAAGTCCACGATTCATTAGTCATTTTTAAATCTTGGAGAAAGTTGGAACATTGGCATACCACGTAGCTTTTCCTCTGAGTTTGTCTCAGGTACACAATGTTTTTCATGTTTCGATGTTGAGAAAGTATGTGCTGGATTTATCACATGTCTTGAGCCCAGAAGCAGTTCAGCTGGAAGAGAACCTTTCTTATGAAGAGAAACCAGTTCAGATTCTTGATTGAAGGGAAAAAGTATTGCAGAATAAGGTAATCCACCAGGTAATGTTTTTGTGGAGAAACCACATAGTTGAAGAAGCAACATGAGAGTCTGAAAATTCTATGAGGGAAAAGTACCCTCATTTGTTTAATAAGTAAATAAAATTGCAAGGATACAATTTACAAAAGGCGGGGATAATGTAACACCCCAAGTTTTTCTAAAAATAAATAGAAATACATGGAACTTTTTTTTAAGTAGATATTTATAACTAGCCTTTAAACATAATTTTTTCACTTATAGGTTTTGAATTTCAAGGAACTGTCATCTATAATTGTGTTCAGTAAGTTATTTGGAGTCCGATTAAACCAACATGTTTTTTTGTGAATAGTAATATAACCTTATGAATAGTAATATGACCCTAATGAATAGTAAATTTTATTATTATTTTATTTTCTTAAGGCTTTAAGATAATAACATCTTGGTTAATTTTTCATCGTGATAGAGAAGTAGTTATAGAATTAGAATTGTTAAATTTTGAATTAAGTATGATTTTATTTAAAATTTAAATTAATAATATTTAGAAAATTATTTTCAAAAAATGGATTTCATTTTTTAATTCTAAAGTTTGAAAAATGGTTAGGGTAAATTTTTGGTATTTTTCTTGAATTCTAGATTTTTCGATGAATAGTGAAATACGATAAAATACCGTATAATCAAATTATCAGTAAAATATAGTATTTATGACATCATAAGTGATTAAAGGCCACTTAGTTCAAACTCACATTCCATTATTACTATTTGAGGACACATGAACTAAGACTATTCATAGTCTTGGGCAAAAATATTATAATAATGATTAAAATAATGAAAAGTACCCCCTCTCCTCCACTATAAATACCACCCTCAATCCCCTCTTCTTCCCAAAACTATCAAGCCTTGATCCATGCCTAAGTTCTGCCCAATACTCCTAAAAAGGCTGTTCCCCACATCCTAGAGCTTCTGGTCTCACCAAAAGACCAAAACCAAAGCCCTTAAGAAGGATCTCAAGGAGAAGAGATCAAGAGGTAAACATCCTCTTTTATTTTCTTTCTTTTCTTTCATTTTATGTTATTCTATTCCTTTAACTTTGTATTATGTTGGGATATTTCATTACATATCCCCCCTTATTGTCCATATTGTTTAAGAGTGATTAGATACCCACTTTCTCTCATCAAACTATTTTTATGAAATTTTAAGAGACACTGTTAGGCTGTCTAATTTTCGTGAAAAATTTATTAAGTTTTCTTTTATTTCAAGATTACTTATTCTTATTTTCTAACCTCCTCTTATCCAAGAGGAATGAAAGATCCAGAATCATGTATATTTAGGATGTTCTCATGTTCATGGAAAATTCATCATCATTCTTCTTCTCATCTCCCACTTATTCAAGGAATTAAAAACATTGTCCATGATGTGTCGAATTACCGACATCGTAGACGATGTGATTTCATTTTTCTTTAAATCCTTAATTTCTAGTCATGAAACCATTTTTATGGTTTCACTGGGTTATAATATATTTATTATGTTTCATCAATGGTTCTGGAATTATTTTTTACACATAGTTTTGATTTATAAAACAAAATGAGGTCGTTGTTATCAAAGAACCACTAAATGATCTAAATGAACATCATTAATGTTTTAACTTATGAATCATCCTAAGGTGAGAATTAAAAATGATAAATGGTATAATTTATTTTAATCGATATATTTAAATACTAATTCATTCCAATTTTGGAGTTTCACTTCCAATCGACAAGAACATCCATCATGAACCAATCTTGGAAATCATGTAAAGAACTCACCCAAAAACAGTGCAATGAGAAAAATAATAACAATTAAAGGGTGAAATGATGTTATGAAATGATCATATAAGATGTTATAATCATGATTTTTTTTTAAAAACTAATAACACTTATTTAACCATTATATAGGATGTCTAAATAGGTTTTATGTAAGACAAGCCTGAGGTAATGAAATTCTGAACCCGATTTCCATTCTTTGAGTTAACCTTATACTTTGTTATTTATGTGGTATTAAAATTTATTATGTGATGCTTTTTGCTTATATTATGTTGAATTATGTCTAATTACAGTTTATATACATATTCCATCAACTCTATTAAGTCTCTTTTCAATTTTATGATATATATAAGGGGTTTTTCTTTTAAAATCCTCTTTTAAAATGATATTTTAAAAAATTAAAAAGCAATGTTTTTATGATAGTATTCATGTTGTATGATTATTTGTTGGTTATAGGGAATTTTTTATGATTAAGGGTGGGACCTATATTTCCCTTTAATTCATTGGGTATGTGTAATTTGGAGGTCGGACGTATGGTTACTCCAAATGTAACTGCGATGGTTACACAAATAGTAAGGTAGCTGTGAGGGTTAGAAATTATAAGGTAGTTGAGAAGGTTACAAGATTATGTAAGTAATGCACCACGATACCTTTATGGTTCAACTTATGTTCTTATTTATTGTGTAAATATCATGTTTCAAAAATTAAGTATATATATACTGGTGATAAGTATGTATTTTGAAAATGATTTCATACGTTACAACTATTAATGGACTAATGTGTTCTTCCCTTATTTTTATATACCTTACTGAGTTTTTGTGCTCATCCCAAGATTTAAATGATTTTCACAGGTTAATGTATGTGTAAGAAAATGAAGGAAGACATGTTAAATGTTTAATAATTTTCAGAGAATCATTTTTTAAGTTTTACTATTTTATATTTTGAAAAAAATGGAAACGGTTTTTATGGTATCCACTCTGTGATAATGTGTAATGTCATGAATGTGTTATGTCCCAATTCTATAAATCTATAAAATTGAAAATATCCTAAATGTAAAAGGAAGTGTTTTCTTGAATAAATTCAAAATTATGTATGTAATAAGGTTGGGTCTTTATAATTTTAATAAGGAAGTATTAATAAAAGGGTATCAAAATATTATAAGGGTATCATATATAATATCATAATTATGTACATAACTATGGTCTATAATTTTAATAAATTTAAATTTATTATACCAGTTTCTAGAGTTCTTTTGAAGCAATTTAAACTTAAGGTAATAGAATTTTGTCTCACTTTGTTTCTATGAGACACATTCCATATTCATCACTTTTTTTCTTTTATGTGGTGAATATATAGGAAATTATTATATTGTATGAATCTTATCGTGATAATGAAGGGAATTTACACATACTTCAAATGTTCTTTCTTTTAGGGGGACTATGATTCAAAACTTACCAATGTGTTAATGGTTTCATGTTACAATGACATTGTTTTCTTGGGATTGTTTATGATTATGTTTCCAATAATGAAATATTATGATATACCTCTCCCACAACTCTTGTATTTTCTTATACTATGGTTTTTTTATTTATAAAATATTTTTTTCTTTAATTTTCCTCACTTTAAGTACATAGGATACCAAAATAATATTTTTATGGAAAAATAAATTTCTTTATCTCTTCGATCAAAAATCCATTTTCATCCATATCCATGTTTTCTAAAAATTACTTCAAGAATGTTTTTAATATTATTATATGATTTCTAAAGCCATTTTACCCCTGTTTTAATTTTTAAAAAATGGTTTAAAAGGAATATTCTTGTTATTTTCCGAATTAGGTACTTTTTTACTTTTTACAAAATTATAAATTGAATGTTTTCTTTTTACTTATATGACCTGAAAATACATTCCC
Organism: Viscum album; assembly: GCA_963277665.1. Lineage (NCBI taxonomy): Eukaryota > Viridiplantae > Streptophyta > Magnoliopsida > Santalales > Viscaceae > Viscum > Viscum album. Next base: position 1,377,307,502 of record OY728138.1, on the reverse strand, counting down.
ACCACTATGAACACTCAATAATTTGAATCTTAATTTCAAAATTTCCATTGTTATTTTCAATAAAAATGTTTTATTTAATGTTTTGGAAACTTTTTTATTTTAATTAAGTGATTTTAATGTGAAAAGAGTATTCTACTCAAGAAATATTCCAAGTGATCTTATAAAGTATTTACACTTATGATGACATCCTTTGATGTTACTTATGGTCCAATAGGGATATGATCCAAGTATACCATATTTATTATTTATTTGGATGGTTTATGATTATAATGATATGATTATAAAACCCATACATTTTATTTGAGTTATAAAATGAGGACTTGATAAAAGTTTTATGAAACACATTTCTTTTCCACATGTTATAATATGATGAAATGTTTATGAAACCCATTTTATTTTAGATGGTTGTGATATGATGAATGTTTTATGATATTGTCACATAAATATTTATGAATTTAATTATGTGAAGGGTTGGAGTAGAATTATGTATCCCTATAATGCATTGGGTAAATATAGATATCTCATGAGATAATAGGGCTTGAATATATAGTAAACCCAGTTCAGTAAGAGAATTTTCCACTGTGATAGTCATGGGAGTAAAAATTGACTACTAAGAAGTATTGAGGAGTTAATTCAATACACTATGATAAACTTAACCAACAAGGAAATTATTTTTTATGTTTATGTGTATGAAAGAATTCTTTATTTCATTCTAATGTTCTACTCTCATTGATATTATTCTTTGATTTCTTATGATTCATGTCTTATAAACCTCCATGATTTATTCCATGACTCAATATTATGATCTATGATATACAGGGTGTGATTTTAAAATGTTATTATCAGGTTATAATACCCTTATTCTCATGTTACACTCAAGAAATCATTGATACCTCCCTTTTTTACCCTTTCTAAGTATGTGAGCTCACATTTTTTTTATGTTTCCTTTACCGAGGTTATGAAAAATGATTTTAAATATGATATGACTAAGAAGGGTGCTAGTTATGAAGAACTAAGTGTGTGACGATGTAGTTCATTTACGAATCAGTTGTTTATGTGTCTAAGTTTCCAAATGCATGACACCTATATGATTCTGGAATGGTTAGTTATGTTAATTAATGAATATTCATCTAATAAGATGTGATATCTATGTATAAAAAGTGTGGTTCACTATAAACATAAATTTTAATCTTTCAAAATCAGACAAAAAATATGAAAGGTATCAAAAAACGAGTATGGAAAATTTGATTGGATGAATAGAGAGAATAGAAGAATAGATAAATGGAGATTTAGTTGATACCAGTCTAATTAGAACTAGAAATAGTTTTGTATCAGTTTGTATCAGATAGATGAGGTACTGAACAAAGGGTATCATACATATATATCATACTGAGTGTACCACACATAGCTTATCTAATGAACTACTACCATATAGAAGATATATCTTTCTCACTACTATTCAAGAAAGTTAAGAGGAATAATAAGTATTTTCAAGTAAGTAAAGTTTGAAGAAAGTTCAAGAAACATAGTGAAAAAGTATTGAATACTCTCACTGAATGTTCTTACTATTGTTAAAAATAATTTTATTATCATATTATCTATGCAAGGTGAAAATAAACTATTAATAAAAACTATAATGCAATGAAATTTATGGATATTCCCTACTTTCTGTAATCACCAAAAGGATTATTTTCTACTGGTTTGTGTGGTCTTGGATGAATTTCAAACCCTGCTAGAGAATAACTAATCTTATTGAGCAGTTAACCTTGTAAATACCTATGTTTCTATGTTTTTGATAGTTTTTTATTTTCTAGTATGGTAATTTTTCACTAACAATAGGTGAATATTGTTTCTTAAGTAATAAAACAAAAAAAGAGAAGATCGTTTATTCTCACCTCCCCCTCTCAGTGATCACATAGATATTTATTGGACATTTTAATAATAATTTTATGTATTATTATATGTTTTCTATTCAATATGATTTTGAATAAATTATGTTTTTGTATTTTATATAGAATTTTAGAATGATTTTCACAAAATAAATGAGAAATTATTGATATTAGGTAATATGATCTATCACTAATGGTGAGATAAGTCAAAATATGAAATATTAAAGTGATGATGTGTGTGATATAAATTACAAGTATTTTGTTCCATGGATCTCCCAAAATTGAAAAATGTAACTTCTTGGAAACATTAATACTATTGAAGAAAGGCTAATCATTGAGAAATTTTCCATAAATAGGTTTTAAAGTGATCAAAGGAGTTGGGTTTCAACATGACTACTATAGGATTCTATATAAAAATATTAATTATATTGTAATAATTACTAATTTAGATCACGCAAAATTATGTAGTGAATTTTATCAGTGTTAAATAAAGGCATTGATAAAGGAATTTATTTTATCAGTGCTGAAAAAAATAATAAGGATGAATTTTAATAGTGCTAAAAAAGCAATGATAAAACAAGATCCTTTATCAGTGTTTTTATCACCAATAAATGCCACCTTTATCAATGTTTTTTTGGCACTCATTAGTCATGTACTTTATCAATGCTCAAATATCACTGATAAAGGGAACCTTTTAAAATATATTACATTATAAATATTTATATATTCTTAAATTTGATTTGTTTAATGGTAAATATATAAATTTAAATAAATAAAATATATATTTATTTTTAATCATTTATACTTTTGTTTGTTATTTTATATTAATTTATAATCATATATATAACTATAATTACATATATATTGATATATTAAAATATATTAATATTAACCATATATATAAATATATAAACTGTAATGGTCCAGACCTCTATGGTCAATTCCTTTGCAAAAATCATGTGTATAAGGTGTTTCGGGAGGTCAAGGTGACATATCCCCAACACTTTGCCAAATTTTCCATTTCAGTGAACAGTTCCAATGGTATATCGTTGTGGACAGTGCATCAGTAACCTTCTATGAATAGTGTCATCAGTGACCTTCTGTGAACAGTGTCATCGTTGAGCATATGTGAATAGTGCATCGGTGACCTTCTTGTGAACAGTGTCATCGGTGACCTTATGTGATCAGTGTCATCAGTAACCTATGTGAACAGTGCAATGGTGACCTTGTGTGAATAGTACATCGGTGACCTTCTGTGAATAGTGTCATCAATAACCTTATGTGAACAGTGTCATCGGTAACCTTATGCAAATAGTGCAACAGTGACCTTATGTGAATAGTGAAATCGGTGACCTTATGTGAACAATGTCATCGGTAACCTTCTGTGAATAGTGTCATTAGTAACCTTATGTGAACAGTGCATCGGTGACCTTCTGTGAATAGTGTCATTGGTGACCTTATGTTAAGAGTTTCATTAGTAACCTTATGTGAACAGCGCAACAGTGACCTTGTGTGAACAGTGACATCGGTGACCTTGTGTGAATAGTGTCATCGATGACCTTCTGTGAATAGTGCAACTGTAACCTTATATGAACAGTGTCATCGGTAACCTTAAGTAAACAATCCAAAGGTGAGGTTCCAACGGTGACCTTTTCTTTCCTTTTCCAAATTTTGAGTTCTGTGAATAGTGTTTCCAGAACGGTGAGGTTCTAACGGTGACCTTTTCTTTCCTTTTCCAAATTTTGAGTTCTATGAACAATGTTTCCATAACGGTAGGTGTACAATGTTTCCAGAATGGTAGGTGTATAGTGTTTCCAAAACGGTAGGTGTACAATGTTTCTAGAACGGTAGGTGTACAGTGTTTCTAGAATAGTAGGTGTACAGTGTTTCCAGAACGGTAGGGGTACAGTGTTTCCAGAGCGGTAGGTGTACAGTGTTTCCAGAACAATAGGTGTATAGTATTTCCAGAATGGTAGGGTGTAAAGTGTTTCCAACTTCCTACAGTTTTTCCCCTTTAACGTTTCCTTCAACGTAAAATGCATTTAAAGCCTTGTTTTAAGGAATCTAAGTCTGATTCAAAGTCCATAACTCCTATATTAATTATTTCTAAGGCTTGGAATGTTTTTACTTGGTCAAATCGCATGGTTTAATGTGATCCTCTTTTAATGGGAAATCAAGTTTATCTTAAACTATCTCTCCGTTAAATCTTCAAAAAGGGGCAGGATATCTTCCTCCCTTGTTCTTCCTCCTTGTTCTCTGGTGCGAGACGCTCGAACCTTTCCTTCCTTTCCATAGGAATCGTGAGATCAAACTTTTCCCCGTGGATTGGTTTCCCTCAACATCCTTCTTGCTGCAAGTGCACCCCCTATTTCGGTGCAACCAAGAAGTATCCATCAATCTTCAATATAAGGTATGTTTTATCATCATTCTTTTGGGGTTTATCTTCTCCTGTTTCTCCTTTCCATATTATAGTATGTGATCTCTATGCTTCTAATCGAGTTTTATTGGGTTTCAGTTGGTGCAGTCATACCATGGCATCCTCGGGTGGATGCAGTTGTCACGAGAGGAGGTGATTGTGATCCGTTGTGTGGATTGTTCTCATATAAAGAACGTCAAGAACCATTTAAGGTAGGGGATTCGTTGCTTCTCTCTTATTTTATGTGCAACTATATCTTTAACATGTCTTATCCCACTGGATGACAATGAAATTTACATAATAAATATTTTAACTGGTTAAATAAATTGATATGGTTTGTATGTTTTTGCCTCTTGTTTTTCTAGATAGTGTGATATCTATGCTTTCTTTGCTTAGCTTTTTTTTTCTTGATGTAAATCGGTAAAGAACGTAAACTGGGATTAATTGATAATTGTTTGGCTAAAGATAAAGAGGCATGTAAATGAATCTGGTTCTTGTTGTAATTTTATGTTAATCAAATTGGCGCAGTAAGACCGTTTAATTGTTCGTGATAAATTAGTGATAAGTTTCCAGAATTTGGAACATGCGAGTAATAATCGGTTAACCCAAGATGGATTAAAGAACTGGTTTTTTTGATAAATGATAATTCCTTTTAGGGTTTTGAGTTACCCTCTTGATTTTTAAAGGGCTAAGATCCAAATTGTTATGGTGTTTGTTTTCCTACTGCTTGTGTTGTGATGTGATCCTGGAAGGCTCTTGTGATATGTGGGGGCATGGAGTCCCTTTTGGTTATGGCAACAAATGACTCCTAGGGTGGTGAGATGCATCAGTTTATGCATGTGGGTGTTGGGGAGGACACCAAGGATGATGGAACGAGATGTATGTGATTGTTGGATGCTTGATGTTTCATTTTGGTTGATTATCTATTTTACTTTTCCCCACGGCCCAAGGCAGCTGGTTTTGCTTAGCATTCTTCCGAAAGAGGTGAAGATGCAAGAGGTATTCCAAGTTCTTTTTGTGTTTAGCTTCTCAAGGGAGGATGAGTCTATGCTCTTTCTATAGGCAAAAAAGACTCGATGGGTAGTACATTTAATCGCTATGTTGAGTCCCTTGTGTTTATTAGCATAGAATGTTTTTCTAGAATGACTAGGAATGTGGGAAAGTAATTCTGTAATGAATAATTGAATAAATGGTGTTAACCCATGGGGTTGGAGTTTTCTGGAACATAATGACGAGGTTGTAATTTTAAAGGGGCAGTGGACTTTGGGTGTGATGCTAATGAAATTTAATGTGGAATCATAAATGGTAAATTAATGTTTAAATAATTAATTAACGTAAATTGGAACTGATAAAAAGGGAATGAAGTAATAAAATAATGCTTTTTAAATGGTTGTGTGCTTATAGGATACCTAGTCTTAGAAGTGGCTATCGGGAGTCCAAGAGATGTTAGCTACAATTGAGTCTAGGACTAGGTTATGCCCAAAGTGTGGTTGTGAGATATAGTATATTCTGTAATTTTTGTGTTTCTATATGCTACCCCGCCCCGTTAGTAAGGGAAAATGACACCTCGGGGATTCTGAGCCCTGAGGGGTGTTTTCCCCAACATTCCGATGGGAGTATGGATGGATGACTACCCCCTTTAACCCCACTCTCTTCTCTTGGTAGTTACTTGTGCTGGTAGGCACAATGGTTAGTTTTCCATATATTTGTGAGTAGAGGGCTATAATGGATTGTGGTTATTCACACACACATATTCTGGATATAGTATCCTATAGACTACTATAGGTGTAACGTGTATAGGCTGTGATGGCTTGTGGATCCTTACTCGGTGTATGGGCTGTAATGGGTTGAGGTATAATACCCGATATATGATACACATTATGCGAGCTGTGATGGCTCCTAGAAACTACATGGTTACTTTCTTATGTGAACGTGGTGGTTTTGTTGCACGAGGTGCATATTGTGGTGCTTCACCCAGGTGTTTGTGGGCCAAACTTTTTGGAGAGATATTCTAAGGACATGTGATGTTAGGGAAAAGTGGAAAACCAGTGGAGAAGTTGTAGCGGTGTACCCTTGATATTATTTATTATATTCTATACTCTTGTATGTGTTACTTGGTGAGAGTATCCATTGTGAGGCTAGGAACTTCTTATACCTGTTTAGATGAAAAGTTAGTTTCACTTGTTGTTCATTGTGATTTAGCATGATTTCTTTAATTTTTCATGCAAGGATTTGGGGAGGATCCTACTAATTATACTATTATACTCAACCTATGTATATATAAACTTTTTTTCTGGTCACTTGAAGCAGGTTGGAGATAAAGATGGTTTTCATTAGCTTGGGGTTGCAGGAGCTATTCGTGCTTGTGGTTGCTGCTGTTTTTACTTTCTTTAGGGTACTTGCAGTTTTCCCCTTCCGGTTGTAGTAAATTTTCATGACATTACATATGTGCGCTTGGGTTTTCTTTTATATTTCAGTTCTGAGTTGGAGTTGGCTGGTGTCTACCTTATCTATCTCTTCCACATGTGTTCTCTTAGAGGGTAATGCCTCCCATTTGTGTGTTTAATATACCCTCGTTGCTAGTCACCAACTCGGGGCCTACTGGAGGCGGGACTCAGGGGTCATTATCTCCCTTCTCACATTGCCCGCCCAAGAGGGGTCCACTTTGTGGGGAGGGAGTCATGACAGAGTGGTATGAGAGGTAGGTTGAGGGATAGGATGGAGTTTGGAGTTAGGCACAGGTGAGGTTTCATGGGTTAGTAGGGAAATAATTTAATTCATGTTTAGCAAGTGATGTAAACACTGGAGAACGATTGAGATATAGGCATTTAGGCCCCCCTATGATCTGATGTACGAACCTTTAAGTTTACAATGGCTACTAAACAAGGTGATACTAGTTTTAGGGTAGAGACCTAGGAAAGGATCATGCATCATTCTTCTTTATGCATGTGTTTCAATGGGTAGACCCTAGGATAGGTTAATCTAAAATGAATAAAAGAAAACAATTAATTAATTAATGTTGAGTCTTCCATATTCTAGGTTTAGGAGCCCTAACTGTTTGTTATTTTACAGGTATGGCTCTAGGTCGACGTCTTCATTAGGATCACATAGATGATGTCCAGTAGGCTGTTCTAACATATCGCTATAGGGTTGAGGTTGACGATGATGCCACTTGGATGAAGACACTCTGAGAGTTTCAGCACCAGAGTCTGCAGAAGTATGAGGGATCTTTTTCAGATGCAGTCATGGAAGACTGGTTAGAGGAGGTCGAGATCAGCTTTTGTTTGATTCGTCCTCGGAAGGATCACTGGGTGTCCTTGGTTGTGACGATGCTGCGTGGAGAAGTGAGGAAGTGGTGGTTCTTGTTCCTCGGGGATTGTGAGGAGTCAGCGATATCATGGGAGGAGTTCCAAGACAAGTTTAGAGTCGAGTTTCTTTCTTCGACCGTGAAGACATCCAGTCACCAGGAGATTCTTACCCTTCGACAGGGGAGCTCCAGTGTGTGAGAGTTTGGAATTCGTTTCAGGAACATTTTACAATATGCTTCGGACCTATTTCTAGATGAGGAGGCCAGGGCGAGGCATTTCGAGGAGGCTTTGCATCCATAGATCCAGCGCTAGGTCACCCCATTCATGCTGAAGACATATCTTGAGGTATTGGTGAGGGTAGAGGTTGTCGAGAGGACTTTGGACAGAACCAGATCATCATGAGAGGGGAGTCGTCGTGATTCCTCATGAAGCAGAGCTGTGGTCCGGGGTTCCTAGTTTTCAGGGTAGAAGAGTTTCTGTTCAGCTGGGGGTAGGTCCCAACCCTTCACATCTCGTTTCTTTGGAGGCAGAAAATATCTGGCATATGCCAAGGGATCAGGTGCTTGTTTTTATTGTGGTGGTTGAGGTTATCAGTAGTGGGAGTGCCCGACCTTTCAGATCAGTCATCGTGCACCAGGTGCTCCGCTCCAGGTTCCTCCGTTGAGGCAGTTCCAGCCGAGGTAGCAGCAGCAGGTTGCACCAATTTTAGATCAGCAGAGGGTGGATGGGGTAGGAAGAGGACATGTAATGGCCCAGACCTCTCCAGTCCATTACATTGTGAAAATGTGGTGTTAGAGGTGTTTCGGGAGGTCAAGGTGACTTATCCCCAAAACATTGCAAAAATCTTCCATTTCGATGAACCATTTCAATGGTAGATAGTTGTGAACTATAACAGCACGTTACTTCTTCAGGTACTTTGATGATTCTAACTACCCTTGTTTTGGAGTAGTGACTTGGGGGTGCATTTAGGTGAATCTTTAAGGAAAACTAAAGGGCAGTAGCTTTCGCACGGGCTGCGCATGGTTTGTCTAAACCGTGTGGCCATACTGTGCGTAGTTAATATTGGAGGCAGTGGCTAACGCATGGTTAGCACATGGTTTGTCTAACCATGTGGTATAACCATGAGAGGAGTGTTTGAAGAGGTAGTAGTGACCGCATGGTTAGTGCACGGTTTGTCTAACCGTGTGAGAAAACCGTGCAGGCACTTATACTAGATCCTAAAATTGTGGATCTCAACTATTTTGCCTCTAACTTTCTCGTTTAAGCTCCTAAGTGGCCATAACTCGGGATTACCCTTACTTTAAGGTAGGATAACCTCTCCCAAGAATTTTGGAGGCGATCTGAAGGATTCACTTGGTGAATCGAAGCCAGTTTCTTGAGGTATGTGATCGTTCTTGTTCGGTTTCTTATATCCACTTGAATCTACTTCTCCTCTTCTCTCGATTTCTTAGACCTACGTTTTTTATGGGTAGATACAAGTGTGTAGATGCCAAATATGATGAGTTTTGATCTTGATCTTTCTAGGAGGAGATCTAAGGCGGGTTTTTGGAGAATCGACCCGGGTTTCTTGAGCGTTCTTCGACCGTTGTGGTTTTTGTGAAAAACCATTAAGGTAGGGGATTCATTGCTTCTCTTCTTTTATGTGCAACTATATTGTTGGCATGTTTTATCCAATTGGATGACAATGGAATTGAAAAAATAGATATTTGAACTGGATAAATACATTGTTATCGATCATATGTTGTTGCCTCTTGTTTTGATAGATAGTGTGATATCTATGCTTGTTCCTGATGAAAATCGGTAAAGAACGTAAACTGAGATTAATTGATATTTGTTTGGCTAAAGAAAAAGAGGCATGTAAACGAATCCGGTTCTTTTTGTAACTTTATGTTAATCAAATTGGATTAGTAAGCATGTTTAATCATTTGTGGTAGCTTACTGATTAGGTTTCCTGAATTTGGAACCTACGAATTAAATATATTAATTCAAGATGGATTAAAGAATTGATTGTTTGACAATTCCTTGAAGGGTTCTGAGTTAACCTCTAGGTTATTATAGGGGCCAATAGACCAATTGATGTGATGTTGATTTTCCTGCTGCTTGTGTTGTGACATGACCCTGGATGGGTGTTGTGATATGTGGGGGCATGGAGGCCTTTTGGTTGTGGCAAAAGATGATGCCTAGAGTGGCGAGATGCATCAGTTTATGCATGTGGGTGTCAGGGAGGACACCAGGGATGATGGAATGGGATGGATGTGATTGTTAGATGCTTGCTGTTTCTTATTGGTTGGTTGTCTTCTTTACTTTCCCCACTGCTCAAGGTAGCTGGTCTTAACTACCCTTTTTTCGAAAGAGGTGAAGACACGTGGGGTATGCCACGTGCTTTCCGTGTTTATGTTCTCAAAGAAGGATGAATATATTCTCTTGATTTAAGCGGAAAAGACTCGACGAGTAGTACATCTATTCACTGTGTTGATCCCCTTGTTTTTAGTAGCATAGAATGTTTTCTAGAATGCCTGGGAACGTGAGAAAGTAATTCTGTATTGAAAATTTGAATAAATGGTGTTAACCCATGGGGTTGGAGTTCGCTGGAGCATAATGATGAGGTTGGAATTATAAAGGGGAAGTGGACTTTGGGTGTGATGTTAATGAAATTTAATGTGAAATTTCTCATGGTTAATTAATATTTAAAGACTTCATTAATGTAAAGTGGAACTGATAAAAAGGGAATGGAGAAATCCAATAAAGTTCTTTAAATGGTTGTGTGCTTATAGGATACCTAGTATAAGAAGTAACATCCCAGAGTCTGAGAGACGTTATCTGCAGTGGTGTCTAAGACTAGGTTATGCCCATAGTGTAGTTGTGATATATAGTATATTCTGTACTTTTTGTGTTTTCTATACATTACTACACCCTTTCAGTAAGGGAAATTGACATCCCAGGTATTCTGAGCCCTGGGGGGTGTTTTCCCCAACATTCTGATGGGAGGAAGAATGGTTGACTACCCACTTTGGCCCCGCTCTCTTCTCTTGGTAGATACTTGTGCTGGTAGGCACAACAGTTAGTTTCCCCATATATGTGTGTAGAGGGATTTAATGGCTTGTGGTTATTCACACACATGTATTCGGGATATAGTATCCTATGGACTACTATAGGTGTAACGTGTATAGGTTGTGATGTATTGAGGATCCTTACTCGGTGTATGGGTTGTAATGGCTTGAGGTATAATACCCAACATATGATACACGTTATGCGAGCTGTGGTGGATCCCAGAAACTACCTGGTTACTTTTGGTTGTGAGGATGGTGTGGTGCTTTTCCCAGGTGTCTGCGGGAATGCCTTTGTGTTGCACAAGGTGTACATTGTGGTGCTTCGCCCAGGTGTCTATGGGCAAGCCTTTTTGGAGAGAGATGCTCAGGACATGTGATGTTGGGGAAAAGTGGAAAACCAGTGGGGAATTAGTAGCAGGGTACCCTTGATATTCTTTATTATATGATTTATTCTTGTATGTGTTACTTGGTGAGAGTATCCATAGTGAGGTTGGGAACTTATTATACCTGTTTAGGAGACAAGTTAGTTTCACTTGTTGTTCACTATGCTTTAGCATGCTCTCTTTACTTTTACACAAGAGGATTTTGGGGAGGATCCTACTAAGTATACTGTTATACTCACTCTATGTATATATAAACTAATTTTCAAGTCACTTGGAGCAGGTTAGAGATCAAGCTGGTTTCTACTAGCTTGGGGTTGTAGGAGCTATTCGGGCTTGTGGTTGCTACTGTTTTATTTTCTTTTGGGTACTTGCTGTTTTTTCCCTTTTAGTTGTAGTACTTCTGCAGGAAATTTCATATGTTTACTTGGGTTTTCATTTATATTTCTATTTGAGTTGGATTTTGTTGGTGTCTATCTTATCTATCTCTTCCGCATGTGTTCTCTTAGAGGGTAATGCCTCCCATTTTGTGTGTTACTATACCCTTGGTGCTAGTATCCAACCCGGGGTCTACTGGAGGCGGGACTTGGGGGTCATTATCTCCCTTCTCACATTTTCGGCCTAGGAGGGGTACACTTTGTGGGGAGGGGGTCGTGACAGAGTGGTATCGGAGGTCTGGTTGAGGGATATGATGGAGTTTGGAGTTAGGAACATGTGAGGTTTCATGGGTTAGTAGGGTGACAGTGTCATTCATGTTTAGAAAGTGAGTTAAACACTGTAGACTGGCTGAGACATAGACGTTTAGGGCCCCTATGATCTGATGTACAGACCTTTAATTTTACAATGGCTACTAAACAAGGTGATACTAGTAAACAGGGTAGAGACCTAGGAATGGATCACACATCATTATTCTTTGTGCCTATGTTTGAATGGGTAGACCTTGGGATATGTTAACCTAAAATGAATAAAAGAAATTAATTAATTAATTAATGTTGAGTCTTCCATATTCAAGGTTTAGGAGCTCTAACAGTTTGTTATTTTATAGGTATGTCTCTAGGTTGACGTCCTCGTCAGGTTTGTGCGGAAAATGTCCAGCAGGCTGTTTTAGAAGATCGCCGTAGGGTAGATGTTAATGACGACGACACTTAGAGGAAGACACTCCAAGAGTTTCAGCACCAGGGTCTGCAGAAGTATGAGGGCTCTGTTTCAGATACAGTCACGGAAGACTGGTTAGAGGAGGTCGAGATAGGCTTTAGTTCGATCCGTGATCAGAAGGAGCACTGGGTTTCCTTAGTTGTGATGATGCTATGTGGAGTAGCAAGGAAGTGGTGGTTCTTGTTCTTAAGAGATCATGAGGAGTCAGCGATATCATGGGAGGAGTTCCGAGACAAGTTTAGAGTCAAGTTCCTTTCTTTGACTGTGAAGGCTTCCAGTCTCCAAGAGCTTCTTACCCTTTGACAGGGGAGCTCTGTTGTTCGAGAGTTTGGAATCCGTTTCAGGAACCTTTTATGATAGCTTCAAACCTATTACCAGATAAGGAGGCCAGGGTGATGCATTTCGAGGAGGCATTGCGTCCAAAGATCCAACTCCAGGTCACCCCATTTATGCTAAAGAGATATCTTGATGTGTGGGCAAGGGCATAGGTTGTTGAGAGAACTTTGTCCAGGACCAGATCATCACGAGAGGGGAATCATCATGATTCCTCACGAAGAAGAGCCGTGGTCCGAGGTTCTCGGTTTGTAGGGAAAAAGAGTTTCCGTTCAGCCGGGGGTAGGCCCCATCCCTTCACATCTCGGTTCTCCAGAGGCAGAAAATCTCAGGCCTATGCCAAGGGATCAGGCGCTTGTTTTTCTTGTGGTGGTTGTGGTCATCAGAAGCAGGCGTACTTGACCTTTCAGAGCAGTCATCGTGAACTACGTGCTACACTCCAGGTTCCTCCTTTGAGGTAGTTCTAGAAAAGGAAGCAGCAGTAGAAGGTTTCACCAGCTTTTGATCACCAGAGGGTAGATGGGGTAGGGAGAAGAAAGCCCCATGACACTCCCCATCCTCAGAGAGCCGAGCAAGGCCGTGGTTGTGGTCTTCATCAGGGTTAGAGAGGCCGTGGAGGAGGTCGTGGTCATCTTCATTCTCTAGTGTTACCAGCTCCAGGCGAGCCAGATGTCGTTCGAGGTACCCTTTGCTTGTTTTCTACCTTGATGTATGCATTTTTTGATCCAGGAGCAACACAATCCTTCATATAACCTACCCTTGTCCATGCTTTGGTACTTGAGGTAGAGTGGCTTCCAGTGCCCTTGACATTGACTACACCAGTTGGAGGTTGAGATGACTTGTTTGAAGTATGTAGAGAGAGTGAGCTAGTGTTGGGGAAACACCGCTCTTGGGGATATTTCCTATGTTTACGAATACAAACATTTGATGTCATCCTCAGCATGGATTGGTTGTATTCAGTGTAGGCTATCATGGATTACTTTAGGAAGAAGGTTGTTTTCCTTGGTGCAGATGGAGAGAAAGTGGTGTTTGTTGGTGAGCGAGATCCTCGGATGGGTCATAGGTTCATTCCTTCCTTATCATCCATGATGGTTGTGATGATTCTGAGTTATTCATAGGTTCATCAATTGGTGTTTCCTAGGGTCATATAGGAGTACCCTGATGTCTTTCTAGAAGAGGTTGTAGCAATACCCACTCTACAAGAGATCGAGTTTGGGATCGAACTATAGATAGGTGCGTCTTTTATCTCTATGTATCCATATAGGATTCCCCCTTCTAAGTTACGATAGCTATGTATACAGATTGATGGTCTGTTAAAGTGTGGTTTTTTTTCAGCCAAGTATGTCACCTTGGAGTGCACTAGTTTTGTTCGTGAAGAAGGCCGACGACAGTTTGTGGTTGTGTGTCGATTATCATCTCTTAAACAAAGTGACAATAAAGAATCACTATCCTCTTCCATGGATTGATGATTTATTCGATCAGCTGAAGGGTGCAGGTTCGTTCTCAAAGATCGACTTGCGGTCAGGATATCATCAGATGCGTGTAAAGGATGAAGATATCTCGAAGACTGCTTTGTGTTGTCATCATGGGAATTATGAGTTCGTTGTAATGCCATTTGACATGACAAATGCTCCATTTTAATTCATGGTTTTGATGAACGCTGTGTTCTGTGAGTTCCTGGACAAGTTTGTGGTAGTTTTCATCGATGAAATCCTTGTGTACTCCACGTCTGATGAGGAACATGCAGAGCATCTACATGCTGTTTTGGGAGTCCTTCGTCAACATCAGCTGTTTGGGAAGTTGTCTAAGTGTGAGTTTTGGGCTTGAGAAGTCTGTTTATTGGGGCATGTTGTGTCCCAACAGGGAGTATCTGTGGATCCATCGAAGATAGAAGCAGTTGTATCTTGGGAATCCCCCAAGACAGTGTCAGAGGTGTGAAGTTTTCTTGGTCTCACAGGCTACTATAGGAGGTTTGTAGCCAATTTATCATGAGTTGTGACTCCTTTGATAGCTTTGACCAGGAAGGATCAGGAATTCATATGGACTAAAAAGTGTCAGGAAGATTTTGAGTATCTAAAGGATAAGTTATTAAGTGCTTCAGTGCCTTTTCTTCCCGCTGAGGGAGTTCAGTTTGATGTTTTCTGTGATGCTTCACATCTGGGGTTAGGTTGTGTTATCATGCAGCAGAGTTCAGTTGTTTCTTATGGGTCTCGGCAGTTACGTCCCCATGAACTCAACTTTTCCACCCATGATCTTGAGTTGGCAGCCGTGGTGTTTTCTCTAAAGTTGTGGAGACATTACCTCATTGGTGAGTGCTTTGTGGTTTTCACCGATCATAAGAGTTTGAGGTATATTTTCTCCCAGTGTGACCTGAACATACGGAAGCATCGGTGGATGGAGTTATTATAGTAATATGACTTCTAAATATCATATACACCTAGAAAAGGGAATGTTTTAGCTAATGCGTTGATCCGAAAGTCACGTAGTGATGCTGTGCGTGAATTTGGGGATTCCTGGAGAGTAATTGAAGAACTGTCAGCATTACATCTTGATATGGGAGAAGTTGGGGGCAGATGATGGCTTTTTCAGATGATGATACAATCATCCCTGATGCAGAATGTGGAAGAGTCCCAGTTGGGAGATCTAGAGGTGGAGGTCTGGAGAGACCGAGTTGTTTGTGGTGAGACCCCTGATGGTTGGTCTGAGGATGAACAACACAAAGTGTTGTATCACAGAAGGATTTATGTTCCTTTGATGATGCATGATACGGTTCTCAGAGAGTTCCATAGTTCACCTTTAGCGGTATATCCTAGCATGAGAAATATGTACCGAGCCTTGAGGAGTCAGTTTTGATGGCCTGGGCTGAAGTGTACGGTTGCGGAGTTTGTGTCTCGATGTTTAGTCTGCCAGAAGGTGAAGTCCAAACACCGTGTTCCTAGTGGTCTTCTCCAGCCATTAGAGATTCATCATTGGAAGTGGGAGGACATCTCAATGGACTTTTTTACTGGTCTACCTTGAGCTCTGGGAGGACATGATTCTATTTGGGTAGTAGTGGATCATTTAACAAAATCGGCCCACTTTATAGAAATCAAGGAGTCAAGCTCAGTGGAAGTTTTGTCGAGGCAGTATCTAGGGGAGGTAGTGAGACTTCATGGAGTCTCTAGGATGATCATTTCTGATCAAGATCCTCGTTTTACCTCCAGGGTGTGGAGAGGTATCCAACATGCTTTCGGTTCTCAACTATGCCTTAGCACTGCTTTTCATCCTCAAACGGATGGTCAGACAGAGTGAACCATCCAGACTCTTGAAGACATGTTACGCTCTTGTGTTCTTGATTTTGGAGGTTATTGATGAGGAAATTAACCTTGGTGGAGTTCTCTTACAATAATATTTTTCTCTCCACCATCGGTATGGTGCCGTTTGAATCCTTGTATGGCCGGCCTTTCCGTTCTCCGTTGTGCTGGACTGGGGTCGAAGAGTCAGCAATTATCAGACCGGAACTAGTGCAGAATACAACAGATATGGTTCAGGTTATTCGTGAGAGGATAAAGATAGCATAAGATCGTTAGAAATCATATGCTGATAAAAGGAGGAGACCATTGGAGTTTAATGTTGGGGATCATTTGTTTCTGATGGTGACTCCCCGTCATGGGCAGTGAAGGTTTGGTCGTGGGAGTAATCTTTCTACCCGCTTTGTTGGGCCTTTCAAGGTGTTATCTCGTGTTGGAGCTATGACACATCGAGTAGCACTTCCCCCATAGATGATTCATATACATGATGTTTTCCATGTATCACAGCTCCGTCAATATCTTCATGATGACTCTCACATCATCAATTAGGGATAGATCAATGTGGATGATGATGAAACCTTTGAGGAGTGACCTGTGGATATCCATGACCACAAGGAGAAGGTGTTGCACGAGCGTTCTATTCCTTTAGTTTGTGTCTTGTGGCAACACGGTGGCTTGGAGGAGAGTACTTGGGAACATGAGTCAAAGATACGTTCTCAGTACCAAAAGTTTTTTGATGTTTAAATCTTTTCATGTATCAATTTAACTTATGTGGTTATGAAACTTTCATGTTTATGAGATGGCTCCCTTTGTTGCTTTTGTGGCCTGCTCTCTTTTGAGAGGTATCTCGATGGGTGGTTGTTCAGACCCTATTTCATTTTCACTTTAGGTGGGTTTTGGATTCTCGAGGATGAGAATGTTTTGATAGGTATCTAATATAATGTCCCGGACCTCTCCAGTCCATTACTTTGTGAAAATGTGGCGTTAGAGGTGTTCTAGGAGGTCAAGGTGACTTATCCCCAACGATTTTCCAAAATCTTCCATTTCGATGAACCTTTTCAATGGTAGACAGTTGTGAACTGTAACATCACATTACATCTTCAGGTACATTGATGATTCTAACTACCCTTGTTTTGGAGTAGTGACATGGGGGTGAGTTTGGGTGAATATTTAAGGAAAAATAAAGGGCAGTAGCTTTCGCACTGGTTGCGCACGGTTTGTATGAACTGTGCGGCCATACCGTGCGTAGTTAATATTGGAGGCAGTGGCTAACACACGGTTAGAGCATGGTTTTTCTAACCGTGCGGTCTAACCATGCGAGGAGTGTTTGAAGAGGCAATAGCGATCGCACGGTTAGCACACGGTTTGTCTAATCGTGTGAGAAAACCCTGAGGGCACTTAAACTAGATCCTAAAATTGTGGATCTCAATCGTTTTGCCTCTAACTTACTCGTTTAAGATCTTAAGCGGCCATAACTCAGGATTACCCTTTCTTGAAGGTAGGAGAACCTCTCCCAAGAGTTTTGGAGGTGATCTGAAGGCTTCTCTTGGTGAATCGAAGCTGGTTTTTTGAGGTATGTGATCGTTCTTGTTTGGTTTCTTAGATCCACTTGGGTTTACTTCTCCTCTTCTATCGGTTTTTAGACCTACGTCCGTTATGGTTAGATCTAAGTGTGTCGATGCCAAATATGATGATTTTTGGTATTGATCTTGCCAGGAGGAGATCTAAGGTAGGTTTTTGGAGAATCTACCCGGGTTTTTTGAGCATTCTTCGACCGTTGTGGTTTTCGTCAAAAACCTTTGAGGTAGGGGATTCATTGATTCTCTTATTTTACATGCAAATGTATTGTTAGAATTTTTTATCCCACTGGATGACAATGGAATTGACATAATAAATATTTGAACTGGATAAATAAATTGTTATCGCTTGTATGTTGTTGCCTCTTATTTTGATAGATAGTGTGATATCTATGCTTGTTCCTGATGAAAATCGGTAAAGAACATAAACTGAGATTAATTGATATTTGTTTGGATAAAGTTAAAGAGGCATGTAAACGAATCTGGTTCTTGTTGTAATTTGATGTTAATAAAATTGGCATAGTAAGCGTGTTTAATCATTTGTGGTAGCTTACTAATTAGGTTTCCTGAATTTGGAACCTACGAATTAAATATGTTAATTCAAGATGGATTAAAGAATTGATTGTTTGATAATTCCTTGAAGGGTTCAGAGTAACCCTCTTGATTGTTAAAGGGTCCAATAGCCCAATTGATGTGATGTTGTTTTTACCGCTGCTTGTGTTGTGACGTGACCCTAAATGGGTGTTGTGATATGTGGGGGCATGAAGGCCTTTTGGTTGTGGAAGCAGATGACGCCTAGAGTGGCGAGATGCATTGGTTTATGCATGTGGGTGCTAGGGATGACTCCAGGGATGATGGAATGGGATGGATGTGATTGTTGGATGCTTGTTGTTTCTTATTGGTTGATTTTCTTCTTTACTTTCCTCGCTTCTCAAGGCAGCTGTTCTTACTTACCTCTTTTCTGAAAGAGGCGGAGACACGTGGGGTATTCCACGCGCTTTCTGTGTTTATCTTCTCAAGGAAGTATGGGTATATGCTCTTACTTTAAATGGGAAATACTTGACGGGTAGTACATCTACTCACCATGTTGATCCCCTTGTGTTTAGTAGCATATAATGTTTTCTTGAATTCCTGGGAATGTGAGAAAGTAATTATGTAATGAAAATTTGAATAAATGGTGTTAACCCATGGGGTTGGAGTTCGCTGGAACATAATGATGAGGTTGGAATTTTAAAGGGGAAGTGGACTTTGGGTGTGATGTTAATGAAATTTAATGTTAAATTGATCATGGTTAATTAATGTTTAAAGACTTAATTAACATAAATTGGAACTGATAAAAAGGTAATGGATTAATCCAATAAAGTTCTTTAAATGGTTGTGTGCTTATAGGATACCTAGTCTTAGAAGTATCATCCCAGAGTCTGAGAGATGTTAGCTGTAGTGGTGTCTAAGACTAGGTAATGCCCATAGTGTGGTTGTGAGATATATTATATTATGTACTTTTTGTGTTTTCTATACGCTAATCCACCCTTTCAGTAAGGGAAACTAACACCCCAGGTATTATGAGCCCTGGGGGGTGTTTTCCCCAACATTCCGATGGGAGGAAGAATGGCTGACTACCCCCTTTGCCCCCGCTCTCTTCTCTTGGTAGATACGTGTGCTGGTAGGAACAATGGTTAGTTTTCCCCATATATGTGTCTAGAGGGCTGTAATGGCTTGTGGTTATTCACACACATGTATTCTGAATATAGTATCCTATGGACTACTATAGGTGTAACGTGTATAGGCTTTGATGGCATGAGGATCCTTACTCAGTGTATGGGCTGTAATGGCATGAGGTATAATACCCGATGTATGATACACGTTATGCGAGATGTGGTGGATCCCAAAAAATACCTGGCTACTTTTGGTTGTGAGGATAGTGTGGTGCTTCGCCCAGGTGTCTGTGGGAAAGCCTTTGTGTTGCACTAGGTTCTCATTGTGGTGCTTCACCCAGGTGTCTACGGGCAAGCCTTTTTGGAGAGAGATGCTTAGGACGTGCGATGTTGGGGAAAAGCGAAAGACCAGTGGGTAAGTAGTAGCGGGGTACCCTTGATATTATTTATTATATGATTTATTCTTGTATTCATTACTTGGTGAGAGTATCCATGGTGAGGATGAGAACTTGGTATACTTGTTTAGGTGACGAGTTAGTTTCACTTGTTGTTTACTGTGCTTTAGCATGCTCTCTTTAATTTTGCATGAGAGGATTTGGGGAGGATCCTACTGAGTATACTGTTATACTCACTCTATGTATATATACACTGCTTTTCAGGTCACTTGGAGCAGGTTGGAGATCAAGATGGTTTCTACTAGCTTTATGTTGCAGGAGTTATCCAGGCTTGTGGTTGTTTCTGTTTTATTTTCATTTGGGTACTTGTTGTTTTTCCCCTTTCAGTTGTAGTAATTTTGCATGACATTTCATATGTGTACTTTGGTTTTCATTTATATTTCTATCTGAGTTGGAGTTGGTTGGTGTCGATCTTATCTCTCTCTTCTGCATATGTTCTCTTAGAGAGTAATGCCTCCCATTTTGTGTGTTACTATACCCTCAGTGCTAGTCGCTAACCCGAGGCCTACTGGAGGCGGGACTCGGGGGTCATTATCTCCCTTCTCACATTGTCGGCCCAGGAGGGGTACACTTTGTGGGGGGGGGGGGGTCGTGACCGGATAACCCTGTGAAGTTCCTCGTCCTCAGAGAGCAGAGCGCGTCCTATAGCGACCCAGCCTTTTCTTACATTACTATTACATCATTTCAAAGATAAACAACATAATAGTATTACACATGGAGGATACATAGGTTTAGTGTCTTGGGCAAACTAGGACTACACATAACAAGTACAACATCAAGCATAAAAGTTCATTTAATTTCTTCTTGTATAGCTTCTTAGTAGCACTTGTCCTCTCCTTAGTACATGTAGCCACCTGAGGATATACATCAAAAGGGGTGAGCTAAAAGCCCAGTAAGAGGATAGATAAGAACAATATAGCATGGGGTGAACATAATCATGACATAGGAAGAAGATCTTGAACGTGAGAGGAGCATAAACAATAAACTTGAAATGTGGCAAAGCATAAAAATGTAACATCATGTCTTAGTGGTTAACTACCACACATAATTGTGAACAAAGCTAGCATCATGTTCACGCATAATTCCACATTTACTCATGAGATTCATCACTTTACCCAATGCATTGGAGCGCTATATAATTCCGGGCGCACCCGTCATATTTAAACATTCATATTGCGCTATATAATTCCGGGCGCACCCGTCACATAATAACATTATCATTATCATGCTTGCCACAAAGAACACATATCAAACATGTACATAAATAACCCATGGAAAGGAATGGGTTTCATCTCATAATAACACATTCATAAGCTTTGGGTTCCCAAAAGAAAGAGGGAACAACATACTTGGTATAAGAACCATCAACCTTGAATGAGAGGTAAAATGTGAGATCTTGAAAGAAGAGTTATTTTGGAAAACATTTTGATGGACATAAAAACCAGTGACAAACATGTATATCCCAGAAAAGTAAAGGAAAAGATGAACAAAAGACCTTTGAGGAGTAACCATATCAAAAATGGAGTGAAAGAGGGAGAACCCGAAGGAAGAAAATTGGGTTCGAGATTTCCCCTTACCTTGTACTCGAATGCCTCCTTCTCTTTAATGTCCTGTATAATGACATTATATTCATTAATTAGAAATTCCAGAACCTTTTATACATTAATAGGGTTCATTCTGGTTTTATTATTTCATATTATGTTCCTTTGGATGACTTATAGAGTTTAAAAACATTGATCGGGGACGTTCTTTTTCATGGTTTTCTTGAGCGGTCCACTTGTATTCTTAATTTTATGTTTGGGTAGATCATGGTTAAACATCCAGAACTGTTATTACATGTAATTAATGATATTACAGAAGCTTGGATGATTTTATAATGAGTTATATTAGATCCATGTGGCCGATTTATTAGATAAGAATTAAATGAAGATTATTTGGGCTAATTTGAGAGGTTTTTGGATCACAACCAACTCATTTTAATTTTTCACTTAGTAGTATGGCCATAGATTATTTCCAGAACTTAAAATAGAACATCATACATATAAAACATTCTGGTTCAACCATAAAAATGGTTTCATGACCAGATTGAAGGTATAAATGGAAGAAGAGAGCATGTTGTTTTTGAAGGTGGTAAATTATCACCACATGAACAACGTTCTCTTTAATAAAATAAAAGGAAGGGGGAAAGGGTGAGAGGTGATATAATATAACATTAGAATCATAATATTATAGTATAATACTGTATTTACAAAACGATTTGGATGAAGATAGATAGATGGAGATCAAGAAAGGAACTTGGACTTGAAAGAAAATTAAAGGAGAAGAGGGAGAGAAATTACCTTTAGAATCCTCCTCTTGAGTTCCTCTTTAAGGAAGCTAGGCTTGGTCTTTTGATGAGACCAGCAGATTTTGGACGTGGGGGATGAGCTAGGGAAGGTGTTTGGGCAGAATTTAGAGAAGGCTTGGAGCTTGAGAGGTGTGAGGAAAAGAGGGAGTGAAGGGTGGCTTTTATAGTGGAGGGGAGAGGGGTTTTCTTAATATTAAATTGATTAGTTTATTAATTCCACCAAGGACAAGGAATAGTGAGTCTTGGATGACCAAGAATAATAATTTTATAATGTAATCCCGAACCAAGTGGGCTTACATCAGCAGAACATCATCAATGACTCAATTAATGCATTATTTAGCTTTTATTGTGAATTATCGGATTCCACTATTCATCAAAAATTCAAGTATCTTAGAAAAATCCCAAAATTTTACCCCAACCATTTTTCGACGTGTAGAATCCAAAAATGAAGTCCATTTTTCAAAAATAATTTTCTAAATATTATTAATTTAATATTTAATTAAAATCATAATTTACTTTAAAAAAAACAGTTTTTAAAATTAAAACTGATTTTACAATTCTTTCAAAAATTACTTAGGGACTTATAAAATTATCTAAAAACTACTAGACATTGATTCAATAATTTATGAATATATTTCAGGAAAATAAATATTCTTTTAAATTAATTAATTAATTATAATTAATTATTTATGACTTATAAAATACCAAAAAAAAACGTTTACTAAGGTCAAATTATCACCTTCTATGATGTCTAAATTTTATTTTATTATTCATAGGTAATGTTACTCTTATTTACTATTCATAAGGTTCATATTACTATTCATAAGGGTAGGTTACTATTCATAAGGGTAGGTTACTATTCACCAAAAATTATTTTTGTTTCATTAGACTCCAAAAACTATCTTGAGAACAACCGTGTATGCCGGATTTTTAAAATTCCAAACATAGGGTTGACAAAATTATGTTTAAAGGTCACTTATTACTTAGTAGTTCATTATTTTGTGTTTTTATGACATAGATAAAAGAAGGGAATTTTCTATTGAAAAACTTTGGGTCGTTACATTCTTCCCCCCTTAAGAAATTTCGCCCTCGAAATTTCACTTTACACAAACAGTTGAGGGTACTTCTCCTTCATTGCCTCTTCCAGTTCCCAAGTTGCTTCCTCAAACTTTTGGTTCCTCCACAACACTTTGACAAGGCGGGTTGTCTTGTTGCGTAGAACCTTATCACTTCGGTCCAGAATTTTTACCGGTTGCTCCTCATATGAGAGATCATCTTCCAACTGTACCACCTCTGAGTTTAGTACATGTGAGGGGTCTGGAATGTACTTCCTCAGTAGTGATACGTGAAACACGTCATGAACTTGAGTCATATTCGGTGGAAGTGCCAGACGATAGGCCACGGCTCCTATACGATCAAGGATCTCAAAGGGGCCAATGTACCTTGGGCTTAGCTTCCCTTTCTTCCCGAATCGCATGACTCTCTTCCATGGAGATATTCGAAGGAAGACTTTATCTCCAACGTCAAACTCCAAGTCCCTTCGACGATTGTCATCATAGCTCTTTTGCCGACTTTGAGCAGCTTTGATATGTTTCTGGATGACTTGAACCTTCTCTGTCATCTCTTGAACAAGATCGGGACCAAGTAGTTTTCGTTCTCCAACTTCATCCCAACAAGTTGGAGTTCTACATCGCTTCCCATAAAGAGCTTCATACGGAGCCATCTGAATACTCGAGTGGAAGCTATTGTTGTATGAGAACTCAACCAATGGAAGGTGCTGATCCCATCCACCTTTGAATTCAAGAGAGCATGATCTTAGCATATCTTCAAGTGTCTGAATAGTCCTTTCAGACTGGCCATCAGTTTGGGGGTGATAGGCCGTGCTGAAGTTTAATTCAGTACTCAAAGCATGTTGAAGGCTCCTCCAAAATTTAGAAGTGAACCTTGGATCACGGTCAGAGACAATCGAGAGTGGAACACCGTGCAACCTCACTACTTCCTTCACATATATCCTTGAAAGTTGTTCAAGTGAGAGGTCTTTCCAAATAGCGATAAAATGGGCAGTCTTGGTGAGTCGGTCAACCACAACCCATATCGCATTATTTCCTCTTGACGTTTTCGGGAGGCCCATGACAAAGTCCATAGTGACATTTTCCCATTTCCACATGGGTATAGGCAACGGCTGCATCATACCTTTGGACTTTTGACGCTCAGCTTTAACTTGCTGACACACCAAGCTCCTTGATATATATTCTGCAATCTCCTTCTTCATGTTATCCCACCAGAAGTGTTCTCGGAGATCACGATACATCTTGGTGCTTCCAGGATGAATAGAGAAAGTTGAGCTATGTGCATTATCCAATAGCTCCTTCTTTATTTCGGGTGATGAAGGCACACAAAGCCGCGTTCCAAACCGGATCACACCATCATCGTCGATATGGAACTCTTGCAGCTTCCCTTCCTTTACTGCATTCACCCTCTTTTGTATCTCCAAATCATCCCTTTGTGCTTCCTTGATCTTCTGTTGGATGGATGGTTGCGCAATCATTTGGGCAAGGTAGGATGTATCCCCTGCCCTTACGATTCCCAAATCCATCCTTTGCATATCCAAGAAGATAGGGTCTTTATCAATCCTCAACATGGATAGAGTAGCAGGTTCTTTCCTGCTTAGAGCATCAGCTACCTTGTTTGCCTTTCCAGGATGATAGTGAATAGAGCAATCGTAATCCTTGATTAGCTCTAACCATCTCCTTTGACGCATGTTGAGCTCCTTTTGTGTGAATATATACTTTAGGCTCTTGTGGTCGGTGTATATGTCACACTTCTCACCATAAAGGTAGTGCCGCCAGATTTTCAAGGCAAAAATCACGGCTGCCAGCTCTAGATCATGCGTCGGGTAGTTCTGCTCATGGATCTTCAACTGTCGTGAGGCGTAGGCTATCACATTATCATTTTGCATGAGTACACAACCCAAGCCTTTCTTTGAAGCATCACTGTATATCACAAAACTTTCTCCACTTTTTGGTAGTGTGAGTACAGGTGCAGTGATCAGCCTTCTCTTTAGCTCCTTGAAGCTTCCCTCACATTCTTCCGTCCATACATACTTTACCCCTTTCCTTGTTAACTTAGTTAGCGGGCTTGACAATCGTGAGAAGTTTCTCACAAAACGTCGGTAGTACCCAGCTAATCCAAGAAAACTACGGATTTCTGTGACACTAGAGGGCCTGGGCCATTCTTCAATCGCCTTTGTCTTTGAAGGGTCCACAGAAATTCCCTCGCTTGTGATCACATGTCCCAAGAACGTGACTTGATTCATCCAAAAGTCACACTTGCTGAACTTGGCGTACAACTTCTCCTTTCTCAATGTCGCCAACACAAGTCTTAGATGTTCTTCATGTTCCTCCTTACTCTTGGAGTAAATGAGAATATCATCAATAAACACTACCACAAATTTGTCGAGGTAATGTCTAAAGACTCTATTCATCAAATCCATGAAGATTGCAGGGGCATTAGTAAGTCCGAAGGGCATCACCAAAAACTCATAGTGCCCATACCTTGTACGGAAGGCAGTCTTCTGAATATCTTCCTTCTTCACCTTTACTTGATGATATCCAGAACGAAGATCCACCTTTGAGAAGTATTGAGCTCCTCTTAACTGATCGAACAAGTCATCAATCCTTGGGAGAGGATACTTGTTCTTTATGGTGATCTTGTTGAGTTCCCGATAATCGATACACAGCCGCATGGTACCATCCTTCTTCTTCACGAAGAGCACTGGCGCACCCCAAGGTGATGCACTAGGGCGTATGAACCCTTTGTCAAGATGCTCTTGCAGCTGCTTCTTTAACTCCTCCAGTTCGATAGGAGCCATCCTATAGGGGCACTTCGAGATAGGAGTAGCTCCGGGTATGAGTTCAATTGAGAACTCTACCTCACGATCCAGGGGAATTCCGGGTAACTCTTCGGGAAACACATCGCCGTATTCCCTTACGATGGGCATTTCCTCAAGGTTGGAACTTTCCCTTGACTCAATCATTTGGGATAGGTATGCTTCTTCATAGGGAATCATCACCCACACCATTGGAGGATCTCTCAAAGGAGATTCATGATCTTCCTTGCATTTGTAGAGGAGCATGGGATGGTTCGGAATACGAAAATGTATTTCCTTTTCCCGACAGTTGATATGTGCTCTATATAACGAGAGCCAATCCATTCCCATTATAGCGTCGAATTCCACCAAGGGAAGTATTACGAGATTTGCCGGAAGAATCTTCCCACATACGTCAATAGGAGAAGAATCAAACACTTGGGTTGCAATGATTGCACCACTTGGTGTTTTTACAGATATCTCT
This sequence comes from Viscum album, assembly GCA_963277665.1. Taxonomy (NCBI): domain Eukaryota; kingdom Viridiplantae; phylum Streptophyta; class Magnoliopsida; order Santalales; family Viscaceae; genus Viscum; species Viscum album. The sequence continues at coordinate 1,377,281,295 of OY728138.1, read as the reverse complement.
ACTTCAAGGTTTCGGGGCTTCGATTCTATAGTTCTAGCAAACTTGCAAGATATAAAGGAATGCGTAGAACCAGAATCAAATAAGACTTTTGCCATTCTTGAGTGAATAGGAAGTGTACCTTGTACGACTTCATTATCATGTTCCACCTCCGCAGTAGTGATGGCATAAGTCTTCCCTTGTTCCTTTGGCTTTGGTGGTTCTTGGCGCAGATTACCCTCGAAAGCTCGAGGTTTAGTGCACTGGTTTGAATAGTGCCCTAGCTCCTTACAGTTGTAGCATTGAACCACGAGTGGTTCTCTCCTTTCATCGGCTACATTATCCTTCCTTTTCATGTCTCTTCGACACTCGTGAGCTAGGTGTCCTTCTTTCCCACACTTGAAGCATTTCCCCGTCCCTTTGAGGCAGTTCCCACTGTGCAACTTCCCACATTTTTGGCAAGTGGGTCGTTGTGTTTTCTTCCCATCTTTATCACTAGATCCACCAGCTTGAAACTCCATCTTTCTTTTCCTATCACCATAGCCATGGGACCATTCTCCAAACTCCATCTCCACTTTGAGAGCACACCGAACAACTTCTTCATAACTCCCAAAGTCTCGAATTGCAAGAGCTTTTCGAAGATGTGGTTTTAATCCACTAAAGAATCTATCAATTTTGCTATCATTGTTGATAACAAAACCCGAAGCATACCTTGCGAGCCTTGTGAAATTTGCTTCATAGGTTGTGACAGATTCTCCTTCTTTTTGCTTGAGCTCTATGAATTCTCTCTCCATCTTTGTGCGAAGAGTTCGTGGGAAGTACTTATTAAGAAACATTATCTTAAAGTCTTCCCATTCCATCTCTTCAATTTCTTCCCTTGGCTTGGTGTTCTTAATCAAAGCCCACCATTGATCAGCTTCTCCATCTAGACGATAAACGGCTAGAGTCACCTTCTCTGTCTCAGAACAGTGAAGAACAGAAAATATCTTCTCCATGGAGTTGACCCACTGTTCCGCAACTAGTGGATCGGAAGATCCACAAAACGTCGGTGGTCGTTGCCGCATAAAACTTTCGATAGCTAGCTGCTCCCTCTTTGGTGAAGGAGGACGCTCCCCATTATTATGGTTATTATTCATAACCCGGAATAATTGGGTAAGCATCGTCATGAAGTTTTGAACTCCACCTCCAAAATCATTGGGGATGTCATTCGGGCAATCGTTGCATTGGCCTTCACAAGAGTTGTTGGCCTGATTTCTCCTGGTTCCCACCATTTTCTAAAATAGAAAAGGTTAGAACAAAACATAAGCAAACAAGTAATGAATAACTTATCCTTTTAAACAATTATACCAAAAACATAACATATGGGATCCCTAGGTAAATATACTTGTGTGCATATTTGTACTTAGTCTCATGCTAGAGGTTTTCTTTAGGGTTCACTAATCCTAATTCCCAAATTAACTAAACCTCCCTTTGATACCAACTATAGCGACCCAGCCTTTTCTTACATTACTATTACATCATTTCAAAGATAAACAACATAATAGTATTACACATGGAGGATACATAGGTTTAGTGTCTTGGACAAACTAGTACTACACATAACAAGTACAACATCAAGCATAAAAGTTCATTTAATTTCTTCTTGTATAGCTTCTTAGTAGCACTTGTCCTCTCCTTAGTACATGTAGCCACCTGAGGATATACATCAAAAGGGGTGAGCTAAAAGCCCAGTAAGAGGATAGATAAGAACAATATAGCATGGGGTGAACATAATCATGACATAGGAAGAAGATCTTGAACGTGAGAGGAGCATAAACAATAAACTTGAAATGTGGCAAAGCATAAAAATGTAACATCATGTCTTAGTGGTTAACTACCACACATAATTGTGAACAAAGCTAGCATCATGTTCACGCATAATTCCACATTTACTAATGAGATTCATCACTTTACCCAATGCATTGGAGCGCTATATAATTCCGGGCGCACCCGTCATATTTAAACATTTATATTGCGCTATATAATTCCGGGCGCACCCGTCACATCATAACATTATCATTATCATGCTTGCCACAAAGAACACATATCAAACATGTACATAAATAACCCATGGAAAGGAATGGGTTTCATCTCATAATAACACATTCATAAGCTTTGGGTTCCCAAAAGAAAGAGGGAACAACATACTTGGTATAAGAACCATCAACCTTGAATGAGAGGTAAAATGTGAGATCTTGAAAGAAGAGTTATTTTGGAAAACATTTTGATGGACATAAAAACCAGTGACAAACATGTATATCCCAGAAAAGTAAAGGAAAAGATGAACAAAAGACCTTTGAGGAGTAACCATATCAAAAATGGAGTGAAAGAGGGAGAACCCGAAGGAAGAAAATTGGGTTCGAGATTTCCCCTTACCTTGTACTCGAATGCCTCCTTCTCTTTAATGTCCTGTATAATGACATTATATTCATTAATTAGAAATTCCAGAACCTTTTATACATTAATAGGGTTCATTCTGGTTTTATTATTTCATATTATGTTCCTTTGGATGACTTATAGAGTTTAAAAACATTGATCGGGGACGTTCTTTTTCATGGTTTTCTTGAGCGGTCCACTTGTATTCTTAATTTTATGTTTGGGTAGATCATGGTTAAACATCTAGAACTGTTATTACATGTAATTAATGATATTACAGAAGCTTGGATGATTTTATAATGAGTTATATTAGATCCATGTGGCCGATTTATTAGATAAGAATTAAATGAAGATTATTTGGGCTAATTTGAGAGGTTTTTGGATCACAACCAACTCATTTTAATTTTTCACTTAGTAGTATGGCCATAGATTATTTCCAGAACTTAAAATAGAACATCATACATATAAAACATTCTGGTTCAACCATAAAAATGGTTTCATGACCAGATTGAAGGTATAAATGGAAGAAGAGAGCATGTTGTTTTTGAAGGTGGTAAATTATCACCACATGAACAACGTTCTCTTTAATAAAATAAAAGGAAGGGGGAAAGGGTGAGAGGTGATATAATATAACATTAGAATCATAATATTACAGTATAATACTGGATTTACAAAACGATTTGGATGAAGATAGATAGATGGAGATCAAGAAAGGAACTTGGACTTGAAAGAAAATTAAAGGAGAAGAGGGAGAGAAATTACCTTTAGAATCCTCCTCTTGAGTTCTTCTTTAAGGAAGCTAGGCTTGGTCTTTTGATGAGACCAGCAGATTTTGGACGTGGGGGATGAGCTAGGGAAGGTGTTTGGGCAGAATTTAGAGAAGGCTTGGAGCTTGAGAGGTGTGAGGAAAAGAGGGAGTGAAGGGTGGCTTTTATAGTGGAGGGGAGAGGGGTTTTCTTAATATTAAATTGATTAGTTTATTAATTCCACCAAGGACAAGGAATAGTGAGTCTTGGATGACCAAGAATAATAATTTTATAATGTAATCCCGAACCAAGTGGGCTTACATCAGCAGAACATCATCAATGACTCAATTAATGCATTATTTAGCTTTTATTGTGAATTATCGGATTCCACTATTCATCAAAAATTCAAGTATCTTAGAAAAATCCCAAAATTTTACCCCAACCATTTTTCGACGTGTAGAATCCAAAAATGAAGTCCATTTTTCAAAAATAATTTTCTAAATATTATTAATTTAATATTTAATTAAAATCATAATTTACTTTAAAAAAAACAGTTTTTAAAATTAAAACTGATTTTACAATTCTTTCAAAAATTACTTAGGGACTTATAAAATTATCTAAAAACTACTAGACATTGATTCAATAATTTATGAATATATTTCAGGAAAATAAATATTCTTTTAAATTAATTAATTAATTATAATTAATTATTTATGACTTATAAAATACCAAAAAAAACGTTTACTAAGGTCAAATTATCACCTTCTATGATGTCTAAATTTTATTTTATTATTCATAGGTAATGTTACTCTTATTTACTATTCATAAGGTTCATATTACTATTCATAAGGGTAGGTTACTATTCATAAGGGTAGGTTACTATTCACCAAAAATTATTTTTGTTTCATTAGACTCCAAAAACTATCTTGAGAACAACCGTGTATGCCGGATTTTTAAAATTCCAAACATAGGGTTGACAAAATTATGTTTAAAGGTCACTTATTACTTAGTAGTTCATTATTTTGTGTTTTTATGACATAGATAAAAGAAGGGAATTTTCTATTGAAAAACTTTGGGTCGTTACACGTCCATAGTGGTGGTCTTCATTAGGGTCAGGGAGGCTGTTGAGGAGGTCGTGGTCAACTTCATGCTCTAGCGTTTCCAGATCCAATAGATCCAAATGTCATTCAAGGTACCCTTTGCTTGTTTTCTACCTTGGTGTATGCCTTTTTTGATTCATGAGTGACACACTCCTTCATATCACCTACTCTTGTCCATGCTTTGGGACTTGAGGTAGAGAGGCTTCCAGTGCCCTTGGTGTTGACTACGCCAGTTGGAGGTCGAGATGACTTGTTTGAAGTATGTAGAAACTATGAGATAGTGTTGGGGCAGCACCGCTATTGGGGATATTTCCTATGTTTATGAATACAACCATATGATTTCATCCTCGGCATGGATTGGTTGTATTCGGTGTAGGCTATCGTGGATTTCTTTAGGAAGAAGGTCATTTTCCTTGGTGCAGATGGAGAGCTGGTGGTGTTTGTTGGCGAGAGAGATCCTCAGATGGTTCATAGGCGCATTCCGTCCTTATCATCCATGATGAATGATATGATGTTGAGTTCTTCAGAGGTTCAACAGTTGGTATTTCCTAGGGTCGTAGAAGAGTACCCTAATGTCTTTCCAGAAGAGGTTATAGCATTACCCCCTCGACGAGAGATCGAGCTACAACCAGGAGCGTCTCTTATCTATATGTATCCATGTAGGATGTCCCCTTATGAGTTAAGAGAGAAACATATACATCTTTATGGTCTGTTATAGTCCAGTTTTGTTGGCCAAGTGTGTCACCGTGGGGTGCACCAGTTTTGTTCGTGAATAAGGCTGAAGGCAGTTTACAGTTGTGTATCAATTATCGTCACTTAAAAAAAGTGAAAATAAAGAATTTCTATCCTATTCTACATATTGATGATTTATTTGATCAACTAAAGGGTGTATGTTGGTTCTCAAAGATCGACTTGTGGTTAGGATATCATCAGATGCGTGTGAAGGATGAGGATAGCCCGAAGACTACTTTCCATTGTCTTCATCGACATTATGAGTTCGTTGTAATGCCGTTCAGCATGACGAATGCTCCAGCTGTGTTCATGGGATTGATGAATGATGTGTTGCATGAGTTCCTGGAAAATTTTGTGGTAGTTTTCATCGACGACATCCTTGTGTACTCCACGTCTGAGGAGGAGCATGTAGAGTATCTACACGCTGTTTTGGGAGTTTCTTCATCAACATCAGCTGTTTGGGAAGTTGTCAATGTGTGAATTTTGGGTTCGAGAAGTCAGTTTCATGGGGAATGTTATGTACCAATATGGAGTAGTGATGGATCCATTGAAGATAGAAGCAGTTGTTTCTTGGGAATCCCCCAAGACAGTGTTGGAGGTGCAAAGTTTCCTTGGTCTCGAAGTCTACTACAGGAGGTTCATTGCTGATTTCTCATGAGTTGCAACTCCTCTGACATCTTTCACCAGGAAGGATTAAGAATTCATATGGAATGATCCATGTCAGGAATCTTTAGAGTATCTAAAGGAGAAGTTAGTAAGTCCTTCAGTTCTTTGTCTTCCAGCTGAAGGAGTTCAGTTTGATGTTTTCTCTGATGCTTCACATCTACGGTTGGGCTGTGTTCTGATGCAGAAAAGATCAGTTGTTTCTTATGGGTCTCGGCTATTATGTACCCATGAATGTAACTATTCCATTCACGATCTTGAGTTGTAATTGATGGCATTTTATCTGAAGTTGTGGAGACATTACCTCATTGGTGAGTGCTTTGTGGTTTTCACTAATCATAAGAGTTTGAGGTATGTTTTCTCCCAACATGACTTGAAATTATGACAATGTCGGTGTATGGAGTTCTTACTGGAATATGACTTAGAAATATCATATACACCTGGAAATGGGAATGTATTACATGATGCATTGAGTTGGAAGTCATGTAGTGATGCAGTGCATGAATCTGGTGACTCATGGAGAGTAATGGAAGAACTTTCACCATTAAATCTTGACATGGGAGAAGTTGGGGGTAGAGTTTGTCTTTTTCAGATGATGGTGCAGTAATATCCCGTGAAGCAAGTGAAATATTCCCACATGGGCGATCTTGAGGTAGAGGTGTGGAGAGATCGAGTTGTTTGTGGTGAGGCCCCTGATGGTTGTTCAGAGGATGAACAACACCGAGTGTTGTATCATGAAAGGATTTTTGTTCCTTATATGATGTGCGAGATTGTTCTTGGAGAGTTTCATATTTTTCCTTTAGCGGTGCATCCTGGAATAAAAAAGATGTACCGAGCCTTGAGGAACAAATTTTGGTGGTCTGGGCTGAAGCGTGCGGTTGCGGAGTTTGTGTCTTGATGTTTGGTCTGCCAGAAGGTGACAGCCGAACAGCATGTTCCTGGTGGTCTACTCCATCCATTAGAGATTCCTCAGTGGAAGTGGGAGGACATCTCAATGGTTTTTTATGGATTTACCTCGACCTATGGGAGGACATGATGTTATTTGGGTGGTAGTGGATCTCTTAACAAAATCAACCCACTTTATAACATTCAAGGAGTCAAGATCAGTGGAAGTTTTGTCAAGGCAGTATCTAGAGGAGGTGGTGAGACATCATGGAGTCCCAAGGATGGTCATTTCTGATCGGGATCCTCTCTTTACTTCTAGGGTGTGGAGAGGTCTACAGCATGCTTTTGGTTCTCAACTATGCCATATAACTTCTTTTCACCATCAAATGGATGGTCAGACAGAGAAAACCATCTAGACTCTTAAAGACATGTCACGCTGTTGTGTTCTTGATTTTGGAGGTTTGTGGATGAGGCACTTAACCTTGGTGGAGTTCTCTTACAATAATAGTGTTCACTCCACCATCGGTATGGTGCCATTTGAAGCCCTGTATGGCTGAATTTTTCGTTCTCTGTTGTGCGGGACTGAGGTCAGAGAGTTAGAAATTCTCAGACTAGAACTAGTACATAATACAACAGAGATGGTTCAGGTGATTCTTGAGAGGGTGAAGACAGCACAAGATCATCAAAAATCATATGTTGATCAGAGAAGGATACCCTTAGAGTTTAATGTTGGGGATAATGTGTTTCTGAAGGTGACTCCCAGTCATGGGTAGCGAAGGTATGGTCATGAGAGTAAGATTTCTCCCCTGTATGATGGGCCTTTCGAGGTGTTAGCTCATGTTGGAGATGTGGCGTATCGAGTAGAACTTCCCCCGCAGATGAGTCAGATACATGATGTTTTCCATGTATCACAGCTCCATCGTTATCTTCATGATGATTCTCACATCATCGATTGGGGAGAGATCGATGTTGATGATGATGCAACCTTTGAAGAGCGACCTGTGGAGATCAAAGACCGTAAGGAGAAGGTGTAGCACGGGTGTTCTATCCCCTTGGTTCATGTCTTGTGGAGACACGGTGGCATAGAGGAGAGTTCCTGGGAATGTGAGTCATAGATACGTGCTCAGTACCCATAGTTTTTTAATGTTTAACTCTTTCCATATAAAGATGTCCCCTTGTGGTGAGTCCTTTCATGTTTATAATATGGATTTTTTTGTTTCTTCTTGTGGCTTGCTCTCTTTTGAGAGGTATCTCGATGGGTGGTTGTTCGGACCCCATTTCATTTTCCCTTTAGGTGGGTTTTGAATTATTGAGGATGAGAATGTTTTGAGAGGTATCTAATACAAGGGTCCGGACCTCTCTACTCCATTCCTTTGTGAAAATTAGGTGTATAAGGTGTTTCAGGAGGTTAAGGGGACATATCCCCAACACTTATCCAAATTTTCCATTTCAGCGAACAGTTCCAATAGTAGACCGTTGTGAACAGTGCATCGGTAACCTTCGGTGAACAGTGCCATCGGTGACCTTCTGTGAACAGTGTCATCGGTGAGCTTAGGTGAATAGTGCATCAGTGACCTTCTACGAATAGTGTCATCGGTGACCTTATAGGAACAGTGTCATCGGTAACCTTATGTGAATAGTTTAATGGTGACCTTATGTAAACAGTGCATCAGTGACCTTCTTTGAACAGTGTCATCGGTGACCTTATGTGAACAGTGTCATCGATAACCTTATGTGAACAATGAAACAGTGACCTTGTGTGAATAGTGACATCGGTGACCTTATGTGAATAGTGTCATCGGTGACCTTTTGTGAACAGTGTCATCGGTGACCTTATGTGAACAGTGCATCGGTGACCTTCTGTGAATAGTGTCATCAATGACCTTATGTGAACAGTATCATCGGTAACCTTATGTGAACAGTGAAATGGTGACCTTGTGTGAATAGTGACATCGATGACCTTGTGTGAACAGTGTCATTGGTGACCTTCTGTGAACAGTGCAATAGTAACCTTATATGAATAGTGTCATCGGTAACCTTAAGTAAACAATCCAAAGGTGAGGTTCCAACGGTTCCCTTTTCTTTCCTTTGCCAAATTTAGAGTTCTGTGAATAGTGTTTCCAGAATGGTAGGTGTACAGTGTTTCCAAAATGGTAGGTGTACAGTGTTTCCAGAATGGTAGGTGTACAATGTTCCAGAATGGTAGGGTGTACAGTGTTTCAAGCTTCCTACAGTTTCGCCCCTTTAACATTTCCTTTGACGTAAAATGCATTTAAAGCCTTGTTTTAAGGACTCTAAGGCCGATTCAATGGCTACAACTCCTATATTAATTATTCATAAGCCTCTGGATGTTTTTACTTGGTCAAACCGCATGGTTTTATGTGATCCGCATTTAATGGGAAATCAAGTGTATCATAAACTGTCTCTCTGTTAAATCTTCAAAAAAGGGATAAGATATCTTCCTCTCTTGTTCTTCCTCCTTGTTCTCTAGTGCGAGACTCTTGAACCCTTCCTTCCTTCTTGTAGGAATTGTGAGATCAAACTTTTCCCCATGGATAGGTTTCCCTCGACGTCCTTCTTACTGCAAATTCACCCCCTGTTTCAGTGCAACCAAGAAGTATCCATAAATCTTCAATATAAGGTATGTTTTATTGATTTTCTTTTGGGGTTCATCTTCTCCTATTTCTCCTTTATATATTATATAATGTGATCTCCATGCTTCTAATGGAGTTTTTTTGGGTTTCAGTTGGTGCGGTCATACCGTGGCATCCTCGGGTGGATGTAGTTGTCGCGAGAGGAGGCGATCATGATCCGTTATGCGTACTGTTCTTGTATAAATAACGTCAAAAATGATTTTAGTTAGGGGATTCATTACTTATCTCTTCTTTTACGTGCAACTATATCGTTATCAGGTTTTACCCCACTGGATGACAATGGAATTGACATAATAAATTTTTGAACCAGATAAATAAATTGATATGGATTGTATTTTTTTGCCTCTTATTTTGATAGATAGTGTGATATCTATGATTTCTTTGCTTTTCTATTTGTTATTGATGTAAATTCTCAAAGAACGTAAACTGGGATTAATTGATAATTGTTTGGGTAAAGATAAAGAGGCATGTAAACGAATCTGGTTCTTGTTGTAATTTGATGTTAATCAAATTGGCGCAATAAGCATGTTTAATTGTTTGTGATAACTTACTGATTTGGTTTACATAATTTGGAGCCTACAAGTAATAATAGGTTAACCCAATATGGATTATAGAACCAGTTGTTTGATAAAAGATAATTCCTTGTAGGGTTCTAAATTACCCTCTTGATTGTTAAAGGGCTAAGAGCCAAATTGTTAAGATGTTTTTTTCCTGCTGCTTATGTTGTGATGTGAGCCTAGATGGCTATTGTGATATGTGGGGGAATGTAGGCCCTTTTGGTTGTGGCAGAAAATAACGCCTTGGGTGGTGAGATGCATCGGTTTATGCTTGTGGGTGTCGGGGAGGACACCGTGGATGATGGAACGATATGGATGTGATTGTTGGATGCTGGCTGTTTATTTTTGGTTGATTATCTATTTTACTTTCCCTACTGCCTAAGGGAGCTGGTCTTTCTTCCCCTTCTTCTAAAATAGGCAAAGACGCACGATGTATGCCACGTGCTTTCCATGTTTAGCTTCTCAAGGGAGTATGGGTCTACGCTCTTACTATAGGCGGCAAAGAATCGATGGGTAGTACATCTACTCACTATGTTGATCCCCTTGTGTTTAGTAGCATAGAATGTTTTTCTAGAATGTCTGGGAATGTGGGAAAGTAATTCTATAATGAATAATTGAATAAATTGTGTTAACCTATGGGATTGGAGTTTGCTAAAACATAATGATGAGGTTGTAATTTTAAAGGGGCAGTGGACTTTGGGTGTGATGCTAATGAAATTTAATGTGGAATCGTTAATGGTTAATTAATGTTTAATAAATAATTAGTGTGAATTGGAACTGATAAAAAGGGAATGAATTAAGACAATAAAACTTTTTAAATGGTTGTGTGCTTATAGGATACCAAGTCTTAGAAGTGGTAGCTGGGAGTCCGAGAGACGTTAGCTGCAATTGAGTCTAAGACTAGGTCATGCCCAAAGTGTGGTTGTGAGATATAGTATATTCTATAATTTTTGTGTTTCTATACTCTACTCCACCTCATTAGTAAGGGAAACTGACACCCCGAGGATTCTGAGCCCTGGGTGGTGTTTTCCCCAACATTCCGATGGGAAGATGAATGACTGACTACCCCCTTTGGCCACACTATCTTCTCTTGATAGTTACTTGTTCTGGTAGGCACAGTTTTTAGTTTTACTCATATATGTGTGTAGAGGGCTGTAATGGATTGTGGTTAATCACACACATATATTCTGGATGGAGTATCCTATGGACTACTATAGGTGTAACGTGTATAGGCTGTGATGGCTTGTGGATCCTTACTCGGTGTATGGGTTGTAATGGCTTGAGGTATAATACCCGACGTATGATACACGTTATGTGAACTATGGTGGCTCCTAGAAACTACCTGGTTACTTTATTGTGTGGACGTGGTGGTTTTGTTGCATGAGGTGCATATTTTGGTGCTTCACCCCAGTGTCTACAGGAAATCCTTTTTTGAGAGAGATGCTTAGGACGCGCGGCGTTAGGGAAAAGCAGAAAACCAGTGGGGACGTAGTACCAGGGCACCCTTGATATTATTTATTATATTATATACTCTTGTATGTGTTAATTGGTGAGAGTAGCTATGGTGAGGCTGGGAACTTAGTATACCTGTTCAGATGACGAGTTAGTTTCACTTGTTTTTCACCATGATTTAGCATGATTTCTTTACTTTTGCACGAGAGGCTTCAGGGAGGATCCTACTGAATACACTATTATACTCACCCTATGTATATATAAACTATTTTTTAGTACACTTGGATCAGGTTGGAGATCAAGATGGTTTTTACTTGCTTGGGGTTGTAGGAGATGTTCGGGCTTGTGGTTACTGTTGTTTTTACTTTCTTTTGGGTACTTGCAGTTTTCCCCTTCCAGTTGTAGTACTTTTTCAAGACATTACATATGTGTACTTGGGTTTTTTTTATATTTCAGTTTTGATTTGGTTTTGGTTGGTGTCTATATCATCTCTCTCTCCACATGTGTTCTTTTAGAGGGTAATGCCTCCCATTTGTGTGTTTACTATAACCTCGGTGCTAGTCGCCAACTCGGGACCTACTGGAGGCAGGACTCGGTGGTCATTTTCTCACTTCTCACATTACCGGCCTAGGAGGGGTACACTTTGTGGGGAGGGGGTCGTGACATAGTGGTATCAGAGGGAGGTTGAGGGATATGATGGAATTTGGAGTTAGGCACAAGTGAGGTTGCATGGGTTAGTAGGGAAACAATGTCATTCATGTTTAGCAAGTGATGTAAACACTGGATACTGGTTGAGACATAGGCATTTTGGGCCCCCTATGTCTTGATGTATGAACCTTTAAGTTTACAATGTCTACTAAACGAGGTGATACTAGTTGCAGGGTAGAGACCTAAGAAAGGATCATGCATCATTCTTTTTTGTGCCAGTGTTTGAATGGTTAGAACTTGGGATAGGTTAATCTAAAATGAATAAAAAAAATTAATTAATTAATGTTGAGTCATCCATATTCTAGGTTTAGGAGCCCTAACTATTTGTTATTTTATAGTTATGGCTCCAATTCTACGTCCTCATGAGGATCACATAGAAGATGTTCAACAGGCTGTTCCAGCAGATCATCGCAGGGTTGAGGTTGACGACGATGACACTTGGAGGAAGACACTCCGAGAGTTTCAGTTCCAGAGTCTGTAGAAGTACGAGGGCTCCTTTTCAGATGCTGTCACAGAAGACTAGTCAGAGGAGGTCGAGATCGGCTTCAGTTTGATTCATGCTCGGAAGGAGCACCGGGTGTCCTTGGTTGTGACGATTCTATGTGGAGAAGTGAGGTAGTGATGGTTCTTATTCCTCGGGGATCGCGAGGAGTTAGCAATCTCATGGGAGGAGTTCTGAGACAAGTTTAGAGTCGAGTTTCTTTATTCGACCACAAAGGCATCCAGTCGCCCGAAGCTTCTTACCCTTCAAAAAGGGATCTCCAGTGTGCGAGAGTTTGGAATCCATTTCAGGAACCTTTTATGATATGCTTCAGACCTGTTGCCAGATGAGGAGGCTTGGGCGAGGCATTTCGAGGAGGATTTTAATCCATAGATCCAGCGCCAGGTCACCCCATTTATGATGAAGACATATCTTGAGGTGCTGGCGAGGGAAGAGTTCGTTGAGAGAACTTTGGCCAAAACCAGATCATCATGAGAGGGGAGTCATAGTGATTCCTCATGAAGTAGAGTTGTGGTCCGGGGTTCCTATTTCTCAAGGCAGAAGAGTTTCCGTTCAGCTGAGGGTAGGTTCCAACCCTTCACATCTCGTTTCTCTAGATGCAGAAACTCTCAGGCCTATGATAAGGGATCAAGCATTTGTTTTTCTTGTGGTGGACAAGTTCATCATTAGAAGGAGTGCCCGAACTTTCAGAGGAGTCATCCTGCACCAGGTTCTCCGCTCTCGGTTCCTCCATTGAGGTAGTTTCAGCTGAGGCAGCTACAACAAGTTTCACCAGCTTTAGATCAGTAGAGGGTAGATGGGGAAGGCATAGGACAACCCCATGATGCTCCTCATCCTCAGAGAGCATAGAATGACCATGGTTGTGGTCGTCATCAGGTTCAGAGAGGCCGTGGAGGAGGTCATGGTTAGCTTTATGCTATAGCGTTTCTAGCTCCAAGCGAGCCAAATGTCATATGAGGTACCCTTTTCTTGTTTTCTACCTTGGTGTATTCCTTGTTTGATTTAGGAGTGACACACTCCTTCATATCACCTACCCTTTTCCATGATTTTGGACATGAGGTAGAGAGGCTTCCAGTGCCCTTGGTGTTGACTACGCCAGTTGGAGATCGAGCTGACTTATTTGAAGTATGTAGAAACTGCGAGCTAGTGTTGGGGCAGTACCTCTCTTGGGGAGATTTTCTATGTTTAAGAATAAAACCACATGATTTCATCCTCGGCATGGATTGGTTGTATTCGGTGTAGGTTATCGTGGATTTCTTTAGGAATAAGGTTGTTTTCTTTGGTGCGGATGGAGAGCCAGTGGTGTTTGTTGGTGAGTGAGATCCTCAGATGGGTCATAGGTGTGTTCTGTCCTTATCATCCATGATGGATGATATGATGTTGAGTTCTTCAGAGGTTTAACAGTTGTCCTTTCCTAGGGTCGTAGAAGAGTACCCTTATGTCTTTCCAGAAGAGGTTGTAGCATTACCCACTCGACGAGAGATCGAGTTTTCGGATTGAGCTACAATCGGGAGCATCTAATATCTCTATGTCTCCATGTAGGATGGCCCCTTATATGTTACAAGAGCTACATATATCGCTTGATGGTATGTTACAGTGCAGTTTTGTTTGGCCAAGTGTGTCACCATGGGGTGCACCGGTTTTGTTCGTGAAGAAGGTTAATGATAGTTTGTGGTTGTGTGTCGATTATCGTCTCTTAAACAAAGTGACAATAAAGAATCTCTCTCATCTTCCGAGGATTGATGGTTTATTAGATCAACTGAAGGGTGCTAGTTGGTTCTCAAAGATCAACTTGCAGTCAGGATACCATCAGATGCGTGTGAAGGATGAGGATATACCAAAGACTACTTTCAATTGTCATCATGGGCATTATGAGTTTGTTGTAATGTCATTCGGTGTAAATAATTCCCCAGCTGTGTTCATGGGATTGATTAATGATGTGTTCCATGAATTCTTGGACAAGTTCGTGGTAGTTTTCATCGACGACATCCTTGTGTAGTCCATGTACGAGGAGGAGCATGCAGAGCATCTACATATTGTTTTGGGAGTTCTTCTCCAACATCACCTGTTTGGGAAGTTGTCGACGTGTGAGTTATGGGTTCAAGAGGTCCATTTCATGGGGCATGTTGTGTCCCAGTAGGTATTAGTTATGGATCCATTAAAGATAGAAGCAGTTTTGTCTTGGGAATCCCCCAAGACAGTGTCGGAGGTGCGAAGTTTCCTTGATCTCATAGACTACTACAGGAGGTTCGTAGCTGATTTCTCATGAGTTGTGACTCCTCTGACATCTCTGACCAGGCAAGATCAAGCATTCAAATGGACTGATCAGTGTCAAGAAACAATAGAGTATCTAAAGGATAAGTTAGTAAGTGCTCCAATTCTTTGTCTTCAAACTAAGAGAGTTTAGTTTGATGTTTTCTGCGATGCTTCGTATCTGGGGTTGGGTTGTGTTCTGATGCAGAAAAGATCAGTTGTTTTTTATGGGTATCAGACGTTATGTCCCCATGAATGTAACTATTCCACTCACGATCTTGAGTTGGCATTCATGGTGTTTTCTCTAAAGTTGTAGTGACATTACCTCATTGGTGAGTGCATTGTGGTTTTTATTGATCATAAGAGTTTGAGGTATGTTTTCTCCAGTGTGACTTGAACTTATGACAACATCAGTGGATGGAGTTATTATAGGAATACGACTTAGAAATATCTTATACACTTGGAAAGGGGAATGTTGTAGCATATGCGCTGAGTCGTAAGTCACGTAGTGATGCAGTTCATAAATCTGGTGACTCTTGGAGAGTAATGTAAGAAATTTCAGCATTATATATTGACCTGGGAGAAGTTGGGGGCAGAGTTTGTCTTTTTTAGATGATGGTGAAATAATCTCTCTTGAATAAAGTGGAAGATTCCCAGTTGGGTGATCTTGAGGTTGAGGTGTGTTGAGACCGACTTGTTTGTGGTGAAGCCCCTAATGGTTGGTCAGAGGATGAACAACACTGAGGGTTGTATCACGTAAGGCTTTTTATTCCTTGGACGATGTGTGAGATGGTTCTCAGAGAGTTTCATAGTTCACCTTTAGTGGTGCATCCTGGAATGAAAAAGATGTACCGAGCCCTGCCGAGCCAATTTTGGTGGCCTGGGCTGAAGCATGCGGTTCCAGAGTTTCTGTCTCGATGTTTGGTCTGCAAGAAGGTGAAGGTCGAACACCGTGTTCCTAGTGGTCTGCTCCAGCCATTAGAGATTCCTCAGTTGAAGTAGGAGGACATCTCAATGGATTTTTTTATTTTTTTACCTCGAGATTCAGTAGTACATGATGCTATTTGGGTGGTAGTGGATCACTTAACAAAATCCTCCCACTTTATAGCAATCAAGGAGTCGAGCTCAGTGGAAGTTTTGTCAAGGAATTATCTAGAGGAGGTGGTGAGACTTCATGGAGTCCCAAGGATGATCATTTTTGATCGAGATCCTCGCTTTACTTCTAGGGTGTGGAGAGGTCTCCAGCATGCTTTCGGTTCTTAGCTATTCCATAACACTGCTTTTCATCCTAAAACAGATGGTCAGACAGAGTAAACCATCTAGACTCTTGAAGACATGTTACGCTCTTGTTTTCATGATTTTGGAGGTTCTTGGTTGAGGAACTTACCCTTGGTGGAGTTTTCTTAGAATAATATTTTTCACTCCACTATTGGTATGGTGCCATTTGAAGCCTTGTATGGACGACCTTTATGTTCTCCGTTGTGTTGGACTGGGGTCGGAGAGTTAACAATTCTCGGACCGGAACTAGTGAAGAATACAACAGAGATGGTTCAGGTGATTCTTGAGAGAATGAAGACTGCACAAGATCATCAAGAATCATATATTGATCAAATAAGGAGACCCTTAGAGTTTAATGTTGGGGTCATGTGTTTCTGAAGGTGACTCCCATCATGGGTAGTGAAGGTTTGGTTGTGGGAGTAAGCTTTCACCCTGGTTTGTTGGGCCTTTCAATGTGTTATCTTGTGTTGGATATGTGGCATATCGAGTAGAACTTCCCCTAGATATGAGTCAGATACATGATGTTTTCCATGTATCACAGCTCAGTCCTTATCTTCATGATGACTCTCACGGCATCGACTGGGGAGAGATCAATGACGATGATGATGCAACCTTTGAAGAGAGACATGTGGAGATCCAAGATCGCAAGGAGAAGGTGTTGTGTGGGCGTTCTATCCCCTTAGTTCGTGTCTTGTGGTGAAACGGTGGCATAGAGAAGAGTACCCGGGAATGTGAGTTACAGATACGTGCCCAGTTCCCAGAGTTATTTTATTTTTAACTCTTTCCATGTAACGATGTCCCCTTGTGGTCAAATATTTCATGTTTATAATATGGATTTCTTTTGTTGCTTCTCATGGCTTCCTCTCTTTTGAGAGGTATCTCGATGGGTGGTTGTTCGGACCCTGTTTCATATTCCCTTTAGGTGGGTTTTGAATTCTCGAGGACGAGAATTTTTTGAGAGGTATCTGATGTAATGGTCCGGACCACTTTGGTCCATTACTTTGTGAAAATTAGGTGTATGAGGTGTTTCGGGAGGTCAAGGTGACATATTCCCAACACTTTTCCAATTTTTCCATTTTGGCGAACAGTTCCAATGATAGACCATTGTGAACATTGCATCGGTAACCTTTTGTGAGCAGTGTCATCGTGAACTTCTGTGAACAGTGTCATCGGTGAGCTTATGTGAATAGTGCATCAGTGACCTTCTCTAAATAGTTTCATCTGTAACCTTATGTGAACAGTGCATCGATGACCTTCTATGAACAGTGTCATTGGTGACCTTATGTGAACAGTGTCATCAGTAACCTTATGGGAATAGTGTAATGGTGACCTTGTATGAACAGTGACATCAGTGACCTTATGTGAATAGTGTCATTGGTGACCTTCTGTGAACAGTGTCATCGGTAACCTTATGTGAACAGTGCATCAGTGATCTTCTATGAACAATATCATCAGTGACCTTATGTGAACAGTATCATTGGTAACCTTATGTGAACAGTGCAACGGTGACCTTGTGTGAACAGTGACATCAGTGACCTTGTGTGAACAATGTCATTGGTGACATTCTATGAACAGTGCAACGATAACCTTATATAAATAGTGTCATCGGTAACCTTAAGTAAACAATCCACAGGTGAGGTTCCAACGATGACCTATTCTTTACTTTTCCAAATTTTGAGTTTTGTGAACAGTGTTTCCAGAAAGGTAGGTGTACAGTGTTTCCAAAATGGTAGGTGTACAATGTTTTCAGAACGGTAGGTGTACAATGTTTCCAGAACGGTAGTTGTACAATGTTTCCAGAATGGTAGGTGTACATTGTTTCAAGAACGGTAGGTGTAAAGTGTTTCTAGAATGGTAGGGTGTATAGTGTTTCCAGAACGTTAGGTGTACAATTTTTCCAGAATGATAGGTGTACAGTGTTTCCAGAACGGTAGGGTGTATAGTGTTTCCATCTTCCTACAGTTTCGCCCCTTTAACAATTCCTTTGAAGTAAAATGCATTTAAATCCTCATTTTAAGGATTCTAAGGACAATTTAAAGGCCATAACTCCTATATTAATTATTCTGAAGGCTCAGGGTGTTTTTACTTGGTCAAAATGCGTGGTTTAATGCGATTCGCTTTTAATGGGAAATCAAGTGTATCTTAAACCATCTCTCTGTTAAATCTTCAAAAAGGGACAAGATGTCTTCCTCCCTTTTTCATCCTCCTTGTTCTCTCATGCAAGACTGTTGAACCTTTCCTTCCTTTCCGTAGGAATTGTGAGATCAAAATTTTCCTTGTGGATTGGTTTTCCTCGACATCTTTCTTGCTGTAAGTGCACCCCCTATTTCGGTGAAAACAAGAAGTATCCATGAATCTTCAATATATGGTATGTTTTATTTTCATTCTTTTTGGGTTCATATTATCCTATTTCTCCTTTCCATATTATAGAATATTATCTCCATGCTTCTAATGGATTTTTATTGGGTTTCAGTTGGTGCAGTCATACCGTGGCATCCTCGGGTGGATGCAGTAGTTGTGAGAGGAGGAGATTGTGATCCGTTGTCTGGACTGTTTCCGTATAAATAACATCAAGAACCATTTGAGGTATGGGATTCGTTTCTTCTCTTTTCTTTTATGTGCAACTGTATCGTTAGCATATCTTATCCCACTAGATGACAATAGAATTGAAAAAATATATATTTAAACTTTATAAATAAATTGATATGGATTGTATGTTTTTGCCTCCTGTTTTTATAGATAGTGTGATATATATGCTTGCTTTTCTTAGATTTTTGTTCTTGATGTAAATCGGTATAGAACGTAAACCGAGATTAATAGATAATTTTTTTGGCTAAAGATAAAGAGGCATGTAAATGAATCTGGTTCTTGTTGTAATTTGATGTTAATCAAATTGGCGCAATAATCATGTTTAATTGTTTGTGATAACTTAATGATTAGGTCTCCAGAATTTGGAACCTTTGAGTAATAATTAGTTAACCCATGATGGATTAAAGAACCACTTGTTTGATAAAATACAATTCCTTGTAGGGTTCTGAGTTACCCTCTTGATTGTTAAAGGGCTAAGAGCCAAATTGTTAAGATGTTTTATTTCCTACTACTTCTGTTCTGATGTGAGCCTAGATGGCTGTAATGATATGTGGGGTCATGGAGGCCCTTTTGGTTGTGGAAGAAAATGACGCCTAGGGTGGTGAGATGCATCAGTTTAAGCATTTGGGTGTCGGGGGGACACCAGGGATGACGGAATGGGATGTATGTGATTGTTGGATGCTTGCTATTTCTTTTTGGTTGATTATCTGTTTTTTTTACCCACTACCTAAGTTAGCTAGTCTTTCTTACCCTTCTTCTGAAAGAGGCGAAGACGCATGAGGTATGCCATGTGATTTCTGTCTTTAAACTCTCAAGGGAGGATGGGTCTACGCTCTTGCTATAGGCGGCAAAGACACGATGGGTAGTACATCTACTCACTGTGTTGAGACCCTTGTCTTTAGTAGCATAGAATATTTTTATAGAATACCTGGGAATGTGGGAAAGTAATTATGTAATGAATAATTTAATAAATGGTGTTAACCCATGGGGTTGGAGTTTTCTGGAACATAATGATGAGGTTGTAATTTTAAAGGGGCAGTGGACTTTGGGTGTGATGCTAATGAAATTTAATGTGGAATCGTAAATGGTTAATTAATGTTTAAATAATTAATTAACTTAAAGTGGAACTGATAAAAAGGGAATGAAGTAAGACAATAAATCTTTTTAAATGGTTGTGTGCTTATAGGATACCCAGTCTTAGAAGTGGAAGCTGGGAGTCCGAGAGACGTTAGCTACAATTGAGTCTAAGACTAGGTTATTCCCAAAGTGTTGTTGTGAACTATAGTATATTATGTACGTTTTGTGTTTCTATACGCTACTCCACCCCATTATTAAGGGAAACTGAAACCCTATGGATTCTGAGCCCTGGGAGGGTGTTTTCCCCAACATTCCGGTGGGAGGATGGATGGCTAACTACCCCCTTTGGCCCCTCTCTCTTCTATTGGTAGTGAAATGTGCTGGTAGGCACAGTGGTTAGTTTTCCCCATATAGGTGTGTAGAGGGCTATAATGTATTGTGGTTATTCACACACATATATTCTGGATATAGTATCATATGGACTACTATAGGTGTAACATGTATAGGCTGTGATCTCTTGTGGATCCTTACTTGGTGTATGAGCTATAATAGCTTAAGGTATAATACCCGACGTATGATACACGTTATGTGAGCTGTGGTGGGTCTCGAAAACTACCTGGTTACTTTCTTGTGTGTACGTAGTGGTTTTGTTTCACAAGGTGCATATTGTGGTGCTACAACCAAGTGTATGCAGGCAAGCCTTTTGGAGAGAGATGCTTAGGACGTGCGATGTTGGGGAAAAGCGACAAACTAGTGGGGATGTAGTAGCGGGGTGCCCTTCATATTATTTATTATATTATATACTCTTGTATGTGTTACTTGGAGAGAGTAGCCATGCTGAGGCTGGGAACTTAGTGTACATGTTTAGATGTTGAGTTAGTTTCACTTGTTGTTCACTGTGCTTTAGCATGCTTTCTTTACTTTTTCACGAGAGGCTTCGGGGATGATCCTAATGAGTATACTGTTATAATCACCCTATGTATAATAAACTATTTTCAGGCCACTTGGAGTAGGTTGGAGATCAAGCTGGTTTTTACTAGCTTGTGGTTGAACGAGCTATTCGGGCTTATGGTTTCTGCTGTTTTTACTTTCTTTTGGGTACTTCCAGTTTTCCCCTTCCATTTGTAGTACTTTTTCATGACATTACATATGTGCACTTGGTTTTTCTTTTATATTTCAGTTATGAGTTGGAGTTGTTTGTTGTCTATATTATATATCTCTTCCGCATGTGTTCTCTTAGAGGGTAATGCCTCCCATTTGTGTGTTTACTATACCCTCAGTGCTAGTCTCCAACCCGGGGCCTACTGGAGGCAGGACTCGGGGGTCATTATATCCCTTCTCACATTGCCGGCCCAGGAGGGGTACACTTTGTGGGGAGGGGGTCGTGACGGAGTGGTATCTGAGTGAGGTTGAGTTATAGGATGGAGTTTGGAGTTAGGCACAGGTGAGGTTGCATGGGTTGGTAGGGAAACAATGTCATTCATGTTTAGAAAGTGATGTAAACACTAGAGACCAGTTGAGACATAGGCATTTAGGGCCCCCTATGATATGATGTATGAACCTTTAAGTTTATAATGGCTACTAATCGAGGTGATACTAGTTTCAGGGTAGAGACCTTGGAAAGAATCATGAATCATTATTATTTGTTCCTATGTTTGAATGGGTAGACCTTGGGATAGGTTAATCTAAAATGAATAAAAGAAAACAATTAATTAATTAATGTTGAGTCGTCCATAATCCAGGTTTAGTAGCCCTAAATGTTTGTTATTTTATAGGTATGGATCCAGGTCGACGTCCTCATCGAGATCACATAGAAGATGTCCAACATGTTGTTCTAGTAGATCGCTGCAGGGTTGAGGTTGACAACGATGACACTTGGAGGAAGACACTTAGAGAGTTTCAGCACCAGAGTTTGCAAAAGTACGAAGGCTCCTTTTCATATGCAGTCACAGAAGACTGGTTAGAGGAGGTCGAGATCAGATTTAGGTTTATTTGTTCTCAGAATGAGCACTAGGTGTCCTTGGTTGTTACTATTCTTCATGGAGTAGTGAGGCAGTGGTGGTTCTTGTTCCTCTAGGATCACGAGGAGTCAGCGATCTCATGGGAGGAGTTCCATGACAAGTTTAGGGTCGAGTTTCTTTCTTCGACCGTGAAGGTGTCCAGTCTCCAGGTGCTTCTTACCCTTCTACATGGGAGTTCCAATGTGCGTGATTTTGGAATCCATTTTAGGAACATTTTATGATATGCTTCAGACCTATTTCCAGATGAGGAGGCCAGGGTGAGGCATTTCATGGAGGCTTTGTATCCAGAGATCCAACGTCAGGTCACCCCATTTATGCTGAAGACATATCTTGAGGTGCTGGCTTGGGCAGAGGTTGTCGAGAGGACTTTGGCCAGAACCGGATCATCACGAGAGGGGATTCATTGTGATTTATCACGAAGAAGATCTGTGGTCCGGGGTTCCTGGTTTTTAGGGCAGAAGAGTTTTCGTTTAGCTGGGTGTAGGTCCCAGCCCTTCAGATCGTGTTTCTATGGAGGCAGTAACTCTCAGGAATATTCCAAGGGATCATGCACTTGTTTTTCTTATGGTGGTCCAGGTCATCAACATAGGGAGTTCCCAACCTTTCAGAGTAGTCATCATGCACCAGGTGCTCCACTCCAGGTTCCTCCATTGAGGCAGTTCCAGCTGAGGGAGAAACAGCAGGTTGCACCGGCTTTAGATTAGTATAGGGTATATGGGGTAGGCTGAGGATAGCCCCATGATGCTCCTCATCCTCAGAGAGCAGAGTTTGGCTGTGGTGGTGGTCATCATCAGGGTTATAGAGGTCGTAGATGAAGTCGTGGTAAACTTCATTCTCTAGCATTTCTAGCTCCAAGTGATCAAGACGTCGTTTGAGGTGCCCTTTGCTTGTTTTCTACCTTGGTGTATGCCTTGTTTGATTCAAGAGAAACACACTCCTTCATATCACCTATCCTTGTCCATGTTTTCTAACATGAGGTATATAGGATTCCAGTGCCCTTGGTGTTGACTACGCCAGTTGGAGGTCGATCTGACTTGTTTGAAGTATGTAGAAACTATGAGCTAGTGTTGGGGCAGCACCACTCATGGGGAGATTT
Source organism: Viscum album (assembly GCA_963277665.1). Classification (NCBI taxonomy): domain Eukaryota; kingdom Viridiplantae; phylum Streptophyta; class Magnoliopsida; order Santalales; family Viscaceae; genus Viscum; species Viscum album. Next base: position 1,377,258,591 of record OY728138.1, on the reverse strand, counting down.
TCTATGTTTATGAATAAAATCATATGATGTCATCCTCAGAATGGATTGGTTGTATTTGGTGCAAGATATCGTGGATTGATTCCAGAAGAAGGTCATTTTCTTTGGTGTGTATGGAGAGCCGGTGGTTTTTGTTGAAGAGCGAGATCCTCATATGGGTCATAGGCGTGTTCCATCCTTATCATTCATGATGGATGAGATGATTTTGAGTTCTTTAGAGGTTCAGTAGTTGGTGTTTCCTAGGGTTATAGAAGATTACTCTGATGTCTTTACAGAAGAGGTTGTAGCATTACCTCCACGATGAGAGATCGAGTTTGGGATCGAGTAACAACCAAGAGAGTCTCCTGTCTCTATGTATCCATGTAGTATGGAACCTTCTGAGTTACAAGAGATACGTATATTACTTGATGGTCTGTTACAGTGTAGTTTTGTTCGGTCAAGTGTGTCACTATAGGGTGCACCAGTTATGTTCATGAAGAAGGCTGACGACAGTTTGCGGTTGTGTGCCAATTATCGTCGCTTAAACAAAGTGGCAATAAAGAGTCTCTATCCTCTTCTGCGGATTGATGATTTATTCGATCAATTGAAGGGTGAATGTTGTTTCTAAAAGATCGACTTGCAGTCAGGATATCATCAGATGCGTGTGATGGATGAGGATATCCCGAATACTGCTTTCTGTTGTCATCATGAGCATTATGAGTTCATTATAATGCCATTCAGCATGAAGAATACTCCAGCTGTGATCATGGGATTGATGAATGATGTGTTCCATGACTTCCTGGACAAGTTCATGGTAGTTTTCATCGATGACATCCTTGTGTACTCCACGTCTGAGGAGGAGCATGCAGAGCATCTACAAACTATTTTGGGAGTTCTTCGTCAACATCAGCTGTTTGGGAAGTTGTAGAAGTGTGATTTTTGGGTTCAAGAAATCTATTTCTTGGGGAAAGTTGTGTCCCATTAGGGATTAGTTATGGATCCATCGAAGATAAAAGTAGTTGTGTCTTGGGAATCCCCCAAGACAGTGTCACAATTGCAAATTTTCTTTGGTCTCGCAGGCTACTACAGGAGGTTCGTAACTGATTTCTCATGAGTTGCGACTCCTCTGACAGCTTTGACCAGAAAGGATCAAGAATTCATATGGACTTATCACGGTCAGGAATATTTTGAGTATCTAAAGGATAATTTAGTAGGTGCTCATGTTCTTTGTCTTCCAGCTGAGGGAGTTCATTTTGATGTTTTTTGCGATGCTTCTCATCTGGGGTTGGGATGTGTTATTATATAGAAAATATCACTTGTTTCTTATGGGTATCAGCTGTTATGTCCCCATGAACTTAACTATGCCACTCACAATCTTGAGTTGGCATTCGTGGTGTTTTCTCTGAAGTTGTGGAGACATTACCTCATTGGTGAGTGCTTAGTGGTTTTCACTGATCATAAGAGTTTGAGGTATTTTTTCTCCCAGTGTGACTTGAACTTACGACACCATTGGTGGATGTAGTTATTACAGGAATATGACTTCAAAATATTGTATACACCTAGAAAGGGGAATGTTGTAGATGATGCGCTGAGTCAGAAGTCACATAGTGATGCAGTGTGTGAATCTGGTGACTCCTGGAGAGTAATGGAAGAACTGTCAACATTACATCTTGACATGGGAGAGGTTGGGGGAAGACTTTGTCTTTTTTTGATGATGGTGAAGTCATCTCTTGTGAATCAAGTAGAAGATTCCCAGTTGGGAGATCTTGAGGTAGAGGTGTGGAGAGACCAAGTTGTTTGTGGTGAGGCCCCTCATGGTTTGTCGGAGGATGAACAACATCGAGTGTTGTATCATAGATGGCTTTTATTTCCTTTGATGATGCATGGGATAGTTCCTAGATAGTTTCAGAGTTCACCTTTAGTGGTGCATCCTGGAATGAAAAAGATGCACCGAGCCTTGAGCAGCCAATTTTGGTGGCCTGGACTGAAGCGTGCATTTTCGGAGTTTGTGTCTTAATGTTTGGTCTGCCAGAAGTTGAAGGTCGAACACCGTGTTCCTGGTTGTCTGCTCTAACAATTATAGATTCCTATGTGAAAGTGGGAGGACATATCAATGAACTTTTTTACTAGTTTACCTCGAGCTCTGGGAGGACATGATTCTATTTGGGTGGTAGTGGATCGCTTAACAAAATCAGCCCACTGTATAGCAATCAAGGAGTTGATGTCAGTGGAAGTTTTTTTCAAAGCAGTATCTAGAGGAGGTGGTGAGACTTCATGGAGTCCCAAGGATGATCATTTATGATCGAGATCCTTGCTTTACTTATAGGGTGTGGAGATATCTCCAGCATGCTTTCGGTTCTTAGCAATGCCATATCACTGCTTTTCATTTTCATACAGATGGTCAGACAGAGAGAACCATCCAGACTCTTGAAGACATGTTATGCTCTTGTGTTCTTGATTTTTGAGGTTCATGGATGAGGCATTTACCCTTGGTGGAGTTATCTTACAATAATGGTTTTCACTCCACCATCAGTATGGATCCATTTGAAGCCTAGTATGGCTGACCTTTCCATTCTCCGTTATGCTAGACTGGGGTCAGAGAGTTCGCAATTCTCAGATCAGAACTAGTGAAGAATACAACAGAGATAGTTCAGGTGATTCATGAGAGGATGAAGACAACAAAAGATCGTCATAAATCACATGTTGATCAAAGAAGGAGACCCTTAGAGTTTAATGTTGGGGATCATATGTTTTTGAAGGTGACTCCTCGTCGTGGGCAGTGAAGGTTTGCTCATGGGAGTAAGATTTCTCCCCAATTTTTTGGGCCTTTCTAGTTGTTAGATCGTTTTGGAGATGTGGCGTATCGAGTAGCACTTCCCCCATAGATGAGTCAGATACATGATGTTTTCCATATATCACAGCTCCGTCATTATCTTCATGATGACTCTACCGTCATCGATTAGGGAGAGATCGATGTTGATGGTGATGCAACCTTTGAAGAGTGGCCTGTGGAGATCCAAGATCACAAGGAGAAGGTGTTGCGTGGGAGTTCTATCCCCTTGGTTCATGTCTTGTGGAAACATGGTGGCATAGAGGAGAGTACCTGGGAATGGGAGTCATAGATACATGCTCAGTACCCAGAGTTTTTTGATGTTTAACTCTTTCCATGTAACGATGTCCCCTTGTGGTTAGACCTTTCATGTTTATAATATGAATTTATTTTGTTGCTTCTTGTGGCTTTCTCTTTTATGAGAGGTATCTCAATGGGTGGTTGTTCGAACCCCGTTTCATTTTCCCTTTAGGTGGGTTTTGAATTTTTGAGGATGAGAATGTTTTGAGAGGTATCTGATGTAATGGTCTGAAAATCTTCGGTCCATCGCTTTGAGAAAATTAGGTGTATGAGGTGTTTCGGGAGGTCAAGGTGACATATCCCCAACACTTTGCCAAAATTTCTATTTCGGAGAACAGTTCTAATGGTAGACCGTTCTAAACAGTGCATCAGTAAGCTTTTGTGAATAGCATCATCAGTGACCTTCAGTGAATAGTGTCATCAGTGAGCTTATTTGAACAGTGCATCAGTGACCTTCTGTGAACAGTGTCATCAGTGAACTTATGTGAATAGTGTCATCGGTAACCTTATGTGAACAGTGCAACAGTGACCTTATCTGAATAGTGCATCGGTGACCTTCTGTGAACAATTTCATCAGTGACCTTATGTGAATAGTATCATCGGTAACCTTATATGAATAGTGAAACAATGACATTGTGTGAACAGTGACATCAGTGACCTTATGTGAACAGTGTCATAGGTGACCTTCTGTGAACAGTGTCATTGGTAACCTTATGTGAACAGTGCGTCGGTGACCTTCTATGAACAGTGTCATCAGTGACCTTATGTGAACAGTATCATCGATAACCTTATGTGAATAGTGCAACGATGACCTGGTGTGAACAGTGACATCGGTGACCTTGTTTGAACAGTGTCATCGGTGACCTTCTGTCAACAGTGCAACGATAACCTTATATGAACAGTTTCATCAGTAAAATTAAGTAAACAATCCAAAGGTGAGGTTCCAACGGTGACCTTTTCTTTCCTTTTCAAAATTTTGAGTTATATGAACAGTGTTTCCAGAACGGTAGGTGTATAGTGTTTCCAAAATGGTAGGTGTACAATGTTTCAATAACGGTAGGTGTACACTATTTCTAGAACGGTAGGTGTACAGTGTTTCCAGAAAGGTAGGTGTACAATGTTTCCAGAATGGTAGGTGTACAGTGTTTGTAGAACCGTAGGTGTACAGTGTTTCCAGAATGGTAGGTGTACAATGTTTCCAGAATGGTAGGTGTACAATGTTTCTAGAATGGTAGGGTTTACAGTGTTTCCAAATTCCTACAGTTTCACCCCTTTAAAGTTTCCTTTGACATAAAATGCATTTAAAGCCTCATTTTAAGGACTTTAAGGCTGATTCAAAGGCCGTAATAGCTATATTAATTATTCCACTACTGGAAAGATGATCTTTCCCAACACTTCTATACCAACGGTTTGTAAAAACCGTTGGTATAGCTACCATTTCCCAACGGTTCACCAAAACCATTGGGAAAGCCTTAGATTTGAGCCCCTTTCCCAACGGTTTTGTTGAACCGTTGGGAAAGAGTGACCTTTTCCAACGGTTCTCCAAAACTTTTGGGAAAGGGTGTGTTTTTGAGCCCCTTTCCCAATGGTTTTGGTGAACCGTTGGGAAAGAGTGACCTTTCCCAACGGTTCACCAGAACCGTTGGGAAAAATCACCAAAAAACTTCAACCTTCGGCTTAAAGAAAAACAACCCACCAGAACTTATCCCAAAAGTTTTCAAAACCGTTGGGATAGGGCTATCCCAACGGTTTTGAAAACCATTGGGATAGGTTCTTTAATTTTTTTCTAGATCTACTAACCGAGAACATTATATAAATCAAAATTTTAAATAATTATGATAATACGTATATATATTTATGAAAATATGTTTACAAAAGTGATGTTAGCTTAGTGGTTAAGTCGTTTGATTATAAATGAGGGGTCCTGGGATCAAATCCCAGCAGATTTTTTATTTTTGTAATTTATATACCAACGGTTCCATTACCATTGGTATAGATTTCATATTACCTATACCGACAGTTTCCAAAACCGTTGGTATAGGTCTATACCAACGGTTTTTGGAAAACCGTTGGTATAGACCTATCCCAACGTCTTACTTGGCTACGGTTCTCCAAACCGTTGGTATAGGCTATACCAACGGTTTGGAGGCCTATACCAACGGTTCCAAACCGTTGGTAAAGGTTAGTTTTCTAGTAGTGTTCCTAAGGCTCAGGATGTTTTTACTTGGTCAAACTGTGTGGTTTAATGCAATCATCTTTTAATGAGAAATCATATGTATCTTAAACCGTCTCTCCATTAAATCTTCAAAAAGGGACAATATATCTTCCTCCATTGTTCTCGGGTGCGATATGCTCGAACCTTTCCTTCCTTCCCACAGGAATTGTGAGATCAATCTTTTCCCTGTGGATCGGTTTCCCTCCACTTCCTTCTTGCTGCAAGTGCACCCCCTGTTTAGGTGCAACCAAGAAGTATCCATCATTCTTCAATATAAGGTATGTTTTATTGTCGTTATTTTGGGGTTCATCTTCTCCTATTTCTCCTTTCCATATTATATCATGTGATCTCCATGCTTCTAATGGTGTTTTCCTGTGTTTCGGTTGGTGCGGTCGTAACATGGCATCCTCGAGTGGATGTAGTTGTTGCGAGAGGAGGTGATCGTGATTCGTTGTGTGGACTATTCTCGTATAAAGAATGTCATGAACCATTTGAGGTAAGGGATTCGTTGCTTCTCTCTTCTTTTACATGCAATTGTATCATTAGCATGTCTTATCCCACTGGATGGCAATGGAACTGACATAATAAATATTTCAACTGGATAAATAAATTGATATGGATCATATGTTTTTGCCTCTTGTTTTTCTAGATAGTGTGATATCACTGCTTTCTTTTATTAGCTATTCCTTCTTGATGTAAATTGGTAAAGAACACAAACCAGGATGAATTGATAATTGTTTGGCTATAGATAAATAGGCATGTGAATGAATCGGGTTCTTATTGTAATTTGATGTTAATCAAATTAGCGTAGTAAGCATGTTTAATTTTTTGTGATAACTTACTAATTAGGTTTCCAGAATTTGAAACCTGCGAGTATTAATTTGTTAACCCATGATGGATTAAATAATTGGTTGTTTGATAAAATATAATTCCTTGTAGGGTTATGAGTTACCCTCTTGATTGTTAAAGGTCCAATAGCCAAATTGTTAAGATGTTTGTTTTCCTGCTGCTTGTGTTGTGATGTGAGCTAGGATGGATGTTGTGATATGTGGGGGAATGGAGGCCCTTTTGGTTTTGGCAGAAAATGAAGCCTAGGGTGGAGAGATGCATCAGTTTATGCATGTGGGTGTTGGGGAGGACACCAGGGATGATGGAACGGGATGAATGTGACTGTTGGATGCTTGCTGTTTATTTTTGGTTGATTATCTATTTTACTTTTCCCCACTGCCTAAGGAATCTGGTCTTGCTTACCCTTCTTCCGAAAGAGGTGAAGACACATGGGGTATGACACGTGATTTCCGTGTTTAGATTCTCAAGGGAGGATGGGTCTATGATCTTGTATAGGCGGCAAAGACTCGACGGGTAGTACATCTACTCACCATGTTGAGACCCTTATGTTTAGTAGCATATAATTTTTTTCTAGAATGCTTGAGAATGTGGGAAAGTAATTCTGTAATAAATAATTGAATAAATGGTGTTAACCCATGGGGTTGGAGTTTTCTAGAACATAGTGATGAGGTTGTAATTTTAAAGGGCCAGTGGACTTTGGGTGTGATTCTAATGAAATCTAATGTGGAATCATAAATGGTTAATTAATGTTTAAAGAATTAATTAATGTAAATTGGAACTAATAAGAAGGGAAAGAGGTAAGGCAATAAACCTTTTTAAATGGTTGTGTTCTTATAGGATAACTAGTCTTATAAGTGGCAGTCGGGAGTTTAAGAGATGTTAGCTGCAGTTGAGTCTAAAACTAGTTTTTCCCATAGTGTGTTTGTGAGCTATAGTATATTCTGTACTTTTTATGTTTATATGATACTCCACCCTGTTAGTAAGGAAAAATAACACCCTCGGGATTCTGAATCCTGGGGGGTGGTGTTTTACCCAACATTACTATGTTAGGATGGATGGTTGAGTACCCCCTCTGGTCCCACTCTTTTCTCTTGGTAGTTACTTGTTCTGGTAGGCCCAGTGGTTAGTTTTCCCCATATATGTGTGTAGAGGGCTGCAATGGATTGTGGTTATTCACACACAAATATTCTGGATATAGTATCATATGGACTACTATAGGTGTAACATGTAAATGTTGTGATGGCTTGAGGATCCTTACTTTACGTATGGGCTGTAATGGCTTGAGGTATAATAATCGATGTATGATACACGTTATGCGAGCTGTGGTGGCTACTGGAAACTACCTGGTTACTTTCTTTCATGGATGTGGTGGTTTTGTTGCACGAGGTGCATATTTTGGTGCTTCGCCCATGTGTATGCAGGAAAACCTTTTTAGAGAGAGACGCTTAGGAAATGCGACATTGGGGAAAAGAGGAAGACTATTGGGGAAGTAGTAGCGGGGTACCATTGATATTATTTATTATATTATATACAATTTTATGTGTTACTTGGTGAGAGTAGCCATGGTGTGGCTGGGAACTTAGTATACCTGTTTAGATGACGAGTTAGTTTCACTTGTTGTTCACTGTGATTTAGCATGCTTTCTTTACTTTTTCATGAGAGGCTTTGGGGAGGATCCTATTGAGTATACTTTTATAATCACCCTATGTATATATAAACTATTTTTCAGGCCACTTAGAGTAGGTTGGAGATCAAGCTGGTTTTTACGAGCTTGGGGTTGTAGGAGCTGTTCGGGCTTGTGGTTGCCATTGTTTTTACTTTCTTTTGGGTAATTGTAGTTCCCCCTTCTAGTTGTAATATTTTTTCCTGACATTACATATGTGCACTTGGGTTTTCTTTTATATTTAAGTTCTGAGTTGGAGTTGGTTGATGTCTATCTTATCTCTCTCTTCCGCATGTGTTCTCTTAGAGGGTAATCCCTCCCATTTGTGTGTTTACTATACCCTCAGTTCTAGTCACCAACCTAGGGCCTACTGGAGGCGAGACTTGGGGGTCATTATCTCCCTTCTCACATTGCCAGCCTAAGAGGGGTACACTTTGTGGGGAGGGGGTCGTGACATAAACACACTAAATATAGTTCATATTTAAATTTATAAATTTATATTCATATTATATAATTTATAATATAAATATATGTATAAATTTATAATATACATATTTATTTATAATTATATTCCTGTTCACATATATATGATTATATATATGATTATATATTATAAAATATATAATTAATATTTTTAAATATTTTAACATATAAAATGTATATTTAAAAATGTAATTAATCTTAAAAAAAATTATTTATTATGTTATTTTCATAATTCATATAACAAAAAAGTATCAAATTTATATTAATTAATAAAAATATTTAATAAATCATTTAAATAAATTAAAATATATATAAGTAAATCTAATATATTATAATTCTATTTAAATAATTATATAAATATATAAAGGATATATGTTTATTTAAGAATATGTATATTAATATATATATATATATATGTAATTGTTGGTGTTTGACATGAATCTTATTTTTTAAGGCCTTAAAAAGCTCACGGTGCGACAAAAGGGGGAATATAGTGAAAAATTAGGGTGTTAGTATATGTATGTATGTATGTATATGTGTGTCTATGTATGTACATGAGTATGTTTGTGTATGTGTGTATATATATATGTCTATGTATGTGCATATATATGTATTTATATATGTATATCTATGTGTATTTATGTGTTTGCATGTGTATGTTTGTTTATGTATGTGCATGTATATGTATGTGTATGTGTATGAATCTGTATGTGTATGTTCATGTTTGTACGTGTATGTGTATGTGTATGTGTATGTGTATGTGTATGTCTGTATGTATGTATACATGTATGTATATGAATCTACACGTGTATCTATATGTATGTGTATATGTGTATTTGTAGGTATGTGTATGTATGTGCATGTATGTGTATTTATGTGCGTGTTTTTGTATGTGTATGTGTGTATATATGTATGTATGTTTATATGTATAAATGTATATGTATGTGTGTATATGTGTATGTATGTGTCTGTGTGTGTATGTATGTGCATGTATGTATGTGTATGTGGGTGTATGTGTATGTGTATGTGTATATGCACGTATATATGTGTATGTGTATGTGCATGCATATATATATATATATGTGTGTGTGTGTCTCTTTGTGTGTTTATGTTTCTTTATTGGTATGCGTATGTATGTGTATGTTTGTATATGTATGTGTATGTAAGTGGATGTACGTGTCTGTACGTGTATGAATGTATCTATATGCGTATATATGTCTATGCATGTGTATGTATGTGCATGCATGATTATATGTTTATGTATAGGAAAGTGTATACATGCGTATGTATGCATATATATGTGTATGCATATGAACATATCATTATATAACTGGAAAAGTCACTTGGGTTTTCAATTTCATGTGTCTCATTGTAGTATATATATTTATAATTGAAATATAAAAAATAATGGATAAAATAAATTTCTTAAATACAATTGATAATAAATTTAATATTTATATTTTAATTAGTAAAATGTATTGAAAATATTTAATATTTAAATACTATACAATTACAAAATTGATAAATATAACTATTTGTTTTTTAGTGTAAAACATTTATTCACTTATAAAATTAATAATTTTTTTTTGAAAACACAACTAATAATATTTAAATACATTTTTTCAATATTAAATATTTATTCATTTATATAATTATTAAAAGTTTTTAAATATTATTAAAATTATTTAAATTCAATTATTATTAATATCATATATATAACTAATATTATATACATTTAATGCTTATCATTGAAACATCCAAGATGTAAGGGAAAAATCAGTTCTGGAAGCTATGATGAGTTAGGATGCTTTGAAGAATTGGTATATTTATATTATTGAGGTAAATTTAGGGGCTTTCATAGATTCTTGTATTGAATATATCCCTTTTTATAGAATTATTATGTAAAAGTATTCTTTTTTTACTTCATTGAAGAAAACCCTAAAAATCTTGGGGAATGAATTATAGAGTGTGGGCACTCAATTATTACTCGATTAATGCTAAAAAAAGTAAATCCCTTGGAATCTTGAAGAATTTATGATTGGTATTATCTATGTTTGGACGATTTTATTTTTGGAAGATAACTTCAACTAGTAAGTGATTTTTTCATATTGTTTTTCCTTCAAGAGAACTCAAATAGGAGGCTTGGGGTTTTATATTTGTTTCACTCAAACCTGGCATCCTAAAAATTTAAGATTAAGACCCTTTGTTTGATCCGACCTATGTTAAAAATTCAATGAATCAATCTTGGATTCATATCGAAGGTTGGAACCGGTTTTTGCATTCAATTTTTTTGGGATGTTACTTATTTTATAGGAACTCCCATTAGATTCTACAGAGAGACTAAGAGAGACCAATATAGATACTTTTTTAGAATTTTGGTTAAGGTAGACCATTTATCCTATCTTATTGAAACTATTTTCTTGGTCACTGATGAACTCATGTTTAATATTTCTATTGAATATGAATCATTAATTTATCTTTGTTTCAATTTCAATTGCATTGGAAATTTTACTTAAAATGATGAATGAACATGAGATTCAGTAACTACAAGAAGAATGGACACTTGGTTGAACAATATAAATTTAAATTTCTTATTAATTAAGGTAAGGGAATTTGTGTTGTTAACAGGAAGGGGAGGTCTGTAAAGGATGTGATGGTTGATGGTAAATCATTAGAGTCTATGAACAATAAATCATAATACAAAGATTCTGATGATTGGAGCATTAGAGTGAATGCTGGGAATGCTCAAAACCAATTGAAGAATGAAAACATCCATGAAACAGTGCCTATTGAATCAATGGAACAAGATAAATATTACTCAACCTTAAAAGATAAGATAAGGATGAATTATAAGGACATATCTCAAACATCACCAATCTATTATAAGTCATTGCAGTGTGCTTCATAGAATAATTATGAGGTAATTTCTATTACACATCAGGGTGGAAATGTTTGTACTTCCCTAAAAATGAGGGTTTTCAATTCCGTTAACTAAAAAATTGGATGTGGAAAAGGAAAGGCTTTGATGGAAAATTATTTTATAAAGGAATAGGTTTCTATTAGGACTACCTCATAGCTCATGGAATCAATTGATACTATTATTACCTCTTTCACGTCTATCAGGACTTGGGAGGATGAAAAATCAGATAGTAGAGTGAACCAAAACACCAAGAATACCAATGAAGAGGTCTAGAACATACCTAATAATTATGGACCTATTTAAGGGATGTGTGTTTTTAAACCCACTCCAGTGTTTGATAAAGTTATTCATGACATTCCAAAATTTTCCGGAGACAAATAATGTAATTTTATAGAGAATAAGAAAACACGGGAGATGAGTAAGATTAAGAAGGTCTCTTCACAAGGAGGGGCTATCATAAGTATTTTATCTGTTAGGCCTATGAAGGATTGTATGCACTTAATTGATGCAATTTAATTTAATTTGGATGTTGAATCTGATCCAAAGGGTTATAGTGGAAAAAGAACATATACAACTAACGCTGCATATTTTCAATAGAAAGTGGATCATAAGGAAGGAGATGGTGTTTCCAATGCTGATATCCTGGATAAGGATGGTGGTAGTCCTGATATTGAGGACACCAACAACAGTGGGGTAGAGGGTACTGGATATGCTTCTCCTAATACAAATGGAACAATGGTCTCCCCTATGATGGTTGTTGATGGGAACTATAATATTTCTTTCCCTACTCATTTCATTACTTCAATGAAAGTTATATATGACATCTTTTTCAAGGACACAATAGAGTAATGTGACTAGGCAAGGATCAAAAACCACAAATTCCCACCAGGGGAGTTTATTAAAAGAGGATACCTTAGGGACTTAGCGATGATTTTGAAGACAAGTTTCAATCACAAGTTTATTATATATTTTTAAAAATGAAACCCAGTTTCTTCATTTTCAAAGAATATAACATAATCATGGAGTTTATATCCTACAACATTAAAGACCTTATTCAGTCTAACCCAAAGTGGGATATTCGAGACCTATCATGTAAATTTTGTGATCGGGGAAAATATGGTGAAGCCATTAAGGTAGTAAATACAAGCTCAGTGGATGAAGATCAAAAAACATTAGACATATATAATCCATCCGACCCACAAAAGCCTAAATCTTTCAAGATAGGCCTACATTTATGAAGGGGTGGATTGTGAAACAAGGGTAAATGGTAAGCTGTTCTTAGAGGACTCAGATGACATTTGGAGAGTTCTCTCACTCTAGTTATTTTGAGGCATGTATTTACTAGTCTATCTTATTTGATGGTCTTACATGCCACTTCCTTTTCCACTGTAACCCATTGTATCTATTTATATATTTTTTAAATAAATAAGATCATGAGCTTGGTTATCTAGGCTCATGGTTCAAACCATTTTAGTAACTTTTAACATCTATTCATTTTTATTTTAATATTTATTCATTTTATTTTAATATGTTTTTTTTTAATATTTCTTAATTTATGTAATTAATTCTATTTATTCATATTTAATATTAATTCATATAATATTTTTGTAATTCATTTTTAATATTTATTCACACATTTTTATATATTAATATTGAATATTTTTTTTTCAATTTATATAATCAATATTTATTCATTTTTATTTTAATATTTTTGTATTTAAATCTTTAAAAATTATTATTTATTCATTTATAATTAATAATTTATTGTAAATATATTTTATTTAAATGAAAATTTTAATATTTATTAATTTTTAATATTATTATAATTTACACAATTAATATTATTTATTCATTTTATAAATATAAAATGTAATTAATTCATTTCATATTATTTATTAATTTTTAACATTTATTCCTATTTAATTTTTTAGAATTTATTCATTTTATAATGTATATTTATATATATTTTTATAATTTTTAATAAGTTTTTAATTTATATAATTAATATTCATTTTGTTATAATATTTTTGTTTTAAATATATATACAGTTATTATTTAATCATTTTTCATTAGTAATTTTTTATAATTTTTTTTACTTAAATGAAATTATTAATATTTTTTAATCTATATATTAATTTATGTAATTAAAATCATTTAATCATTTTTAGTGATTTTATTTATTAAATTTTATTCATTTTTGATTTAGGTATTTATTAGTGATAATTTTTGTTAAGATAAATTGTCCCTTTATCAACATTGAGTTTCACACTAATAAAGACATACTTTATCAGTACATAAATTTTACCATTGATAAAGATAGTTTTATCAGCGTTTTTTAGCACTGATATAGTTATGCCTTTATTAGTGGTAAAAAACATTGATAAAATAATTATTTATCAGTGATTATTATTTTAGTGCTAATAATGGGTGATTTTATCAATGTATTTTGTCTAACACTGATTAACACCTTTCCCACTTTTTAATATAATCCTAATAGTCTCACTACACCTCCTCACCATTCAAGCTCTCATAGAACTTAAACCACCCTCTAAACTGATTATATGGTATTTGAATCTCATTTTAAAGATTTTTCAGCTGATCATTCAGGGGGTTTTCGTGATTTTATTGATTTCTTCCCATAATATTTTGTAAATCTGTTAATTCATGGAGGTTTTGTAATTTTTTGGATTGTTATTCCCTTCTGTTGTGTTTTCCCTTTTTTGGTTGTTCTTTATGTAATTTTCTTCATATAATTGTGCTTAACCAAAGAGGAATGGGGATCGACTATAAAATATATGGAAATATTATATATATACATATATATATATATCTTTGGAACTAGTCGAGGAGAAACATTTCATGACTAGGGTTAGATGGGTATTTCCCTAGTAGCCTGGGTCAACATAGAAGATATATTTTCCTATCTCATCATCATTCATTTAGTTTATTGAAAGTAACTAATTTCTATGTTTTTTAGTGTTAAATGTGAATCTATATGATTCATTTGAGGGGAAATATGATTGATTATATTTGAACAATATTTCCTTTATTCTTTTACACTACTTTAAGTTTTCTTTATATTCTTCTTCCTTCTTTTATTCTTGTCTGAAATTTTATTATGGTTCCATGTTAAAACTATTTCATGAAGTTTCAATGAAATTATACTCATTAATTAAGGAACTAATATTCTTTATTAGTTAATATCAACAAACATAATAAATGAATTCTTAAAGGATAACATTATAAATATTTTCTAATGATTTCTTCAAAGGTATTCAGTTTTTCTAACTTTAAATGACCCTAAAATAATTAGTTTAATTAAATTAATTATGTTCCAATTTTTAGACATTATAATTTCTACTCAGTTTCATTAATTGTTTTTATTTATTTCTTCATTTTATAATTGATAAAATAAACCTAAGTGTTTCTCTAAAATAATGGTATTATTTTTTATCTTCTATTTTTATAATGACATTGATCATAAAATAATCATGTTTTATATTAATTCAAATGATAAAAAATTATTTTATATACCCGAAAAATTATTATTCACCCTTTTATAATCATTAAATCCTTGTTTCCTTTACCTATCTTCATACTTTTTTAAATCTAGTTATGCATTGTTTTCAATCACCTTTGAATCTATCTTTCATTTTTTTCTTTACATTGAAACCATTTGGAAACACTATCCACTTTGAATTTATATCTCATCAAAGAAACAATTCTTATGCACAATTGAGTTAAGTTCTACTTTTGAGAATTTGTAGGACAATAATTTTACACTTAACTTTCTTTTTTATTTAACTCATCACTGTTATACTACCATGTATAGTAGTGTAGGTTTTAAAAAATAATATCCTGGAAGCCTTGGATGTTGTGGCTGACCAAAATCTGGTTCCATTATAATGGTTGAAAATTAATTTTTTCAAGGGATATATATATATATTTCACCATTCATTGATTAAAATTGTGTAGATTATAATCATTTATTTTGGGTAAAATATAAAATATCATATTGTTTTTTTATTAGAGATGAATAATCTTGAATAATCTTCATGGTTTTGTATGATTATAAGGACCCAACGATAAAAATTTCATAATATTGAGTTTTAATTCAATAATCTCTTCTCTTACATTTTAATGACTTTTCAATTTTATAGTTTTAGATAATTAAGTAATAAAATATACCTAAAAACATTTAATAAAAATTTTACACTTTCGATTAGTATTAATTTTACAAACAATATAAAACTTTTAAAATAAATCTTGATTTATTTTCATGACAAATATTCATGACTTTAAACTTGACTTTTTTACAGTCCCTTACCCGCCATTAAACCTATGAAAAACATTTTAGAACATGGGATGATAATAACAAGCTTAGTAAGAGATATAAGAGAAACGTAATAAACACATTAAAAAATTTTCCTTTTTAAATTTTGATTTGTGATCAAAATAAACATTTTCTTACCAAATTAATCACCTTCTTTGCCCAAATATTTTCATAAAAAATTTCATAAGGAAACTTTAATGAAAAATAAAACTCTGAATAGTTTCTTTGAAAACATGAAAAAACCATGATTTTTTTCACAAAGTTATACTTTTCACCCTTAATAAGTAATAAATACTTTCTTTTGAAAAATATTCTCATTTATTATTTAGAAATAATAGGATTACCATAAAAACCATAAAAACCATAAAAACCATAAAAACTATAGATAAAACATATAGGTTTCTTGGGACATCACTTTTCATATCACTTATATAAATAGAATAACCATTTGTTAGACTTCCATATCCGATTAATTGGAGGGATATCACAAACCCACTTTTCCCTAGTTTATAATATAACCACTCATCCTTGGATCATAATGTAACCACCCACCCCTAGTTTATCATGGAACCACTCATCTTGGTTTATAATATAGCCACTCATCCTTGGTTCATAACTTAACAATCTATCCTTGGTTTATCATGGAACTACCCATACTTGGTTTATAACAAAATCTCCACCATCATAAATAATGTCTAATAACCATAACATAATTATAGCACATAATACATTTCAATTTTCATCATTACACTAATACAATATTCTTAGCACCCATAAGAAAACATTTCCAGATATTGAAATATCCACTCCATTTAGAAACCAGTTTTCAATACCAAAATACTCAAAAATAGGGAAATATGGGTTTTATTTAAAAAACAAGAAATATTTTAAAGGAATACAAAAATAAAATAATGGTTATGGTAGTAGTAAAATTAAAAATTTCCATACATGTTAAAATAGAACATTCCCTTTTTCTTTCTTTTTTCAAAACATTCCATAAAAAATAAGTAAAAATATTCCTTTTGAAAATCTTTTAAATATAATATTACCTTTTTAAAACTTTTATTTATATATAAGTACATTCATAAAATCATTTTAAAAAACTATGAAATGGAATAAAATAGTTTTAAGGGAATTTTAAAAGAGTGTTTTAAAAACTAAAGTCACTTACCACTTTGGAAACATTACACTCGTAAGCCGCATGAAAGAATAACATTAATAAAACTTTAAATATCATGAAAATAGATAAATTCATGATATAATATCTCAAAAGGTTTGTATATACAAATAATAAAATAATATATGTTTATAACATCAAAATATTCCTCAATAAAAGGAAATTTGAGGTGAATTTTCTTACCTTGAGTCCAACTCGCCACATATGTTCTTTATCTTCATATTCTTCTGACAACCTCCTTAGGTAAGAAGAAAAAGGCTTCTTAGGATGGATTTATGATAAAAATAAGGGATATAGGTCATGGTTATGGATGTAATTAATATATTATGGTAGGTATTGGCCGAGAAAAATGGCTTCAAAGGTGTGAATAATAGAGGAGAGGGGGTGACCTTTTATAAGTGAGGTGAGTGACACACTTGAAGTTTCTGAAAGGAAAATGGTGTACCCACTTTTTTCACATGACAAAAGGATTCATAATTGACCATTACTGAGAATTATACATTATAATGTTGAAATATTTCAAGAAAATAGTTTTTATTCAAGTTTAGAGGTCATTTTGACCCTATCTTTTTAGTTTAACTCCTGGTAGATCTGTTTTTACCCAAACTGTGGTAATTAACTTTTAATGTTTTCACTATTAATTATGGTAAAAAATTAAGGTGGACATATTAGATAATATATATTTTTATTATTCCAAGTATTTAATCCATTTTACTAAATTAAATTCACATAATTGGCATAATTTAATTTAAAATTAAACCTGTAGGCATGGAAAAAACACGGTTATTCATGATTAGTATTTTTCAAGAAAAAGATGTTTTTATATTAAATCTATGACTAGTAATAATAATTATATGAAATTAAATTAATATTTATTGATATGTAATCGATAAATTTTATTTAAATAATTCTTCATTATATATTGTTTTAATTAATTAAAAAAGAGAAACATTATTCACTTTAAAATAGTTTTCAGAAAAACTCATTTTTAAACCACAAAATAAACTTATACTAAAATAAAATATAAAGATGATTCAAATGTAACAAAGTGGATTAAATATAACTAAAGTATACTTATGTTACCTTAAATCATATTCAAAACATAATAGGGATTTTAAATTATTTAATGTTTTGAAAATAAATGACATTTTTACAAAACCCGTTGTTTTACACTAATCACTAAAAAATCAATATTTTCTGAAAAATCCCAAAATTTCACCATAAGTTAATTTTTACCTGATGATTTAAAAAATTCAATTATTTTTTATTATTAAATTTCTATAATCTTTAAATTAAACTTTTAATAAAACCTTATAGTAAAAGAGTTTAATTTAAACTACTTTCTTTTTGATTTAAAAAGTTGTTACTTTTTTATAATGATTATAACTAGGTAATTCATATTAATAAATATGAAAGTGATTTATTATACCATTAACTAGGTTTTAATATTCTTCTAACCTTTTTCAAATTACATCCTTTTAATTTTATTCTCTTATTAAACTAGTTATGATATCTTTCCCTCATAGAATTTCTAGATTCTCATGTTTCTTCAACTATATGGGTTTTAAATAAAACCTTAACTTTATTAATCAAATTATTCCACAAAAAATTCTCAATATATTAATGTATTTGAATATTCTATTCATCATAAGAAATATTATCTTCCAACTGAAATACTTCAGGTCTCAAAGTATGATATGAATCGAGCACGCACTTCCTTAACATTGAAACATGAAAAACATTGTGTAGATGAGATTATATAGAAGGAAAATACACTTGGTAGGAAACAGATATGACTATCTCTAGGATTTCATATGGTCCAATTACCGTGTACCCAACTTCCCCTTTTAACAAAACACACAACACTTTTCCCTGGAGATACATCAAGATAAACATGATCACAAACCTCAAAAGAAAGATCTTTCCTCTAGTTATTCGTATAAATTTTATACCTACTTTGAGTCATACTCATATGTTTATAAATAAATTTCACCCTCTCATCCATTTACAATACCAACTTTGGTTCCATAAAATTCATTTCTCCTAATTCATCTCAAAAATCTAGCTTCTGACACTTCTTTCTATATAATTCCTCAAAGGTTCCATCTGTATATTGAAATGAAAACTATTATTATAAGAAAAATAAACCAAGGAAATGCAATGATCCCAAATTACATAGTAATACATTGAAAAATAATGAATCATACTTTCAACGGTCTGAATTATTCTTTTATATTGTCCATCATATTGAGGATAAAAATCTATACTGAAATTTAATTTGGAGGCCAATAAATTTTGAAATCCTTTCCAAAAATCAGAAGTAAATATTGGATCATAGTCAAAGAAAATGGAGAGAGGAAATCTATGTAACCTGAATATATCCTTGAGGTATAATCAATAAATTTAATCCAAATACACAGTATCTCAAATGGTACTTAAATGTCCATATTTAGTTAATTGATCAATAATAACCCAAATGTAATTATTACATCAAGATGTATTTGGCGATCTGTTTCATCCTTGAATGCCACGTGGGGTTGTAATAGCATTTTATGGTGTTGGTGGAATAACTTTTATGTCAAAACCATATCTAATTACCTTTTATGCATTTTATAATGAGGTTTATTCATAGAACCATAAACACCCAATGGTTCTATATACATGAGGGAACTACTTTCCAAAGGTAGGTGGTCATTAGGGAGTTTGGCCAATAAAACATAAGAAATCACATTGGTTGAGTGGATGGGAGTTCATACTCATAACACCATTTTTTAGGGAATTATTTCTTACTTAGGGACTCTCTTATAAATTTAAGATATATCCACGAATCCTTTATTAATTCCCATGTATGATGTGGGTAAACCTAGAATTTTCAATCAATTATTAGAACATATGAAAGTTAGAATCATCTATATATATTTGAGGTTCTTTATCAATGGAGATATCTGTATATATCTAAGGTTCTCCATCAATGGAATCCTCTTATATACTGATTAGATATTCTTTGTTAATTATTATGATGATGCTAGTTTTAAGCCACATATTAGGGAACTATAGAGTGTATTGTCTCCTAGGGAGATGATAGTTATTTTGATTTTAGGATCAGAACCATAAAATGAAATTCCTATGTATCCTTGTGAAAGGAATCAGAGCCCACATAGTTTGGTTCCACTTAATAGGAAACATCACAACGTTTAAGGTCTTGTGATAAGTAATTAATTGTGTGATTTATCATCATGAGGTGAGGAGTCCTTATTTAAAGGATCCTAGTCAAAGTTTGGTGTGGGACTTATGCGAAAGCATCCCAAGGATCCAGAAAGGTATATAGATTCTGAGGATAAATAAGACTCTACTAGGAATGTTTCCTAGAGATAATAGGGTTGATTTGGGGGGTGTTGGGTTTAGGCTTCAAGGAGACTTCTTACATATCCCATTTGGATGAGAATCAAATACCACGTAGTTCGATTATGAGGACCACGCCTATGGTGTCCCTCCAATTTGTCTCATAGGGGAGTATGGAACTTTGAGAGGATTAAGTTGGGACTTATTATTGAAAAGTATGCCTTGTGAAAGGGTTTATGAGGGATGTCTCTATCCATAGAGATTTGGAAGATTGTTCGGGGCTTACACCTAAGGAGGAGGCACATGGATGATTATGGTGATATGGTTGGGGATTATTCCTAGGGAACATGAACTAAGGTTGGATTTTAGAGCTTATTGCTAAGGATGATTACCTAGATTATATTTTGGGGATTATACTAAGTAGGATGCCCGTGGATCAGTTAGGGATTACACTTCGGATGATTCCCATGGTGTTCAAGATCGTGCATACATCATTATCACCACCAACCTCTAAGCCCACATGAGTCATGATCAGTATGATAAAGAATATGAAGAGTATGGTCTGAGAAACCATAAAATAAAGGATAGGGGAATACTATAAGAGGGATTCCCTATGAAAGGGTCCATGAGGGATGTCTCGACTCATGGTTATTTGGAGTCTTGTTCAGGGCATACACCTAAGGAGGATGCCCATGGATGAGTATGGGGATATGATTGGGACATATTCTTAAAGAGGAGGAAAAATGTTTTATTTTTAGGATTATTTATATAGAGGATTCCGTTGATAAGATGTTGGGGATTATACCAAGTAGGAGGCCCATGGATCAGTTGGGTCTTACACTTAGGATGATGCTCACAATGTTTAGCATCATGCAGATTTCATTATCACCACCAACCTCTAAAGACACATGAGTCATGATTGGTTTGAGAAATAATAGGAATTAGAAGCTATGAGAAACCATAAAATATTATTTTCCCTAAGTTCAGATACATTATCTTGAGGAACCATGCTTATAGAGGCACTCTGAAGGAAGGCAAGAAGAAGAACCGAAAGAATATTCTCTACAAATACTTGAATTTGACTATGTGGATGTCATGATTATGTAAATACTCTAATATAAAACAAGTCAGGATGATTCATGCTTGAATGTGAGAAGCATGAGGAAGTAGAAGATCTGACCAACCACACACTCCCCCTTCTGCTGGTGGAAGAGGTCAAGGCAACAACACTTCTCTCCCATCATTGTGACTTGGACCTAAAGGGAGAGAGAAAGGGATTTGAAGTTCCCATATCTCCTCTTGTTTTCATAGAAACTATATTCATATTTGGTGATCTATATGACTATAGAGCATGGTTATGCAGACAGAAGAAATAATGAATCAAGAGAAGTCCTACAAGAAAGGATAGGGTCTTACTCTAGGAGGGATGCCCTAAAATTAGTTATATAGGAGGAGAGGAAGATATCATTCCTTATCAAAGGGAAATCAAAGTGTGATAGTAACCCTCCCCACCTAGAACCTAAGGCTCCGGGTCTTAGAGACAACTAGGTAAGGAAATGGTCCAAACCATAGTACCCAATTCCGAGAGTTACCTAACAACACCCTAGGGTCGGGGTCCCTGTGATTGTGGAAATTCATATCTACATGCACCCTGAGGACCCCGAATGCTAGGTAGGACAAGTGCGGGAATCCTGAAATTGAAGGAATTAATATCCAAATTAAAGACACATTAGTGTACCCATTTCCATGGTTTTTTTGAGTCTGGAGGCTTCAGTGGAGGATTCAATTTGGTCTCTCTCAGATGAGGGATCCAAATTAAGAGGATCCATGCTATTGGTGGATTGAAGGAGGGATCAGAGGAGTGATTGTGTAGGTCCTATATTAAATATAAAATGTGTTTTCATAGGTCCTGGTAGGAACTGAAGGTTATTTACACATGGGGGTAGGTCTGCACAAGATGGAGATGCCTTAATAAATGGAATACTTGGGAAAAAACACTTGGGTGAGGCATTATCCTACGCGCCATGGCTCTCCTTAGGTGTCCCTGGATGAGGCTCACACATGTCCCTAGTTAGGAAATGGGGCCTCATATAGGTGGTTGTTCTCATGAATGTGTATTGTATTTCATACCCTAGAGATACTTTGATCCCATTATCTCCCTCAATTCCCTCATATTTTGGGATACAAAGGGATAACTAAGGGGTTTTTAGAGACCTGAGAGAAGGGGATACATGGCCAAATCATAGAGGCTTATTACAATTTTATATTTATGAAAATGTGAATAATTTGGGTCCTATTTATAGGAAAACATGGTCCCTAGTCGAAGGAGGTTGTTCACGCATGTCCATGACATATGTACCCAACGTAGGTGTCCCGTGAAGAGGTATTTAAGATTTTAGTGTCACATATGGTTAGTGAACAAGTCTAACATGAAGGAGAGCAGTGAAGGTTTGGTTACCTAGATAGGTGAGTTCATGTGCCTCACGTAGGGGTGGCTACACCTTCTAGGATACACATGTAGGGCCTACACCAACCTCTTAGTGCACAAGGTTGGTGACCAAAAGATCACATAAGAGAACCTATTGCTTCATACCACGGGGCTCCACCCACACACCCCTACTCAAGATCAGTTTCAGGCCATGCTATTTTCCCTTCACGTTGTTACCTTCACCACCATCACTGATCCTCATGTAAAATGGGGTGTTTCACCATTAACTTCTTGGGCCGGGTTCCATCCCTTGGTGAAAAATTCTCGCAGCACATGGAAATCCAATATAATACTTCCCCCATAAAGACATATTTATACTCAAACATGAAATTTTGAGTCTTAGTGAGGATCACATCATTAATTCTATGGAATAGTGAATAGAAAAAAATTTACAGTATCATCAAAAGGCTGCCCTTAGAATTAGATTCATTCAGAACGAAAAGAATCTAGTTCTAAGATAAATGCATGGAACTTTGTCACATTCCAAAATCATTTGGAGGGATTTGAAGCTATATAATATGTGGAAGGATGCTATAAATTGTTTCCTAATCCATGGGTACTAGTGAGAATATTTTTACTATTTCTAGGGTCAAATGGAAAACCTTAAAAACTTTGTGTATTTTTCTTTTCATTGATTGATTCTTTCCTAAACCACACAGAGTGTAGGTCTAGAAAGATATGACTCTAATTTTTTCCAAAGTTCACTTTGTGGGTTTTCATTATAGTGAGTACTATGTATCTTTTTTTGGTTAGTTTAAAGTCTTTCAAGATAGACTATTGTGATTGATGTTTTATGTTGAACAACTTTGACCATAAGTTTTGAAATGATGATCCAAACAAGGCTTGTGGGATGAGAATGTTTCAAAATTCTTCAGATACCCGATGGTGAATTTTGAGCAACATTTTTGTGGGTTCCAAATCCAAAACATATTTGGGAATAAAGAAGGTCTCTCATAGGAATGATATTACCACTGGTTTACAAACCCGTTTTTGGGTGACTTTATGAAAATACAACTAGGGTGTGTTACTGCATAGTCAAATAGTGGCATCATTTGGTTGAAAGGTCATGAAACTTTTGGATGGATTATGTAACGAAAAATAGGGTGTGTTACAACATATTCATTAAAATGAGTTCTCAGGAATTTTGACATTCAATTGTTGATGATTGAAGGATGTTTATGAAGACTCAGATTTATCACGACCATAATGGGTGTTTTTTCCAAGAGAAGATATATGAGAATGAGGATACAATCTTTATTGGAATTATACATGAATGGGAAACCATTCCAACAAGAATTTTGATTTTTTGGAGGAGGCAAAATTTTGTTAAATGTATGATTCCACATGGAGAAAGGCCCCTTTCTAACAAGGGTTGAAGCATTGCACTGTTTAATGTCATGTGTCCAGTGCATTAATTGTGCAGTTTATCATCTTATGGAGAGTATATTGTTACATAGTTTAACATCTTGTGACTAGGAAATTATGCTATGAAGTTTAATGTTGTACAATAAGTACATTATGGGGGATATAATTTAAGGTCTTTATATTTAATTGAAAGGTTAATAATTATCCCCTTTCATGGTAATCTATTCGGGAATAAACCATCGGTTTTAGGTATAAGGAGGGGAATTTTATAAGATACTATGTAGGGATATTTGGATCTAAAGAGAGGTATGAGGGAAAGGCCTTATGGAAATATAGGAGGTCTTTCCTAAGGATGAAGTTACCACTAGTTGACAAACACATTTTTCAGGATACTTTATGAAAAGAAAACTAGGGTGTGTTACATCATAGTCAAATAGCAGCATCCTTTAGATGAAAAGCCCATTTTGTGGGCCAATTTATGCATATCCAACTAGGGCATGCTACATCATAGTAAAGAAAAGCAGTTATTAGGAATTATGGTATTCTATTGTCAATGGTTGAAGAAAGTTTATGAAGATTTAGATTTCCCCAAACATAGAGTCTAGTTTTGTTGAAGGAAAAATATTTGAGTACATAAGAAGAATTTTAAGTCAAATTTTTTAAAGAATTAGGGTAATTGGTTCCTGATGTAGGTCTAACTCAAGCATGGAAATATGGTTCCTTTATTTTTAAGTCATATTATTAGTACCATAGCATTATGGAAATGACAGGTGATATGTGGAATACTGGACCAAGGTCATTTCGGCATACTTCAGACATGAGGGACAAAATTGTAAAATGTGCAAGTGGGGGTTCTCAAATTCAACGTAAGGATATGGGATAAATATGTGAGGGGTGACCATGGATTTATTTGAATCGTGTCCCCCAACATAAATTCATCAAAGCTTAGGATGATAGAAGAGTCTTCTCCTATGGGAAAAGTTATCACTAGTTGAAAAAATTGTTTTGTGGGATACTTTATACAATTCCAATTGGGGAGTGTTACATCATAGTAAAATAGTGGAATACTTTGAATGAAATAATGTTTTTAGGTGAATTGATGCATATCCAATTGGGTTATGTTATTATATAGTCAGAAAAAGGAGTCCTTAGGTATCAAAAATTCTATCACCATAATCTGGAGAAAGATTATGAAGATCCGAAAGTGTCCAGGTTTAGGAGAAAGATGCGTGGAAGGGATATCTCCAAGTATAAAGGAAGCATTAAGACTAATATCATACATGAAGCATAGATTCACTTTCATAGATCCGACTCACATGTGGAAGGGGGATATCTTTGTTTCCTTGGTGGACCCCACAAATGAGTGGACCAAAATTTAGAGATCCTTCATAGATTTTTGTTTGTACATAAGATAGGGGGTATATATTTTTTTTACCCCATGGATAGGACTAGTACATGAGGCCAAAGTTTCACTGCGTATCTCACTGGGATGAGAATCAATACACACGTAGCTCTTACGGTACCATTCAGTTTAAATTCATGTAGCGAGGATATTATACATGTTGTTTAACGCCATGCGATTAGGATAAAGGTGACTCGATTTTAAAAGCATGGGAATATTATGGATGGACTAGGGTATAGGACCCAATCATCAATACATATCTTTTTGAAATAATAATCAAGCCACATGTAGTTCTAAAAAGGATTCCCAATATTGATTTAATTCATGCATGGATAAAATGGGTGTTTTTTTTGAATATGAACTCATGCATGGAGCGATACACTATATTGAATCCTCTTATGTTGATCTAACACGTACATAGGAGAGTTGTGGAATTTCCCATATGGAATTGTTTTTGGGTCCAAGATTAAAGACTTGAATGTCAATAAATATCTCATTGGGATGCTAATCAATCCATACTTATTTTTTGGGGAAATCATGAAGTTTATTTTATTGTGATGAGGAAATATGGTGTTCCTTTTATGGTCTTGCAGCCAGGACCATAATATCCCCAATGTGAATTGATATGATTTACTCATACTCTTTTATAAAGACTCTTAATCCCATGTGAGCTATGCTCAGTGTGAGAAATAGGGGGTTTATTCTAGAAAATAAACAAAATACAAGGTAAGGATAGGAGAATCTAGATTTTGTAGTGTCTATAACAAGATGTGAGATCTAGGCGTTGCTTCATATCTCACCTAAATTAGAACCAAGAATTATGTAGTTCTGAAATATCATGTAGTTTAACATTATGCAGTAAAGATAAAGACTACCTGACATGAAAGAGGGGAAATTTTGTAGTTGGGAAAAGGATGGAAATATGGGAGTCACTATGTATCATATGATGGAAAAAATCTATCCACACATAGTTCTAAAATACCATTCATTTTAATTTCATCTGGTGGGGATGATGCTGACCTGACGTGAAAGGGGGAAATGTTGTAGTTGGGACCAAGGATGGAAATTTGTGCATCACTACATATCCTGTGATGGTAGGAATCAAGCCACATTTAATTCTTGGAAGGTTACCCATGCAAGTATGACTCATACACATAGAGTGGGATTTTGTTGTTGTGGTTAGACTCAAGATTTGAGATCTGGGCATCAATACATATCTCATTGGAATGAGAATCGATCCATACATAGTTCTATAAAGATTGTGTAGTTAATCATCATGAAATGAGGATGTTTTCCATGCAGTTTAATGTCTTGTAGTAAGGACATGGATCACTCGATGTGGAAAGAAATATTGCAGCTGGACCAAGGGATATGACCCAAGTGTCACTACATATCTTTATGGATAAATAATTAATCCACATATAGTTCTTAAAAATAGTTCCCTGCATCAATCCGGTTTTGACACGGGGGAAAATGGGGCCTTGAAATTTTCCATAATGATGGATGAGCCTATGATGTGAGGTTTAGGTGTCACTACATATCTTGTTGTAATGAGAGTGAATCCATACATAGTTTTGGAAATGTTCCCTATGAAAGTCTAATTTTTACACAAGGAAAAGGGGATTTTATTTTTCTTTATCATGTTTAGATCCGGGATGGGTGGTTCAGGAATCACTATGTATCTCATTTGGATGATAATCAATCCACATGTAGTTCTTGAAAAGATCATGCAATTTATCATCATGCAACGAGGATGTAAGCCACACAATTTTATGTTCATGTGGAAATGAAATAATGATGTTGGGGATTATACCTATAAAGGGGGTCTAAGTGACACTATGTAGTTTAAATGATGTGAGTGGGAATTTATCATGGAATATAACCATCATTTTTTCCTCTTATATAGCCAAGAGGGCATCTCTACCTACTAAGGGGTTAGAGGGATGTGATTGGGGATTACATATGAGATGAAGGCCTAGATTTAAGGGACCACGAGGAGTATATCAGCTCACGGTGTTTTGGGTATTTATTAATATTGAATTATAGGGATTTTAACCATGAAAATTAATTAAATTTAGTGAGTATGAATGGTTTATTTTAGTTTTAGGTCATAAGAATAGGATCAAATGTTGTTCATTTTACCATTGTGTGAAAAAGATGATGATTCCATGCAGTTTAACATCGTGCAACAAAGATGTTATTCCATTCCTTTTAAGATCATATGACAAGGAATAACTACACAATTTATCATCTTGCGGCTGAGATGAGTGTCTTGCGATTATAGAAAATATTTATTTAGGAATATTGTATTGGTTTGGGTTGTAATGATCTCTCCATCTATTGAGATTAAGGAATAAGCTCTATTGGACTTGACCTTGTGTATGGACCAAGGTCCCTCACACTTTGGTTCAATCTTTGGAGGCTTATTTCTTGGTATCATTGGAGTCCTAAGGACCAATACCAGTTCTCCTTAGGGAATGAATAGAGGAGAACCTTCTTGTTAAAGGCCCATGATATCTGATTTTGATAGAATTCCAAGTGAATCAAGGTGTACAATCTTTTCTCGTCGATCAAATCCATTTCATCAAAGTATTTATAGTATTATTCATCCATGGATAGATGGACACAAATGGAAATACAGAGAAATAGTAATTAAAACTCAATGGGCTGGACTACTTATTTTCCATATACCAATTAGTACGGAGTATCCCATGTGGTAGTATGGGTTGTTGTTCGATAAGCCCACTATAAAAGAAATAGATTTTCAGGACAATATTTTTTTTATCTTTACCCACAATATTTTGGAGTATGTTTGACAGAGTCTTATTGAAGGCCTCTACCTATCCTTTACCCACTGCATGACAGTGGGCTCAATGGTTGGATTTGATATTATACCCATGATATAGATTTTTCACCTTAGAATAATAGAAATTGGTTCCATTGTTTTTCAATATTGTATGAGGGCCACCAAATATAGTGATGATGCTATATTTCACAAAGATAAACATGAATTTGGCCCCAAATTCTTTGAGAGATATTTCCTCATCCCATTTGGAGAAGAAATCAGTAGCAGTTAAGATGTATTTGAACTGTTTGTATATAAAAAGAGGGTATGGTCCTACAACATGCATTCCTCAATAATGAAAATGGCCATAAGTATTTGGATGTATGTAGAAACTTTGGGGGTTTATGGATGAAGTTGGCATGAACTTGGTAGGAATTAAATTTCTTGGTGAATTCAGTGTACTCATGTGTCATCGAAGGCTTAAAGTATCAAAGTCTTTAGATTAGGTCCGAAGTAATGTACCATGACTAGTGGGCACCACAGGTTCATGCATGCTCTACTATCATGAAAATAGTAGTCTCTTATCCATCAATACATCTAATAAGGACTCCATAAAATCTTCATTTATAGAGTTCTTTTTGATGATTTGGGCCATCATAATGATTAAAGATGGGTTCTTACCATCATATTTTCTCTTTCCCAACTTTATCTGATGAGAGTGATTCGTTCTGGAGGTAGTCCATAATGGGAATCATCCTCCCAGTGGAAGGACCATATAGTTCAGAGATAATAATAACTTCATTGATCACTTCCATTCTAATTTGAATGAATGGTGAGACCATTCAGTGATGGGAAATGTTAATTACCATTTTTTCCCATTTTGGATCTACCAGAGTTGTAGATACATTCTCCATGCATTTGTCTATTCATTCTATAATAGTGGGATGTAAGTCAATGTCGGATTCAAGAGGCATCTATCCATTAACCCTCAATCACAGTCTAGAGGGAAATTAACACTTCTTTTTTGAAGGAATAATCCTCTTTGATATATTTGATTACCAAATTTGAATCTCCATTTACTTCTAAGTGGTACACTAGTATTTAGAGTGCCAGTTCTAGGCCTACAATGATGGACTTATGTTCTACCTCATTGTTGGTAAAACCTTCTCATAATAGGAAGGAGTAAGGAAAGACTAATTTTACTGGGTAAATGAGTATGATCCCTAAATTGAATTTATTGAGCTCAGGGTATTCCATTATGTTCCCTACTGGGCTCGTAGAGGTGCTTTCAAAATACATTTCCCATATTTAGGGACCGTCCTAAATAGAGAATATCCACTAATCTATAAATTCAGTTGTCAAAAATTTTGTTTCACCAAATGAGTGTTCTATAATGAAATTTTCCAAGGCCTGGAGTTTCATTGCTTTCTGAGGCACAAATTGTATATCAAACTACTAAAAAATAACTGCCCCTATGCCAGAAATATGGTCAACATAGGATGGATGAGTATATACTTGAGTGGGTTATTGTGAGAGAAAAAAATGGACTTCGTGGTACTACAAGTAGTACCTCAATTTCTAAACTATAAATATTAATTCTAGGAATCTCTTCTTGATATATTAATAACAAGTATCAGCATAGATCATGGTTGGAATGGGATAATAAAGGATGTTTTCATTCCCAACATCTTTCTTTTTTACAAGGAACGTACCTAGTGATTGCTTGAGGGATTTAACATATAGAATGAGTGTATTTACATCAACAGGTGGCATTAATACTGGTGAACTCAAGAGATATTTCTTGATGATGTCGAATTATTTTTGAAAGTCATCGGTCCACTCATATGAAACCCCTTTATTCATCAATCCGATGACGGAAAACATTTGCCCGTTATTTTGGCTATAATGTTCTAGATATAGGTCAGGAGTCCTTGAATTCCCCTAAATTCTATTATGTTCTGATTAGGTGACATTTTTCTTATCAAGGTAAAATTTAATGACATGATGGAATACAATGAATTCGAGAGACTTTCCCAAGGTTACCCTAAAATCACATTTTAAGGGATTCATCTTTAGGATATATTGTTATAGCTTGTTTAAGATGGTATCTAGGTTATCCAGGTGGTCAAAAAAAATTTAGGAATTAACCACTAGATCATTAATGTAGAATTAAAAAAAACATTCCTAGGAAGGGTTTGAAGATTCAATGCATGAAATGTTATTATGTGGAATCGACGTTCTTTAAGCCAAATGGAATTACCTGATTACAGAATACTCCCTGAGGGACCCTAATGGCAGTGGATTATTTGTCTTTTGGGGACATATAATTTTTTTTGTACCTTGAATAGCCATACATGAAGGAGAGGGATTGATAATCAGCCATTGCATCGATAAGGAGTTATGTGATTGGAACCAAGAATTTATGTTTTAGACAGTTCCAATTGGGATCTATTAAGTTGATGAAAACATTGATTTGAACATTATTCTTCTTCACAGGGATGATATTGGATATCCATTTTAGATACTTCACATATCATATGAATTCATCCTTGATGAGTTTTTTCTACTTTGGCCTCAATTTTGGATGCGTGAGTTGGGTGTGTTAGTACGGCTTCCTATTTTGTGTCCTTGATGGTATTATGGAAAGCGCAAGTGATGGGTGGCCACCTCAGGGTTAAAAACTGACATCTATGTGTAATTATAAGAAAAAAACCAATTATTTCTTTAGGAAGGAAGTATATACCTCATGTTATTTGGAATTCATGGTTGCACTGATCAAAGTGAGTTATGGATCTTCATTCATACCAAGATTTATTTCTCTGAGTTCATCGATAATAGGGGATAAAACTTCCTCAAATGATAGAGTAGAATCCTTAAGGTATTCCTCTTCTTCATATTACTTATTATTTACCTCTTCTTCCTGTTCTTGGGAAGAAGGTGATGATTTTTTTTTCTTAGATTTTGGGCAGGGGTCAACACTTGGATATTTGGAAGATGAAGTAACCATTTCTGGCTCAATTTCATGTGAAAGGACTCTTAGGAGCTATGAAGGGGAGATGGGGGACTGAAAACATGAATATTCATTTTATACCATTTTAAAGACAATTTATTATATCCTAGATGACATAACATGGATTTTTTGAATCCTAGGGGAAGAAGTGAAAACATTTTCATCCGAGATTTCATTACTACTCAGAGAGTTAACAACTCTTATAGTGATACAAGGATTAGTTGTCACAATTGAAAACATAATATTTTCTGGAGGTGTACTGTAATTTGAACCCACATCTTAGATCTAGTTGATGGGGAGCATGTAATATGTAATGATCTGTTTGAAAGGGTTAACTGGAATCATCTCTGTACTATTCGGGGCATTGATTCGAGTGACATCATCAGTCATGGACTATTTTCCTTCATTATGGTAGAATATTGTGTCAATTTACTATGACTCGTAGAATTTTAATGAAAATCTGTCACCATAAAATGTCCCAATTCTTCCATTGATACAATATTTGAGGAATCAGAGGTATGGCCAATGGATAACCGTATATTGATGTAGCGAAGGTCTTCCTAGAAGAATGTCGAATGTCGTATCATTCCTAACAACCAAGAATTACGAGCTAGACATGAGATACCTGAACTGAGTCCGAAGTTTGATTACACTAATTAGACTTTTCCCATTCTTACCATAAACTTGTAATATTAAATTAGAGGGGGCAAAGTGATATTCATTGAAACCCAGTTGAAAAAGTGTTCAGATTGGAATGAGGTTGAATCCTGAGCCATTTTTTATGAAATATCATCAGATATAAATGTAATTAATTATAATATATATATACAAGGGTATAACATGTCCCTGTATGATGGAATCCTTATCATAGTTTGTGAAATAGATGACCGTGTGAAATTATTTAGAATCATTCTCTTCACCATACACTTCAGCATTAGAAACTCCAGATTTAAATTATTAAGGGCCTAATAAGGCCAATATGAGTTCTTTATAGAGGTATTTTGATAGACTTATAACATATAGGATTGAAAAATTGGATGACACTAGGGATAGTTACTTCAAAACATCAAACTTATGGTATAAAGGTCTATGCTTCCCAGCATGTGGATGCTCTTTTGTAGGTTATCTAGGAATTGAAGCACTTGATTTGGATGGATTTTCCTTTAGAATAGAACTAGAGTTGCTTCTTCTCTCGATGGATTAGTTCGACTAGGTCTTCCCGCACACCAAGGTTTATTAGGTAATGAAATGTCATCTAGAAAATCTTCTAGGATGACCATGTTAGGGAAGACCTTTTAATGTGTGGGGGAACTTAAATTCTCCTTTTGAGTTTATTGGATACCCTATTGGGATTTTGGATATTTGCGAGGGGCTATTTTGGACGAGATCTAGTCGCAAAAACTCTTTTGCGACGGGGTCCCATCGCAAATATCCCGTTGCAGAAAACGGTGTCGCAACTAGTATTTTTCTACGACGGGCCCATCGCAACAAATACTACTTGCAACGGAAAGCAGTACCATCGCAAATA
Source organism: Viscum album (assembly GCA_963277665.1). NCBI lineage: Eukaryota > Viridiplantae > Streptophyta > Magnoliopsida > Santalales > Viscaceae > Viscum > Viscum album. The sequence goes on along the minus strand of OY728138.1, from coordinate 1,377,225,925 downwards.
GATCTCCGATTAAATACATTATATATACTAGAACCTTTCATGATGGGCCCCTCACAAAAATTATTTGTGACGGGTCGACGTCCCATTGCAAATAGCTTATATGTTATAAACCTATTGCGATGGGCCCATCATAACAAAGTTATTATGATGGTAAGGAAACCCATCAGATTTTTTTAATATATATATATATATATATAATCTATTTGCGATGAACCTCCATCACAAAAGGCCCCTTTGCAAATACTTAATAAAATAATAAAATTATGATTAATGAAAAAATAATATAAATATTATTAAAATAATAAAAAAATAAAAAAATTTAAAATTCTCAATATTTTCAAATTTTTAGTAAAATAATAATAATAATAAAATTGTGATTCATGAAAAAATAATATTAATATTATTAAAATAATTAATAAAAAAATATTATAATTCTGAATATTCAGAAAAAAATAAAAAAAATAAAAAAATCATAAATTATTATTATTATTATTAGAAAAATAAACAAACATTAAAAAATAAAATACTAAAAATGAATAATAAAATAATAAAATAATAAAATAATAAAATAATAAAAATAATAAAATAAATTATGTAATATTGGCACCAATATAAAAGACAAAAACTGTAAATATGTAACGCCCCGACCCCAGCTACCCAGAGCCGGTGCAATTACTTCCTAACATTGGCATGATCACAAGAAAGATCAAATCCCGAAAGACCGATTGGTTTAGTAGCCTTGGAAACACTAGATATAATCATAAAGTTTTACATTACATTTCAAAGTGAAACACTACTACAACAACAAAGTCTTCATATCCACACTATTAACCCCTCATAATATCCCTGCAAGTCATTCATAATTTACTTCTTCACTACCTGGGAAAAATAAAACATAGAAAAGGGGTGAGCTCAAATGCCCAGTAAGGATAACAATATAGCGGAACATTCAAAATAAGCATAAACATTTAAGGCAATGAATTACTAAAACAAAAGCCTTTTAAAATTGAACTTCAACATAGTATGGCAAAAGTAAAATGAAATAATGCCATTTACTTATTCACATGGATATTCTACTAATCGAATAATCACATGAAATATCAATAACCACTTTCATAATGTTGGAATGCATAATGCTAAACGTTAATTTCTTTGTCTAGGCCTCATCCCAAGACCTAGGGGTTACTTCTAACCGGAACCCAACCCGGAGTGCCTCTAATAACCGGACACCAACCCGGAGTGCCTCTAATAACCGGACACCAACCCGGAGTGCCTCTAATAACCGGACACCAACCCGGAGGGCATACTTTTACCAGTCCCTAACCTGGAGGGCATAATTTAACCAGTCCCCAACCTGGAGGGCTTACTTTTACCGGTCCCCAACCCGGAACATACTTGTTTAGCACATTCATCTGAAGAAAAGTTTGGAATATAACATAAACATTCGGATTAAAACTAGCATACGAAATGTCAATAGTTTCACCATAAACTATGAATGGTATAAAATAGCACATCCACAGTCAAACATATCACAAAACCTTCAATACAATATAGAAGTTTTGTATTATAATAAATCAACTTCAAATAAGCGTAAAATCCATTAAAGGATGTTGACATAGATGAAATCAATACACTTTTTAGAGAAATATCTCTTTCTATTTTTGAAATCATTTAAGAGCCATATAAAATAAAACATTTTCTTGAAAATATTCTTGTAAGATTGTAAGGAAATCTTTGACGATTTTATAACGGCGGAAAATAACTGCACCCGCCGTATAAGTAAAAAAAACATTCTTATCTTAATTCTGTCGAAAAGGTTAAAAAGGACCTTGTTTTGAAAACGACGGAAAGATTCCTTTATAAACCTCTTACAAAAAGTAAAACAAGGGTATAAATGAATTTAACCCATATTCTTGTAAATAATAAATATGTTTTGAAATTCATTTCGAAGAAACATGGATGTGGATGATAAAGAAATCCGAGTAGATTATTACGTATAAACAACCTCGGATAATGAAGAGATTGTGAAATAACCCTTACCTTGTACTTTTCCTTGGTTGTGGTAGGTTAACCTCCTGTATAATGGTGAAATAATTGTTATTAAATTATACAAGAATCATATACATTAATATGATATCATATATGATCTTTTAATATTGATTTGATAATAATATCTTAGTATTATCGTTGTTTCGGGTGTTAACTTACTTGTTTTCTTTCATATGTTTTGTTACGTAAGACATGTTTGTAAAGGATAGGTTGTATATTATTCATATCCAGAATGATATCAAGTCCTTAAACATCATTTTTAAATCATAAAATGATAATTATACTTTAATGGTTACGATGGAGAATGAATCTCATCGCGTTCGTGGAGACGGTAGTCCGTACGTACGCACGAGCGACAATATCATTCTTTTGATATTAAAATAATATATAAATGGATGGTATATCATATATACAGAATCATTAATATGTTATATTTATTATTTACATGAGTTACACATCATTATTATACCCATCCAAATAATAATATATTGAATAACAATTACACCACGACGTGGAGACGGTAAGCCGTACGTACGCACGTATGGTGACATGTTATTCAAAGGGTGGATAGAATACTGAATATGGTTGTACCATATTTATAATAACATCACAGTATATAAATGATACTGGAGTCATTATTTTAGAATGGTAACAACAAATGAAGAAGAAGTGGAAGAAGAAATGAACTTGGAAAAGGGGTGGTGAAAACATTACCTCTTCTTCGGGTTCTTCCTTTTGATTTGATCAAAAGGGCTCCTTAGGTTGGCTTTATGATCAAACTAAGGCCCCTAGGTTGTAGTGAGGGATGTTGGGAGAGTATTTGGGCAGAGTTTGGCCGAACCAAAAGGCTTTAGAGGTGTGAAGAAATGAGAAGGAGGAGTGCCCTTTTATAAGAGGGGTGGGGGGCACCTTTGGAAAAGCTAGAAATATTAATTTATAATAAATTCATATTCGGTTTATAATGGCTCCAAAGTTGACTATTCAAAGGTTAAGGTGGGGATAGGTCGAAAACCACTCAACCAATAGAATTTAGACAGGTTTGGGTACTTATATTAACCTTATCTTTAAGTATTAACTCTAAGTTAATTAGTTTCACTTTTACAATGTCTCTTTGTATTTTTATATAATATGGTTACTAAACTTACTATATACATCCAAGCGACCCCCAAGTGGTCCATTAATGAGGAACCTATCATAATATAAGTCTCTTGGCCGAACCTTAGATTTTTAGGAATTTAATATCAATTAATAATATAATATTTGTTTTAAGAACTCTTTTATATCAATTTTGACACTATTCAATAGTTGATTTTTTTGAAACTCCTAACAGATTGATTACTTCGAACAAAGTAAATTAAATCAATCCTAATATATCATATTATCCTATAAAATTAGTTTAATTCATTAAAAGGTTCATATTATATTTATTTGGGTATTTATAATATCAATTATTTTAATTTTTTACTATTATAGTAATTACTGCATCATCATTGTGTCATAAATAAAATAAATTATTTAATGTCTAAAAATTATAAATAAAATATCATTATGTAGGAAATCTTTTTAGCTTTCTAATGAATATTTATAATCGAAAATCCAACATGTATAACCCTATGTAAAAATTGTTCTTCTAAAAGATGTAAGCTTATGCCATTTTTATTTTTATTTTAACTTTATTAATATAATGTGTCCCTACCACATACAAGTGGCTCCAAGGGGTCCCCAAATTGACCCAAGGATGCCCATGGTCGGGTATGTGTCCACCAATAAGGTTAGGACACGTTTTAGGGTAATTTTGTATTATTATAATATTATTTTTTAACCCTTATTTACCGGATTTACCTTTTAACCATGGTAAATAAAATATTTACCGCAGTAATTATTCAAAATGTCTAAAAATAAAAGTTACCTATTTACACAATTTTAACATCCTGATTCCAAATATGGAATCCATTTTTCTAAATTCAAAACACAGAAGTGGCAGAAATTAATTTAAAATTAATTCCCGCTGTCAAAACAAAAAGCGTGTTTTTAAGAGATAATAATTATCAAAAGATTGACACTTGTTTATGTTCGGTTTAATTGTAAAATTATGTCCAATGACCAAAATTATATTAAATGGTAAAAATATATTCTAAATATACTTTAAAACCACTCAAATTCACAATTTATCACTATTAATTATTTTGATTAAAAAAGTTGCTTTTAACTAAAATTTAGTAATTTTCACTATTCATCAAAATATGAAAGTTATCCGAAAAGTACCAAAATTTCACCTTAGGATAAATTTGATATTCCGAATCCAAAAATGAATTCCATTTTAAAATATAAAATATATATAACTTCAAAAAGTAGGTATTTCTATTCATAACAGCTAGTTTGATTGGTTACGGTGTGTTAGAACTCGAAGTTGCGTACAACACACGCTACTGTTTTATTCAAAGGAAAGCGTACCGTGGAAGCTTGGGATGTTTCATTTTAAATTTTTTTGATGTCCCAATTTATTCAGGTAGTTTAAAATATTTTATTTAAAAAGGTTTCACTATTAAAGTTGATAAAAGTGCAATACTGAAAATGAATATGTTCTTGCATTATGACTAAGAAACTCATAATATGGATTCTAAAATTATAAGGATTATATAAAGTTTAAAATTTAGTTAATACTATTCATGACCTCTTTTAATGGCTTTTTTTTGGTATGTCATGGTGTAATTGAACTCAGTGTTGCGTGTAGTGAAAGTTATTGAATTATTTTGAAGAAATAACACACTATGAAATCTTGGGGTGTTACATTCTCCCCTCCTTCAATAAATTGCGTCCTCGCAATTTGAAATTGTTCTTCGAAAATAGAAGGTTGAAAATAGAAAATATCTTTGTGGGAAAACCCACATTGGAAATTAGGTTACTAAAATTTAGTCTTAATATGAGGAAAAGAGAAATGAAAGAGTCACCAACAAATTATGATCTCGATTAGGAGAACATTGGTGGCAATTAGAGACATATAATTGGAGGAAAAACGTAAATATTTATAGGTAGTGATTGAGATCATAAATCACAAACAAGTGTATAATTTAGGTCCTTAAATTCATCAATCTATGATGATTTGAAATACCATCGGTTCAACAAAACATAGGGTATTAGGATAACACATTTTTGACGTTTCAAAATATCTTAGTTGAAATCCCACATCGAAAAATGAATTAATGAGGCCTCTATTTAAAATAAAGAGTGGAAAGTATGAAGATTACCGAAAATAACACATAATAGGGTTCCATGTAGGAAAATATGGATATGGAAGAGAAATCTAACCATCAATTATCTGATGGAGAGTGGTAGAGAACATGGCTATGAAAAGGCCAACAATCCCAAAGCCATGAATTAGTGATGATTTAAGGTACTATCTAGGACAACATTTTTTGTTCTATGTTTCTTTTATTAATGTTGAGGAATTTATTTATGAGATTGGATAAGATAATAAGGAGATATACTTACTTTATAATTAGAGTTTTATCCATTAATAAATTTCTACCACAAATTCATCTTTCACTCTAAAAGATAATAGAACGTAATTTTTTTTTTCTATTTATACTATTCGTACAGGGTTCCAAAATAAATGAATTTATAATTCATCTACCAGATCTTTTAAAAAAACTACATTACTTAATCCAGGACATCTCGTGGGCCAGTGGTAGGTGATACACCCTTGTCGCCCTTCGGTTTCGGGTTCAAGTCTCGCAGCCTTGCCGGATGCGACGGGTTGCCGCCCGACCTCCGGGTTGTCCTTTTATGGTAATCCAAAATAATCCAAACTAGAACTATCCAAAATACTTCTATCCAAACTCACAGTCCAACATTTATAAGGAAGGTAAACATAATATAGATCCTTTTTACCCCGTAATAGCATATGAATACCTTCATCATGTACTACCATATTCCTTATTGATTACATTCATGTTCCCTTATTCCATATAGAATGCTGGATATACTTCATTAATCCAAAAATGTTTTAAACCCCAACAATGATGGAATATACAAATCATTAATCAGCTTCAAGGTAGTCAATAATATCCAATATAATTTATCCAAAATAATCACATATTATTCCAAAATCACTACCTCAGTATCAGAACTATATTATGATTTATCATTCTCTCAACCATATATTTTCCAAAAATTTAACCTTCTATTGAGTCACTTTTCTTTATTCCACACAATATCAAGTCCTTAATGAAATAGTACTGCAATACAATCCTTATATACTCCATAATTATTATAACAAGTACATTGTTGATTCAACACTCAATTGACATAATCAACATAAGAACTCTAATCATTCCTCTTCATCTGTGGTAGTATCATAACTTGATTATTATCCAATAGCATCATTTGCGGCATAGTCTGATGACTGGGACATAGGTTCGCGTAGTGTCCAAACTCCTTGCAAATGAAGCATTGTACATTTAAAACCATTTTCTTACCCTTGCAGTCACGTACTTTGTGCCCTTTTCCTCCACACTTATAACAAACTCTCATTCCTTTCAGGCAAGTTCCAGGGTGTTTCTTTCCACAGTTACCACATATGGGAAAATTCTTCTTTTCCCTCTTACTTTTATCCATCTTTCTCTCTTCCATCCTTTTCTTCTCTTGCTTCCCTTCAAAGCCATAGGACTCAGTAAACACTTTACTTATCTTATCAACACATGATATTAATTCTTCATATGATGATAATACATGGGAGACTATTTCTCTTATAAATTCTAGCTTAAGACCATGAAAGATATGATCCTTCCTTCTCTTTGGATCATGTGCATTTCTGGAGTTCTCATTCCTTCTACTGGGCACCATTTCTATACAATGGCATACACTAGATCAGTTTATGAATCAAAATACATAATCCCATACTTATAAAACACTTAACATAAATTGAACTATTTATGGATATAATCCATAATCATAAGAATGTTTTCTTTGAGGAAGTATATACTCATAATCCCTTCAAAATGATTTGTAAAGAAAATGAGAGTTATCCTAAGCATATCCCCCGGGAGTGTCGTAACCAAGAGTGCAGCAAGGCCCGTTGTCGTGCACCAGTTCCCGTTCGAGTCTAGCTCAAAGCGGTGTTTTCGGGTTTTACCCCTAGGTACATCTGTGCCAGAGCCGCCTCTACCTGCTCGTATCCAGACAGGGATGTATTGCTCGGAAAACTCACAAAATCTCTACAATACCAAAATTCTAGGAAGTTCTTCTATACTAATCCTCAAAGTTAATCTTACGTCTACGTGCTCTAATCAGAGTTTATCTAAATCTAGCTTCCAAGGTTTGTACTAAACCTCCTCTGATACCAACTGTAACGCCCCGACCCCAGCTACCCAGAGCCGGTGCAATTACTTCCTAACATTGGCATGATCACAAGAAAGATCAAATCCCGAAAGACCGATTGGTTTAGTAGCCTTGGAAACACTAGATATAATCATAAAGTTTTACATTACATTTCAAAGTGAAAAACTACTACAACAACAAAGTCTTCATATCCACACTATTAACCCCTCATAATATCCCTGCAAGTCATTCATAATTTACTTCTTCACTACCTGGGAAAAATAAAACATAGAAAAGGGGTGAGCTCAAATGCCCAGTAAGGATAACAATATAGCGGAACATTCAAAATAAGCATAAACATTTAAGGCAATGAATTACTAAAACAAAAGCCTTTTAAAATTGAACTTCAACATAGTATGGAAAAAGTAAAATGAAATAATGCCATTTACTTATTCACATGGATATTCTACTAATCGAATAATCACATGAAATATCAATAACCACTTTCATAATGTTGGAATGCATAATGCTAAACGTTAATTTCTTTGTCTAGGCCTCATCCCAAGACCTAGGGGTTACTTCTAACCGGAACCCAACCCGGAGTGCCTCTAATAACCGGACACCAACCCGGAGTGCCTCTAATAACCGGACACCAACCCGGAGTGCCTCTAATAACCGGACAACAACCCGGAGGGCATACTTTTACCAGTCCCTAACCTGGAGGGCATACTTTAACCAGTCCCCAACCTGGAGGGCTTACTTTTACCGGTCCCCAACCCGGAACATACTTGTTTAGCACATTCATCTGAAGAAAAGTTTGAAATATAACATAAACATTCGGATTAAAACTAGCATACGAAATGTCAATAGTTTCACCATAAACTATGAATGGTATAAAATAGCACATCCACAGTCAAACATATCACAAAACCTTCAATACAATATAGAAGTTTTGTATTATAATAAATCAACTTCAAATAAGCGTAAAATCCATTAAAGGATGTTGACATAGATGAAATCAATACACTTTTTAGAGAAATATCTCTTTCTATTTTTGAAATCATTTAAGAGCCATATAAAATAAAACATTTTCTTGAAAATATTCTTGTAAGATTGTAAGGAAAGCTTTGACGATTTTATAACGGCGGAAAATAACTGCACCCGCCGTATAAGTAAAAAAAACATTCTTATCTTAATTCTGTCGAAAAGGTTAAAAAGGACCTTGTTTTGAAAACGACGGAAATATTCCTTTATAAACCTCTTACAAAAAGTCAAACAAGGGTATAAATGAATTTAACCCATATTCTTGTAAATAATAAATATGTTTTGAAATTCATTTCGAAGAAACATGGATGTGGATGATAAAGAAATCCGAGTAGATTATTACGTATAAACAACCTCGGATAATGAAGAGATTGTGAAATAACCCTTACCTTGTACTTTTCCTTGGTTGTGGTAGGTTAACCTCCTGTATAATGGTGAAATAATTGTTATTAAATTATACAAGAATCATATACATTAATATGATATCATATATGATCTTTTAATATTGATTTGATAATAATATCTTAGTATTATCGTTGTTTCGGGTGTTAACTTACTTGTTTTCTTTCATATGTTTTGTTACGTAAGACATGTTTGTAAAGGATAGGTTGTATATTATTCATATCCAGAATGATATCAAGTCCTTAAACATCATTTTTACATCATAAAATGATAATTATACTTTAATGGTTACGATGGAGAATGAATCTCATCGCGTTCGTGGAGACGGTAGTCCGTACGTACGCACGAGCGACAATATCATTCTTTTGATATTAAAATAATATATAAATGGATGGTATATCATATATACAGAATCATTAATATGTTATATTTATTATTTACATGAGTTACACATCATTATTATACCCATCCAAATAATAATATATTGAATAACAATTACACCACGACGTGGAGACGGTAAGCCGTACGTACGCACGTATGGTGACATGTTATTCAAAGGGTGGATAGAATACTGAATATGGTTGTACCATATTTATAATAACATCACAGTATATAAATGATACTGGAGTCATTATTTTAGAATGGTAACAACAAATGAATAAGAAGTGGAAGAAGAAATGAACTTGGAAAAGGGGTGGTGAAAACATTACCTCTTCTTCGGGTTCTTCCTTTTGATTTGATCAAAAGGGCTCCTTAGGTTGGCTTTCTGATCAAACTAAGGCCCCTAGGTTGTATTGAGGGATGTTGGGAGAGTATTTGGGCAGAGTTTGGCCGAACCAAAAGGCTTTAGAGGTGTGAAGAAATGAGAAGGAGGAGTGCCCTTTTATAAGAGGGGTGAGGGGCACCTTTGGAAAAGCTAGAAATATTAATTTATAATAAATTCATATTCGGTTTATAATGGCTCCAAAGTTGACTATTCAAAGGTTAAGGTGGGGATAGGTCGAAAACCACTCAACCAATAGAATTTAGACAGGTTTGGGTACTTATATTAACCTTATCTTTAAGTATTAACTCTAAGTTAATTAGTTTCACTTTTACAATGTCTCTTTGTATTTTTATATAATATGGTTAATAAACTTACTATATACATCCAAGCGACCCCCAAGTGGTCCATTAATGAGGAACCTATCATAATATAAGTCTCTTGGCCGAACCTTAGATTTTTAGGAATTTAATATCAATTAATAATATAATATTTGTTTTAAGAACTCTTTTATATCAATTTTGACACTATTCAATAGTTGATTTTTTTGAAACTCCTAACAGATTGATTACTTCGAACAAAGTAAATTAAATCAATCCTAATATATCATATTATCCTATAAAATTAGTTTAATTCATTAAAAGTTTCATATTATATTTATTTGGGTATTTATAATATCAATTATTTTAATTTTTCACTATTATAGTAATTCCTGCATCATCATTGTGTCATAACTAAAATAAATTATTTAATGTCTAAAAATTATAAATAAAATATCATTATGTAGGAAATCTTTTTAGCTTTCTAATGAATATTTATAATCGAAAATCCAACATGTATAACCCTATGTAAAAATTGTTCTTCTAAAAGATGTAAGCTTATGCCATTTTTATTTTTATTTTAACTTTATTAATATAATGTGTCCCTACCACATACAAGTGGCTCCAAGGGGTCCCCAAATTGACCCAAGGATGCCCATGGTCGGGTATGTGTCCACCAATAAGGTTAGGACACGTTTTAGGGTAATTTTGTATTATTATAATATTATTTTTTAACCCTTATTTACCGGATTTACCTTTTAACCATGGTAAATAAAATATTTACCGCAGTAATTATTCAAAATGTCTAAAAATAAAAGTTACCTATTTACACAATTTTAACATCCTGATTCCAAATATGGAATCCATTTTTCTAAATTCAAAACACAGAAGTGGCAGAAATTAATTTAAAATTAATTCCCGCTGTCAAAACAAAAAGCGTGTTTTTAAGAGATAATAATTATCAAAAGATTGACACTTGTTTATGTTCGGTTTAATTGTAAAATTATGTCCAATGACCAAAATTATATTAAATGGTAAAAATATATTCTAAATATACTTTAAAACCACTCAAATTCACAATTTATCACTATTAATTATTTTGATTAAAAAAGTTGCTTTTAACTAAAATTTAGTAATTTTCACTATTCATCAAAATATGAAAGTTATCCGAAAAGTACCAAAATTTCACCTTAGGCTAAATTTGATATTCCGAATCCAAAAATGAATTCCATTTTATAATATAAAATATATATAACTTCAAAAAGTAGGTATTTCTATTCATAACAGCTAGTTTGATTGGTTACGGTGTGTTAGAACTCGAAGTTGCGTACAACACACGCTACTGTTTTATTCAAAGGAAAGCGTACCGTGGAAGCTTGGGATGTTTCATTTTAAATTTTTTTGATGTCCCAATTTATTCAGGTAGTTTAAAATATTTTATTTAAAAAGGTTTCACTATTAAAGTTGATAAAAGTGCAATACTGAAAATGAATATGTTCTTGCATTATGACTAAGAAACTCATAATATGGATTCTAAAATTATAAGGATTATATAAAGTTTAAAATTTAGTTAATACTATTCATGACCTCTTTTAATGGCTTTTTTTTGGTATGTCATGGTGTAATTGAACTCAGTGTTGCGTGTAGTGAAAGTTATTGAATTATTTTGAAGAAATAACACACTATGAAATCTTGGGGTGTTACAAAATAGTTCATATTACAACAAATGTTCAATTCAAATATTTTTAACAGAACAAAAAATCACTGGGGGGAATAGTCTTCTAGAGGAGCTGGAGGAGTTGGAGGAGATGTTGGGGGAAACTCCATCCCTAAACTACGAGTCAGAAGACACATGTACTCCATCTGATCATGCTGCTACTGCTTCCATCGACACGTGTCCTCCTCGTACTGCTATTGGTGCTGCTACCATCGACGTATGTCCTCCTCGTGTTGTTGTTTCTACTATAGACACAACTCTTCCTGCTGCTTCTGCAAACTCTCTATAAGCTCAGTTTGAGCTCGCAACTTCTCCTGATACTGTGAGCCAGAATATGATGCCTCTCCATGAGCTCCTCTTGAACAAGACATCGACATCACAACAGTACCATAATAAGTCCCAGGAGTCAAATGAGAGATGATACCAACTACTTGGCCCTTCTCGAAGGCATACTGGGTCGCTTATATCTATGTTGTCTCATCGAAATGGAGGGCACTGGTCTAATCATCCATCTCGTCTTGACTCTCAGCCTGTGTATGAGAGGTCACAACCTCATGTGACTCCTTCAGTTTCAATTGGAAATTAAAACAGTGACAATATTATATGCAGCTAATTTTAAAATTGAAAAAGAAATAATACTGAACACAATCTGACGCTGGCGATCACCTCTAATCTCTCCAGTGGCGGGATCACTGTGCATCCTCCAATAAACTTCGTACTCCATAATATTGGGATGCTCGAATGCCTATATGAATATAAAATAAACTATTTATATTTAATATTGTATAAAATATTTAAAAAAGATACTTACTAGATGATCTCTATGCATACTAAATCTACGGCTACCGGCTCGATGTGTCACCTCCTGTCTCCCCTGGTTCTGTCAGCCTAATGAATATATCCTCTGAAATACACCACTCAACCAGTGTGAACATAATTCATCCCAAATGTGAGATGAAATATACTCTGGTAAGTGGGCTTTACATGACTCATCAAATACTATCACTCCTGCTTTCTTAATGGGTGTCATTCTCAAATTGTTCAAAAAACTGATGGAAATGATCACACATAGATACCTATCATGCCTCATGGATAGTGCTAAACATGCTATCATCAATGTGATACCATAAACCCTACAAATAATTTATAATATCATGTTATTAATGAAATAAATTTCTAAATAAATATTATTTATTTACGTACCATCCAATTATTGATCATTCAAAGCCTCACATCAACAGGAATCTGTTCCCATGTGATCCATGGCTAAGAAAACTAATTGTGAAAGATAGTGCTCCCCTGTCCAACAGCTACATGTAAAAAAAATGAGAAAAAGAAAAAATAATAAATAAATTAGTATATAAATAAATTAATTAAATCTAACTAAAATACACAGGTTATCATACCTCCACGTGTGTGAAACGAAACCAAGATGTGGACACCGCTCAGGGATAGGGTCAGGAATCATCAGTCGCACAAGACCTCACCCCCTCCGCGTGCCCCCGATCAACCAATAATCTTAGTGTCAGATGATCCAAAATCCTACTCATCCAAATGTATATTATCCTCCTCCAACTCATGAAATAGATCAGGGTCCATCTATAACACAAAATGGGTGCTGTTAGCAGATAGTTGAAAGTAACTATTACATATAGATATATATTAGTCATGATTATAACCAGCATTTAACTGTGTCAATGTTCACCTTCATCATCATCTTTTTTGTGTTGAGTTATACCAAATATACACAAGAGGGGGGAGAATTGTGTGTATTACAATTTTATCGCAAGATCGTAATCTATCCTTTTAACATTATCATAATGATTAAGCGGTGGAAAATAACTATCAAAGGACACATGATGTATATTGGTTCGAGGAATAGAAGGCCCATAGTCCACTCCACCAATGCTCTAATCCACGAGCTTGGTGATTTTAACTATTTGGTCCTCTTATCAATATACCGTTCCACAACTAAGTACATATAGTTCACTCCTTCACAAATTTAAGGCAAAACAGTGCCTTCTGATTCATACACAGAACTGAACACATAGCTTGGTATGAGAATCCAGTCACTAAAAGTAAAAGAGTATTTGTTCTTTGAAATACTTTATAGTTGTTCTTCACAATTGCAACATAACACAATTAACAGTCGATGAATCATCGTCTTTAAAAAGAATGATCTTTAGGTAAAAGAGTTATGAGTCGATCCGGTTGTAGTAGATCTTGAAATATAATTCGCAACTTTAACAACAGTCAATTCCCAAAATATATTCGATGTAGAATTGGTGAATCTTCAATCATGTTTATTCTTCTTTAGAAAATAGAGATTTTTCACTCTTTGTAACAGAAGATCTATAAGTCTCAATTGTCTCTGTAAACTGTTGCAGTGCAAAACTCAAGAGCTTGATATATATTTTTCTTCTTTTATACGATTCGTCTCTATATATGTAATAAAAAATAATATAGGTATATATAAAGAAAAAAGAAAAGTTTTCTCCTTTTAAATTCAGATCCACAAAAGTCTCCTTTAAAATTGTGATATTCAAATATTTGAATAACAGAGCAGTCATAACTCCCCTTAAACTTCACCATGAAAAGCTCCACTTAAATTGATATTTTAATAAATAAATGGATCTGAATCAGTAAAAGATGCACTTTAGATTTGGGCTTTTAATCTGGCTTTAAATCAGCATGATAATCCATATAAAGACCATTGCTATAACAAAGTCGTAATTTAAATCTCTGATTCCAAACATAGGGTTGAACTGCATAGTATACATTCTCTAAACCTAAGGTTCACAACGTATGGTTGATCTCAAACGTAAGGTTGATCAAAAATGTAAGGTTGATCACAAACGTAAGGTTGATCACAAACTTAAGGTTGATCACAAACATAAGGTTGATCACAAATGATTTTCTCTTTAAATTTCAAACGTACGGTATATAATCCATACTTTTATCAGCTTCTAAATGAAAGGTAAATGATCCAATGTAAGGTTGTTTACAAAAGCATGGTTGATGAACCATACTTTTGAGAAACAAAAATGACTTTCCATACCTACGTAGGGTTCTTCATCCATGGTTTTCTAATATTCCAAACATAAGGTTCCTTCCAAACGTAGGGTTCTTCTTCCATAATTTTCTGATAATGTAAGCGACAGTTCTTATGCTTATGCTACGCTCCTCAATGTAGGGTACGAACAGTGTTCCCAGAATACGCTAATGTGATTTATGAACACATTGAGTATGAAACAGGGTTTCCAAAAAATGCTAAAGTGATTTCTGAACACGTTTTCAAATATTCCACGTAGATTAAAATGCTTAAATATTATTTCAAAATAGAGAAATAAATAATATCAATTTCCAGAAATATACTCAAAGTAAAATCATTAGAATAACAAATAAGGGTATTTGTGAACATCAAAATCAGCATAAAAAGAAATAGTATTGTTGAAAACAACACTTTCTCAAAAATATCCCCCCTTTTGATGATCACAAAACCCATGAAATAACCAATAAAATTATCTTACAAAATTAATTGCATATAAATTATAATTTTGAAAAGATGAAAACCATATTTTATTTTAGAAATTATTTCCTAATATTTAAACCTTCTCCATCTTTACAAAGTAAAAATAATATCTCCTCCTTTATAAATAATGAATTTTGTGTCTATCCAAAAATTTCTCCCAAAAAAATATGTTGTGTTTTATCCATATTTCTCCCCCTATTTGTGATATCAAAAAGAACAACAGAAGAAGGAATATAACACATTTTAATTTAGCACTGAACTTAAGTAAATTCTAGGATAAACTAGTTGTCAATATTTTAATCTTGATTACTCACATTCTAACATAGACAATACAATAAAACAAAGTAACGACACATAAACATGTGATTCAAATATATGTTATTGAAAATATAATTACAAGTACAGTAAGTATGATGAGAATCAAGTTTGGGATATAATGGTTTATAAAATGAGTTCCATATCCTCTGAATGATTTCTTTGAGCTCTGAAATCTTTATTCTCAACCTTTTTATTAGTCCATCGCCTAATTGGACTATGAGATATCTTCTTTCCCGAGTCAGATGAATGTATTAAATCAAATTAACTCTACAAAACTCATGTAACCTCTCTTACTTTTTCCATAAGAAGAGTTAACTTATCAATGAACTGATTCAGAAAAACTCTAATTCCAGGTTCACTCAAAGTCAATTGGTTAATAAGAATCTTCTGATTGTCCAACAACATAGATAAAGGAGCACTATTGCATTGAAGGTCCTACAATCTATCATTCATATTGCTCATAGCTTTTGTAATGGCCTAAAATCTGCTAATCAGATCAGCTGAAGTACCTGATGTACTTCCTTCGCTATTTCTGACACCTGTTAATTGTTTCTCCATGAAAGATTTAAAATCTAGTAAATCTGACTTCATCACCATTTCAGATTTGATATTCTCAACTTCAGCCAACATTTCCTTCTTGAAATTTTCAACTTCTTTCTTAGAAATAGAACTGGCTTTCAGCCTTTGAAATTTCAGATTCTCCTTTTATAATTCTCTTCTTAAAGAATTATTTTCATCTTGAACTTTATTAAATTTTCATATCAACTCCTCCACATGATCATTATTAGAATCATAGGCACCTTATGATTTATTCGTAGTCTGAGCTTCCACTGGATTTATCAGAGCTAGAGTTAGGGAGTCAGAATATGACTTCTCTTAATTATTCCTTTGTAATAGCTTCTCCACAGATTTTTCCTTCAAGTCTTTTCCTGAATCATCCATAGAAAAATATTCCCCAATAATTTTAGTGTGAATTATAAAAGGGTTCCCTATTGGGTTAGGTTCTTGCTCGTTCTGAGCATCAGCTTCACTGATTTCCTCCAAGAAAAGTTCCTCTAATATAGGTTCCTCTAATATAGGTACCTCATGAGCTAATTCTTCTTGGACAATTTCAGTATTCTATACATTTTCATATCTAGCTACTTCAACTTCTCCAAGATTTTCAACAGTTGGATGCACGATTTATTTTTCTACATGAGGAGTCACCTCAACCTGAGAAACTGTTGGTTGTGCAATTTCTTGTACTGTTTATTCTCTAATAAAGTGGTAGCTTAGAAGAGGTTCATTTGTTTTAACATTTTCTTGAACAGGTTCCTTATCAGCTTGAGCTACTCTTTGCCTTATCCTTTGAAGTCCTTCTTGACTTTCCTTATCAGCAGGCACATCAACTGCCTCAAACCATATCCTCCTTGATACTCCACTAGTTCTAGATTCAGCGACTCCTTCCTTTGATTTTTCAGGTATCTCATGAGTACTCTCTTGTTCTTCTTCTGCTCCAATAGGCATGAGTTTTCCTTTTATTGTGCTCCAAAAGAAACCAATCTTCCTCAGTGTTCCATTATTGAAAATGTTCCTATGGTGACATTTCACTCGGGCATCCAGCAGCCTTATCATATCTATCTTAAATAAGATCTTCGAAACGAACCTTTCAAAGGGATAGAAGTTCATCCTCGCTTTTGGTTGGAAGTAGTAGTTGAGATATCTGACCATAAATCTTGGAAAATTCAGCTTTATATCATTCATAAATAGAAACATTATGTATATATCTGGGTACAATATTTTCTCTATCTCTAACATTCTGGTTTCAATACCCATTTGCTCAAATTTATTTAAAATCTTTCGGTCATTCTCTAGATCTTTCACTAACATCTTCCTTATATTTTTAGATCCAAATAGAAAAGACATAATGTACTCATACTTATGGAAATTATCACCAATATTCTTTAAATCAAAATAGAGAAATCACTCATGACGATAGTAAATAATTTTGGCTATCTCCACCGATGAGATCGAAAAATCAATGTCCTCGATCTTAACTAATATTAAATATTCATATTCTTCGAGAGTGAAATGAAATGATTTAAAAAAGTGATGAAGTTCTACCTCATATAGAAATTCTATATATTCCCCATTGAAGGTTTTCTCGAGTTTTTGAAATGTGAGGGCTTGCCTCATCATCAGATCCGTCTGGTACAACCATTCCAGATCGATCACTTTTCCTTGAAAAATATTTCGTCCTACCAAGCGTTGCCACTTGGCATTGCTGGTTTCTATCTTATTAGTCCTTTTGGTTTTGTCCATTTCTTTCACAAATTTTTGAAGGTTCAAAAAGCTAGGGTTTAAAAGGTTCAGGTGCGGGTAGAGAAGAGTGGTAGAAGTTCTCAGGGTTTCGAAGGGTTTTGAGAAAATAAATGGTTTTGGAATAGGAAGTGGTTTCTGAAATCCTTTATTCCCATGTCATTACACACATAGTAATTATTACATTATTTTAAAAGTAAAAAATTACGTGGTAAAAGGTTAAAACATAACGAACAAAATTTTTAAATTAATAAAGACAAGTAAAAAAGGATAAAATAAGAATTGACATAAATAATTTAAAAAAAATAATTTTAAAAAAATAATTTAAAAATAAATAAACCTAGATCCCCCTTAATAAAATCAAACCTTGCAGTGGGAAGTGGTTTAGTAAAAATATCAACTAATTGAATTTTAGTGCTTAAAAATTCTACAAATATATCCTTTCTAAGAACAAGATCTCTTAGAAAGTAATTTCTGATATCAATATGCTTAGTTCTAGAATGATTAATAGGGTTTTTTGAAATATTTATAACACTAGTATTATCACATAAAATAGGTGTATTTTTAAAATTTAGTCCAAAATCCATAAGAGTGTTTTTCATCCACAAAACTTGTGCACAACAACTGCTAACAGATAAATATTATACATTGACTGTTGGTAGAGCAACTGAGTGTGGTTTCTTACTAGACCATGACACTAAAGATTTTCTTAAAAAGTGACAAGTCCCTGAGGTGCTTTTTCTATATAATCTAGAACTTCCAAAGTCTGCATCTGAATATGAAATTAAATCAAAATCAGGATTTTTTTTGATAGTGAAGAGATTGAAAAATAGTTCCTTTTAAATATATAAATATTCTTTTGATGACACTTAAATGATATTCTTTTGGATCTGATTGAAATCTAACACAAAGATATACTGAGTACATTATATCTGGCCTGCTAGTAGTAAGATATAATTAGCTACCAATCATACCTCTATATAACTTGTTGTCAACTGATTTTACAGTTTCATCTAAATCAAGTTTTATATTAGTACACATAGGAGTTGAAAATGTCTTGCTTCTTTCAAGTCCAAATTTCTTTAGTAAATCAGTAATTTATTTGCTTTGATTTAAAAAATTTCCTAAAACATTTTGTTAAATATGAAGTCCTAAAAAGAAATTCAATTCTCCAATAATACTCATTTCAAATTATTTTTGCATTAAATTTAAAAAATCATGAAAAATCTTTTTGTTTGTTGAACCAAAAATAGCATCATCGACATAAATTTGAACCAATAAAATATTATATTTGACAGTTTTATTTAAAAAAGTTGGGTCTTCCATCCCAACTAGAAAATCATTTTTTAAAAGAAAAGAACTTAATCTTTTATACCAATCTCTAGGAGCTTGTTTAAGTCCATAAAGAGATTTAGTAAGTTTAAAAATAGAATCTAGTTTTTGTGACTTTTCAAAACCAGGAGGTTGCTCAACATAAAATTCCTCCAATAAGTAATCATTTAAAAATTCATAATTAACATCCATGAGAAATAATTTAAAGTTTATATGAGATGAATAGGCTAAAAGGATCCTAATGTCTTCTAACCTTTAGATACAAGTCTTGCTTTATTTCTAGTTATTATTCCTTGATCATCTTGTTTATTTCTAAATACCCATTTGGTTCCTATAACTAGATAGTTATGAGGTCTTTCGACTAAATTCCAAACTTCATTTCTCTTGAATTGGTTTAGTTATTCTTGCATTGCTATCATCCAAATTTAATAAACTAAGGATTATTCAAATGTCTTAGGTTCTAATTGGGATAGAAATGAAGAGAATTAAACAAGATTTCTTACATTTGTTCTAGTTTTTATTCTAGTGTCTAGGTCTCCTAGAACAGTTTCTAAAGTGTGATTCTTTTGGGTTATAGATTGTCTAGGTAGTACACTGTTAGGTTCTTCAATGTCATGTTCTTATGAACTAGACTGAATTGCATTTAAATCTTTTTCAAAACCATCTTTTAAGCTATCAAGTCTCATGTTATCATTAGAGTCAGATTCATCAATTAGGTCTTTCCTTTTCTCAAGGGGATCAGATTCATCAAATTTCACATGAACTGATTCTTCAACAATCCCTGACTTTTTATTAAAAACTCTATAAGCTTTGGAATTGTAAAAATATCCTAAGAAAATGCCTTCATCAGATTTTGGATCAAACTTACCAAGATTTTACTTGGAGTTTAAGGTGTAAATCTAGCATAAAAAAACTTTAAAGTAATATAATGTAGGTTTTTTGTTATTCCTAAGTTCATAGGGTGTATTTTTTTTAAAAAAGATCTAATTAAAACTCAATTCCTTATATAAAAGGTTGTGCTTACAGATTCTTCCCAGAAATAGGTAGGAAGACTGTATTAATTTAGCATAGTCTTAGCCATTTCTTGAATAGTGCTATATCTTCTTTCAACAATTCCATTGTGTTGAGGTGTTCTTGGTGCAGAGAAGATGTGTTTAATACCCATATTTGACCAGAAGGAATTAAATTCCAGATTCTCAAATTCTCCACCATGATCACTTCTCAATGAAATTATTTTAGAATCTTTTTCATTTTGAATAGCTTTTCAAAAACATTCAAATAAAATAAAATCATCATTTTTAAATTTTAGAAAATAAATCCAAGTAAATTTAGAATAGTCATCAACTAAAACATACACATATAATTAACCAGCCAAGCTTGATACCCTTGAAGGTCCAAATAGATCCATATGGATAAGTTCTAGAGGATTAGATGTAGCAATTTCATTAACATATTTGAAATATGGTTTGTCCTACTTTCCAAGTTGACATGCATCACAAAATCTATCACTTTCAAATTTGAGAGTAGGAAAATAAAAAACTAATTGTTTCTTAGATAAATTTTGTAAAGCATATATATTGCAATGTACAAGTCTTCTATGCCAGATCCAAGATTCATTTATCTAAGAATTTAAGCACTTTACTTTCTATTTACACAAGGAATTTATGTCTAGGGTGTAAACATTATCAGTTCTGGGTGCTCTAAATTTAAGCAATTTATCTTTAAAAACATAACAACAGTTATTAGAAAAATCATCAAAATAATCATCATCATATAGTTGAGAGATACTTATCAGGTTGTGTTTCAATCCTTGTACATAAAGTACTTTATTGATTAAGACTGCTTTTGGATCTCCAACTGTTCTAATGCCAATAATATTACCTTTGGAATTGTCACCAAATGTGACTAGATCACTATCCTTTTGAGTTAGAGTTATGAAATTTGATGAGTTTCCACTCATATGCCTGCAGCAGCCATTGCCCATATACCATATTTCAGTTTGGCTTATGTGACCTCCCTCCTGTAATGGAATTTAAACAAGGATTTGTTTTGGTACTAATATTTTTTTGGGTTCAGTAGTGTTAGTTAGTAGAGATATGGGAATCTAGACTAGCTTTTTTTTTCTATAATCAACAAAATCATATAAACTGCTTGCAGCAAAGGATTTCTTAATCCCACTTATTTGAAGTTTCCTTAAATAACAATTTTTAGATATGTGTCCTCTTGTTCCACAATAATTACAGATTACTTTTCGAGTACTAAGAACAAAGTAATTTTTATATAGTTTAGGTTTTTTTCCTTTACCGCTTATTCCATATCTTTCCTTTTTAATCACATTATTTCCAAGTATTTCATTTAGTGTATTTTCTCCTTTTATAAAAATAATAGCTGCACTTTTTTATGTTTCTACTTCTGTTTGCATTGTTTTTATTTTAGTTTCATTATCTGTACAGTTTGTGTTTGATGAGTTATATATTTGAATTAACTCTTGATTTTGTTTTAGTAGAGTGTCTCTTTCCCCTAAAATAGCAGTATGAATATTTTTCAGAGATTTATGCTTCTTAAATAAGGAAAATTATTTCCTTTCCAGTATATTACAGTAGGCTGTGAGTTTAGTATTTGAACAACTATAACTATAATCCGAATTAGATGAGTAATTGGATTGTACCGCATCAGCTTCTACCATAAATCACATGTTTGATTTCATATTTGATTCTTCTTTTTTCGAGTAAGAATTTGATGAGCTGCTGGAGTCTTCATAAACACTCCATGTAGCTTTCATTGCCTTCTTTTCTTTATGCTCATAGTCATTTCTCTTGAATAATTTTTTTCTTGTCTTTTTTTAATTGAGGAATGACAGGTCTGATGTGACCCATATATTTGCATTCATATCATCTGACTTCCTTTGGTTCTTTTTCATTATTTTTGAAGGATTTTCTAAATAGTTTCTTTTTTCCATAGAATTTACTGAACCTTTTGGCTAGCTGAGCCAGTTCCACATCTAAATTTGATGAATCATAATTTTCTGATTTCACTTTGATTTCGTTCTTCATTTTTTTGTTCTTCCTTTGCGATGTTACTTTCAAGGCAATATTTTCTCTCTTGATCAATACTTTATGCTCATTTTCTTCATCTTCCATCTCAGATTCATACATCATAAGAGTTCCAATTAACTCTCTCATTGTAAGATTTTTTACTCGTGATGATTGTATAATGGCAGCCGAAATTCCATTCCATCTTGGTGGTAGTACTCTTAGAACTTTCAGGGCATGATCTGCTTGTTTGATAGGATCTCCCTAGGTAGAAATGTTATTAACAATTTATGTAATCCTTTCATTCATCTGGGTGATGCTTTATCCTTAAAACCTTATAAATGTGTCAAATTTTAATTTAGCAGTGGTATACCTCATTTTTCCGAAATGGTTAGTTCCTTCATAAGCAACTACAATCGTCTATCACATTTCATAAGCCATCGGGCACTGAGATACTCTATTTAATCCATCTGGTCCAATACCACAGATGATAGCATTCATAGCTTTTGAGTTTATGTCAAACTCCGCTTCTGTATCAGCACACCTTGTTTCAGGTTTCTCTAGAATCACATAAGGAGTTATAATTTTCGAGTAGACTATGTATCCATGGTTCTTTAAATAAACAATAATCCTTTATTTTTTACATCCATAATTTACACCATTGAAGTAGGGAGCTCGAACAATTGACATACCCTCTCATGTATCAACCATTGGCTTTGTATAATACAAAAACTTTCATCTTGTTATATCTTTATCAAAATAACCACCTCTGATACGAATTTTTGGATTTGGTTATACCAAATATACACAAGAGGGGGTGAATTGTGTGCATTACAATTTATTCACAAGATCGTAATATGTCCTTTTAACTTTATTAGAATTATTAAGAAGTAGAAAATAAATAGAAAAGGACAGACAATGTATAGTGGTTTGGGGAATATAAGTCTCATAGTCCACTCCACCAATTCTATACTCCACAAGCTTGGTGATTTTCACTATCTGGTCCTCTTATCAATAAACCGTTTAACAACTGAGTGTAGGCAGTTGAAACCTTCACAAATTTAAGGAAAAACAGAGCCTTCTGGTTCATACATAGAACCAAACACATAGCTTAGTATGAGAAGCAAATCACTCAAAGTAAAAGAGTATTTTTTTTATTTGAAATACTTTCCAGTTATTCTTCACAATTGCAACAACACGCAATTGACAGTCGAGGGATCGTTGTCTTCAGAAAGAATGATCTTCATGTAAAAGATTTCTGAGTTGATCTGGTTGTAGTATATCTTGAAATATAATTCGTAACTTTAACAACAGTCAATTCAAAAAAGATATTTGATGTAGAATAGGTGAATCTTCAATCATGTTTCTTCTTCTTCTTTAGAAAACAATTCTTTTTCGCTCTTTTTAACAGAAGATCTGTAAGTCTCGATTGTCTATGTAAACTGTAGCAGTTAAAAACTCAAGATATTGATATATATTTTTCTAATTTTTGATGATTCATCTCTATATCTGTAATGCAAAATAATATAGGTGTATATAAAGAATAAAGAGTAGTGTTCTCATTTTAAATTCAGATCCACAAAAGTCGCCTTTAGAATCACAATATTCAAATATTTGAATAGAAAAGAAGTCGCAACTCCTCTAAAAATATTCCATGAAAAGATCCACTTTAATTGATATTTTCATAAGTAAATTAATTTAAATCATTCAAAGACACACTTTAGATTCAAGCTTTTAATCTGGCTTGAAATCAGCCTGATAATCCGCATAAAGACTGTTGCTTTAATAAAGATGTAATTCAAATCTCTGATGCCAAATGTAGGGTGGAACTACACAACATACATTCTCTGAACGTAAGGTTCACAACATAAGTTGGATCTCAAATATAAGGTTGATCACAAACGTAAGGTTGATCACAAACATAAGGTTGATCACAAACATAAGGTTGATCACAAATGTAAGGTTGATCACAAATGCTTTTCTCTTCAACTTTCAATCGTATGGTATATAATCCATACTTTTATCAGCTTCTAAATGAAAGGTAAATGATCCAACGTAATGTTTTTTAAAAAAGTATGGTTGATGAACCATACTTTTGAGAAACCAACATGACTTTCCATACTTACGTAGGGTTCTTCTTCCATGCTTTTCTGATATTTTAAACGTAAGGTTCCTTCCAAACGTAGGGTTCTTCTTCTATAATTTTCTGATAACGTAAGCGATAGTTCTCATCCTTATTCTATGTTCCTCAACGTAGGGTATAGATAGTGTTTTCAGAACATGCTGAAGTGATTTCCGAACTCATTGGGTATGAACAGTGTTTCTAGAACACTCTAAAGTGATTTCCGAACACGTTGTCAAATATTCCACACAGATTAAAAACCTTAAATATTATTTCAAAATAGATATATAAATAATATTAATTTTCTGAAATATACTCAAATTAAAATCATTAGAATAACAAATAAGGGTATTATTTATAATTAAAATCATCATAAAAAGACAGAGTATAGTTGAAAACAACACTTTCTCTACAATCTTCATATCTGACGATGTCAATGTCTTCATATTCATCATCAACGTCATCAATATCCATATGAGTTTCAATTTCATCATCTTTTACCATTTAAAATTCATTTGTAACATCATTAACATCATCTTTGTAACAACCAAAGAGTTCATAGTATGATATCTCATTAAATTAATTCAATAGCTTGAGCTACACGCAACACCGAGTTCGAGCTCACCACAACTTACTAAATTAACCATTCAAAAAGCAGTTATGAATAGTATTAACTGCATTTTAAATCTTATATACTGTATATAATTCTAACAACCATATTATGTGTCTCTAGGACATAATATAAGAACAAATTAATTTTTTTCGGATAAAATAAGTATTTTTCAAAAAATGCCATTTTAGCCGCTTTTAATGGAGAGCCTTTTTTAAAACCAATATTTAACAATTTTATATATTCCATTTAATGAAATTAAATTATTATTTAGAATCAGGAAATAAAAATTTAGTTTGGATAAATTTTGGGTACTTTTCTGATAACTTTCATATTTTGATGAATAGTGAAATTTTCTAAATTTAAATTAAAAACAACTTTTTTAATCAAAATAATTTATAGTGATAAATTATGAATTTGAATGGTTTGGAAGTATAATTAGATTATACTATTATAATTTAATACAATTTAGGTCATTATAAGTAATTTTACCTTTAAATTTGACATAAATACATGTTAACTTTTGATAGTTTTTACATTTTAAAAACCTACTTTTTGGTTTTGACAACGGGAATTAATTTTAAATTAATAAATGAAACTTGTATGTTTTTAATTTGGTAAAATAGACTTCATTTTTGAATTCGGAATATCGAAATTAGCTTAGCGTGAATTTTTCGTATTTTTCCGAAAACTTTCAATTTTTTATGAATAGTGAAAAAACACTGCATTATTGGTTAAAACCGACTTTTAATTTAAATAATTTGTTATTTTATTTTAATTTATTTTAGGTAAAAATAGATACATAATACCTATATATGTTCAACGTAATTCATTGGAGTCATTTTATAATAATTTTAGATATATAAAATTTTATCGAACTTTTTACCGTCTTTTACCCACCTCTTAGGAGCATTTACAAATTTGTATAAAACTTAAATTTTCCACTTATATGAGTTGAATTTCCAAAATCCAAGAGACACGGTTAATATCAGTATTTAAAATTTGGTTCAATAAGATGAAAATAAATTTTGGTGAATAGTAACATTTTTACTTTTATTTACCACGATTAAAAGTAAATAGGGTAATTACGGGTAAAAATGATATTATAATTACCCTAAAACATGTCATAATTATATTGGATAAGTGTAATTCATCCAAAAACAACCTCATTAATAAAATATTATCCTTTAGGTCCACTTGGATTAGATTATAACATTTATTATTATTTAATTTAAAGAAGAGTTAAAAGTGTTAAATTCAAGTTTTCATAACTAAAACATTTTAATATAGGGTTATACATAAGATAACTTCGACTATAAATATTCATTAGAAATATAACAATATTTAATACATAATTTTATTTTATTTATTATTTTTAGACATTAAATAATTTAATTTATTTATGACACAATGACAATAAACTAATTACCTTATTAATGAAGGATTAAAATAACTGATATTATAAATATCCAAATAAATTTAATTTGAGACATTTGATGAATTCAAATAATTTTATAGGTTAATATGATATTTTAGGGTTTATTAGATAATTTTTTCGAAGTGATAAGGTTTTTATGACTTTCACAAAAACAAAATACCAAATAGTGTCAAAATTGACATAAATTAATTTTAAAAACAAATACTATATTACTGGTTGATATAATATTCCTAAAAATCTGAGGTTCGGCCAAAGGGATTAAATAATATTATATATGTCATTAATGAATCACTTGTCGTTCTCTTGGATGTTAATAGTATGTTTATTAACCATTTAGTGTAAGAATACAAGAAGACACGATAAAAGTTAAATTATTGAACTTAGAGTTAAATATAAAAGAGAAGGTTAAAATGGTAACCTAAACTTGTCTAAAACCTATTTTTTGAGATTATTGAGACCCATACCCACTTTAGATTCGAAATAAATCAATTTTGAGCCATTATAAACTGAATATTATTTTATTATAAAATAATATTTCAATCTTTTTCTAAGGTGCCCCTCACCCCTCTTATAAAAGGGAACTCCCCCTTCTCTCAAATTCACAACTTAAAATCCATTTGGCTCGGCCAAACCCTGCCCAAATATCCTTTAAACAATTATAAATGCATCCTAGAGGCCTTAATTTGGTTAGAAAGCTAACCTAATGAGCCATTTTGATCAAATCAAAAGGAAGAACCTGAAGAAGAGGTAAATATTTCATCACCTCTTTCAAGTTCTTTTCTTCTTCCTCTTCTTCTTTCCTTGTTGTTTCCATTGTAAAACAATATCTACAGTATCTTCTATATACTGTGATGTTATTATAAATATGGTACAACCATATTCATTATTCTATCCATCTTATGAATGATATGTCACCATACGTGCGTATGTATGGCTTACCGTCTCCATGTTGTGTTATAGTTGTTATTCCATACATTATTATATTGGATGGGTATAATAATGATGTATAATTGATTTAAATAATAAATATAACATGTTAATGATTATGTATATATGATATACCATCCAATTATATATGATTTTAATATCAAAATAATGATATTGTCACTCGTGCGTACGTACGGATTACCGTATGCACGAACACGATGAGATTCGTTGACCATCATAACCTTTCAAGACTAAAATTAATTTGATGATTAAAAATAATGTTTTAAGACTTGATATAATTCTGTATATGAATAAGAAACATCCCATCCATAACAAACATGACTCACATAATAAATAATATAAAGGAAAACAAACTAGTTAACACTTGAAACGACGATAATACTAAAATACCATTAACAAAGCATTATTAGAAGATCATATATGATATCATAATTATGTATATGGTTTTTGTATAATTTAATAACAATGATTTAACTATTATACAAGAGTTTAATGTACCCTCGAGCAAGGAAAAATACAAGGTAAGGGTAAATTCTACAATCTCTTCATTATCCAAGGTTGTTTAAACGTAATTATCTACTGGGACTTCATTTTCATCCACATCCATGTTTCTTAAAAATTTATTTCAAAACATTTTTAATATTTACTATACAATGGGTTAAATTCATTTATACCCTTATTTGAACCTATATATTTTGAAAGGAATCTTTTATTCATTTTCTGAACAATGTACTTTATAACCATTTCGATAAAATTAAGGTAAGAATGTGTTTTTTAACTTATACGACGAGTGCGGTTATTCTCCGCCGTTATAACATCGTCGAAGCTTCCCTTACAAGACTATAATAATATTTTTAAAATAAATGTTTTATTTTATAATTATATACCTTTTAAATAATTTCAAAATAGAAAGAGATATTTCTCTAAAAAAAGGTTTTGATTTCATCTTTGTCAACATCATTTGATGGATTTTAGGCTTATTTGAAGTTGATTTATTATGATACAAAACATTCACATTGTATTGAAGGTTTTGTGATATCTTTGACTATGGATGTGTTATTTTTACACCATTCATGGTGTATGGATAAAGTATTGAAATTTAGTATGCTAGTTTTAATAAGAATATTTATGTTATGTTTAAACCTTTTCATATGAGGAATGCATTGGACTAGTATGTTCCGAGTTGGGGACCAGTAAAAGTAAGCCCTTCGGGTTGGGGTTTGGTTACAACAAACCCTCCGAGTTGGAGTCCAGTTACGGAGGCTCCCCGGGTTGGAGTCCGGTTACAGAGGCTCTCCGGGATGGGGTTCGGTTACAGAGGCTCTCAGGATTGGGGTCTGGTTACAGTTAGCCCCTAGGTCTTTGCACGAGGCCTTGAGACAGAAATTAAAGTCTGGCATTATGCATTCCATCATTATGAAAGAGGCTATTGATATTGTGTGTTATTATTCTACTAGTAGAATATCTTTGTGAATAAGTAAATGGAATTATCTTATTGTATATTTTCCATATTATGCAGAATTTTAATTTTAAAAGGATTTTTTTAGTCTTATACATTGCCTTAAATGTTTGTTCTAATTTATGAAAGTTTCCACTAAATTATTTACCATTACTAAGCATCTGAGCTCACCCTTTTCTTATGTTTTATTTTCCTAGGATCCAAGGATGTATTTTATGTTTGATATTCAGGTTTAATCTAAGGGAACAATGGCATTCTCAAAGGATTATTTTTTTATGTTGTTTGTTATAAAGTGTAATGTAACGTTCATGTATGTAATCTATTTTCCAAGACAGCTAAGCTGATTGGTCTTTCGAGACTTGATTCCTTGTAATCATGCCAATGTATTAAAATAATGTACCGACTTTGGGAATCTAGGGTTGGGATGTTATAGTTGGTATCAGAGGAAGTTTAGTAATAACCTTGGAAACTAGATTTAGATAAACTCTGATTAGAGCACATTACCCTATGATAGAATTTGAGGAATAGTATAGAAGAACTTCCTAGAATTTTTGTAATGTAGAGATTTTGTGAGTTTTCCAAGAAAATACATCTCAGTCTGGATACGAGCAGGTAGAGGCGGCTCTAGCACATATGTACCTAGGGGTAAAACCTAAAAACACCTCTTTGAGCTAGAATCGAATGGGAACTGGTGCAAGACAACAGGCCTTGCTGCACTCTTGGTTAAGACACTCCTGGGGGATATGCTTAGGATAATTCACATTTTCATTATAAGACATTATGAAGGATTTAGGAGTAAATACTTCCTCAAAGAAAACATTTTTATTATTATAGATTATATCCATAAACAGTTCAATTTATGTTAGGTATTTTACAAGTTTGGAATTATTCATTGTGATTCATAAACTGACCTAGTGTATGATATTTTGTTAGAAATGGCACCCAATAGAAGGAATGATAACTCCAATAATACGTATGATCCAAAGAGTAAGAAGGATCATACCTTTCATGGTATTCAGCCAACATTTAGGATAGAAATAGTCTCTCATGTATTCTCAACATATGAAGAAATAGTATCATGTGTTAATAAGATAAGAAAATAATTTTTTGAGTCCTATGTCTTTGGAGGGAAGCCATAGAATAAAAGGATGGTAGAGAGAAAGATGGATAAAGGGAATAAGAGAAAGAAATATTTTCCCATATGTGATAACTGTGGAAAGAATCAACTTGGTAAATTCTTTAAGGGAATGGGAGTTTTTTATAAGTGTGGTGAAAAAGAACACCAAGTACGTGATTGCAAGGGTAAAAAAAATGTATCAAATGTAAAATGCTTCATCTACATGGTGCTGGGACACTATATGAATCAATGTCCCAGTCATCAGAGTATACCGAAAATGATGCTATTGGATAATAATCAAGTTATGATACTACCTCAGATGATGAGGAATGACTAGTGTTCTTATGTTTTTATTATATAATTATTTCATTTGAGTGTTGTATCAACAATATACTGGTTATATTAATTATGGAGATAAATAAGTATTGTATTGCAGTACTATTTTATTGAGGGTTTGAGATTATATGGTTCTAAGAAAAGTGAATTAATAATAAGATACACTTTTTTTGGAAAATACATGCTTGAAGGAAAGTTAATCCTTAATATTTTCCTGATAACGAGGTAGTGATTTTGGAAGAAGAGATGGTTGATTTGGATAAATTATATTGCATATTTTTGACTTCCTTAGAACTAATTAATAGTTTGTTTATTTCATCATTGTTGGAATATTCAAAATTTTGGGATATAAGGAATATATCCAATATTATATAAAGAATAAAGGATCATGAATGTAATCAATAAGGTTTTATAGTAATTCAGGGTGTTACCATGTTTTTAAAGAATACATGATAAAGGTGTTCACATATTATTACATGGAAAAAAGGATCTTCATTGTGTTTAACTTCCTTATAAATTTTGGACGTTGAGTTTGGATAGAAGTATTTTTGATAAGTCTAAAGGTTGGAATGGATTAAGTTTGAAATTGGATACAATTGTTAAGGTTATTTTAGGATTGTTATAAAAAGGACAACCCATAGGTCAGGCGACAACCAATCGCGTCCAGCAAGGCCATGATACTTGAACCCGCAACTGAAGAGCGACAAGGGTGCATCACCTACCACTGTCCTACGTAATATCCTGGTTTGTATAATGTAGTTTTTTTAAAATAGTCTGAAAAATGAATATAAATTCTTTTTTTAATCCTATACAATTAATATAAATATAATATTTTTGAATTTTATTATCTTTTGGAATAAAAGATGATTTTATGGTAGGAATTAGTTGAAGGATGAAACTCTCTTTGTCAAGTATATATATATATATATATTCCCTCTTATTCTATGAATAAATTAATTATTAATCTTTAGGAAATATATATTAAAACTAAAAATGTTTTATCCTAATACCTTATGTTTTTTTGAACTGATGATATTTTAAATCATCACAAATCGATGGCTTTAAGGCCCTTAATTTGACACTTGTTTGTGATTGATGACCTTAATCACTCCCTATAAATAATTATCTTTTTCCTCCAAATATGTTTCTCTAATTTCCACCAATGTTCTCTTAATCGATATCATAATTTGGGGGTCACTTTTCCATTTCACTTTCCATCTTATTAAGAATACATTTTATTAACCCAATTTCCGATGTGGGTTTTCCACTAAGGTATTTTTCTATTTTTAACCTTTTATTTTTGAAGAAAAATTTCAAATTGTGGGCATTTAATTTATTTAAGGAGGGGAGAATGTAACACCCCAGGATTTCATAGTACGTAATCTGATTAAAGCAATTCAATAGTTTGTGCTACACACAACACCGAGTTCGAGCTCACAACAACTTACTAAACTAACCGTTCAAAAAGCGGTTATTAAAAGTATTAACTACATTTTGAATCTTATATACTCTCTATAATTTTAACATCCATATTATGTGTTTCTTATATATAATATAAGAACAAATTCATTTTTTTCAGATAAAATAAGTTTTTTTTCAAAAAATGAAATTTTACCACCTTTTAATGGAGAACCCTTTTTAAAACCAATATTTGACAATTTTATATATTCAATTTAATTTAATTAAATTATTATTTAGAATCAGGACATAAAAATTTAGTTTGGATAAATTTTTTGTACTTTTTTGATAACTTTCATATTTTGATGAATAGTGAAAATTACTAAATTTTAATTAAAAACAACTTTTTTAATCGAAATAATTTATATTGATAAATTATGAATTTTAATGGTTTGTAAGTATAATTAGATTATATTTTTATCATTTAATACAATTTAGGTCATTATAAGTAATTTAACATTTAAATTTGATATAAACACATGTCAATCTTTTGATAGTTTTTCCTTTTTAAAAACCCGCTTTTTGGTTTTAACAACGGAAATTAATTTTAAATTAATAAATGAAAATTAAATGTTTTGAATTTGTTAAAATAGATATCATTTTTGAATTTGGAATATCGAAAATAGCTTAGGGTGAATTTTTTTTATTTTCCTAAAAACTTTCAATTTTGTATGAATAGTGAAAAAACACTACATTATCAGTTAAAACCGACTTTTTATTTAAATAATTAGTTATTTTACTTTAATTTATTTTAGGTCAAAATAGATACATAATACCTATATATGTTCAATGTAATTCATTGGAGTCATTTTATAATAAGTTTAGATTTATAAAATTTTATCAAACTTTTTACCATCTTTTACCCACCTCCTAGAAGCATTTGCAAATTTGTATAAAACTTAATTTTACCGCTTATCTGAGTTGAATTTAGAAAATCCAATAGACACAGTTAATATCAGTAAGTAAAATGTGGTTCAAATAGATTAAAATAATTTTTGGTGAATAGTAACTTTTTTACTTTTATTTACCGTTGTTAAAAGTAAATAGGGTAATTAAGGGTAAAAATGATATTATAATTACCCTAACACATGTACTTATTCTATTGGATAAGTGTAATTATACAAAAAAAACTTTTGGAATAATATATGACCCTTTAGGTCCGCTTGGATTAGATTAGGACATTTATTATTATTTAATTTAAAGAAGAGTTAAAAGTGTAAAATTCAAGTTTTTATAACAAAAACATTTTAATATAGGGTTATACAAAAGATAAATTAGACTATAAATATTAATTATAAAGATAAAAATATTTAATACATAATTGTATTTTATTTATAATTTCGATACATTAAATAATTTAATTTATTTATGACACAATGATGATGCAGTAATTACCTTATTAATGAAATATTAAAATAATTGATATTATAAATATCCCAATAAATGTAATTTGAGACTTTTTATGAATTACGCTAATTTTCTAGGTTAATATGACATGTTAAGGTATATTATATAATTTTTTTTGAAGTGATAAGGTTTTTCTGACTTTCACAAAAACAAAATACCTAATAGTGTCAAAATTGACATAAATTAATTTTTAAAACAAATACTATAATATTGGTTGATATAATATTCCTAAAAATATAAGGATTGAAAAAAGGGCTTAAATAATATTATATATTTCATAAATGAACTACTTGAGGTTCGCTTGGATGTTTATAGTAAGTTTATTAACCATAGAGTGTAAGAATACAAGAAGACACGGTAAAAGTTAAATTATTTAACTTAGAGTTAAATCTAAAAGATAAGGTTAAAATGGTAACATAATATTTTCTAAAACCTATTGGTTCAGAGTATTTCTACCCATACCCACTTTTTATTCTAAATAAATCAATTTTGATCCATTATAAACCAAATATGATTTTATTATAAAATAATATTTCAATCTTTTCCTAAGGTTCCCCTCACCCATCTTATAAAGGAGAACTCCCCCTTCTCTCAAATTCACACTTTCAAAGCCATTTGTCTTGGCTATCCCCTGCCCACATATCCTATAAAATATCCTACCTTCATTCTAGAGGCCTTCATTTGGTCATAATGCTAAGAAAAGAGCCCTTTTGATCAAATCAAAAGGAAGAACCTGAAGAAGAGGTAAATATGTCATCACCTCTTTCAAGTTCTTTTCTTCTTCCACTTCTTCTTTCCTTGTTGTTTCCATTGTAAAATAATAACCCCGATATCTTATATATACTATTATGTTATTATAAATATGGTACAAACATATTCATTATTATATCCATCCTATGAATGACATTTCACCATACATGCGTACGCACGACTTACCATCCCCACATCGTGGTGTAGTTGTTATTCAATACATTATTATATTGGATGGGTATAATAATGATGTATAATTGATGTAAATAATAAATATAACATGTTAATGATTACGTATATATGATATACCATCCAATTATATACAATTATAATATAAAAATAATGATATTGTCACTCGTGCGTACGTATGAATTACCGTCTCCACAAACTCGATGAGATTCATTCACCATCGTAACAATTCAAGACTAATTTTCATTTTATGATTAAAAATAATGTTTAAAGACTTGATATAATTATGTATATTAATAAGAAACATCCCATCCATAACAAACATGACTCACATAATAAATAATATAAAGGAAAACGAATCAGTTAACACCCTAAATGACAATAATACAAAAATACCATTAACAAAGCATTATTAGAATATCATATATGATATAATAATTATGTATATAGATTTTTTATAATTTAATAACAATTAATTAACTATTATATAGTAGGTTAATGCACCCTCAACCAAGGAAATGTATAATTTAAGGGTTAATTCTACAATATCTTTATTATCTGAGGTTGTTTAAACGTAATTATCTACTGGGACCTCTTTATCATCCACATCTATGTTTCTTAATAATTTATTTCAAAAAAATTTACTATTTACTAGACAATGGGTTAAATTTATTTATACCATTATTTGAACTTATATGTTTTGAAATGAATCTCTTGGTCATTTTCCAAACAAGGTACTTTACAACCTTTTCGACAAAATTAAGGTAAGAATGTCTTTTTTGACTTATACAGCGGGTGCGGTTATTCTCTGAAGTTATAACATCGTCGAATATTTTCTTACAATCTTATAAGAAAATTTTAAAAATAAATGTTTTCCTTTATAATAATATAACTTTTAAATAATTTCAAAATCGAAAGAGGTATTTCTCTAAAAAAGGTTCTGATTTCATCTATGTCAACATCCTTTGATGGATTTTAAGCTTATTTGAAGTTGATTTATTATGATAAAAACCTTCCACATTGTATTGAAGGTTTTGTGATATGTTTGACTGTGGATGTGTTATTTTTACACAATTCATGGTTTATGGATAAAGTATTGACATCTAGTATGCTATTTTTAATACGAATGTTTATGTTATGTTTAAACCTTTTCATATAAGGAATGCATTTGACTAGTATGTTCCGAGTTGGGGGCCGGTAAAAGTATGCCATCCAGGTTGGGGTCCGGTTACAGTAGACCCTCCAAGTTGGAGTCCAGTTATAGAGGCTCTCTGGGTTGGAGTCTGGTTAGAGAGGCTCTCCAGGATGGAGTCCAGTTACAGAGGCTCTCCAAGTTGGGGTCCGGTTATAGTTAGCCCCTAGGCCTTGGCACGAGGCCTTAACACAGAAATTAAAGTCCGACATTATACATTCCAATATTATGAAAGTGGATATTGATATTTCATGTGATTATTCAAATAGTAGAATATCCATGTGAATAAGTAAATGGAATTATTTTATTGTATCTTTTCCATATTATGTTGAATTTTAAGTTTAAAAGGATTTTGTTTTAGTCTTATACATTATCTTAAATTTTTATGCTTATTTATGAAAGTTTACGCTAAATTATTTACCCTTAATGAGCATCTGAGCTCACCCATTTCTTATGTTTTATTTTCCCAGTATCCTAAGAAGTGTTTTATGTTTGAGATGCAGGGTTAAGCTAAGGGAACAATGACATTCTCAAATGATTATTTTTTTGTGTTGTATGTTAGAAAGTGTAATGTTACATTCATGTATGTAATTTATTTTCCAATAATGTTAAACAGATTGGTATTTCAGGACATGATTCCCTATAATCATGCCAATGTATTAAAATAATGCACCGACTCTGGGAATCTAGGGTTGGGGAATTACAATCGTCACCATCGACCCTTAATTATGGGTTTTCATCATCGATATTAACATATCTTTGTGAAAAAGATTGATTTTGAGTAGTCTCTTGAAAAATTTCAATTCCTTGTACTTCATCAGAACCACATTTAGTTTGAGTAAACTGATTTTCCTGAGATTTCATTTTTATTATGCTCAAACAGTCATTCTGGTCTCTTAAAATAGCATAGTACTTTGCATAATATATTTTATGTGCCTGTTGATCCAATAAAAATGGTTCATTTACTATAAGAAGACTTTTATATTTAATATCAACGATTCTATGAATCAGATGAAAACTCAATCCTCTCTCAGTATCCAACCACTGACATTTAAACATTGTTATGTAATTTTTCCCTAGATAACACAGTTCAATAATTTCACCCAGCATGGCATAAAAGTCAACTTTAGTTTCTCTATGATGCGATCCTCTCAAGCAGACTCCACTGTTCATTGTTTTTTTTAATTCCCCATATGCATGTGTGTGAAATTAACAACCATTCACCACATATGCATTATAAGATTTAACCATTTTGGATGGTGGGTTACTCATTATACATAGTTACTTATCAAATTTATCAGCATGTTGAGACACCTGAAAATTTGTAAAACAATTATCAATATAATAAATAATAAACTGAATTGATATATTACACCATCAATAATTTATGTTACCAGTTTTTGAAACCATTGAGAAATTTTTTTCTGTCGGCGTTCTTCAAGAGCAACTGCTGTAATTTGTGGAAGTCGTTTCTTGATATAATTAATTAACCAATAACCTAAAAATAAATTAAGTTTACTTGATGTAAAATAAATTATAGAATAAGTGATAGAAGCAATCATAGTACAAATATGCCATTTCTTTATAGTTGAGAAGAACATATGTATGGGCTATGTGATGTTCATCAACTAAAAGCCATCATTCATGAACTCCACTAAATCCTAGATCTAGATGATTAATAACTGATAATTGATTTTCTATTTCATCATCATCATTCCCCTCGTTCTATCCCATGCAGTTGTGTTTTGAGGGATATTCAGATTAAAAATAATGAGAGTAGAAAAAAGCAATTTCATCTTACAAATAAGTTTCAGCAATTGAGCCTTCAACTGATTCTTTGTTACGTAATTTTTCCTCAATTTCTGCATGCATCTCTAGAATGGGTACATCCATTGAAACTGTACCGGACCTCCACATTTAGCTTCATGTGGAAATTTAATATCAGATATTCCATTGAGTCAAATAAAGCCGGCGAGAAGAGTTTTTCCAATTTACATATATTGACAACAACATATTCTTCCAGTTTACTTAGTGCATCGTAGTCTATTGTCACCGCAAAAATGTCTTGAAAAAAATATTATATATCTGTTATCGTATCCCAAATAATATAATTCAACAAAACTATAAATCTAATCGGCATAAGTCTTTCCATTATAACATTACCATCATGACCTTTTAATCCAGTAATATGACCATTCTTAACAATCTACCCTAATTGGAAGCATATTCATTTGGAAGTCTCAAATATGAAATCCACTGAAAAAATAATAAGTGACTCTCTTTGGACAATGTATAATTTGATTTTGGATTTATTAACCTCTATGATCTAACATTTGAAACAGTTCAAGTTCTGGTCGTCTGCAAATTTGGGCAAGATCTAATCGTGCCTTTAAATTATCTTTGGTCTTACCTAAGGTATCCAAAACTGTATGAAATAAATTATCAAAATAGTTCTTCTCAATATGAATGACATCCAACATGTTGAAGACAAAAAAAGAAGACCAATATGGAAGATCCCAAAAAATGAGCCGTTTTATGCAATTACGATCTTTCCCAAAGTCATGAATTTTCTATTGGTTTACTATTGCCCCAAATGTGATGGGAGTTATTGAAAATACAACATATTTTAACTCTGTACCAGATATCATTTTTGGAGGTTCATCCCTTTTAATTGTTTCTTTTTTGAAATGAGATTTATTCCTCCTAAAAGGATGATCGTTTGGAATAAATCTGAGATTGACAGTCAACATAGAAAGGGTTTTTTTTCATTAATGAGCATAAAGGATTTGTTTTCTTTCATATAGTAAGGACATGATTTCGGACCATGTGTACTCCAGCCAGATAATATTCCATGTGATGGGAAGTCACTAATCGTCCACATCAGTGAAACTTTTAATATAAAATTTTGTTTCATAGCAACATCATATGTACTAAGACCATTACTCCACAATGAATTTAACTCAACAATCAATGGTTTCAAATAAACATCAATATTCTTTTTCGAATGTCCTAGGATTAAAAAGGTAAAAGAGATATAGGTCTCCTTCATCAACATCCATAGAGGTAAATTGTATGGAGTTATAAAGACAGTCCAACATGAATATTGACTACCATAAGAACTAAACAGACATAAACCGTCACTAGAAATACTCAATCACACGTTTCGAGCTTCTAAAACAAAAGACGGATGTAGTCAGTCAAAATGTTTCCATGAATCACCATCAAATGGATGATTCAAGATTTTATCAGTTGAAATCTTTGTTTTGTTCCATGAAATCATTGAATCTGTGTTCTAAGATATAAACAAATACTGCAACCCGGGTGTAAGGGGTAAATATCTAAAATATTTCACAGGAATCGATCCAGACTTCCCTTGACTTCCCCGATTGAGCTTATTTATACCTCAATTGTCCAAATGTGGAACAACTATCCCATTAATCATTTTACCAGAATATAAGATTCAATTATTTTCACATGCATGAATATTCCGATAACTAAGGATCAGATTACAAACTAGCCTCTTTCTCTCATAGTAATTTGCAGGTGACACATTTCCTTCAGGTAACAGTGTTTTAACCAAACAAAACATCTAATCAAAATAGTTGTTTGACATTGCATTATCTGTTTTAATAGCCCTAAATTTTGTAACCACTTATAATTTGCTTATCTTGCAACCATGATATAATTCATCCTTATCAGACCTCAATAAATCATAAAATTCAGATGGATCCAACTCAGGAGTTAAATCAATAGCATCTTGAATTTCAGTTTTTTGAACAGATGGACCTGCAATATCATGTACTAAATTTTGAAACTGTGATGGATCTGGAATCAAGTTATTCATATCTTCTTTGGAACTACGTTCGCCGTGTTGACACCCAAAAATATAATTTGGTTGAAAACCAAACTGCAAGAGATGTCCCCCAACCTTATCAAATGTGTAAAACGTTCTCAGAGAATTTTTTTTATAAGGACACTTAATTGTTCCATCTTAAACAAATTCTAGTTTTGATGATGAAAATGATAAGAAATCATAAACACCATTAATATATACAGGATTTAAACCAAAACTGTTTGAGCTTCAATGCTAATTTATCTAAGCGTGATCATCTAATAATGACGGTTGTCAACTTCCTTGTTCCATATTTTTTTACAAAATATAAAATCCTTACTGTTTTTGAATAATTTGAAATTAGAAAAACATTATCCAAAAAAAGAATATAAATAATTACAACTACTTCTTATTACTAATTATTACCATTTATTACTAATTATTACAATTTATTACTAATTATTACTAATTATCACTAATTATTACTATTTATTACTAATTATTACTAATTATTACTATTTATTACTATTTATTACTAATTATAAGTAATTATTACTATTTGTCAGTATTTATTTCTATTTATTACTATTTATTAGTATTTATTACTATTTATTAGTATTAATTAGTATTTATTACTATTTATTACTAATTATTAGTATTTATTACTAATTATTACTATTTATTACCATTCATTCCTATTTATTTCTATTTATTACTATTTATGTCTATTTCTTACTATTTATTACTATTTATTACTATTTATTACAATTTATTACTATTTATTACTATTTACTTTTATTTATTAGTATTTATTAGTATTTATTAGTATTTATTAGTATTTATTAGTATTTATTAGTATTTATTAGTATTTATTAGTATTTATTACTATTTATTACTATTTATTACTATTTGTTACAATTTATTAATAATTATTAGTATTTATTAGTATTTATTAGGATTTTTTACTATTTATTAGTATTTATTAGTATCTATTAGTATTTGTTAGTATTTATTAGTATTTATTAGTATTTATTAGTATATATTACTATTTATTACTATTTATACTATTTATTAGTACTTATTAGCATCTATTAGTATTTATTAGTATTTATAAGTATTTATTAGTATTTATAAGTATTTATTAATAATTATTACTAATTATTACTAATTATTACTAATTATTACTAATTATTACTAATTATTACTAATTATTAATAATTATTACTAATTATTACTAATTATTACTAATTATTAGTAATTATTAGTAATTATTTGTAATTATTATTAATTATTAGTAATTATTACTAATTATTAGTAATTATTACTAATTATTACTAATTATTACTAATTATTACTAATTATTAGAAATTATTACTAATTATTAGTAATTATTACTAATTATTAGTAATTATTACTAATTATTAGTAATTATTACTAATTATTAATAATTATTACTAATTATTAGTAATTAGTACTAATTATTACTAATTAGTACTAATTCGTACTAATTATTACTAATTATTACTAATTACGGCTAATTATGACTAATTATGACTAATTATTACTAATTATTACTAATTAATACTAATTATTACTAATTATTACTAATTATTAGTATTAATTACAAATTATTACTAATTATTAGGATTTATTACTATTAATTAGTATTTATAACTTTTTATTAGTATTTATTAGTATTTATTACTATTTATTACTAATTATTACAATTTATTAGTATTTATTACTAATTATTACTCATTATTACTATTTATTAGTATTTATTACTATTTATTACTATTTATTACTATTTATAACTATTTAGTAGTATTTATTACTATTTATTAGTATTTATTAGTATTTATTACAATTTATTACTATTTATTAGTATTTATCAGTATTTAGTACTATTTATTAGTATTTATTACTATTTATTAATATTTATTAGTATTTATTAGTATTTATTAGTATTTATTACTCTTTATTAGTATTTATTATTATTAATTAGTATTTATTACTAATTATTATTATTTATTAATAATTATTAGTATTTATTACTAATTATTAGTATTTATTACTATTTATTAGTATTTATTACTATTTATTAGTATTTATTAGTATTTATTACTAATTATTACTAATTGTAATAATTTATTACTATTTGTTTTCTAATTATTACTATTTATTAGTATATATTTCTATTTATTAGTATTTATTACTATTAATTATTATTTATTACTAATTATTAGTATTTATTACTAAATATTAGTATTTATTACTATTTATTACTATTTATTAGTATTTATTTTTATTTATTAGTATTTATTACTATTTATTAGTATATATTACTAATTATTACTAATTATTACTAATTAATACAATTTATTACTAATTGTTAATATTTATTACTATTTTTTCTAATTATCACTATTTATTTCTAATTATTACTAATTAGTGTTAATTACTATTAATTACTGTAAAATACAGCTACTAATTACTAATTACTGCTAATTATTTATATACATTACTAATTATCTTTAATAATTATTAATTATTACTAATTACTAATAATTAGTACTAATAATTTAATTTTGTTATTACAAATAAATATTGATGACAAAACAATTTAAATCTAACTTAATTATAACTAATCAACAATAATTAAAATTAAAATAAAGAATGAAATAAATACTAAATTAAATAAAACATAAATACCTTTAAACCCGATCTCTTATAATTGTTGGCGGCTTCACAACTTCTTCATAAAAAAATAAAACTCTAAA
Source organism: Viscum album (assembly GCA_963277665.1). NCBI lineage: Eukaryota > Viridiplantae > Streptophyta > Magnoliopsida > Santalales > Viscaceae > Viscum > Viscum album. The sequence continues at coordinate 1,377,184,161 of OY728138.1, read as the reverse complement.
AAAATTTTACTCTAAAATTAGAGTTTACAGAAGAAGAGGAAGAAGGAATTCAGGAGGATAGAAGAAAAAATGGAGGGGGGTATATATAGGTTAGATTAATTGCGATGAGAGTATTTCTGACAGAAATCAAGTCGCAAATAGTACTTATTGCGACGAGTCCTGTCGCAAATACCTTCGGCCACATTAATTACGGCTGGTGGTAAAAAGGTTATTTGTGATAGACCCTGTCGAAAAATGTAACCTGCTATACATTATTTGCGACGGGACAACATCCCGTCGCAAATAGGTTTTTACCGCCACCAGTTATTTGCGACGGGTCCCGTCGCAAATACCCTCCGGGGGTCAAACTAGTTGCGACGGGTGGTGCCAACCCATCGTAAATACCCTTTTGTGCGGTTTGGCGTGCAAACCGCGCCAATCCGTGCGTAATTTTTTGTAGTGGGGTGCCTATTCCCGTCGCAAATAATTGGTTATTTGTGACGGGTTGGTCAACCCGTCAAAAATAAACTCTTCGACATACTATTTGCGACGAGATTAAATCCCATCGCAAATAACAGTTTTTCCTGTAGTGAGAGATCTCTCATGAGTTTCATTTGTGTAGACTGTTAGATAAGGGACACTGTTAGAGTAGCGACTCCTGACATGACCATGTCTTCCCTTGTATCCTCAAATATGATGACCTCTTCCCCTAGTTCCCCAATCAAGTTTAAAGAATTTGGGTTTATAGTCAAGATCATCATATGAGAAGGGATACATTAATTAAATAAGATTAATGAAGATGAAGATCAACTCCTCTTCTGATGGATACTCTGTATGATGTGTCGACTCTTGTTGTACCATTTAAGAGGGCGGTGCCCATGATTTTGAGACTGTAGGCATGAATTATGCTAAATTCAAAGACAAATTTGGCCTTGGAATAAGTTCATATTCCTATGTTTTATTCTTTCTATTTTAGCCTTGTCGTTTTTTGGAAGACTGGATTTAAGAGGAATGAGCATCCACTTGAGTCGACTATGTTGTAGTGGCAGTGGATGGGGGAACAATCAACTATTATAACTATTCTTAGAGGATAGAATGAGTTTGTATGATCATTTTTTTACTATCCAATCACTGAACTTCTGTGTACCCATGCGGTTAACTCCATTCCATTCATTTTCCTCCTTCAGATTATTGGAAGAAACACGTTCCACTTGCGCAGGTGACTTGCCCAGTTTCACTTGTCTGAAGTACACTATATTTGGAAGGGTGTATTTAAAAAAACACTCATGGATGTTGTTCCCTAGTACTTAATGGAAGGGAAAATAGTCCAGGAGATCTTTGTTACCATCATTTATGTATTTCATGGGATTTGGAAACTTGATCAAGTTGTTCTCCAATGCCAAGATAAAGTAAAAGGGGACTTGGCTATTTAAAAAAGAATAGATTATTTTTTTTCATCACCTCAATCCATTTTCACCTCCACTCTATTTGATCATCCTGACGAGGTGAGTGTTGTTGCTGACGCTCAGGAGGCAGAGTCATATGATATGGTTCAGTCTTTGGTGTGGTTATAGAGGCATGCTTATGTGTAATAGTGGAATCATCATCTTTCCCCATTTCTTTCCTTAATATGATATAATTACTTGGGGATTATATTTGGTCTGTTCGAGGGAGTATTCCACCCTTTGAACAATCACTTCAAGGTCCTAAAACCCTCCTCTATATTTTCATAGGGATAAGTGGTGTGCATAACTCATCATAAAGATTCTCTATACAGAGGGGAAACAAATCTTCTTGAAGAATCAATAGGTTTAAGAAGTATGTTAATCCTTTCCACTAATAAATAAAATCAGATACCCTTTCACTCACTTACTATTTTCATCTTTAGAGGTATAAGACTATTCTCTTCAATAACATCGAGTTGGATTGGGAAAGGAACTTCTGACGGAGGTCTTCCCACCCTATAATTGACAGAACCGATAAACTGGTGTACCAAACAAAGGATGTTCCTTACAGTGATTTCAAAAAGAACATAAGTTTCACTACCTCTTATTGTTTAGGGTTCCCCATCATAGGATCACAATAATAGATGAAATGCATCAGATGCTGCAATGGGTCTCTAAGCCATTAAAAAATGGAAATGTTGGGTTACCAAAGATTTGAAGGGGATGAGTTGGACTTAACCATTTAGGGTAAGGTTTCTTTTTCAGTTGTACTGGTATATGCCATCCTCCATGGCTTCCAATCAAGACATTAGTGACACAATAGTGTTCATGAGCCCTCAGTGAATGTCTGGATGAGCTGGAGCTTGAATAGGTGCAACGTTCGGTAGGTCCATCTGTGCCAACACTACTGGTATCTATCGTGGGTAACCTATAGGGGTAGGCCTATAAGGATGAACCTGGCTCGGTTATATTTTTTCACCTAATGGAGGGAACTATCAATCTGCTACTATGGGTTCCAAGTGTATTGGTGGTTAGTATCCCATATTGAAAAGATGTTCCATGCCTGCTTCATTCACTGTGAAGAACTCTATTTGATGAGGTAAGTTGGTTGGGAGTGTGAGTTGAGGGTATGATTATAGATTATATCTAGCTGGAAGACAATATTGGAGTAGTTTTGCGTTGAGTATCCTCAATTATTTCATCTCTTCCTCTTGTTGAGAAAATATTTCTTCGAGTGAAAGGGGATCAATATCTCCCAGAGGTAGGTGAGGAACAATCTTACCCTTACATTTTCCCTTTTTGAATGCCTTTTGAAGAGTTAATGGTAGAGTGATTGAGGGAATGAATAGATTCAAATCAAGTCTATAGTTCCAAGTATGCACACCTCCTTCAATTGTTTTAGTGTGAATCGTTTTTTGAACTGAAAATTCCTCATCTAATTCCTCCCATGAATTGGCCTCATGTTCTGTAGAGTTTCTAGGGGCAGTATTAATGACATTCATTGATTCAGAATGTATTTCAGGCATTCTACCAGTGTACTTGTGAGACTAACTATTTCTATGACCTCCATAAGGTCTTTTCCTCTCTTTCACTGATTATCTGGGAGCTGTTTGGAAGATAGTAATCTGAATGGAATCTCTAAACAGTTTAGTTGTGCATATTTCTAGTGAGGTTACTAGAGCACAAGATGGTAATAACTAAGAGGATCCATCCTATGATGTTTCACCCAATCAATAGAAGACTTATTTCCTATAAGTAGGAGGTTTATGAGGTGAAAAATCACCCAATATTGAGGAATGGGGTCATTCTCATTCCACTTTATCAACATTTAGGTCTTGGTTTTTGACCATGAAGGTTGGGTTAAAAAATCCCCCAGACCTACAGGCTGGTCTTTCTTCTTATCTACCATGGATTCTATTTATGTTACTGTACATTTGATTCTATGGAGTTTTTTCCAAACATGGGTTGGGTGAATCATTTGGTATGCACCTGAATCACCCACTTCTGAAGACCTTTGCGCTGTTTTCAAATTTTTTTTATCTAAAAATAGACTTCCCCTAAGTGGGAGGCTTTCTCGATATTTTTAGATTATTGATGCAAAAGTATCTAAATATCCTTCTCTCTTTTGGCTCAACATCAATGATAGTTGGCCAAATCCTTTTTTTATTGATCATATCATCAATTATGGATAGAATTAATTTTTTGAAGATGTCCAAAAGCTATAACATTGCATGACACCACTTTCAACAGGATTTTTTGGTTTGGGATCATAGTGAAATGTAACGCTCCGTGTCCACCACAACCTCTGATATAAAAACCAAATGGGGCATCAACAATCAACTATCACCAAATTTTTAACACACCGCGGAATGTGCGTTGAAGTTCTCCCCACTATTTCTCTAGATTTTGTGCAGCTAGGAGATGCACCAAGTCAATTTATCATTGAATCCTTTCTATTACCTTGACGTGACATTGATAATCATCATTGGGTAATAATTTTTATCTCAAATGATGAAGAGTTTTACATATATTGATATGGATGTCTTGAACTCAATCTCTAACAATTCCTATGGAATGATGTCTTGATGGGTAGATAATTGATAGAACATGGATGTTATGCTATCTATAGCCACCTACTTCCTGATGATTATCATTTCAAACTCATCTTTTTCTAGAGGTTCCTCAACCTGGTCTGAGGAAATTAGATGTTTTTGCACTACTTTATCATAAACAACAATAATGGAAGGAACATCCTCTATCATACTAGAAGGAAGATGACCCCTGGGTAGTTTAGATAATGAATTTCACCTTGGGATATATTCCAATTGAGAAATAATTTCACTTATAAATGAAAAGGAATCAGATGTGACTGAACTTTTTTCCCAAGTTCTTCATGATAGGAGGGATATCTCATCACTACATCACCAAGGGGAGGAACCTTATGATGATTTGAATCACTACTACTTTGAGATCTTTCCCAGTGAACACCATCATGGGGATGACTACCATGGTGGATTACAGAAAGGGGGATACCCTCTTACTCCTTGATCATCTGGACATGCATAGGGTTGTCATGACCCTCATCGAGAGATAGGCTCTTGAGACCAATAAGGTTATGGTCATGAAACAATCCTTCATGGTGATGTTTATGAGGAGGACCTTAAGAATTACTGCTACGACTCATGCAATTTGTTAGCATGAGAGTGGGATATTGAGATTGCAAAGATAAGAGTCCGAGGGCTTCCAGAACTGCATCATTAGATAGAGAGGTATCATAGATTATCTCTTCATTTTCCGATCATATTTGGTGAGGATTATTTTTTTATTCCTTCTTATGAGATACTGGGGACACTTTCTAGGGGAAGTTGTTTTCACGGGAAGGGGTTTTTTCCTACCTTGGAGTGTCTATTGGGATAGGTTTATTACCTCTAGTTAGAATGAGTTCATGTTCCCAATCCAATTTTATATATATTTACTGGGAGTTTTCCCCATAAACCTCTTATACGGGAGAAGAGGTGTGTGTCTTCTCTGAGGTGATATATTAATGGTCAACCCTGTTTATGGGGACATATCTTTTCTTACATCCTTCTGACACCACCATCATCACAATTATAATTCATTCAATGGTTTTTCGTATGTGGGTGGAGATTTTCATCTTCCATTTCAACATTTTCAGGATATTCTTGGTGACTACAGTGACTGTTGCAAGGATATATGATCATTACACATTTGGAGTAGGGGTATTTACTTGCTCTTATCCTCCATTTCTTACCAGTGGATACTGAAAATAATAAATCATTGGTACAGGGTTTGAGTCTTCCCCATGTTCATTCTCGGGGATTTTTGGTTGATTTCTCAAATTATGCTAGAGGAAATAGCTTGGAAGATTGATGATTGTAGGCAGGACTATGCGCTTACTTCAGTTTTTCACCAAACGTGCATAGAATTATTCCTTGAAAACTTCTAGGAAAGGATAATTTTCGGCTGTATAAATGTGGTAATGGTTTTGTGGCTACTCATGGATTTACATCGAATTTGACTGGTGGGATTTCTCGTTGGGGGAATGTTTTTGTTCCTTCTCACTATGTGTCACTGTATTTGGTTAACAGTATTCTTTGATTGATGCTAGAAGAGTCTACTAGAAATCTTGGTGGGTTTAGGTAGGTGTATGTTCCTTCTCATAGTGTACAACTAAATTCGGATGATGGCCTTCCTTGTATGCTACGAGAAATGTTTTCTGGATAGCCGAGTGAAGGTGGGTGGATGTATTTTCTAGTTTAAAGCATTCCACTAAATTTGATTGGTGGGATTTTTCGGAGGGGAGAGGGGTGTGGACCTACTCTCTATTGACTAGTTTCTATTCCAAGTTGGTCATCTTGTGTGCTTGTGTATAGATGACCTGGGTTGGATTGCCAAGGATGGATCCCTCATCACATTTAGGGTTCACTACAACACGATCTGGTGGTGGAAATTGCTAGAAAGAGCCCTTTTGAATCACCCTTATGTCTTCAGGATAAGGCCATACATGGCCTCTTGATCCACATCCCTATGAAAAGGGAGGGATTGGTTGTTTTGTTCTGGGGATAAAATCCCAAAACCTTTGAAGACAATGATAGGTTATGCTTTCTTTTGGACCACCTGTCATCACAGATCGAACAATTGGTGGGGATTTGCAAGCTGGATGGTCTGTCGAGCAACATCTCAGGTTAGGATGGTACCATTATGACAATACTCTTGAACGAGTGCATTTGAGACCTAATATTGTAAATTATGGGTTTGTGATGGTGTCCTTTTTCTTGGATGAAGAAACTGAATGAACAATAGAAAAATGAATGTGTTTTTAGAAGTTGGAAGGACGCCATTGAATTGAAGGGAGTTCGAAGAGAAAGTGTCTGGAATATAGGTGAAAAATACAAACAAGAAAACCCCATTAAAGTATCATCTCATTTAGATGAACACATGAATATCTGATTTTCTTGTTTGGACCTCTTTTATTTTGAGAGAGAAAGGGGCGTAACAGGTGGGTGAAACTATCATCTTGGTTAAGGATTTACATCGAGTTCACTATTTTGGATTCATACCTGAATTCTATGTGGGTTTGGAATGGTGTTTTTTATGTTTGTGGAATAAACTTTACATAAAAAAATATCCAATGGGGTTTATTCATGGAACCAAAATCATCGAACAATTCTATATCCATGAGAGACCTTCTTTTAAAAGGAGGGTTCTCATTGGGGAGTTTTTCCAATGAAACTTAAGAACTAACATTGGTCAAGAGTATGGGAGGTTGAGATCATGAAACCCTTTTATGGGGAATTATTTCCTACTATGGAAATCTCTTATAGATTTTATATATGTTCATGAATCCTTTATTAATCCCCAAGTATGACATGGGTAAACCTTGAATTAACAATGAATTATTAGCATGTACGGAACTTAGAATCATCTGTATGTATCAAAGGTTGTTAATAAATTGAGATATATGTATATATCCAATGTTATATGTCAATGGTATCCTCTTATATATAAATTAGATATTCTTTTTTCATTATTACATTGATGATTATTTTAAGCTACACAGTGGGGAACTCTAGTGTGTATCATCACCAAGGGAGATGAGATTTGTTTTGATGTCGAGATCATACCCATAAAACGGGTTTATATCCATTTTAAATAAATTACAAGCAATGTAGTTTTGTTTCAATTAACATGTCACATCATAACTTTTAAGGTCATGTGATAAGGACCAAAAAATGCAATTTATCATTATGCAGTGATGATTCCTAGGTGAAAGGATCCTAGTCAATGTTTTGTGTGGGAATTATTCCTAATTGGCCCATAGAAACTAGAAGGGATATATATTCTAGGGTTGAATAATACTATACTGGTAATGTGGTCCAAATATAATAGGATTTATTTTGGTGTGTTATGTTCAAACCTCAAGTAGGCTTCCTACGTTTCCCACTTGGATAGAAATCAAAGTCCATGTAGTTCGATTGTGAGGACCCACACATATGGAGGCCCACTGATTTTTCTCATAAGGGAGTATGGCCTTTCGAAATGATTAAATTGGTGGATTTTTCCTAAAAAGGATTCTCTATGAAAGGGTCCATGAGGGATGTATCAACCCATAGTGATTTGGAGGATTCTTTCGGGATTATAACTAAGGAGTATGCCCATGGATAAGTATGGTGATATTGTTTGGGCTTCTTTCTAAGGAGGATTACCTATGGTTTGATTTATATACTTATTCCTAAGGATGATTATGTTGATAATATTTTGGGCCTTATACCAAGTAGAAGGGCTGTGGATTAGTTGGGGCTTACACTTGGGATGATGCCCACAATGTTTAGGATCGTGCAGATGTAATTATCCCCACTAACCTCTAAACCCACGCGAGTCATGATCATTGTGAGAAACAAGAGAAATAAAAAGGTATAATAAACCACACAAAAACGACAGGGTATTACTCTAGGAGGGATTCCTTATACAAGGGTCTATGAGGGATGTCTTGACTCATGGTGATTTGGAGGCTTGTTCAGGTATTACACCTAAGGAGGAGGCCCATGGATGAGTATGGTGATATTATTGGGACTTATTCCTAAAAAGGATTCCCAAAGGTTGTATTTAGAGGATTATTCCTAAGTATTATACACTTGAAAAGATTTTGGGTCTTATACCAAGTAGAAGGCCAATGGATTAGTTGGGGCTTGCACTTGGGATGATGCCCATAGTGTTCAAGATCTTGAAGATATCACTACGACCACCACCACCAACCTCTAAGACCATGTGAGTCATACTCAGTGTGAGAAAGAAGATAAAGTGGAAGGCCTGACAAACCACACAATATTATTTTATCTAAGGATGGAAACATGACCTTAATGATACATGCCTATAGAGGCACTACAAAGCATGGAAAGAGGATTATCCAAAAAATATTCTTTTCCAAAACATGCATCTAACTATGTGTATGTCATGATTGTGGCTATCCTATAAGTCTACATGAGTCATGATGAGTCATTATTGAATTTGAGAACCAGGTGGAAGCAGAAGATCTTGAAAACCACACATGCACCCTTCCTCTGGTGGAAGAGGCATGAGTGACAACACTTCCCACCCATAATTGTGTACTGGACCCAAATTAAGAGTATAAGTAACGATTGTAACTCTCAATATCATATAGGTACCCATCTAATCACCCATGAAATATTCAAACCACCCAAAACCTCCTTTTGGGTGGAAAGCACAAACAAATTACCCTTGGATATAAGCATAAGGAAATTAGGGTCACCTAAGATTTGAGGAATGGATGAAAAAAGTATACTCCTTTATAAATGAATGAGTACCCTATTATTTATTAGAATCCATGCATAATGATCTTCTCACACTCCCACAACCTAGGAGTCCTGATGAAGTCAACCTTGCTGACCATCCCGATCACACCCCTTACCACAAAAGGCTGGGTCATAATATCTAGAATTGTTTTATCTTAATGGAAATCCTTAATGGCATGGTCAACTTTGGACAGGTAATTTTAGACAATTATATAGAGTAGGTGGTTTTAAAAACCATCACCCAATTAGAATAATAGGATGGTTTGTAGAAAGTTACGAACATGTGAGCACAAAAGTATAAAAATTGGATGACTTAGAAAATAGTTGATCGAGCTCATAACCTTCCGAAAGCATAGTTACATAAACTTGTGATAGCTCCACCACCCAAGAAGGATGCATTAGATGTGATTCCCACTAGTGGGAATGACCACCTGAAGTAGTAAGAGACAGAGGAGGAAGAAACATATTCTAATCAAAAGAAATCCCTAACTCTTACAGATTTCTTCCTTGAAACATCTTCCACATGGGAACTTCCCCACCAAAAAATCCATCATTTAGAGAATATCTCATCTTAAGTTCTGTCAACACCATACACTTGATAAACCCCTTATTTGATGATGAGTATTCCCCTGAATATAGTTTCCCTACGTATAATTGGGGAATAAGAGGATGCATGCATCGAAATTAAGGATACAGGGGAAAACACGAACATGGTCAGACTCAATATTCCGGTCATATCCCATTAGAGGATATATATACAGTCATGAATCATGGAAAAGCAATCCAGTAAGCCAAAAAGAGGAAAGGAGGTGACTCATAGCCCTCCAATTGTCTCCCACATTTGATTGTAATGCAAGACTACTTATAAGGGGTTCAATTCGATCAGCCCAGGAAATGAATAAGGATAGTCCAAAACACAACACTAACAGAAGATATTACCTTAAACTCTATGTAGTCTCCCATTCCACCCCCTCAGATGCTCCAACTCCCAAACTTCATGCCCAAGAGCTACCCCCCTATTGGGAAGGGCCGACCTCTGGCACAAAATTACGATGTTCTGAAATAGATTGTTGTAACCTCGGCCATGATCTGAATCCTTGATGAAATTAGTGTTACAAAATTACTTGGAGAGGAACTTGTTGAATCCCTCTAGATCCCATATAAATTTGAGACATAATTCATTGCCACCGTGGTCTATCGAGTTGAGACCATGTACTTAGGATGTCATGTATCCATATCATTCACTGATAAAGATTAAGAGGAGGCCATCCAAGGGAATATCATACCCTTTTACATTTAAGGAATAATTAAAAATGTCAATGTCCAAAGGGTGCTAATTGATAATGGATATGGATCAATATCATCCCAGTTCAGTCTCTCGAATGTTTGGGGTATAGCGAAGGGGAATTTTCGCCAAAAAAGTCGACTATTATGGGATATGATAAGTGTGAGAAAATGACTCTTGGGAAGATCAAGATCAAGACCCAATTTGGAGAACTCGCATATGAGGCTGAGTTCATGGTTATCTAGAAAGACACTACATATAATGTCCTACTCAAAAGGTGTTGGTTCTGTAAGCACTTGGTAGTACCATCGATATTCCATCAATGTATAAAGTACCCCACCAATGGAAAGGTCGAAATACTAAATTGAGACAACGACCCCTTTGTGACTTGTAGATACACATATGCCGAAGCATATTTCTAAAATGATGTTAAGAAATCAATGGTAGATGATGATATATAGGTGGCAGTTCCCAATGGCTCAGGAACTATTTTTGTGACTACCTAGAGTATGCTCAAGGGTGATTATGTTCTCCCTATCAACATGGTTGATGTAGTAGATATAATCCTAGAGGTACAAGCCTATCATGTCCATAAAAACAACAACTATATCCAACATCTCTCTACAACAACTTATATATAAAGGGATGATGATGTCTCTTATAATAGCATCCCACACCCTAATACTGATGGAGAGGCTCCCAGACTACCATCTTCTCCTAAATATGTATCCACATACTTGGAAATGTATGAGGACGATCTCAATAATTCCCCTCCATCATTTGAGGAAGGTGTCTCCATCAACATAGATGAGATCAGGAAGATAAATCTGGGAACATAAGAAGACACAAAAACTACTCTGATTAGTTATTCCATGCCCCTTGAAGAGAAATATATGTACATTGCATTTCTGAATCATCACCAATATGTGTTCACCTTGAACTATACAGAAATTCCTGAACATAATCTAGATGTGGCTATGCACCATCTCAGACTGCCCGATGAGCATCGACGCTTTAAGAAGGAAACCTGGAGAATGCACCCCTCTCATGCCACCAATATAGAAGTAGACGTTAAAAAATTGATCAAATCCAACTTCTTCAGAGAAATAAAATACCCAAGATGTGTTGCTAACATCGTCTTCGTCAAGAAAAATAACAAGAAGATTAAGGTATGTATGTACTTCAGAGACCTTAACTAACATTTCTTGAAAGATTATTTCCCATTTCTGATCACATAACTCTTTATTGATGAAACTATTGGATTACAATCCCTTTCTTTTATAGATGGGTACTCATGGTACAATTAGATCAAGATGGACCTCGAGGATGAAGAAGCCAATGACTTCAGGGCACCTCAACAGATCTTCTATTACCAGGTCATGCCCTTTGGATTAAAGAATGTTGTTTCCACATATCATCATGCCATGCATCACATCTTTAATCTATTCTTGGGAAGGATATATGAGTTTTATGTAATGAACATATCATCAAATCCCAAAAGAGATGTGATCACTTCATGAATCTCCGAACAATCTTTGACACGCTACAACAACACAGTCTAAAGATGAATCTACTAAAGTGTACTTTCTGTGTAAAATCAGGAAAATTCCTTATATTTTTGGTACACCACCGCGACATTGAAGTTGACCTAGAGAATACCAATTCTATTTTAGTGATGTAACCCCCATAAATCTAAAAGATCTAAGGGGACTCCAAGGGAACCTTTCCTACTTTCAGTGATTTATATCCAACCTGGTCGACAAAGCTCTCCCCTTTACCAGGATAATAAAGAATGGAGAAATATACTAATGGGATGATGAATACCAAAAATCTTTCGAAAGTATCAATAAATACTTGCTGCACCCATTGGTTCTGATGCCTCCGGTGGAAGGGAAGCCAATCATCTTATATGTGGCCACCATGGAAAACTCATTGGGAACCCTCCTCATGTATAAAAATGACATAGGAAGTGATAATAGTATCTTCTACCTTAGTCTAACCATGATAGGTACTGAGACATGATATTTTGATGTCGAAAAGAACAATATTGCACTCATTTTTTCTGTACAAAAATTGAGGCATTACTTGGAGAACCTTGAATTCTACTTGGTCTCTCATATTGACTTGCTCAAGTACATACTTGGCCTCCCCATGTTGACTTGGCACTTGGATCGATGGATGGTCATTTTGTAGCAATATGACATTCGATTCGTATATTAGAATTCGGTGAAATTGCAAGCCATGGATGATTTTCTCACAGCACATCCTATCCCAAAAATACACTGAAAGACACTGAGCTCCCAGATCAAGAGGTCTAATATTCCCATGACACTCCATGTATTTGAGAGATGTACTTTGATGGAACCTCCTAGAGTCCTGTCGACATAATAATGGTAAACAAGAAGCTCAATCATGTCGATCTAGGGATTGTGTTTGTCTCTCAAGACAAATCAGTTCTTTCCTACTCTTTATCATTTTCCTAAGGCTGCAAAAATATTGAGGATGAGTACCAATCCCTCACCGCCGAATTAGCTCTATAGCTGCAAATATCCAATCTAAATTTCAAAGGGGACTTAGAAACAGTGATAAAACATATCAATGGTTAATATTCCATTAAAAAGGAATAGCTAACCCCATCACTAGCTATGATAGGGGACTAATGGAAGAATTCCAATTTGATCCCACCTTGAATTATGTCTCTCGATCAAAGAATTCTTATACCGACGCACTGACTAATGCACATGCCATCCTCACTGACCTAGATCAAGTGGAAGCAACCATCCATATAACACATCTAAGAATGGTGTCATCAATCATCGTATGTGATATAGAATAAATAAATCAGTTCTATACCACCCAAGAGTGTGATTAACCAATGAACACTCATAGATGGATGGATCCTATAATCAATTATCTTTAAGATGGGACTCTCCTAATAGATCATGTAGAAAGGTAAAATATTCGGTTCTAGGAAAAAAACATCACTTTGAATGATGGATTGAATGAGAATAAAATACTCTAAAAAGATGGATTTGAATGAATTATCCTTAGGTGCATAATATAATGAGAATTTCTCACTATCATGGAGAAAGTCCATGCATGCTCTTGTGGTGCCTATCAATTTGAAACCCGACTCTCCCACGAGATCAAGAGCTTGGGATACTGTAGGAAAACCATGATATAGAACTGCGTGGAATTCACCAAGAAATTTCATACATGCTAGATTCATGAAAACTTCATCCATCAAACCTAGAAATTGCTACAAATGGCTAAATAGTCTAGGACATTTTCCATTTGGGGGATGGAAATTTTGAGGCCATATCCCCTAGACAAATCTAAGTAGTTTAAGTACATCCTTACTTCTACCAAATTCTTTTCTAGGTGGCATAAGGAAATACCCCTCCAGGATGTTGGGACAAAGAATATCATCAACTTCATGAAGTCCCATATCATCATGAGGTTCAGAGTCCCTCACACAATATTGACAGACAATGGCACCAAATATTTCTTCATGGAGTTGAAGAAGTTATACCAGGAGTAAAACATAGTTTCCAATCACTTATATTTCTATCATGTAGTGGATAATTGATTGATATAGGTATTCAATAATAATTTGTTGAATATAATTCAAAAGTTAGTGAACAAGGATAAGAAGTCCTATCTGGATAAACTCCTCCATGCTTTATGGGCCTACCGTACCACCACACATACCGCTACACAAGAAACAAAATAATCATTGGTGTATGTGACCAAGGTAGTATTACCCATATAGGTCTAGATTACCTCACTTTGAATATCCATTTTCAAAAAACTCTCATATGATGAAAAATCTCAAAAGTGGATGGAGGAGTTAGAATGGCTAGATGAGAAGAGGTTGTGGACATTGCGCAATCTATAAATTCATTAGAACCAGATTTCACAAGCCTTCAATAAAAGGTTCACCTCCATTCATACAAATAAGTAGAATTGGTGCTGGCTATGCGAACCCCAATGATACTAGGAAAGAAGCCCCCAAAATTGGATCCTAAATGGGAAGGAACTTATATTATACATAAGGTCTATCAGAATGGAGTCTACTCAATGGGAACAATGGATGGGAAGGGTGTCACACCACCCATTAATGCAAAATTCTTAAGGAAATACTTTATATAGATGCCACCATGAGGTCTTTAAAATTGATTTAAGTCCCATCCTTTGTCCTCACCACATGATGTTAAACTGCATGGAATATCTCGTCCTAGCAACATGATGTTAAACTCCATGATTTTTTTATTTCCGCAAGATGTTAAACTGTAAGACCAATGTCCTCACTACATGACATAAAATTGCAAAGGTATGTGATATCCGTCTCTATTCATGTCGAGTAACATCATTCCTTATATCATGATGTTAAACTACATGACTTTCTAGAACTATGTACGGTTTGATTCTCATTTTCAATAAGATACTTAGGGATACCTTGATCCTTATCTTGGTCCAGCCACTGTACAATGCAAAATACCCATGTCCTACATAGGGCCCTTATCGATCCTTTTTTCTTACACTGAGTATGGATCATGTGGGATTAAGAATTATAGAAAATTAATCCCCACATGAACAAGGCATATTAACCTCGATAGGACCCAGTCCTTACCATAAGATGCTAAACTGCATGGCTATCCAAAACTATGTTTGGTTTGATTGTCATTTTCATGAGATATGTAGTGACTTCCAGACTTCCACCCTTGCTCCTAACGAAAACATATCCTTATATTAATGTCATTCCACCTTCATCCTCCCCACATGACATTAAACAGCATGGAATTTTCAGAACTACATGTGGTTTGATACTCATTCTCATGAGATTCATAGTGACACCCAGAAATCCACCTTTGGACCTAACTGGAATGGCACCATCAATTCATGAAGGCTCGCCTCTATCCTCAATGCATGATGTAAAACTTCATGGAACAACAATAACTCTATGTAGCTTGATTAATATCATTAAAGAATATATAGTGATTCCTGGATCTCCAATCCTCGGCCCAACTGCAACCGTCAATGGAAATAATGCCCACCTCCTCATACGGGTCAGAACTACATAGATTATTTCATGTTCCAAAACTACATGTGTCTTTATTATCAACCTCATGAGATATTTAGTGATGCCCAATCTCCATATTTAGGCCCAGATGCAACATCATAACTTTTTACATCAGTCCACATCAGTCATCACCATGAGAAGCTAAATTTCACGACTTTCGAGAACTACATGTAGCTTAATTCTCACCCTCATGAGATACATCACGATGCCCAAGCTTCCATCTTTGATCCCAGTCTCAACATTCCTACCCATTCACATTAGTTCCCAAATACTTACCACATGATGTTAAACTACACAGAAGTACGTCTTTATTGCATGAAGTTAAACTACACGAGACTACATCCTTTCCACATGATGTTAAACTATATGTAAGTACTTCCTTTCCACATGATGATAAACCTCACAAAAAACATCCCCAAAACAAGAAAATAAACTTTTAAAACCATATCCCATTTTTCATCATTCACTAAAGGTCCACAAGCGACTTACCTTGGTCAACAAGAATACAAGGTGCTTCCACTTTATTTCAAGAGCACCTCAAATCCATATACCAGACCTCACGTCTCATGTATCTAGGGCCACTATAACCTTCCATGCACCTTAAAAAAGATGTAAAGATTCAAGGAACCTTTGATTTATTATGCATACATACAAATATTTCTTGTATATGTGCCTATAGCCATCAACCAAATACATCACTCTAAGAAAGGACATTATAGTTCATGTGATCCCTAACATCATCACGACAACACTCAACACCTCATTGTCTATGAAACACTCTCTATATGAATATACCATATCATCACTCATGACATGAGAATATCTATCCATTATTTACAACATCTCCATCCCATGCTTGAGAAAATTTAGGAGTACTCTTAAACCTGGACATCTTAATTAAGCTCGTGTGTATCATCCTCCATACCAGATCCATGTTAGTCATGACCATAAACTGCAAGAATTTTAGTAAAAGATGAATGAACTTAAAATATATCACATAATGGTATAAATCTCAAGACCTTAACTGATAAAGAAAGAGGCATAAAACTTGGAAGGTTGAGAACCTGCAAAGGGAAACCTGAGAAAAAGTCAAGTCTCAACCTGATAAACCCTTCATCCTCATATTTTAGGAAACAATTAGGGCGCATACATAAAAGGAATAAAAATAATATGGTCTACCTTATAGACCTATTAATATCCAATATATTCTCACTGGACCAACTAGTTTGGGCCAAAATTAGAGCAATGTTTGTCACACCTCCTCGCCATAAGAATGCATTCACTGGGCGGTGACTTAACTTTTAGGGTACTAAAATCCTTCTTGTATTGTACAATTTCCACAAATAAAACTTCATGAGTGGGGGTTTCTTGAATCACCATAACCTTTCATGTCCCTTAGAAAGGATACCTGACTTCAAGGACCCTTTTATTGACTATGCATACAAGCACGTGGCTCCTACGTATGAGCCTATGGCCTTCAAAAAAAGTGTCACTCTGAAAAAGGACATTCAAGTCCTTGTGATCTATGACATAATCACGAAAGTACTCAACACCCCATTGTGTATGAACCACTTTATATATGACTGTCCCATATATTTCTCCTAACTCGAGCACTCTAGATCATGATTAATAATCCCCACACCAAACTATCCATGAGGATCCGATATCCTCATTGTTAAGTCACCATGTTTCATAACCTTTCTCAAGGATGGACTGCACCACTTTATTTCCTAACCTCTAATGGCCCACACTTCATTATTTGAAACCATTGGTCATAGTTTTTGATATTTTCATTAAGAGACACACTTCCCTAGGGTGTTAAAACCCTTCCGGGATAACTTTCTTCCCATACCCAACTTCATCTTCTAGATATTTTAGTCTTATAAAATTTTTCATAGCCCTTATAAAAAAGTGGAGATTGTATTTCACTTGGAATACTACCAAAACATAAGGGCCCTAACCCACCAAATAAAGGCATCTTCTACTTTCCAGAAAGGATATTAAATCCCTGTGAACCTTTGCAATAATGTGGTGGAACCTGACATTCCAGAATGTGATGGGACATACCAGGAATATCTGTGCCATCTCATATTCATGGACTCAAACTTCTGAGTTATGATTTACACCATATATACTCTAACTATTTAGGCATGCATGATATCTCTAGTATTCAAACCCTAACCATATTACTTCCATGAATCATCCATAGCCCTTGAAAAATATACCTAGCTTAAAGGACCCTTTGCTTGGCTATGCATACTTGCCTATGGATCCCGTATATGTTCCTATGGATATCAACCAAATGTATCACTCAACAAAATTGGAATTATGATCCTTGAGATCCTCTGCAACATGATGGAATGAACCATCACCTCAAAGTGATTTTGGTCATTCCTGGAATGTTCACACCATATCCCATGATCATATAGAAGGTCCGAGCTAAAATACCCTAAACTAAAGCGATAATAGGTCTGAGCCAAAATACCCTAAACTAAAACAAATATCAGGTCCTTGATAAAATACCCTAGACTAAAGAGATGTCAGGTTTGAACTGAAATACCCTAAACTAAAGTGATATTAGGTCTGAACTAAAATACCTTAAACTAAAGCAATATGAGGTCTGAGATAAAATACCCAAAACTAAATTAACATTTCGTTTGAGCTAAAAGACCCTAAAATAAAGTGATATTAAGTCCAAAATAAATTATCCTAAAATAAATTGATATCAGTTATGAGCTGAAAGACCATAAATTAAAGCGATATCAGGTCTGATCTAAAATAACCTGATCTTAAGCGATATTAGGTTCGAGATAAAATATGATAAACTAAAGTGATATTAGGTCTGAGATAAATTACCCTAAACAAAAGTGATATTAGGTCTAAGCTAAAAGAACCTAAAATAAATAAATACTAGGTCTAATATAAAAGGCCCTAAACTAAAGTGATATTAAGTATGATCTAAAATAACTTAAACTAAAGTGATATTTGGTTCAAGATAAAAGAACCTAAACTAAATCGATATCAGGTCCGAGCTAAAAGACCCTAAACTAAATAGATATCAGGTCCAATCCGAAAGAACCTAAAATAAAATTATATCAGGTCACAAATAAAATACCCTAAACTAAAGTGATATTAGGTCTGAGAAAAAATACCATAAACTAAAGAAATATTATGTACGAGCAAAAAGACCCTGAACAAAGAGATATTTGGTCTGAGATAAAGGACCCTAAAATAAAGTAATATTAGGTTAGAGATAAAATATATTAAACTAAATCAATATTAGGTCAGAGATAAAATACCCTAAACTAAAGAACCACTATAGTTTAGTATGTAGGAGCTTGTAATGTTCTCTATACAGCCTTGGCGACACTAATCTATGCTAACCAATCCTATTAGATTCAAAAAAGATAAAGAGATCCCCCTAAAAATTGTATATTCTACCCATTGATCCATCTATAGATAAAGTAATCCCAAGATATATGGAAAAAATTACCAATTTAGGATCTCATGTGAGTGGGAACTCACAAGCATCTCCAAAAAGGAATTTGTTAAAATTTCAATATTCAGTTCCAGGAATTCATGTTCATTCAATAAAAAGAAAAGAAAGAGAACTGAATGATATTGTAAAATGTTAAGAAATATATTCTACTAATAATATTTAAAAATAGGGAGGAATATCCATAATTCAGAGTCTCTCTGAAGCCTCATAAAAAAACCGAGTGTAGTAAAAAAGGCGAGTCATGAAAAAATATGGTCAACAACGCTGGAAAGATCAGTGAGGGTCTAGCGAGAGGCATTAATGGAGTGTTAGAGTTCCATTCTACCCACTTCTTCCACTTATTAATTAGAACATAGAGCTTTGACTAGAGTAGTTAACTATTCAATCATCCTCTAAGAAGTAGACATTGAGGTTGATGATTCCAAAAGGTTGTACCTTAAAAGAGAAATGAACTCCTCATATCTCTATATCTCTATTTTCCATCTGAGCTAATAGTTCAAACAACAGCTGAAACCCCTACTCCAGTGCCTCCACCATATCCCTCATTTTCTTAGAAAAGGAATCTTTATTCACAAAATCATGAATTTTCCTACCATTTTTCACCAAGTCCCTACGAGTCAAGATAGTCTGTTGCATAATTTCATACAAGGGCTGCCGATCAAATTTGTCTGCCCCTAAGTCATGAAATAACCTACGAAGGTGCTTCCCTTAGTTTTTTATTATTTAAAAGGGGTCTCAATAATCAAGATGAGAATTAATTCTCGGATTATCTTACGATATGATCGAGTTGCAGTTTCCTATGAGGTAGGTGCAATAGATGGATGACCAACCAACCAAATCAATGTTGAAATAGGATAGGAAGCCCCATATTCCTCAATATCAATATTTTTATTTCCTATAGACTGTTCTATAGGACTAATCTCCTCAGAAGAATATAAAGAATTATTTAAATGACCATCATCTAAGTGAGGCCGCATCTTGGACACCATTCCTTGGTCTTAAATCAACTCCATCAACACCATAGATAAAGGAGTTGGTGGTGAAAGAGGCCTTTCCAAATGTCGAATCAGTGGGAATTGCACACCATTAGGATAATCCGTCACCCAAGCCTGGGCATAATCCTGGGTATGGGAAGAAAAATCATCACTGGGTAGAAGCATAATTTCAGCCATGGTCTCTTCATGAGATAACATCTTCTAGAATTTGTTCATGATATCAGGAAGTAATTCCCCTCAGACGCTGACCAAATGAATAAGACAAACTCTCTGTATAAATCCAAAATATTGATCTAATCAGTAGGGTGTGTATGACTCACAAATGATCAGCTCATCCACCCTGTCTGTGAGGACACCATCCCGAAGGGAGACCATATAATATCTTTCATCAAGGGAATCACTTCCATCATCTAAAATTTTACTACTCAGGGCACATAAAGTAGTAACATAAAAAATTTACGATTGGAAAAGTGAACCCTTGACCTCAACAGGGTTTAGGGACATAGCCCCAACCCTAAAAATATTTAGAAACCTGGGATGAGAGGGTGAGTTCGATATCATAGAAGTATTGTAGTGCTCATAACAGTGGAAATACTCCCCTACCCATCCAAATAAGAGCTATAGGGGGCTACTGATCCTATAATAAGTGTCGCCCTACTGGATATAGCCCAACATTTGGTAGAGGCATACAAGGAATGGTACTTCTAGGTCAATAGATTTACACTTTTCAAATCGTTCCACTATTACCAAAGTGCTAACAAATATTTGTGAGTGTGCATCCCCATCTGGGAAAATCCACCCAGTCAGGAACATTGAATGAAAGTCGACCATCCTAGGATCTGAAGGAACCTTTGGGTTCAGTTGTTAACCCTATGAGGTGTAGTACCCAGCTTCCAAAATCGCCTAATATGAAATAGAATTATCACTGTCTGGTCAGGAGGGGTACCGATGGGGGCGAATAACATTTGGTCTAACCCCATCACCACACAAAAAATACATATCAAGTGCATGAAGGAAATAATCGGGAAAATCACTAGATATCTCTCCAATTTCTTCTTCACAGTAAAAAAATCTTTCTAACCAAAACTAGTGTTTGTAAATGATCATCCCAGATGTCTGATGTAGGGATGAATTCATCTTACATCTCCCCAATATGAGTAATAATTCCCAACCGATGAATATCCCATAAACTAATACCCACCTCACCATGGGGAAGATAGAATGTGTTGATCCCTGGAAACCAATGAATAATAATTTCCCAAAGAAGTTTGGTCCAACCATTACACAATGCACAATACCCATGTCCTACATAGGGCCCTTGTCGATCCTTGTTTCTCACAATGAGCATGGATCATGTGGGATTACGAATTATAGAAAATGAATCCCCACATGAACAAGGCATATTAACCTCTATAGGACTCATTCCTTACCGTAGGACGCTAAACTTCAAGGCTATCCAAAAGTATGTTTGGTTTTATTCTCATTTTCATTAGATATGTAGTGACTTCCAATCTTCCACCCTTGCTCCTAACAAAAACATATCCATATATTAATGTCGTTCCACCTTCATCATCCCCACATGACATTAAACTGTATGGAATTTTCAGAACTACATGTGGTTTGATTCTCATTCTCATGCGATTCATAGTGACACCTAGAAATACACCTTTGGACCCAACCGAAATGGTACCATCAATTCATAAAGGCTCACCTCTATCCTCTCTGCATGATGTCAAACTGCATGGAACATAAAGAACTATGTGTAGCTTGATTCATATCATTACAGAATATGCAGTGATGCCTGGATCTCCAAACCTAGGCCCAGCTGCAACTCTCAATGGAAATAATTCCCACCTCCTCATACGAGTCAAAACTACATAGAGTATTTCATGTTCCAAAACTATGTGTTGATTGATTATCAACCTCATGATATATTTAGTGACTCCCAATCTCCATATTTAGGCCCAAATGCAACATCATAAATTTTCACATCAGTCCATATCAGTCATCACCACGAGATGCTAAACTGTATGACTTTTGATAACTAAATGTAGCTTAATTCTCACCCTCATGAGATACATCATGATGCCCAAGATTCCATCTTTGATCCCAGTCTCAACATTCCTACCCATTCACATTATTTCCCAAATCCTTGCCACATGACGTTAAACTACATAGAAGTACGTCCTTATCACATGAAGTTAAACTACATGGGAGTACGTCCTTTCCACATGATGTTAAACTACATGGAAGTACTTACTTGCCACATGATGATAAAATTCACAAAAAAACTCCCAAAATAAGAAAATAAACTGTGAAAACAATCTTCCCATTTTTCATCCTTCACTAAAGGTCCACAAGAGACTTACCTTGGTCAACAAGAATACAAGGTGCTTCAACTTTATATCAAGAGCACCTCAAATCCATATACCAGACTTCAGGTCTCATGTGTCTAGGGCCACTATAAAATTCCATCACCCTTGAAAAATATGTACAGC
Organism: Viscum album; assembly: GCA_963277665.1. NCBI lineage: Eukaryota > Viridiplantae > Streptophyta > Magnoliopsida > Santalales > Viscaceae > Viscum > Viscum album. Next base: position 1,377,162,043 of record OY728138.1, on the reverse strand, counting down.
TTCAAGGAACCTTTGATTCACTATGCATACATACAAATGGTTTCTGTATATGTTCCTATAGCCATCAACCAAATACATCACTCTAAGAAAGGAAATTCATGTTCATGGGATCCCTAACATCATCACGACAACACTCAACACATAATTGTGTATGAAACACTCTCTGTATGACTATACCATATCATCACTCTTGAGATGAGAATCTCTATCCATTATTTACAACATCTCCATCCCATTCTTGAAAAAATTTAGGAGTACTCTAAAACCTGGACATCCTAATTAAGCTCATGTGTATCATCCTCCATATCAGATCCATGTAAGTCATGAACATAAACTACATGAATTTTAGTAAAAGATGAATGAACTTAAAATATAGAACATAATGGTCTAAATATCAAGGCCTTAAACTAATTATGAAAGAGACATAAAACTTAGAAGGTTGAAAACCTGCAAAGGGAAACCTGAGAAAAAGTCAAGTCTCAACCTGCTAAACCCTTCATTCTAATATTTTAGAAAACAATTAGGGCGCATACATAAAAGGAATAAAAATCATAGGGTCTACCCTATAGACATATTAAGAACCAATCTATTCTCATTGGACCAAATAGTTTGGGCCAAAATTAGAGCAACGTTTGTCACACCTCCTCACCAAAAGAATGCATTCGCTGGGCGGTGAATCAACTTTTAGGGCACTAAAATCCTTCTTGTATTGTACACTTTCCAAAAATAAAACTTCATGAGCAGGGGTGTAACGAATCACCATAACCTTTCATGTCACTTGGAAAGGATACCCGACTTCAAGGACCCTTTTCTTGACTATGCATACATGCCCATGGATCCTACATATAATCCTATGGCCTTTAAAAAACATGTTTCACTCTAAAAAAGGACATTCAAATCCTTGTGATCTATGAAATCATCTCAAAAGTACTCAACACCTCGGTTTGTATGAACCAATTTCTATATGATTGTCCTATATATTTCTCCTAACTTGAGAACTCTAGATCCTGATTAATAATCCCCACACCAAACTATCCATGAGGATCTGATATCCTCATTGTTAAGTCACAGTGTTTCATACCCTTTCCAAGGATGGACTGCGCCACTTTATTTCCTAACCTATGATGGACCACAATTCATGATTTTTAACCATAGTTCATAGTTCTCGAGATTCTCATTAAGAGGCAAACTTCCCTAGGGTGTTAGAACCCTTCCTGGATAGCTTTCTTCCCATACCCAACTTCATCTTCTATATATTTTAGTCTTATCAAATATTTCATAGCCCTTATAAAAAAGTGGAGATTGTATTTCACTTGGAATGATACCAAAACATAAGAGCCCTGACCCACCAACTAAATGCATCTTCTCGTTTCCAGAAAGAAGCTTCAATCCCTGTGAACCTTAGCAACAATGTGGTGGAACCTGACATTCCAGAATGTCATGGGACATACCAGGAATTTCTGCGCCAACTCATATTCATGGACTCAAACTTCTGAGTTATGATTTACACCATCTATACTCTAACTATTTAGGCTGGCCTGGTATCTCCAGTATTCCAACCCTAACCATATTACTTCCATGAATCATCTATATCCCTTGAAAAATTTACCTAGCTTAAAGGACCCTTTTCTTGGCTATGCATACTTGCCTATGGATCCCGCATACGTGCTGATGGATATCAACCAATGTATCGCTCAAAAAAATGGAAATTATGATCCTTGAGATCCTCTACAACATTATGGAATGACCCACAAGCTCAGAGTGCTTTAGGTCATTCCTTGTATGTTCACACCATATCCCATGATCATATAGAAGGTCTGAGCTAAAATACCCTAAACTAAAGTGATATTAGGTCCGAGCCAAAAGACCCTAAACTAAAGCAATATCATGTCTGAGCTAAAATAACCTAAAATAAAGAGATATCAGGTCTGAATTGAAATACCCTAAACTAAAGCGATATTAGGTTTGAACTAAAATACCTTAAACTAAATCAAAACAAGGTCTGAGATAAAATACCCTAAACTAAATTAACATTATGTTTGAGCTAAAAGACCCTAAACTAAAGTGAAATTAAGTCTGAACTAAAAGATCCTAAACTAAAGTGATATCGTGTATGAGCTAAAAGACCATAAACTAAAGCAATATCAGGTACGAGCTAAAAGAACCTGAACTTAAGCGATATTAGGTTCGAGATAAAATATGCTAAACTAAAGGGATATTAGGTCTGAGCTAAAATACCCTAAAAAAGTGACATTAGGTCCAAGATAAAAGAACCTAAACTAAACTGATACTAGGTATGAGATAAAAGTCCCAAAACTAAAGTGATATTATGTCTAAGCTAAAAGATCCAAAACTAAAGTGATATTTGGTTCAAGATAAAAGAACCTAAAATAAATCGATATCAGGTCCGAGATAAAATACCCTAAACAAAAGAGATATCAGGTCCAATCCAAAATACCCTAAACTAAAATGATAAAAAGTCACAAATAAAATACCCTAAATTAAAGTGATATTAGGTCTGAGAAAAAGGACCCTAAACTAAAGCAATATTAGGTATGAGTAAAAAGACCCTAAACAAAGCGATATTTGGTCTGAGCTAAAAGACCCTAAAGTAAAGTAATATTAGTTCAAAGGTAAAATACATTAAACTAAAACAATATTAGGTTCAAGATAAAATACCCTAAACTAAAGAACAACTACAGTTTTGTATGCATAAGCTTGTAAGGTTCTCCATACAGCCTTGGTGACACTAAGCTATGCTAACTAATCCTATTAGATTAAAAAAAGATAAAGAGATCCCCCTAAAATTTTTATATTCTACCGATTTATCCATCTACAGATAAGGTAATCCCAAGATAGATAGAAAAAATTACTAATTCAGGATCTCATGTGAGTGGGAACTCATGAGAATCTCCAAAAATGAATTTGTTAAAATTTCAATATTCAGTTCCAGGAATCCATGGTCATTCAATATAATGAAAAGGAATAGAACTGAATGATGTTGTAAAAGGTTAATAAATATATTCTAACAATAATATGTAAAAATAGGGAGGAATATGCATAATTCAGAGTCTCTCTGAAGCCTTATCAAAAAAATAGAGTGCAGTAAAAAAGGAGTCCTGAAAAAAGATGGTCAACAAGACTGGAAAGATCAGTGAGGGTCTAGAGAGATGCATTAATGGAGTGTTAGAGTGCCGTTCTACCCACTTGTTCCACTTATTACTTAGAACAGAGATCTTTGACTAGATGTGTTAACTATTCAATCCTCTTCTAAGTAGTAGACATTGAGGTTGACGATGCCAAAAGGTTGTACCTTAAAAGAGAAATCAACTCCTCATATCTCTATATCTGTGTTTTCCATGCATCCATCTGAGCATATAGTTCAAAAAACAGCTGAAAACCCTACTATAGTGCCTCCACCATATCCCTCATTTTCATAGAAAATGAATCTTTATTCACAAAATCATGAATTTACCTACCATTTGTCACCAAGTCCCTACAAGTCAAGATGGTCTGTTGCATAATTTCATACAAGGGCAAAGATCAAATTCGTCTGCCCCTAAGTCCTGAAATAACCTGTGAAGGTGCTTCCCTTAGTTTTATAGTATTTCAAAGGGGTATTAGTAATGAAGATGAGAATTCATTCCCAGATTAGCTTACGATATGATCGAGTTGTGTTTTCCTATGAGGTAGGTGAAATATATGGATGACCAACCAACCAAATCGTTGTTGAAATAGGAGAAGAATCCACATATGCCTCAATCTCAGTAGTTGTATTTCTTGTATCCTATCCTATAAAACTAATCTCCTCAGAAAAATCTAAAAAATTATTTAAATTACCACCATATAAGTGAGGTGGAATCTTTGACACCATTCTTAGGTCTTCAATCATCTCCATCAATTCCATAGATAAAGGAGTTGGTGGTGTAAGAGGCTTGTCCACATGTCGAATTAGTGGGCCTAGCACACCATTAGGATAAGCCGTCACCCAATCCTGGGCATAATCCTGGGTATGCAAAGCAAAATCGTTAGTGGGTAGAAGTATAATTTCATCCCTGGTCTCTTCATGTGATAACTTCTTCTAGAATTGGTGGATGATCCCAGGATGTAATTCCCCTTATACACTGACCATATGAATAGGATAAACTCTCTGTATAAAGCCAAAATGTAGAGATAATCAGTAGGGTGTGTATGAATCAAAATTGATAAGCTCATACACCTTGGCTATGAGGACCCCATACCAAAGGGAGACCATATAATATCTTTCATCAAGGGAATCACTTCCATCATCCACAATTGTACTACTCAGTGCACAAAAAGTAGTAATGTAAAAAATTTACATTTGGAAAAGTGAACCTATGACCTGAACAGGGTTTAGGGACATATCCCCAACCCTATAAATATTTATAAACTTGGGATGAGAGGGTGAATTTAAGATCATAGAAGCATTGTAGTACTCATAACAATGGAAATACTCCCTTATCCATCCAAATAGGAACTAGAGGGGGCTACTGATCCTATAAGGAGTGTTTCCATACTAGATATAGCCCATAATTTGGTAGAGGCATACACGGAATGGTACTTATAGATTAAGAAATTTACCTTTTCAAGTCATTCCACTATTACCAAAGTGATAACAAATATTCGTGAGTGCGTATCCCCAGCAGGGAAAATCCACCCGATCAGGAACAAAGAATGAAAGTCGACCATCCTAGGATCTGAAGGAACATTTGGGTTCACCTGATAACACTATGAGGTGTAGTACCCACCTTCCAAAATAACCTAATATGATCCAGTGTTGTCACTGACTGGTCGAGAGGGGTACCGATGAAGGAGAATAACATTTGGTCTAACCCCATCGCCACACAAAAAATACAGATCAAGTTCATGAATGAAATAATCGGAAAAATCACCATATATCTCTCAAATTTTTTATTCACAGTAAAAGGAATCTTTCTAACTAAAACTAGTGTTTTTAAATGATCATAAAAAATGTCTGAAGTAGGGAGGAATTTATCTTACATCTCCCCAATATGAGGAATACTTCCCAACCAATGAATATCCCATAAACTAATACCAACCTCACCATGGGGAAGATATAATGTGTTGGTCCTAGGACACCAATGACTAATAATTTCTTGAATAAAGTTTGGTATGACAATAGATTATAAATTAAAAGATATATATGATCTCATAAAGGTTAAACCTATATAGGTCTTCAACGATCTCCAAGAAACATTTTCAAACCCAAAAAGGCCACACCCACTCATCAGAGAAATAACCGCTAGAATAGAGATCCCACTTCGAATACAATATTCAACATGAAGTTTCTAAAGAATATGAGAATATAATTTAATAGCTCTAATAAATAGGTTTCTGGGAAAATCCATGACCATACAAACTTATAGGGGATTTGACCAACACAAAAGACAAACCTTGAGACTCAGCTATATGTAGATGACTATCCTCAGTAATCATTTCCTAAACACACTTAAGAGGACAAAAAATCCAGAGAGATGGGAGATTAAAATATGGGGGAGGTATGGGGGAATTTTTTAGAATACTTAACACATATAGGGGAAGTCAATGAGATAAAGGATAATTATGAATTTTGGATGAAAGGAACCTCTTCAAGACCTCATTATCCGTGTGTATGTGGTATCGAGATTGGCATTGTAATTATTGGAAATAATGGACCTTTGGTTGGAAACATATGATGAATCATGGTGAGGATAGAAATAAATATAAAAATAAGTATGTGGAACATTTTAGACAAATAGAGAATAAAACCTTGTCAAAGATGAAGGCATAAATGTTCTGGTGAAACCATGTACATTTCATGATTCAACAAGGGATTCATAGACCACATAATAATAAAAACAATTTATTTCCTTCTGGCCATTGGATGGATAGAACTCATAAAGGGTTCATGAATCTACTAATATCCAGAAGACTTGCTGGGAACATAACCTCTTCAAGGCATCACACGAATCACATGACCCACTTGAATACTTGCGATTGTGTGACCATAACATGGTCACACGATTCACTAGCAGTCAAACGGTTTAGACAAAATATCTCATGAAGGACCTTGAGGAAAGAATAGATATTAAGGTATAATTATAACAAATTACTAAAGTGTAGTTTGATACTAGGTCAGAAGAGTTCCTGAGCAGGAAATAACGGTGCACAAGAGCTCTGGCAGAATAGACTCATGGTGAGGTCTTGCAGACAGGGCTCACGATTACGGTTCACAAAAGGGTCTTACGATAGAAGAAAAAGTGGGGGTTCTTTGGAGAAAGGGATGATTGTGGAATGAATTTCTCTCCACACCCTATATATTGTTCGTTTTTTGAAATACCAAGTGACACATGGTAGACCATACATCACCCAATGTACTGGTTTCAAACATCGCCAAAGACTTTGGCGGGATTTGTTTTACCTCAGAACCAAGTCCTCATCCCCTCGAACATCACTCCTGAGGGGGGGGGGGGGATTTTTTGATTCTCACCAGATGGACGTCAGAAAATTCATCAAGGAAGAAATACTTGAATATTGGTATTATTTTCCCCACAAAAGAAAAGGAAGAAGAGGATGGCTGAGACTTGCGTATTCCATCATCCTATGAAGGACTCACAATCATGTGACCATTTCAAGGTCACGCAAAGGCTCCATGCATGGAACATAACCCACGATAAGTTCTATAGATCACCCTTATAAAAACCTTATTTCTCTCACAAAGGCTACCTAGACAATCGAATGAGTTCCCCCAGGATGCATGGTTTGTCATTGGAAATTTTCCGACAAACTAACCAAAATACTTCAAAAATAAATAGGGATGGAATTCAAAGTAATAGACCCCCAATGGTCATTAATCTCATGTTCATATCATCATTGGGAAGAATAAAATCCATTGGTGACATCTAGTAAAACTCTCAAGACCTCCAAACCTTTGAGGGATGAACCAAATGAGATAATAAGGTGGAGGTGAGAGGTGTTAACGGTCATTGAAGAACATGCGGCGCACCGTCATGGATCCATGAGACACCATAAGACCTTGGATTCATGTCATCCCCACCACACGAAATACCTTCGGTATGTCCAGGAATCCCCTTTGGTAGTATAGGGAAGGATATATAGACCTATCCACTACATGTTTGTGCACAATCTATATAACCCATATTGGTCAAGAGAGACATCACTAAAAAATTGAGCAAAAATCCCGAACATTGCTCAGGAGGACCTGCATAATCCTTGAACTCTGTAAAAAATAAGATATAAAGGGAGGAGGCAAGAGGTGTTCATGGTCAGTGAAGGAAATGCGATACACCCCTGATGATCCACAAGACACCATGAGTCCTCGGTGACATGTACACCTTGACTCATGAGAGCCCTTTGTCTTTTCATATTCACCATGTGAAGCGCCCCAGGTAACTCTGCAATGCTCTAAGGATGAACAAATATATTTTTCCATGGAATGTCCATGAACCCCATGTGACACTTATCAATTACACAACACATCACCAAAAAAGAGAAGAAATGCCCTCAACAACACCCATTAAATCTCTCATGACTCCCAACCTTTGTCACATAGAACAATGGGGATCTAAACAGAGGAGGTGAGAGGTGTTCTTGGTTACTGAAAGGCATGAAACTCACCAATCACACCCATAGAGTGGTCCTATGAGATTCCTAGACAAACCATCCTTGTCTCACGAGACCCCAAGAAAAGTCACCCAAATTCTTGCGAACAACTTCCAAAGGTACTTAGATCTTGAAAAGGCTCTTCGACATGTCAATATTACAACATGGAAGTCCTTAGGCACATCTTCATGATCCAAAAAGTTCCTATTAATTATCTATAATCAAATAAAGGGAGAGTTGATGGAAGGGTCTCAAAATTGATGAAAATAATGCAACACACTCAGAGCGGTCCATGATAGAGACTCATGAATACATGTAGCACTAGACCCTTTCACTGACTCCAACCTGTATTCACAATAGATACATCCCACAAAGCTCCAGACAAAAGGGGTGGAGATTCCTATAAATTCCCCACTCCAACATGAAGAATGGGCTGGACTTTGAGACTCTAGATGCTTGGACTCTGGATGATTAGACTCTCAGCCTCTGTGGATTTCTCGGATCAAATGATCACGTCACCATCAAATTAAAATCATGGAATACACCTGAGGATGGCCAGATAAATCATGCACCACACATAAGGTGCTTCTCCTGATCATTAATAGATCATGTGCAGGACTTCTGACAAGTATTGAAAAGAACATACCACATCTCTTCCAGATCATTTGAGAGGCAAATGAACTTGTACTGAATAAACATATGGCCTTTGCAATGAAAGGGTTAAAATCAAGATTAAAAGAAGAAGAATTATGAGAAATACATGCTCAATTGGCCTAATATGCTACATGTGATCCACCCAAATACACACAAAATCACCCAAACATGTCACCTAGATCTTTAAACACTCCTCCAACATTCCCTCTAGGACACACAAAATATTCCACACATGTTAGAAAAAGCCACATGCCCCCCTGCAAAAATCACTTTGATATCATGAAACCCTGTGGGTCTGTCAACCAGGACTTGCGACATCCTTTGGAAACATCACCTAACTTACAATACAACGTTTTCTTATGTCAAACAAGTTTTGAGAAATAATATAGACATGATAACCAAGATCCTATGACACCCTTTGGAAACTTTAGCTGGGACTCACGATTCCCTCCAGACATGTCTTCAAAGTCTCGCAATGCCCCCCAAAGGTGTCAACCAAGATACACGACACCCCTTAGACTATTACACAATGACTCTCATGAAACCATCCATATGTTTAAAGATAGGTCATGCGATGACTCCCAGAACATGACAAATGGGCCATACAGGGACCTTTAGGCAATAAATCCATATTAATAGGGCATCCTAGGACTTGATGGAATTGTGTTTACTTGGTGTGTAAGCCCTAAATATAGGGATTCCTTAGTGTTTAAGCACAGACATAAAGGGAACTATGAAAACTTTTATTCTTTCCATATTCAGGATACGTTGGCTTCCTCTCCTCGAGGTTTGAGACCCATATTAATCATCCAGGAAAATCCTAGAATCTAAGTCCCTTATTCAAAGAAATTACATTGATTATTTTCTATCCATTGTTTCTCACAATGAGTACGAATCACATGGGATTATGGAGTATAAATGATTATATGATCTATACTATAAACCCCCACAATGGTACTGGGAAACCTAAGTGTGTATGCCCCAACATAAACAGAACTATGATGAATCTGATTCCTTCTATTACTAAGATATGTAAGACACCTTCTTAAGGCCTGATCTCAAATAAAACACCCCTTTTGGTATAAGTCTTTCCAAAAATATTACACCTAAATAAGTGGGAATCAATTAGTCCTAGGATATGATCACCCTATCTCATCCATCAGTGGACTGAGAAACCCACCAAGATATGATGACTCTGACTCCTTCCATTACAAGGATACATAAGATATCTCTCTAAGACCTGGGTACCATAATAAATCATCTCAAGTAAGTCCCAATTAATAAGCCCCACATCATAAGAAATGAGTTGATCATTTTACATCCCCTGTTTCTTACACCAAGAATGGTTCACGTGAGCATAATGATTCACAATAATCAAATCATTTGCACTATGAGTCTCTATAATTACACGGGTATCCCCAATACATAAGAACTATGGAAAAACTGATTCATGCTATACTCAAGATTTTTTGGACACAACATTTGGGGTTCAATATCAAATATTTGGCATCTCAGTACTCAAATATATGTCCTCACCACATGACATTAAACTGCATAGGTCAAATGAACTACGTGGGTTTTGATTCCTGCAATAATCAGGATATGTATGATTCTTTATAATGGATCAATCCCCTCCTTGGAATATTAACCGCCTACTTAAATGGAAGCAAGATATAAAGATCTTTATTATAAAAATTTAGTATATAATCAACTTCACATTGTCGAAAAATGATGATAAACCACAGATACATGTAGATGGATTCACTAAAGAGATCCCAATATTTTGTATATGAAAGACAATTAAACTATAGTCATTTATTTAGGGTAACTGGTATCGTATTGGTAATAGGAAGAGATTCAAAAACATATCTTAAATTTATGATATAGTCTCATAGTAGGAAATAATTACTCCCAAAAGGGTGATATGAGACTGAACTCCCATCCTACTGAACAATGTGAGTACCCAAGAGTCTATGGGCCTAAAAACCTAGATGAATTTCAACCTTTAGAAAGTAGGCATGTACCTAGCTATGGATGAGGGAACTATTGGGAGTTTCTAGGGAAGAAAAAATAGATGGTAAACTGGATGTGTGCGATGGAACGAAGACTTAAAATATCCCTTAATCAAACCATCAAGGGGAGCCCATCCTGGATCCGCATCAAAACTCAACAAAACATCAGTCAGAACAACCCAAATTATAAGTACAATATAAAATGACAACCAAAACAAAGAAAAATACTCAATGTGATAATGTGGGAAACATCCCTCTATCTCACCACCAACTACTCATACCCAGCCAATATAAAACCTCACGGTCTCACTAAATTTACTTTTATTTTCTTGTATCAAAATAAATAACTAGGTCTACACACTAATGAAGGTGTGTTTAGGGTGTGAGAAAAATAAGCTCAGTAGGATCCCACCCAGGTGTTCCATATCAAGTCTCTATAAAAAAAATCCAAATATTCTCTTCTTAAAGAAAACACAACACAATAAACAATAAATTAAATTATATCAAAATTATGATAAATATTTCCATTTTTACACAATTCCAAAACAAGCCAAGAAAAAAATTTCAAAGCCTAATTTATAATTTTTTTTATCAAATATAAATATGGTATATCAAATATAAAACAATATAGAGTCAAATAATAGGTAAGTCATTCCATGAATGAAAACATGTTAGGATATTACATACTGATACCATCATAAATGACTAGTGTGTGCTCAAGCCCCTAGAACAATAGGCCTAGGGTGCAGAGGAATTTCCCATGAGTGAAAACACCAATAATTTCAATTTCATGTCCCTAGAAAAAATTTTCTAGGGAGTAGAGGACACCCCATGAGTGAACCCCCAAGATAGTAAAAATGGATTATGGACCTAAGATACATCTTAAAACTAAATACCAAAGGATTCTCATGTGCTGCATTTCCCAAATAATATTCAAAAGGGATATTAAATAAATTTCAAATTAAAATTTTATTGTATGAAATCTTATTTTAAAACACATTTCATAATGATTTGAAAACACCCCTTCTCCTTTAAAAAAACCATGGGAAATACATTTTTTCATAAGAAATATATCCATATGCACAAAATAATCATGAAAATTTATTTATAAAACAATTTATGAAATAAGAGCAATCATGGTTCATTAAACAAAGGATAGAGATAGAACCACCTACCTTAAACTTATGTCCCACACACCTACAACAAAATCCACTAATATTAGATGAAATGAAAAGACAAAAAATGGTATCCCAAGAATTGGTTACCAAATCATAGATTTGAATTACATAAAATAAATGGTCGGTGGAGAGGTTATATTACCACATACCTCCATAAATAGACAATATGCACCACAACCAAAGAAAATACTGACCCTCAGAAGAAGATTTTCAGATGAATCTAGATAAATCACATGAAAGTAAATACATGATCAATGAATTTTATAAACTTGGTCCAATAGAATTGTTGTTACCAATGGAAATGAAGAAGCAAAAATGTTTCTTACCCAAAGAGATGTAAAACAACCACCATGGAGATAAAGTGATAAGATAAGTTATCTGTAAGGATTAGAGAGACCCAAAATCGCCTGGAAGAACCTAGGTTTCATGGAAGGGAATATAAAGAGAGAATGAGTTAATATTTAGGATATCAATTCGTAAAAAATATTGAAAATAAACGGTTTACATTGTAAACGAGGTATTTATAGTCTAAAATACCGATGAAACATGTATGATGAAAAACAAGTTACCATGGATTAAAAAAATTCCAGATGACATATTTACAATGTAAAACAGGTTTTGAGGTATAAATAAATTTTTTCAAAAAACTGATTTAATGGCTTGTTCCCCAGGACCCATTTACATTGTAAACTATATGTTTCTATTTGGAATATTCCCTACAGGTTGAAACCAACCCAGAATCTACTGAGAAATTCCCAAAAAAATTCATGATTCCCTCTAAATAGAAAATACACAATCTAAAACATAAAATAGGGAGTACCTTTCATCCATAATTTTACAATCTCCCCAGCATAATAATTTCCATCCATGGGAATTTAGGTCAAATAGGGGTTCTCCAGAAAGAGCTGATGCCACTGATCACTCACTAATGAATCATTTCTCCAATTCTCATGAGAAGAGGATCTATTTTTTCATAACACTCTAACCAACTGAATAGAATAGTCATTAAAGACTTTCACATTAAAATCAATGATATATATTGGATACTATACAACTGAAACATATAGAGCTAGATCAATCCCTTTCCAACTCATAACATGAGAGAGATTAGGATGGTACTTCTTGAGTTGTGATATGTTGAAAAAATCATGGATACCTATCAACTGAGGAAAAAATTAAAACTAATAACCCAAATTCCCAAGCTAATCAGTGACCTCAAATAATCCAATATATGTCAGATCTAGATTCCCTTATTTCCCAAGCTGATGGTGGCCCAACCGAGGGGAAAATTTCCAGAAAACTAGATCATCTATGGAAAACTCTGAAGGATGGAGTCGATGATCCACATATGATTTCTATGAACTATACACTATAATCAGATACCGATGTATTTTCTAAATTATCACCAATGTTTCCTAAATAAGACTATGTCCCAAAAGATAAGTCCACCCAACTCTACCTAATAAAGAGGTGATGTTCTTGAGAGACCATAGAAAACCTCAAAGGGATCCATTCTAGTTGATGATTGGTAAAAACTTTTATATGAAAACTCAACCATCCCCAGATGGTTATCCCATGATCTACTAAAATCCTAAGCATAGGATAAAATAAACCCTCCAAATTCTGAATAGCATGTTCTGTTTGACCATACTTCAATTGATGATAGGCTATACTCAACCTAACCTGAGTCTCCATCTCCTCCTGAAGAATCTTTTAGAATATGGAACTAAACCTAAGATCCCTATCCAAGACAATGATAGAGGTAACCCCATGTAACCCCACAATCTCATACACATACATTGTATATATATATATATATATTCAACTTTAGTGGTGTCCTTGGTCATAATAAAATTGGATCATTTCATCAATTGATCAACCACCACAAAGATATATTTCTTCCTTTAGGGAGTAAATGGTAATCCAACAACAAAGGCTATAGATTCCAGGTCCCATTTATAAACCACTACTGAAAGAGGCTAAATCAAACTGGAAGGTTTTATATCCTCTACCATTATCTTTTAATAGGTATAATAGATGGATAAAAAACCAGCAATGCCAAGCTTCATACCTATCCACCAGAATCACCATCTCATATCATAGTACATATTCATAGTTCCTAGATGGATAAACCACAAATAACTATAAAATTCAAAAAAAAAACTAAAATCCTTGTAGATGTTGGTATGATAACCAAATTACCAAAGAGAATAATATAATCATAAGGGGGAGACCAACCATAAATATTCTCCCCACCATAAAGGGTTTCTTTAATTCCTAGAGACTCATCATCCTACCACTGAATCAGTAGAATAGAATCAAGGAGTGATTATTATAACTAAACACTGGCCAAAACCATACCCAAAACATCCTCCTAAGAATCTAAATGGAACTTTGTAAATATTCTTCTAAGGTTCCACTCATTCATTGATTCCAAGATAGAATGTGATGTCACTTTCTTACTAAGAGACTATGTGACAACATTCCACTTCCCTAAGATGTAGTCGATGTCAAAATCAAACATCTAAAGTTATTCCACCCACCAAATCTATCATAGAATCAAATCCTTATGAGAAAATTTATAGCTCAAACTCTTATGATGAGAAAATACTGTTAACCGCTCCCCAAAAGATAATGTTGGAAACACATAAGTGCGTGAATAACTACAGAAGCCTATAAATCATTAGTGGGGTAAGTTTTCTCATATGTATGAAGCTAATGAGAGACATAATCCAAAAAATATCATCCCATATAAGAATAAAAACCAAAAAAGAACTATTAGAATCAAGGTAAACTACATAACCCTTACTAGGATTAGGTAAGATTAGAATATATATAGATGTTAGATGTCATTTCAGATCATCAAAAGATTTATGTCACTTCGAATCCCATATTATGTTCAACTAGTTCTTGGTAAAGTTTTCAAAGGTGATTATAACTTCTAGAAATCCTTGAAAAACTACCAATAATATCTAGAAAGAACAAAGAAGCTCCATATTTGAAAGAAATTGTATGGATCCTCCCATGAAAGGATAACCTTAACATTTTTAGGGTCAATTGAAAAACCATACTCAGAAATCAGATATCCCAATAACTCTAATTCTTAAAACCAAAAACATGATTTTAAAATATTTCCATAAAAATGTTGAATCTCTAGGATTTCCAAAACCAAACTCATAAATTGGTAATTCTTACACTTGGCCCTTGAATAAAATAGAATATCATTCATGAACACTATAAAAAATGTGATGAGATACTGATGAAAAATATAATCCATCAAATCCATAAAAAATACTAGAGAATTATTCAAGAAAAAAGGCATCAAAAGATATCCATAATGGTTATACAAGCTCCTGAAATATATATTTGGTACATTTGACTCCCAAACTCTCAGCTGATGATAACCCGACCAAAATCTATCTTTAAAAACCACTTTCCCCCTTTAACTAGTCAAAAAATCATCTTTGTGTGTAAAATAATACTTAATCATTACCATCAATTGGTTTGGGTTTCTATAGTCAATTAATAATCAATGTGAACTATTAAATGTTGTGGCAAGGATAATTGGGGATTCACATGGTAGAAAACTAGAGTGAATAAAACCTTCCTATATTTGATCGTCGAACTAAATCTTGATCTCTTTCTGCTCTTCTAGTTCCATATAAAAAAATTATCAAGATCAGTTGTGTAACCAGTACTAGATTGATTGTAAACTCTACCCTCTCTCTAGAGGAAGACTAGATAAGTCATTTGGGAAAATTTTGGAGAAGTCCCTAACAACCAATGGAAGATAACTAATAGAATAAATGACACTAGACTCAGATGAAACTATAGAAAAAAAATTCCTAATCTCTGAGTGAAAAGGTCTTATACGGCCAGAACTTATATATCTCTTTACTTGAAACATTCGAGATCTCCCTTTGATAGCATGAAATGTGAAACACTGATGATAACAATCAACCTCAACATGATTAGAAACATGCTAATCCATCCCAATGATGAAATTAAATAAATTCAGATCAAGAAATAGAAATTACTATACCAACACCACACCATCTATCTATAGGTGAAAATATGGATATTGAAACCCTTAATCTTTCATCTTTCCACGAGGCATTGATAAGTGCATGGAAACAAAAATTATCTCAGTTGTAAAGTTTAATACATTACCAAAATAGATAGATATAAATGAGTGATATGAACCTATATCAAATAGATAAATCGCTATAGAGGATGAAACAAATATGGGACCTCTCACTATCATTGGACCCCCGTCAACCTCTACTAGAAACTCATCCATTATGTAAAGTTTATTCACTCCTAAGTCCTATGGCTGTAGCACTGTTGACTTTGAATCTTTTGACAATACTATACTGGCCTTTGGAGTTGATGATCCCTAACCATAGTGACTCATAGATATTGATTGATATAATTTTTTTAGATTTCCATAGTGGTTGAAACCATCACTATGAGAAAATAGGGTATTCACTAAGGGGAAATTGTGACAAGAAGTTAACCCATTGAAAATAGTCTTCGAAAATAACTATTTCTCAAAGATGATTTATTCCATCAAAACTAGTAGTTATTTGCAATGGAATAAATCACATGTCATAAAATGTTTTGGTCAGAATTCCCACCACCCAGTACAAAAAGGAGTAGTGATAAGAATTTTCAATGTGTAAAGTAGTCCGTTGAAAATTCCCATCGACTGGAAAGTATTTGCGACATACATTAATATCCATTGCAAATACTATTGACTGAAAAACTGTTTATGATAGAATTAATTCCATCCCAATTATTTCACCGCAAGAAATATTAAAATATAACCGTGTTCACCCCTCCTATTCCTCTTCATCCCCTTTCTCTACTCTCCCCAACCAGCATGATACATGCCAAACAACCAGATCACCCCACTCTAACGAACTCCATTACAACTGTTTTTTTACAGTTCTTTATTTGAATCGGCTTGGTACAGATTCCTCTTATACCCTTTTTCATTATTTTTTCATTTTATTATAGGATTTTGTTATGCAAAATCTAGGTTTACAAATTTGTCTAATTTATTTATTTATTTAGTAATTAGTATTTCTTCAAATTTATTATTCTTTATTTGCATGTTAATTGGGTTCACATGAGTTATTTCAAATAATTTTTAGGTGTTTTGGTCAGTAGTTAATTTTGATATATTTATGTATGTGTGTGTATATATATATATATTAACATGTGAATATATATATATACACATTTAAAAAAAGATGTTTGATGTTTGATATATATATATATATATATGTATGTGTGTATGTATGTATATTTGTATATATCTATATATAAATTTGATATTTTAATTTGTTTTTAAAAAATTGTCAGAATATATTTGATGTATTTATATTAATTAAAAAATCCTGTAATATATATATAAATATATATATGTAATACAATCTGAATATACATATATAAATTTTTTTAAAAATGTGTAAGGTTTTTAATATATATATTTATGTAAAATAACATGTATGGTTTTTAATATATATATAAATATATGTATATTAACATGTAAATATATATATATATATATATGAAATTTTTTAAAAAATGTGAATTTTTTTGACACATACACACATAAATGTTAAAAAAGCGTATAAAGTTTGTAATATATATATATATTTATGTATGTATGTATATATTGATCTAATATGTATATTTGTTTAAAAAAACATGTCAAAAAATATTTGATTACAAAATCGTGTAATATATATATATATATATTAACATCTGAATATTTATATATAAAAATTTTAAAAAATAATGTAAGGTTTATTATATATAAATGTATATATATATATATATGTTTATATAGATTTGATATGTATATTTATTTAAAAAGAGTCAGAATATATTTGACGTATTTATATTAATTAATAAATCATGATATATATAGTAATTATTAAAAACATAATACTAATTTAAATAATTAATAATAAGCATTAAATAATTTATAATAATTAATACTTAATTATTAAATATTATTAATAAATAGTAAATATTAGTGTTAATTACAAAATATTATTAATAAATTAATTTTTTTTGGAAATTACAAAAAATAGTAAAAACTTAGAAAAGAAAAAATATGAAATACTAGTAATTGTTAAAAATTAGTAAATTTTATTTGAAATTCAATTATAAATAATAAATAATTATCATTAATTAACAAATAATTTTATCAACTTGTAACAGATTTTAAAAAATATTTGTACTAAATAATATTTTTTTTCCAAACCTTGAAAAAAATATATAAAAATAATAACTATTAAAAATTCTCAATAATTTGAATAAATGTTGTATTAATTAAAATAATTTTTTTAATAAATTGTATAAATGTTGTAACATATAAATAATATTAATAAAAGACTAAAAATGATACCCTTGTGTGGGATGTTACCAAACACCCGACACACACAAATGTTATTGTCGTGCCTTGGGTAAATGAAACATCCCCAATCTAATGTTGTTCTAAAATTTGTAATACGATACACCATTATAGAGATACTTCAATATTTTATAAAATATTATAATAAAAATATTAAATGGAATTATCATCATGCATGATGTTACCAAAATCTCGACACATAATAATGTTAGGTTGTGTTTAAGGTAAATCCAACATCCCATATATAATAGTGGTCTCTGATTTTTCATATGATACACATTTTTAAGGGCACTTTAATTTTTTATAAGAAATTATAATAAAAATATTAAATGAATTACCCACGCATGAAATGTAACCAAACACCAGAAAACACAAATGTTATGTCATGCCTAGGGTAACCCCAACATCCTAGACCTAATTGTGGTATCATATTTCCCATATGATACAAAATTTGGGAGATAATTAATTTTTTTATAAAAAATTATAATAAAAATATTAAATGAATTACCCTCACATTCCATGTAACCAAAAAATCAATGCACACAAATTTTATATCATTCCTAGGGTAAAACCAACATCCCTAATCTTTTGGTGGTCTAAGATTTCTAAAACGATACACCGTTATGTAGATACTTCATTTTTTTGTAAAAAATTATAATTAAAATATTAAACGGAATTACCATCGTGATTAATGTTACCAAAATCTCGATGCGTAAAAATGTTATGTCGCATCAAGGGTAAACCCTACATCATGGACCTAATGGAGGTATCTAGTTTTTCATATGATACACATTTTGAGATATAATTTATTTTTTTATAAGAAATTATTATAAAAATATTAAATGAAGTACCCTCGCATGTAATTCAACCAAACCCAGATGCACATAAATTTAATATCACTCCTAGGGTAACCCTAGCATTACAGAGCTAATGGTGGTCTTATATTTCCTATATGATACACCATTCGATATATACTTCAATTTATTGTAAAAAAATATAATAGAAAATTTAAATGAATTACCATCATGTGTGATGTTACTAAAATCTCGATGCTCACAACTGTTATGTCACGTATTTTTTAAAAACCACATCCTCGACCTAACTGTGGTATCATATTTCCCATATGAGACACCATTCAAGAGATATTCTATTATTTTTGAAAAATAACATGCATATGATATAATATATTTTATATTTTTATTCTATCCACACCATGCCTCTATGGGTCCCAGAATACAATACTAACCTAGTGACTCAATATGATCATATTCCATATAATATTTCAAGGTGTTAAAATATAATAATAATTTTAAATTATTCAAAATGAGCAGTAATAATTATTCTTATTTATGTTGTTTTCTTAGACAAATATAGACTTAGGAAGTAGACAACAATTTATATTATTCGATTGTGATTAAATAAATCATCACAAAACCACCAACATATATGGTATAAATCATATCTACATTGAAGGAGTAGAAACATTTATATCATTTTAATCATTGAATTCATATTTTTTTTGTGAAGGAATAATTAAATGTCCATGTTAGAAAAGTGATCTTAGGATATTCAAAATGTTTGGAAATGTTGGACTTCATCTATTAAATTTTTGTTTTTGGAAGGATTATATTTTTTGGTATCAACATGGTGAATATAATTTTGTAAAAAATATATTTTTTGGGTTTGGATCCAGAATTTTAGAATTTAGTACCTAAGGCTTCTGGTCTATCTATTGGGGAAACAACAACTCAAAATGACATTTCAAATCCTGAATAAGAACATTCTCAGTTTTGATTTTTTTTGAAATCTACTAAGGATGCCTTATATACAGGATTCTAGATGATAAAAATTAAATATGTTACAAAATTTATAGCTATTAAATTGGATTTTTTAGTTTCAAATATTTTTTTGATCAGATATTATTTTTGGTTAAATCATTGTTTCCCGATGAAAATACATTACCTGCTAGTTTATATGATAGTAAGTGGTTAGTCTATAATTTGGGTCTTATTTATCAAAATATTAATTAATGTTCAAATAACTACATAGTCTATTATAGTGATTATGAATACTTATTTAATTGTCCAACATGTAGAGAATTGAGGTATAAATAAGCATAATAGGGAAAATCTATATTAATTGTGAAATAGTTGAAGCATTTTTCAAATTACACCTTGTTTACAGGTAAGATTATTTGTTTCAAATAGATAGAGATGCTCCTGATGATCTATTTCATTCTCTCATTGATTCCAAAATTTCTTATGATGAGATCGATTGATCTGATCCATAGGATACCACACCTATTAGGATGGGGCACGATCTTACTCAATTGATGATTTTAGACCATGTTCCAGAGAGATTCCCATCTGTTGATTTTGATCATCGTTTATAGATGTATGTTTAATTATTTAGGATATTTATTTTATATTAATTTTTGGTATTAATTTTTCTTATTACATTATAGTTATTTTTTTTAAAATTTCATAGTTTTTCACATTTAGCTGTTATGAAGGATGGTGAAATTATAAGAAATTATTTTTCTGGGCCATAGGTGTCATGGGACTTGGTTCCCATCACAGTGAATCACGAGCTGTTCAACCACTGGATTTTATAATATTAAATAATATATAATTTTTAAAATTTATTTAATTATTAACATATTGTTTTTAATTTTATTTCCAAATTTATTTTCCTCGATTGATGATAGCATGAGAGATCCTATCTTAGTGGCATGAAAGATTTTTATACGTGAGTGCTTTCATCTGTTTTTTACACAACCTCACAAAGCGAGATATGGATAAATATTATTCTACTATTTTCAAACAGTCCTCCATCTCCCATCGACCAAACTATATGTTATCTTCTGTATGCGATGGATTGTGCTCCTACTAGACAAGAGATACTTTTAAGAGGAGGTCATCATATGGAAGTTAGAGACATGGGAGGCAGGAGGTTACACATAGAGATGAAATTCTTAAATTTGGAATAAATCAATTCCATAAGGGAAATTATATTATTTATTAATGTATATATACTTTAACAATATATTTTTATATTATACAGGACACTACTGACCCATCTATTATGGATTTTGAAGTTTATAAGAAGATGTACACTGATCCCTGCATGGGAGAAGTTGTAGATGACTAGCAACACCATATTGTGGTTATATTTTTTTAATTTTTTTGAATTAAAATTAATGTCATTTTTATTATAATATTTAATTATTTTTGAAGTAAATGTATGAGGTTGCGATTTCTCATTCATGAGATAGTCAATCTAAGAGCCAACAATATTCCCATAGTGATTCAAGTTTTGATGAGGGGGCATGAATACAAGAGACTTTTCATGGTGTCAAGAAATCCTGAGTATCATGTCCCGCTCACCAAAAAGATACATTAATGAGGGGAGAGAGACAATGACTACCCAAGTCCCACCTTCAGTAGGCCATGGGTTGGAGATTAGCACCGTGGGTATAGTAAACATGAAAATAAGAGACATTATTCTCTAAGATAAACATAAGGGAGAGAGATATAAGAAGGATATAATAACAAAAACCTACTCATATATATATATATATGTGTGTGTATATAAATAAAACCTAATTGAAAATATGAAATGTCACACCATACTACAAAACTGAAAGGAAACTATAAGTACCAAAAAGGTAAAAATGGCAGCGACCTTGAAGCCCAAACATTTCCTAGTAAACCCCGAGATAGTAATATCTAGCTTGATTAGTTTCCTTCTCTAACAGGCTAGATTGTTTTTTGTTTATACATAGGGTGAGTATAATAGTATACTTAGTAGGATCCTCCTCAAAGACTCTCATACAAAAATAAAGAAAATATGCTAAATCACAATGAAAAATAGTGAAACCAACTTATCACCTAAATAGGTATACTAAGTTCCCAACCACACAACATATGACTCTAAACATGTATTGTATACAAGAGCACATATAATATAGAAATAAAACATCAGGGGTACCTCACTCTAACTACCCCGCTGGTTTTCCTATCTTCTCCAACATGGCATGTCCTAAGCATATATCTCCAAGGTTAGCTATCCCAAAAACACCTGGGCAAGGCACCACCACATGCACCTCACAAATCACATAACCACACCATCCATATCAAAATGAAATAGTAACCAAGTAGTATCTGGAATCCACCAAATCATGTATAATATATATCAAATACCAGGTATTATACCTCAAGCCATTACAATCTATACACTAATTAAGTACCTCAATCGATCATAGACTATACATGTCATACCTATAATAATCCTTCAGATACTCTATCTAGTAAACTTGTGTGTTAAATAACAACAATACATCATATCCCTCTACACACATATATGAGAAAACCAATCACCATTCGTACTACCACAAGTAACTACCAAGAGAAGAGAGAGGGGCCAGAGGGGGTAGTCAACCATCCATCCCCCCATTGGGATGTTGGGGAAAAAACCCTCCCAATGTACACTAGGTTTTAGTTTCCCCAACTGACATGGGTGGGGTAGCTTATGAAATCAAAAAATATACATGATATAGGATTCTCACATCCACACTATGGGCATGACCTAGTCTTAGACTCAATTTCAACTAACATCTCTCAGAACCTCGACTACCACTGCTAAGACCATATATCCTATAAGTACATAAAAATATAAAAGAGATATATTAAATTAATTATTTTATTTTATCATTCCTTACATTATTTAACTAATTATACATTAATTAAAAATTCCCATTAATCCACAATACATTACATTAAATTTCATTAAATATCACAGTAAAGTGCATGCCATCCTAGAATAAGTCTAATATAAGGGCTCGGTTTATCATGATCAACATATTTTAGGAATTTTCATTCCATAACTAACCAAAACTATGTGTTAAACATTTATTATTAATTATTATCATAATTCCATATCCTGGTACCCTAAGAAAACAATCCCAAGCTACCACCAGGAGAAAACATGCAATCGAGAACATAAAACTGCCTCATGTAGTGGGTAAAAGAATACAGATAAAAAAATAAAATCGACCATCAACCATTAAATAGATTCAAAAGTGAGAATACCATCACTTAGAATATTAACAATTGGTAAACCCAACTTTAAAGTGTTCCATCACATCTGATTCCATCCCACACACACACATGCATATACCGATGCATCTCACCATCATAGGCGTCATTTTCTTCCATATCATCCAGACCTCCCTTCCCACAAATCAAAATATGCATCCCAGGCTCAAACATACTATGATCACATCACATCAAATCCTCCCCACCCCATATCACACATAATCCCGTCAGGATCATCCATACCAGGCTCAGCACACAAGGTTCATATCTTGAGCACATCAAAAAGCAGCAGGAAACAAACAAGCAATCAATAAGGAAATAAGGGCCTCAAAATAAGGAATTCAATAAAACCGGTTCTTATTCTATATTTAATTAACTGGATCATTTATTAATAGGTTCCAACTACGGGAAATCTAAGGAATAAATCTATGACATGCTATCAATGAATAACATGCTCTTAGCATTATTCTTGTTTAAAAAAAACTAGTGAAGTACCATTTTAAATTAACATTCCTTTTTAATTTATATGAACAATCATAAACATTCTTTAGGTTCATTAACTAACTTTTTATTAATTCCACCAATCACATTATATATCAATTAAATTAATCATTCACATTAAATCCATTTCATTATCATAAAATTACATTAACTAAAGGATTGCAAAAATTTCTCTTTAATTTCTAAAGAAAATTAATTATCAATTAATTTCATCTTTAAGTTATTTACCAATTTCCATCAAGAACAACATGATAACAAATAAATTCATAGATATCACACTATATGGAGAATCAAGAGACAAACTATTATCGTGGTATAAAAAGACAACATCACCAAAATGTGATTTCCATCCAATTTAATTAATCGAGTTACAAAATTATTAGGTTAATTTCATTTAATTAAAAGGGATGAATGATTCCAATGTTACTATTCCACATAAAAAAAATGAATTAATGAATTACCTACCTCAAAATCCATCAATGTTCTTCGCATAAGAATATACCATGTTACAGATCTCAGATTACCTCTCCCACAAGAACTGTATCCATCCAAGGATGCTGTAGAACAACCACACCAACCAAAACCAATAGAAACCCCATTAAAAACATGGGTGATCAAACACCAAAGAATGGTGAGAATATATGGGAGGACATGAGATAAAATTGAGAGTAACCTCTAGATGACTAAGGAAGAACACACCTTGGATCACCATAGATTTCCAAAGATCACAGGTGGAAGGCTAAGGATAGATTCACAATGAAGGAATCTCCAAAATTCCTAGAAGGGAGCTATTGGACTCTAGAAAACGAGATGGAGAATAGGGTTTGAGAAACCTGAGTTGAGGTAAATATTTACAAAAACACTACACAGGATATTTACATTATGTGTAAACCATTTACACATCGAATAAATATAGGGGGTAAAAAATCACAAAAAAGTATCACCCTTTTATTATTTAACCCTAAAATTATACATGTAATGAACCATCCCTACACAAGATGTGATCCTCACTTACACAGAATGTATGGATTACATGACATGTAATCTCCCTGCTCCCAACATCTCATCATCCAACACCTTTAGACTTATTCTAAGCCTCTTATAAGCTCCACTAGCCTTAAAAACTCACAGTGGGTTGGACCACATGGTTTTGGGTCCTTAAATTAGATACCTATAAAAAATTATCTTCCTCAAGAATCTAAATCCATACCATACATAAATGAAAAGGGTTCATTCAAAAAGACACCCTGCATAATACCTCTAAAAGGTATCTCCACCATAAGAAGTTCAACGGGCTCACTCAGTGGAAATAAGTGAAAAACCACTCAAAAAACCAAAAAAATACAAAACATTGTCCCAAGGGAGATAAATCTCAAACTAAAGTAAATACACCACAAGAAATAAGATGAAACCATATCATAAACCAAAAGAACCAAAATCACCAAGAGAACAACATTATAAGTGAAAATAAAAACATCAAACAACTCAGGGGTACTGAGTGCACATCTAAGACTCATGTTCCTAGGTACTATAATTCATGCCATCTTACCAAAACATAACACAAACCAAGGGAATATAATTTTTGTGAAAAACCTTCTCATAGTGGTCTTAGAACTCTATAGTCCACTCCTCAAAGGTCATATTATCATCAATATCGATCTCAACCCAATCGAAGACATGAGAGTCATCATAAAGATAAATAATGTGCTACGAAACTTGAAAAACATCATGCATCCTTCTCATACATGGGGGAAGTGCATTTTGATATTCCATGAATCCAACATGAGCCAACACATTGAGAGTCCCAAAAAACATGGGAGAAAGCTTAATCCCATGACCAAACCTTCATTTCCCATGATGAGGAGCCATCTTAAGGAACATGTGATCTCCAACATCAAACTCCAATGTTATTCTCCGATGATCAGAATAGGGGGATCCTATTTTTCTTTCATACTATCACAGATTACATGAACCATCTATATCATATTCTATACCATTTCTTTCCCAAGAATTACTGCCGCTCCGATCCTGGTCTATCACAACAAAGAAATGAATGTTCAATCGTAGAAAGATTCAAACGATGCCATAACAATGGTGGATTGGACACTATTATTGTAATAAAACTCTACCAATGTTAGGTTCCTCATCCACAAAACTCTGAAATCTAGGACACAAGAGTGAAACATGTCATCAAGAGATGACCTTCTCTACCTGATTGCTCATCTACAGAATAAAAGTAGTGTTAAGGAATAATTTAGAGCCAAAAGCATGTACGAGACCTCTACACACCATAGAGGTAAATTAAATACCCCGATAAAAAATAATCATCCTTGGGACTCCATGGAGCCACACCACCTCATCCAGATATTTCATTGACAAAACCTCCACTAAGCTCAACACCCTAATCTTTATAAAATGGGATGATTTTTTCAAACAATCCACTATCACCAATATAAGATAATATCCTCCTTAAGCTCAATGAAAACTGGTAATCAATTCCATTGATATTTCCTCCCACTTCCATTGAGGAACATATAATGGATTGAGAAACCCACCAGGAGCACAATGTTCGGCTTTCACCTTTTGGAATATTGTACATCGAGAGATAAAATCTAGGACTGCACGATTCCACCCAGGAAATCAATACTAAACTCTCAAAGATTAGTAAATATTTTTCATGTCAGGAGATATGGATAAATGATAACTATAGAACTTCTGGATAACCATCTCACATATCACTGAAGAAATGATAATTATTCCCTAAAACAACACCTAGTGTTATCCATCCTCAGACCACCCATTATGGGAATCACTAAAAACAACTCAGACTCTCCAGGACTCCTCCTCAAAATCCCACAAATGGGACTCCTCCACATACTACACCATGGATGAATGCACTGTCATCTAGAAAAGACAACCTATACCTCCAATATGTCCCATATCAAGATGCATCACTGAGAGTTCTTCCATCACTCTCCAGGAATGTGCAGATTGATAGACAATATCACTAGATGAATTTCTACTAAGCGCATCAACTACAAAATTGCCCTTTCCTAGAGTATAGAAAATTTTAAATTCATAATCCTATAGAACCTATATACATCAACACTAGCACAATTTCAATTCACACTAGAAAATATATACCTCAATATCTTATGGTTAGTAAAAACACAAAACACTCACTGATGAGGTAATGTCACTACAAATTAAAAGAAAGCACCACTGCTGCTAACTCAATATCCTGGGTAGAATAGTTACACTATTGGGGAATTAACTACTAAGACCCATATGAAACAAACAATATATGATGTATCATAACAAATCCTAATCCAAGATGTGAAGTGTCATAGAAAAAATCAAATTGAACTCCCTCAGTTTGAAAACGAAGAACTGGAGAACCAACAAACTGATCCTTTAGGTACTCAGAATATGTCTGACATTGCTCAGTTTAAAATAACACCTAATCCTTTCTATCCAAACCTATCCAAGGAGTATAAATATGAGATAATTTATCTATGAATGTCCTATAATAGCCTACAAGACCAAGGAAAATCCACAACTCTACCACTATCTTGGGGTCCACCCAAAACACAACCACATCTATCTCTAAAGGATCTATAACTACTCCCTTCTAGGATACCACATTCCCCATAAAATGGACTTCACAATCCCATAAATCACACTTTTAAAACTCCCCAACCATCTTATCATGATGATGAATTCCCAAAACGGCATATCGATACTCTTCAC
Source organism: Viscum album (assembly GCA_963277665.1). Lineage (NCBI taxonomy): Eukaryota > Viridiplantae > Streptophyta > Magnoliopsida > Santalales > Viscaceae > Viscum > Viscum album. Next base: position 1,377,134,781 of record OY728138.1, on the reverse strand, counting down.
GATCCTCCTCTGATGTGGAGTACACAAGGATGTCACTGATGAAAACCACCATGATATTATCCTAATACTATCTAAACAATATGTTAATAATTCCCATAAACATAGTTAGACCATTCATCACAACGAATATCACCACAACAAACTCATAATGCCAGTGAAAATAATAAAAAGTAGCCATCTAAATATCCTCAACCTTCATCATCATCAGATGACATCTAGAAAAAAAAATTGACAATCGAGAAACAACTTGATCCTTTCAATTGATTGAATAAATTATCAATCCATGTAAGAGGATAAAAATTATTCATTACCACTTGGTTTAAGTGATGATAGTTGATACAAATCGGAAAAATACCATAAGACTTCTTTATAAACAAAAATGGTGCACCCTAAGATTACACACTCAACCAAAAAAATCTCTCTAGAACAGATCATATAGTTATACTTGTATCCCTCACAACTTGTAAGGTGGCATAATATTCATAAACATCAAGACAGGAGACATGTATAATTGCATATTGATCCCAAACATGATCTCTCATCGAGGGGGTAACACCACAACCTCCTATGGAAAGACATCATGGAACTCTTCCAAAACTATGGGAAACACCAACTACTGAACCTCCAATGATCTCAACATCAACTCAAACATCAAAGAAGAAAAGGTCTGGACATGAATCTGACCCATTTGAGGGTCTTTATCACAAAAAAAACCACTGGATATCCATCAACATCATAGAACACAACCTGCCTCCTAAAGAAATCCACACTAGCCAATACTTATTATAACCAATCCATGCCAAGTATGATGTAATTTGTCTATATTCGTAAACATAGGAAATATTTCCAAGATAGGTGCTACAATATCACTAGTTCATAATGTCTATATACTTTAAAAAAATCATCTCGACCTAGAACTGGTGTAGTTAACACCAAGGTAACTGGATCCTCAATCCCAAATCATGGACAAGGGTAAGTGATACAAATGAGTGTGTTACTCCTGAATGAAACAGGGAATGCTACCAAGTGGAAAATAAGAAAAGGGTACCTAAAATGATGTCTGGTTCACTTGGAAATGGAAACAATAAAGCATGAAGCTGATCATTACATGATTCAAGAACTCCTTGTCCCTTCTAGAGACCACATCTATGGTTTCACTCAACTCTTTAAGAATGAGGAGCATCTCGTGAATTTCCTCTACCTATCCCATATCCTCTATACTAATCCCAAACTTAAGCACCCTTCTGCTACTTCTTCATCTGAAACTGATTCAACAAAGGATCTTGGAATGGAACAAATGACACATGATGACTTCTTAGAAATGTTGGCCACTCTCACCACTGGTGACCTCTACCTCCCAATGAAAAAACATATGTCTGTTTGTTTTTTATAGGGATGAGAGCATCCACCCCCATATAAATGAGATGATGAGGTATTGTAACTACCCATGATTGACAAAAAACTCTTATTTTCAGACAATTTGGAACCCCAAACCACAAATCTACTTCATGGGGAATCCCAATGACTCTCCTATCAGGATGACCTAGTTCTATGAATCATTCTATTAATAACCTATGCTCTCTATAAGACATCGAGATATGTATTAGAATAAATGGGGTGAAATGTTTCTGGATATCTGGATGTAAATCCTTCTTAAAATGACTTTACATGAACTCCTTATTTGGGAACAGGTCTGTAAAATATCGCATAAGGGTCCTAAAATAGATCCCGAACTATTGGACACTGGATATCCCCTGTCGAAAGATAAAAAACTATTGATGACTAGCTTCCTTTATGTTCGAAGAAAGAAACCCTACTCTAAACGAGTCTTGGAACATCTCCCATGGGACTACTGACACTTCACGATCCCTGAAGAAAAGAACCACCACTACCTTACTGCTCCACGTAGCATCATCACAGCCAATGAAACCCAATGATCCTGCCGAGAAAGGATCAAATTAAAAGCTGTCTTAACCTCCTCTGACCAGTATTATATGACTGCATCTGAAATGGATCCCTCATACTTCTATAGGATTTGGTGCTAAAACTCTCAGATTTTCCTCCTCTATGTTTCGTCATCGCCGACCTCTACTCTGAGGCAATATGTCGGAACATCCTAATGAACATATTCAGCGTGAACTTGATGAGGACGTCAAACATGATCCATTCTGGAAAAAGAATAAATAGTTAGATCTCATAAACATGGAATATGGAATAATGAACATTAATTAATTAATTAATTTAACGGTTAAAGTCTTAACCTATCCTAAGGTCTAGGAATTTAAAACACAGGCACAAATAAGAATGATACATGATCATTTCCTAGGTATCTACCCTAAAACCAGTATCACTTTGTTTAGTAGGCTCAGTAAAATTAAAGTTTCATGCATCAGATCATGAGGGGCCCTAAATACCGATTTCTCAACCAGTCTCTTGTGTTAACATCTCCAACTAAACCTAGCTGACATCATTTCCCTACCAACCCATGAAACCAAACCCATGACTAACTCTGAACTCCATCATATCCCATAATATAAACCTCTGATACAACTCTGGAATGACACCCTCACCACAAAGATACAATAATGAAGAGAGAGATATGGTGACTGCCAGAGTCCTGTCTTCAGTAGGCCTTGGGTTGGCGACTAACACCAAGGGTATAATAAACATGAAAATGAGAGACATTGCCCACTAAGAAAAATATGCAGAAGAGAGAGATATGAAAGATAAAATAGACAAAAAACTTCTCTCTCTCTCTCTCTCTCTCTCTATATATATATATATATAAAGAAAACCCAAGTGAAAACATGCAATTTCATATAGTACTAAACAATTGAAAAGAAACTACAAGTACCAAAAAGTTAAAAACGGTAGTGACCATGAAGCCCAAATAGCTCCTGGTAAACCCTGAGCTAGTAATATATAGCCCGATCACCAACCTATTCCAACTTACTTGAAAAACTATATATATATATACACACACATATATATAGGGTGAGTATAATAGTATAATCAGCATGATCTGCCCTGAATCCACTTATTCAAAAGATAAAAAAATCAAGCTAAAGCATGGTGAACAACAATGAATCTTACTCGTCACCTAAATAGGTATACAAAGTTACTAACCCCACCATGTATAACTCTCACCAATTATTTTATACAGTTGAGAATATAATATAGTAATAAAGAATCAAGGGTACCCTACTCTGGCTTCCCCACTAGTTTTCTACTCTTCCCCAATGTCACACGTCATGAACATCTATCTCCAAAAGTAATCCATATAGAAAACACCTAGTCAGGGAACCGCCACTTTCACCCCACTAATCACATAACCAAAAAATCCTTTATCACAACCAAATAGTAATTAAATAGTTACCAGAATCCACCATATCTTGTATAACATATATCAAACACCAGGTATTATACACTCGTACACTAAGTACCTCAAGTCGTCACAACCTATACACATAATGCCTTTAATAATCCATTTGATAATATATATGGTAATACATGTGTCTGAAATAATGACATGCCATCACAACCCACTACACACATTTATAGAAACACTAACCACCATGTATACCAGTACAAGTAATTACTCCGAGAAGAGAGTAAAGCTAGAGGGGGTAGTTTGTAAGGAACCGACCTTAAACATAACTTATTCTTGTGTTTTGAAAAATAATTCACATTCAGGGATCATTTTAGTTTATATTTTTACATAATTAGAAAAAAATCCTAAAAATTAGACCCGTACATTACATGTGGACACTTATACCCAGTATCCATTTTTTCCACCAATGGAAACCCATTTAAAATATAACATGATTTCTTTTTTGAGACACATATTCAATTATTTCATCATGACATATTCTTTTCCCTTACCAATATTAAGACTGTTGAAAAACATTTTAAAATATGGGATGATCACAAAAAGATCAATAAAAGACAAAAAGAAAGAGAACCATTAGTCCAGTGAAAACCCGTAAAACATTTCCTAAAGAAACATACCTCTTTACCTTGAAAAAGAGATCATAGTTTCAAAAAATATTATTATTTTACCTTTTGAAAATAAATTATTTTCTTGAAAACTCATAAGTAAACATATAATATATAAGTAGGTAACTTGGTACATAATTATAATAAAATAGAATAACCATATGGTCAAATACCATACATGTAACTCTTACAAATGGAATAATAATTCATTAGACTTCCATACATGTCGCTTTTATAAATGGAATATCCATATGACTGACTTCCATACCCAATGCATTGGTGGTAATAACATAACCACCAATCCTTGGTTTATCACAGAACCACCCTTCCTATGTTTATCATGTAACCACTCGTAAAATGTCCAAGTACCATTAACACATAAAATAATGAAAATTTAAACATGTCACTCTTAAAATTTAATTTACACTCATAATAAAACATTTCATGTTATTTAAATAACCAATTAATTTTCAAAACCAACTTAAAACATTTTAAAAATATATTTTTGAATCAATGTGTCCTATACCACTTTGGAAATATTAAAAGAAGTTTTAAAATAAAAATTTTATAACATTAATATCCATATGAAAAAATACACAAAATTATTTTGAAATCAAGGACATGAATGGTAATTATTTAGAATAATAAATCATTAAAATATTTAAAACAATGTTTTAGTTAAAGAGTCACTCACCTTTAGCATAAATCATGACTTATGCTTCTTATCTTCCTGGATAATATATAAAAGTTAATTATTTACTTTCTTGATAAATTTTTTAAAGTTAATTACTAATTGTACATCACTTATTATCATGTTATAAAAATTATTTAAGATCATGTCGAATGTTTTGATGATATACGGTACTTGATTAAAAAATGACTTTGGTAAGTCGAATATGGTAAAATTGGTCATTAGTATATCATATCTAGAATAATATTATTAATATAATAATCACTTTTATAAATAAATTATTCTTCTAAATCCATTAATTAAATATTGATATGAAAATGAACTACATTATAATCATGAACATGGTAGGCTATACGTACACATTAGTAACATTTCCATTTTTCAATAATAAATATGGAAGGAATGTAATTAATAATTTATATTTCTAGAAAGATCATAATATAATAAATATTATATTAATAATTTAAATATACTCTTATATATTATCCTTGTTATTTGGTTATTAAAAACAAATCACATCGCTTCTTGAAGGTGGTAGTTCACACGTACACACAAACAACATTATCATTTTTATGTGCATAAAAAGTAAGAATGTAAAAGATATATTATTATATAATAATTATAAATATTTAATTAATATAATATATAAAAATTAATTCCATCATTATAAGAAATATTGAGAGATGGTGATGAAAAAAAAGTATATCGGTTCATGGAGGTGATAGTTCACACATACACATGAACGATTAATTCTTTTCCCATTTGATGGAAGTTGAGATGGATTTAGGTGATGATATTAGAATAATAAAATCTCAGTATATTTAGGATATTGAATATATTATTTCATCAAGGGGAAAGAATATTTTAATAAAGGCGAAGCATAAATAAAATTTAAACACTTAATTAAAAATAACACCTCTTATTCGGACGATCTCCTTTGATTGACACCTTAACACCTATAAGGAGGATTTTATGCCTAAAATATTTTCTCTAGGATGTGGGGAGATAATATAGGAAGTTATTTGGGTAGATATTTATAGAACTAAAAGTTATTTTTATGTGTGAATAATAGAGAAGAATGGGTTACCTTTTATGGGAGAGGGAAGAGGCATTCTTGGAATTCTTTAAAGTATTAAAATATAATAAGACTATTCTAGATCCAAATACATACAAATGGACCATAAAATAAAGTTATAATATATTTTAGACAATATAATATATCCTTGTGATTGTTTACCATTTGTTTATTTCTAAATAATTTAATAATAAATTAATTCAACAAGATATCATTATTGTTAAATTCAATACTATTCATTTAATTTGACTTCAAATACATCCTAATAAGATGGGAGTTAGCATATAATGTTTTAAAACATATATAATATATCTTATAGATTTATTAAATTCTATATACAAATTAACACATCCAAAATATATCAAAATTAATATTTTTAATATGAATTATTTTGTTTTTCTATTAATTAAATAAATAACGTTTTAGCATTGAAGAAGCATTTAAGATAATTATATAATTTATAAAAATTAAATATAAAATTATAAAATGAAAACAATTTATTTATGATCAAAATATACAGTTATATTTTTTATTATATTTATTTTTTCCCTATGTGGACACATAAAATATATTAAATAAAAAGAGAGTGATATTTTTGTAACTATATTTGATTTAAATAATATATAATTTATTTCCATGGGAAAGTGTCCATTAAACAACTCAAATTAGATTATAATGTGATAAAGGTCCCATATTATTAATAAAATAATTTCTTTGACAAGTTTTTATTATTTTTTAATCCTTATCCTTTTCTTTTAACCCTTATTTAACCCTTTTAACTCTTACCATGTTATCATGTAATTTATATATTATGGATTAATATAATTACTATAAAATGAAAAAATACCACTAAATGATTAATTTATGAAAATTTTAGACTTAAAACAATCATTTGGATTAATGTTATATTTTTATGAATTTATATCATTTAATAAAATATTATTTATTTTAAAATATCATAAATGTCAATTTTAACACTATTCACTATTTGACTTTTTAATAATATCATAACAAATTTATTTCTTAGAAAAAACTACATTAAAACATCCATAACATTTCAAATTAATTCATAAAATTTGTGTATGACATAAATTATTTCAAATTATATTTATTTTAATTTTATTAATATCATTTATTTGATTATTCCTTTAATAAATCAAGTACTACCTCATCATTGTGTCACCATTTAATTTAATTATTTATTTTGTTGAAAATATAAATAAATTACCATGATGTGGATAAACATTTTATATTTATAAATTATATTTATAGTATAAAATATAACTCATATATCCCCATATTAAAAATATTGTAGTTGTTAGAAACAAAAGTGTGAAAAAATTGGATTTTCATTAAATATAATATTAAAAATGTATTAAAGTCATTAAAGTGGACCCAATTAGTACTTAAATATACCCAATGATTATTTTGGTCTAAAAAAACTCATACAATTAAATTAGGACAAGTTTTAGGGTAATTTTATAATGCTTATAATGTTATTTTTACCTTTAATTACTTGATTTACCCTTAACCATTGTAATAAAAATATTACTACAGTTATTATTAATAATTTTCAAAAATAAAAGGGTCATATTTACATAATTTTAACCTTATTATTCTAAATATTGAATCCAATTTTTACAAATTCAAAACACATAATTTTTATAAATTAATTAAATACTAATCCCATTAACAGAACGAGAAAACAAGGTTTTAAAATAAAAATGTTCAAAAGTTCACAAAGTTTTTATATCCAATTTCAATTTAAAATTTATTATAATGACAAAAACTAGATTAAATGAAAAAAAATTAATCTAATGATACTTTAAAACCAATTAAAATAATAATCTAACTATATAAATAAATTAGATGAAAAACATTTTTGAATTAAAATGTAGTATTTTTTCACTATTCATTAAAAAATAAATATTAATAGAAAAATAAAAACAATTCATTAAAATTAAATTTTGATACTTAAAAATTAAATAATAAGTTTATTTTTTCAAATATAATTTATAAATGTGAAAAAAACTATTTTTAAAATCATTTCGTCATCAAAAGGCGTTAAAACTGTATTTTTTGAAAAATACCCCTTTTATGAAAATATTGAATTTGTTCATATATCATCTATAAAAAGCACATAAAATTAATTTCAAATATAAAATTAAATATATGTAATATATATTTCATTAATATAATCTAACAAGGGTGATTTATTAATTTACTAGTATAAAATACACGTTTTCTCATTTAAATAGTTTTTGAGAAAAAAATTCCTTTTTTTATAAAAAGGGTTTTATATTGATTTATAATTAATTTTTCAATAAATAATTAAATATATATACATGTTTAAACCATATTTTCATAATTCAGTTAATACTATTCATTCCTACTATTCTAATGGATTGACTTTAACAGTGGAATTTATATATTATTTAGTTGTTCACATAAGCTCAATGTAGAATATCATGTACGATATCAAACATATTGTTTCTTTTTAAAAGATTGGGATATTACATTATCCATAACTTTAATAAATTGAATCCTCTCAATTTTCACTTGGTATAAAAAACTATGGGGTTTACTTTTCAAAATACCTTTATTGAAATTCTACACCAGAACAAGGATTAATAAAACGTCCACTTTAAAAGAATGAAATAGAATTATGAAGGTCACCATAGATAATACATACTAGTGTTCCATGACAGAAAACTTGGACATGGAAGATAAAATCATATATCATGTTTTTATGGAGAGTGACAAAGAACACATTCATAAGAAAGTTAACAATAACAATACCATAAATTTGTGATTGGTTAAAAGGTCACTGATTTCCTAGTAAGAAAAATAAATGGATAACATTTTTGTTTAAAAATAACTTTCATAGAGTTGAGGAATTATTTTACTACATTTACTAAGAACATAAGGAAATATAATTACATTAAAATTAGAGTTTCATCCATTAACCAATTTCCACAACAAACACATCTTTTTCACCAAATGATGAGTTTTTAAGATGATTTTTCATGTCTGAAGAACTAGAATCCAAAAAATATTAACTATCTATTTCTTATAACTTTATAAATTATCCAAAACCAAAATGGTTAGTACAAGATGAGATAATTTCCCCCAAAATAATAAATCATTATATGACAAAAAACTACTTAAATCTCCCAAATTAAATAGTAAAACCCAAAGTTTAACATAAATCATTCACCAAATCACTATCTTTCCTCAAAACTATTCTAGACTAAGATTGAAACCCAAAACATATTTGATCACATAAACTTCTAAGATAAATTTTAAGAATTATATCCAAATAAAATCAATTACTCTTGAAGTATCATACCAAAAAGTAATTTCCTAAATCACATAATCTCCAAGATATGCTAATTATTTCCATAAATAACCTGAATTAACACAAGTCCACAATAAAATAATATATTCTTCCAAAATATAATTCAACTTTTATTCCTCAAATAAAAAAACTTAATTTAATATTTACTTTGATCATATAGGATTCCCAAAATAGTGAACATCTTCTGAAATAACATTCAACACTTAATCCCCAAATCATTTTTCCAATATGACAATTTTTCCCCAAAATATAATTATTATTATTTCATAAAATAATTTAACTAAAAAGAAAAATTTATACTAACTAGGACTTCTCATAGGCCAGTGGTAGGTGATGCACCCTTGTCTCCCTTTGATTGTGGGCTGAAAACTCATGGTCCTACCGGACGTGATGGGTTGTCACCCATCCTACATGTTGTTTTTTTCTATGACTATATAATTCTTATAATATTTCCAAAATATGATAAAATCCTAAAAAATAAACATAACATGTTTTAACCTCAAATTTTATCTCATACCTTTCATTTTTCATCCCTAAAAACAATAACCCATAATTACCTAAAAAATGCGTCTCTCCAAAAATACAGTTAGTCCCCTTATAAGTTCATATCATAAAGGCTAAAAGGGGTTTCTAAGTAATTGAACTTATAATCATACTGAAATTTATAAACCCATGATGAAATCTATAACTCTATAGGAGAAATTCTAATCTCATAAGTCATCTAAACTGACCTTTGATACCAATAGTATGAACCCGGCCTTAAACATAACTTATTCTTGTGTTTTTGAACAAGAATTCACATTCTAGGATATTTTCAGTTTAGATTTTTAGAGAATTAGAAAAAATACTTAAAAAGTAGACCCATACATTACATGTGGCTACTAATACGCAGTTTCTATTTTTTCCACCAAAGGAAACCAATTTAAAATAAAAAATTATTTATTTTCAAGAAACATCTTCAATTATTTCATCAATAAATATTTTTTTTCCCTTACCAATATTAAGACCCAAGAAAAAAAATTAAAACTTTGGATGAGAAAAAAAAGATCAATAAGGGACATAATGAAATTAAACCATTAGCCTAGTGAAAACCCATATAACATTTCCTTAAAAACATGCCTTTTTACCCTAAAAATAGATCATCATTTCAAAAAGATCATTATCTTACCTTTTTAAAATCAAATATTTTCCTGAAAACTCATAATCAAACATATAATATATAAGTAGGTAACTTGGGACATAATTATACTAAAATGGAATAACCACACGATCAACTTCCATACATGTCACTCTTACAAATAGAATTATAATAGGGTCTAATTCTATACATGTAACTCTTAAAAATGGAATATCTATATGACTGACTTCCATGCACAATTCATTGAAGGTTATAACTTAACCACTCATCCTTGGTTTATCACGTAACCACTCATAAAATGTACAGGTAGTATTAACACATAAAATCATGAAATTTTGGCCATACCACTCTTAAAATTTCATTTACACTCATAAAATTTTTTTTCATGTTATTGAAATAATCATTCAATTTTCAAAAAAAATTTAGAACATTTTAAAAAGATATTTTTGATTCAATTTGTCCCATACCAATTTAATTTTTTTTAAAGAAATGTGAAAATTAAAATTTGGAAACATTCATGTCCATATGAATAAATCTATAAAAACATTTTAGAGAATGGATATGAATGAGAAAAATTTAGAATAAAAAATCATTAAAACATTCAAAATGAAGTTTCAGTTAAAGAGTCACTTGCCTTGAGTACAACTCATCAAGTATGATCCTTATATTCCTAGATAATAAAATTATGTTAATTATTTAATTTATTGATAATGTTTTTAAAGTTAACTATTCATTTTAAATCACTTATTATCATGTTATAACAATTAATTAATTATTTAATATCATATATAATGTTTTTATGATATTCAGTACTTGAGTAAAAATAACTTTGGTAAGTTAAATATGGTCCAAGTGGTCATTAGAACATAATATACATAATAATATTCATGTAATAATAACCAATTTTAAACATAAATTTAACTTTTAAATGCATTCATTAAATATAGATATGAAAAATGTACCATGTTATAATCATGGAGATTGTAGGACATACGTACGCATGAGTAATGTTTCCATTCATTAATGATCATTATGTAAATAAGGTAATTAATATTTTACCTTTGCAGAATGATAATAATATCATTACTATCATATTAATCGTTTAAATATTATCTTATATATTAACCTTGTGATGTGGTGATTAAAAATGAATCACATTGCATCACGGAAGTAGTAGATCACATGTTTTTTTAACAAAAGTGAGAACTGAGGCCCTTGTATTAAAAATAAAGAAAGTTACAGGAGGTGAAATGAGTGAATTTTACATTTCTCCTAGAGGAAAATAGGAACCATTTCATCAGGAAAAGTGGTCATGTGATGAAATAATTCAGCATTTAGCCCTTTTTTTTCTAGCCCATTAGTAATATAGGTGGACTTCATGAAAATATCAGTGATAAAGCAGTTCAAATAGGAGAGATTATGAAGAAAATTCACCCATTCAGTATCCAACCTCCATGAAAGGTGCCCCTGACCCACTCTTACATCTTGCATGAGAGTGGTGGAGTCACATTCAAACCAGAAACTATTCAATTTTATTCCGAGATAAATATTAACTGCCATTATAAGACCCATAATATTTGATTCATGTGCCTTGATACTGACACAAGCACCATACAAGCATTCATCAATAACCCCATTCCCATCCTTAAAGATGGATTCATAAATTGAGGGGCCTGGATTACCCTAAGAAGCCCTATCTATGTTGCACTTAATCCATCTTGAAAATTGAGGTGTCCAGAAAAAGTTTAGAGTATGTCGAGGAGCACGAAAATTACAAGGGATGTACAATCGCCTATGGAACATATAGATGCCAATTAAGTTTCTGCACTTTTCTGAATGGATGCCATTAGCAGCGTGAACCACAACAAGGATGGAACCCAGCTCGCGACCAGCGTTGAAACATGACCTACTGTGCACCGCCGCGATCCTACTACTATATATGTAGTGAATAGTCTTAAAAAACGATACATGAAATATCACTATCACCATCTTGGAGAGAGTGAAATTGAACAAGGTATTGATAAAGGTTTGGACAGAATCAGTACAGGGAAGTTGGATTCCAAAAATCTGTTGTACTGCTATCCAAAGAGAAGAAGAAACCTTGCATGAAAAGTTAGAAGGTAAATGATATATTATTATTTAATAATGTTAAATATTTCATGAATATAATATATAATTATTAATTACATCATTATAACAAGTTTTTATATACAATGATGGAAAACGAATTATATCGGTTCGTGGGGGTGATAGTTCACACGTACACACGAATGATTAATTCTTTTCCCATTTGATAAAAGTGAAGAAAAATTTTGGTGGTGATATTAGCTTAATAACATATAATTATATAGAGGATATTTTATTTATTAACTCATCATAGTGGAATCATATTTTAATGAATAGGAAGAAGATATAAAATTGAAACACTAAATTAAAAACGATACATCTTCTTCAGATGATCTCATTTGATTAACACATTAACACCTATAAAGAGGGAGTTCTACCTAAAATAAGGCCTTTAGGATGTAGTAAGGGATTATAGGAAGGTATTTGGGTAGATATTGGCTGAATCAAAATGGTTTTGAGTTGTGAAGAATAGAGAAGAATGAGTGCCTTTTTATGGGAGAGGGAAGGGGAATTATTGGAATTTTTCAAAGTATTAAAATATAATAAGAATATTCTAGATCCAAATACTTACAAATGAGGCATAAATGAAACTTAGAAGATATTTTCTACCATATAATATCCCCTTTTTATTATTTAACAATTTATTTTATTTATATATAATTTAATAATAAATTAATTCAATAAGATATCATTTCTGTAAAAGTTAATTCTATTAATTTAATTTGACTTCAAATACATCAATACAAAATGGAAATTTGAATATAATGCTTTAAAAAATCTATAATATATCTTATATATTTAGGAAATTCATTATACACATTAACACATCCATAATATATCAAAATTAATATTTTTAAAATCAATAATTTTATTTTTCTGTTAATTAAATAAATATTGTTTTAGCATTAAAGAAAAATTTAAGGTAATTATATAATTTATAAAAATTTAAAAATAAAATTATTAAATGAAAATAACTTCATTATGACCAAAATAGACACCTATATTCATTATTATTTTAAATATTGTCCCTATGTGGACACATAAAAGATATTAGCCAGTAGGTTCAGGAAACAGGCAGAAACCTGCTCCCATTAAAATTAATAAAAGAAGAAGTAAACAATACAAAACAGCTCAGGAGCAAGAGGCTTTGCAAAGCCTTGAGTACAAAACCCAATTCCTATCATTGCTACTCAAATCTTCACAATATAAAGGCAATACAAACGACCAGCTGGAACTGACCTCCATAATGTCCCTTTTAGAAAGAGAATCAGCGACCTGGTTGGCTTCATGATATGCATGCAAGACATCAAGGCGTAAGCTGTCGGCAAGCCAAAGAGAGTGATATTTTGTAACTATAATTGATTTAAATAATATATAACTTATTTTCAAGGAAAATTGCACATTAAAAAGTTCAAAATAGATCCTAATGAAATAATCACTGAATCACCTTCATTTAATATTTTTGACAAGTTTTTATTATTTTTTAATCCTTATCTTTTTGTTTTAACCCTTATTTAACCCTTTTAACTCTTACTGTGTTATCTTGTAATTTATACATTATGGGTTAATATAATTACTATAAAATGCCAAAAGACCACTAAATGAGTCATTGATGAAATTTTTAGACTTACCCCAATCATTTGGATGAATTTAATATTTTCAGGAATTTTATATCATTTAATAGAATATTATTATTTTTTAAATATCATAAATGTCAATTTTAACACTATTCAATATTTTAATTTTTAAAAATATGATAAAAAATTGATTCCTTAATAAAAATACATTAAAACATCCCTAATATGTCAAATCCATCCATGAATTTTTTATGACATCAAATATTTCAAATTATATTTATTTTAATATTATTAATATCATTTTCTATTCTTCCTTTAATAAATCAATTACTACATCATCATTGTGTCACCATTTAATTTAATTATTTATTTTATAAAAATTGAAAATAAATTACCATGATATAGATAAAATTTTTATATTTCTAAATATTATTTATATCAGACCATATCACTTATATAACCCCTTACTAAAAATATTTTAATTGTTAAAAACAAAAGTGCGGCAAGATTGGATTTTCTTTAAATGTAATATTATAAATGTATTAAACTCATGATTGTGGCTTCAAGTGGCCCAAAAATATAAAAAATTATTATTTTTGTCGAAAAACACTCATCCAAATAAATTAGAAAAGTTTTAGAGTAATTTTATAATGATTGTAATATTATTTTTTTTAATTACCCGATTTACCCTTAACCGTGGTAATAAAAATATCACCAATCTTACTACTCATAATATCCAAAAATGAACGGAAAATATTTAAATAATTTATAAATTATGATTAAAAATATTTAATCCATTTTTCCAAATTCAAAACATGTAATTTTTAGAAATTAGATAAAGATTAGTCCCATTGATGGAACAAGAAAACGAGTTTTTAAAGTAAAAACATTCAAAAGTTCACAAAGTTTTTATATCCAATTTAAATTTGAAATTGATTCTAATGAAATAAATTAAATTCAATAATAAAAAATTATTATAATTATACTTTGAAAAAATTAAAATTATAGTCAATATATATAAATAAATTAGATGAAAAATCAATTTTGAATTAAAATGTCGTATTTTTTTCACTATTCATTAAAAAATGAATCTTATCCGAAAAATACAAAACATTAATAAAAATTAAATTTGTATAATCATATTTCAAATAACAAGTATATTTTTTCATATATAATTTATAAAATTTACAAAAGAATATATTTAAAAGGGGTTCTCCATCAGAAAGTGGTAAAACTGTCTTTTTTAAAAAAAATACCCCTTTTATGCAAGAAATTGAATTTGTTCTTATATCATGTGTAAAAAACACATAAAATGAATTTAAAAAATTAAATTAAATATATTTAATATATATTTCATTAATATAATCCAAAAAGAGTGATTTATTAACTTGCTGCTCTAAAATATAGTTTTTCAAATTTAAATAGTTCTTTAGAAAAGCATTTAATTTTATTATAAAAAGGGATTTATATATATTTGTAATTAATATTTCACCAAAGATTTAATTATATATACATGTGTAAATCATATTTTCATAATTTAGTTAATACTGTTCATTCTCGCTGTTCTAATGGCTAGTTTTAAATGGTAACATTTAAATATTACTTAGTTGTTCACCTAAAATCATTGTGACATATTGTGTATGCTATCAATCAGGATATTACATAGTCATCCATCCATCCTACCATTAGGATGTTGGGGGAAACACCCACCTAGATTCCATTCGGTGTCACTTTCCCTAACTGATTGGGTGGGGCCGCATATGAAATCACAGACTATACATGATATAATATAGCTCACAACCACACTATGGGAATAACATATTATTAGGATTGACTAAAAATAACGTCAATTGGACCCCAACTACCACTATTAAGACTTGATATCCTACATGTACATAAGCATAAAAAATAACTACATTTAATTATTATTTTTTCTTTTATCATTTATTTAGTTAATTAATTAATTAGACATTAATTAACCATAAAAATTATTCTAAAAAACATTACATTGAATTGAATTAACTACAAGAGTAAAGTCTATGCTTTCTAGGAATAATTCTAAACCAATGACTCAGTTTATCAATATCAACATCTTTTAAGCATTTACATTCCATCATCAACCAACCCCGTGGGTTAAACATTTATTATTCATTATTAGAATCATTATATATCCATGTACTCTAGGAACACCATACTAATATACCACCAGGATAAAACATGAAATAAATAACTTCTAACTAAATGAATAAATGGGGAAACTAATGTAGATAAAACAAGAACCTCTTCCATCAACCATTCAACAGATTCAAAATTTAGCATACCGGCTCTCAACATATCTTCAATGGGAAATACCAAATTTAACCCATTCCACCACCTCCAGTGTTATCCCCAAAACCCATATGAATAGACCGATGCATCTCACTATCACAAGAATCACCAAATTATATGTTGTTATGGCCTAACTACCCACAGATCACAATAACCATCCTAGGCTCATCTATACTAGGCTCACATCCCATCTGGGCCTCCTCACCCCATATCAAACATCATCCCTCCAAGATCAGCTATATTAGGCTCACAATATAAGGCTTGTATCAAGAGAACATCATAAATAAGAAAGAAATAAAAAATAAATCATCAGGGTATCTAGGCCCATAAAATAAGGCATTCAACCTTCTCATGAAAAAAAATCTCATAGCTCCAAAACAAGTCAGTCATCCTTCTTAAGAAATGGGAAACTCGAGCCCTATAAAAACATATTTATCACATAAGAGGTTCCTATTCCATCTTAAATTAACTAGATCATTTATTAATATGTTCTAACTATGAGAAACCTTATTCATCAAGCTATAACAAGATATCAAGGTAAAACATGATCTTAACATTATTCTGGTTTCAAAAAACCTAAAGAAGAACCGTTCTTAATTAACATACCTTTATAATTATTATAAAAAATCATAAAAAGGAATCATGTTCATAAATAAACTTTTTATCAATTCTATCAATAACATGGAACATCAATTCAATTAAACATGCGCATTAGATCAACTTGATTATCATCAAATTACATTGACCACTGGATTACAAAAATGCCTCTTTAATTTCTCAAGATAATTAATTATTGATTAATTATGGATTTATGTTATTTACATATTTCCATCAAGAAAAACATGATAAAAAATAAAGGAATATATAACACAATATCTATCAAATCAAGAGGCAACCTATTATCACATTATAAAGAAAAAACATCACTAACATGCGATCTTTGTATAATTTATTTAATCCAGTTTAATAATTATTTTGTTAATTTCATTTTATTCAAATGGATAAATCATGATAATGTTAACATTTCATTTAAATACTAGATAAACAATAAACCCCCCAACCTCAAAATCTGTGAATGTTCTCTTTGTTAGAACATACCACATTATAGATCTCTAATCACCTCTACCACAAAATCTGCATCCATTTGAGGATTCCACGATACAACCACACCAACCAAAACCAAGAGAAAACCCATTAGAGATATGGTTGATCAAATTCCATATCTTATCAAGAAGACACGGGATGAAACTAGATCAAATGAGGAGAAACCAATAGAACATGAAGGAAGAATACACCTTGGATCACCAAAGATCATCATAGATAGAAGGTGGAGGCTATGAATCGATCCCCAATGAAGTAATCTCCAAAACACATGGAAGGGAGCTACTGGCCATTGGAAAATGAGATGGAGCATAGGATTTGAGAAACCTAAGTAGTTGAAAATTTTATAAAAACACTAAACAATAGATTTACATGGTGTGTAAACCATTTAAATGTCATGTAAATGTTAGGGGTCAGAAATATCTAAAGAATTCATTGCCTTTTTATTATTTAACCTCAAAATTCTACAAATCATGAACCACCCCTAAACAAGTCGTGAACCTCACATAAATGACGTGTACGGATTACATGGCATGTAATCTCGCTTCTCATAGAATTTCAGTTTCCAATACCTTAATACTTATTCCAAGCCTCCTTCAAGCTCCACTAGCATATGGAACTCACAAAGGGTTGGGCCACAAGGATCTGGGCCCTTACACTAGGTGATTGGTATTGGTTCTTAACTGACTCCTAGGAGTTATTATGATACTTCTGTGTTGTAATCGGTGAGCTCGAAGGGAGCTCAGGGAGGGTCTTCCTTGATGTTTTCATTCATTTTACAATATGAGGAGAGATTGGGAGCATAAGATAAGATGATATAGTGGATTCAGAGAGAAAGAGAGATGAGTCGGGTGACCAACAATATTAGAGAGATGAGCAGATGTTGGAGTATATGAGACATCTTGTGCATAGGATTAGTATGTAGATTCCTCCCCTAGATCATTCGAGTGATTCTCCTCCATGAGACACTAGTTGATGACTTTGGATGTTTTATAACTATTTTGTAATTCAGGGTGAAAAAATATTATGTTTCAAATCATGTATTATTTTATTTTATGTTAGTTTTAGTTTTTATAATTATATTTAATTTTTTAAAATATTTTTAGTTTTTTAAATTTTTAAATTTTGCATTATTATTAAATATTTTTAAATATATTCAAATTTATTTAATTATTTTTTCAATTATTTTTAATATTTTTAATTTTTATTTAATTTTTTAAAATAAAATTTAATTATTTTAATTTTTTGTATTTTTTAAAATATTATTATATACAATGCATTAAGTGTTCATCACAAATAAGATCAATTGCGATGGACTGTCGCAATTAATCTTTTTAAAAAATGAGTAAAAAACATTTACGATAGATGTTTTATCTATCATAATTAATTTATATTTGCAATGGTATATCACAAATAATTACATTTATGACATCGTTTTTTTCCATTGTGCAATAGTTACAGACTCCCATTGCAAATGACCACTTGTGACGGATGGCTATCACTAATGTGTCGTCGCAAAAACACAAATTTCTAGTTGTACATTGCATATATTTTATGGGGCGGTACAAGAACACCAGGTGTTCTGGACCTTACCACATTAGTAGTAAGTCAGGGGAACCCTACTGGTTGTAATTGATAGTGCAAATGAGGCCCACTACTTGATAACCACCTCCACCACTCCGGCAACACTCATGCCACTTCCTATTCATTCCCTACACACCACTAAATCTACCACTAGATGTAAAAAGGGGAATAAAAATTAATATTTCCTACCATATCCATTTTTTCCATCATCCCCCTCTATATAAAATTTGCATAGTTAGAAAACTTCAGCATAAATACCCATGATATGATATTTTTTTAAAAACCCTATTGTTACTTCTGATATTTCAGCTGATCATTCTTCACTAACTCCGATGAAAAACGAACCAGCTCCATGAATCAATTGGTGTACTCTAACACCGAACGCTCTCCCTACTACAAGGATAGAAACTAGAAAGATGTATCCATCATCAGAGACAAACGACTATCACATTATAAAGAAACAACATCACCAACATGCGATCCCTATCTAATTTATTTAAACCAGTTCAATAATTATTAGTTTAATTTCATTTCATTAATAGGGATAAATCATTCCAATATTAAAATTTCATGTAAATAAAATAGAATAAATGAAACCATACCTCAAAATATATCAGTGTTCACTACATGGGAACATACCATGTTACAGATATCTAATTACATCGGCCATAATTTCTGCATCCATATGAGGATTCTGCTACACATTTGAACCAACTGAATCCAACAGAAATATCATTAGAAACATGGGTGATCAAATTTTATAACATTTTGAGAAGATACATGAGGAAACAAAATAAAACCTTGAGAAACTGATTGAATTAGAATGGAGAACACACCTTGGATCACCATATATTTCCATAGATCGAAGGAAGAGGCTAAGGATTGATCCCTAATAAAGGATCTTTGAAGGGAGCTGCTGGACATAGGAAAACAAGAGGGAGCATAGGGTTTGAGAAACCCGAGTAGATGAAAATATTTATGAAAATAGTACACAAGATATTTATATAGAGTGTAAACCATTTATATATCATGTAAATGTTGGGGGTAAAAATTTGTTGAAAAATGCATCACCTTTTTATTATTTAACCTCAATATTCTACACATCATGAACCATCCCTACAAAATCTTTGAGCCTCACTTACACGACATGTAAGGATTTCATGGTGTGTAATCTATCTTCTCCCATCAATTCAGTATCCAACACCTTCATACTTATTCCAAGCCTCCTCCAAGCTCCCATAGCCTAGGGAACTCTCAAAGGGTTGGACCATATGGATCTGGGCCCTTACACTGGGTTATTGGTATTGGTTCTTTGATCACACCTATGAGTTATTATGATACCTCTACGATGTCATTGGCGAGATCTAAGGGAGCTCAGGGGGAGTCTTCATCGATGTTTTTGTTCACTGCAGAATTTGAGGAGAGGTTGAGCGCACAATATAAGATGATACAGTGGATTTAGAGAGAAAGAGAGAGGAATAGGGTGAGTAGCAACATCAGAGAGATAAATATATGTTGGAGTATTTGAGACGGCTTGCACATGGAATTAATATGGAGTTTCCTCCCCCTAATCTTTTGAGTGATCCTCTTCCACTAGACACTAGTTGATGATTTTGAAAGTTTTATAATTGTTTTTTAATTTGTGGTGAAAACTATATTATGTTTTAAATCATTTATCAATTACTTTTATGTCAGTTTTAATTTTTTAATTATCTTTAATTTTTTAAAATATTTTTATTTTTTTATTTGATTTTTATTTTTTTATTTTTTAATCATTTTTAACTTGTTTAATTTTTTTAAAAAATTATTAATTATTTATAATTTTTGATTTTGTTAAATATTTTTAATTAAATTAAAAAAATTTAAACTTTTTTTTAAATCTTTTTAACATATTTCTAAACTATTTCAAATTATTTTAATTTTTTGGTTTTTTTAAAATATTATTATTTGATGTGAATAAAGTGTTCCTTGCAAATAAGATCAATTATGATGGAATTCACAATTAATCTTTTTTTTTAAAAAAGAGCGACAACCATTTACAACAGATGTTTTATCCATTGCAATTAATTTCTATTTGCAATGGTCCATCTCAAATAACTACATTTGTGAAACCATTTTTTGCTATGGTGTAGTAGCAACGAACTCCCGTCACAAATGAACACTTGCTACGGATGTACGTCGCTAATGCGCCGTTATAAAAAACAAAATTTCTAGTTGTGCATTTCATATCTTTAATGGGGTGGTACAAGAACACTAGGTTTTTTTGACATTACCACATTGGTAGTAAGTCAGGGGAACACTACTGGTAGTAAATGATAGTGTAGAGGAGGCCCTCTAATGAGAACCAACTCCACCACTCCTACGATGCTCATTCCACTTCCTCTTCATTTCCTATGTTCCACTGAAGCTACCACTAGGTGGAAGAGAAGGGGTAGAAAAAACAATATTTCCAACCATATCCATATGTTTTCTAATTTACATCTCTATAAACATTTAATAGGTAGAAAAATTCAGAATAAATACCTGTGATATGATATTTGGTCCCAAACCGTACAATTACTTCTTATATTTCAAATGATCATTCTTCATTACCTCCAATTAAAAACGAACTAGCTCCACGAAACGATTGGTGTACTCCGACATTGAATGCTCTCCCTACTTCAAGGAGAGAAACTTCAGAGACTTATCGATCATCAGCAACTCTGGGTATAACTGTTTTAAGAAGAGGGTCTTCATACCATTCCATTATAAGACCACATGTTTATCTACCATCACCATGGAATCCCACCTTCGATTATTTGGAACCTGATTCCTGAGAACCATGTAAATAAACTTGATATTCTCAGGTGTATCAAGGAAGTCAAAGATCCAGTTTATCTTATGCAGAAATTCCTCTGCCTATTGAAGTTCATTTTTACCCTTAAAGGATTTTGGTTACTCATATAAGAACTCTTAAAATTGATCCTTATCTCCTCAATGTATTGGATAAACCTCAAGAACTATTCTATAAACTTGCAATACATTTTAGTCTGAAACTTGAACTGATCATGCGATAGGCTAAAAAATATTCTGATCTATAGGTAGATTCCCTTGAGGAGAATCCACTACACCCTCTTATAAAACTCATGGAATACATCTCATAGGAATATAATTGCACTCCAAAAATAGGTGAAATGATCAGAAAATTGGTAAATATCAATCCAAATCATAAAACTGTAAGAAAAAACTAATATTAAGATTAAGAACTCAATATTGGAGACACACATCCCAACATCCCATATTAACTTGAGTATTGTCATGAAAAGAGTTAGCTAGGTACTCACCGCAACCTATATATTATGTTTTAATAATCTTATATCCCATTTAAAGACTTCCCACAACTAAGAATAACCATTCTATGATACCAAATTATCAAATCATGACTTGGGTAACCAATCCATCTAGGCTCTTAACTAAAATGTAACAAGACCTGATGGGTGTTCCTGATCCTCAGGGGTTGGTGAATAGTAGTGGAGCATCAACAACAACCATAGAGAATGATTTATCCAAAATTGAAAGAATAAATATGGAATAAATACATATCTAAAAGAAAAAGGGAATAAAAACTATAAGAAAACATATTCTATAACTAAAATAAGACAACCAAAGTGGTACAACTCAAAAAATTCAAAACAACCCAAACTGTAATTCCAACTAAAAAGGAAAACTAAAACAAAGACAACCACTCCATCTAATAATGCGGGAAATGTACCACCATCTCACCACTAGAAACCCCTACCCATCTAATATAAAACCCCACTGACTAACTACACTACCTTTCATTTTTTTACATCAATATACCTAACTTGGTCTACCCACCATTGAAGGGGTGTGTAGGGTGTGAGATAAATAGGCTAAGTAGGATCCCACCCAGGTATTCTATATCAATTCTATATAAAAACAATCCAAATATTATCTTTCAAAAAAACATGGAATGATAAATTATAAAGAAATTTATATCAAAAGCATGGTAAATATTTCCAATTTTTCATATTTCAAAAAAAGCCATGGAAAACAATTTCAAACCATAATTTCCATAAAAAGTTATCAAAGTCAAAGTAGGTATATCAAATATAGAATAATATAAATGTAAAGAATAGGTATCTCACTCCAAGGATCATAATTGGTGAGGCTAATCAATTACTCGTACCATAATTAATGACTAGTGATCACTCAAGCCCCTACAATAACATGCCTAGGACCAGCGGAACACCTAATGACCGAACATCCCAATCATGTAAATATCAAGTCCATATAACAAATGACCTAGGGAGAAGAAGAAAACCCCATGATTGAACCCCCCAAAAGTAAAATTGGATGATGGAACGAGGATACACCTTCCACCTAAGCACCCAAGGCTTCCCATGTGAGTAATTATCCAAATCAATTTGAAGAGGGATTTTTAAAATAATTTTCAATCAACTCTTTTCTTTTATCTAACCATCTTTGAAAATACATTTTGTAATTATTTAAAAAAACTTATTTTCCTATACTAAAACCAAGGGAAAAAACTTTTATTGTAAATACATTTACACACAAAAAACCAATGCCAATTTATTTATAAAATAATTTATAAAAAAGGAGAAATCTTGGTTTATTTATGAGAGTTTAGACACAAAACCTCTCACATTAATCTTGGGTCACACACGCTTGAAAAATTATCCACCAAAATTGTAAGGAACATAGAGAAAACAAAAAAGTCCATTGAACTGATTTAAATATCTTGGAATAACATTACATAAATTAAATGGTTGGAGAAGATGTTATATAACAACATATATTGAGAACAAAACATTCTGCACCCAACCAAAGTAAAGACTGACCCCCAAAAAAGATCAAAAAATAGATCTAGAAGAATCACATGAAAATAAATACATGTTCAATAGATTATTTAAATTTGGTCCAACACTACTACCATGAAAAAACATGTAAGATGAATAAAGGACACTTAACCAGAGAGTTAAAATGTAATCACTATAGAGATCAATCATTGAACAAAGCAATCAAAAAGGAGCAATGATAACCAAACTCACTTGGAAGGGCTTAAGGTTTGAGGAAGGGAAGATCAAGTGAGAATGAATTAGGGTTCAATATTACAGTACATAAAACCTATAAGTAATTAAAGTTTTAATTTTTAAACTAAGGATTTATGGTTTAAAATCCTCATGATACATATACACTGAAAAACATGTTGCCTTGGGTTAAAAAAATATCTTCTAGAATATTTATGATGTAAAATATGGTTTATGGTTTAAATATTCTTATGTCACAGACGATTTTCATAGTTTTTTCCCTACGACCCATTTAAATCATAATCTATATTTTTATGTCATAAATGTCCCCTCTAGGATGCAACGAACCCAGGTTCTACTGAAAACTTCCCCAAACCAGTCCTGATGACCTATAAACCTAAAAGAACAATCTCAAACATAAAATAGGGCATACCTTTTATCCATGATGTTACATGGTGTATTGAGGAGTTCATTCAATAGATTAAAAGAAATATAAATCATTCACATAGGTTGATGGGATGATTATGAAACTTTTTTAATTTGAGAGAAAAAAAAGACAAAGGGATTATATTACATAGTGATTATTTCATAGGTGGTTTTTTTCATTATGACATTAACTTGTTCCTTTATGGGTTCCTTTAAGTGTTTCTAGGAAATGATATTGGAAAACTAGAAGGACCACTTAATGAAATTGAGGAAGAGGCCAAACGGTTCATATAGTTAGTGTTTCCATTTATTTCACCTAAATTTTATTTTAATTTAATATTTGGAATAAATATTATTCTTAAAAATGAGAAATAATATTTATTCCAAATTTTCTAACTGAAAGTATTCACTCACTCATTATATTCAGATTATAGTATATTTATGATTTAAATTAAAATATATATTTCTTCATAATAATATGATTATAATATTATATATTTAATTAATTAATAATAGTTATTTAAAAAAACATTTACTCAAAGGTTTGATAAATTTTGTGATGATCGATGGGCCAAAAAGGTCCCAGTGATGAGAATGATATAAGCATTGAATATCTTTTAGTAAATATTTGATAAAAATGATATTTAAAAAATTCATAGGTTATCACATTCCATATTAAATAATATAATTATTTTACCATGGGGGAAGATATAGAGTTTAATATTTAATAAAGGGACCTTGGTGAATTTTTCAACATTAAAACCCTATCTCTATATATTCATTACATATATAATTTTCTAGTGTTGACACTATGTGAGACAGATTATTGTGCACAATATAATTCTATCTAGAGTTCTTTCTCATTAATGAAAAAACACATTTTTAAATTCTCTCATGGTTAAGAAAATTCCAAACCATCCTACCCTCTCTCAAGATCAAGAGATCAAGAGACATGATCTTTAAGAACAAAGGATCATTTATCATGATCAACATAAATGAATCATGGAAGTGAATACCTATTCCTTATAACCCTGAGATCCATTGGATATGTTTAGATACTATGGTTCATGTGTGGATCACTACTAGATGGATTATACTTTGAATCCTCTTAGCACAATTATGATATAACTCAAATAGTTTTGAATGATCAACATTTCATGAAAGAGATAATCTTAATACAAAGGTACTTATTATTTTAAATTTAATATAAATTTTTCATGAAACAAATATTTGTTGTGTTTCAGGATTAATTTCATCTAGTTTCTTTAGTTATATTCATCAATAATAATGATTATTAATCACATTTTTATAGATTATCTATTAAATGCAATGAAAAACAATCATTAGGAACAAACTAGATCGACTTCTGCTATGCATGGAACCGACAAGGGGCATCTAAGTGGCCAAAATTAAAATTTAATTAATTAATTATTTGTTGATCATTATCAAAATTATTATGTTATATTCTCATTTCCATTTTTCATTCATAATCCATAATGTCAAGATAATGAGTTCATTCACTATCATATGCCCAAGAACATGCAAATAACAGGTGAATAACACATGGAGATTCCATTTGGAGGTGCCTAGTATTCTAACTACATAACCATATTACACATCATGTAACCTAATTACACGTCTTGTAGTCTCAATCAACCACACACTTACATGGCAGCTCCGATCATGACATGCAGTGTGGTAGGTCATTACATGGAATGAAATTTCACATTAATTACATCACGTATTGACCATTAGGGTGGTACACAAATTTTAGGTTTACATGATAGTTAATTGATGTACATTATATGTAATAACCACATGATGTAATGGTTGTGAATTCAACATACATGGTGTATAATTAATAAATAAGTGATTTAATTAATTACACACTATATGTTGATCACCAGTTGAAAAACATGGTCTAACTATAATTACACAACATGTAATTAGAGCACACACACACACACATAAAATCTATCTAACATTATATTCTTCCACACAAATTATATACTAAATACCTAAACACATAATGAATAATGGATAGATTAGAGTTTCACATCATGTAGTTAGTGCACACATTGTGTATATTTTACCCGTTTATGAGGAGTATATGTCAATTGAGGATGTAGAAATGTAAATTAATATATGGGATAAAAATAAATATGACATTAAAACCAAGAAACATGACATGTATCTGGTGTACATATTGCGTGTTAGGGTTTTATAGAATATTAAATGCCTAATTAATTCTAATTTAATTTCCTATCTACAATTAGTGTAAGGTAATTGTGCATTCCATGTACTCAGAAATCATTAAAAGTATCACATACCACATATATTAATTATTTTAATGAATTATAAATTATTATATAACTACTTATCTTTTCATACAAAACTATAAGTTTTATAATAAAACAACACACCATGTACACTACATGTTGTGTGAGTCTACAATACATGAAAAGAACCAAATATTACACCATGTAGTTCAGAGGGTTACACACCATGTTGCTTCCAATTACACACCATACACTTAAGAAATTTTAAATAAAATTAATTAATTTAATTTATTTAAAATATTAAGGTGGATAAAATATTATATATTCTCGAGACTAATTGGATTAATAATTGAGATAAAGTTTTAGGTAAATAATAAGACCGTTAATTATTAATTAAAGAAAAATTTATCTTAATTAATATGGTGATTTGAAATAAATACAAGAATGTATGAATTTTATTTCTTTGCATGTATGTGGATGATCATGAGCTTATATTAAAAAATGTATGTGTTGGGTTTCTATTGAATTTAATTTTATAACATTGTTTTAATTTTATTATAATGTTTTATTAAATTAATTGGGATGGATTTCATGTCATCCCTCCCAACTTTATTATATCAGACACATGTTTCTATAGTTTATTTTATGTATCCCATACACTTGGTTACTCTTGGAGGTTTTGGATAGTAGTGCATAAAGTATTTATCACGTCGGCTTTTTCACATCAGTTATTTATAACCAATGTGAAAAAGCCATATATATTTCTTTATCACATCGGTTATAGGATAAATTATTTGAAAAATCAAGTATCCCGCTTTATCACATCAATTATATAATAACCGACATGATAAAAAAGTTTTTACATCGATTATATATAATAACCGACATTATAAATCAAATATCATTGCTTTATAAAATCATTCATTTTATAACCAAGGTGTTAAGTAATATTTTTCATGTTATTTTCTATATAACTAATGTGATAAAGTAATAACAATCTATTTATAATACTGGTTATTATATAATCGACATGATACATCAATAAGAATTTTATAAATTTCCATTTTGAATCATTTCAATGTTTTTCAATAGGGAGAACAGAAACTCTGTTCTCTCATGAGAGGAAGCCCTAACCTTATTTATAAAATCTAGTGTCCTCCAATAACAGTTTTATAGATTCATACATCCTCATTTTCATTGGTTTATTTGATCCTATCATCTCCCAACTTTCAAGTAACCCTCGCACACATCACTTTCTGTATTTCAATGACACAAACACCCTAACACTCCTTTTTCGAGTACATTTACTAAAATATTGCATTAATATATTTTTTAATCTCCTGATAATATCTCATATATTCCCTTTATATGTATCCATTCTTCTAATCATTTTTCTTAGAATCTTATTACTTATATAAAATTAATACGTTCAATCAATATTGATATCAAACTCTTTAAACAACTCATATCTTATGTTTCTATCCCACAATAAAAGTATTTTATTCTCATAAGTATCTAAATTCTTAGGTACATGAAACTATTTCATGTAAATACTAAAAGTTATATGAAATAACTAATCCCCACAAGAGTAATCTTGAAGCTATAAATTTTAAACCCCACTTTTCAATAAAATGCATAATCCTATAAGAATGTTAGCAGTCCTACCCAATGTCTCTCTACCCAATGATACTTCACTTAAGAAAATTTTTAATTTCATCAAAATTGTAACACAAAATATGTACAAATCATAATTAACTACTTAATTCAAACTCATAACCCAAAACAAGCAACAACCAAGGTAGAAGAAGACTAAATGAATTAGCATACATATCATGCAACTCATTAGATGAATTTTTGATAATTTTACAAGTAGAATAATTTTTTAAATATAAGAATACATATATAAATAAAATAAAAAAATTATATCTATGAATGAAATAGAGAATAAACTAAAAAAAATAACGATCCATTTATTTAATATAAGATAGGGTATTTATGAATAATTTATAAATAAAAATAATTATAAAAATTTTATAATTTAATTATGCATTATGGGAATTCTATAATTACATGAAAATACAAAAATTAATATTCATTCTAAATATTAAATCTTCCATACTATTCATTATATGGAATTCTAACTCAGATATATGATATTAAATGAAATATAAATATTTTTATATTTCAATTCCATTTTGTAAACTATTTATGTAATTTAAATATCAAATATTTAATATTATCTAAACTTTAATCATATAAATTATCAAATATCTTTTTTATTTAGTTTAAATAAATTCTTATATAAGGCCATTTAATTTGAATAATTCAAATTAAATATAATAAAAATTCAAAAATATAAATATAAACATTTTTATATTATGTCTTACTTTTTTTCAATTTATAAACACATTATAAAATATACTTATAATTTCAATATAAACCATTTATATTGAAAATATATGTCATGCTATCTAATTTGAAAAAAATAATTTAATATTAACAATTTTTATATATGGATATATATTTAATAAAAATTTCTTGTAAATTTTATAATTAATTTTGGCATAAGAAGAAATACTTCCTTGATCTTTGGATCTTTATTCATTGAGGGTTCTGATCAATATAACTCGATCGATGTAGTGTCGTTACCTAGATAGGACCCAAAGTAGATCCTCTCTAGTGGTGATCCACACATGCTCCTTCAATATCTAAACAATACCGATGAATCATTAGATAATACCAAGATTGATTGATTGAATTATGTTATTTACCATTGATCAGTTCACATTCCATTGAGCTTGAAGGAGTCTCTCTTATTCTTCTTGTACTTTATTGGGATTCTAGTCAATAATATTCAATTTCAATTTTCATCTAATTTTATTCATAATAAAATAAACTGTGAGATAATAGTCTAACTAAATATTCTTTTGTAAGTAAAATCCAAGAATATCTGTCTATGATTTACCATTAATATTTAAACATATCATTAATTATTTTATAGAATTTATAATTATATTTTTCAAATATGCATATTTTTGTTTTATATTTCAAAATTGTGTTACTTTCAAATTATGGAATATTTCATATAACCTTTAAATTAACTTATCTGACAAGATATATATTTTTAATATTTCTTATAGATAATATTGAGTCGATGTTAGATTATGAGACTCTGAATAAGTGATGAATATAATGAAGGTGAAGATGATATTTTGGAATTTTCTAAATGAAATGGTCCAAAAAAACATGTTTTTTTCCATGCTTAAAATGTTAAAAAATGGAGAATTAAAAAATTATAGAGATAAAATATCATTTAATTTGTTATGTTTTTAATCCAAGTTACATCCCTTGGATTTGACGTGGTGAAACTGGGCAGAGTTTTAGATCTCTTGATGATGTTGCTTTTCCAAGATGATAATACTGATCAAATTGAAGAAAAGATTCATGGTATTGATGTAGAGGTAGTTAAGAAAGAATTGACAATTGAGTGTCTATATAGTGATCCTGAAAAACCATTATATCCAGTTTGTACAAACTTCATGATTTTATCAACAGTTTTAAGATTGATTAACTTGAAGATGAAACACAGATGGAGTGGAAAGTGTTTTATAGAGTTGCTACAATTGTTGAAATATATTCTTACTAAAGAAAATGATCTTCCATATTCACAATATAATGTGAAGAAAATACCAAGACTGATGGGATTATGGTATAATAAAATACATGCCTTTTGGAATTACTATGTTTTATATAAGAAGGAATACTAATTTCTTTCAGGGTTTCCCAAATGTGGGATGTCACAGTATACATTGAAAGAAAAATCATAGAATGATTTATAAGATACAGAGCCCCGTACCAAGGAAATTTTGTATCTTCCTATAATTACTCATTCGAAATGTTTATTTTCTAATAAACATGTTGCAAAAATGTTATGATGTCATGCTGTTGATCAGATATGTGATGGAAAAATACGTCATCTAGCTGATTGTCCAAAGTGGTATAAAATTGATCACCAGTTTCCTACATTCAGAAATGAAGTAAGAAAAAACAGACTGGGAATGTGTACGGATATATTGAATCTAAATTTAATCCTTATAATCCAACATAGATCCTGAAATATTTTATTGGAAATTGAAAACTTATCTCTTGAATTTTTTATGAAGTAAAACAATTTCATATTGAATTTAACGATCTCTTGACCAAAACAACCTGAAACTGATATTATCATTTTATTATCACCATTAATTGATGATTTGAAACTGTTATGGGAGGACGTTATAAGGGTGTATGAATCTTATAAATTAGAATATTTTCAATGACATGCAATTATTATGTTCATTATAAATAACTTCCCAGCATATGAATTTTTTTGGATATAGTGTTAAGGGGCATAATTCTTGTCTAATTTTTGAACAACCAACTTCATATTATCAATTACATCATGGGTAAAAAAATATACATGGTTAGTTGAATGTTTTTTTCATATGGATCACTCTTATAGAAGATTTAAAAATGCTTTCAAGGGCAGAAATAAATTTTATTTTTCTCCAAAAACATTCTATAATGATCAGTATTTTGAGAGGGTGAAAAACATTGATGTGACATTCAGAAAGACACATAAATCTGGAAATGATATAAATATTTAGAAGAAATGGTCAATATTTTTTGAGCTACGATATTGGATATTTCATGAGGTGAATTATAACATTGATGTTATGAACATGGAGAAGAATATATGTGATTGTTTTATTAAAACATTTTTAGATATTAAATGAAAAACTAAATATGGGTTGAATACAACATTGGATTTACTCTCTATGGGAACACACTTAGAGTTATCTCCCACTCTGGATAGAAGGCGAACATTCATACCATCGAGTTTTCATACCTTATCAAAGAGGGTGAAAATTATCTTTTTTCAATTTATTCATGATATCAAGGAGACAATGGTTATTCTTATATTTTGAAATTTTGTATGTATTTAAAGGATTGGAAGTTGAAAGGTATGGAATCTCATGATTATCATGTGATAATACTAAAACTCATAAAAGTTTCATTATGTGGAATATTACTCACCCATGTCAGAATGTCTATCTTGAAGGTATTTTATTTTTTTAATTGAATTTTTAATTAGGTGATTGATTCGAATGTTTGGAACATTTTTAGAATGAAGTGATTTATATACTTTTTCAATTATAAATGTATTTTCCTTTATCTTTTTTTTTCATATTATGGTGCATTTAATGGTTAATTTGGTGCAAGAAATAATGATTTGTGGACCTGTATATCTACATTGGATGTATCCTTTTAAATGATATATGAAGATATTGAAGGGGTATGCTATGAATCCATATCAACCTGAAGAATCCATTGTTGAGAAGTATATTTCTAAGGAGGTTACATAGTATTGTACAAGCTATTTGTCTACAGTGGAGAACATCAGTTTGACTATATTTCACTATGAATGAGTTAATTATCGGCGAATGGAAACTCGTGGCTTTAAAGTCAAATCATTGAAAGGTGAAAATATATGGAAGTTACAATCATACATCTTTAATAACATAAATTATATTCAACCATATATAACATTTCATATTAATGCGTCACTACTAAAAATATGGCCTTTATCAGAACTAGAAAAGTCAATTAACAGCGATAACAAAAGCACTGTTAATCGTGATGAAGATTGGGGGGGGGGGGTCCCTTTTATCAGTGTTTTTTAGTGCTGATAAATGTTGAAAAAAAATAAAAAAAATATTTTTGAAATTCTGGGGTCTTCAACAGTGCTTGAAGCCCACCTATAATAATGCCCACCGCCCATGGTAGCCCACGCACTCCCCATGCCAGCTCCACCCATCCACACACCCTTTAACAGCGCTAGGTAATTCCCTACACCTGCGCGCACAACCTGCCTCCCCCAGGATTCGAACTTGAGACGTCTTGCCTGCACGCCTAAGTCTTTACCACTCCACCATATAGCTTTGCTTTTCATTTATTAATATATCTATTTATTTATATATATATATATAGTTATATTTACTCATATATTAATATATATATATAGTTATATTAAAATATATATCCATATATTAATATATATATTAACATATATATATAAATATATATAGTCATATTAATATATACATATATATTTAGTCATATTAATATATACATATATTTAATTAAATTAATATATATATATCCAAATATTAATATATATTTGTATATATATATATATATATTTAGTTATAATTTTTTATCCGTATATTTATTTGTATATTAATATATATTAATATATATTTATAAGATTAGTTTTAAATACATTTATAAAATATGTTTTCTTATGTGGGTTTTTATAAATAAATAAATACATGCATACATACATACATATATACAACACACACACACACATATATTATATGTATATCAATAGGTATAATTATACATATTTATATATATTTACAAATATTATATATTAATATGTATATACAAAAGTGCTAGAAATGGGGTCTCGAAAAACCTAACAAATCGTAGAGTCACTAAAAAAACCCATCTTCTTATTCGGGTGTCCATTTCAGCTCTGTGAATAGTCTAACAGAAGCTCATGGAACAAAATATGATAACACAGGTGTCGGGGGCTGAACATACACATAGATCAGAATTTATGACCGTTTTAAGAAACAATTGATAGGGGTCCGGACACAGAAACTGTGTTTTGGAGGCGTTCAGTTGGTTTTTTTAGATTTTCGGGTCACAGAAATTATTGAGACTATGTATGAGTCAACTTTTCGCGTATATCTCTTCGCTTCATTTGAATTGATATGTGGTAGACCCCAAACAGATACCCAGAACGAAAGTTAGGGCTGTTTGAAGTTGGAATTTTTAGGGAGTGGTATAACTGATATATCTTTCATTCTTTCAATTTTATAACGGTTTCAACTAAACATAGTCTTCATTTATTTCGCGAGCTTCGATTGTACTGGTCGTGGTTCTCAAGCAGACAATTGGAGAAGAATTTATGCCCATTTTTGTGAGTTGTTGGTTTCTTAGGTTTTTAGGAGATACGAGAGTTGCAAAATTTCAAACGACAATAACTTCTGCTCTGAGAGTTCTTTTTGGCTCTACCACATATCAAATAGAATATTGGGAGACATTACACACTCCGTTGATCTCTAAAACCCTTTATCACATTATTTGAGGTTCAAAAAGGACCAAAAACCCGCTGAATTATCATAAGTTTGGCTCCGGGGGTCCATTTTGCCATAACTTCTGCTCCGAGTGTCCGTTTTTCCTCAACAACATATCAAATCTAGTATTACGACCATACCCACACTATGGTGACCATTTAAACACCTTCTCATATACTTGAAGGTATGAAAAGGTCCTTAATCCCTACAAACAACCATAATTTCTTCTCTGGGGTGTCCATTTTGTGTCTACGACATATCAAATTGATATAAAACATATTTAAAAAAATAGTTTTTATATTTATATCAATATAAATATACTTATATATCAATATATTATTTTTTATGAATTTTATTTTTGAAATATACACATTTATCAGTGCTAGGAAAATGTGCGCTGATAAACCCCCATTTATTAGTGCTACTAAAAAAATCCCTGATAAAGGGGGACCCTTTATCGGTGCTAAAAAAAGTGCTGATAAAGGGTCACTTTTAACATCACTTTTTTAGCGCTGTTAAACGTGCCCTTTTTGAGCGCTTTTTTTAGCACTGATAAAGGCCCCCCCTTTATCAACGATTTTTTCAGCGCTGATAAAGGGTGGCGTTTCCCTTGCCCATTTTTGTAGTAGTGTGTTGAAACAATGTTATCAAAAGAATAAATATATATGGATTTTTAATAAAAATAACAATAAATTTTTTCCATGGTTCAAAGAGATCGTGCTTGGTAAATTAGACGCATCAAAAACATTGAAATAATTAGTGGATGGTACAAGTTTAAATTTGATAACATGGTCTAGTTATAACATTAATGGATATATTTTTTATATGAATGATTAAGACAATAGAAGTGAGGTCTAGAATAGTAGTGCGTTGGTGTTCAGATTAGCAAATCATTTTTCAAGTGCCAAAGACAAAAACCTAATCATTGCATCCAATATATATTATGGAGTCATTGAAGAAATAAGGGAGGTTGATTACATTAAATTTCATGTTCCAATGTATAATTGTAAATATTTTATCGGTAAAAAAAATGTCAAACACGATGAATTTGGAATTAAACTAGTTAATATAAATAAATTGGAATACATAACTGATCCTTTTATCATGGAAACACATGAAAATAAATTCTATGTTTTGGATCAATCCAACATGTAGTTATATATTGTTTTATAAGGAAAAAATAGTATGTTATTGATGATAAACTTCACGAAGATGTTGATTTATGTTAGTTCCCTACTTCCAGGGAATGATTGATAAATAATATTATTGAGCACGTCATAGACATGGTTTGTGCCATATGAAATGATCACAATGAATGAATTTGGGAAAACAATCCTCTAGTACATTCATAATATTATAGGTAACATATGTTTAATTATGGTTGTCTTTTTTAAATTTCAGAAGTCAGATATTTTAAATTTCTTTTCCTTATTAAAACACATATTATAACTAATAAGTTACCTTTTTGGTATATATTAGTTTATTTTTGTCTTGTTTTCCATGTTTACCCATACGTAACTTATATATTAATTAATTTTGTTAAAAATGAATTATTTTAAATTTAACAATCTTAAATTAAAAAATATTTTATAACAATATATGATAAAAAATTATTTTAGTTGTAAAAATGATTTATTAGGTTAGTGATTTTTTACCATGTAATTTCATCTCTCTTTAATATTATATAGTTTTCATTCTTTTATTTCATCTAATCTCTCATTAATATTGTTATAATTTTGTCTAACTATAAAACATATGAATAAAAATGCGTTAAGTTTTGTTTAAATAACTTTTTGTTTGATAATTGTTAATTTTTTTACATTTGTATGTAATTGTTGGATTTGTATATATTTGTACAAATTGTTGTTACTTTTATTTGTAGGATAATGACATATCAATCCTCCAATCCACTACATATTTCTAGAGATGATCATACTCATACATCTGGGGAGGAACATACACATTCTCCTATTAACAAGCCTCCTCATCCTTCTTTACATGAGACATCTACTTCCACGGGGGAAAAGTGTTTCAGGGTTGGTAAACATGGAACCACATGTTTGCCAAAATTATCATTTTTCCATTTATAGGAATAAAGGATACCAATAGACTTTTAGGGTAATGATATTACAAGAGGTCCAAATTAAAAAATATTCAAGACTTTTGTATGAGTACTGGATAAAAGAAAAGTTATTATTTTTTTTGATGACTGGAGAAGTGTTTACAATGTGACATTATCTTAATTTTGGGAGTCCATTTTGGTAAGCCTTATTATAATTATTTTTTTTATCTTGAAAATTTTAAAATAATATATATTTTTTCACTTCTTATTAGATGAAATATGATATAACTGATACTAGAGGATTCCGTAGGAAATGGTTATCATTTGCTTTTAGAAGATGGAGGGATTTTAAATCATACCTCACATCATAGTTCCTTTTTGGGGACAAACAACATAAAATCAGTGTGATATATATTCTTTTATAGATGAAGATACATGGGAGAAATTTGTTAAAATTAGATGCCAAGAAGAGTTTTTGGTAAGTGAAATGTTTCCTTTTTTGAAGTTTTTTATATTAATGACCATGTTAATGATATATTTATTCTTAAGTATTAATTTATAGAAACCACAGATATGTCATAAAAATAATCAAGATATAAATTTATACCCTAATACATTATCTCAGGGATGGTACATGTTATTGTAAGAACAAATACTGGTATAAAAACTTCAATACCTGTGAGATGAGTCTGTATGGTCCGCAGAGGTTTCCCCTCCCCCCGCTAGACAAGAAAATGGAAGAGGGTTCAAATGATAAAAAAACGAAATTATCTTAAGGAAGAGTCAATTGTTGCAGACAACAATATTTTAAGATGTTTACTTTATTTATTTATTTCAGTTAAATCAACTCTTTATATATTACGATTCATTAATGTTTTTTTTAAATATTCCATATAGGATTCTCTTGGGGATAAAATCACACATGGGGTGTTTATTGCTGAGTTTTGAAATGGTATTTTAGCTACAACATTGGGAAATCTTGAACACCCAGGTCATGTATGAGGATACCCATATGGTGTATTAGTAAGAAAATTATTTCCATTTTTGGAAGATTCTTCAATGGTTCATGTTTATAAAAAATAGAATAATTTGAAGCCAAAGTTCAGTATATTCAAGTGATGATGGATGACAAGATCATAGATTTGGTATAGTAAATGTTTGTAAACATGAAAGGATAGTTTCGGCCTACCGATTCGACTCCTCTAACATCACCACTAGATCCCAATCCTCCTTCTTATCCCACTCATACATATTTTCCTACTAAAGAAACTAATTTTTATTCTAACCCTAGAACCCTACTCCACATATTCCAAGTTACTATGAGTCATATGTTGATGATCCTCATCATATTATTGCATATGGGATGATATATTATATCATCAATACCATTCATCATCATCTGATTGAGATAGAGAATCATAGGGTCATTTTATATGATATTATAGATAGATTAGCAAAAATACCATGTCCTATAGATTAGGTGAGTATAAGTAGACAAACCATCAGTAATTTTTTAATTTGTAAATCTAGATTAATTTGGCATATTACCAAAGAATTATGTATATATGTTATCTTTATTTAATTTTTTTATTAAATTTTTTTTCTCGGTTTAAAGTTTATATATTTGTCTATTATTTCACAGGAATACATTAAAGGAAAATGAATACTCTATAGACAACAAAAAATTCAATGTTTCATGACTTCAAATATATATTCTACTAGTCTTGATAGATTTTCAGCATGCTCAAATTTATTATTTGATGTATACGAGATTACAATTGATGTTTCTATTTGGGGGCATACAATGAAAGTGTGGATTTTGAAAAATTATATCAAAGAGATTTCTTTTTAAGAAAAATTTAGCATCAGCACAATGATTTTTTTCCATGTAAGATGATTAATTTTTTTTTCTATTCCTCTAATTTATTGAAAATTCATAATTATGTATGTTTAGTATTAGGTATCTATATAAAATTTGTAAAGAGCATGAAAAGAATGATGAATATGGATTTGTAGACCCACAATTTATTTCACATATAGATTTGACAATGAGCGATGTAGAAAGATCAATTTATATAGATGAATGATTTTTGAAGAATGTCATTATTCAGTGATGAATGTTTCCATATCATTAAGTGTATGGAACATTTATTCTAAAAAAGTGTCATATATTAATTAAAATATTAACAAATCAAATTAAATTTTCTTATATATTATAATTCTTTGGATGTTAGTTGTTTTTTCCAAGAGAGAGGACATTGTACTATCTATGATCTATCCATGGTGAAGGGAGAGAAAATTAATAGAATGTATTGAACATGTAAGTTTGATTATTTTAATACATGTTTATATTATAATGAATACAATTTATTTTATTCATATTATTTTCAAATAGGGCATGGAATTTATTTATACATATGATAATAAATAATAGCTTCAAGATATATTTTGTACAAGAAAAGGTGGATTTTCATTTATAATTACTAAATTTTGGATATATCACTTAAAAATGTTATTTGGAATTAAAATATATTTGAAAAAGTGTCATAAACATGAAGGTGTAAAATAATGTGGATATTATTTTTTAATATTTATGTATGAAATAATTTCAGTTGGGACAGTTACAAAGCTTCAAAAGGATAGATTTATTTATAAATATTTCCTTAATATTTCATATGTTTTATTGAAAATTCAAGTTAAATGTTTTCTTTATTATTTTTTATCTTTTTTGATTACCCATGACCATATAGTGCACATGAGTGGAGAAATTTAAATATTGAATGGATTAATCATTTTATTGGTTTGATTGATTTTAGTTTTATTTTTAATATACATTTTAAATTTAAAAGTTCAATTGTAAGTGTCTTTTAATGGGTTTCTGATGAATTTTCCATTGTTCTATTTCTTTTGTCTCCTGATGCGGGGGAGGATGAATAGATGTTCAATTTTTTTTAAAATTACATTTTCACAGTATTTATTTGATAATCGACATAAAAAACAATGGGGTAATTTGTTTTTCACATTCGTTATCAAATAACCGATGTAAAAAAATAGGTTTTCATGTCAGTTATCAGACAAACGACATGAAAAAATGATAAAAAACACTAATTCAAAATTTCAATTTCAGTTAACCGATTTCAAAAAGTTATTTACAATGTATCCAACAGTAACATCGCTGAATAACTGATGTGAAAAGGAAGAGAACTGACGTGAAAAATCATTTATACACTAGTGGGACGTAACAGAAGCATTTGGTGGGAGAATAACCATTAAAATATTTTTTGGATTCTATAGATCATTCAACAATTTTTCAAGATATAAAAATGATAACCAATAAAACCCTTAAATCAAACATTAACATAGAAATTCCAAAACCTAGAGATAATCTTT
The DNA here is from genome assembly GCA_963277665.1 of Viscum album. Lineage (NCBI taxonomy): Eukaryota > Viridiplantae > Streptophyta > Magnoliopsida > Santalales > Viscaceae > Viscum > Viscum album. The sequence goes on along the minus strand of OY728138.1, from coordinate 1,377,095,411 downwards.
TTCACATTAAATTTATAATTAATTTAATAAAATCTAAAAAATATTACATAGTCTTAGGATATTTATTATATGAAGATATTGGTCATCTGAAAACCCTTTTCGAACTACCGCCCTTGTCTAGGGAGGACCAAAAGTATACCACCTCTATCAGTGACCCACACACGATATTTTGATCTATAAACAACAACGGTGGATTACTTAGTGTTAGAACATCAGATTGATCATCTTTCTTTTTCATCTTGATTACTTAAAGTTTTTTCAAACTAGAACGAATCTCTCATTCTTGAGAGGATGAGAGAAGGAGGAATCAAGAGAGAAATATATTCTCTATAATAATTATTAATTTCCAATTAACCATACATAATAGACATATAAATCTATTTATAGAGTTGTGGTTTAGGTTAAAATTTTATTAAATTTAACAATGACCCTTAAATAATTTAATAAACCATATCTAACAACATGTCATATAATAATAATAATAATATTTTATGGAGTGTTCTATCTAGAGCAATGATAAATATTATTTCTTTAGATATCAAATTAATATTTTTCACCAGACACGATCTTGGTCCACTCATCATCCTTATCATTTATCGAATACCTAAATAAATATTTATTAAATATTTAATCATAAATAAATATTCTATTTAATGTTTTATGAATAAATAATTATTAAATATTTAATAAATAAAATTAATATTCTATTCACAGTATGGTGAATAAATATTTATTAATTATTCATGTAATTAAATAAAATTATTAATTAATGAATAAATAATAATTTATTACCTTGTGAATATTTTTGTCCATGAAATCCCAAATAAAATTATTCATCTGTCTTATGAATAATATTTAGTCCAATAATTAAATTCCAATAAAATTTAATTGAAATCAACAAAAACACTTATTGTGTGACCCTATAGGCTTATTTCCTATTGGAATTAGGTTAACTTTCCTAAAGATCAATATTAATGTCTAGAAATAATTAAATTCACCAAAGAGAAAGAATTTAGTGTTTCAAAGTCGACAACCACACATGAATGTTTACTGTGTACTATAATCTGTTTGATTGAATTTCTCATCAATTAGTTTGAACAATTAAGTCACCATTCTATGTGCATGATAAGTATTTATTTGACCATATGAAATAAAATTATCACTAATACATGTCCATGATATATAAATAAATGATTCCATTTCAATAAAATGCTTGAGATTTCAACTTCCATAAAGATGGAAGGGATAAATCCTTCTCAAATTATTAATTAATATTAAATCACTCATGATGCACCCAATGTATCCAAATTCAAAATAAATTATATCATCTTGGTTTATGTGATTCATCAATGTTCATGAGTCATGGAATAAATTAATAATAATTTGAAAGTATAAGGACCATTAAACACACTCACATATTGAAATATCTGATGAGAATTAAACATGAAGAATTATTATAGGCGGGTCTATTCTCATAATACCCTATCGTGGAGATTATCAAGTGAAAAATTCATGATAATAAATCTCACATGCTTACAATTTCTTTCAGCCACCACTCAACATTTTTTCCCATTAAAGTATGATATTTTACCATTATCCTATATTTAAGAATACCAACATGAAATTTCAAGGTTATCATCATCACAAGGAACTGCTAAGACCTTATCAATTTCAAATATTGTAAAAGACATTATTTCATTAAATTCATGATGAATAATAAAAATTATATTTTTGGTTTGAGAGGGGAACTCAAGAAGGGGGTGAATTGAGTTCCCTATAAAAATTTCATTTAAAAATATTACTTAAAACATTCCCCCAAATAAAATTAAAAAAGGACATTTAATCAAGGTAATAAGATTATAATAGTTTGAATATTCAAATAGATTCTCAGAAGATTGAATATTTATTAGTAATATCAATATGGGATATTGATAAAAAAATTAAACTATTATAATAAGGAAAGACAAGTATCGCTACTATCCAAGACTAACTATCAAAGGAGAATTTAGGTTTATGAAATATAAATTAAAATAGGGAAATGAAAAATAGAAACAAACAATGGTTAAAACAAGTCATTCAGTCTCAAGAAGAGTCCTAATCAACTTTACTTTAAGATCACCTACCACCAAGCAGTTTATGTTAATAGACTTGACCACACTCGAGATGAGGGTTAACAACAGTAAACAAAAGTATCCAGGTCACAAGACCTCTTCTACTATTCTATGTGGGAAAACAAACAACCTGGTCGCACAAGACCTCTTCTCCATTTATAAACGGGTGAAGCAAAGTGTAGAAAGATATTTGAGTGAGGATATCTTATATGCTCTAGTTTAATGTAGGAGACAATGTGTGTTTTAAAAAAGTTACACACACTTCTCGAAAAGTAATAATAACAAAACACAATAAATAGAAGATGATAAGAAAGGGTTAGAAATGATCTTAGTGTTGTTATATGCAGTTTTGGACTTTTAGGATGTATCAGATGTTATTTTCGAGTCCTCTTGTGAAAACAGATTATCACGAGTCTTGTGATCTGCTTTCCAGTTCGACGATATGTGTATTTTAGCTCTTGTTCTTCTTAGAATTTCTACTATGAGAATGTTTGAGGCTCTGATCTATAGTAGTCCATCCTTCAGGAATTGAGAGTTCTTCGTGTGTTCTTAAGTGTATGGAAATTATTCTATATTTCATTTAGTTTACTTCGAAAACTATACTTATCGCTTTCTCTAGTGCCACTTTTATTTCATTCCAAGTGTATGTGTTCGAGCTGACAAAAAGCCTGATTTATAAAACTCGTACCTCGTACTATTGGGTGACATGTCTACAAAGAAACAATAATTATGTCAGTGTTACTAAATGAATCAAATATAACCATTAGAAATAAATTTTAAATCAAAATTGAAAAATAAAGAAAAGTGATTAAGGAACGATGTCACAGTTTGAATTTAAATAGTGTCACTTGGAAATGTTGTCTTATCCTTTGCCTTTGAGCGGTGAGGCAGTCATAGTTACATAGTTTCATTGAGATATAGAACTGGTAGAACATATGTAGTGTTAGGATCATGGTGTCCTAGATAATGGTGTCTCATCCTTTATCACAATTTTGAATGTTGTCTTGGAGATGGTAGCAAGGAACTGGTAACATAGACATTATGCAATCTGAAAATTGTTATGGTGTCAGAGTTATAGTGTTTGGATTATGGTGTTTGAGTGACATTGTCAGAGTTTTGGTGTCTGAGTCACGATGTATTGATTATGGTGTCTGAGTCACGATGTCAGGGTTATGGTGTCTGAGTCATGGTGTCTGCATTACAGTGTCTGAGTCACGGTGTCAGGGTTACAGATTCTAAGTCACGGTGTCTGGATTACAGTGCCAGTAACTTTTCCGAAATCCAGAACTGGTGGATCACTTATGGTTTCGTAAACTTATCCAAGTATCTATAAACTGTCTTAATAAATAATATTCACACAATGGATTATACTTAAGCATTAATATAATGAAACACTATAGAACAAGATCAGACATAGTTTACAAGATACAAACAAGATTTTTGAGATTCTGAATTAGGATCTGGTCAAAGTCTAGACCATTATTTGTAAGAATTAAATCATAATGAAACCAATAATATCTAAACATGATTTGTGATATGGTAAACATTATTAACATTATTTGTGAGAAAAAAACATTATTAAACATTAGGAGTTAAAAAATATCCCCATTTTTGATGATCACAAATCATGGTATTTGAATAAATTTTCTTATTTATCCCCCTTTTGGGATTATCAAAAAGGGAATAAGAAAAATAAAATAAAGGCTGAATTAATATAAGGAGGAAAATAAACCAAAGTAGTGCACATTGTATTGGATAGAAAGATAAAGTTCATTACAAGCATAAGGTGAAATACAAAACATCCCTATAAAAAAGACAACCTTTGATTCTCTTCAGGGTTAGTAGTATTCTCTTTTCCCTTTTAAAAAACATAAGGAGGAGCCATAGGAGCAGAAAGAGAAGTGGTAGAAGGGTTTGAGACAATTTGAGAGAAAAAAGAGGTACTCCTTGAAAAACATAAGGGGAAAGAGTTGGTTTGGTTGAAGACCGAGGAAAGGATTTCTCAAGAATGAGAGGTCCAATCGGGCTCAAATCCTGAGATACATATAGGGAGGTAGAAGAAAAGGTAGTGGAGGAGGATGGGGTTGAACTAGGATGCAAAGGGGTAGCTGCAGGAGCCACTATTATAGTGCTTTGCACATAGAGACAAGGCTTAAAAAATTGATAAAATCAGTGATGAATTTAACTCTATATTGCATAGACTTTTCAAAATCATCCCTATTCCCAATAAACTTTTCCAAAGATGGCACAAACTCTTTCATTTTCTTCAATTTGTACTTAGAATCTTGAGTCACAAGAGGCATTTTGAGATTTTCCACAAGGTACATGAAATGACTAGTCAGTTGGTGATTTGTATAGATCCTCATGAAGTGAAAATCAACCTTTTTAGTAAATTAATCAAAGGCCATAAAATCATCCTTTGAATATAGTTGAACCATTTCATGGACATTCTCACCATTTTTTACAATCTTGGGGTGGCTCTCTTGAATAGACTGATATTTTAAAGACTAAAGTTCTAATTGAATCACTTTTCTGAGAATCGCACAATTTTGAGATGGTTTACCTAGTTTAGCAGAGGAAGAAGGGGTTGATATGACTGTAGAGGGTGTAAGAATCCCTTTGAGAAAAGTCTCAAAATAGTTCTTAAAGACACCATTCAACTCATTTATTGAGGATACCGATCCTCTAACTTCATTTTCCAACTTAGCATTGTTTTCAACCACATTCTCAACAATAGAAACCAAATTAGGTTGGATCTGATTCACAAACTTTTTAGCAATTTTTCAGTATATTCTCTGCTAAATCGAGAAACATGGGGTTAAAAAGTTTAAAATTCCTCCCTCAGTTCCTCAATCACATATTTTAAAGATTTTACTCCCTCACTTAATTGCTTATTTTCAATCCTCACTTCTTGTATTTCTGTAAAGACCCGCACTTATTACATACATAATCTTGAATTAATTCAAGAAAAAACTTCCTTTTACATTTAGGGTCTTTTCATGTTTAGAGATTTATAGAATTAAGACAAAACATTCATAACATTACACAATGTTACATCATGGATACCATAAAATCAGTTTCCATTTTTTTCTCAGAATATAAAACATTAAAACTTAAAACAAGACTCCTTGAAAATTCTTCAAAATCTAACATGTCTTCCTTCCTTGTATTACTCATCCATTAACCTATGAAAAATCATTTAAAAACATGGGATGAGCACAAAAGCTCAGTAAGTTATGAAATAGAAGGAAAAATCACATTAGTCCATGAATACTCATAACGTATGAAAACATTTTTAAAAGACATGCTTTCCACCCATAAATACTTACTTAGTGTAACATGAGATTTACACAAGATCCACACAAACATAAATATAATCATAGAGGTATCTTGGGGCATTACTTACATAATCTTTTAACCATCTTGGCTACCTTAAAATTTGTAACCCTCACGGCTACCATACCTTGTGTAACCATCGCAGTTACACGTGGAGTAACCAAACGGCCGACCTCCAACTTACTCATACCCAATGCATTGGAGGGAAATATAGGTCCCAAACTTCATCATAAACAATTCCCAATAACCAAAACATAATCATACAACATAAATAATGGCATAAAAACATTTCTTTTGAATCGTGTAAAACAGAATTTTAAAAGAGGATTTTAGAAGAAAAGTCCCTTATAAACATCATATACTTGAAGTGAGACTTAATAGAGTGGATGGAAAATGTATATACTCTATAAATACACATAATTAAACATAATATAAACAGAACCCATCACACAAACAATTTAAATAGCCCATAAATATTAAATTAGAAGGTTAACCCAAAGAATGGAAATCGGGTTAAGAATTCCCTTACCTTAGGCTTGTCTTACTTAAAATTTGTTTAAACAACCTGTATAATGGTTAAAAGAGTGTTATTAGTATTTTACAGAAACATGTTCATGTTTATAACATCTTATATGGTCATTTCATAACTTCATTTCACCCCTTAATTGTTTGTATTTTGTTCCTTGCATTATTTTGGGTGAGTTCTTTTGTGATTTCCATGATCGGTTCATGATGAATCATTCTTGTTGATTGGAAGTGAAGTGCACTGTGTTTAATTTGTTGTCAATGAGGCATGATGTTGTCATAAGATGAATGGATGCCAAGGAATGTCAAGATGTGAATGACAAAGGATGTGATGGTGTTGGTGAGGAAAGGAGAATGGCCATGGTACTAAGATGCATGTCACTTAAGAGATTCACTAAGTGACATAGGATGTTGTGGTTGAAACATTCTTATAAAATATCAGACGATTGTAGAACTGATCTTAATGTTTCAATACTTGTATCAAGATGATACTAAGTTACACCACTTGAGGAATTGATGATTATGGAGCATCATTACATCAGACGATTGATGAGCTGCTCTTAAAGTTCCAAGAACTTGTATCAACTGGATACAATGTCCCAACAATATCAGAAGACCATGCATTGTCTTAACAATGCATGAGGAGATGAGGAGAACCATCCACAACTCCTAAGTGGATGAAGTGGTTTAATGAAGTCAATGCACTATCACTTAGTGCATGTGAATTAGAAGTTGATCCAACTTGATCTTTGATTGGATCATTGAAGAATGTTGAAGAATTATTTGATTCAGGAGCTTCGATTGAAGAAAAACCTTCGGGAATGTCACTCCTAAGTGAAGATTAAATGTTTAAGAGGAATGGAGGAATTATTAAGAAGAATATAAGAGAAGAAATGAAGAAGGGAGAATAGATTAGAGGAAGATGTGGCATTTGGCATTTGAACTTGGTCACTTTGTTTTTTAACAAAGGACTTGTTCTATACTCAGGCAAAAAGAAGCCACCAAGGGCCAGCCTTAAGGGTTCAACCCCAAGGCACTTGTGGGACTCGAGGTCGCCACGCCCAAGGGGGATCCCATGGGGCCAGCCCGAGAGGCCGGGGCCGTGTATAAGCCCTGGGCCACGCAGGGGAGTGTCAAGCCCTACGCAGCGTGAGCGCGAGGAGCGCGCTCGAGGATGCATAGTGGGCACCAGTGGCGCGCCCGAGTGGCAGGGGTGGGCGCAAGAGAGCGCCCGCAGAGAGAACACGGTGCGGGGCGGCACCGTGGAGGTTGGAAGTTCAATTGAACCGGCTGGGGGAGCGCCAGTTTGATAAGTCGCGAGAAAATCCCGCGGCGATTCGATGTGGGACGCACAAATTTCACCGGGAGCGCATCCTGGCCGCACGATCGATCGCGCACTGGATCGCAGCCGATCATCTCATCCGCCGCGCGCCGCGTTCTAATCCAGCCGTTGATGATCTTTTCAACGCCGCATCCGACGGCTCCGAGGCATCTCCTTCCTCGAGCTCGGCCGAGGCACCTCCCATGACGCCGCCTGAACCAGTGTCCCTCCGAGCACTGAAGTTGAGCTCCCGACCACTGTTGATCAAGCTGAAGACACCATGGTGATCGTCTGGCCACACAGAACACGGTCATACAAGAAAATGGGCATGCATGCAAGGTTTGGATAATTTAGAAGTTGGCCGAGGCAAACGAAGTGCCGAGGCCATGAGGTTTATATTCTTCATGGTTTGGAACGAAGGAAGGCCGTGCATGCGTTCTAAGTCGCATGCACGTGAAGAGGAAAACAAAGAGAAGTGATCCCGCGTGAAACAGAAAATAAAAAATGGGATTTGCGGCTCGTTTAAAGATTTCAAAGATCGAAAATCTTCGGGAATTTAAGTTGAAATCACGCGGATCATGTGAGGAATCTCTCTGCCTATAAAAGGAGCACCCGAGGCTCTCAAAATGTTTGCTGAGTCTTTGTTGAAGATCTGAAGTCCCGCGAAGCCTCGGTGCTTAGCGAAGAACAGCCTGCGTGCACCACTTGCGCGGTAGTGAAGCCTGGAGCCATCCCTTTGCTCTGTTAGTTCCTTTTGCGCACACTTGCATGAAAGAAGAAGAAGGATTCCCTACGCGCCTTCCCCTTGCGCGGTAGGAAGACCCGAGGCCGCATCACTTGTGCACCCCGCGGTTGGCCGAGGTCTTGCGCGACCCTTGTTCTTGAGGTTTGTGCGGTAGTGGCTACGCAAGGCACTTGTGCGCCGCTTGTGCTCTTGCACCAAGACGTTTGTGCCTTGCACCCATTGGACTTGCACGCTTTGAAGAAAAAGGAAGACTCGAGGCTTGGTACCTTGCACGACAGTAGTGAAGGCCGCTTGCCTCTGTGAAGAATAGTGGTCGCACCTAGCACGCCTCCCTTGTGTGCATAGTAAAGAGAATACCCTACGGTGTGTGTGCTAAACAAAAGGAAGGCCGAGGATTTGCCTCGTGTATGTGCAAAGTGAATGAGAACATTTAAGGGCAGTGGGTGTGCAAGGAGGAGTGGAAGGCCGTGGCCCTAGTGTGTGCATAAGGAGGAAGACTACACCAAGTAGTATGTGCAAAGAAAGAACAAGGCCAAGGCTAGAACCCATGTGGACAAAATTTATATAATTTGTGTGTGCTTAACAAGTGTGAAGTCCAAGCACCAGTGTGTGCCAAAGTGAAGAAGTTGTGTGTCCAAAGTGAAGAGGCCAAACCTAGGTGTGTGCAAAGTGTACACATTTAGAAGAAGAAAGAAGAGGACATCCACACTAAAGTATAACACACTTTTAAGTGTGTGAACAAATTGAAAAAAGTGTGTGAGTGAAGAAGGTGTGTGTGCTTAAGGAGAAATTACACTCTTTGAGTGTTTATCACACCAAGGGAGAGAAGAAGGGGAGTGCATGCTTGCATGCATGCACATGCACACGTGAACAAAGCCAAACCAGCTTGTGTGCATTTGAGTTGTCCAAGACTGAAAGTTCTTGAAGAAGATTTTGATAAGCCATGCAGTCAGTGCATGAGGAAGAAGAGTTTCCATGCACTCAGTTCATGAAGTAGATGTGAAGTGAGACTGATTCCAGACTGAAGTTAAAGACATCAGCTGCCTGAGTTTTCAGTAATTGAGAAGACCCTGATCAACAGAAGTGATCAAATGCTTTGAGCAAGACCAACAGACCTTATCAGAGGCTGTTGAAGACTCTTAAAGAGAGAGGCCTGGTCATTCTGAGAAGAAGGAGATAAATCCTGAGCAAGACGAGAAGACCTGATCAAATGATCAGAAGTGAAGAGCAAGGCCAGCAGTCTTTATCCCAGACTGCTGAAGATACTTGAAGAATCTTAAAGTGAAGAAGAGCTACTCGTGTGACTCGAGGAGCCAGGAGAAGCCCCCTGTGAGACTCAGGGTGGAAGAAGTCTTCAGTGGGATTCTGGAGCAGGCCAGTGGGACTCTGGTAACACTGTGGGACGCAGTATAAAGACCCTCCTGTGGGACTCAGGAGAGATACAGTGGGACTCTGTATCGACCATTGTAATACTAACAGATTATAATGGAAGAAACCATGTTGGGGCGTATAACCAACATGGCAAGGACGTAGGCCTTTGGTGCCGAACCTTGTAAATCCTTGTTTCCTGTGCCTTTATATTTACTGCATCATTCGAGGAAAGGTGAGAGATACAAGAAGAGTGGATCGAGGCTTTAACCAGCCATAGAGGTTTAATTGATAAAGAATCAATTAGTAAAAAGTTTTAAGGGATCACTGATTCACCCCCTCCCCCTCTCAGTGATTCACACTGATCTGGGCACTTCAATTGGTATCAGAGGGAAGGTTACCTCTAAAAGATCCAAGAGAGTCTATATGGAGTGTAGATTTGAGGAAATGAAAGAACATCCTCAAATGGAGATATCTGCCAAGACTCTGAAAAACAGAATGAAGAAACAGGCAAAGAAGATGAGGAAGAAGGTTGTTGTAATCAGAGAAACTCCTTCTATGGAAAGAAATGTGAAAGTCACATTAGATGACAATTCCTTTTATCATTCTTCTGATGAAGCATGATCTAGCTGTAATGAAGATGGAAGAAACAATGATCTTCTAAATGAAATCAAATATCTTCAGAAGACAGTCCCCAAGGAAGTGGCAATGTGTATAGCTAAAGGCATCCTTGATCTTCAAGAAGAAAAATTATAGCTAGAAGATGAATCCAATTCTCTGGAAGTCCAATTGGCTAAAAGGGTTGGCATAACCAACACTCTCAGAAATCTGGTGAAGGCTAAAGATAAAACAGTATCGATTTGCAATGAAAGATATGAAGACACTACTGAAGAATTGAAAAGAAGCCTTTCTGAGAAAGAATTATTTAAAGAAATAATCAAAGATGTTTACCATGCACTGGAGAAGAGGCATAGAGTATCAATGGTTGTTAAAGATGCTCAACTTGAAGACAAAGTAAAAAGGGTGAAGGAGCTTGACAACTCATTGCTTGAAATGAATAAGGTGCATGAAGACCAGATAAAGCAGCTGGAAGAGAAATGGGAAGGAAGGCTAAGAACTATTGAGGATGAGAAGAACTCCCTCAATATGAAATGCTTAGAACCGGAGGTGATATTGAACAATCAGCAATCACCCAAAGCTGAATCCTCCCAGTCAGCTGAAAGAAGAAATGTTTCTACTCAAGTATGCATTGAGAAGGATGATTCCAAAAGAAGGACATCCCCTAATAAAAGGGCAACATCTTCTAAAAGGAAGGTACCATCCATCCCATCTTGTACTAATGCTTCTAATTGTGTTTCCACAAAAAGTGCAGGATGGAAGAATAATTCCAAACAAGTATGGATGAAGACAATGAAGAAAGAAAGCTCTCCTAAAGCAGCACAACAATTCAAGACAAGTACCCTACAATCAGAAGGAATAAAAAAGTCAATATTTTTGGGTCAATGTTGGTGTTGTAACAAGTATGGTAATTGTGCAAAGGATTGTTGGTACAATCCACTGAATGCCAAAGCACAGAGGAAGCCCATGCCAAGGGGGAGCAAGCCAGAGGAAAAGAGGCAACATCCACAGGTCCAGAGACATCTGTTTACTGCTAACAGATTTGGATTGCTTGATAACATCTGAGATGTGTGCAAAAGTGGTCAAATAGATACATGTCAATCTCCAACTGTATCCCGAGCTCAAAAGAAGAAAAGATCACAGAATCTGGCTCAGAAATAATCCTTGGGAAGCAAGCATAAGAAAAGGGAAGATGCTCCCAAGAAGATTATGAAAAAGGAAGAGAAGACCTTGGAGTCTAAATCCAAGAAGGGTGATGCATCCAGAAGGACCACCAAGAAAACATGCTTCTACTGTGGAAAGAAAGGACATATCATGGATCTTTGTAAACAAGCCATGAAATTCAATAGAGGCAGACTGGACTCAAACAGACAATCAATCCAGATGAAGCAGAAGGGATTGGTTGAAAACAAGTTGCCTAAGAAAGGTAGCTTGAAAGCATCAAAAGAACCATGTGGAACTTCCAGAATTGAGGCCACACTTCCAAGTGACTTACTAGTCATATGGCCTAATCAGTTGCAACATGCCAGAGAGCTGAAGATAAAGCACTGGAAATAGCTAAGACAAAAGGAAAGAAAAAGATTTCACATGAAGATCAAGTTCTGTGTGTGAGGTGTAATCAAGCTGGACATACTAGTGATAAATGCATGATATTCATTCCAGCTCAGAAGGGATTCTTCAAAAGAATGAAGATTGCACCAGGAGACTCTAGTGCTCATAAGGAACCTAGAAATAGAGGAGTCACACACAAAGAAGTTGAAGAGGTGTTGAGATCCACACCAGCACAAACATCATTGAAGATCAAATGTGCAAGTGTGAATAATGGTGAAAATGGGACATCTCGGTTGAGAGAATCTTCTCAACCTTGTTGTTCACATTGATAAACCAAGGAGGTTCCATCTTATTCCCTAATCACTTGTATTTACATGTGCTGACATTGCAGGGAATTGAAGATGATGATCATTCTCAGATGGAGGATGGTTTTGGAATGAATGGAGTGCACCCCTTGAGGGGGATCCAATCTGTAGAAGATGGGATTCTGAGATTTAATACCATCTTGAGAAAAGTGAAGGTATTCCAATCATACTTTCATCCCTTGTTTCTTAATTGTATTCATCATGACAATTAAGGGGGAGTATTGATTGAAGACAAATGAATGAAAGGGGGAGGTTTATCTTTGCACCTGAACTTTCTAATGAGTTTTGTGGAGTATGTGCAGGATTTGGCAATTCATTGATATATCTGACAAATTTCAAACCCCTGAAGCATGATCTCACATGTATAGTGAATTATGGATAGCATTGAGTTCCTTGGTTACATCACTCTTGTTTTCTACACCGGGTTAGCCCAAGTAGACTTAGAGATGATTTACTAAAGGTTATTTGCTAAAGAGAACATGTGACATCATACCTCTCTTAGTGCTTTTCAAGAAGATGCTATTCGAAGGGAGGAAGAGATATTTTTGAAGAAAACCACACCACACCTTTGCATTTGATTTCCAATAAGGGGGAGAAAATATTGGCACACATATTGACCCATTCATATGTGCTGAAAAAGTGTATTGACAACAAATACAAAGGGGGAGATTGAAGTGCACTATTTTTCATTTGTTGTCAATGAGGCATGATGTTGTCATAAGATGAATGGATGTCAAGGAATGTCAAGATGTGAATGACAAAGGATGTGATGGTGTTGGTGAGGAAAGGAGAATGGCCATGGTACTAAGATGCATGTCACTTAGGAGATTCACTAAGTGACATAGGATGTTGTGGTTGAAACATTCTTATACAATATCAGACGATTGTAGAACTGATCTTAATGTTTCAATACTTGTATCAAGATGATACTAAGTTACACCACTTGAAGAATTGATGATTATGGAGCATCATTACATCAGACGATTGATGAGCTGCTCTTAAAGTTCCAAGAACTTGTATCAACTGGATACAATGTCCCAACAATATCAGAAGACCATGCATTGTCTTAACAATGCATGAGGAGATGAGGAGAACCACCCACAACTCCTAAGTGGATGAAGTGGTTTAATGAAGTCAATTCACTATCACTTAGTGCATGTGAATTAGAAGTTGATCCAACTTGATCTCTGATTGGATCATTGAAGAATGTTGAAGAATTATTTGATTCCGGAGCTTCGGTTGAAGAAAAACCTTTGGGAATGTCACTCCTAAGTGAAGATTAAATGTTTAAGAGGAATGGAGGAATTATTAAGAAGAAGAGAAGAGAAGAAATGAAGAAGGGAGAATGGATTAGAGGAAGATGTGGAATTTGGCATTTGAACTTGGTCACTTTGTTTTTTAACAAAGGACTTGTTCTATACTCAGGCAAAAAGAAGCCACCAAGGGCCAACCTTAAGGGTTCAACCCCAAGGCACTTGTGGGACTCGAGGTCGCCACGCCCAAGGGGGATCCCATGGGGCCAGCCCGAGAGGCCGGGGCCGTGTATAAGCCCCGGGCCACGCAGGGGAGTGTCAAGCCCTACACAGCGTGAGCGCGAGGAACGCGCTCGAGGATGCATAGTGGGCGCCAGTGGCGCACCCGAGTGGCAGGGGTGGGCGCAAGAGCGCGCCCGCAGAGAGAACACGGTGTGGGGCGGCACCGTGGAGGTTGGATGTTCAATTGAACCGGCTGGGGGAGCGCCCGTTTGATAAGTCGCGAGAAAATCCCGCGGCGATTCGATGTGGGATGCACAAATTTCACCGGGAGCGCATCCTGGCCGCACGATCGATCGCGCGCTGGATCGAAGCCGCTCATCTCATCCGCCGCGCGCCGCGTTCTAATCCAGCCATTGATGATCTTTTCAACGCCGCATCCGACGGCTCTGAGGCGTCTCCTTCCTCGAGCTCGGCAGAGGCACCTCCCACGACGCTGCCTGAACCAATGGCCCTCCGAGCACTGAAGTTGAGCTCCCGACCACTATTGATCAAGCCGAAGACACCATGGTGATCGTCTGGCCACACTGAACATGATCATACAAGAAAATGGGCATGCATGCAAGGTTTGGAGAATTTAGAGGTTGGCCGAGGCAAACGAAGTGCCGAGTCCATGAGGTTTATATTTTGCATGGTTTGGAACGAAGGAAGGCCATGCATGCGTTCTAAGTCGCATGTACGTGAAGAGGAAAACAAAGAGAAGTGATCCCGCGTTAAACAGAAAATAAAAAATGGGATTTGCGGCTCGTTTAAAGATTTCAAAGATCCGAAATCTTCGGGAATTTAAGTTTCAATCACGTGGATCATGTGAGGCATCTCTCTGCCTATAAAAGGAGCACCCGAGGCTCTCAAAATGTTTGCTGAGTCTTTGCTGAAGATCTGAAGTCCCGCGAAGCCTCGGTTCTTAGAGAAGAACAGCCTGCGCGCACCACTTACGCGACAGTGAAGCCCGGAGCCATCCCTTGGCTCTGTTAGTTCCTTTTGCGCACACTTGCGTGAAAGAAGAAGAAGGATTCCCTGCGCGCCTTCCCCTTGCGCGGCAGGACAACCCGAGGCCGCATCACTTGCGCACCCCGCGGTTGTCCGAGGTCTTGCGCGGCCCTTGTGCTTGAGGTTTGCGCGGTAGTGGCTACGCAAGGCACTTGCGCGCCTCTTGTGCTCTTGCACCAAGACGCTTGTGCCTTGCACCCATTGGACTTGCACGCTTTGAAGAAAAAGGAAGACCCGAGGCTTGGTACCTTGCACGGCAGTAGTGAAGGCCGCTTGCCTCTGTGAAGAATAGTGGCCGCACCTAGCACGCCTCCCTTGTGTGCATTGTAAAGAGAATACCCTACGGTGTGTGTGCTAAACAAAAGGAAGGCCGAGGCTTTGCCTCGTTTATGTGCAAAGTGAAGGAGAACATTTACGGGCAGTGGGTGTGCAAGGAGGAGTGGAAGGCCGTGGCCCTAGTGTGTGCATAAGGAGGAAGACTACACCAAGTAGTATGTGCAAAGAAAGAACAAGGCCAAGGCTAGCACCCATGTGGAAAAAATTTATATAATTTGTGTGTGCTTAACAAGTGTGAAGGCCAAGCTCAAGTGTGTGCCAAAGTGAAGAAGTTGTGTGTCCAAATTGAAGAGGCCGAACCTAGGTGTGTGCAAAGTGTACACATTTAGAAGAAGAAAGAAGAGGACATCCACACTAAAGTATAACACACTTTTAAGTGTGTGAACAAATTGAACAAAGTGTGTGAGTGAAGAAGGTGTGTGTGCTTAAGGATAAATTACACTCTTTGAGTGTTTATCACACCATGGAAGAGAAGAAGGGGAGTGCATGCTTGCATGCATGCACATGCACACGTGAACAAAGCCAAACCAGCTTGTGTGCATTTGAGTTGTCCAAGACTAAAAGTTCTTGAAGAAGATTTTGAGAAGCCATGCAGTCAGTGAATGAGGAAGAAGAGTTGCCATGCACTCAGTTCATGAAGTTGATGTGAAGTGAGACTGAAGCCAGACTGAAGTTAAAGATATCAGCTGCCTGAGTTTTCAGTAATTGAGAAGACCCTGATCAACAGAAGTGATCAGATGCTTTGAGCAAGACCAACAGACCTTATCAGAGGCTATTCAAGACTCTTGAAGAGAGAGGCCAGGTCATTCTGAGAAGAAGGATATAAATCCTGAGCAAGACGAGAAGACCTGATCATGTGATCAGAAGTGAAGAGCAAGGCCAGCAGTCTTTATCCCAGACTGCTGAAGATACTTGAAGAATCTTAAAGTGAAGAAGAGCTACTCGTGTGACTCGAGGAGCCAGGAGAAGCCCCCTGTGAGACTCAGGGTGGAAGAAGTCTTCAGTGGGATTCTGGGGCAGGCCAGTGGGACTCTGGTAGCACTGTGGGACGCAGTATAAAGACCCTCCTGTGGGACTCAGGAGAGATACAGTGGGACTCTGTATCGACCATTGTAATACTAATAGATTATAATGGAAGAAACCATGTTGGGGAATATAACCAACATGGCAAGGACGTAGGCCTTTGGTGCCGAACCTTGTAAATACTTGTGTCCTGTGCCTTTATATTTACTGCATCATTCGAGGAAAGGTGAGAGATACAAGAAGAGTGGATCGAGGCTTTAACCAGCCATAGAGGTTTAATTGATAAAGAATCAATTAGTAAAAAGTTTTAAGGGATCACTGATTCACCCCCTCCCCCTCTCAGTGATTCACACTGATCTGGGCACTTCAGGAAGTGAAAATCTAAAATTGGAATGGATTAGTATTTACATATTTCTAGTACCATAAATTATACCATTTATCACTTTGGTTATTTATATTAGGATGATTCATTAGATAAAACATTAAGGATGTTCATTTAGATCATTTAAGTGGTTCTTTGATAATAACAACCTCTTTTTGCCTTTTAAATTTGAAACATGAGCACAAAAGAATTGCAGAACCTTATATGAGTCATAAAACATATATTATAACATGGTACAACCATATAAATGGTTTCATGACCAGAATTTAATGAATTAATGGAAATTGAAAATACATCATCCACGATGTCGGTAGTTTGACACAGATGGACAATGTTTTTTGATTCTTTAAATAAGTGGAAGAGGAGAAGAATAATGATGAGGAATTTTCCATAAACATGAAAAAATAATGAATATACATGATTCTGGAGTTTCATGCCTCTTGGATAAGAGGGACTGAGTAAAGAAGAAAAACGAATCATGAAATAAAAGAAAATCATGGGAAATTTCTCACGAAAATTCAGCAGCCTAACAACATCTCTTAAAATTTCATAAAAACAAGATTGATGAGAGGAATGGAATATCTCATCATTCATACAAAAATTTTACATTAAGGGGGAATATTTAATGAAATATCCCAACAAAAGACAAAGGTAATGGAAGAGAATAACAAAAAATGAAAGAAAAGAAAGAAAATAAAAGAGGTTGTTTACCTCTAGATCTCTTCTCCTTGAGATCCTTCTTAAGGGCTTTGATTTTGGTCTTTTGGTGAGACCAGAAGCTCTAGGACGTGGGGAAGAAGACCGAGGAGGGAAATTGGCAGAAATTAGATAATTCTCAAGGCTTGAGAGGTGTGGGAGGAAGAGGGGAGTGATGGTGGTATTTATAGTGGAGGAGGGGAGGTATTTTAGATTATTTTAATCATTATTATAATATTTTTATCAAGACTATGAATAATCTCAAATTAAGTGGCCCCAAATAGTGATAATATCATGTGATTTCGAAACAAGTGGCCTTGCATCACTTATGATGTCATAAATAGTGCATTTTTACTGATAAATTGATTATACGGTATTTTATCGTATTTCACTATTCACCGAAAATTCAAGAGTTTCAGAAAAATACCAAAAATTTACCCCAACCATTTTTCGATGTGTAGAATTCAAAACTGAACTCCATTTTTCAAAATTTTTTTTCTAAATATGATTAATTTAATTTTTAAATAAGGTCATAGTTAATTCGAAAAATAACAATATTGAAGTGCAATTACTTTTATGTGACATTGGAAAATTAATTAAGATCCCATTATTCTATTGCCTTGGGAAAATAAAATAATAATATTATTTACTATTCATGAGGTCATATTACTATTCATATTACTATTCATAAGGGTATGTTGCTATTCTCCAAAAAAAATGTGTTCTATCAGACTCCAAATAACATACTGAACACAATTGTAGATGACAGTTTCTTGAAATTCAGAATATAGAAGTAGAAAAGTTATGTTTTAAAGAATAAATAAAGTATCTATTTAAAAAAAATGTTCCATGCATTTCTATTTTTTTTAAAAAAACTGGGATGTTACATTATCCCCACCTTTTGAAAATTTCATCCTCGCAATTTTATTTACTTATTAAACAAGTGAGGGTACCTTGATCAAGGTGTCCACCTGGTCTCATCATCATCCTGCGCACGTAAATAGAAGGTCCATGCATTGAAACAATGATTTAGAGATCCTTCAAAATAATTTGCTTCCTTTATCCAAATACACCTTGTACAACTTGGGTCATATGGGTGTTCATAGAAAAATAGTTTTTGAAAATAATCATGTATGACATATAATTTCAAAAAATCTGATAAAACTAGATTTTTATAAAATTGTCAGACCGAGTTTGAGTTGAAACTTTCAATCAATGGTCCTTTTAAAATACAATAAGTATGTGCTGAAAGATTATACTGTAAAAGAAAATATAAATAGGTTGCATAAGGGTCTCCTTATTCAGCACCTCTTTTCAAATCATAACATGCTTCAAAATCTCTTGATATGGTAAAATATTTAAAATTCCTTGATAATATTTACCTTTCATAAAAATATGAGAATATTGAGAAAATAATATTTTTTTAAATATAACCCATGATCCACGATGGTATCGAGGTATAGTGGACGTGTTTGATATCTCAAATAGTTGCTTGCAAGTGAGTTGCATGTTAGAAAAGGTTTCAAAGTCATCTCGACAAGACTTTGCAATAATTATTTCAATCAAGTCATCGGGAAGAGATAGGAATGTCATTTGAGATCTTCCTCCTTCCATTTGTAACTGAATTTCCTTAATATGAAAAGTTATAAAACAAGGATTAAACATAAAGAATAGACATACAGACTAACCATATGTTTAACGAAATCTTCTAATCCCTAAAGTTGTCTAAAACTTTCCTCTGATACCAAATGTAAAGACCCACACGTATTACTTACATAATCTTGAATTTATTCAAGAAAACACTTCCTTTTACATTTAGGATCTTTTCAAGTTTATAGCATTAGATAATTAAGACAAAACATTCATAACATTACACATTGTTACATAGTGGATACCATAAAATCAGTTTCCATTTATTCTCAGAATATAAAACATTAAAACTTAAAACAAGACTCCATCATAATTCTTCAACATCTAACATGTCTTCCTTCATTGTATTACTCATCCATTAACCTATGAAAAATCATTTAAAAACTCGGGATGAGCACAAAAGCTCAATAAGGTATGAAATAGAAGGAAAAATCACATTAGTCCATGAATACTCATAACGTATGAAAACATTTTCAAAAGACATGATTTCCAACAATAAATACTTACTTCGTGTAACATGATATTTACAAAATATCCACACAAACATAAATATAATCATATAGGTATCTTGGGGCATTACTTACATAATCTTGTAACCATCTGGGCTACCTTAAAATTTGTAACCCTCACGGCTACCATACCTTGTGTAACCATCGCAGTTACACGTGGTGTAACCATACGGCCGACCTCCAACTTACTCATACCCAATGCATTGGGGGGAAATATAGGTCCCACACTTCATCATAAACAATGCCCAATAACCAAAACATAATCATACAACATAAATAATGGCATAAAAACATTTCTTTTGAATCGTGTAAAACAGAATTTTAAAAGAGGATTTTAGAAGAAAAGTCCCTTATAAACATCATATACTTGAAGTGAGACTTAATAGAGTGGATGGAATATGTATATAATCTGTAAATACACATAATGAAGCATAATATAAATAGAACCCATCACACAAACAATTTAAATAGCGCTAAAATATTAAATTAGAAGGTTAACCCAAAGAATGGAAATCGGGTTAAGAATTCCCTTACCTTAGGCTTTTCTTACTTCAAATTTATTTAAACCTCCTGTATAATGGTTAAAAGAGTGTTATTAGTATTTTAAAGAAACATGTTCATGTTTATAAAATCTTATATGGTAATTTCATAACCTCATTTCATCCCTTAATTGTTAGTATTTTGTTCCTTGCATTATTTTGGGTGAGTTCTTTTGTGATTTCCACGATCGGTTCATGATGACTCGTTCTTGTTGATTGGAAGTGAAACTCTAGAATTGGAATAGATTAGTATTTAAATATTTCTAGTACCATAAATTATACCATTTATCACTTTGGTTCTTTATATGAGGACAATTCATTAGATAACACATTAATGATGTTCGTTTAGATAATTTAAGTGGTTCTTTGATAATAACAATCTCTTTTTGTCTTTTAAATTTGAAACATGATCACAAAAAGAATTTCAGAAACTAATATGAGTCATAAAACATATATTATAACCTGTTTCAACCATATAAATGGTTTCATGACCAGAATTTAAATAATTAATGGAAATTGAAAATACATCGTCCACGATGTCGGTAATTTGACACAGATGGACAATGTTTTTTGATTCTTTAAATAAGTGGAAGAGGAGAAGAATAATGATGAGAAATTTTCCATAAACATGAAAAAATAATGAATATACATGATTCTAGAGTTTAATTCCTCTTGGATAAGAGGGAGTTAGGAAATAAGAAAAACGAATGATGAAATAAAAAAAAAATCATGAGAAATTTCTCACGAAAATTCAGCAGCCTAACGGCGTCTCTTTAAATTTCATAAAAACAAGATTGATGGGAGGAATGGAATATCTCATCATTCATACAAAAATTGGACAGTAAGGGGAATATTTAATGAAATATCCCAACAAAAGAAAAAGGGAATAGAATAGAATAACAAAAAATGAAAGAAAAGAAAGAAAATAAAAGAGGTTGTTTACCTCTTGATCTCTTCTCCTTGAGATCCTTCTTAAGGGCTTTGATTTTGGTCTTTTGGTGAGACCAGAAGATCTAGGACGTGGGGAAGAAGATTGGGGAGGGAAATTGGAAGAAATTAGACAATTCTCAAGGCTTGAGAGGTGTGGGAGGAAGAGGGGAGTGAGGGTGGTATTTATAGTGGAGGAGGGGAGGTATTTTAGATTATTTTAATCATTATTATAATATTTTTATCAAGAATATGAATAATATCAAATCAAGTGGCCCTAAATAGTGATAATATCATGTGAGTTCGAATCAAGTGTCCTTGCATCACTTATGATGTCATAAATAGTGCATTTTTACTGATAAATTGATTATACAGTATTTTATCGTATTTCACTATTCACTGAAAATTCAAGAGTTTCAGAAAAATACCGAAAATTTACCCCAACCATTTTTTCGACGTGTAGAATTCAAAAATGAACTCATTTTTTCAAAAATAATTTTCTAAATATTATTAATTTAATTTTTAAATAAGGTCACAGATAATTCGAAAAATAACAATATTGAAGTGCAATTAGTTTTATGTGACATTGGAAAATTAATTAAGATCCCATTATCCTATTGCCTTGGGAAAATAAAATAATATTATCTTTTACTATTCATGAGGTCATATTACTATTCATATTACTATTCATATTACTATTCATAAGGGTATGTTACTATTCTAAAAAAACAAGTTTGTTCTATCAGACTCCAAATAACATACTGAACATAATTGTAGATGACAGTTTCTTGAAATTCAGAATATAGAAGAAGAAAAGTTATGTTTTAAAGACTAATTAGAAGTATCTATTTTTTAAAAAAAGTTCCATGCATTTCTATTTTTTATAAAAAAACTGGGATGTTACAATTTCATTCAGCATCCTTGGTTGGGTTTTCCAGATAAGCTTCTCCAAGAGCATTCCAACATTCTGTTCACTTAGAAGAGTTACAAGATTAGGTTGATATTTCATAATATTTTAAAAACTAGCCATTATAATTTTACCAAAAAAATTTAAATCCTCATGTCTCACAAATCTAGAAGATTCTTGTGAAACCTAAGGTGCAGAAACTGAAACAATCTTTGGTTCCTTAACAGGTATGACTTATAGTACAAAAATTGGTTTCAATTGAAATGATGTTCTGAGATCAATTAATCTTACCGATGCCAACTAAGATTCAGAGACATCAAAGTAACAAGAGAATTTATACAAGGTCTCTATATGGCTTATCTCATCAGAACCATGCACTTGATTACTTTCCAAAATGAGATTATACTCCCCATAAATAGGTGCTTCTCTATTGGGACTAAGAGACTCAATCTCTTGGTCTAATTCCCTCTATTATATTTTGGAATCATCAGGAAGTTCTTTATCCAACTGAAAATCTTGATCCATCCTTTCCTAAGTAGAAGGAATAACTTCAGGTGCAACTTATTCCTCTGACTGTTCCATAGCAGTAGGGCCTTCCTCAACAAAAATTTCTTCCTCAACATCTGGTTCTTATAAATGTTTCTTAGAAACAACTTATTACCCTACACCAGATGCATGTCCTTGTTCACCAACTTATAGGTCAGGTAGGCTACTGTCTTCTTCATCTGAGAGAGTTATATCCTCTAGTGTTGCTTCTACATCTCCTGGTTCTTCACTTGAGTATTAAACTAATTTATCTGGTTCCAAAGCAGGGTCTGATTTGTTCTTAGGTCTTGAAGTATTCTCAATTGGATTTAACTTATCATACATCCTTTCATTTTCTTCCACCCAATATTTTTAATAAGGATTCCTATTAATTTTCATCCTTATGAGTGTACCCTTATAGATACAAAACTCATAATCCTTAATAAATTTTTCATTTGAGCCAACTAATCCATTGGAAAAAAGCATTGTAGAAATAAGTATTGAATAAAACAGGGAGGTTGATTTTGAAGTATTCTTGGTCATATCACTAATATGAATAATGATGTACTTAAATAAATTGATATTGTGACCATTTTTTATAACATGTATCAGAAATACATATTGATAAATTATGGTATCGAAATCTCCCTTTCGTGGACAAATATGATTTTGAATGAACTTGAACAAAAGCCTTGTTTCTCCATCTAACTCTGCTACAATTGGACTTCTTTCCTTCTAATTTCTAGTTTGGATTCCAAACACCACTTTTAGGATTAAAACGTCACTAAAAAGAGGAGGTACTCATTTATGATCCTTATAAATTCCCTCATGTGGTATTTCAAGATAGGAAACCCACAATCTGGATGAAAAGGTACAACTTTGTCCATTTATCCAACTTCTAACAACAAAATCATCTGTAGAGTCATAGTATAACTAAAGATAATGATAAAACCGAGAAACAAGATTCATATAGATGGGTTGATTCACTTTAGTAAACCATTTCAACCAGCCTTGTTCATCCAAAACTTTCAAAATTAGCGACTTACTTGTTAGCAACCACTTTAGACATTTTCTTTCTCTGGAACCAGAGTTCGATCAACAAGGGCCAGATTCAGCAGTCCTTCATGCATTATTTTCGGATACCTTTTTTATTTATTTTGAGAACTTCACTTCTCAGGAGTCAATGAAGATGGTCTCTTAATTCTGGGAATCCAACGTAGGTTTGAGAAGAATAAAAAATTGAAGGAGGACAGGAGGTTTCAGAGACAAAGGTTTTGGTTTTAAGAGAGGAGATCTTGAGTGAAGAGAGAAGTGAAAGATGTTAGGTTTTTATCATTTAGGGTTTCCAAACATCGTAAACACAAATATGCGGCATAAAAACAATAAAATAATAAATAAACTTATATGAAAGATAAAATTTGAAAAATATACAAATCATTACTATAAAACCAAAATAGGTCGTCACAGTGTTATCATTATGGTGGGACACCAAACGGTGCGACTGTATCATTGAGATAGAAAGTGTAAGACAATATATGTGAGACTATAAATGTGAGACAATACTTCCAAGATAGTAACTTGTGAAACCATGAATCATAGAGCCATAAAATGTGAAATAGTAAGTGTGAGATAGTAACTTTGTGACTGTAAACCTTTATATTAACACTTTTCATCCTTAATTCATGTATGATGTAGTTTATCCTCTCACAATTTAATGGTTTAGTGAATATATAAGGAAGATGATGTTCAGTAATAATGAATTCCAATGTGATATCACATTTTTGAAAATGATCTCTCAAAAAGTGATTCATTACATCAATATGCTTAGTCCAAGAATGTGAAATAGGATTCTTTGAAATGTTAATAGAACTTGTATTGTCACAATTTATAGGTACATATCTGAATTGGTATTTGTAGTCTAGTAATGTGTGTTTCATCAACAACATTTGTGAAAAACAACTAACAACAACTATATATTCATCCTAAATAGTAGACAATGTAACAAAATTTTGTTTATTACTACACCATGATACTAGAGACTTTTCTAAACGGTGACATGTTCAATAGGTTATTTTTCTGTCTAACTTAAAACCACTAAAATCAGCATCTGAATATCTAACTAAATCAAATAATTGTCTTATAGGATATAATAGTCCTAAATTGGTTGTATGTTTTAGGTATTTGAAAATTATTTTAACAACATTTAAATGAGAATCATTGGGGTTTTCTAGAAAATGGTCACACATGAAAACACTAAACATAATATGAGGCCGACTAGTAGTTAAGTAGTGTAAAATTCCAATCCTTCCTCTATAAGTGGTCATATCAATAGATTTACAATTTTTATCAAGATCCAACTTACAGGTAGTACTCATTGGAGTATCACTACTTTTATTTCCATCCAAGAATTTTTTTAGAAGATATTTAGTATATTTACTTTTATTTAAAATAATACCTTCTTCATTTTGAAATATTTGAAATCCAAGAAATAATTTCAGCTCACCCATTAATCTTATTTCAAATTAATTTTGCATCATCTTTGAAAAATAGTACATAAATAATATCTTGATGGTCCAAAAATAATATCATCAACATAGTTTTGAACAACTAAAAAATATTTATAAATTCATTTTATAAAAAGAATAGGATCATATATACCTTTTTTAAAAAATTTGGAAAGAAGAAAACTACTTAATCTGTCATACCAAGCTCTTAGATCATTCTTTAAACCATATAATTTTTTTTTTAATTTTAAAATATGATTTGGAAAATGATGATTTGTGAAACTAAGGGGTTGTTCAAAAGAACATCCTCAACTATATAATCATTTAGGAATGAAATCTTGAAATCCATTTAATAAAGTCTTAAATTTAGATGTGTTGCATATGCCCGCAAGATTCTAATGGATTCAAGTATGGATACTGGTGCAAAGGTTTCTTCATATTCAATTCCTTCTTCTTGACTACAATCTTTTGCAACCAATCTAGATTTGTTTCTAACTATATTAACAACTTTATCTACTTTGTTTCTGAACAACCATTTAGTGCCTATGGTAAAGATGTCTCTGGGTCTATCCAAAAGTTTCCAAAATTTATTCCTTTCAAACTTATTCAGATCCTCTTGCATGGACATCACCCAAAATTAATCATTGATAGCATCATTGATGTTTTTAGGTTTGAGTTGTGACAAGAAAGATTGATGTTCAACCTGGTTTCTAAGAGAAGATCTAGTATGCATTCCTTTATTTAAATCTTCAACAACTAAAACTAAAGTATGGTTCTTAATAGTTCTAATAGGTCTAGAAAAAGAAGGGCTAGTAATTTTAGTTTCTTCAACAGGTTTGGGTTTTTTATGACTTGAATCTAGATAATTTCTAAAACTGTAAGTTTTAACAGATTCCTTTATAAGATGGTCATAATATTTTTTATTGATGTTCAGATATGACATATCATCCTAAAGATTCTCTAGGGAGGTCTTAGGTTCATGTGGATATTCTTCATCAAATTTGAAACACATAGATTCTGCCACACACTTTGTTCTTTTGTTAAAGACTCTACAGGATTTACTAGAGATTAAATATCATAAAAAAATTCCTTCAATGCTTTTGGATGAAAAATTATCAAGACTATCATTAATATTTAGTATATAGACTTTGAAACCAATAACTTTGAAGTAATTATCCTTGGGGTTTCCATTGTTCCACAACTCATAAGGAGATATTTTAAGAATGGGTCTGATTAACACTCTGTTAATAATGTATCATACAGTATTGACAGCTTCTACCCAAAAGTCAATAGGTAGGTCATACACACAAATCATGGTTATAGAAATTTATTGAAAATTTCTATTTCATCTTTCTACAACTCTATTTTTGTGAGGTCTCTTAGGAGAATATAATTTACGAATATATCCATTTTGTGAGTAGAAGGATTCAAACTCTTGGTTTTCAAAGTCACGACCGTTCTCATATCTTATAGGTTTTATTCTAAGTCCACTAATATTTTCTACATTACTAGTATACTTAGTGAAATGGTAGTAGGATTCACTTTTGTGTGCCAAGAAATTAGTCTAAGTATACCTATAATAGTCATCTACAAGAACATAAACACAGTTCTTCCCATTTAAACTAGAAACTCGAGATGTCCTAAAACAATCCATGTGAACCAACTTGAGAGGTTGATAAATTGAAACTTCTTTGTTTATTTTGAAATATATTTTGTGCTGTTTACCCTTTTGATAAGGATTACATACTTTTTTATTTGAAAACTCATGTTTAGGTAGGTACTTGAATAAACCTTTAATAGTAAGCTTTATAAGGGAGTGCACATTGCAGTGTTCTAATATTATATGCCAAATCGAAGAATCTTTGTGAAATACACATAATCATGAAACATTTTGAGAATATAAATAATTTAAGTTAATATCACAAATATTTTCATTAAAATATTAGTTCATTTTCAGAGTTAAAAACGTTACAAGCATCATTTTATAATTTAAAATGAAATAACTCATCACAAAATTGTGAAATAAGAAGAAGATTATATTTCAATACATCATCAAAAAGTAATTCAGAAATTAAAATATAGTTAGAGTTACCAATATGGCCTAAGAAATTTATTTTTTTACTTTAGAATTATCACCAAAGGTGACATTACCACCATCAATCTTAATTAAATTCTTGAACCATGAGTAATCTCCTATCACATGTCTTGAAAATCCACTATCCAAGTACCATAATCATTTATAATAGCTCTTTAAATATCTTTCCTACAAAATAATCAAACAAAAATATACTTTTGTACCCAGATTTTTTTGGGTCTAGTAACATTAGTAACCAGTGCTTTTGGAACCCATATTTGATTCATAGGTTTCCTATACGCATTATATAAAATACTTGAAAAATAGACCTTATTTGGTCCAGAAAAAACATAGGTAGTAAAAGATTTTCCCAGACTGGAACTAACAACTTAATTTTTACTTTTAGGTAGATAAATAAATTTTCGAGATTTAGTTAAGAACTTGTTTTTTGGTGAGATTTCATTGACCAGGTTGGTATCCTATACTAGTAGTGTATACAGGGGCAATTTGTTTACCAAGAGTCTTTATAAGAGTAAATATTTTATTTGTAAATTTATCTAGGTCATTTTTAAATTTCTCATTACATAACTTATGTTCATTGTTTTCTTTAAGTAATTTAACATTTTTCTCTTTCTCTACAAAAAAGTTCATATTTAAGTGTAGTAGTCAAGGAATAATGTTTCTTTAAAGTCTTATATTTATCTTTTATCTCATTAAAAGTTTCTTCAAGAAAATTAAAATATTCAAATAAAACGTCACTAGTCATATTTTGAGAGTCACTTTCTTCTCCAGAATAATAGGGATTTTGTACAAGATATTCTTGGGTTAACTCAGATGTGTTTTTCAAAAAACACATATTGGCCATTTCAAACTTCTCATCATGTGAAGACTCTGAGTCGCTTGAACTGTCCTCAGAATCACTTCATGTTTCCTTCATGACCTTTTTATACTTTCAATATTTGTCCTCACATCTCTTCATATATTTCAACTTAGGAAAATCATCCTTTACATGCCCTTTTCTCTTACATTAACAGAAAAATATTTCATTAGATTCGTCACTTCTTTTAAAAACCTTCTTCATGTTTCCCTTATGTTCATATTTCCTTTTAAGTTAGGATTTATGAAACATTTATTCCTTTTATAAAACTTCTAAAATTATCTTTCTAATTGAGTTATTTCCTCATCACTTTCTGATGATGATTGTCCACTACTGTAACTTTCTGTAGGGGCCTGTAATTTCTCCTTTTCCTTGTGTTTAGATGTAGTAGTCTAAAATTCCACAAACTTACTTTTGAGTTCATCCTCCTCTTCTTTGTTGACTTTAAATTATTCATCACACATCATCAACTTTCCTATCAATTCCTTGACTAGAAGCTTGCTAATATCACATGATTCTATAATTGTGAAATAATTACCTCTCCATCTATCTAGTATGCATCTGAGCATTCTCATGGGTTTCTCCTTAGCAGTAACATCTCTTCCTGAAGAGATCATTGTGTTCAGTATTTCACTGAACTTGTGATACATGTTAGAAATAGGAAAATCGGGATTAATTTTGATATTATGATATTTAATAGTATATGTGTTAAGTATTGTTTTCTTAACACTAGAGGATCCTTCATGTGAAACAGATAATGTATCCAAAATTTCATAACTTTTTTTACATAAAGAAATTCTGTTAAACTCTTCATCTCCTAGAGAACAGTATAAGGCATTCATGGATTTGAAATTATTATTATAAAAATCTTTATTTGGGTCATCCCAAGTAGTTCTAGTAGTAGAAATAATCTTATATTCATCTATAACTGAAGACTAAATCTCAAAATCCATACTTTCTAAGTGCATATTAATTTTCATTTTCCATTGGGCATAATTTGTTCCATTAAATAATGGAGGTCTCTTGGTAGCAGCACCTTCCAATTTATTATCCATACATAGAGAATAAAGTGTCGATTTTTTGGTTTTTGAGAAATAAAAACTTAGAACCAATAGAAAATTTTAAATCTTTAAAACCTAACTAAAATCAATGTGGATTTTTTTAAATATATTAATAATTTAAATTTTGAAAATAGGAATTTTAAATACTTCCTCTGATATAAAATTTTGGTTGGAGTAGGGAAATCAAGAGGGGTTGAATTGAGTTCCCTATAAAAATTTATTTCAAAAATTTTACTTAAAATATTCCCCCAAATTAAATTAAAACATGCCATTTAATCAAGTTAATAAGATAATAATAGTTTGACTATTCAAATAGCTTCTCAGAATATTGATTAATTCTTAGAAATATCAATATGGGATATTTATACCACTTTTGAAATGATTCTAATAAGGGAAGACAATTATAACTACTATCCAATACTAACTACCAATGTAAAATTTAGTTTTTTGAAATATAAATTAAAACATAGAAAGAATAATAGAAACCCATAGTGGATAAAACAAGTGGTTCAATCTCCAGTTGAGACATAACCCACTCTACTTCATGATCACCTGCCACCAAGTAATTTATATTAATAAACTTGATCCACACCGTAGATCGTGGTTAAAAACAGTACATAGTACTGTCTAGGTAACAAGACATCTTCCATTGTTCTACATGGTAAAACAAACAACTAGGTCACACAATACCTATTCCACAGTTATATGTGGGTGAATCAAATTGTAGAAAGATTTTTGAGAGATGATATATTATATCCTCTAGTTTTATGTAGAATAAATTTTTTGTTTTAATAGAGATACAAACACTTCTCAAAAAGTAATAAAAATAGTACACAATAGACCAAATATGATGAGAAAGGGTTTTAAATGTTCTGAGTGTTTTTATATGGATCTATGGACTTGTAGGATGCAACAAATGTGATTTTTGAGTCCTCTTTTGAAAACATAGTATCATGGGTCTCCTGCTCTGGTTTCCAGTTCGATGATACATGTATTTTAGATCTTTTTCTTCTTAGGGTTTCTACTACGAGAAGGTTTGAGGTTCTTATCT
The DNA here is from genome assembly GCA_963277665.1 of Viscum album. Taxonomy (NCBI): domain Eukaryota; kingdom Viridiplantae; phylum Streptophyta; class Magnoliopsida; order Santalales; family Viscaceae; genus Viscum; species Viscum album. The sequence goes on along the minus strand of OY728138.1, from coordinate 1,377,065,888 downwards.
ACAATAATTCAGTCTTTAGTAATCAAGAGTTATTCAAGTGTTCTTCAATTTATGGATGTTATTTTATATTGTATGCAGTTCACTTCCTGAACTCTACTTCTCCCTTTCTCCTGTGCCACTTTTCTTTTATTTCAGGGTCATGTGTTGGAGCTGACATAAAGCATGATTTCTACACCTTGTACATCGTACTGTTAGGTGACATGTTTACAAACAAAAGTTAATTATGTTAGTGTCACAAATGAATAAAATATGACTATTATAAATAACTTATAAATTAAATTGAAAATGATAGAAAAGTGATTAAGGAACAATGTCATAGTTTTTCTTGAAATATAGTCACTTGGAAACAGTGTCTTCTCTGTTTCCTTTGAGCAGTGAGATTGTCACAGTGCCACAATTGCATTGAGATCTAGAACTGGTATCACAGATGCGGTGTCAGGATCACAGTGTCTTAGGTAACAATGTCTAATCCTTTTTCACAATTGTGAATGGTGTCTTAGAGATGTTATAAAAGGACCAACGACATATAAATTATGCAATATGAAACTGGTTACGGTGTCAGAGTCACATTGTCTTGATTATGGTATTTGAGTTAGGGTTTCTAGGTTACAATGTCCGAGTCAACGTGTCTGGATTATGGTGTATAAGTCACAATGTTAGGGTTAATATTTCTGAGTCAAGGTGCATGGATTATGGTTTATGAGTCATGGTTTCATGGTTATGGTGTCTAAGTCATCGTGTCTGGATTATAGTATCAGTGAATTTTATAAAATCCGAAACTTGTGGCAGACTTATGGTTTTGCAAACATAGACAAATATCTATAAACTATCTTAAGAAATCATATTCACAAAATTTATTAAACTTAAGAATTAATTTAATAAAAAATTATAGAATAAGATCAAACATAGTTTACATGATTCAGACATGATTTATGAAATTATGAATCTGGATCTTGTGAAAGTTTAAACCATGAGTTGTAAGCATTAAATCATTAGGAAACTAACAATCTCCAAACATGATTTGTGATATGGTAAACATGATTAACATGTTTTTTGAGAATTAAAATATGATTAAACATGAGGAGTCCATCATATATAATAATATGTTATATTAATATTGAAATCATTGAATTTATATTTAATCCAAAGAAAAAAATGGTTGGTTCTAGAATACCAACTCCAACTAACTCCCACTTGGACTAGATCCAACCGACTAAAACTTTTAGTCTGCTATACCTCACATGATATAGTATTATCACAATAAAGTGTGACAATATCATTATTGATATGAACCACTTCAAGCTCTTGGACGAATTTTCATATCCAAATTTATTCTTTAGATGCATCAGAGGCTAGAATATACTTAGACACTACTATAGAATCTACAACCATGTATTTCTATAAGATCTTATAGCTAAAAACACCTCTATTAAGAATAAATATGTATTTCATCTATGATATAAAATCATCTTGATCTATTTGGAAACTAGAATCAATATATTATATGATGACTAGTTCCTCACCTCATCCATAGACTGAAAAAATATCCTTATTTAACCTCAAATACTTAAGTATAGCCTTGAATTCCATTAAAATGGTAGTCACCAAGGTCATCTTGATATCTTACTACCAAAATTATGGTGTATGTGACATATATCATAGTACAAAGAATAATATACATGAATGAACAAATCAATTACATGTATAGAGTCCATAACATCCTCTATCTTTCCTCATGTTTCTGAGGACACATTTTCGTGGAATGAGGAATTTCCCATGACATTGGAAACAACCCCCTATTGGATTGTTCTATACTAAATTTCTTAATTATCATGTTAATATATGTACCCTGACTTAGTGCAAGAAGCCTCATAGATATATAATGATGTATCTTTATCCTAATATTATATGTTGCTTTACCCAATCCCTTAGAGACCATGTGTATAACTAGGATTTAATAGACTGTAAGATTGTTATTTCATTTCCAATAAATAGTATGCCATGAATATAAACTATTAAAAGAATGACTACACTCCTACTAAACCATTTTTTTAGACAAGTCTTACTTTTATTCTTTATGAAACCAAATTTCATGGCATCTTCATCAAACTTAATGTTCCATGATATAGTTGTTTGATTTAATCCATAAATGAATATTTTAATTTTTCATACCTTTTGGGAATGCTTTGGAATCACAAACCCTTTGGGTTGTGTCATATAGACATCTTCATTAAGTTTCCTATTATGGATGGTTATTTCAAAAACCATTTACCAAATATTATATTCATGGTATTTTGTAATGGAATGTAAAATTCTAATAGATTTCATTATAGAAACTAGTGAAAATGTTTCACTATAGTCTATGCCTTGAAAGTGTTTGAACACTTTTGTAACTAGTCGTGCCTTATAAGTACTGATTCTCTATCTAAATCCAATTTCTTTTTGAATAACCATTAACAAATAACATGATTTATATCCACTGGGGGATCTACAATAATCCATACTTGGTTTTGGTATACATAATACATTTTTAAATTCATGGATTATTTTTATTTGGGAACATCTATTTAAATTTCTTCTATCTTATAGGTTATATGTTCATTGTTATAAAATAACAATGATTCACCATCCTTGGTGACTAGAAAAATATATCTTTCTATTTATCTAACCTATATTCTACTCTGGATTAGTAATTTTGTCTCTAGTACGTTTTCTTATATGGGGATTTGTGGATTTCTTTCTTATACCAACTCTTGTGTATCTTGATCCTGGACTCCATTAAAGACTATATTGATCTCACTATGTCTTTTAGAGATTTGGTCCCCTTAAACAAGGGTGGGAAATATATTAACCATGAATTTATTTTTATAGGTTCATATAGGTAATAAACTTTAGTCTCCTTAGGACATCGTATAATGATACACTTAGTTCCTCAAGGTGAAAGTTTGTTTCTAAAAATGGCCTTAACAAATTATTCAAACCACCACACTCATATATACGACAACATGGGTTTATTTAAAAACCAAAGAAAATATAGAATACTAGTTTCTATTTTATCTAGCACTTGTTTTTTTATGTATGATATTATTTGTAACACATATCACCAAAATGGAACTTTAAGAATCACATGACTCATCATTGATCTCACAAAGTCTAACAAGGCATGTTTCCTTCTTTTTCTTACACCATTACACTATGGTTTATAAGGAGGAGTGAGTTGGGATAGAATCCCAATATCTCATAAATAATTAATGAAGTCTTGATTATGATATTCCACACCATGGTTTGAGTGAAGTTTCTTAATGTTCTTTCTAAGCTGGTTCTAAACTTCATTTTTATATTATTTGAATCTTTCAAAGTAATTTCACTTATACTTCATTTAGTAGAAATATCCAAATCTAATTAAATAATCTATATGAGTTATGAATTCTGATAACCCACTCATTGGTTCAATTGAAAATGTCCCACACACATTAGTATGAACTAATTATAGAAACTCCTTGGTCATTTCACCTTTTAAATGAAATGGTGATTTGATCATTCTTTATTATAAACATGTGTGACATATAACAAGTGATATTATTTCAAAATAATTCAAATTTATATCTTGGTGTAATTTAGTTAAATATATTTTTTATATGACCTTTCTAGTGATACTATAGATAGGTGGTGTATGAGTCATGTGAAATATTTTTGTTATCAATTTAAATAACTTGGTTTGTGTAATCTAGAACATAAGGACCATTATTTAAATGTTCGGTACCATAAATTGTTTTATCATTATAAAAAAAATCATTTATTCCCAAATCGGTAATAAAATACATCTATGTCAAGTTGGGATAAAAAAATAATGTTTTTGGTAACAAATGCAATATAATAAAAATATTTTAAAACCAATAACATTCCTTTTGACAATGTGAAGTGGTATTCCCGAATATCCATAATAGAAAGTATATCTCTATTGGTATCTCATATATCTATATCACCCTTGTAAATATTCCATAATCTACTTGGTTCATGTATTTTAATACATATGTAAGAATCATAGGCTGTATCTGTTTCGCATGGAATCTGGGGATGACCTCCTGGACGGGAGATTCAAACATTCCGATCGGTTTCTAATGGGTTTGTTCATAGAACCGGAAACATCCAATGATTCCACATCCGTTTGGACCTACTTTCCAAAGGCAGGCGCTCATTAGCTTGTGGACTAATAAGGCTTAGGAATTTGCATTGGTCGAGAGGATGGGAGGTCGGACTCATCACAACTTTTTGAGGGGAATTATTGTCTACTCCGGGACTCTCTTTATAGATTTAAGTTATGTTCGTGAATCCTTATTACATTACCAAGTATAAAATGTGCTTTCATTTAGTTTTAACAATCAATGATTAAATATGCAAAGAAATTTAGAGAATCTTTTATATGTATTCGAGGTTCTTCATCAATAGAGAATCATCTATATCTGTTTAGAGATTCTTGGTCAATGGTATCCTTCAAAACATTTATATAAATGTCTCTTGGTCATTTATGATGACCAGGCTGATTTTAAAGCCAATCAGTGGGGCACTTGAAGTTTATCGTCATTCAGAAGGACAGAGATTATTTCAAAGTTGTGATCGAACCCATAAATGGGCTACCTACGTATCCTTTGTTTTGGAAAAGTAATCAGAACCCACGTAGTTCGAGAAATGGAGTATGATGTTTATGATTGATGGCTCAAAGATGAATGTCATAATTACTTTTACACTCTAAGCTCACGTGAGTCATGCTCAGTGTGAGAAACAAGAGGTATTGGTAAAATTTAGACAATTGTGCCATGAAAGATGCAATCATAAGAATTTGTTTGGGGCTTATGTATGGATGACTGCCCAGATAGATGAAGGTTTAGGATTTACTTTTAGGGAGAAAATCCATGAACAGGGTCCATAAAGTTATATGTGCTTCATGGAGATTTGAATACTCTAATCTTGGGGCTTACTCCTAAGGAGGATGACCAAGTTAGGAGGGGACTTATGATTGGGTTTTACTCCTGAAAAGGAAACCCAAATCAAAGGTAAATTATGACTGGTTAAGAGAAATTTAAGGGGACTTGGGGCTTATTCCTGAAAAAGAGACCCAAGGTTATGACTGAGTCTTATTCCTGAAAAGGAGACCCAGGTTAGGGGACTTGGGGCTTATTCTTCAAAAGGAAGCCCAAGGTTATGACTGAGTCTTATTCCTGAAAAGGAGACCCAGGTTAGGGGACTTGGGGCTTATTCTTTAAAAGGAAGCCCAAGGTTATGATTGAGTCTTATTCCTTAAAAGGAGACCCAGGTTAAGGGACTTGGGGCTTACTCCTGAAATAGAAGCCCAAGATTATGACTGAGTCTTATTCCAGAAAAAGGAGACCCAGGTTAGGGATTAAGGTTTGGGGCTTACTCCTGAGAAGGATGCCCATATTTGAGGTTGGGGCTTATTCTTAAGAAAGATGCCCAAGATTAAAGGATTTGATTGGGGCTTACTCCTGAGGAGGATGCCCAATATTGGGAATTTTAAGAATTTGGGGCTTACTCCCGAGGAAGATTCCCAGATTAAAGGTTTTGATTGGGGCTTACTCCTAAGGAGGATGCCCAAAATTGGGAACTTTAAGAATTTGGGGCTTACTCCTGAAGAAGATGCCCAGATTAAAGGTTTTATAACTGGGGATTATTCCTGAAAAGGAGACCCAGGTTAGGATTCTCTCATCTTAAAGGATGAGTTTGAATGAATGAACTTTCCGTATTTTAGTGACATAAGGATATTTAAATCACTAGACTTTGAGAGAGATTCCATAGAATTCCTTTCAGATAAGAAAGTCAAATCAAGAAATCATGCCATAAATGGCTTTGAAGAGTGTCTTGAAGACTGAATCTTGAAAAGGAAAGGTGAAATGGCTTAAGAGGGGTAAAAATGGGCAATATGGGAACCCAAAAAGATAGGGGCATGCATGTCTTGCAAGGCGCGCAAGTCTTCCATGGGCGCGCAAGTATTGGTCGCGCAGGTATACATGCGCGGCACATGGTGTACTTGCGCGATTTTCAACCAGCATTGAAATAATTGAGCGACTCTTTTTTAAACCCTTTAGAATTTTCTTGAGGTTCTTCCAGAAAAGGGACGCGCAAGTTATATTGAAGAAAATAAGTCGGCACGCAAGTGTTTGATAAGTTTCAACACTTAGGCCTTCCTTCTTCTCTTTAGATCTTCCGTTCTAGGTAAGAAATTACCTTAGAAGTGTTCCGGAAGCTTTGAGAAGAGACTTGGGCGTCGGGAGCTTCAATCCGAGTTTCTGGAAAAAGATCCTCCCAAATGGGGGGCCCACAGGGTCTATTTATAGGCAAAAGAAGACCCCGGGCGGTTACCGGGCGGTTACCAATTAGGTCGCGCAAGTCACCTGCGCGACCAAGGTAGCCGCGCAAGTACACTTGCACGCCAGTTAGATAACTTGCACGGTGAGGTTGCTGTTGATCCTTTCTTCCTTCCTTTGTTGATTTTTGATGTTTTCTTCAAAGGCTGAATTACTTTGAGCTCAGATATTCCCTTTTCCGATCTTTAGATTCTCTGACGAAAGGAGCGTCAACAGAAGTCCCCCCTCAGAGTTGGATCCGGAGAGAAATGAGGATTTGACTCTGAGGAAATCGAATCCCTCCAAAGGAAAAGGGAGGTGCACAAATCTGCAGTGCACAGAGGGCAGCACGCAAGTTTGCGTCGCGCAGGCCTTAAGCGCTCTGGGTGCGGCGCGCAGGTAGGTTTCCTGGCCTATAAATACATGGCCTCACCTCCGTATAAGCATCCGAATTTCCAGACATCATACCTTCTCGAGCTCTCGTCGCGCAGGTCGCCTTAGCCGCGCAGGTTGCTCTGTTTTCTAGTGTTTTCCTTGATGTCGCGCTACTATAAAGGTATTTGTACTTGCGCGTCAAAAACTAGCGCGGCACACGGATACTTGCACGCCATGTTTAGACTTGCGCAATTTAATGCCTTTGCCATTTTTTCAAATTTCTTCACAAATTTTATGAAAAAAAAACCCATTTAAGAGTTAGTTTATTCATCTTTTGTGCAGATTCAGTGGTTCTCAAGGGAATTGGAACGGCTGATGAACTGGCTAGCTAGCGGATTGATGACATGATGAACATTATTGGCCATGATTACTATGATATCAGCGACAACACTTTCCCATATTTGGATAAGTACTTGGAGAAATATCATCTTAATTTCCCACAGAGCATCTACCTGTCTCTGTGTGTTCATGGTCATTTGCAAGGAGTCAATGTTCCAAATGCAGACAATTATACACCTGAGATGCAGCTGCACTGCTACTTCTCTATTTCGGTTATGCTGTGTATTAAGAGTAACAACAATGGTGTGAACTTTCAAATTCTTCCTCCATGTCATTCCCTTGCAGATATGAAAATGGCAAACCCATGGGCTGAAATGTTTTCCACTAATGGTTGGTGGAGAGAAGACAAACATGGTATTAGAGCAATATCTGAAAAGAGTACTCTTTCAAAATGGCTCTTTACTTCCAATGCTCCATTCTCAAATCCATGTATCCATCTTCCAAGTCTCTTGGACAGAAACAAAGTCACTGTTTGATCAGTAGAAAATTTTCTCAAACCGCACTCAAGAACATCCTTTTACAATTGTTCCAAGAAGAGCTGGTATCACTGCATCTCTTATTGTATCCAGTTGAATGAATGAAATTCCAGGTGGTTGCTAATGAAGTTCTGGGTGCCGTAAATCAAATGAAGTGTTATGTTGAAAGCCTCTTATAATTCTTGAAAAAAATAGAAGAGACTCCAGTCTGTGGATGTCCTTCTAACTCTTGTGTATCAATGAAAAACACTTTCACCTTCAATCATTTGTACCTGCATTCTTTCATTACCTGCTTCAAATTTACTTAAGCCAATGGGCTTAGTAATCATAGTTTGATTTTTACTAGGATTATTACAAATAACCCTCCAAACTTTGAATCTTTTAACTGCTCAATATTACCTAAATCATACAAAAATGTATATTTAGTGAGCTGGAACTTGACTTTTATTCAGAGTTCCTTTGTCTTTTGTGTGGGCAGTTTAAAGTCATGCACACCGGACATAAAGGGGCTAATGTTTAAGGTCGAAATAGCTTTGACCGAAATGAATTAAAAATGGATTCAATTCCTTGACAATTTATCTGAAAACATATTACCATACTCAAGTATGAGGGAAAAAATGTAAACTATGGCTTAAGAATATTTGAATCTGAGGAATGATATGAAAAAGAGCTAAAAGGCATTAGAAGAAGTAGTTTCCAAGAATGAAGTTACTATTATTTAACAAAACCCGTTAGGGGGTTGAAATATACAGGGCCACCTATGGGCATTGGCTGCATGGTCAAATAAATAGCATCTTTTGGCTGACAAGTCTGTTATGTGGACTGTTTATGCAAGGCCACCTATGGGCACGTGCTGCATAGTCAGGCAAAAGAACTCCCAGAAATTTACTTTCCTAGTGCTAAAATCCAGTGAATGTTTATGGAGATTCAAATTTTCTAAAGTATAGAGTTTGTTGTATGGAATGAGTTACTTGAATATGGAGAAGATATTTCCGAACAAGAACATCGAAGAACTGGATGAATATCACTCCTACGAAGGTCTGACCCAAACGTAGGGAAGAAGAATAAACCATAGACTTGAATACTTTCAGATCATGAAAAAGGATATGGGACAAATATGTTAAGGATGGCTATTTTTTGCGGATCCCTACATACTTTCGTTTAAGACAAATAAGGACAAAAGAGGCATTCTTCCCAAGAATGAAGTTACTATTATTTAACAAAACCCGTTAGGGGGTTGAAATATGCAGGGCCACCTATGGGAATTGGCTGCATGGTCAAATGAATAGCATCTTTTGGCTGACAAGTATGTTATGTGGACTGTTTATGCAAGGCCACCTATGGGCACGTGCTGCATAGCCAGGCAAAAGAATTCTCAGAAGTTTGACATTTTTGTGACTAGAAGTCATGAAAAGGGTTATGAAGATCTGAAAATATTTAAGGTTAGGATTATAACACATAAAGATGGGTATTGTCCAATGTATATAGAGATACATAGGTCAATGAAAACCATAATCTTGTTGTGGATGGGTCCTGAATTGAAACTTGGAATTCACTACGTATCTCATAAGAATGAGAATCAAGCCATACGTAGTTCTTGAAATGCAGTTTAACGTCGTGCAAGACGAAAGTATGAGTGATCTTAGTTTAGGGTCATAGAATTCGGACCATAATAATGAATACACAGTGTGTGTTTTCATGAGGACTTTTCAGCCAAGGGACTAAAAGTGAAATTTGGGGTTAGGCCCAAAAGACTTGGGACTGGATTCGGGGGACACTCGAATGTTCCTACATATCCTATAAGGATGGGAATCAAGTCCACGTAGTTCTAGAATTACCCTTTGTACAAATTTGGTTTGTACATTTGAAGGGTGAAAGGGGACTTTAGTGCAATGATGGTTTTAACCTAAGATAAAAAGTTTAGGCATTACCATGTATGCACGTAGTCTTTTGAAATGAAACATGATTGAAAAAAAATCAATGTCAATAATGGTTCCTTCTCAAATGAGGGAATCAAAGAATATTGTAGTTTATTGTCGTACCGGACAAAAGTGTTGTATAGTTTAATGTCATATAACAAGGACAAAAGTGAATCAATGTAAAGATATTGATTCCAGGGGCGGTTTTACAAATCATCATCATATGAGATGGTGGTGAACCGATGTGAAGAGATTGTTTTTCGGCTTGAACCCTGGGAGGTTGCCTACATACCCAGCCTGGAGGGAAAGGATCAAAGTCCGTGTAGTTCAATTAAAGAATGAATTAATGATCAAGTTGTTCTTGTGGACAATGATCTAATAAAAAAATATTGTTGGGACTTACACATGGTTAGTGGCCCAAAGGGAGTGTTATGGTTGATGTTCACTCTAAGCTCACGTGAGTCATACTCGGTGTGAGAAACAAGAGGTAATAACAACCTTAACGATGCACAGTTTAATGTCATGTAGGACATAAAAAAAAGGGACTATGCAGTTTAAAGTCTTGCTGTTAGGAATATTGGTGCTGCACAGTTTAGTGTCATGTAGCAGGGACAAAATATAGTTTAATGTCATGTAGGACCTATCAAGGATTTTCTGTACAGTTTAGCGTCATGTAGTTAGGACGATGGGGATAAAATAGTTTAACGTCATATTGGACGAAAGGGGGACTGTGCAGTTTAATGTCATGCCGTAAGGACAAAATAACACACCATTTATGTCATGTTGGACGAAAGTGTGAATAGTTAAGGTCATATGCATGGATCGTGGATGGTGCAGTTTAATGTCATACTGGACCTTTGATGATTATATAGTTTAACGTCTTTCCGGATGTGAGGGACTTTTATACAGTTTAGCGTCATGTAGTTTAGGACGTCACAGTTTAACGTCTTGCTGGACATAAGGGATTTGCAAATAGTTTATGGTCATATACATGGACCAGGGATGATGCAGTTTAAGGTCATGCTGGACGGTTTAGGGAACTTTTTCACAGTTTAATGTCGTGTGGGACGAAGTTGCAGTTTAAAGTCATACTGGACCATTGCTGTATAGTTTAACGTCATATAGCAAGGACGAACTGGTGCTGTACAGTTTAAAGTCATGTAGCTAGGACTAAGGTGAACCAATATGAGGATATCAGTTCTGGGGACTTTTTACAGTTTATCGTCATGCTGGACGTTGGAAGTGCCACACAGTTTAATGTCATGTTGCTAGGACACAATATAGTTTAATGTCATCTCGGACAAAATATAGGATCTTCTGTACAGTTTAATGTCATGTAGATAGGACATAATAACAGTTTAATGTCATGTAGGACATTTCAAGTAACTGTTACAGTTTAATGTCATGTTGGACGATAGAACATTGCTGTATAGTTTAAAGTCATGTAGCTAGGACTAATGGTGAACCAATATGAGGATATTATTTCTGGGGACTTTTTACAGTTTATCGTCATGCTGGACGCTGGAAGTGCCACACAGTTTAATGTCATATTGCTAGGACATAATATAGTTTAACACAATACAGTTTAGTGTCATGTAGGACATAATAGTAACCAATGTGACAGTTTAACGTCATGTTGGACGATAAGGGAACTGACACAGTTTAACGTCATGCTGGACGATGAAAGTGCCACACAGTTTAATGTCATGTTGCTAGGACACAATATAGTTTAATTTCATCTCGGACAAAATATATTTTAATGTCATCTCGGACAAAATATAGTTTAATGTCATCTCGGACAAATAAGGAACTTCTGTACAGTTTAACGTCATGTAGATAGGACATAATACAGTTTAGTGTCATGTAGGACATAATATAGGATCTAATGTGATTGTTTTGGATCTGGGAACAATATTTTGTGTTTATACAAAATACTTCTTCAGAAATCTGGCATTAGTTGGAGTCGTGATGTGTTCTCCATCCATTGAGATCAGAGAATACGCTCCGTTGGAGTAGACCTTATGTATTGAATAAGGTCCTTCCCATTTTGGTTCAAGCTTGGGAGGCTTCTTTCCTGGTATCATTGGTGCTCTGAGGACCAATACCAATTCTCCCTGAATGAATGAATGAAGACGAACTTTTTTGTTAAAAGCTCGTGCTATCCGATTCTGATAGATTTCCAAGTGGTGCAAAGTGCACAATATTTTCTCATCTAACTGTTCCAATTCATTCAACCGCTTTTGGGATTTATCATCTGTTGATAACTGATCACAAATGGCTATTCTGAGTGAGGGAAATTGAACTTCAAATGGAAAGACTGCTTCTGTTCCATATACCAATGAATATGGAGTAGACCACGTTACATTGCGAGTGGTAGTCCGATAAGCCCATAAAGCATGAAAGAGTTTATCAGGCCATGACCTCTTATCTTTATCCACCATCTTTTGCAGTATATTTGAAAGAGTCTTGTTGAAGGCCTCTATCTGGCCATTAGCCGCTGCATGATATCGAGATGAATGGTTGGACTTAATGTTGTATTCTTGATACAATTTCTTTACCTCATAAGAACAGAAGTTGGTGCCGTTGTCCGTCAATATGGTATGAGGGACACCAAATCTAGTAATGATGTTAGACTTGATGAAGCTAACAATGCATTTAGAACTGACTTCTTTGAGAGGTACTGCCTCTGCCCATTTGGAAAAGAAATCAGTAGCAGTAAGAATGTACTTAAACTGCTTGGCCGTAGCTGAAGGGTAAGGTCCCACCACATCCATTCCCCATGTGGAAAATGGCCATGAGTATTTAGCTGTATGAAGCAACTCTGGAGGTTGATGAATGAAGTTGGCATATACTTGGCATGAATGACACTTCTTTGTGAAATTAACACAATCTTGTATCATTGAAGGCCAAAAGTATCCAATCCTTCGAATTTGATCAGACAGTCTATGTCCAGACTGGTGGGCACCACAGACTCCTGCATGCACTTCTTTTATGACAGCCATTGTCTCTTCACCATCAATACATCTGAAGAGAACTCCATCAAAACCACGTTTGTAGAGAATTTTCTCAAGGTGGTTTGGGCCATCATAAAGAGTAAAATTGACCACATGTCGCCGAATTTGTTCTTTCTCGGCTCTATCAGGTGGAAGTGTTCCATTTTGAAGGTATTCCCTGATAGGTGACATCCATCCTGTAGTATGACCATACGGTTCAGGAATGGGACTAATTTCATTAATTTCCTCTGTTCTGACTTGAAAATAAGGTGAAATTGCACGACGATGGGAAATACAGATGGTTGTATCGTCCCGATTTGGATCTGCTAAAGCTATGGCTATATTAGCCAGTGCATCAGCTTGAGCATTTTGTGATCTTGGGACATAAGAAAATGTCTGTTCTAAAGGGAATTCCGACATTAACTCTCTGACGTAATCATACAAAGGGATTAATTCTTCTTTTCTGATGGCATAATCCCCATTGACTTGTTTGATTACCAGGTCTAAATCACCTTTCACCTTTAAGTGATTCAATTGTTCTTGAAGCGCTAACTCCAAGCCTGTAATGAGAGCTTGGTATTCAGCTTCATTATTGGTACCACCTTCCCACAATAAAAAGGAATAAGGTAACACTGCCTTATCTGGAGAAATGAGCACAATTCCTAAACCAACTTTGTTGAATTTAGGATTTTCCATTTTCTTCCCTGTTGGACTTCTAGAAGCACCATCAAAATACATTTCCCATGTTTGAGGACTCTCTTGAATAGAGAAAACTTCCTCATTAGGGAGTTCGATATCTGAATACGTGTCTTCTATTGAAGGATGTTCAGACAGGAAATCAGCCAGAGCTTGGCCCTTAATTGCCTTTTGAGACACATACTGAATGTCGAACTGCTGTAGAATAACCACCCACCTTTCCAGACGTCCTGTAAGCATTGGACGACTAAGGATGAATTTGAGCGGATTATTACGAGATACCAATTGGACCTCATGATGTTGCAGGTAGTGTATCAGTTCCGGAACTGCAAAGATTAATGCTAGGCAGCACTTTTCAATACTTGAATACCGGGTTTCTGCTTCAAACATAGTTCTACTGAGATAGTAGAGACTATTTTCATTCCCAGCATCATTCTTTTGAGCGAGAAAGGCACCCAATGATCGCTCTAAAGCTGTCACGTAGAGGATAAGAGGTCTACCCTCAACAGGTTGCATGAGTACTGGTGGACTCAAGAGTTATTTCTTGAGAACATCAAATGCTTCTTGACATTCTTCAGTCCACTGGTAAGTGACTCCTTTCTTCAATAATTTGGTAAAGGGTAAACTTTTGCCTGCCAAATTGGCGATGAAACGCCGAATATAGGCTAAGTGTCCTTGAAGTTCTCTTTATTCTTTTAAATTCTGAGGAGGTGACATACCAAGGATTGATTTGGTCTTCTCAGGATCGACTTCAATACCACGATGGCGTACAACAAAGACGAGGAATTTTCCTGAGGTTACCCCAAAAGCACATTTTAAGGGGTTTATCTTCAAATTATGTTGTCGAAGCTTGTGGAATACGACTTACAAATCAGCCAAGTGATCAAAAAGTTGTTTGGATTTAACCACCAAATCATCTACATAGCATTCAACAAATTTCCCTAAAAGAGGTTTGAAGATACGATGCATGGAGCGTTGATATGTTGCACCTGCATTCTTTAAACCAAAGGGCATCACCCGGTAACAAAACACACCTTGAGGAGCTCTGAAGGCTGTATATTCCTCATCTTATGGGGCCATTCGGATCTGATTATATCCAGAATATCCATCCATGAAAGAAAGTACTTCATAGCCAGCCGTTGCATCAATTAAGAGTTCTGTAATCGGAACTGGGAAATCATCTTTAGGACAATACCGATTAAGATATCTGAAATCGATGCAAACCCTAATTTGTCTGTTCTTATTCTTTACAGGGACAATATTAGCCAACCACTTGGGATATTGAACTTCTCTGACGAAGTTATCTTTGATAAGTTTATCCACTTCAGCCTCGATTTTGGAAGCATTGGTTGGGTGTGTTCTTCTCGCGGCTTGCTTGAATCCTCGATGTTCTTTTGGCAAACCCAAATGATGGGTGGAAACATCATGATCAAGACCAGGAATCTCTGTATAATTCCAAGAAAAAATATCTTTATTTTTCTTTAGAAAAGAAATATACATCTCTTGCTCTTCAAGGGTCATGGCCGCACTAATTAAAGTGGGGCGTGGATCTTTCTCTATACCCAGATTTACTTCTCTGAGTTCATCCACAGTGGTAGAGATACCCTCTTCAAATGCTGGAGGAGCATCTCTAAGATCTTCCTCTTCCTCTTCATCATGTGTTATTTCTTCCGTTTCTACTTGCAAAGTAGATGAAAAAACGAAATTCTCATGATCATAAGAGATGTCAAAATTTTCACATTTTGAAGAAGAAGCTTCCATTTCCGACCCTATTGATGATAAAGGGTCTTCTTTGGGAAATAAAGAGGAGATGATGGATTGAGAATCGACATCAATATTCACCTCTGGTGTTGCTATAACTTCTTCTGGCCTGATTAGCGAAGTATAGACTTGTTGGATTTTAGCAGACGAAATGAAAACGTCACCACTTATGCTTTCATCACTGCTTGGTAAGTTACCAATTTCTCCCATGTTGTCTGGATCGATTGCCGTAATTGACATTATGGATCTTTCCATAAGAGTATTTTGATTTGGGACTATTTTGTCAATTTGACTGATAGGTAACACATAATCTGTACTCACATGTGAAAATGGATTTATTGGAATTTTTTCCAAACCATATGGAGCATTAACTTTGGTAATTTCCTTCATTGTAGATTCTTCTCTTCCCTTCATGTGATAAAATTCCGCCTCAATGTATTGAGACTCACATGTCTTGAACGGGGCCTTATCACTATACAATGTTCCAACTTGACCATCGAAATAGTATTTGAGACATTGATGGTTTGATGATGGAATAACTACATGCTGAGGTAGCCAGGGTCTTCCAACCAAGATATTGAAAGCTGAGTCTTGATCAACAATCATGAAATCCGAATTGGAAACAAGATCTACAAACTGAGTTCTGAGCGTAACTTCTCCCAGTGGTTCTTGTTCATTTTTATCATATCCTTGCAACATCATGGTAGAAGGAGATAAATCAGATTCCGTGAGGCCCAATCGACGAAGTGTGCGAATGGGCATGAGGTTGACTCCTGAACCATTGTCAATGAAAGATCTTCGAACATCTATACCATTGACTTTGCCAGATAAGTACAAAGGTTTTATGTTCCCATGCACAACATCATCTTCATCTTTATCAGTAAAAGATATCATTGCATGGCATTCTGCAGGATTATTCTCTATGTGATAGATTTCAGCTGCAGCAATTTCAGCTTCAAACTCCTGAGGACTTGACAAAGCTTCGATGAGTGCTTCCCAAAGATCTCATGATAGATTCAAAGCATCCAAAATTGATATCTTGGCTGGTACTTGGGACAAGTGTTTCAATATATCATACTTTTTATCTAGAGGTCTGCGTTTCCCAATAGGAATATGCGGTTTAGCAGGTACCTTGGAAGCAGATGCTTTGGAAGCTGATGCATCTTGTATTGAAGTCGGCAACATCCTTGGTTTTGGAAGATTAGACTGATTAGATCCATTTACTTGATGAGATAAAGAAGATGGAACCTTTAATCGGTCTTCCAAAATAACTGTGCCGAAGCTGAGTTGGCCATTGGCAGAAGAACTTTCTTGTTCTTTTTGAACTCGCTGAAGGGCTCTACCACGAGTTTCTGCTGCATATACAGTGCTAGCAGGGGTAGAATTAGAGTAGTGGCTTCGGAAAGATCCACGTCTTCCCCTATATCCTGAACCTCTAGAACTTCCTCGGGTTCCCTTATTTGATACAGGGAATTCAGGCTCATCAAGACTAGAATATGAATCTGTTAATTGAATCATATTAATAGAACCAAAGATTAACTCTTCGTCTGATAAAGACTCTGCCTGGTTAGCCTGTTTAGGCTGTTCTGTTTTGTGGGACGGTGCCCGTGTCTTTGAAGTAGATGGCATGAAATTTGCCAGAGTCAAAGACAATTTAGGCTTTGATACATACTCATCTTCTCCTGATTCCTCTTTCTTCTTTGAATTACGCTGCCCTTTTGAGGATTTCTCTTTTGATGGAGGCTTTACTGCAGATTTTGTAGGAGACACCATTGGCTTCTTCAATTGTGTTCGCAAAATGGAATGGGTCCGATTGATTGTCTTTCTGACCGTCCAATCATCATATTTTTTCGCAGTTTTGATTTTGACTTCCTGCCACTCACCTCCTTCCTCTGGATCTGTAGCGGTAATACACGCTACATGAGATGAAGACCCCTTCAATTTGACTTGTCCCAAGTCGACCATCTTTTGCAGGAGGTCTTTAAAGACAAAACACTCCTGGATGGGATGCCCCAACATTTGATGAAAGGGACAATAATTGGGACGGTCTTCATCTCCTTCCTTGTTTGGCCTCTTGGGCACTGGTAATTGAACCAAATTATTTTCCAAAGCTGAAATGAAGTAACCAGGAACTTTCTCACTTCGGAAAGAGTATGTTTTACTCTTCATATCCTCAAATTGTTTTCATCGTTGATCTTTTTGATCATTTGGACGAAACAGCCTTTGTTGTTGGCGTTCAAGAGGTGGAGCCCTTCGAGAAGATGAAGGTTTTGAAGTAGAAATAGGTACAGGTGCCTGTTTAAGCATAACTGTAGTAGTTTCTGCTTTACCCATTCTTCTTCCTGGAGATGATGGAATTACACGAGATTTAACCTTAGCCTGTATAATGGAATCTTCAATCTGTTGAGCGATTGAAGTAAGGTCTCGAAACCCTCATGTGTATTTCACAGGGATCAATGGCGTGCGTAATTCATCATGCAAATTTTCCACACAGATTGGCAATAATTCCTCCTGAGGGAGTGCTAAACTCAAGGAATACGTTAATCCCTTCCAACGAGCAATGAAATCAGAGACTCTTTCATTCTCCCTTTGCTTTCAGTTTGTAAGATCGAAAACTGTCATTTTTGGAAAAGTTGAGCTAAACTGAAGAAGGAATTTTTGACGAAGATCCTCCCATCCGATGACTGACCGGGATTGCAAGCTTATATACCAGACAAAAGCCGGTCCTTGCAAGGTTCGCACGAAGCATCTGAGTTTCACTGCTTCTTGCTGCTCTGGAGTTCCCATCATAGGATCACAACAAGACACGTAATGCGTCAAATGTTTTTCAGGGTCACCTGATCCATTGAAAGTAGGGAAAATAGGGTTTCCAAAACTGGATGGAGGAGAAATTGAATCTACCCATTCAGGGTAAACCTTCTTTTCAGGTTGAACTTGCGCCCGTTTCCCTTCCATAGTTTCTAACCGAGCTGTTAATGACTCAATAGTAGTTATTAACTTTTGAAAAACGTCAGGTTGAACTTGGTTTTGGGTAGGTGCAATGAATGGAGCTTGGAAAGACGTGGTGATTGGTGCTGCAACTGATGGTAGTGCTGCCAATCATTGTTGCGTTTGACCCATAAGATTAGACCTCTGTGGGTGTACTGATAAAGGAGGATATTCTTGATCCATATCAGTAGTTACAACAAATTCCTTCGACCGTCAGACTTCAGAATTCTTAAGAAGAAGACTACTCTGAAGTAGTTCTGCATTCAACCTTCTTAATTCTTTCATTTCTTCCTCCTGTTGTGCAAACCTTTGCTCTAATAAGAGTGATTGACCTCCTTCAAAGGAAGGGTGAGAAGTAACCTGATTCTTTCCTTTCCATTTATTGGATCCTTTTCGGAGAGGGGGAAGTGGGTTATTTGAAGGAATACCCAGATTTTTGGGTAAGCCTTTGATTACGTGTGCGAACACCTTCTTTATTTAGGTCTGTGTGCGCAACTTCTTGAGCAGGAACCTCTTCGTCTGATCCTTCTGATTGAGCCTCATTTGGTGAATCAGCAGCAACGACATTGATGACATTAATGTATGCATATTGCATGGAATCCTTTCTATCAGCATTTCTGTGATATTGTCTCCTTCCATGTCCATGATGAGACATGGCATTCCGTTGACTTGATCCCTCAGGAACTTCTTGGAGAACCGTCACTTGGAGAGAATCTCCTGATAGCTTGGCTCTTCTTTCCTCTTGAGGCTTATTCCCTAATCGAGAGAATACTGACTTTCTCTGAGGGAGGGATTGAGGATTTGAAAAAGTCCCCAGTCTGGTGGACTGGGGATATTCCTGCTGCTTCCGCTCAACTCCTCGAATCCCATTTGTTTACTCTGAGGGTTGGGTTAGAGAAGTCCCCAGTCTGGAAAGCTGGGGTGTCTCTTGACATGCTATGTCTGAGATCTTCTTAAAATCTCTCTTGATCTTGTGAATCTTAGTTCGGAAATTAGCTGGATGCATTAACCTGTATCCACTTTTATCACCTGGTTCAACAGACCGTTGGATGATTTCCGAAACTTCGGTCATTTGATGACGTGTTTTCTCCAGATGAGAGGCTTGTGCAATATTCTCACCTTCTTGATGTAGGATCAATTCAACAACTTGTTCTCTATATACTTGATTTTGAGAGGAACTAGTTGAAGCTTGTTCTTGAGCAAGCTTTTGATTATGAACAAAGCTCATTGACTGTGGATGGCCATGGGCAATAACATTGCATGAGACCATTTTCGGTGGGCTTTTCTGAACGGAAAGCACTGTGAAATGTAGTGCTCCGTGAACACCCCATCCTCTGATATGAACATCAGATGGAGCATTGGCAATTAACTGACGCAATTTTCTTAGTGCTCCAAGGCATGAACATTGAAGGGTTCTCTGTTGCTTTTCAGCCTTCGGATACCGAGAGACTGATAGAGATGCCAAATCAATCTGACGTTGTAGCCCTTCTATTATCTTAAGATGATTTTCATATTCATCGTAAGATAATACCTTCTTCTTTAATTGACAAAGAGTTTTCCATATGTTGAGACGAATATCATGGATTCCATCATCCGTCAACATCTTTGGAATGTCGTACTGGGAGTCAGCCAAAGGCCAAAACATGACTGGTACTTCACCTTTTGCCAGTTTTTTCCTCATGTTCAGCATTTCCTCTTTATCATTAAATGAAGATTCTTCTACCTGTTTGGACCAGAGTTGGTGTTTCCTTATTGCTTCATTGGATTCAACAAGATTGGTAGAGAAATCACTATTCATGCTGGAAGATGAATGACCCAGGGATGGTTCGGAGAATAACCTGAACCCCAGGCTATCTTCTGATGGAGAAAGAGTTTCACCTGCCGATAGTAAAGCATCAGACATGACTGGTTTTACGTTTGCAAGTGCCTCGAGATAGGAGGGCTTTCTCGTCACTACATTGCCTTCTGAAGAATTTTCTAGACAACGTGAATCACTACTGTGGAGAGGACTTTCGCAGCGAAGTTCATCACCATGAGGAGGACCGTCATGATGGGTTACAGCAAAAGATGAAATCTCTTGCTCCTTGGTCTTCTGACCACACAGAGGGTTCCTGTGGCTCTCATCTGAAGAAGAAACTTCAAGATTGACCGAATTTTCATGAAGCAAGTCTTCATGAGGAAGTGTCTATTGAAGACCTTCAGAATTAATGTTCCCGTTATTGGGAACTGAGGGAGTAGAATCTTGAATTCCGATAGATAAATGTCTGAGGGCTTCAAGAACTCCAGCATCGAGCAAGGCTTGGTTACAGATTGGACTTTGATCTCCTGACTGTGCTGGGCGGATCTTTTTCTTAGATACCTTCTTACTCGCTTTAGAAACCACTTGATGACAAAAGTGATTGCTCTGAGCAGGTGCATGTGCCTGATCAGGAAAGATGGTCAGGTTAGGCTGACGATCTCCATTCAAATCAGGTGTATGTTCCTGACTTGGTTGTCCGTATGATATGGGGGAATATGCCCCATAACCCTCTTGGACTGGAACAGATGTGTGTGTCTATTCCGGAGTGAATCGTTGATGTGTCACTCCATTGCTAGGGATAGATTTATGTGTCTGTCCCTGAGATGATGCTGAAGCTGTTATGATATCCTGGCAAGCATCCAGAATATGAGCAGGAATTTGCTTCTGCTCTTTCACCATTGACAAAATATGTTTGGTGACTTCAGCCGCCGGAACAGGGATATACGTCCATTCCGGGATTGGAGTAGGTGTATGTGCCTGCTCCTGTCCTCCTTTTCCTGTCATTGAATCCTGACAGTACTCAAGTGTGGAGGCAGAGAGTTGAGTCTGCCCCCTGTTTGTCGTCGGGACTTTCCGACTGACTTCTCTGTGCGCTACCAAGCGAGACTGTTGGTAGGCTTGATTAGTATTAGCAGGTGTATGTGCCTGCTGATTACACTTCGCCAAACGCGGTTGAAGAGATCCATCATATGTAGTCAGATGAGCCTGCTGACTAACTGGTGATGTATAAGTAGGTGTATGTTCCTGCATATGGTACTCCGCCGGAATTGCCTGGCGGGATAGGCTTGATGCTGCCAGATGAGTCTGCTGGAAAGCGGAATTAAAACGAACAGGTGTGTATGCCTGCTCGTTGTTTGCCACCAAGTTAGGTTGGTGGACTTCTCCGGAGATGGAAGGTATGACAACCTGCCTATTGTTAACCGGATTCCGTCTCTGGCGGTTCATCTTGCCTGCTCGGGTTTGAGGAACCTGAGCTGAATGCCTGGAGTCGGTACCCTCATCATGTTGAGGGCGCACTACCGCACGAGTCTGGCGGCGATTGTTGATGGGAGCCCTCGGGAAGGACTCCTGTCTTTTTGAACTAAGGCCCTGAGGGACCTGCTCATTCACTTCCTCAGAGTAAGGGAGTGAATAGAAATTGCGTTCCGGGGATAACGACCCGAAACAGTTGGAGACGGTAGTCAGCACCGCCTGCTTCTTGATTGCTGGCCGCCGTTGTCCGGACGACCAGGTAGAGTTGTTAACTTGGAGGGCCTGACGAGAGGCCTCCAGAGTTGGGATAGTACCGTTGCGACGGTACTCTTTAACCAGTGCATTAGAAACCCAGCGTTGAAGACGCTGAGTTGGTGATGTCATCCTCAGAGCGGATGACGTTCCAGCAGGAGTAGCAGCATTGGTTTTCACAGCAGCAGACCTCACAGTAGAGGTGTTCACAGCAGCAGTATTCACAGGGGTGAATTTAAGGAAAGCCATTTTGCAGAAGATCTTGAGAAAAGAGTGCCTGTTCCATGTAACAGACATAATCAAGATGAATCCGGCCACTGCATCTTTTGGATGAGCACATGTCAATGATTTCTTTGTTGGCCCAAGCGGCCTAACAAATAAGAATAACATCACTTTAACTTGGTTAAGGATTCACGTTGGGTTCACCATTTTTGTTTCGCATGGAATCCGGGGATGACCTCCTGGACGGGAGATTCAAACGTTCCGATCGGTTTCTAACGGGTTTGTTCGTAGAACCGGAAACATCCAATGATTCCACATCCGGTTGGACCTACTTTCCAAAGGCAGGCGCTCATTAGCTTGTGGACTAATGAGGCTTAGGAATTTGCATTGGTCGAGAGGATGGGAGGTCGGACTCATCACACCTTTTTGAGGGGAATTATTGTCTACTCTAGGACTCTGTTTATAGATTTAAGTTATGTTCGTGAATCCTTATTACATTACCAAGTATAAAATGTGCTTTCCTTTAGTTTTAACAATCAATGATTAAATATGAAAAGAAATTTAGAGAATCTTTTATATGTATTCGAGGTTATTCATCAATAGAGAATCATCTATATCTGTTTAGAGATTCTTGGTCAATGGTATCCTTCAAAACATTTATATAAAAGTCTCTTGGTCATTTATGATGACCAGGCTGATTTTAAAGCCACTCAGTGGGGCACTTGAAGTTTATCGTCATTCAGAAGGACAGAGATTATTTCAAAGTTGGGATCGAACCCATAAATGGGCTACCTACGTATCCTTTGTTTTGGAAAAGGAATCAGAACCCACATAGTTCGAGAAATGGAGTATGATGTTTATGATTGATGGCTCAAAGATGAATGTCATAATTAATTTTACACTCTAAGCTCACGTGAGTCATGCTCGGTGTGAGAAACAAGAGGTATTGGTAAAATTTAGACAATTGTGCCATGAAAGATGCAATCATAAGAATTTGTTTGGGGCTTATGTATGGATGACTGCCCAGATAGATGAAGGTTTAGGATTTACTTTTAGGGAGAAAATCCATGAACAGGGTCCATAAAGTTATATGTGCTTCATGGAGATTTGAATACTCTAATCTTGGGGCTTACTCCTAAGGAGGATTCCCAAGTTAGGAGGGGACTTATGATTGGGTTTTACTCCTGAAAAGGAAACCCAAATCAAAGGTAAATTATGACTGGTTAAGAGAAATTTAAGGGGACTTAGGGCTTATTCCTGAAAATGAGACCCAAGGTTATGACTGAGTCTTATTCCTGAAAAGGAGACCTAGGTTAGGGGACTTGGGGCTTATTCTTTAAAAGGAATCCCAAGGTTATGACTGAGTCTTATTCCTGAAAAGGAGACCCAGGTTAGGGGACTTGGGGCTTATTCTTTAAAAGGAATCCCAAGGTTATGATTGAGTCTTATTCCTTAAAAGGAGACCCAGGTTAAGGGACTTGGGGCTTACTCCTGAAAAGGAAGCCCAAGATTATGACTGAGTCTTATTCCTGAAAAAGGAGACCCATGTTAGGGATTAAGGTTTGGGGCTTACTCCTGAGGAGGATGCCCATATTTGAGGTTGGGGCTTATTCTTAAGAAAGATGCCCAAGATTAAAGGATTTGATTGGGGCTTACTCCAGAGGAGGATGCCCAAGATTGGGAATTGTAAGAATTTGGGGCTTACTCCTGAGGAAGATGCCCAGATTAAAGGTTTTGATTGGGGCTTACTCCTGAGGAGGATGCCCAAAATTGGGAACATTAAGAATTTGGGGCTTACTCCTGAAGAAGATGCCCAGATTAAAGGTTTTATAACAGGGGATTATTCCTGAAAAGGAGACCCAGGTTAGGATTCTCTCATCTTAAAGGATGAGGTTGAATGAATGGACTCTCCGTATTTTAGTGACATAAGGATATTTAAATCACTAGACTTTGAGAGAGATTCCACAGAATTCCTTTCTGATAAGAAAGTCAAATCAAGAAATCATGCCATAAATGGCTTTGAAGAGTGTCTTGAAGACTGAATCTTGAAAAGGAAAGGTGAAATGGCTTAA
This sequence comes from Viscum album, assembly GCA_963277665.1. Lineage (NCBI taxonomy): Eukaryota > Viridiplantae > Streptophyta > Magnoliopsida > Santalales > Viscaceae > Viscum > Viscum album. Next base: position 1,377,042,102 of record OY728138.1, on the reverse strand, counting down.
GAGGGGTAAAAATGGGCAAGATGGGCACCCAAAAAGATAGGGGCGCGCAAGTCTTGCAAGGCGCACAAGTATTCCGTGGGCGCGCAAGTATTGGTCGCGCAGGTATACCTGCGCGGCACATGGTGTACTTGCGCGATTTTCAACCAGCATTGAAATACTTGAGCGACTCTTTTTTAAACCCTTTATAATTTTCTTGAGGTTCTTCCAGAAAAGGGACACGCAAGTTATATTGAAGGAAATAAGTCGGCACGCAAGTGTTTGATAAGTTTCAACACTTAGGCCTTCCTTCTTCTCTTTAGATCTTCCGTTCTAGGTAAGAAATTACCTTAGAAGTGTTCCGGAAGCTTTGAGAAGAGACTTGGGCGTCGGGAGCTTCAATCTGAGTTTCTGGAAAAAGATCCTCCCGAATGGGGGGCCCACAGGGTCTATTTATAGGCAAAAGAAGACCCCGGGCGGTTACCGGGCGGTTACCAATTAGGTCGCACAAGTCACCTGCGCGACCAAGGTAGCCGCGCAAGTACACTTGTGCGCCAGTTAGATAACTTGCGCGGTGAGGTTGCTGTTGATCCTTTCTTCCTTCCTTTGTTGATTTTTGATGTTTTCTTCAAAGGCTGAATTACTTTGAGCTCAGATATTCCCTTTTCCGATCTTTAGATTCTGTGACGAAAGGAGCGTCAACAGTATCTAATACCAAATCTATAGAAATAGAGAAATTTTACTTGATAAAAAATTCACCGGAAGCTTCCCGTTTCATCTTTTCATGGGTGCAGTTTTCATGTAGTGACCCTTCTTACCACAAGTGAAATAGACACCATATTATTCCCTTTTCCCTTGAACCTTATTTTCTTTGAAGGGCATTGTGAAGGAGATTTATATTTATATATTTTCACTTGGAATTTCCACTTGTTCTCCATAAGGATATAAGGCTTTTCACACATTGTCTCCTTATCATCTTGTGAAATAATTGTGAGGAGATTCAGAAGAGACTTATCTATGTTGTTCATATTGAAACTAACAATAAATAAAGATAACCTATGAGGATGTGGTGAAATAATGAGATCAATGTATAGTTCATCAGGAAATTTATACCCTAGAACATTGAGGTTATCAATATAGTCAATGAGTTTGACTACGTGAGGCTCAACTAGTGCATCTTATCAAAATTTTCATTAAAACATAATTGTCGATATCTCAAACCATTATAGTATTTCTCTCTCTCGGTAAAGACCATGAAGATACCAAAGTAAGATATATGTATCCATGTCTTCATGTGAATTAATGAGTTAAAAAGATATGGAAGAAAGTATTAAACACTAAATTTGGACCACTTCACTTAGGTAATTATCATATAAAAATAAATCTTCATCACCCACCTCATTTGGAGGTAGATCATCCAGTGACGATTCCAACATGTAAGATTTCCGTTCATGGCATAACAGAACCTGTAGGTGTTTGAACCATTCCTAGAAGCTAATGCCAGCAAGGATATGTTCTTAATCTACAATTTATCACAAGGATAATGAGTTTTATGAAAATTAAATTATTCTATAATATTAAAAGACCATATTATTAGTTTTTTTCTTTGATTAGAAATTATGTGAGACATAATAATAATAATAATTTTATTAAATCTACCACTATTTTTTCAAGTCTCAATAGCCTTCACCATTGAAATAAGAATGTATTATCCCTCAATACATTATAGTTTAAAGGATCCATATTTCCCTTCTTTATTATCTAGACTATATCCATGAAAACCAAAATAAGTTATTTTGGTAAGTGGTATTACCAAATGAAAATTGGATTTTCTTTGATTCATTAAGTTGACTCCCCAATCTAGATATCTAAACTACGATTTCCTCAACAATTTCCTCCAAATTTTTATTTTATATAATATGGAAATTAAATTCTATACAATTCAAGTTATGTTGATGCATCCATTTAATTAAGAGTCCTTTATAATTAAAAGTGTCACCAACTATGGCCTGAACCTACACTTTAAATATGGTTTGATCTTAATTTAGATGATGGATGACATAATGAATTAATACTAACTTGAGAGATTTTTTTTATTATGCATAAAATTTAAATTTTTTTATCCATTAAATGAATTTTTAACATTATGTGTATTTTACTTATGTGGTTTACCATATTTTGATAATTTTTTACCCACAATACATTTATTTAAATTCCATCTTTTGATATTATTTAATTTATTTATGTGATCACAGCCTTGTATCCATAAAATAAATAACCCATAAGATATAAATAAATAAATAAATAAATGACCTGATCATGAGATTATCTAATAGTCTATTTATTGTCTGAATAATAAATAATCCAATAACCATAAGAGAAAACTCCTTGTGCCAATCTTGGCTTGATTTGTATCATTACACCTATCCACTTGTGTATCACCTAAGTTAGTTTCATCTCAATTCCATATTGAAGTTACTCAATGCACATTAGGATACTATTTTTATTACATATGTTTATAACTCATATGTAAGTGATGGGAACCAATGTATTGGTTATGGGGACTTACATAAATAACCTTGGAAATAAATGTCCTACATAATTAAAGGGTAGGGATGAAACATAATACATTATAATTAATTTAATAAAAAATAATAGTAAAACCATGCAATAAAATTAAATTAAGAACCAATATATACATAGGTCCGGTCAAAGATCAGGATAATTCAAACACATGTAATGGTTACACAAATGTCCCCTAGCTAGCACACATTTCAATTTTTTATTTATTATTAAGATAAATACGCTTAACTTAATTAATTAATTAAATTCCCGTCATATTAATGAACACCCAAAGTATCTTAGGGATATCCATCATAAATGAATTCATGGAAAATTAAACAGTATAACCAATAAATATAGATAATTATAATAAATTAATTGATACTTTATTAGTTCTTCAAAACCATTATTACATAGTCAAACACATCTGGTTCAAATAGTGTGATTAATATTTTATTCTATAATAAAATATTTTAGAACAATTTAATTCTATCATTTATTGGGAGAATACATGGGGTTTACTTACAAGTTTCACATCAGGTAGATCATTTTCCATGTATTTGGAATAAACTCCTAGGGCCTCAGCATATATCCCAAACATATTACATGGTGTATAATGACCAGATACATGCCATGTGTTCCACTTTTTGCACTCCCAAGTAACCCATTGATTAACTCATTGTGTTCTTAAAATGTGGAACCACATAACGTGTACTCATCCTACAGCCATTTGTTCAGATTTCCAGCTATATGTGCAACCCATAAAATTAATCTCTGTGTTCTTCAGATGGGAGTAATTAATGAGTCACATTCCAAGTATATCAAATACACATCGTTGGTTTCATTAATTATACATGATGTTGGTCTCATGCAATTAGAAATCATGTATTTTAACACACAATTATCATGAATTTCTCAACTATATCATGTAGGATACATGACGTGTACACTAGCTACACACTATGTAGTCCAGCAAACCATGTTCCTTTGTGACCCGCTCCCTCTTAACTCATTTTTCTTGTCTGAGTAAGTGCTTATAAAAAATAATAACTGATACATGGAGGAGGGGGTTATTATCCCTTATAATAAAGGGCATGGGATAATATTATATCCCCTTTTATGTTTGATGATGGAATCTTTTTCTTCATTAATTGCAGGAGGAGGTCTATCAGGTGATGGAATAAAATGATGGAGTAGTGTCAAAAGAAAAGAGGGTAGTGGATCAACATAGGGAAGAGTAATATTTATATCTCAAATATGTGTTCGGATCAATGAAGGAGGGACATTCAAAGCATGCTGGGTTTTAAAGGGATACAACTAATATTAATATATTTAGGGGATCTTATTTCAAAATATATATTCAAGAAGAGAATGTTTGAAGGTCCACTAAATAGAATTACATGTAAAATATTTAATTGTAAGAATATATTACTGCTATTTGGGGGGATGTATTACGCTGTTTAATAGAATTATATCCTCCATGGACATGCATGTGTTGTTATTTATCAAGGTACCAAAAGTATCATTGATCAACTATAAATTTTAATGAATAAATTCATTGGAACATGAACAATGTTAGAAGTTTTCATTGGGAAACATAGAAGAGATGGGTCAAACTGATCGAAGAAGGAGGTATCAGTCTATGTGATATCTTTGAATCCATTTATTACATGAAATCTAAATTATTGTGGGACATAATTGAAGGGAAAATAGTTTGGGAAAGGTTCATAAGACATGAATATGGAGCTGAATGGGACGAGTGGGTTGTCAGAGGGAGAAATCCGTGCATATATTGAGGGAGTATGATCATGATTTTGTTGGTTCTGGTGGATAAGGTTTTGTGGGTGTTTGGTAATGGAGATATCTAGTTTTGGAATTAAAAAATGGATTGGTGATATCTTCTTCTTTCCCGACTTCCTAGTTTCTTATATAATCTTCAGGGAAGGTTATGTTTTCCCAAACATTTTCAACATGATGTTTGATATCTACCAATGATAATCCTTTGACAATATCACTATGATCGATGAACCTGATAGATGTGGATTCACTATTTTAATGTCATGGTGTTTTATGGGAAGATATTTTTATGAATTAATTCATGTTAATAATTGGAATGATGAATGGGTGTCGAAAATATGGTGATAATAGATCTCAGTGAAGTTGAACATTTTTATATGGTGTATGAGGAATCTAGCACTGCTGATAGAGTATAATATTCAGAAGAAATGTATTTTTCTATCCTCTCGATGTTGATACTGTGCCTCACCATACCAAGAATCTACATGGAATCTATTTTTCAAAAGTGACTGGGCATTGGGTATATGAAATGGTATTGGTGTCCATATGGATGTGACAAGAGGTGGGGATTCCATTATAGAGTTTTGTTTTCTTGGTTCTAGGGGTGAATTTGAATAGTAAAGAGGTAAATTCATGAAGCATGGATTTAGTTATTTCATGTTGGGTCATATGGGAAAAAAGGAACAAAGAGAGAGAGAGAGAGAGAGAGAGAGAGGGGAATATTTTACTCTCATTTATTCATCTAGGTTCTAGTGAGGTCTATAGTGGAGGAGCTGTGTGGACATTGGATGTGTGGGTACGTCTCAACATCTATAAGGAGGTTTACCCCAAGAGTGGTTTTGAATAAAGGGGGAAATAAAAGAGTCAATGGGGTGTGGGTGTGTTGGAATTACACTATGATGAGGAAGAAGATAAATGTTTATGGTTCATGTGTATTAGGGACCATGAGAGGTGTAGGGCTTATTTGTGATGGTATAGGTTTAATCTTATTGGGTTTTATCACCTTCTACGGCATATGAAATTCCATTGTGGATGAGTAAAAGTAAATTAATATATGGTATTTTCCTATTTAGAATATACAATATTTTCTCAAGGAAGTATAATATGATTCTAAGGTGCTCGTTGGCATTCTGTAAGGAAGGAACAGTCTTCTATGGGAGTTGAAATATTGGATTAGGAAAGGGAGGATGATAATTGTGAAGGTTATAGAGGTTGATCATACTTGGACTGAAAGAAACTTTGTTGTTATTTGTTTATATAGTAAATGAGTTTTGCATAATCTAATCATTTTATATTTTTGTATAGGTTCCCTACCAAGTGATTCTAATCTTATTTCTAAGAATGATTCCCTTGGCTTCCTTGATTTCTGACCATTGTGATTGTTGTGTTTCATCCTAAATATTCAATAAAAATAAATTTTTTAGTCAAAATCATGAAAATTAAACTTCGTATTAAATAATTGAAAATCTTGAAATTAAATATCTAACCACTATTGTTCATAATTGATCAAAAATAAAATAAATAATTATAAAATTAAATGTGACTACTCTGATACCATTTGAAGGTTCTAGAGGTAATGGATGAACATAGTGGGTGAATACCCATTATAATTTTTATCAGATTTGATGGATCATTTTCTTAATTTTTATGACATAAAAATCATGACCAATAATAGTTTTCCATTTATTATTTACATAGAAACATAGAAACCAATATAGGGCATTTTTCATGTTAAATTTTCAATTATTTTAATAAGATCTGAAGAAATATTACCTCATCTTAGGATCTTTCATTGATGAAGATACTGATAATTTGAAAAACCTTTTTATATTACCATTTTTATATAGGGAGGAATCAAATTAGAGGTGCTATATTTGTGATCCACACACACTCCTTTGATCTCTAAACAACACTAATGGATTACTATGTTCTAGAATGGAAGATAAATTGGCTTACATTGTTTATATTGATTTCTTCAATCTTATTCAGTCTATAAGGAATCTCTTGTTCTTGATGGGATGAGAGGAGGAGGAATCAAGAGGGAAATAAGTTGTGTATAAAAATTTTCAAATATCAATTAACCCTAAACAATATACATAAAAATGTATTTATAGAGTTAATGTTTAGGATAAAATATAATTTAATTTCACAACGAAATTTAAATAATAATATAAACCTTATCTAAACCCATGACATGTAATAATAATAACAATAATAATCACCATCATCATAATAAAATTATTATTTTATGCCATACACTATTTTGAGTAATAATAAATATTATTTTAAAGGCTAGAAAATTAATATTTATCACTAGAGACAATCTTGGTCCTCTCATCCTCCTTATCATTTATCAAATATATGAATATATATATTTATTAATAAATAAATTTTATATTCAAATTATTGGGAATAAATATTTATTTAATACTCAATAGTAATATAAATATTCCATTCATAGTCTATTGAATAAATATTTTTTAATTAAACATGAAAGTAAATAAACTTTTTTATTAATGAAAAATAATTATTTATTACCATGTGAATATTTGTGATCAACAAATCTTGAATAAAAATTTTCATTGATCTTGGGAATAATATTTATTCCAATAAATAAATTCAAATAGAATTTAGTTGAGATCAATGAAAACATTTAGTGTGTGACCCTCTAGGATTCTTTAATATTGTCATATGTGGGCTTTCCTAAAGCCTAATATTACTATTTAGAAATGGGTCAAGGAACCCCAGATAAAAAATTGAATGTCATAATGTCAAAAAAAAAACACAAAAACAATTACTGTGTAATATAATATCTTTTTCACAATAACTCATCAAGTAGGTTGCACACTCATGTCACCAACCCATGAGCTTGATATTTTTTTGTATGACTATCTGAAATAAACTCATCATTATACCATGAACAAGGAATTTAATGTGATGGTTCCATTTTAATAAATGGGATAAGATATCAACTTATATATATATAGAAGGTAAAAATCCTTTCTCAATTTATTAACTAATAACACATCACTCATGATGCACCCAACATATCCAAATTATCCATGGTTTGTATTATCATGGTTTACGAGATACATAAAATTGCATGAGTCATGAAATTAATTAATAATAATATTAAAGTCTAAGGACCATTACACACACTCGTAGATATTAATATATGATGACACTTAAATATATGGAATTTCTATAGGTGGAGCTATTCTCATATCCTTTTTCCTTGAATATTATGAAGTGATAACTTTATGAGAAGAAGTATCATCCATTTATGAGTAATCGAACTTGAAATTCCACATACTATGTGTCTCATAATAGAATGTAATCCAACCATAGAACTATAGTTAAGAATACCATCATGTAATTTCAATGTTATCATCATTTAAGGTAATTACTATGAACTTATCAATATGACATATACTCTAGGACAGTATTACATTAATATATTACAAAATAATGAATAATATGTAATAAGTTGTTTTTATTAATATTATAATATTTGAATATGCAAGTTATCCAAAGTATAAATATTTGGTTCTAGAACACCAAATCTAATATTTCCTCTCACCTGTGTGTGAGTAAAACATTTTAAGGGAAGATATACAAGGAGAGGAGATGTTTTAGAACCTGAGATGAGGTGAAAACACCAAGAAGATGTTGTAAAATTGGATTCCATTGAAAATACTTGAAAAGTATTTTTTTATTAACTAATAATGTATATGGAGAATTATTCAAGATTTATATTTATGATAATACTATCAATTCTTATGTGACCACCATTTACATAGTAAATCCATTAGATTATTTTTCATGTCAACATGTCATAACATTTCCAAAGTATATTGAGAACCAAAAGATACTATAAAAATAACCTTAAAAAAATTTCTTATGGTCTTGTTACATAATATTGATTATAAAAAGATGATATATGATAATAATGTGTTAGGGGATCATAATCATTGAGACTTATATTCATGAAGTCCACACTTGGTGATATCAATTATAGGAGATATTGAGGGCTGAATAACCAATAGAGACCCCACATGTTTTAGGTGTCATTGGTTATTCCTATTTATGAGCATGTTTGTTAGTCAATAGACATGATATCATTTTCAATGAGTAACATTTGATCAAGTACTTTTATTCAAGATTAAAACCATTACATTTTATTTGTAGAGAGGTAGCTTGCGTTGGGTGTGTCATTGATGGTATTGAATTAGTTGAATGTTCAAGGAATATTTTGTTACTTTCGAAAGGATGATATCTCACATGAAACATTGAATAAGATGGTAGTAACTTTATTAGATCAATAAAAATTATGATTAAAGTAATGTTTATCTAGTAAGGTCATGAATATTTAAACCAAGAAAGGATTATGACATGAAGAATGCATCCTTATTTATGAGATACCAGGAGACAAGAAGATTATATTACACAATGTAGGTTCATAGGAGGTTATCATTTCTATGACTAAACCTTATCCCTGCAGGGGCTTTGATGATTTTCTAGACTCTACCCTTGGTTTTTAAGTATCACTCACTCCCATTGAGATAAGGGAATAGAGGGTCACAAACAAAGCACATTCAAGAGCATGACCAATTATAGATAATTAAAGATTAGTATATGGTGGGACTCACGATGGTGTCCCAGTAATGTACAAATTTATCAAATCAAAAAAAAAATTCAATATTTTTTGAGTTAAAAATAATAACCATTGAATTTATTAACTTATTATATTCACAAGTTATTGACTGGATATAATTGAATTATAGTTTGAAAGATATGTATGAAATATTTATTATTTGAGGTTAATTTAATATTTATGGGTAATAAGAGTCTAGTTAATTACACAAATTTATCACATAATATATTTTAGGTGTTATAAGTGTGGTATAATATATATATGGAATTTTAATCAATTTTAAGTTCTGTCTATGCCTTTTTTGGGTACATTTACAGGGTTAAATTACTTGTGGACTTAAATACAATTTATATTTTGTATATCCAATGTATTGGAGAATTTATAAGGCCCAAAATGATATAGAGAAGTGTTTAATCAAATTTTATCTTGTCTCCAACCTCTCAAGTCTTAGATATATAAAGTGGTCGAAAGATAAAAAATTATTCAATAAAAGATTGTTGATCATTATTTTGATTTTCTATGACTAAGATGACATTGAAAATCCTTCGATTATTCATTACAGAACTTTGTTTCATAGGATGAAGATTGATCAAGCTTTTGGAACATGTGTGGATGATCTAGAGGGTTTTTAGTTTTGTTCCTTTGAGCAATGATCACTGATAGAAAATGAAATGTGTTTTTGATCAAAATCAAATGAGGCACACTTTTGGTTTTTTATACATAATGATTAATTTATTTTCACATGAACCTTGGTTGAATTTAGGATAAGGTATATAGAATTTTATCTTTCTACGGAAATCCTAACTTCAAAATTTAAAAAAATAATTTTCATGTTTCCACAATCTTCGGGTTCCTTCAATATCGATGCACTCTATATTGGTGCTATAGGGAGCGGAAGAATCCTTCCATGAATAATCATAAAAAATGGGAGAAGGGAGACTAGGGGGGGACTCAACCACCCATCATGGAAAATAACTTTTCCCCTTTTAGGTGGTATAAATTAGAACTGATGTTCCACAACATTATTTAAAAAATATATGTTTTTGGGAACAGTTCAGCCACCCCCTTAGCATGGAATAAGCCCCCCCCCATTTTTAGTGGGTGCGGGGGGGGGGGGGAATTGAATTGTCTAAGAGGCACTATTTTTTTAGAAAACCTTATATATATTTATGGCGCCCAATGAGGAGGGAATTCCCCCTTCCGACATACAAGGTGCATGGGTGTGTGCACTCCACTGACCTGACACCCCTACCAGGTTGACCTGACTCATTCAAACCTTTCAGGTATTTCCCTATGATCTAAACCCCTCTAGGGGAGGCACTTAAAAATTCCATGAAACTTGAATAAATATAATCTTTTTTTAAAAATTATTTAAAAAATATTTGGAAAATTAATTAAACAAATTTTTGTGCCGTGTGAAAAATGTTTTGTGGATCAAAAATAAATTTATATTAATTCACGTAAAATACCCCAAAGATTAATTATTCAATAATATAATTTATTTATGTGAGTTTAATGTATGCTGACTGATCATGATCCACTTAGTGTGAAAATGTTGTCCAATTTTATTTGATTATTTATTGTAATGTATTTATTTGTAATAATATTTTAATAAATAGTGATTTGTAGATCACCTATTTTGTGATAATATAAATAAGTTCCTAAGTTTCCACAATAAATTATATTTGTCTATATTTTTTATACACAATATATACCTACCAACATGAGAGTATTATTTGAAAATAAAGAATAATAAAGGTGAAACATTTTGCGCGGAGACCTGGTGAGACACCAGACGAGACTTTGATGCACTGGATGGGTGATCATTGTACCTTGAGTCACATGTATCGTGAATTAAGGAGTTACACCTGGGGTCAAGTTTTATTTATTATTGGATAAATTAATCAACCATTAGTATCATCCCATGATCACATAATTTAATTTTATTTATTCATGCTTCATTATTTGATGTATGTGAAGTTTTTATGCGTGATCACATATAATAATAAGAAAGCATGAAAAATAAAATAAATATTCACAGTCAATGTTTTTCTATTTATGACATTGTAAAGATGTGAGTTTTGTCACCTAAAATAATAAAGTGTGAATATAAATGGATTATGTTCACCAAGAAAAACAAAAACCCCTCAAAGTAAATATAAAGTCCTTAAATTCCTTCCTTTACTTAAATTTGGACAAGAATAGGTGTATGTGGTGCTCATCATCCCTATTTGAGGGAACGTCATATTATTTGGGAAATTATAAGAGTGTGTTGGTACAATATAACTAAATTTAATATAAAATAGATATCTAAACCTATCTTATTCCAAATATAGAGGTAAAGAGTTAAGAAATGACAAATTATCCTTTATAGAATACAAGAATTCACTCAATATATCATGGAACTAAGAGTTAATGTAGATGGCCAGAAAAAATCCTAACTTAAGAATCTCTAAGTAGTGTAATATCTTTAGCATAAACTATGAGGAGAGGATTCAATGATCCTTTCCACTAGAAGAATTAGGAATCATGTTGAATCAATAATTTTCATTTCATCTCATTCTACCATCCTTATGACCCTGTTTCTCTTGGTTTTTTGAGAGTTATTAAACAAATAGTATGGAAAAACCAAATATATATATTTTAGGAAAGGTTCTTCAAGAAATGAGATCTTAAAGAAAGTTAAATATTTAATTTTTAATGTGAATAATAATTAGTAAAAGGTAAAAAGGACAAATGTAAGTATAATGCTAAAGGCACTCTCATAATTTACTTCTATGAAACCAAAGATAAAGAGGGATATAATTAAACATTAGTATATTTTCTTAATACGTAGAAAGATAGGTTATTGAAATTGAAATATTAACGAATTGAAGAAGAATAAATCAACGACTTTCAGTTTAGTTAAATTCATCATTAAATGTAATATATTAATTAGAATCTATGATTATTAGATACAATATGTTTCTTATATTTTTTGTTCTAAATACAGGAACCAAGGAAGTCAAAAAACATTACTACAAGTCAAGGTGCATTCTCCAAGAAGATGAGAAAGGATGATACCTACATTAGTAAATAGAAGCACATTTTTTTACTGTCAAGTGAATAGTTCTTGTAAAACTATAATCGTGGTTTGAATACTACAAGAATTCTAGGAATGAATGTAGTTAATGATATTTTATACACAAATAATTGTTTAGAAATACATGAATCATTGGTATAAAATGATGAGTATAAAATTTAAAGCTCACATCATGTTGTGGAAAGATAAATCTTTTTTAAGGAAAACTATAAGTAGTTTTCAAGAATTTAAACCATATGGTATTTGAAATCATTGACGATAAGAGCCTTAGGTACTATTGTCATGACTACTTACAAGATTTAGACAAATAAACCTTTATAAATAAAGCCTTTTCACAAATCTTCTTGAATAGGTCCATTTAGATAGTGTGAACTATTTCAAGTATAAGTTAGAGGTAAATTCAAAAAACTCATGAGATTAAATTAATAGTTTTAAGGGATGTAAAAATGAAGAAAAAAAATACTTGTAAAGGATATTGGATCCTTTGGGTTGGATTTTTAGAGTACATCTTAACCAAGAATTCATCAACCCAAAAAAGGTATAATGGATTTATTCCTAAAAAGACACCACTTAATATATACTAGAGTTATGATGTTAGTAAAATGAGGATTGATGATTAGTATTATATGTATATATTGATCTTTAAAATATAGAGTGGATTTATTCCTAAAATAAAATTTCCTTATACCCATCAAATCTATGATGTAAGAAAAATGAGGATAAATGATGAGTTTTGTATATCATGAAAAATATTCCATTATCTTTTTGAGACATGATTCAAAAATAACAACTTTAACCTATAACCATATGCCAAATATAATGAAAAATTAATATCATATTCATTATAGTATGAAATAGATCCATATATTTCATAAATCATGTGTTCTTGAGGTAGATATTTTGTTAAGTCCATGTCAATAAACAAACTTACATCAAGAAATACAGAAATTTCATCTCCCATAATTATCCAATTGTCACATCCTAACCTAGTTAACCTGCCCTACCAGGCTCCAAACCAAAATGAGATAAGACAAAAAAGGTGTTCTTAATCCCCAACGGGATGGTGACTAGAACCCTTAAATCAAAAAAATAAAGGGTATTATTTTGACTAACCTGAAGTAGACAACATGGAATATATACATAATAGAAAGAAATCATGGAATAAAAACCAAAAGAAAGTATATTCCATAAATGAAAGAATACAATATAAGTGATACAAATCAAAGTAGTCAGAAAAACCCAAAGTACATGTCCAATAGAAAAGGATAACTAAAACAAAGAAAACAATTCTATGCGATAATGTGGGAAATGTCCCACCATATCACCACCATCTACCCATACCCAGCTAATATAAAACCTCACCACGTTACTATGATACCTTGCATTTTCCTGCATTGAAATACATAACCAAGTCTACACACCACAAAAAGGGAGTGTGGGGTGGGAGCTAAGTAGGCCTAGTAGGATCCAACACAGGTGTTCCATATTGAGGTTCAATAAAAACAATAAAAATATACTCTATGTAAAGAATACATGGCATAATAAATGGGAAATAAATTTATATCAAAAAAATTGTATGTATTTTACTTAGTCTATAGTTACAAAAAAATACAATAAAAACAGTTTCAAAGAATAATTTACATAACAATTTATAAAATTCAAAGGAGGTATATAAAATTTAGAATAACACAAATCTAAATCATAGGTAAGTCACACCAAGGATAAAAAAAGGTTCTAGTAGAAGTCCAATTTGACAATAATCATTGAATAGTTCATACATGAGCTCATTGAACTACATCCCTAAGGAGTATAGGAACACCCCAGTATTGAAACTCACAATTATATCAATATCAAGTCCCTATAACAATAATTACATGGAGAAGAGGAGCATCCAAAGAGTTAACCACCTGATAGTAAAAATGGATGATGAAGCGAAGATGCACCTTCCAACTAAGTACCTAATACTTCCCATGTGGTGTATTTCAAAAATCATTCTCAAAAGGAATTTTCATAATAAATTTTAAAAAAACTTCTTTTATCAAACCTACTTTGAAAACCCATTTTGTAATTATTTTAAAACAACCATTTTTATTTACTAAAACTAATATGAAAACCTAATTTTATTGAAAATATATTTAAAGGAAAAAAATAATCATGAAATTTAATTTTTAACATAATTTATAAAACAAGATAAATAATAGTTCTTTAAGAAAGGTTTAATATGGAACCACCTACCTCAAAATTAGGTCTCACATGCCCATAATAGAATACACCTACACTATATAGAATTCCAAGACAACAAATAAGATAGAGAACTGATTTTTACATCATAGAATCACATTCCATAAAATAAACAGTCAATGAAGAGGTTTAATCACCAAATAACTTGATAACCACACATGCTACACCCAAACCAATGTAAAGACCAACCCCCAAGAAGAAGGTCCAACAATAGATCTAGAAGAATCTCATGAAAATGAATATGTGATCAACATATTCAATAAATTCAATCCAAATCCACTATTTTGACCAATGGAAATGAAGAAGTAGAAAGGTTAATTTCCTATAGAGATGAGGCATAACCACCGTAGAGATCAAGCATTGAAAGAAGCTATATAAAAGGATTAGAGACACCCAAAATTGTCTAGAAGAGCCTATGGTATAATGTATGGAAGATCAAGTGATAATTAATTAAGATACAAGATTGCAGTATATAAAACCTACAAGGCAAGAAGGGTTTACATTACAATTTATTGATTTATAGTGTAAAATCTCTATGAAACATGTACGCCAAAAAAAAAGATCTCCTCGGGTTTAAATGAATCCCATTTGATATATTTACAACATAAAATAGGGTTTGAGACATAAATATAATTACACCACAAACCATTTTCAGGGCTTGTTCTCTACAACCCATTTACACTATAAATTACATTTTTATGCTGTAAATGTTCCATGAAAGTTACAAACAAACCAAGTCTTCTTGAAAAACTCACAAAACCATTCCCAATTCCCTCTTAACTTGAAGAACACATTCATAAACATAAAAGAGGGTGTACCTTTTATCTATCATGTTATAACCTCCCCACAATCTGACTTTCCATCCACATGAAGTCATATGGATGAAAGGTTCTCTAGAAAGAGGTGATACCACTACTCCCTCACCAATGATCTGTGCCCCTTGGATTTGTGAGGATCTGATCTATATCACCATAACAATATAACCAATGGGATATAATTCTAATGAAATAATTTCACCAAATAATCAATGATCTATATTGGGTTCTCTAAAACTAAAACATATGGATTTATTTAAATCTATTCGCAACTCAGAACCGGATAGGAATCATAATGGTACTTCATTAGTTGAGATATGTGGAAAATATTATGGATAACTGTCAACTGAGTTAGAAATTCTAAATAATAATTTAACTTCCCAATCCACTTAGAGACCTCAAATGGTAAAACATATCTCGAAGTCAAATTTCATTTTTTTTCAAGCCTTTGGAAACCCAACCAAGGAGAAACATTCAAGAAAACCTATCCAGCTATGGAAAACTCTAAAGGATGGAATAAATTTTGTGCATATAATTTATGTTTACTATTCACTATAAGTATACAATGACACATGTCATAAATTCTTGCTGAGATCACCTGAATGAGAATCAACCCCAAAATAGAGGCCTCACCTACCTCTACCCAATAAATAGTTGATCTTCATGGGTGTCTATATTGTGCCTTGAAAGTATCCATTATGATAGATGATTGGTGGTGTTTATTATAATAATACTTTACCATTGGCTACCATAGGATCCACTAAAATAAAAAAAATAGAGGCACAAAGATTATCCTCTAGAATATGAATAGAAAAATTGACATTTAATAGTAATTCATGATTTAACATTACTACCATCACTAGTGAATAGTGTGCTATCTACTGTCCATGTGCATGCGATGGCGTCTACTAGCATCCCCAAGGGGTTCATTCGGTCCATTGACAGGGTGATCGCCCATTTTATTTGGGATGCCTCACTGGAGGGGAAGTTATAATGGTTGTTGTGGGGGAAGATGGCTCGGCTTATCAGCGAATGAGGTATTGGTGTCAGGAGCATGGAGGACATGCTGCATGGTTTACATGCGAAGCTTGCATGGGAGATCATTGGGGGAGGTACGCTGTGGGGGAGGAGCATGGTGAAGAAGTATAAAGCTTCCACTGTCTCCCTTCCTTACAAGGGTTCGTTTTTGTGGGCCGGGGTCTGTAACATTGTCCCGATGCTTATACCTTACTCTCAATGGATTATCGGGGAGGGGAAAATTCATTTTTGGGAACATAATTGGGTAGTATCAGTGCTGGGTTACCTTGGGTGCCTATAACGACCCATACTTTACATACATTGTTATTACTTCAGGATTGAAGGACACTTATTACAACATATAACAAAATCATGAAAGGACTGTATAGATATAGTGTCTTTAGAAACTGGGAAACATAAACAACTGGTTCATAAATCATCTATACTGTCTCCCTTTTATTTTATCATATCTAGAGTCCCTTTTGGCATATCTTACTAAATATCCTTATTCCTGGCCTGGGGAAAAGAAAACATATAAAAGGGTGAGATAAAATGCTCAGTAAGGGTAGAAAAAAGAAATATCAATCATATTATATTCTTAAAAACATAACATTTTGAAAATCTTATCATGCAAAAGAGATCATAATATCATGACATGGGATCAATAATAATAGTGAAATATAATCCAAATAATCATAACTTAAAACATGAAACTTTGTGGCATACACACATAATCATAGAGAATCATTTCTTATTAGTCAAGACTCATTTCCAAGACTATCTTAGCGGACAAAGTCCATTTCTGAACCGATTTCACTCCTCATTTCAGTCCTGTATCACTGAACCGGATTAACCTGCCGTTCGAGCCATGTCATATCATGAGATATAAATATTTACCAAATGAATGGGAGGGAGATATAGGTCCCCCATCTCATAATGAAACCATTCTTATGTGTTCCACAAAATCATAAATCATACATCATAGCATAACCCACGTAATAAAAATGGGATTCTTAAACATCATGCCATCAAAAACATAATCCATATAAGATAAAAGGACATCATAAAATTAATTCCATCATAAAATAATCAAATCAATGTAAAAAATATGGATATAACCAGAACCCTATATTATCTAAGATGGAAAATAATTTTGATAAAACACTTGAACTCCATTCTTGAGGAAAATAACCTTTCTACTTCAAAAAAAAACATTTTAGTTTCTTAACATGTCAAACAATTTTAAACTAAAAGAAGTTTATTAAAAATAAACTTGAAAACTTGTAAATGAAGCTTCATGGAAATAATGTTCTATGAAATCATAAAAATCCATTCATGCCGTATAAGTTAAAAAAACATTCTTCTTGTACTTTGGCCGGAAAAGTCAAAAAGTACCTCATACTAAAAATGACAAAAGATTCCTTTCATATCTTTTACTAAAAACTCACTGAAGGCTAAAATTGGATTTAAACAATTGTAAGAGGATATAAATAATATTACATATTGAGGAAACATGGATGTGGTTGATAAATATTCCCCGGTAAATTCTGAAATATAAACAATCTCGGATAAAAATGAGATTTTCAAGATTTTCCCTTACCTTAGGTCCGATTTGCTTTGTACATGTCCAAAATTCCTGTATAATGATTTCAATAATGTTATTGACTTATTCTAGAATCTTAATCATTGTTATGATATCATATATTGTCATATTATTAGCTTCGTATTAGTAATATTTCATTGCTACTTGTTATTTGGGTGTTTATTGCTTTTTGTTCTTATGCGTGTTTTGTCAAATAAATTCTTATTATTATTTTTAGGTTATAGATAACTCATTTACAGAATGGTATTAGTGTAATATATATCATATTTATTCATTTAATTCATTTATATAATCATTATGCATTGAAGATCATGTAGAACAAGTCACATCACATCGTGGAGACTATAGGCCGTACGTACGAACGAGCGATGATATCATTCCCATGATCATGGAATTGTATTGAAGTGTATGTATACTATTTAAAAATCAATATCAATTTAAAATAATCATATATAGTTATTATTTACACCATTATACCCATCTAAGTAAGGTGGTGGTGGAAAACCGATTACACCACGACTTGGAGATGGTATTTCGTACGTACGCACGCACAGTGATTTCATTTTCCATAGGATGGATAGAAGGTGAAATAGGGTTATTTCATATTTATAAAAACATATCAGTATATGAGTGAAACTGATGTTATTACTTCATAATGAAGAAACTAAAGAAGAGTATGTATAAGAAGAAATAAAGTTGAAAGAATCGATAACGGACATTACCTCTTCTTTGAAAAGCCTCTTCTTAACCTCCTCTTAGGGCACTAAAGATGGTCCTTGAAGAAGACCAGGACATATAGGATGTTTTTAGGGGAGTGGAGAAGATAAATTGGCAGGGGTTGGCCGAGCATTAAGGCTCAATGTGGTGTGAGGAGGAGAGGGAGGAGGTGCCCCTTTATAAGGGAGGAGAGGGACACTTTAGAAAAAACATAAAATATTATTTTATAATAAAGTCATATTCGGTTTTTAATAGCTCAAAATTGATTTAATTTTAAGATAAGGTGGGTATGGGTCTAAATACTCTCATACAATATAATTTAGACAAGTTTAGGTTTCTATTTTAACCTTATCATTTAGATTTAACTTTAAGTTAAATAATTTCACTTTTACCGTGTCTTCTTGTTTTCTTACACTATAAGGTTAATAAACTTACTATAACAAGCCAAACGAACCCCAAGTTGTTTATTATTAATATATATAACCTTATCTAAGTCATTTTTCCGAACCATAGATTTTTAGGAATAAAATAACAATTCATAATATAATATTTGTTTTAAAAACTATTTTATGTCAATTTTTACACTATTTGGTAATTGATTTTTGTGAAAATCATAAAAGCATGATTATTTCGAAAAAAGTTAATTAAATAAATACTAATATGTCATATTAACCTATAAAATTAGTGTAATTCATAAAAAGTATAAAATTACATTTATTTGGGTATTTATAACATCAATTATGTTAATATTTCATTAATAAGGAAATTACTACATCATCATTGTGTCAAAAATAAATTAACTTATTTAATGTCTACAAATTAAAAATAAAATACCATTATGTAGGAAATCTTTTTAGCTTCCTAATGAATAATTATAGTAGAATTTATCTTATGTATATCCTTGTATTAAAAATTATTTAGTTATTAAACTTTGATTTTAACTATTTTAACCCTTCTTTAAATAAATTAGTAATAAATGTCCTAATCTAATCCAAGTGGACCTAAATGGTCATATTTTATTCCTAAGGTTTTGGTCGAATTAAACTTATCCAATAGAATTAGGACATGTGTTAGGGTAACAATAATACCATTTTTACCCTTAATTACCATATTTACTTTTAACCGTGGTAAAAAAAGTAAAAAGTTACTATTCACTAAAAAAATATTTTTGTCTTATTGAACCACATTTTACTCCTTGATATTAACCATGTCTCTCGAATTTTCAAAATTCCACTCACAGAAGCGGTAAAATTATGTTTTATATAAATTTTCAAACTCTCGTAGGAGGTGGGTAAAAGACGGTGAAAAGTTCAATAAAATTTTTATATATCTAAAATTATTATAAAATGACACCAATGAATTACATTGAACTTATATAGGTATTATGTATCAATTTTCACATAAAATAGATTTAAATATAATAAGTAATTATTTAAATAAAAAGTTGGTTTTTAAATAGTAACCTAGTGTTTTCACTATTCATCAAAAATTGAAAGTTTTCAGAAAAATACCAAAATTTCACCCTAGGATAATTTAGATATTCCGAATCCAAAAATGAAGTTCATTTTAAAAAATAAAATTGATAAAATTTCAAAAAGTGGGTATTACTATCCATAACGGCTAGTTTTAATATTATTTTAATAGCATATTGTTGTTTAGTGAAACTCCATATTGCGTACAATGCAAGATATCAAGGAAGGTCGTGATTATGTGTAAAGAAATCCAAGCTAGTGTTGTGTGTAGTGAAATATTCCTTTGATGATGTATATAACATAAAAACAAAATATTTCTCATAAAAATCTCGGGTGTTACATTCTACCCCCCTTAAAATGAATTTTGCCCTCGAAATTCGTCACTTCGTAACAAAAAGATGAGGATACATCTTCCTCATCATATCCTAAAGCTCCCTGTAGCTTCTTCTAATTGGTAGTTCCTCCATAAAACTTTCACCAAGCGAGTGGTCTTGTTCCATAGGACTTTTTGGCTACGATCCAGAATCTCTATCTGTTGTTCTTCATAAGAAAGATCTTACTCCAGTGGTACAACTTCTGAGCTGAGTACATGTAAAGGATTAGGTATGTACTTTCTTAGGAGAGATACATGGAACCCATCATGAAATTGAGAGATATTCGGTGGAAGCGCCAATCGGTAAGCTAACTTCCCGACACGATCCAGTATTTCGAAAGGACTGATATAACTAGGGCTCATCTTTCCCTTCTTTCCAGATCTCATTACTCTCTTCCAAGCAGATATTCGTAAGAACACTTTATCACCCACTTCAAACTCTAGGTATTTTCTTTGGTTATCAGCATAACGTTTTTTACCGATCTGAGATGCTTGTATGTGTTGTTGAATAGATCAGACCTTTTCTACCATCTCATCAACAAGATCAGGTCCTAATATCTTTTTTCCCCAACTTCATCCCAACAAGTTCGAGTTCGACATTTCTTTCCATAGAGAGCTTCATAAAGAGCCATCTGAATACTGGAGTGAAAGCTATTATTATAATAAAATTCCACCAAAGGTAGGTGTTGATCCCAACCCCCATTTGAAATTCATAGAGTAACCTCTCAACATATATTCTAGAGTTTGAATTTTCCTCTCAGACTAACCGTCTGTCTGAGGATGATAAGTAGTACTGAAACTCAACTCTGTATCTAGAGTATACTGAAGATTTCGCCAAAACAATGAGGTAAACCTTGGATCCCGATCAGATATAATGGAAAGTGGTACTCCATGAAATCTTACCACTTCCTTTACATATATCCTGGCAAACTGATCCCGAGAGAAATCCTCTCTAATAGCAATGAAGTGTGCCGACTTCGTAAGACGGTCAACTATGACCCAGATAGCATTATTGACTTTGGATGTTTTAGGAAGTCCGGTGACAGAGGGCACACTTATTTTTTCCCATTTCCATTCGGGTATGGGTAATGGTTGTAACATCCCCTTAGACTTCTTTCGGTCAGCTTTAACATTCTGACAAACCAAGCATCAAGAGAAATATTCAGCAACATCTCTTTTCATGCCATCCCACTAGAAGTACTCTTTCTAGTCCCTATACGTCTTTGTGCTTCTAGGATGAATTGAGAATGAAGAACTATGAGCCTCATCCAGCAGCTCCTTCTTTAATTCTGGGATGGGATGAACAGAAACCTGATTCCTGAACCTTATTATCCCATCACAATCAAGGTTGAATTCAGGAACATTTCTCACCTTCTTTTGTAACTCTACACTTTTTTCTATGCCTCTTTAATCTTCACATGTATAGATGGTTGAACATTCATTTGTGAAAGATAATATTTTCCCCTTCCATTATAATTCCAAGATCTACCCTTTGTAAATCCATAAATATTGGATCTTTTGTGATCCTCATCATGGATAATGTAGCATGGTCTTATCGACTTAATGCGTCTTCCACCTTGTTTGCATTCACAGGGTGGTAATGAATTAAGTAGTTGTAATCCTTAATTAGCTCCAACCATCTTCTTTGACGCATATTCAGCTCCTTTTGTGTGAAAATATACTTTAAACTTGTATGATCAGTATAAATATCACACTTTTCTCCATAAAGATAATGCCTCCAAATATTTAATTCAAATATTACCACAGATAACTCCAAATCATGATTTGGGTAATTTTTCTCGTGGGTTTTCAACTATCGTGAGGCATAAGCTATCACCATATCATTTTTCATGAGAACACACCCCAATACCTTCTTGGATGCATCATTTTAGATCACAAACCATTCCCCACTACAAGGTAGTGTGAGCATATGTGCACTGGATAACCTTCTTTTCAACTCCTTGAAATCTCTTCACATTCCTCCATCCACACGAACTTAACTCTTTTTCGAGTCAACCTGGTGAGTGTATTAGATAATCGTGAGAAATATTTCACAAAACATCGATAATATCCAGCCAAACCAAGAAAACTTTGGATCTCAGTTACTGTTGTTGGTCTCGACAATCTTTTGATAATCTCTGTTTTTGCTGGATACACAGATATCCCCTCTTTTGAGATTATGTTACCCAAAAATAAAACTTTTTGAATCCAAAATTCAAACTTGGTAAATTTGGCATAAAGTTTCTCCTTTCTTAGGGTCTTCAATACAATTATCAAGTGATATTCATGTTCTTTATTGCTGTTTGAATAGACAAGAATATAGTCTATAAAGACTACCAGAAACTGATCAAGATAGTCTCTAAAGACTCTATTCATTAGATCCATGAAGATAGTAGGGGAATTAGTAAGACCAAATGACATCACTATAAATTCATAGTGTCCATACCTTGTACGGAAAGCCTTATTTGGTATATCCTCCCTTTTGACCCCTAATTGATGATACCCTAAACAAAGATAAATCTTGGAAAAGTATTGAGCTCCGCGTAGTTGGTCAAATAAGTCATCAATGCATGGGAGAGGATATTTTTTCTTGATAGTGATCTTGTTAAGTTCTCGATAATCAATGCAGAGTCTCATTGATCCATATTTCTTCTTAACAAACAGAACAGGTGCTCCCCAAGGTGATGCACTAGGGAGTATGAATCCCTTATCAATATTCTCTTGTAGTTTCTTCTTCAATTCCTGCAACTCAATTGGGGGCATTCTATAAGGTGTCTTTGAAATAGGTAAAGCACCCGGTATGAGTTCTATTGAAAACTCAACTTCACGATTTGTTGGAAGACCAGGAAATTCCTCCGGAAAGACATCATCTAACTCCCGTACAATGTGAATATTATTAATCGTGAGTTTCTCACCAACCATTTGAGATAAATAACCTTCATTTAGTGGAATCAAGACACATAAGATGGAAGAAATTTCCACTAGAAGGTTATGTTCATCCTTTCATCGATAGAAGATCATAAATTGATCTGGAATATGAAATTTGACTTCCCTTCTTTGGAAATTAATATGAGCTTCATATAAAGAAAGCCAATCCATGCTAAGAATCACATCAAATTCCACTATAGGAAGGATCACAAGATTTTTAGGAAGCACTTTCCCACAAACTTCAATCAGAGAATAATTATAAACTTTTTATGCGGCTGTTGTGCCATTAGTGTTTGTCACAGATAACTCAACATCTAATTGTTGAGGTAATACGGTGATACCCTTAGAAAATTCTTCAAAAATAAAAGAGTGGGTGGACCCAGAATCAAATAAAACATTCACTACTTTAGAGTGGATGGTAAGTGTACCATTCACCACTTCGTTACCATACTCCACATCACTGATAGAAATTGCATGTGACTTTCCTTTGTCTTTATCCTTAAGAGTTTGTTGATGTCGATCATCATCAACAACACTTGGATTAGGGCATTGATTGGCATAATGCCCCATTTCCTTGGACTTATAACATTAAAGTGTAAGAGGTGCACCCTGTGTAGCCATTTCTTTGTTTGTATCATTAGACATATTCTTCCCATCATTGCGGCATTCAAATGCACGATGAGCTTCTTTTCCACATTTGAAACATTTACTTGTCCCTTTAAGACAACTTCCTCCATGTTTCTTTCCACACTTTGAGAATAAGGGAAAACTCATCTTATTTTCAGTGTGGTCTTTAGATTTTCCTTTGAATTCCATTTTCCTCTTCTTATCATACCATATGATTGATGGGTTACTCCAATCACCATCTCAACCTTGAGATCACATCGAACGATTTCCTCGTAGCTGTTGAAGTCCCTTATGGCTAACGCCCTTTGAAGACTTGGTTTTAAGCAACTAAAGAATCGATCGATCTGACTCTCAGGTTGGATAATAATCCCAGAAACAGACCTTGAAAGTCTTGTAAAATTTTCTTTGTAAGTACAAATAGATTAATCATCCTTTTTCTTTAGTTCAAGAAACTCCTTCTCCATCTTTGTTCTAAGAATACGAGGGAAGTACTTATTGAAAAATAAGTTCTTGAACACGTCCCATTCTATGGACTCAATTTCATCTCTTTTCCTCGTATTCTTGATAAGATTCCACCATTGATCAACATCACTTTCCAAACTATACACTACTAAAATGACTTTGTCATGTTCAGAACATTGAAGAACTGAAAATATCTTTTTAGTGGTATTGTTCCATTGTTCAGCCGCTAATGGATCAATAGAGCCACTGAATTAAGGTGGATGCTGCCTCATGAAGGATTCAACAGAATGTTGCTCTTTCCTTTGCTCGTTTGGAAGTTCTGTACGATTCATATCTTGAGAATGTTTTGTGAGCATGGCTACAATATTTTTCATTCCATCTCCCATAACATTTGGTTTCCCATGGGGACAATCATTTCATTTCCCATCACATTACGCATTAAGATGGTTCTTTCGGGTTCCATCCATTGACTAAAACCAAGAAGAATAGTGTGAGCAACACTAATTATAATAGGAAAACCACATAATCAAGAATAAATTTCACACTTAAGGTCTTATCATAGGTTATTCATGTCCATTTCTAAAACACTAAGATTGTGTTCTATGCTTAGACTTATCCTTAGGGTTCTTACTAAGGCTTTCACATCCTAGTTTCCAAAGGTTGACTATAACCTTTTCTCTGATACCAACTATAACGACACATAATTTACATACATTGTTATTACTTTAGAATTGAGGCACAATTATTACAAAATATAAAAAAACCATGAAAGGACGGTATAGGTATAGTTTCTTTAGAAACTGGTAAACATAAACAACTGGTTCATAAATCATCTACACTGTCTCCCTGTTATTTTATCATATCTAGAGTCCCTTTTGGAATATCTTACTTAATATCCTTCTTCCTGACCTGGGGAAAAGAAAACATACAAAAGGGTGAGCTCAAATTCTCAGTAAAGGTAGACAAAAGAAATATCAATCATATCATATTCTTAAGAACATAACATTTTTAAAAT
The DNA here is from genome assembly GCA_963277665.1 of Viscum album. Taxonomy (NCBI): domain Eukaryota; kingdom Viridiplantae; phylum Streptophyta; class Magnoliopsida; order Santalales; family Viscaceae; genus Viscum; species Viscum album. Next base: position 1,377,016,761 of record OY728138.1, on the reverse strand, counting down.
CTTATCCTGCAAAAGAGATCATAATATCATGACATGGGATCAATCATAATAGTGAAATGTAATCCAAATAATCATAACTTAAAACATGAAACTTTGTGGAATACACACATAATCATAGAGAATCATTTCTTATTAGTCAAGAATCATTTCCAAGACTATCCTAGCGGAAAAAGTCCATTTCTGAACCAAGTTCACACCTCGTTTTAGTCCTGTATCGCTGAACCGGATTAACCTGCCATTCTATCCATGTCATCTCATGAGATATAAATATTTACCCAATTCATTGGAGAGAGATATAGGTCCCACCCATCTCATAATTAAACCATTCTTATGTGTGCCACAAAATCATAAATCATACATCATAGCGTAACCCATGTAATAAAAATGGGATTCTTAAAAATCATGCCATAAAAAACAAAATCCATATAAGATAAAAGGACATCATAAAATTAATTCCATCATAAAATAAAAAAATCAATGTAAAAATTAGGGATAGAACCATAAACCTATATTATTATAGATGGAAAATAATTTTTATAAAACACTTGAACTCCATTCTTGAGGAAAATATCCTTTCTACTTGAAAAAAAACATTTTACTTTCTTAACATGTCATAAAATTTTAAACTAAAAGAAGTTGATTAAAAATAAACTTCAAAAACTTGTAAAGGAATCTTCATGTAAATAATTCTCTATGAAATCATAAAAATCCATTCATTCCGTATACGTTAAAAAAAAATTCTTCACATACTTTGGCCGAAAAAGTCAAAAAGTACATCGTACTAAAAACGACAAAAGATTCCTTTCATATATTTTACTAAAAACTCACCGAAGGGTAAATTTGCATTTAAAAAATTTTATGAGGATATAAATAATATTATATATTGAGGAAACGTGGATGTGGATGATAAATATTCCCCATTAAATTCTGAAATATAAACAATCTCGGAAAAAATGCGATTTTCAAGATTTTCCCTTACCTTAGGTCCGATTTGCTTCGTACGTGTCCAAAACTCCTGTATAATGGTTTAAATAACGTTATTGAATGATTACAGAATCTTACGCATTGTTATGATATCATATATGGTTATAGTCTTAGCTTCTTATTAGTAATATTTCATTGCTACTTGTTATTTGGGTGTTTATTGTTTTTTGTTCTTATGCATGTTTTGTCGAATAAATTCCTATTATTATTTTTAGGATATAGATACCTCATTTACAAAATGGTATTAGTGTAATATATATCATATTTATTCATTTAATTCATTTATATAATCATTATGCATTGAAGATCTTGTAGAACGAGTTGCATCACATCGTGGAGACGGTAGGCCGTACGTACGCACGAGCGATGATATCGTTCCCATGATCATGGAATTGTATTGAAGTGTATGTATAATATTTCATAATCAATATAACTTTACAATAATAATATATAGTTATTATTTACACCATTATACCCATCCAAGTAAGGTGGTGGTGGATAACATATTACACCACGGCGTGGAGACGGTACTCTGTACGTACGCATGCGCGGTGGTTTCGTTTTCCTTAGGATGGATAGAAGGTTAAATAGGGTTGTTTAATATTTATAATAACATATAATTATATGAGTGATACTGATGTTATTACTTCATAATGAAACAACTAAATAAGAGGAAGTAGAAGAAGAAATAAAGTTGAAAGAATCGGTAACAGACATTACCTCTTCTTTGAAGCGCCTCTTCTTAACCTCCTCTTAGGGAAATAAAAATGGTCTTAGAAGAAGACCAGGACCTCTAGGATGTTTCTAGGGAAGTTTATAAGAGAAATTTTCAGGGTTTGGCCGAGTTTTAAGGCTCAAAGTGGTGTGAGGGGGAGAGGGATGAGGTTCCCCTTTATAAGGGAGGAGAGGGGCACTTTTGGAAACACTTAAAATATTATTTTATAATAAAGTCATATTCGGTTTTTAATGGCTCCAAATTGAATTATTTAGAATATATGGTGGTTATGGGTCGAAATTATCTCTTCCAATAGAATTTATAAAAGTTTAGGTTTCTATTTTAACCTTATCGTTTAGATTTAACTTGAGGTTAAATAATTTCCCTTTTACAGTGTCTTCTTGTTTTCTTACACTATAAGGTTAATAAACATACTATAACAAGCCAAAATAACCCCAGGTTGTTTATTATTAATATATATAACCTTATATATGTAATTTGGCCGAACCATACATTTCTAGGAATAAAATAACAATTAATAATATAATATTTGTTTTAAAAACAATTTTATGTCAATTTTGACACTATTTGGTAATTGATTTTTGTAAAAATCATAAAAGCATGTTTAGTTTGAAAAAAGTTAATTAAAGCAATAATAATAGGTCATATTAACCTATAAAATTAGTTTAATTCATAAAAAGTCTAAAATTAAATTTATTTGGGTATTTATAACATTAATTATGTTAATATTTCATTAATAAGGTAATTACTGCATCATCATTGTGTAAAAAATACATTAACTTATTTAATGTATACAAATTACAAATAAAATACCATTATGTAGGAAATATTTTTAGCTTCATAATGAATATTTATAGTCGAATTTATCTTATGTATAACCCTGTATTAAAAATGATTTAGTTATTAAACTTTGATTTTAACTATTTTAACCCTTCGTTAAATAAAGTAATAATAAATGTCCTAATCTAATCCAAGTGGACCTAAATGGTCATATCTTATTCATATGTTTGTTTTTGGTCTAATTACACTTATACAATAGAATTAGGACATGTGTTAGGGTAATAATAATACCATTTTTACCTTTAATTACCTTATTTACTTTTAACCGTGGTAAAACAATTAAAAAGTTACTATTCACAAAAAATTATTTTTATCTTATTGAACCACATATTAATCCTTGATATTGATTGTTTCTATAGGATTTTTGAAATTCCACTCACAGAAGCGGTAAAATTATGTTTTATGTAAATTTTCAAACTCTCATAGGAGGTGGGTAAAAGACGGTGAAAATTTCAATAAAATTTTTATATATCTAAAATTATTATAAAATGACACCAATGAATTACATTGAACTTATATAGGTATTATGTATCAATTTTCACATAAAATAAATTTAAATAAAATAATTAATTATTTAAATAAAAATTCGGTTCTTAAATAGCAACCCAGTGTTTTCACTATTCATCAAAAATTGAAAATTTTCAGAAAAATACCAAAATTTCACCCTAGGATAATTTTGATATTCCGAATCCAAAAATGAAGTCCATTTAAATTTTTTTTATAAAATTTCAAAAAGTGGGTATTACTATTTATAATGGCTAGTTTTAATAATATTTTAATAGCATATCGTTGTTTAGTGAAAATCGGTATTGTGTACAACACAAGCTATCGAGGAAGGTCATGATTGCGTGTAAAGGAAGAAAAGATAGTGTTGTGTGTAATGAAATATTCCTTTGATGATGTATATAACATAAAAACAATATATTTCTCATAAAAATCTCGGGTGTTATAGTGCCCGACCCCTTTGATCTCTTTCAGTGACGCCAGCTCGTATCCCTTATTTTTCAGATCGATTCTAGATGATGCACAGTAGAAGGTATTCGACTCGGTTGTGCATATCCCTGATAAGGATAGGTTCATGTATACCACTTCGATGAAGGGTAAGTTCAACCCTAAAGACTTCTGTAGGAGCCTTATTGCTCAGGGACATGAGGAGCATGGGAATAGGGGGGCGTGGAGGAAGAGTATCCCCACTAAACTTAACTTCCTGACATCGAGAATCAAGAATAATGCTATCCCCGCGGATGTGAGAATTAAAAGGCTGGGCGTCATCCTGGCTTCCTATTTCCAGTGTTGTCCTAGAAGGAGGGAGGAGAGTATGAATCATATTTTCTTTGAGTGGTTTCAGGCATGTATGGTGTGGAGTTTCTTTGGCATGAATAAATGATATTCATCAAATGTTGATAACCTGGAGTAGTTTATGGAGCAGTGGTTTTAGGGATGTGAAGGTAACCCGAAGGAGGCTGAGGCCCATGCCATTATTTATAATGCAGGCTTCTGGGTACTTTGGAAGGTGACGAACCGTGAAAGGTTTGAGGGAACAAAGTCTACAAGGAGGGTGGTGGTGGAAAGGATAAGGTGCATGTTGATTGACCTGGTGGACCTTGCAGATATTGGGATGGAGGTGTCCTCACTCCGGTTTTTACAGTCCCCCAAGCCGGTGGCAACACAGAAGGTCTCCAAGGGGAAGGGGAATTGGATTCACTAGATCCCCCTAGAGGATGGTTACAAGCTAAATATTGATGGTCCTTGTGCTTTGGACATTATGCGTGGAGGGGGGGGGGGGGGTTGTGTGGGACCACATGGGTAGTTTGGTGTTGGCCTTCTAAGCTTTCTATTAGAGGGGGAGCTCTGTTTGGGCAGAGGGTTTGGCAGCCCTCTCTGGGCTGTACCTATGTAATCAGAGGTTCCTTGACATTGTGAAACTATAAACCAACTCAAATATTGTGCATTATGCCTTAGAGGGGCGTGGAAACATGCCATGGATGATTAATTACATTATTATGCAATTTAAGGCTATCATGAACAACAACGTAAGGGTCACCCACACTTGGTGGGAATGGAATAATGTGGCAGAGTACTTGGCGTCTATTGTGGTTCTCATGGAACCGATGGTTTGGTTTGCTAATGTTAGTCTTTTCAAACTAGAGGGGGCGAACTTGATTAGGGAAGATGCCCTCGGTGTACATTATTTTCGACCCCCAAAGGTGGGGACGTTTTTTTAATTCTATGTCTTTATTTTGAATAAAAATCATAGCGACTAGATGGATTAATTTCCAGTCATGGTTCATGTTTTGATCATAAACCCATATGGAGAGCATTGCTCAAGTTTGTTAAATTACACTAAAGTTTAATTTTTTGATGATATCATTTATAATAATAATCAAAATTATGTGACTATTATATTTTAGTGTTCCTGATTCAAATAAAAAAAATCATTAAACTGAATCATTGGACAATTATGCTGTATAAAGGATCATATAAAACCCAAAAGTAGGTCCACTGAATCTTTGGAGAAAAATAGGCCATCCATGAAGATTGAATTTATGGGATCAATTAAAAATCCAAAATTTTATGAAAATGAATAATTTGTTTGTAGATATCTAGAAACACAATGGATAAAAATTTTAAGGCCCAAATAATCCAATAAAAGGGCCAATTTATGCATGAAAGTGTAGGTTATAATTCTAGTTGGGATTTAAAAACATCCTATAATTATTGACTATTATTTCCATCCAATTGGACAATAAAGAAGAAATGTTGTGGGTAGAAATAAAATAGTCATGATCCCATGTTTTTTGAATAAATTGGTGAAATTTTATGGCATATTTTTGGTTTAAATCCCTATCACATTTAGGGAACATAAAAATTCTAGATACTTCTAGAAAACATCGCATGATTTTAGAAAACATCCATTACATTGAATACAAATGTAAAATTTTCACATATTTTGGGGGGTGAAAATTCCACATCCATAACTAAAACTTTTAATCATAAGATAGCTCCAGATTTTGTAGTCTATACAGTCAAATTAGTGATCAAAGTTGAAGGGTAGATTTGAAATGAAAAAATTCCACCACCATAATCTATAAATACACCCCCTATTCTCCTTAAAAACGGTTGGAACATCATCACATAGAAGGATAAATTGGAACAAAAAAAAATAAAAGGGTTAGGATGAGTTTCCAAATTCATGTTTCTACTTTAAATACCTTTCCTCCATGCTTTATTTTCATGCACATCACTTGTTTTTTATTGTAATCAGGTAAGTTTTTTTTCATTTCAATTTAAAAATAATTCATGTTTGTTAATAATCATTAGTAATTATCATCCACATTATATTATTTAATTTTAATTGTCTCAAAATAGTTTAAATCAAGTTGAACATCCTTAACATGTCTCACTTTCTTATTCAATCAAAAGCACATATATAAATCTCATCTCGTTTCATGTGTGTGTTCAGAACATTTCTCTTTTATTTCCCCATTGTATTTCTTCTCTTTATAACTAATCACTCTAAGTATAATCAACAAAAATAATAACCATCTCAACAGATGATCAAATCATCCATTGTGGTGAGTCATAACTTGGGGATGTCAAGTGATAGAGAGTTTTTCCTCGTTAAAAATTCTTAAGGTTAACATTATGTATGTTAAAATTTAAATTTCATGGATTAATGAAATGATTTGTTTAAAATGTGGATTCCATGGATTATTGGAATCAAAAATAAACCACCATAATCATGTATTTATTAGTATTATAACCTTATTTAATATAATTCTGGGATTAAAGACTTAACACTTGGGAATTCTGATCAAAATCATCTTATAAAGGGGATGTTAATTTAATAAAATATAAAAAAATCTCAAGGAAATCATAATCTTAAATACTCAATAATGAAATCACCCCAATATTTATTAAAATTCAAAATAAAACTTCATCAATCAATCATTTAACCCAATATTAGCAAACAAACCCCCCAATAAAAATACAAATCAGAAATAATCAACACTAAAATAAGTACCATCAATGAGGATTCTAACCAACTGTCACTATACACACTATAGAAGAGAACCAAAAATTCGAATAGTTGATAGGTGGCAGTCAAGTTCACTTAAAATGGCCCCATTTATGGGTATGGCACAACTTGTTGGTTTCAGGAACAGTAGAAGCATGCAGTGGTGGACAATATATTAAAAAATTTATTTTAATAATTATTTCATGAAACCAAGAGTGAGGATATTTCATTCCAAATTTATAATTAGTTTATTTAATGTTTAAAGAAATAGATACCCATCTTAGTAAATTTATTAATTGGTGAATCTTGATTGTTTGAAAATACTATTTCGAATTACTTCTTTTCATTTTGAGAAAACAAGGATAGAATCCCTCTAGTGGTGATCCACACATGCTCCTGTGATCTCTGAGAAAGACCAATCGATCTCCGAGTGCTAGTACAGTGATTTGAATGTCTAGAGTTGTTTGTTCTTGATCACTTTTTCTTCGGTCCTGATGAAATATCTCATGCGCTTCTCATTCTTGATAGGGAAAGAGAAGGAGGAGTTGATAGAGAATTCATTGTGCACAAAAATTCTATATTCTCAATTTTGGATGTTTGAAAAAATAGACATATCTATCAATTTATAGAGTAAGGATTTAGTTTAAAATATTATTTAATAGAATTTTATACATTAAATAACATTTATTACTTTTAATAAACCTTCTTCCACATAATAATAATAATATTATAATTTTGTGGTACACACCAACTTGCACAATATGAAATACTATTTAATGAGCTTATTAATTAATATTTGTCAGCATACATGGTATTTGTTTATTTGAAATCATCTTCCATTTATTGGACACACGGATAAAAATTGTATTCATAAATAAACATTTCATTCCCATACCAATGAATAAATATTTTTTAAATTTTTAGTAAAATAAATAAATATTTTTTTATTCACTTACTGAAGAATAAATATTTATTTAATATATGTGATCATAATAACGCGAATAAAATTATTCCTTGAACATGAGAATAATATTTATTCCATTAATTAAACTCAAATATAATTTAACCAAAATCAACAAAAACACTTAGTGTGTGACCCTCTAGGATTCTTTTTCATTGGTATTAGGTGAGCTTTCCTAAAGTCCAAGATAACTGTTTATCAATGGGTTAAGGCACCCAAGATAATGACGTTAATATCACAACATTGACAACCACATACCAACACTCATTTTTTAATGTAATCCCTTTGTTATAATATCTCATCAAGCGGGTTTCACGATGGTTTCATCAACTGATTTACTTGATACATCTTTATTTAACTATATGAAATAACAAATTGTTACACCATGGACATAGAATTTAATGTGACATTTCTATTCCAATAAAAGGTACAAGATATTATATTCCATAAATATGGATGAGATAAATACTTCCTTGACCTATCCATTAATGACATGTCAATTATGATTCACCCAATGTACCCTAATCCCCACCAACATATATTGTGACAATTTTGGTCAGTAAATCTAAGTGTGTGTGTCATGAAATACATTAATGATAATCATAAAGTCAAAGTACCATTAAAAACATTCACGTATATGAATATATAATTACACCAAAACATGTGGATTTACTAATGGCAGGATTGTTCTAATAATCTATTGTATTGGATATTACCAACTGTGAACTTCCTAAGAAGAAACCTCATATTCTTATGAGAACTTACACCCGATGGTGTAAATACCATGTGTCTTTTCATAGAATATTATCCAACCATATAACTATATTAATAATATTGTCATAACACTTCAAGGTTCCCATCACATAGGAGAACTTCTATGATCTTATAAATGTGACAAAGACTCTAGTACATTATTACATTAAATACATGTAGAAATAATGAACAATATGTTATAAGATGTTAAATTAAAAATAAATTCATTGGATATACATGTAATCAAAATAAAATTATTTGGTCCTAGGAAACAAACTCTAAACCCCCCTTGGACATGAGCTAAATACTAATTAGTTTCAGTCCGCTAAACCTCACATGATAACCATGTTTCTAGTGACTGAAGGCTTTATTCAAGGGGTTTAATACATTATATTATGTGGAAATAAATATCACTAAAACTTCACCCATTTTAGAAATATCCCTCATGATATGATACTTCTGATTTATCTTCTTCTTCTATTGTTGTGACCTTGGATCTTTTACGAGAGCCGCCACTATAGTATTATCACAGTAGAGTGTGATAAGATCTTTAATGCTAGGTAACATGTCAAGATTTTAGATAAATTTTCACATCAATACTATTTATTATAAACCTATGAAGTCACAATATACTCATACTTTACTATATAATCTGCAACCACAACCTTCATTGAGTTCTTCCAGTTTACAACACCTCCATTCAATGTGATGATGTATCCCATTTGTATAACAACCCTGCTTTTTATTACACACTTAACATACATTATTACATAAAAACATCACTGGATAAAACATAGAATATTAAGAGGTCTAGTGTATTTGGGTATTAGGAACATTATATAAAAACTTAAAACATAAAATGCAATATCTTAGTGAAAACTTGATTTACATGAGCACTACATTCCCCTCGTACTTGACATTGCATGGGATAACCTGAGGACACACATAAGAAATGGGTGATCTATAAAGCCCAGTAAGGGAATAAACATGGAATAACATGAGGAACATAATTCATTTTAGACAATAGGCATTTTAATGGATCACAAGAGAAACCTGAACATAAAGGCATGATAAAGCATGATAATCATAACATGGAGATGTGGCAACAACATTTAACATGACATTAGAATGATCCAAGGCTCATTGCACATGAACCATGAGTAAACCCACATTGAAAATAAAGCATGATTAAACCCTCATTGAACTTTAATTATCATGAGTCAAAACTCATTGCATATGTATTATCATCATACTATAACTTACTAAATGCATTGGAGTTGTATTAGGGCACACCCTTCTTAAACGTTTCATTTCATGCATAAGTGTGCCACATGGATCAGACAACACAAAATCATTAAAGATAATCATTTTTTCTATGATAAAGGAATGTGTAATTCATACATGAAATTATATAATCAATAACTAAACGTTCATAAAGGTGAATTACCTTGATAGATAAATGGGTATGGTATTCACTACACAATGACTTTGTCTTCGAAAATCACGGTGCAATTTCGGTAGCATAACAGGGTGACATAAAAATTCATAAAAATGGTTGATGAGGGATAAAGGGGATATAATAATTTTTAAATGAAATGGACAGTAAGGGGATCATATATATACATGTCCCAAAATTTGTAATGGAATTTAGATTCATGATAAAAAAATTGCTTGAATGTAAATGAGGAGAGAGAAATTCCTTACGAAATTTCGGCGTAGTAACAGGTGTAAATGGGAGGTATTAATGAAATGGAAATGGGTATATCATCATTAAAACATCAATAGGGCAGTATGGGGGAGGTTATAAATCATTACACAACATTTATAATTGAAATAAAAGGGAATAACAATATTATGAAACTTGGATAAAATGAGGAAGGAAGAAATCCCATACGTGGAAGTGTGATCCCAAAGGCTTGGGAGAGGCTTGAGAGAAGATTATTGGGAGCTTGGGGAACCTTGTGAGGATTATAGAGAGATGTGGTCAGGTCTTGGATGAACTCCAAAGGCTTTGAGTGAAGAGGAAGTGGGAGTGTGGGTTGGTTTATATAGGAAAGGTGGGTGAATTTTTTATTATTTAGGTTTGGGACACCACACGTTAAACTAATCAAAAAAACAAACCATCACATGGTTTTTGCACATGGTTTTTTTAAAGAGTAGTGGAAATAAATATTATATAAGGAAAATGGCCGAAATTATTAAAATAATATGGTTGATTATGTGGAGGTGAGTCACACTCTCAAGGAAATCAATTTAAAAGGCTAAAATGTTTTATAAGTCTTAGAGGGCCCACTAAAGCTTTGTAAAATAAATCAAAAAAACCTAAAATCACATTATGTTTATGGTAAAACATATATTGGACAAAAATAATGTTTATAGTATTTTATTTCATCACTATTGGGTCTTTATGATGTCATAAAACACATTATATATTTAAATTGTATTTCATTTTTACCCAAAAATTAAACTGTCTCAGAAAATTATGAAAGATTAACCATTGGATAATTTTGACATCCAGATTCAAAAAATAATATTCATTTTATCTAAATAATCTTCTAAAAATGTGAATTTTTTACTTTTAAAATAAAAACCGACATATATCGAAAATTCACTGGTTTTGACAAAAAATAAATTTCAAACCTTAATAAATATTACAATTGTATTCCTAAATAATTTTACGATAATTTATAATTTATAAAATGTAATTTAATAATATTTCATTAAAATATCATTTAATTAAAAAATCCATTAATTTATCAAAAATATATTCCTTAGTTGAATACTAACTAAAAATACTATTTGTGCTTTAAAAACTATTTACAAAGTAATAATAATAAAATGAATGTATATTAATTATTATATAAAAAAATAATGAACATAATCATAGTGCTACGATCTTGTTACATAACCCCTTATAACACCCACGTAAGACCAAAAGGTAAGGTTTGCAATGGTGACGGAATCTTGGGGTGGCTCAGGTAACATTACTCGGGTGGTAATCTATATCATATTCCACTTCTCCCGTAGGCGACTCCATTCAAGATTAACATGTTGAAGATTGTATTGGGCTTGGCCAAGAGCGAAGCCCAATTATTCTACCTAATTTCTGAGCTTTGATAAATGGGCTTCATATAGAGCAAGTCTATTGGATGAGGCCATCATTTCCTTTGTCTGTCTAAATTGGATTTGTTAAAGCCCCATATTTATACTAATAATGTGATCACTGTTTAACTTCTATATTAGAAACACTCACAAATATTAATAGTATTTTAAAATTTAAAAACATAAAACCAAATAAGTTCATATTTTACATAACCATTTTACATAATAAGACATTTAATTAGATTAATATGAATTTTCATTGATAGAAGTTTGGGTTTTTACAATATTCCCCCTTTAAGAAATTTCTCCCTCAAAATTTCCTTTCCCCACACTAAAACAGATGTGGGTACTATTCTTCATCACTTCCTCCAATTCCAACATCGCTTCTTCAAACTTGTGGTTTCTCCACAACACCTTGATGTGGGGCATTGTCTTATTTTTTATAACTTTTTCTCTAAGATCTACGATCTTTACTGGTTGCTCTTCGTAAGAAAGATCATCCTCTAACTGTACTAACTTTGAAGAGAGTACATGTGAAGGGACTGGTATGTACTTCCTTAAGAGGGATACAAGAAATACATCATGTACTTTGGCCATGGAAGGTGGAAGTTCTAGTCGATAGGCCATAACCCTGACACGATCAAGAATCCCAAAGGGGCCGATTTACTTAGGACTTAACTTACCTTTCTTTCTAAACCTCATGACCTTCTTCTACGGAGATATGCGTAGAAATACCATGTCTCCAAATTCGAAATCAAGGTATCATAGACGGTTATCTACATAACTCTTCTATCGACTTTGGACTTCCTTGATATACTGTTGAATGGTTTTCACCTTCTCCACCATTTCATCAACCATTTCAGGTCCTAGAAGCTTATGCTCACTGAAATAATCCCAACATGCCAGTGTTCTGCACCTTTTCCCATAAAGGGCTTCATATGGTGTCATTTAGATGCTTGAGTGGAAAATGTTATTGTAGGAGAACTCAACCAGTGGAAGATATTGGTCCCATTTTCCTTTGAAGTCCATAGAACATGATCTTAAAATATCATTTAGTGTGTGAATAGTACACTCAGATTGGCCCTCAGTTTAAGGATGATAGGATGTATTGATGTTCAGTTCAGTGTTTAGAGCATTTTAGAGACTTTTCTTGAACTTTAAGGTGAATCTTGGATCACGATCGGATACAATAGATAGTGGTACTCCATGCGGCCTTACTACTTCTTTGATGTAAATCTGTGCAAGTTGATCGAATGAGAAGTCCTATCAAATCATGATAAAGTGATCTGTATTCATAAGAAAATCCACAATGACCCATATAACATTGTTTCCTTTAGATGTCCTTGGAAGTATAGTGACAATGTCCGTGGTAATTTTTCCCCACTTCCATGTTGGTATGGGTAGTGGTTTTATCATACCATTAGACTTTTTCCTCTCATCCTTCGCTTGCTAACATAACAGGCACTTTTATGTACATTCAAAATTCTCCATTTTCCCATTGTACAACTAACTGTTTTCTCGGAGATCTCGATACTTCTTTGTGCTCCCCAGGTGAATAGAGAAGGTTGAGTTATGTGAATCATTCATAAGCTCCTTCTTTATCTTTAGATCAGATGGTACACATAATCGTGACCCAAATCTCACAATTCCTTCCTTGTCAACCACAAACTCTGAGTATTTCCCATCTTCGATAGCTTCCACCTCTTTCAGAATTTACACATCCTTTCTTTGAGAATCCTTTATTTTCTCCATGAGGAAAGGTTGAGAAATCATTTTTTAAAGGATTGATGATGTTCCCTTATTTATTATTCCCATGTCCATATTCATCAAATCTAAAAAGATTGGATCCTTATTAATTCTCATCAATGACAGAATCACCAGATCCTTTCAACTTAGAGAATCTTCCACCTTGTTCTCTTTCCCAGGGTGGTAATGGATTGAGCAGTTACAATATTTGATAAGCTCTAACCATCTTCGTTGGCACAGATTCAACTCTTTCTGTGTGAATATATACTTGGGGATTTTGTGATCCATGTATATTTCACACTTCTCCCCAAAGAGGTAATGCTGCCAACTTTTTAAATAGAATATCACCACAACCAACTCTATATCATGTGTTAGATAATTATTCTCATGAAATTTCAATTGCCTTGAATAATAGGAAATGAATTTGTCATTCTACATTAACACACAGCCCAAGCCCTTCTTCGAAGTATCACTGAATACCACAAAAAGTTATCCACTTGTGGGTAATGTGAGAACAGGTACATTGATAAGCCTCCTTTTAAACTCCACGAAGCATTTTTCGCATTCAACACTAAAAGAAAAAAATAATCCTTACTGAGTTATATTGGTAAGAGGGTTGGAAAATCATGAGAAATTTCTCACAAATCGTTGATAATATTCGGATAATCCCAAGACTATACTTTTCCTAGATATTCTCTTTCTGCAAGGTCTCTAGTACAGTTCTTAGATTCTCCTCGTAATCCTCCTTGGTATTGGAGTATATTATAATATCATCTTTAAAGACTATCAAAAAAATTTCAAGGTAATCTCTAAATACTCTATTCATCAAGTTCATAAATATTGAAGGATAATTATTGAGTCCGAAAGGCATTTCTATGAATTCACAGTGCCCGTATCTTGTATGAAAAGAAGTCTTGGGGATATCTTCCTTCTTCACCCTTACTTGATAATATCCCGACCGCAAGTCCACCTTGGAGAAGTATTGTTCTCCACACAGCTAATCAAACAAGTCACCAATTTTTGGCACATGATACTTTTTCTTTATCATGATTTTGTTAAGCTCACGATAATCAATGCAAAGGTGCATTGAGCCATCATTATTCTGGACAAAGAGGACTGGTGCACCCCATGGTGAAGCACTTTGGCGTATAAACCCATTATCCAGATTCTCCTATAGTTGTTTCTTCAGCTCCTGATTCTCCATAACAACCATTCTATAAAGAGTATTAGACATTAGAAACTCCCTAGTTATAAGTTCAATTGAGAATTTAACATATCTTCTAGGAGGAAGAATAGACAATTACATAGGAAACACTTCAACGAATTCCCTCACAATAGGCATGTATTCAAGGATGGTTTCTTCCTTAGACCCAAGCATCTGAGCCAGATACGCATGCTCATAGGGCAGTAATATCCATGCTTGAGATGATGGTGCTAAAGAAGATTCATCTTCCTCTTTTCAATTTTATAGAATTGGGGGTTGATTCTCCATATGGAGAGTGATTTCCCTCTCACATCAATTTATGTTGGCTATGTATAGGGAAATCCAATCCATGCCATGAATTTCATCAAATTACACTAGAGGGAGTATGACGAGGTTCTCCAGGATGTTCAATCCATAAATTATGACAGGGGAGGAGTTATATTCATGGGATGCAATGATTTCCCCATTTTCCTTACTCATCGATATATCCACTTCCAAGATTTTTGGTGGTGTTGAGATTGTTCTACTAAACTTTAGGGATATAAAAGAATGAATATAACTATAATCAAAAAGTACATTCACAATTCTTTAATGAATAACTAGCGTACCTGTAACCACTTCATTGTCGGAGTTTACTTCAGCGGTAGAGATGTAAAAAGCTCACCCTTTTTTCCTTGGAGGTTGTTGGTTTCCTCATAATACCCTTGTCTTAGGGAACTAATTTGCAAGGTGACCTATTTCTTTAATGTTGATGCAATGAACAATGCATTGAGAGTCGAATAGAGCATTCCTCTCATCTGTGCCGGAGCCACCTCTACCTGCTCGTATGCAGACATGAATGTATTTTCATGATAAACAACTTACTCAATGCTCATCAAAATTTAGGAATGTTTTTATTATACTTAGTCTTATCCCAAAAATCTTTCCCTAGGGTTTTCATATCCTATTCCGAAAAATAACTAAACCTATCATCTGATACCAACTATAACAACCCTACTTTTTATTATACACTTAACATATATTATTACATAAAAGCTTCACTTGATACAACATTAATGATTGAGAGGTATAGTGTATTTGGGGCTTAGGAACATTAAATAACACCTTAAAACATAAAATTAAACATCTTATAGATAACTTCCTTTACATGACCACCACATTCCCTCACACTTAGAATTACATGGTATAACCTGAGGACATACATAAGTAAGTGGTGAGCTATAAATCCCAGTAAGGGAATAAATATGGAATAACATGAGGAACATAATAAATGATAGAAAATAGGCATGTTAATTGAGAACAATAGAAACATGAACACAAAGGTATGATAAATCATGATAATCATAACATGGTGATGTGGCAACAATATTTAACAAGATATTAGCATGAGGTAAGGCTCATTGCACATGAAGAATGAGCAAACCCTCATTGCACATGAAGCATGAGTAAAAAATAATTGAACTTGAATTAGAATGATTTAACACTCATTTCACATCACATATCATGATACTGTACTTTAACCAATGAATTGGATCGCTATCAGGGCACACCCATCTTAAACATTTCATTTAATGCATAAGTGTTCCACATGGATCATATAACATGGAATCATTAAAGATCATCATTTATTCCACAATAAATGAATGTGGAATTCATACATGAAAATAAATAATCAATAAGTAAACATTCATAAAGGTGAATACCCTTAATAGAGAAATGGTCATGGTATTCACTACACAATGACTTTGTCTTGGAAAATCGCAGTGCAATTTCAGCAGCATAACAACGTGACATAGAAATTCATAAAAATGGTTTATGAGAAAGAAATGGGTGTATCATAATATTTACATGAAATGGATAGTAAGGGGATCATATATATACATGTACCAACTATTTTAATGGAATTTAGATTCATGATACAAAATAATTGCTTGAATGTAAATAAGGAGAGAGAAATTCCTTATGGAATTTCGACTTTGTAACTGGTGTAATGGGAGGTATTAATGAGAGAGAAATGGGTATCTCATCATTAAAACATAAATAAGAAAGTATTTAATAGGTGAGAAATAATACCTCAACATTTATAATTGAGAATAAAAGGGCATAACAATATTAAGAAACCTGGATAAAATGAAGAAGGAAGGAATCCCTTACTTGGAAGTGTGATCCCAGAGGCTTGGGATAGGCTTGGGAGAGGCTTCTTGGGAGATTTTGGAGCCTTGGGACGATAACAGAGAGATAAGGGCAGGGTTTGGATGAACTCCAAAGGCTTTGAGTGAAGAGGAAGTGGGATCTTGGGTGGGTTTATATAGGAAAAGAGGGGGGATTCTTTATTATTTAGGTTTGGGACACCGCACATTAAACTAATCAAAACCACAAACCAGACCATGGTTTTTCTACATAGATTTTTCCAAAGTGGAGTGGGAAATAATATTATATAAGTCCAAAGGAAAAACGTCTTAAAATAATAGGGTTTCTTTTTTAGATGTGAGTCACACTCTCAAGGAAATCAATTTAAAAAGCTAAAATGTTTTATAAGTCCTGGAGGGTCCACTAAAGCATAGTAAAATAAATCAAACAAACCTACAATAAACTTATGTTAATGGTAATACATATATTGGACGAACATAATGTTTATAGTATTCTATTACATCACTATTGGGTCTTTAAGATGTCATAACACAGATTATATATTTAAATGACATTTAATTTTTACCCAAAAATTCAAATGTCTTAGAAAATTACGAAAAATTTACCATCGGATAATTTAGACATCTAAGTTCAAAAAATAATATTCATTTTAGGTAAATAATTTTCTAAATATGAGAATTTTTACCTTTAAAATAAATACTGACATTTATAAAAAATTTATGGGTTTTGACAAAAACAACTTTCAAACCTTAATAAATATTACAATTGTATTACTGAAAAATTATACGATCATTTATACTTAATAAAAAGTAATTTAATAATATTTTATTAAAGTATTATTTAATTCAAAAATATATTATATTGTCAAAATATATTCCTTATTTTAATATTAACTAAAAATAGTATTTGTCTTTTAAAAACTATTTACAATGTAACAATAGTAAAATGAATGTATATTCTTTATTATATAAAAAAATAATGAACATAATCATAATGATAAGGTCTTATTAAATAACCCCTTATAACACCAACATAAGACTGAAGGGTAAGATGTGCGATGGTGAAAAACTATTGGGGTGGCTCAGATAACATCGTTCGGGTGGTGATATCTATCAACTTCCACTTCTCCCATAGGCAGTTTTGTTCAAGCTTAACATGTTGAAGCTCGAATTGGGATTGGTCAAGAGCGAAGCCCAATGACACCACCTCCTTTTCGAGCTCTATAAAATTGGCTTCGTATGGGGAACTTCTACTGGATGAGGCCATCCTTTCCTTTGTCTAATTAAATTGGATTCGTTAAATCCCTATATTTATAATAATCACGTGTTCACTATTTAATGAATATATTAACAATGATCACAATTATTAGTGGTATTTTAGAATCATAAAACATAAAACCAAATAAGTGCATATTTCATATAACCATTTTACATAATAAGACATTTAATTAGATCAAGATAAATTTTCATTGATAGAAGTTTGGGTCATTACAATTTGTGACTTCATGTCATCTTGATAAGTTAGGAAACTAGAATGTGCATATACTCCGATGAATAATTCCTCATATCCTCCATAAACATTGAACATATCCATATTAAACCTTATATACGTAAGGATAGTATTGAATTCCATCGAATGGAGATGAGCTAGACTAGATAGATATATTCTAACCACACATAATTCATAGAAAACAACTATCCCAGTAAATACCATAACATACATGACTGACCCAATCACTGAGAAATATGGTATCTATTCTATTTTGTTTCTTTCCCCATGTGTCTAAGGACACATTTTACTAGAAATATGAATGCCATGTGACACTAGAAACAATATCCTCTTGGATTGTTCTGTGTTTAATCTCTTTATTATCTAGTTAATGTATGTACCTTTACTTAGGCTAAGCAGTCTCTTGGATCTATCACAATTAATACCAAGTATACACTGCCTCTCCTAAGTACTTCATAGAGAAGCATTAATTCAACAACTCCTTAACAGAATATAAGACCATTATTTTATTTCCATTGATTAATATGTTATCTATATGTACTATTATTAAAATGAATGCCTTTCCACTAAATCATTTATAGACACAAGGAATACACTCATTATTTATGAAATTATAATTCGTTATATATTCATAAAAATTAATTTTCCCTGATTGAGATTCTTTCATTAATCCATAAATGGATTTTTTCAATTTTTATATTTTATTAGAATCATTTGGAGTAACAAAACATTTAGGTTGTTTCATATAGACATCTTCTTGAAGGTTCCCATTAAGGAAGGAGGTTTTGAAACCCATTTTCCAAATCTCATAGTCATGGAAATCCATAATGAAAATTATAATTTTGAGGGATTTCAGAATTGTAGCTGGTGAAATGGTTTCAACATAATCAATTCCACGATGCTGTTTAAACCCTTTTGTAACCAGTCGTGCCTTATAAGTACTGAATTTTTCATCCATGTCATGTTTACACTTGAATACCCATTGTAAACTGAAGTTATTTACATCTACTAGAGGGTTTACCAAAATCCATACTTGGTTTTGGTACATTGAATCCATTTCATAATTCATGGATTCTTTCCACATGTAAACTTTTTTACCACTTACTTATTAATTATATGTTAGTGGATCATTATTATCAACTAATAATGTGTCACAATCCTCAGTTACTAAAAAACAATAACATTCTGGTTCTCTAACCTCACTTGTATACCTACACAGTACTTATGTATCTGGAATAGTTTGTTCTACCATAAGTCTTTGTGGAATCTATTCCTGTACCAACTCTTGTGTTCCTTGAGCCTCAACTTCATTGAAGTCTATCTCACTCCCATTATCTATTTTAGAGATGTGATACCTCTCATGGAATATGGAATGTATTTGAACTATAAATTTTTCTTATGATGGGTCATATAGGTAATATCCCCTTATTATCTTGGGGTGTCCTATAAAGGTCCACTTAAAACCTTGGGGTAAAATTTTGTTACCTGAAGAGGATATAAAACATTATTCACTTCCCCGCACATCTAAATTTGATAAAATAGTTTTCCTTCCACCCCAATATTCCTATAGAATACCATTTATTGATTTAGTTGGTACTTGGTTTAGTATATGTGCTGTTGTTTGTAACATGTATCCCTAAAAGGATAACAGAACACTCGCATGACTCATCAATGATCTTACCATGTTTAATAGGGTGTGGTTCCTCCTTTTTCTTACACTATTCTAATATGGTGTATAAGGAGGAGTGAGTTGGGATAATATCCCAAACTCCTATAAGTAATCAATGAATTCTTGAATAAGATATTCTCCACTATGATCTGAGTGGAGTTACATAATCTTATTACTATGTTGATTCTCATCTTCATTAATATATAACATTAATTTATCAAAATAACCCGAGTTATACCTCATCATGTATACATATCGATATATACTAAAATCCTTAGTAAAGGTTTTTAAGCATGAGTACCCACCCCTTTCTTCAATAGGAAACAGTCCACACACATAAGTAATAACTAATTCAAGAATCTCTTTAGCTCTTTAACCTTTCCCAAAAAAGGGGATTTGGTCACTTTTACTTGTAAAAATGTGGGACATAAACCAAGTGGTTTTATTTAAAAATAATCTATATATCCATCTTGATGTAATTTAGTCAAGCACTTTTTGTTTTCATGACCAATCTGGTGATTCCAATGTTGGGTGTGGTGAAAGTCATGTGAAGTAACATCATTATTAGTTTCCATTAATGGTTTTGTGTAATCAAACACATAAAGACCATTATTTAAATGTGTATTACCATAAAAATGACATATTTATAAAATAATAAACATTTATTCCAAAATTTGAAAATAAATCCAATTGTATCAAGTATGGATACATAAATATTGTTTTTGGTAACAAAAAACATAATAAAAACCTTTCAAAACCATGAACATTCCAGTCAATAATGTGAGTTGTTAGTCCCTGATAGTTACATCATCAAGTTTAGATCCATTATTTTCTCATAGATATACCTCCCTTAAGTCAATATGTTTGAATCTACTTGGTTCCTATGTTTGAATAAATATTTGAGCAAAAAAGATATATCTAATACCCAATTTTTTGAAACGGATAAATTGCACTCAATAAAAATACACCTAAATATTCACCTTGCTTATTTCTCTAGGTGAAATTTTTAATCTAGTGGACCTTATTGACACATGACAAATAGATAGTATCATGTTCCCTTGCCTTCCCCTGATCTTCATCTTCATGGAAGTGTGTGAAGAAGCTTTGGTCTTATAGATATTTTGTATCTCACTCTATTTGTTCACCATAAGGACAAAATTATTTTCATATTTCACATCCAAATATACATTTTAAAGAAGAGTTATAATATCTAGAATAAACTTTAAAATGTTGTTAATATAAAAATTCAAAACAAAGATAGATAATCTCTGAGAGAGTGATTTTGAAATGAGATTTGTTCCTAGTTCATCCGGGATTTTAAACCCTAGAACCACTAACCATTTAATGTAGTTGACAATATTTACTACATGAGACCCACTTGGGTTACCCTCTCTAATATTTATATGAAGTAGTACCTTGGAAATCTCAAACCATTCATGTCTATCTTTCTCATGGTAAAGAACACATAGGTTCGTAAGCATGCTATACACAACATGTTTTTGTGAGACTTCATATGTTTACTAGACATTGGTGAAAGAATAAAAAACTAAACATCAACCACATCACTCAAATTTTTTTCATAGAAAATAAACTCCTCATCACTGGCCTCCTTAGCAGTCAGATCATGCATTGAGGATTATAGCACATAAGATTCCTGTTCATGACGTAGAATAACCCAAAGGCATCTATAACATTTTTGGAATTCATTTATAGTTAAGAGGTTGTCTTTATCCAATATTGACCATGGGGATATTGTGGATGAAGAGATTTCCATTTTATTCTAAAATTAAAAAGACCACATTATTAGTATTTTTATGGATTATAAATTTTGTGAGAAATAATAGATGAACTGATTTTATTAAATCTCCCACTATTTTTATCAACTCTCAATAAACCTCACTTTTTAACATGGAATGTTTAGTAGCTTTAACATTATAGTTTCAAGGATCCATACACCCCTTCATATAACACAAAAAAGGTTTTGGCCAAGCTACTTGATGGTATATAGGTAGAAAAGTATTTTCCAACTGTACCCTCGCATATCCTTGATTGGTTTAGTGGATTACCCAATCCTAAAACCCTGACTAAGATTTACTCAACACAAACCTCTAATTACACCAAGTCTAGAAAGGGACACTCCTCTTGATTTAAATTGGTCAAGTCAACCCAAAAACTTCATAATAACTCCACTTATAAAAGTAAGTGTCCCAACAAGGGTTGGTCAAAAACCTAGTTCTATTGAGTTCAGTTCCTAATAAAGTAAATGGAGATTCAATTTGAATTAATATTAGGTTTTGGGATTTTAATTAATTATGCATAAATTTTATCTTGTTTTACCCTTTAATTTTTTTAATATTAATTTTGTGTTACTTAATTAATTAACCATGTTGTATAAAATATTTATGAATAAAAAATTTATTTAATTTATTATGAATAAAATTTATTTTGTTTTGTCTTTTACATGTCTTGTTAATATTAAGTGGATGTTACATAATTAATTAACCATACTGGATAAAATATTTATGCATAATACATTTATTTAAATTATGAATTTCTACATTAATTTATTTATTTAGGTGACCATAACCTTGAATCCAAAAAATAAATAATTGCAAATATAGAAATAAATAAATAATTAAATGACACATTCATGAGATATATCTAAGAGTTGATTTAACGAGAATAAATTAAATTGACATATGAACTTGCGGAAATAACACTTTTTTCTAGTCTTTTCATGAGTTACAGTATTCCACATATCCACTTGTGTATCCTCTGAGTTGGCTTCATAATGATTTCATTTTGAACCAACAACACATGCCTTGGGATACTCCATTAACTAAATGTATTTATGAATCACATGTAGGTTAGGGGAACCAAAAGAATGGTTAAAATGGGATTTTATAAATATTCGTGGACACATAGGTCCTAAATAATATTGGAGGGAGGGATGACACACATGCTATCATACTCAATTTAATAATACATAATTATAAAATCCTGAATTAAATTAAATTAAAATATTCAATGCATTCAAAGGTCTTGGTCAAGATCATGAATGGTAATACATGAAAAAAAATATGAAAAAGTAATTAGATATCATTCATTTATGTATTAGTTATTTATTATTTATAATGGACGTTCTTGCATTAATTAATTAATTAATTTATATTATTCTTAAAGATAATATAAACATAATTGGAGATAACCATAATTTTTTTTTATTCATAGAAAATAAAAAATAAAACCAATAATGAAATAATAATTACAATAAATTAATTGAGTATTTAATATTCTTCAAAACTATTATTAAATTTTCAAACACACATTGGTGTTTCAATCAATAAAATAAGGTTTTAATTCTATAATTTTCAATTTAAGGTAATATTTAATTCTCTCATTTAATGGGAGATTACACGGAATCTTTAGTCCATCCACACATCATATACCTTGGTGTTGCATGGATCCATTTTATACTCCATGGGATTCATTGTGTTAACTAATTTGGACTACAAGAAATGTACATGACAACTATCGACCATATATTAGCTTTCATTATTCTAGGTCGGCCTAGTCAACACATAGTGTGGAATAAATTCACCCTGTGTAATTAACTGGTTGGGACATCTAGGAAAAATGCACATTGTAACATGAAGTTTGCTCTAACTACACATCATGTAACCCAATTTTACTGGCCAAATATTTGTAACTTCTTGATGGAATCTTTGGATATTCCTCATCTTTTCTTAAACCTTTATGAAAATGAACCACTTAAAAAACATGATTAATGTTTCAGTAACATGTGAATTAAAAATTAATTAAAGAACGAATAACATGAAATAAAAATATAACCACAATTATGCATATATCAAAAATAAATTAAATAATTGTAAATTTAATCATGACCACTATGATACCACTCGCTAGTTCTTGGTGTAAAGAATGTGTGCGATGGTGGATGATATATTAGTTTTTTTAATAATAATTACCTGAAACCAAGAGCGAGGATCTTGTAGGTAAAATTTATAATTATTTTATTTAATATTTGAATAAATAAATACCTAGGCTCAAGAACATTATTTTTTTGGTGAATATTGGTCATCCAAAAAGACCCTTTTAGATTACATTCATTGCACCGTGAGGATCCAAGGGCATAATTAATCTAGTGGTAATTCACACATGCTAAAATGATCTCTAAAAAACACAACTTGATATCCTGGTGCTAGAGTGGTGAGTCTAATGTCTTGTGCTTTTCATTATTGAGTTCTCTTTCTCCAGTCTCAAAGAAATAAATCTTGTGATTCTCGTTCTTGAAAAGGAGAGAGAAGGAGGAGTTGAGTGACAATTCATTAGGCACAATAATTTTCTATTCTCAATTTTGGATGCTCTAAAAAATAAACATAGATGTATAACTATAGAATTAGGATTTAGGTTAAAATATTATTTAATTGCATGACGAACATTAAAGAACATTTATTACCTTTAATAAACCACATTCCACATAATAATAATAATAATATTATTATTTTGTGGTGCACATCAACTTGTGTAATAAAAAATATTATTTTACCATCTTGTTAATTAATATTTTCCACTAGACTCAATATTTGTTCGTTCAGACTCCCCTTTCAGTTATTGAACACCCAAATAAAAATTTTAATCATAAATAAATATTTTATTCACATACTGGTGAATACATAATTTTTAAATATTCAATAAAATAAATAAATATATTTTTATTCATATGACGGTAAATAAATATTTATTTAATTTATATGATTAATATAAATTGAATAAAATTATTACTCATAATTAAGAATAATATTTATTCCATTAATTAAAATCAAATAGAATGTAATGGAGATCAATGGAAGTACTTAGTGTGTGACCCTCTTCTATTCTTTCTTGTTGGAATTAGGTGGGATTTCCTAATGTCCAAGAATATTATCTAGCAACGAGTCCAGGAACCCAAGAGAAAGAACATAATATTTCAATATCAAAAACCATATATTAAAACTCAATGTTTAATATAATCCTTATGTCACAATATCTAATCAAGCATCTTGGACG
Source organism: Viscum album (assembly GCA_963277665.1). Taxonomy (NCBI): domain Eukaryota; kingdom Viridiplantae; phylum Streptophyta; class Magnoliopsida; order Santalales; family Viscaceae; genus Viscum; species Viscum album. Next base: position 1,376,992,018 of record OY728138.1, on the reverse strand, counting down.
ACAGTGGCATCAACCTATTTACTCAATATGTCTCTCTTTGACTATATGAAATAAACATGTGAGTACACCACTACACTAGAATTTAATGAAATGATTCTATTCCAATAAAAGTGACAAGATATAAACTTCTATAAATATTGAAGGTAAAAATCCTTCCTTATCATATCCATTAATGAAATGTTAATCATGGCACAACCAACATACCCTACATCCTACAAACATATGTCCTGATAATTTTGGATAGTAAATATAAGAGCGTGAGTCATGGAAAATATTAACAATAATCTTTAAGTATTAAGTCCATTACACATGTTGGTAGATAGGAATATACGATGATCCCAAAACATGTGGAATTGCTACTGGTGTGTCTGTTATTATAATATCCTATCTTGGAGATTACCAATTGAAAACATCATGGGAAGAAGCCTCATCCACTTTTGAGTATTCACACCTGATGTTCTAAATACTATGTATCCCATCATAGTATGTTATCCAACCAAAAAACTATATTAATAATATTTTGATATCACTTCATGGTTCTCATCATAGTGGAGAACTACTATGACCTTATCAATGTGATAAATACTCTAGGAAATTATTACATTAAATCCATGCAGAAAAAATGGGCAACATATAATAATATGTTAAATTAATATTCAATACATTGAATATACATGTAATCAAAGTGAAATAAGTTGTTCCTAGGAAAAAAATCTAACACAAATAGTAGTTGGTTCTTTTTCTTGTAAAAAACAAAAGAATCCAGTTTTTTTAAAAAATATGAAAAAACACAAAGATATTATCACCTTCATCATCATTAACAATTTTATATAATTCCTTATAGCTTCCCAAATAACCCATAAGAGTTGTTTAACCTATAAATAAAGTGAAGTTGTCAAAAAAAAGGTGGAACATTTAGGATAATCAAGTCAAACAAGACACATTCTTTTCCCATCCAATTTATCTAGATATGGCCAATCCTAGGGATGAAAACCTTACAGAAATGTTACCCCTAATATGAATTACCAAACCCTTTATATTTAATATTCAAACATAGAGTCTTATTTAGAAGTAAAATCAGGTTTGATTTATCCTTTTCCTCATTTTTATGGGATATCCAGTGAGGAACCACATCTTCACCTAAAAGAGTTTGAAGTGGTGTACTCTACCATGAATCCTCAAGGGGTTTTTGAAGAACAAATAAAACTTCAAGAATTCTCTTTCCACTTAGTTGACTATGTTGCTTAATTTCTCTACTAACTTTCTCATGGTTCCATAAACACATGGAATGGTATAAAGAAACTATTCTAAGAGAAATTATTCCCTACTTCTTTAACCACTTCAATCAGAAAAAAAATAAGTGGTATTTTTTAATTCTCTAATGAATCACTCCATGAATAATGGGATAGATTCATAAATATTATAGAAACTTTCACACAACACCAAATCTAAGATTAACATATGATTCAATAAATATATAAGGGGTTATTGTATTTGGGGATAACTCTCATAAATTCCACAAGTGAATTATCCCTTTTTGAAAAAACTCCTACAACTGAATGAGATCTCATAAGAAACATTACTAAAAACATGAAACAATTCTATACTCAAGAACATGCTCAAGTCAAACAATTCCAAGAGAATAAATCTATAGATTCCAAAAAGATAACTGAGTGGATTAATGATCTTATAGTTTTTGAGCAATAACTATCCATGGATTCCCAATCCCCAACCACATCTTCTCCACAATCTCTGTTCCCTATACCTATAATAAGTTGTGGAATCTATAACTCATCAGCTAATTCAGTAGAAAAACATCTAAAACTACAAGATGATCCATTAGATTCATATGAACCAATGGAGATAAATGAAGAATAATCTCAATTTAACACCAACACCCAACTAGTAGGTTATTTCATTAGAAACTCCAACCAACCCCACTCTGAGCCCTAATGTTATACCTATAATCTTGTCTTCCAACATGTTAATCATGTCTCTCATCCTCCTCACATACCTCCTTAAAATATAAACAAATTATAACATGTCCATGGTGGTGGTAACTTTCAACAACCTTATCCTCTTATTACTTAACATTAAAGGAAAACCATCCTCAAGATCCTCCTAGATTCCACTATCCTAGTGAGCCTTCTCAATTCCAAACCCAATACAAGCTCTTTACCAAGAACTAAAAACAAGGAAGTACAAATTATGGACATGCATCGTCTTCTAAGAAACCATGGGAAATAAAAATGGAAAATATTTCCTCTTTAACGAGTTCTAGACTCAAAAACATTTAAAATCAAATTAGAAAACTTGATCCCCCCCTAAGACATTAAAAACAATCAAATTATTCCTAACTCCCAGATCCACCATTTCCCAACCCCAAGGGTAATGTAAGTGAAATTTCACTTTGATATAGAAATAGAATTTATATTCCTCATGATGAATCCTCTAAAACACCATTAAATGTTGACTATTTGTAATGCCCCGACCCCAGAAGCCCAAATTCGGTGCATTATTACGTATCATTGGAATGATCACAAATGATCAAGTCTCGAAAGACCTATTAGTTTAGTAGCATTGGATGTACTAGATACATTCCTAAGGTTTAAATTACATCATAAAATAGAAAAATAAAATAAAATTGTTTCCATATAAAACACTGATATCCGATAGACTATCCCTGAAGGTTAGTCATAATATACTTCTTCGCATCTTGGGAAAAATAAAACATAGAAAGGGGTGAGCTCAAATGCTCATTTAGGATAAAAATATAGCAGAAAGTTTCATAAATAAGCATAAAAATTTAAGGAAATGTATAAAACTAAAACAAAAGCCTTTTCAACATAAAATTTGTAATAATATGGAAAATATAAATCATAATAATTCCATTTACTTACTCACATGGATATTCTAATAGTCGAATAATCACATGCAATATCAATAGCCACTTTCATAATGATGGAATGCATAATGTCAGACTTCTTAACCACATCATCAAGGACTTATGACAAGACTACAAATAAGATTTTGTCAATGACTTCTGCCAAGACACTAGTTTGTCTCATGATACCTACCGATGCATCGAGGAGCTATAGCGGGCTCCACCTGTCACTTACTAAGTCCAATGTATTCCTCATATGAAAATGTTTAAACATAACAGAAACATTCGTATTAAAACTAGCATACAAAATGTCAATACTTTATCCATAAACCATGAATGGTATGAAATAAAACATCCAAAATCAAACATATCAAACAACCATCAATAAAATATGTAAGTTTTGTATCATAATAAATCAACTTCAAACAAACTTAAAATCCATCAAAAGATATTGACATAGATGAAATCAAAACCTTTTTAGAGAAGTATCTCTTTCTATGTTGAAATAATTTAAATGTCATGTAATTATAAAAGAAAACATTTATATTTGAATATATTCTTATAATATTGTAAGGGAATATTTGATGTTGTTATAATGACATAATATAGCCACACCCACCGTATAAGTTAAAAAACATTCTCACCTTAATTTTGTCAAAAATGTCATGAAGTACCTTTTTTGGAAAACAACGGAAAGATTCATTTAAAAACATGTAAGGTCAAATAAGGGTATAAATTACTTTGACCCATTGTCTAGTAGATAATAAAAATGTTTTGAAATACATTTCTATAAAACATGGATGTGGATGATAAAGAGGTCCCAGTAGATACTTGAATAAAAACAACCTCGGATAATAAAGAGATTGTGAAATTAATCCTTACCTTGTAATTTTCCTTTGTCGAGGGTAGGTTGGACTCCTGTATAATGGTGAAATAGTTGTTATTTAATTATACTAGAATCATATACATTTATATGATATCATATATGATCTTTTAATATTTCTTTGTTAATAATATCTTAGTATTATCATCATTTTGGGTATTAACTGGTTCATTTTCCTTTATATGATTTGTTACGTAATTAATTTTTTTATGGATAGGATGTTTATTATTCATATTCAGAATGATATTATGTTTTTAAACATTATTTTTAATCATCTAACGAAAATTAGTCTTGAATGGATACGACAGGGAATGAATCTCTTTGCTTTCGTGGAGACGGTAATCCGTACGTACACATGAGCGAAAATATCATTCTTTTGATATTAAAATAATATAAAATTGGATGGTATATCATATATACAGAATAATTATCATGTTATATTTATTATTTAAATAAATGACACATCATTATTATACCCATCAAAATATTAATGTTTTGAAAAACAATTACACCAAGACGTGGAGATGGTAAGCCGTACGTACGCACATATGGTGACATGTCATTCAAAGGATGGATAGAATAATGAATATGGTTGTACCATATCTATAATAACATCATAGTATGTAGAACATAATTGAGTTATTATTTTAGAATGGAAACATCAAAGAAAGAGGAATTGGAAGAAGTATGGAACTTGAAAGAGGTGATGAAATATTTACCTCTTCTTCAGGTTCTTCATTTTTGTTTGATCAAAAGGGATCCTTAAGTTGGATTTATGACTAAATGAAGGCCTATAGGATGATGGGAGGATATTTTAGAGGGTATTTGGGCAGGTTATGTCCAAGTCAAATGGATTTTATGGTGTTAATTAGAGAGAAGGAAAAGTTCCCTTTTATAAGAGGGGAGAGGGGCACCTTAGAAAAGCTAGAAATATTATTTTATAATAAAATCATTTTCGGTTTCTATTGGATCAAAAAGGAATAATTTAAAGGATAAGGTGTTTATGGGTCTAACACCACTCCACCAATAGTTTTTAGACATGTTTGGGTCACTATATTAACTTTATCTTTTAGATTTAACTCTTAGTTAAATAGTTTGACATTTACCATGTCTCCGTGTATTTTTATATTATATTGTCAATAAACTTAATATAAACTTCCAAGAGAACCTCAAGTGGTTCATTAATGACGTATATAATATTATTTAAGACCTTTGGAAGAATCTTAGATTTTTAAGAATAAAATATCAATTAATAATATAATATTTTTTTTAAAAAAACTGTTTTATGTCAATTTTGACACTATTTGGTATTTTGTTTTTTCTAAATTTATAACAACATTATTACTTCGAAAAAAATTCATCTAAATAACCCTAACATGTCATATTAACCAATAAAATTATTGTAATTCATAAAAAGTCTCAAATTACATTTATTTGGATATTTATAATATCTATTATTTTAATCTTTCATTAATATGGTAATTACTGCATCATCATTGTGTCATACATAAATTTAATTATTTAATATCTAAAAAATATAAATAAAATACCATTATGTAGGAAATTTTTTTATATTTATAATTAATACTTATAGTCAAATTTATCTTATGTATAATCCTATATTAAAAATGTTTTAGTTATTAAACTTTAATTTTAACTCTTTTAAATATTTTAAATCTTTTTTAAATAAAATAATAATAAATGTCCTAATCTAATCCAAGTGGACGAGAGAGGTTCATATTTTATTGATAAGATTGTTTTTGTTCGAATTATATTTATCCAATAGAATTAGGACATATGTTAGGGTAATAATAATATCATTATTACCCTTAATTACCCAATTTACTTTTAACCGTGGAAAATAAAATGAAAAAGTTACTATTCACAAAAAATTATTTTCACCTTATTGAACAAAATATTACTTACTGATATCAACCGTGTCTCTCAGATTTTTGAAATTCAACTCACAGAAGTGGTAAAATTAAGATTTATGTAAATTTTCAAATGTTCCTAGGAGGTGGCTAAAAGACGGTAAAAAGTTCAATAAAATTTTTATATATCTAAAATTATAATAAAATAAATCCAATGAATTACGTTGAAATTATATACGTATTATTCATCTATTTTGACCTAAAATAAATTTAAATAAAATAAATAATTATTTAAATAAAAATTTTGTTTTAAACTATAACTCAGTGTTTTCACTATTCATCAAAAATAGAAAGTTGTTAGAAAAATACAAAAATATCACCTTAAGATAATTTTGATATTATGAATTAAAAAATTAAGTCTATTTTACCAAATTCAAAACATATAAGTTGCATTTATTAATTTATAATTAATTCCCTTTGTGAAAACAAATAGCGTGTTTTTAAGAAACAATAACAATCAAAAGATTGACACTTGTTTATGTATAATTTCAAAGTGAAATTAATTCCAATGACCAACATTGGATTAAAGGGTAAAAATATAATCTAATTACACTTAAAAAACAATTTAAAATAAAATATAAACTTATAAATAAATTAGATTAAACGTCAGTTTTGAATTAAAATATGGTATTTCTCACTATATATAAATAAAATTAATATTATTATAAAAATACCAAAATTTCATCCAAAATAAATTTTGATGACCAGATTATAAAGAAGTATTTTAAATTGTGAAATTGAATTTTTGAAAGGGTCAAATATTGGATTTAAACTGTGTTCTCCATAAAAATGTGGTAAAATTGATTTTTTTTGAAAAATAAATTTTTATCTAAAAAATTTAATTTGTTCTTATAATATATCTAAGAAACACATAATACATAAGTTAAAATTATATGGAGTATATAAAATTCAAAATCCAGTTAATACTATTCATAACAGTTTTTGAACGGCTAGTTTGGTAAGTCGTGGGGTGCTCGAAATCGGTGTTGTGTGTAGTGCAAGTTATTGAATTACTTTGAAGAAATAACATACTATAAAATTGTGTGGTGTTACATTCTTCCCTCCTTCAATAAATTTCATCATCACAATTTGAAATTGTTCTTCGTAAATAAAAGGTTGAAAATGAAAATACCTTTGTGGGAAAACCCACATCGGAAATTGGGTTAATAAAATTGAGTCTTAATAAGAGGAAAAGAGAAATGGAAAAGTCACCGCCAAATTATGATCTCGATTATGATAACATTGGTGGAAATTAGAGACACATAATTGGAGGTAAACCGTAAATATTTATAGGGAGTGATTGAGGTCATCAGTCACAAACAATTGTAGAATTGAGGGTCTTAAAGCCATCAATCTACGATGATTTAAAATATCATCAGTTCAAAAAAACATAAGGTATTAGGATAACACATTTTTGGATTTAAGATCCATTACCTAAATGTTAAGAATTAATTTTTACATAGAATAAGAGAAGAAAAAAATATATACATGACAAGTATACTTCCATCCTTTAGTTAATTTCTACCACAAACTCATCTTTCACTATAAAAGATAATAAAATATAAAACATATTCTATTTATCCTATTCGTATAGGGTTAAAAAAAACGAATTTATAATTCATCTAACATACCTTTAAAAAAAATACATTATTCAATCCAGGATATCATGTGGGCCAATGGATGGTAATACACCCTTGTCGCCCTTCGGTTGCAGGTTCAAGTCTCACGGCCTTGCTGAACGCGATAGGTTGCCACCCGACCTCCGGGTTGTCCTTTTTATGGAAATCCAAAACTAATCTCAAAATAGACTTATCCAAAATACTTCTGTCCAAACTCACAGTCCAAAGATTATAAAGAAGGTAAACATAATGAAGATAATTTTTTCCATGTAATAACATGTGAACACCTTAATCAGGTATTCTTTTAAAACACTGCAACATCTTGAATTACCATAAGACATTATTAATTACATTCATGATCCCTTATTCCTTATAGAATACTGGAAATAATTCTATCCAAAAATGTTGTAAACTCCAACAATGATTGAATGTATAAATCATTAATCCGTTTCAAGGTAGTCAATAATATCCAATATAATTTACCCAAATCAATCAAGTATTATTCCAAAATCACTACCTCAGTATCTGAACCATATTATGGTTTATCTTTCTCTCAACCATATATTTTCCAAAAATTTAACGTGATATTGAGTCACTTTTCTTGGTTCCACACAATCTCAAGTCCTTAATGAAATAGTACTACTGTACAATCATTATATACTCTATAATTATTATAACATGTACATCATTAATACAATAATCAAATGACACAATAATTTAATAACAACATAAGAAATATAATCATTCCTTTTCATATTCGGTATAATCATAACTTGATTATTATCCAATAGAAACATTTGGGGTATACTCTAATGATTTGGACATTGATTCGCATAGTGTCCCAACTCCTTGTAGATGAATCATTGTACATTTGAAACCTTTTTCTTACCCTTGAAATCACACACTTGGTGTCCTTTTTCGCCACACTTATAACAAACTCCCATTCCCTTAAAGCATTTACCAAAGTGATTCTTTCCACATTTATCAAATATGGAAAAATATTTCTTTCCCCTCTTCCCTTTATCCATATTTCTCTCTTCCATCCTTTTCTTCTCTTGCTTCCATTCAAGGCCATATGACTCAGAAAATTATTTACTTATCTTATTAACACATGATACTATTTCTTCATATGTTGAGAATAAGTGGGAGACTATTTCCCATAAAAATGTTGGATTAATACCGTGAAAGATATGATCCTTCTTACTCTTTGGATCATACATATTATTGGAGTTATCATTACTTCTACTGGGAACCATTTCTATACAATGGAAAACACTAGTCCAGTTTATGAATTGTAATGAATAATTCCAAACTTGTAAAATACCTAAATTAAATTGAATAGTTTATGGATAAAATCCATAATCATAAAAATATTTTCTTTGAGGTGGTATATACTCGTAAATCCTTCATAATGATTTGTAAAGAAAACGAGAATTATCCTAAGCATATCCCCCAGGAGTGTGGTAACCAAGAGTGCAGCAAGGCCCGTTGTCGTGTACCAGTTCTCATTTGAGTCTAGCTCAAAGTAGTGTTTTTGGGTTTTACACCTAGGTACATATGTGCCAAAGCCGCCTCTAACTTCTTATATCCAAACATGGATGTATTTCTTGTAAAACTCACAAAATATATATAATACCAAAATTCTAGGAAGTTCTTCTATACTAATCCTCAAAGTCTATCTTAGGGCTATGTGCTATAATCAGAGTTTATCTAAATCTAGATTTAAAGGTTTGTACTAAAATTCCTTTAATACCAACTGTAACGCCCCGACCCCAGAATCCCCGAGTCGATGCAATATTACATATCATTGGAATGATCACAAAAGATCATGTCTTGAAAGACCAATTAGTTTAGTAGACTTGGATGTACTAGATACATTAATAAGGTTTAAATTACATCATAAAATGGAAAACGACAAAAACAGTGTTTCCATAGACAACACTAAGATCCCATAGACTATCCCCGCAGGTCATTCATAATATACTTCTTCGCATCCTGGGAAAAATAAACCATATAAAGGGGTGAGATCAGATGCTCAGTAAGGATAACAATATAAAGAAAACTTCATAAATAAGAATTAACATTTAAGGAAATGTATAAAACTAAAACAAAAGTATTTTTAACATAAACTTTGTCATAATATGGCAAATACAAATCAAAATAATTTCATTACTCACATGTATATTCTACTAGTCGAATATTCACATGCAATATCAATATCCACTTTCATAATGATAGAATGCATAATTCCAGACTTCATAACCACATAGTCAAGGCCTTGTGCGAAGACTAAAAATAATATTTTTTCAAGGCCTTGTACCAAGATAGTAGTTTGTCTCATGAGACCTATCGATGCATTGAGGAGAGATATAGTTCTCCACCCATCAATTACTAAGTCCAATTCATTCCTCATACGAAAAGGATTAAACATAACATAAACAATCGTATTAAAACTGGCATACGAAATGTCAATACTTTATCTATAAACCATGAATGGTATGAAATAACACATCCATAGTTAAACATATCAAAAAACCTTATACACAATATGGATGTTTTGTATCATAATAAATCAACTTCAAAAAAATTAAAATCCATCAAAGGATGTTGACATAGATGAAATCAAAACCTTTTTAGAGAAAAATATCTTTCTATTTTGAATTCATTTAAAAGTCACGTAATTATAAAAGAAAAAATTTATATTTGAAAATATTCTTATAATATTATAAGGGAAGGTTTGACGTTGTTATAATGGCGTAATATAGTTTCACCCGCCATATAAGTTAAAAAAACATTCTTACCTTAATTTTGTCGAAAAGGTTCTAAAGTACCTTGTTTGGAAAATTATGGAAATATTCTTTTAAAAACCTATAAGGTCAAATAAGGGTATAAATTACTTCACCAAATTGTATAGTAGATTGTAAAAAGGTTTTGAAATACATTTTTGAGAAACATGGATGTGGATGATAAAGAGGTCCCCGTAGATACCTACATAAAAACAACTTCAAATAATAATGAGATTGTGAAATTAACCCTTAACTTGTACTTTTCCTTGGACGAGGGTAGGTTGAACTCTTGAATAATGGAGAAATAATTATTATTGAGTGATACTAGAATCATATACATTAATATGATATGATATATTATCTTTTAATATTGCTTTGTTAATAATATCTTAGTATTATCATCGTTTTTGGTGTTAACTGGTTCATTTTCCATTATATGATTTGTTACGTAAGTAATGTTTGTTATTGATATGATGTATCTTATTAATATTCATAATGATATTAAGTCTTTAAATATTATTTTTAATCATCTAATGAAAATTAGTTTTGAATGGATACGATGGGGAATGAATCTCATTGCGTTCGTGGAGATTTAAATCCGTACGTACGCACGAGCGACATCATCATTATTTTTCTATTAAAATAATATATAATTGGATGGTATATTATATATACATAATCATTATCATGTTATATTTTTTATTTATGTCAATTACACATCATTATTATACCTGTCCAAATGTTAATGTATTGAATAACAATTACACCATGACATCGAGACAGTAATCCATACGTACGCATGTATGGTGACATGTCATTCAAAGGATAGATAGAATAATGAAAATGGTTGTACCATATTTATAATAAATTAACAGTATATAGAAGATAATGGAGTTATTATTTTATATTGGAAACAACAAAGAAAGAGGAATTGGAAGAAAAAGGAACTTGAAAGAGGTGATGAAATATTTACCTCTTCTTCGGGTTCTTCCTTTTGATTTGATCAAAAGGGATCCTTAGGTTGGATTTCTGACTAATGTAAGGACTCTTTGATTAAGGTAGGAAAGTTGAGAGGGTATTTAGGCAGGTTTTGGCCGAGCCAAATGGCTTTGAAGGTGTAAATTAGAGAGAAGGGGAAGTGCCCTTTTATAAGAGGGGTGAGGGGCACCTTAGGAAAAGCTAGAAATATTATTTTATAATAAAGGACATTTAGGTTTCTAATAGATAAAAAATAAATTATTTAAAGGATAAGGTGGGTATGGGTCGAACACCACTCAAATAATAGGTTTTAGACAGGTTTGGGTCACTATATTAACTTTTCTTTTATATTTAACTCTTAGTTAAATAGTTTGACATTTACCATGTCTCTTTGTATTTTTATATTATATTGTTAATAAAATTACTATAAACATCCAAGCGAACCTCAAGTGGTTTAGTAATGAAATATATAATATTATTTAAGACCTTTGGATGAACCATATATTTTTAGGAATATAATATCAATTAATAATATAATATTTGTTTTAAAAACTCTTTTAAATCAATTTTGACAATATTTGGTAATTTGTTTTTTCTAAATTTATAACAGCATAATTACATCGAAATAAATTCATCTAACTAATCATAACATGTCATATTTCCTATAAAATTATTGTAATTAATTAAAAGTCTCAAATTACATTTATTTGGGTATTTATAATATCAATTACTTTAATATTTCATTAACACTGTAATTACTGCATCATCATTGTGTCATAAATAAAATTAATTATTTAATGTTTAAAAATTATAAATAAAATCACATTATGTAGGAAATATTTTTATATTTCTAATGAATATTCATAGTTGAATTTATATTATGTATAACCCTATATTAAAAATGTTCTAGTTATTAAACTTTGATTTTAACTCTTTTAACTTTTATTTAAATAAAATAATAATAAATGTCCTAATATAATCCAAGTGGACCAAATAAGTTCATATTTTATTCCTAAGATTTGTTTTTGTCGAATTGTACATATCCAATAGAATTAGGACATGTTTTAGGGTAATAATAATATCAATTTTACCCTTAATTACCCTATTTACTTTTAACTGTGGTAAATAAAAGTAAAAAGTTACTATTCACCAAAAATTATTTTCATCTTATTGAACCATATTTTACTTACTAATATCAACCGTGTCTCTTGGAATTTTGAAATTCAACTCACAGAAGTGGTAAAATTAATTTTTATGTAAATTTTCAAATGCTCCTAGGAGGTGGTTAAAAGACGGTAAAAAGTTCAATAAAATTCTTATATATCTAAAATTATTGTAAACTGACTCCAATTAATTACATTGAACATATATAAGTATTATGTATCTATTTTTATATAAACTAAATTTAAATAAAAAATAATAATTATTTAAATAAAAATTTGGTTTTAAACTATAACTTAGTGTTTTTCACTATTCATCAAAAATTGAAAGTTTTCAGAAAAATTCCAAAATTTCACCATAAGATAATTTTGATATTATAAATTAAAAAATTAAGTCTATTTTACCAAATTCAAAACACAGAAGTTTCATTTATTAATTTAAAATTAATTCCCATTGTCAAAACAAATAACGCATTTTTAAGAAACAATAACAATCAAAAGATTTACACTTGTTTATGTATAATTTCAAAGTGAAATTCATTCCAATAACAAAAATTGGATTAAAGGTTAAATATATAATCTAATTACACTTCAAAACCAATTTAAAATATAATATAACCTTATAAATAAATTATATTAAAAGTCAGTTTTGAATTAAAATACAGTATTTTTCACTATTCATAAATAAAATGAATATTATTAGAAAAATACCAAAATTTCATCCAAAATAAATTTTGTTGTCCATATTTTAAAGAAGAATTTTATATTGTCCAATTGAATATGTAAAAGGTTCAAATGTTGGATTTAAAAAGGGTTCTCCATGAAAATGTGGTAAAATTGATTTTTTTTGAAAAAATACATTTTTTATCTGAAAAATTGAATTTGTTCTTATAATATGTCTAAGAAACACATAATACATATGTTAAAATTATAGGGATTATATAAAATTCAAAATCAAGTTAATACTATTCACAACAGCTTTTGAACGGCTAGTTTGGTAAGTTGTGGTGCGCTCGAACTCGGTGTTGCGTGTAGTGCAAGTTATTGAATTACTTTGAAGAAATAACATACTGTGAAATCATGGAGTGTTAAACTATAAAAATAAAAGAACAAAAACCAAGTAAAAAAATATAAATCCATTCCCTCTCCTCCTTCTATTCCTCTAATGAACGCAATTCCTTTTCCTCAATCCTTCTTAAAGAGAAACGACATATTTTTAACTAATTCTAAAATTGTCAACATGATTGTACCTGTTGAAGTTAACATTATCCTATTAGATTCCATCAACTAAATACATAAGTATAAAAGGGTTCTTAATGAATTTAACACCCATAAAATAAAATTTAAAACCATAGAAAATGTTTCAACATAATATCTGATCCGCATGAAGTGAAAAGATCATGGTATATTTACTATTACATACCAAATAGGGAGTTCTAACATTGATAATTCACTCATAGACATAAGAACCTAAATAAATTTCATACCCAAATCCTTATTCTCTAACCTTGGTCTAGGTCCCTTTCAACCAACATGTGTTTTTATCCAGTTAGCTAGTCAAATCAATTCTCGTCCTCAGGGAATAATTTAGGATGCCCATATTCGAGTCAATGATCTTATCTTCACATCAAATTTCTATTTCCTTGAGATGGAATGTGAGAAGGCATATTTTCAATCTAGCATAATTATAGGAATAACATTCCTCATGATAACTAAAACTAAGATTTAAATCCATGTAATCATCTTATCCATGGAATTTTGTGACCAACTTGTCAAGTTCAATATTTTACAATACATGCATACCCATAAGAGGATCACTATGAATTCTATATCCATTATTATAAGGAAACTTATAAAATGGGATTCACCCCCATTCCATCCTGTTCATCATTTTCTAATGAGAGTGTAGTTTATGAGATTTTCAGCACGATTAACCAAGTCAAAATTGGGGAAGTTGATGATGAACTTTCATTCATAGGATCCATCAATCAAAAGGATATTTAGAATCCCATATAAACTCTTATATCTACCACACCACCTTAGAAAATATTTAGTGATATGAATCAGAACCAACTAGAATATCTTTTTTTTTCTATGTTGTCTGGACCGAAAATAAAGGATGAAACTAATTTAAAACATCTTCTTATGCACATGGAATATGCATTCATTTCCCATGATCAATCTTATCCCATAATTATCTCTACTGGACTTACTAAAACAAAGGTGTCCAAAATTGTTTAGGTGTTAGAGAAAAACAAAAATTCCATAGGTTGGACCCTAGATGAAATACCATGCACCTACCATGCCTTTTTCATGTATAACATACATCTAGAAGAATTAACTAAAATAATTAGGCAACCTCAAAGAAGATTCAATCCACTCACACATGGGTTAGTTTGGGACGAGATTACCAATATTATTTAATATGGTATTATCAACCCAATTTCTGATAGTGAATGGGTTAGTCTGATTCAAGTGGAACCTAATAAGGGTGGTAAGACTTTTATCACAAATGAACGTGGGAAGGTGGTCACAACATGAGTGAAAAAATTGTGTGTGTGCGTCGATTATTAGAAATTGAATGCTGAAACATGAGATGATCACTAACCTCTTCCTTCCCTTGAAAAATTCTATAATTATTACCTATAAATTCATATTATTTCTTTCTTTATGGATACACTGACTACTTCCAAATTCTAACCACACCTTAAGACCAAGAAAAGACTACATTCACTTAACCCTTTGGAACATATTCATATAAGATAATTGATTTTGACCTTTTTAATGATCCTGAAACATTACAAAGGTGTATGATGAGTATATTTTCCAAATTCATTGATAATTTCAAGGAGGTATTCAGGGGAAAATTTTACATTTATGGTGATTCATTTGAATCCTTTTTGAATTCAATATATCCAGTCCTACAAAAGTGTGTTAAATGTAACATTGTTCCCAATTTTAAAAAATTACACTTCATAGTTACTAATGGTATTTTTCTAGGACAAATAATTTCAAAAGAGGGTATTCATGTTGATCCAACTAATTTTAAGGTGATCTAATCCATTATTAAACCCAAATTTGTACAAGACATCTATTCATTCCTTGGTCATGCTGATGTCTATTAGTGATTCATCCAAAACGTTAGTAGCATACCCCTCACACTCACTCATCTACTCTGGAATGATTTTTCATTACATTTCAATGAGTCTTAAAAGAGTCTACAGATTAAAATAGAATATTTGATTATATATTCTTTGATAATGATACCCCTTGATTCTTCCTTACCCTTAGAATTGATCTTTGATGCTTCTGATAGGTCCATTGGGGACGTTCTCAGTCAAATAAGATAAAATATTCCTCATGTAATCTATTATGCCTCAAAAACACTAAATGGAACTCAATCTCATTAAATTATTACTGAAAAGAAATTTATATTTGTGTGGTTTTCCATGGATAAATTTTTCCCTATCTCCTAGGTTCCAAAATCATCATTTTAAAAGTCTATTCACCTTTAATTTTCTTATTGATTAAAAGCTATTGCAAACCGATGCTAATAAGATGGATCCTAATTATCCAAGAGTTTTAATTTAATATTGAAGATAAATATTGAAAATAAAACCCTGAGGATGATCACCTGAGTAGAATTTCTAAATCATCTCATTCTGAAATCATTAATACGAAATTTTTCAGTAAACACCTCCCATATCTCATGAAAAAGTTACCACGATATTCCCTATGTTTATTTTTTTGATGAATATTTTTTGAAATAAAATTTCTGAATTTGAAAAGGGATTGAAAATACTATTTTTGGGAAGATAATAAATTTTGGAAATCCAGGGATGACATAATGATTATGATATGTGTTGATGATGATGAACATTATTATATCTTAGATTTCTACAACTCAATCCATGGTGGTGGACACTTTGGACCACAATAGACCTCTTGAAAGGCCCTTGACTCTAGATTCTTCTGAAATTCACTCTTCAAGGACTCACATGAGTTCAATCAATATTTTCCCACTTTCCAAATGTTTTTTATATTTTTTTTAAAAGAAATAAAATTCCCTAAAATCCATTAATCTTATCGAATATATTTGTTGTTTGGGGTATCAATTTCACAGGACCATATCCCCTTCTAATGGATTCTACTACATTCATCTTGTGGTATAATATATTTCTTTGTTGGTTGAGGACAAACGCAATAGAAAGGATAATGCACATAATGTTAGTGAGTTCCTAGAATCCCATGTTTTCAATCAATTTGGAACTCTACATGCCTTGTTAAGTAACTTTGGAGCCTATTTATATAATCATACCATGTAATATTTTTTGAAAAATAATTGTTTATACATAAAAAATCAACTGAATATCACCCAAACCAAATGGAATGGCTGAAATTTCTAATAGAGAAGTGAACAGAGTGCTTGAGAGAATTGTTATTCCCATAAGAAAAGACTATCCTGAAATACTCAGTGAAGATAATTGGGCTTATCTAAGTACATATAAAACACATATTGGGATGTCTCTATTTAGGAATTTTTTTGTAAAGCTTGTCATTTACCAGTTGAAATCCAACGTATGTCATTCTGGGATATGTAAACATGTAATTTTGAGTTTGAAAAATATGTTGAGAGAAATATTTTCAGTTGAATGAACTGGAGGACCTTAGACTAGATTCTTATGAGAATTATAATCTCTATAAGGGAAAATATAAGTTACTCAAGGAAAAACACATCATAGGAAAGGTATTTAATTAAGGTAAAAAAGGTAATCCT
Source organism: Viscum album (assembly GCA_963277665.1). Lineage (NCBI taxonomy): Eukaryota > Viridiplantae > Streptophyta > Magnoliopsida > Santalales > Viscaceae > Viscum > Viscum album. The sequence goes on along the minus strand of OY728138.1, from coordinate 1,376,975,000 downwards.
CTTCAATTATCTATTTTGGAATCACCCATGTAATCTTAATTTTTCTTTGGAAGGTCCATTTATTGGTAATAGTTTTTACCCATTTGGTCTAGTTCAAGTCCAAGACCCATCTTACAAAAGTATTTTCATAGTTAATGGACATCAGTTAAAGAATCACCAGGAGAGGACACACACCCAAAGATCCACACCAACTTCCACTAAATCACAAAAAATTGGAGCTGGCTTACCATTTAATAGAGATGGAATCCCACCAAATCCAAACTAGGGGAACCACTTTACCTTTAACTATCTCTCTTCCTACTCCATATCACTCTCTCCACCTCTCTCTCTCTTACCATCTCTTTCATATTCATCCTCTCTCATTATCACTCTCTCTCCCATTTTTTTTCACTTTCACACCATTTTGTTTTTTCTCTTTTGTGTGGATGTATTATAAAAAAAATAACAAAAGGGTTATAATTAATCACTAACACTTTTGAAAATTTTCCAAACCATTTTAGGGTTTTCAATGACTTGATATCATCTCAAATATTTTTTATTTTCATCGTAAATTTTGATAAATAATTTTTTTTCTAGATAAATAAATTTTCAATTTTCAATTTTTTATTTGGTAAATGATTCTTCCCCAATCACAAGGAAACAAATTAGATTTTATGTAATGGTCACCTATGGACATATTTTCAAATTTTGTCTTTTCCACCCCAAATTGAGAGTCTTGATATTTTTACCTTTGAAATGAATTTACCAAATTAGCATAAATTAATATTATAGTGGAATTTTATAAACCATATAACAATAAAAATACCTAAATAGACTCAAATTACATTTAAATTAATCATCATTTTGATATCCCTTAAGATCCAATGAAAACACTTTTCTGATAGAAACATTACATGCCAAAAACCATGTCCCACCCCACATCTACGTTGACATTCATTGTAGGATTTACTAAAATTTAATTATGGTGGAAATGGATTTTATTTTGGGTATTCGTTCCTTGTATTTCAACATGTCATCATATTCATGAGGGTAAGAATCCATTTAATTCTGGGGGAGTTTTTTTCATTTAGTGAGGTTTCAAAATGTATATATGTTTTTGTCATTTTTTATAATATTTATTGAAACGTATTCATAAAAAATGAAAAAAGTGAAAAAACAAAAAAAATAATGAAAAAACGAATGGTTTATTTCATGTATGGTTAAAAGAAACTCTTACTCAACTTTTCATATTTTTAAAACTATTAAAATTAGTTTTGTAAGGAGATCAGACATTGGTTGGGAGATGAGTGTGAGATTTATTCTAAGTTCAACTTCTGAAAAAAGAAAAAAAACAAAAAAGATAAAAATAATACTTGAATCATAATTTTTATGTCATTGGGAGAACTTATGTGTTTTGTACATATTTAATATTTTCATTATCTTAATTTTTTTTCAATTTACTGTTTTCTTCCACATATTCACCCCCTTTTAATTATTCATTTCTATAACCATAGACGCCTTATTTAAAAAAATTGTGTATTTGTTGTTCCATGTTATTGTTTCCCTTATTTTCCCTATCGTTGGTCCATTATATTCCAACCATTCCATATCCACTGAAAAATTCATCAAAAAGACCTTTGTATTCTTTTGAACTTTTGTATATGTAATAGAAGTTAATTTCATATAAAAAATTCAGGAGTTCACTTTTGGTTGGTGAATGAGTGAGCCTCCTTGAATAAGTTTACTTCAACTTGAATGGAGTGAAATCCGACTGCCCACATTTTCCATTTATAATTTTTAGCATGAAAAAATGAATCATTTTTAGAACATTATTCCTATAAGAATTTGTGGTGAAATTAATTATGGAGGAGTAAACTAGTCTATACCCCCCTTATTGGTGAAAACAAAAAATTAATATTTTTTGGTGAGTAAAAATGACTTTGTTATGCTTTTGTGTTTGGGTGACATTGGATATGAACTTTATTAAGTGTGGGGTAGTTGATATTGAATAATAATTAATGATTCTACATTTATCCATTCATTTATATTTTACTAAAAAATAATTTATTTCTAGTCAATGTTCAAGTTTTGATCATAAACACATAAATATAGTATTGTTTGAATTCATTCAATTACACTATTGTTTAATATTTTGATCCTAGAATTAAAAATAATAATTCAAATGGCATGATTATTCTTTTTAGTGTTATTAATTACAATTAAATCACATAATTACACTGAATAATTGGATAATTCATCCATATAAAGGGTCCTTTGGACCACATGTAGGCCCACTAAATCTATAGAGAATATTAGACCGTCCTGGAAGATTGAATTTATGGGATCAATCTAGAAGCCCAAATTTTGTAAAAAATAATAAATTTGTTTGTGGATATCGAGAAACATATTGGATAATAGTTTAAAGGACCAAATCAACCAACTATGTTCCCAACTTATGGATTAAATTCTAGCCACAATTATGGATGTGATTTGAAAACATCATACAATTATTAACTTTTATCACAATATAATTGTCCAATTTAGCTGAATTTTTATTGTATAAAGAAAAGAGTTAGTATCCCCTATTTTTATATAAAATGGTTTGTATTTGAGGGCATATTATTGGTCTAAAACCGATTCAAATTTAATATATGAAAAAATAATGGACACTTCTAGACAAACAAACATTGTTTGAGGAAACAAAAATAACTTTGGAACCAAAATTCTAAAGGCCACAAAATTTTAATGATGGAATTTATAAATCTATATCCATAACTTTTAAAAAGAATATATCTCATGATTATAATATCTAAATAGTCAAATATATGAGCCAAGTTAAGGGGAGCTTTTGGAATGAAAGATGTTCACTACATTGGATTATAAATACACTCCCCTCTTCTCCATTCAAGGGGTTGGAACTTTAATAGAGTGGAGGATACGTTGGAATGAAAAAAAACCTAAAAAGTCTTGGGATTACCCTTTAAACTCATGTTTTTACATGAGATACCTTTCCTACGAGGTTTATTTTCAGGTAATTCACTTGTTTTAAATTGTAATAATGTAGGTTTGTCTTTCATTTCAATTCAATATTAATGCATTTTACTTCATCATAATATTTAATTATCATTCACATTATGTTATGTAATATAAATGGTCTCAAAATAGTTTAAATTAGGTTGAATATACTTTCCTTTTCTAACTTTTCTATTCAATCTAATGTGAGTATTTACCTCTCTTCATGTTTTTTGTGTGTGTTCAACTCACCGATATTTTATTACCTTGTTATTTATATTATATTTATAAATAATCAACATAAGTATCATAAACTAGAATAATAATAATCTCAATTTCTTAGTAAATCATCCATTGGGGTGAGTCATAATTTGGGGACGTCAAGTGGTTGAGATATTTTTCACGTTAAATATTCTTTCAGTTAACATTGTGTATGATAAACTTAAAATTTCATAGATTAATGAATTATTTTGTTTAATGTGGGGATTAAAAAGATTATTGGAACTATAAATACACTACTATAAAAAAGTATTTACTTATATTAGAACCCTATTTAAGTTAAGTCATGGATTAAAGCCTCAACATACAAGAATTATGATAAAAATCATATTTTGAAGTGGGTGTTAATTTAATACAATATCACACAAATATTAATGATATCATAATATTAAAAAGACAATAATGGACTCACACCATTTTTTTAAAAAAAATTTAAATCAAAATTCATCAATCAGTAATTTCAACTAAGATCTGAAAATAAAACACCCTATTAAAAAGGAAAATTAGAAACAATAAACTCCAAAATTAGTACCATTTCTGAGGATTCGAGTCGAGTGCTGCTATATATATTATAGAATAGCACTAGGACTTTGAAAAATCAATACATGGAAATTGGTTGTACTTCAGAGATCTGTTTAACCTTCTATATATAGATGATAAGTTGTACTCAACCTGACCAGAGTCCCCATTCCCTTGTAGTGTGTCTTCAATATCTATAAGTAAAATGGGATCCCTATCCAGGATAATGGTAGTGGGAACCCCTTGTAACATCAAAATGTCTTACACGTACAAATTACCTTGATCTTTAATTTTAGTGGTTTCCCTGATCAGAATAAAATGGTACTATTTAGTCAACCAATCAACCATGACCCAGATAGAATTTTTCATTCATGGATTCCATAGAAACCCAAATAAATCCACATAAACCTCATCCCATTTCAAAACCTTCATCATAAGAGGATAGAGGAAACCTGGAGGTTTTAAATGCTATTACTTTATCTTTTGGCTAGTATTACAACATGACACAAAGCCAGTAATGCCGTGCTTCATACCTAGCAACCAGAATTTCTTAATCACATAATAATACATCTTAATAGTTCTCATATGAAAAACACATGAATAATTATGATAGTTGAAAAAAAAATTAAATCCTCACAGACTTTGGGATTACCACTTGATTCCCATTGTGGAGAATACAAACAAAATAGAGAGACAAACTGGAGTCAGTCTCCCCATTATAGAGGGTTTATTTGATTCTTATGAACTCATATTCTTGTTACTAACTCTCTATTATAGTCTCAAGAAGAAATGATGATAACCGAAAAGTGTTCAAAAACATACCTAAAAAATTCTCCTGAGTTTCCAGATGCAATTGAGTGAAGAGTCAAATAAGGTTCCACTCTTCCATTGATTCCAATACAACCTATGGTGTAACTTTCCTTCTAATAGAATCCATGATGATACTCCCCTTCCATGGAGTGTAGGTGATGTAAAAATATAACATTTGATGGTAATACACCCACCACCTATTTGGGATATTCAATTCCTTTCAAAAAGAAAAGATATAGGATATACTATTTTGGTTAAAAAAGACTATGAAACTCTTACAACAAAGTTAATTATTCCAACACTTAAGAACATACATAAGTATGAAAATATCCAAATCATGAGTGGGGTAATATCTCTCTTGAAGATGGAGATGATGAGAGCTACAAGACACAACATGATCATCTTTCATAAGTACCAAACCCAAACCAGTACTAGAAGAATCACAGTACACTACATACCATTTATCAGGCTTAGGTATGATCCAAATAGGATCCAATTTCAGAAGTAATTTTATATCATCAAAATAATTATTACACTTTGCATTCCATGTGAATTACACCCACTTCCTAGTAATATCAGTCCAAGGTGATTCTAACTTTGAGGAATTCTAGATGGAACACTGATAGCATCTAGTATGACCAAGGAAGTTCCATATATGGAAGAAGTTACATAGATCCTCCCCATAAAAGACAACCATCACATTCTAAGAGTCAACTGACAGGAAAAAATTAGAAATCACATGTCCTAAGAAATTCACTTCTTTGATCCAAAAACAAAATTTCAAAATCATTCTATAAAAATGGTTACTCTTCATTATTTTCAAAACCAAACTCATATGGTGATCTTGCTCTTGATTGAACCTCAGATAAACCAAAGTATCATCCATTAACACTATAAAAAGGGAATCAATATTCCAATTGAACATATGATTTATTAAAACCAAAAAAACTAAATGTTAATTAGTTTGGAAAAAAGTAATTATAAGATATTTTTAATTTTCATACTACTCTTGAAATTTATCTTTTGAACATTAGACTCCTGGAATCCAAGATGATAATAACCGAGTGAATTATCTATCATTGAAAATAAAATTTTCTACTTTAACTGGACAAATGAATTATCCACATGGGGAAAAGGATACTTATTATTAACTATCACTTAGTCTAGCTTTTGATAGTCCACACATAGTCAAAGTGAACCATTAGGCTTCCTGGAAAAGAGACTGGGGCTAACCACAACAAAACAATATGGAAAGTAAAACACTTCTCTATTAGATCATCTAAATGAATCTTGATATCGTTCTACTCCACTTTTACTATATGGTAAGATGGTATTGATATTGGTTTCATTATTGACAACATATCAATTTTAATATCAACCTATATATTATAAAAAAGATTAGAGAATTCATCTAATAAAACATTGGGGAACTCCCTAATAACCAAGGAAATATCATGAATAGAAGAGATAAAATCAATATCAACTAAAACAGTATACAATAAAATACTATGCTCTAGGTGTAAAGTACATGCATTTCCATACATCAGATCCCACTCTCCCTAAAATACCCAATATATCAAATCAGATGTAAGGAATGATAATAAAATCGGTGTCTAGAAGTTATTTAAACCACAAGAAAATGTTTTCGAGATCATTTTTAAAAGAACCACTAAAGTGGGAAATTAAATACACATTGAGTCAGTTTTTCCAATTAAATGGGTATTATTTAATTTTATTGGTGGTTTTTAATCTCAAAAACTTTCTAGGAGTTATAGGTGGTTCAAACCACCATAAAAAAATCTTTAACAAAACATATCAGTAGTTTAAACCACCGATAATGTTTTTCCCACATATAGCAGAGGTTTAAACCGCCTCTATAAAGTGATGTTAATAAAACTTCATCTGTTGAAACTACATCCCCCAAAAAGAAAAAAAACCAGAACAATATCAAATTATTACCATTAAAATAATGATAAAATCAAAGTATCGGGATTCCACACATTCGAATTTCATCCTTATCAAAATAAATAATTTAAAATACAAGAATAAATGAAATAAGGAATAATATAATTTAAACATATCTAAATTTTAAACAAGTAAATATCGAGAGACATGCACAAATGGTAGATAAATAAGATAAAAACAATAAAATGACTTTTTTTCAAATATTTTGTCTTTTATTTAAATTAAAACCCATTTGAAAAAATGGGGAGAAATATAAAACATAAAAAAACACAAAAAAGAAACCAAAGTTTTAACTAAAGGAAAAAATGACATAAGTAATAAATAAGGTTAAAATATATAAGTAACATAATTAATTTCATTTTAGAAATAATAAATATCATTGATAGAGGAAAAATGGTCAAATAGTATATTCAATATAATTAAAATAATGTGAAAGTAATATAACAATAGAAACAAAGTCACCAAATAAGTAATTAACACTCAAAAATAAAATAGTCATTTTAATTTTTCTATATCATGGGAAATACCATAGGTTGTAGTGATAAAATCATATAAACAATCATATGGAAATATATTATTATCTATTTATTAATTTCTTCTCAAACCTAGCCGCAAAGGGTATCACTCCAAATATCCTAAGATTTTTTATTCAAAATAGAATACTTTTTAGAGTCTCAGCATGACTAGGGTAAAACATATTTCTTAATCTCCCAACTAGATACCCAGGGTTCCTATGAATCTAGCTAATGGATGTGAGGAAACATATCATAAGTCATATTATAATACCCATAGCTCACATTAAATCATATCCCCCATCCCACATCCAATAAAACATTGATGATATCCCATTAAATCCTGGAAATATATTTTTTATAATGGTTTAGAAATCAAAGAGAAAATTGAAGTATCAGTTTGATTAAAAATTCTATTAAAGTGACTCTTAGACATTTTATCAAAAATATAAACTATACACAAATTTTTTTTACATTTGTAAAAAATAGAAACCAATACAAAAATCATTTATGTTAATCTTGGAAAACATTTGTATAAATTAAACCTAGTTAACATCATCAATATTTTAATATATAAGTTAACATTGAATAAAATAAGAGTTTTAGAAAACTAATGAATCTATGGAATTTTAAATAATCAAAGTTGTATAAAAAAATTACCTCAAACCACAACATGGTTTCTCGACCACCATGTCATTGTGTTAGTTAGTACTGAGTTTAGTTACACATAACCATCATAAAATACAAATTCAAACATCACCACCACATGATGAACTATTATTGATACAATCTCCATATTTGTCTCCACTCCATTCTATCTACACTTTTATAGAAATTTTCTTTAAAATTAAATAGTGCTATATATTTAAATTTAATGTTAAAACTAATAAAAGTTTGTGTACTAAATGATTATGATGCTGTGTGATTTTTTCACTAAATGTATCCATAAATTCAACATAAATGGGGACACATATAGAAATATTATGATATACTCCAACTAATTGCCTCTATAATGAAATGACCTTTTCATCTTGCATCTTTATATAAGACCCCTATTGTTAAATTGTCCTCCCATATTTTTAAATTGTGATTTTTATTATTGTAAACTACCTTTGAGATTATTGAGGTATGGAGTAACTAAAACCTTGAGTATATATGGATGGAATCCCCAATAAACTACCGAATACCTTAGACTATACTGGTCTTGAACCCATCCCACACACAAGACTAAGATCTACTTCTCAAGGACTTGACCATCTGGATCATCATGGGATACCAAGAAGGATTGCGTGAGATTGACATCCTATAGATATTTTATTTTTAGCAACACATAAAATATTAGTCATATTTAAAGAAATAAAAATTAAAAAATAAATAATTGACAATAAGTTATTACAATGAAAAAGGAATTCATATCCGAACATCTTTGGTAGGATCATTCATGTTACTCCCATCAGATTTTAAATGAAAATCCAACCAAAGTTCCATTCAAGATACTTGGTGACCTAATTTATTTGACTACATTAAACAAATATAAAAAAAAATTAATATATAAAATGGATAATGTTATCTTATAAATATTTTAAAAATTGAAAATATTATGATAATCACTCTCTTTTTAGAAATATTATTTGAACAGACAGTGTGACGGTTGATTTTTTATCTTGACTTGATACATTTTTTCTTGAAACATCTAAAAATAAATATTAGGTAATTTAATAGTAATGTATGAAATGTCATCTTCTTATATGTATAATGATATTTATATAATAATATATTTATCAATACCACGTGCTTATCATGGAGATGGATATCAAAATAAACCTCCCACTACTCTATAGGTACCCCTTCTGGCACCATATCATAATATTGTTGAATGGTCAATGATGTATCATTTAATTCATTCAATAATCACCATTTAAAATCTTTCCATTTCTTAACCAATATTTTCAACAAGTACATTCATGTGATATGATCAGCAATGTTAAAGTGGAATAACATATGTATAAAGAGGTTTATTTTTAAAATTTTAAAATTTAATTGAAAAATTAAATTAAATTGAGTCATAAAATATTAAAACCACCATTATCTATGTATAAAATACTTCATTAGTTCCACTATTGAAGCATATGCCTCTAATCAGAATATATAATAAAAAGGGTAACTGGATCAACTACTAAATGGCCTAGAATATTGCTAAATAACCCTGTAGAATCATTTGTGGGGACTTGATAGCAATCAAATGGGACAAATATCTTCAAACCATTCATATTCTAGACCTCTAATCTAATAATATTTGTCTTTTTAGTAACACATTTTAAAAAATTTATGAAAAATTGGTTATTAGTATAAAAATTGTGGGATAAACTTATTAAAATTAAAATTTATACCTATAACCATCACCCTCCAATATCCCTATGATGAAACAAGACTAACCACCACCTTCCTCACTATGGAGTCACTACTTTCTAAACCTACTAGATCTGGAGGAAATTTTACATTTTCTAGTGGGAAGGAGAAGGAGGGTGTGCCATATGCTGGTAGGAGGGAGAGAGAGGTTGTGCCAAATACTGATGGGGGGAAGATTGATTGTGTCCTAGAAACTGTATGTTGGGAGTCTGATGGATCATTAGGTGTCTTTGTGGTCGAGGGAAAATCATAATAGAGTCAAGTAGGATCATTGAAACAGTTATTCCATGTAATTACTATCATTTTAAAAAATAAAAATAACTTCACAAAATATATTTCAAAATATTATGGTAGAAAAATAAATTTTAAAATGATAAAACCTATATAGTACTGAAAAATAAAATATACAGAAGTATGATAATGAATGATTTCACATAAAACACAGGTAACATTTAATTTTTCATAATTAAATAATCATGCATAAAAATCAATTTAAATATGATAGTATTAATATGTTTAATTATTTTTACATTATAGATAAATTTATAATATATTTGTAGTGACCTAAAGTAAAATATTTTCATACAACACATCCATGAAAGCAAAAAATCAATTTTTAAAACCTTTATATCATATAATGGACTTATAAAATTATTCTAAAATCATAATAAATCATTTAAAATAATCAAATAAATATAAACCATGAAATATAAAGAAATTCTATAGAGTTTTCTACCTTATGTCAAGAGGAACCTTCTAAAACCTATTTCCTTTGATGGTGAATTCACAATCAAGCCAATAAACAACCTCCCCTAGCTAGACAAACCAAATCCACACAATTTGAAATTACACAACCCTAATCCAAACCTAAACATTGGTTGGGGTTTATAGGAGTGAGAAGAATTAAGAGAGGAGGCATGGGAAGAAGGGAGGGGAAGACAAGTGGAAGAATAGGGGACTTACCACTCGAACCAACTTGCAATTTAAGGGATAACGGGGATTCAATGGAGAATAGAGAGAAGGTATAGAAGGGTGATAGAGGGGAGTGGATGATCTCGTAAAAACTTACCCAAGTTTTCAGGGTCAGGAGGTTGCTTTTAGTGTAGCATGGGTTTTCAAATCCTCAGAGACCTAAGAAGAAACCTACAAACATGTACATTATATGGATTGTTTTAATATATGAAGTGGACACCTTTGTGTTTATTTTAGTTGGGTTTACAAAAGCACAAAGATATATAATTGAATTCTAATTATGATAAAATTAGTTGATCATAGGTTACTGCTTAGGGTGGATTAGATGAATTCATTTTTAGAATATTTCAATTTCATTAACTAGAGAATGATTTATTCAATGGAATAAATTTAACCCCATATTTTATAGTTTTATCACCTTCATATACACATTATAATAACCTATACACTTGGATAATCATATACATGATCAATCCTAGGTAAAGGATCTTAGTAGAACTTGAAACGTGCAATGATACAATTCAATAAGAAGAGGAATAGAAAATACCATTGAATGAAAAAATCAAATAAAAAAAATTTATAAATGATTATTGAGTAATAAATAACATCCATCCCATCCTCTTGATTCTACCTTGGATCAACCCATAAGAGGGTTAACCATCCATTGATGCTATTCTATCAATAGAAGCAAGAAGTAGACTCATGAGGGGGGAATTCAAGAAGTGAAAAACAATAAAAAACAATGACTCCACCATTGGGTGATAAACATCAAAAGGTTTGGTGAGAGTAAATTCACACTTTGGGGAAACTATATCAACATGATATAAATAATAATAGAATAATATTATAAGAATAACGTTTATTAAGAATTTAATATGAATAGAACAACTGACATGAGAAAGGAATACAATTACAAACACAAAGAGACAACATAACATTAAAACGAAACAAAGAATCAAAGATGACGAACTCCACCAAGAAAATTAGCTTAAATATGAATATTTGAATCCTTGATCAAGCCCCCACTATTCCAAGTCTCCCCAATTAATTTTGGTAGGCCTAGGTGGGAGGAATGTTAAGGCAGAATAGACTTTCCCACCATTGAGAGATAATCTGATCCAACATGCATTCACAAAATAGATGCACTTAATTGAGATTATAGATGAACGAATTGGATTGGGAAATTTAAGAAGAAAATGGATCTATGGATGTACGCTAACTATATATAAAATGTCAGCTGAAAATAAATTTTGATTTTCGAGATGTGATTTAAATGGTGAGATCTTTCTTCTGGGCTGTAGAATCTGGACCAGAAATATATCTTCAGCTTGGGACACCTAGAAATACCTTTAAATATACTAATTAGCTCTGCAAACTATTGGTTTCAATGTTTCCCATATTTTCCTATATCTTCAGTTAAAATTTTAGAATCATTGTCCTTGGATATTTTCCTCTACAGTAATGTTATTGGGATGTTTTCCAGTTTACTTTGTCCAAAATTTCCTAGGCTGAATGTCCAGAATGGTGGTCATACATTGTGAATCATCAAGTGATATAAAACATTAATTGTTACTTATATCATGGGGGACCTGAAAATAAAATATGAAAATAAAATCAAGACGATTTTTTGTTTTTTGAGGTGTTCAAAAATTTATCATGCAATAATTCATTTTAAAAATGAATTACAATCATAATATGAATTAATGTTCAATTTATAAAATTCACTAAAAATTATGTCTATGAATAATGAAGCACATGAATATTATAACATAAAAAATTAATATTATCCTCTTTTAGTGGGTAATCACACCCCCAAATTTAGTTTTTCTAGTCTGGATCAAAATATATCTCAAAAATATGAAATTTTAATTCTGTTTTCCAAAATCATTTTAATACAAAATGCTCACCAAAATAGCTCATAACAAACAATTATGAAACCCATCAAAATATTTTAAAACTAGCTAGGTCAAGAGGTATATCCCAAGCCCAATCTCATTCCTTTGTTCAAATTCATCACCACATTTTATCTAATTTCAATTAAGAATGATGATGTGTTGTGCGTCAGAATATACATGGGGGTTCAACTTTATTCAAGGGAAAAAATATGGAAATTCTACGAGGAATCACATTTTAATATTTATATAAGTATTGATTTTTTTAATTTTTTTATTGTTGTTTTTTGTGGAAAATTTTCTATGGTAATTTAAATTTAACTCAATCAAGTCAACCCCAGTAGCGATACTTTGCTGATGACTCTGAGGTTCAAAGACCATAGGGAACCAAGAGAAGCTCACATACATGGGCATTATCTCGAGTTTACTCAATCAAAAATAAATTCAACTACCATAATTAGGGATAAAATATAAAAATCTAGGCCAGAAAACTATAAAGTCATGATCCCAAAGTGACTAAAGCCACACATTAGGTCAGTCCATATCTCTACAGGTGATTGAATATTATTTATTATTTATTTTTTTGATTCGTTTTTTATTATTTTGAATTCTCATGTTAAAAGTAAAACCATCACCAAACCTATGCCATTTGTTATGACACACCAAGAACTCAAAAAAATAACCCACAATCCAAAGTACATTCATTGTGTTTTTTTATTAAATGGATGAAAATATATACCGTGAAAGATCACATTGGACAATCGCACTTTCCAAAATCTATGACCATGAACATAAACTTTCATTAAAATTAGAATTAAGGAATGAAAATTTATTTGATATTAAATTTCAAAGTGTTCAATGTGTATTATCATGTTCAAGGTTAATGGAATTTTTCATTCCATGAATTTTTTTATTTCAAAATAATTTTTTTAAATATTTTATATTTTTTTGGCACTCAAAATAAATTTTTTATTTTATTTCCCCCACAAATTATTATAATATTGTCCAAAATTTTAAATTAAAATAAAATTTAGATGGGTGTAGAGGTATAAGATAAGAGTTAAAAAAAGTAAATTGAAAATGAGAATCATGGAATGAAGTCACTATGTGTTTGAAGTTGAAGATCTTGTTGTTCCCATTTAATTCATTGATATCTATGCCACTCCGAGAATCCTCATGAATGATAGTAGTATGTGTTTTTACAGTTACGAATTTATTAGAAATTCATGAATCTCAACAACCCTTGAATCTTATACCCCGAAAAAATTAGTACACAATGTGAACACCTTGAGCATACCATAACTAAAAATGAATAAAAACAAAAGTAAATGAGGAAAAACATAGTCGTTTACTTTAGAACTCCAAAAATTGAGTAAACTTACTGGTAAAGGTTGGGTTTACTCAAGAAAAGTGCTTTGTTTAATGTCATTATCCCAACATGGAACCTAAATATATAAACAAAATTCTATTTCATAGGTTGGATTAGTTAACTCCCCCTTTGTTTCATGTTTATTGAATGATTCAATGAATAGTTTTAACCTATGAACATTGAATTTGAAGACATAAAAATTTGTGGGATCTTGAACCTCTACTTACCCATGGGGGTAAAAATTATTTACCATGTAGGGACTACACTATCTTGACATTAACTTTCCGGGTGTAAATGATGTTTTGAACTATAGAAGAGAACATATTTTCCTAGTTTAAAGTGTTTGAATTTGAGATTCCAATATCGGTAGGAATGAAATCTAGATTTATTTATCCTTTAATTTTCATAAGCCTCCATAAAAATTTCCTCAAGTTCATTAAGATCTAATTTTCTATTTTCATTGGCCAAATAATGTCAAAGTTATTTTTTTTATTTCCCAAATGGTCTTATGATCAATGTCAACAGGTAAATGGCATGCTTTTCCATAAACCAACATGCACGATGAAATTATTAGGAACATTTTGAAAGGAGTGCGATATTCCCAATGGAAATCAATGAGTTTCTCAGACCAATATTTCTTATAGGGAATGGAAATCTGTTCAATAATTTGCTTAATCTCATTATTCTCAAACTTAGATTGAACATTGGTTTGATGAAGGAATGTAGTTGAAAAATTATGAGAAATCCCATTCTTAGAAATTTGTTAAGAGAATAGTAAGTTACAGAAATAGGTTCCTCGGTCAATGATTATAGACCTAAGAATTCAAAATCAATAAAATATATGCTGTTTCAAAAATCATATCATAATATGATGGTCATTGGACATAGTTATAATTAACTCTACCCATTTTTGAGACATAATCAGGTGTTAGAAGGATATAGGGATATCCCCTAGAGTTTTGGAAGGGTCCCATGAAATCAATTACCCAATAATAAAATATTTCAACAACTAAAATGGGAGAATGGGGAATTTGATTCTTTTTAATAATGGATCCTAATTTTTTACATTGAGTAGATATTTGGATGAATTTTTATGAACCCATACTAAGGTTAGGAAAGTTGAAACCACTTTAGAGGACCATTCTAGTGGTTTATTTGTAGAAAATTGACATCCACATACGTCTTGAAGACAAAATTTTAGAATGAACTATTTCTCAGAATCGAGAAACCATCTCATAATGATTTGATTAGGAAATAACTTGAAGAGGAAAGGATAATCAATCACATAGTGTTTTACATTAAAAAAGAATTTCATTTTATCTTGGGTCCCAGGAAATTTTGGAATGTCACCTATAACCAAGTGGTTTTGTATGTCATTATACCATGAAAAATCACTCACAGAATTGAGGTGCTCATTGGGAAATTAATCACACATAGAAAGGGGATGTGATTTATATTTAAATTACATCATAGAGAGGTGATAAGATATACAATTTTGAACACTGTTTTCATCCTCAATGGGTAGATCAAACATTGTAAGAATAAGGACCCATCTATTCCATCTAGCCTTGACATATTTTTTTTTGGAAAAGGTATTTCAGGGGTGAATGATCGGTGAAGTTAAGGATTGGTGATCCTAAGAGATAAGACCTGAATTTATCTAAGGAAATTATAATAGAAAATAAATCTTTCCCAGTGATTTTTTATATTATTTTTTGTTCATTTAAGGATTTTCTAGCATAAGAAATAACACATGGAGTTTTCTCACACCGTTTTCCTAAAAATGATCCTACAAAAAAGTCACTCGAATCACATAGGAGTTCGAATGAAAGTTTTTAATTTGGATGTGGCATGATAAGAGGAGAGATAAGAGCCTAAATGAGTGTGAATAATTATTCCTCATATATTTCTATCTATAAAAATGGAGAATATTTCCCAAAAGAGCGCAAGTTGTTCAGGAAATAGAGTTGAAATTTCTAATTAACCTTCTATAGAAACCAACATGTCCTAATAAGGACCTAACTTCCTTGATAGATTTTAGAGAGTGAAGGTGAAAGATGATATCAAACATATATTTATCAACTTTAATCCCTCTAATAGAGACCATATGGACATCAAAAGTACATAATTTACCATAAAATGGTATTTTCACTAGTTTTTAATGATATTATTATCCCCACATATTGGTAAAACCCTTTAAAAATTTAAAAGGAATCCCTAAAAAGTATCCCCAATGATGTATAACTCATCCATACAGACCTCTAAAAACCACCCCACCATGTCTGAGAATATTCTCATCATGCATCTCTTAAAGGTACCAGGGGAATTACAAAACCCAAAGGGAATTTTCTTGATGGAAAAAGATCCAAATGTAAAATCTAAGGTTATTTTTCCTTGATCCTCTAAGGAGACATAAATTTGATTATACCTTGAGAATCCATCTAGGAAGTAGTAGAATTGATGAACTTCCACTCGCTCGAGGACTTGATCAATGAGGGTAAAAGGGAAATGGTATTTCTTGGTATATGAGTTAAGATTACTATAGTCAATATGGACTCTATATCATCTAATATAACTTGTGGGGAGAAGTTCACCATCCTCATTTGTGATCACAATAATTCTAGCTTTATTTTGGATAACTTGAATTGGGATTACCCACTCACTCTCAACAATGGGGTAGATGATACCCACTTTTAACAAATTAATAAGTTATTTCCTTACCACATCCATAATATTGGGATTGTGTCTCCGTTGAGGTTGAAGAAATGGTTTGGAGTCAGGTTTAAGAAAAATCACATGAGTTCCCATGAGTGGGAAAATCTTGGGAATATTAGAAAGGGCCCATCCAATTTCATTCTTATGCTTTCTTTAGACATCTAGAAGCATCTGATCTTGATTGGATTCAAGAGAGGAAGAAATGAAAATAGTATAGGCTAAATTTTTACTTTAATAAAGCATAATTTAGTGATGATGGTATGACCTTAAATTCAATATCATATTGGTTAACACTTTCCAAATAAGTATGAGACTCTGGATCAAACTCTATTTCTTTTTCCAAATTTCTTGGCATAATTATTTCCCTTTGAATATAAGTTTCATGCACCATGTTGTCAAGATCAATGACATGAATGGGTATGGACCCAATGTTATTGATTTCACCAATGGTATCATTGATTGGTGATTTTATAAAATCATCAAAAGAACCATTTAAAAGAGATTCAAGCCAAGGAGACCAATTTACCTCATGTGAACAAAGGAAATAAATCTATTTTTGACATAAACATACTTCAAAAATTATTTGATATTCCTACAGTTCACTATCAACACTAAGAATCCAATTAACCTCATATATGTCTTTATAATCCATAATTTTATAGTTTTGATTATATATGTTTAGAACGAGGCTCGTTTTTTGGAAGGGTATTTTCACATTTCCATTCCTAACTCTGATGACTCATTTGATTGTTTCTAAGAAGGTATGACCAGTAATGACAGAGGTTTGATACCTAGGACCTAATCTTTGGGGACTTTCAAGTACAATGATGTCATCATGTTAAATTAAATTTTCAACTTTCACCAAAACATATTTTAAGATACCCTTAAGAACTCGAACACTATAGTAAATAAGTTGATGAGTGATAAATGTGGGTTGGAGTTCATCGAGCCCTAACTGACAATATGTGAAATAAAGAATTAGATTCATAGTATCTCCTAGATCACAAAGGGATGTTAAAACTTTATTATCTCCTAACTCAACATTGATTTATGGATATCCTGGATCTTTTAACATTGGAGGAATGATCCCTTGAATGGTGGTACTCACATTATAAACCAAAAGGACTTGGTTTTTATGTGAAAATTTTCTTTTAAAAGTGAACATGTCCTTAAGGTACTTTGAGTAGACAGGAATGGTTTGGATTGAATTATGAAGGGGAATGTTCAACTTACCCTTAGAGAATATTTCCTCCAACGTTTCAATCAGTTATAGTTTAGATTTTCCTCTCACGCGTTGAGGTAAGAGAGTTTTTTTTTATGTTTTTGGTGTGGTAGTAGTTTCTTATCATTATCATTATGTTTCTCAAAATATAGCAGTGGTTATTTATTAATTTCATGTTTTTTTGGATCTTTTAATGTTTATAGAATAGTTATTTCATCTTTCTCAATGGATTTTCCACTTCTTAAAATATTAATTACTTTTATTTTTTCATGATAGGTTAGTGTGTAAATGGATTCTACTCTTAAGTATTAGGATTATACCACCTGAGTAAACAAGGGTGCATTTATAATTTTAATGTGTTTTAGTTCATATTTTAGGTATGAAACTTCTGAGTTCATTTTCTCTCTTTTTTTACAAAACTGTTCAATGATTGGTAGAGGGACTGATTGGGTAGGGGCTTGTACTGGTTGGTTTATCCCAAGATGATACATTGGTTGTTGGAATGATTGTTGAATGGTTTTTTGATATTGGATAAGAGTATGGTGGTATTGGATTGGTTTTGGTTAGAAATGGTTAGGTTTTTGAAAATTTTGTGGAGGGTAGAGGTTTTTTTCTTGTGACTGACTAGGTTGTTTCTTGGGTTACAAGTTTTCTTTCCAATGGAATCTTGGGTGGTCATTATACATTGGATTGAATGTTTTTTGGTACTATGGATTCTGAAATTTTAGAGAATTGACCACCACTGGTGTTCCTCCTAAAATAAAATATTTAATGGAAGAGATGGTTGGTAATGTTTTGGTATTGTGGTCATTTTTGTCACAAATTGTGCAAATAGGGTCAACAATTTGATTATCATGTACATTCCTAAGATTGATCTCCTCGACATTCCTAGTAAGTGCAATCCGTTTTCTCTTAAGGATTTACCCTTCCATAAGGGTTTGAATTTGACTAGATCTAGGTGGATTATAATACTAATGTGATGTTTTCCATGTTTGTTTTTTTTGGACAATCCTTTTAGATACTTGTAATCATCATTTGGGGTTTGGGTTTTGAAGGTTTCATTACACATCATTTCAATGAATTGTTTGTATCCTGGAACCTACCCTTCATAGAAAATGTGAACTTGTTCTGGGATTGAGAATTCATCGATAGGTACTATATTGAGTGTGTATTTTATCTTTTCACATGTTTCATAAAATGACTCCCATTATTTTTTTAAAAAGTTTTTCATTATATTATTAAGCGTAATTGTTTTGTGATGAGGGAAGTATTTTTTAGAAATATATTTGAAATTGGTCCCAAGAGTGGATTGATGTAGGTCTCAATTTGTTTAACCAATTATTTACTTGAGCCTTCAATGAAAAAAGAAATATCCTCATCATAACAGACTAATGATGATGTGGTGGGAACATGGTTTCAACAATGTCGTTTCACTCTTTGACATGATGGAATGGAATTTCCGACTCTATCCCATAGAGGGTTGAAAGGTGGTTTGGGACATGAGGTTTGAAGAAATAATGGTATTCTACTTGGGAAGCATGCCTAATTCATTAGGCTTCATTGGTCCAGGTAGGTGTGAGGAATTCATTCATTGTTTGATCAACTACATTCCCCAAGTTTGGGGCTATCTCATTTTGATTTCCATTTTGGTTTCCACCTTTGTTTAGTAGTTGTTTTCTTTGAAGAACCTCCATTAAAATAAGTTCAATTTTCCAAATCTACGGTATTAGGAAGATTGTGATCTAATATAAATAGTTCTATTAGTTTACTTGACTCCCTAACCCTATGACTATCCACCCTTACTAAACAGTTTGATTGGTCAAGGGTATAGGCGGGCATGTGCCAAGAAAAGTGAAAAAAAAGAAAGGGGAAAAAAGAGAAGTTGAGTTGATAAAATAAAAATGGGAGAGAATATAATGAGAGTTGAGATGAATTAGTCCAGTCCTCATAAATAGTGAAAAAGTTTGGTCTTGTCCAAATTTACTCATGTTTTTATAGTTATCAGTCACTTGTAGTGTTTCTTAGGTTGTAAAATCCTCAGAGGCCAAAGAAGAATCCTAAAGACACATACGTTATTTGAATTGTTTTTGACTATGCAGTGGACAAAATTGGGTTAATTTTAGATTAGTTTAAAAGAGAACTAATAGATATAAGTTAATTAAAATTATGAGAAAATGAGTTGATCATAGGTTATTTCTTGGGGTGCATTGTATGAATTACTTTTTACGATATTTCGTTTTCATTAAACTGAGAAATATTCATTCAATGAAATCAATGTAACCCCACAAGTTACTGGTTTAACAAATTTACATACAAATTGTAATTACCTATACACTTGGAGGACCATATTCATGAGCACCCCTAGATAAATGATCTTCATAGAACATAAAAAGTTCAACGATAAAATTCAATAAGGAAGAGGAAGAGAAAAGATCATTTAATGAAAAAAATCAAATAAAAGAAATTTTTAAAAGTTTATTTAGTAAGAAATAACGTCCAATACATCCCCTAGATAATCCCTTGTATCAACCCATAAGAGGGTTATCCCTACATTAAATCTATTCAATCAATTGGAGTGAGAAGTAGACTCATGAGGGATGAATTGAAGAAGATAAAAGAAAACAATCACTCCACCGTTGTGTGATAAACTTCAAATGGTTTGGTGTGAATAAATTCACACCTTGAGGTAACAATATAAACTTGACATGAATAAGAACATAATAATAGTATAAGAATAAATTTTATTAATAATATAAGGTGAATTTAATGACTTATATGAGAAAGGAATGTTATTACAAACACAAATCAACAACATAACATTAAAATGAAACAAGGAACTAAAGATTCCAAAATTCCCCAACAACACTTCCTGAAATAGGAATTTTTGAAGCCTTTGTTGAGACCCCAATATTCCAAGTCTCCCCAATTAAATATGGTAGGCCTATGTGGGTGGAATGTGAAGGGAGAGTGGAATTTTCCACTATTGACTAATAATCTGAGCCAACGTGCATCCACCAAAAAAATGCGCCTAATTGAGCTTCTAGATGGAATAATTTGAGTGGTCCATAAAAGAAGAAAATGAATCACCTGCTTCCCCCAAACAATCAGTAAAATTTCATCCCAAACGAGTTTTTTTGAGAAATTATTTAAATGGTGGGCTATTTTTATGGGATGTAGAATCTAGCCCATAATTACATCCTCAAATTGGGTAGCCCAGAACTCCCTTTAAACATACAAATTACCTCTGGACACTATTCGATGAAATGTTCCTCATCATGTACTATATCTTCCTTTAAAATTTTGTAATCACTGGGTATAAATATTTCCATCTACATTAATGGTATAGGGATTAAATCTAGTTTACTTTGCCCAGAATTTACTAGGTTGAATGTCCAAAATAGTGGACTTCTAATGTGAATCTTGATGTTCTCAAAAATAATGAATTGTTCCTTATATAATGGGGGAATTGAAAATAAAATGTGAAAATAAAATCAAGACCATTTTGTTTTATGAGGTGTTCAAAATGTACCATTTAATAGAGTATTTTAAGAAGGAATTACAATTATATTGTGAGTTAATGTAATATTTGTAAAATGAACTAAAAATGGTGTTTATGAATAATTAATAAAATGAATATTATAATATAAACAATGAATATTATCCTATGTCAGTGGCTAATTAGTGTTAACATATTGGGGGAGAAGGGGGGTGGTAATATGGGTGGGGGCGAGGGATTAGGGGAGAAGGGGGGAGATGGTGGGGAAGGGTGAGGGGCAACGATGATTTCTTGGGGGAGATAGTGGCGAGGGATCAAGATCGGGCTCAAGGGGGAAAGGGGGAAAGGGGGAGAAGGGGGGATGGTGGTGATGGATCAAGGGGGAAGGGGGGACCGGTGGTAAGGGCGAGGAATCAGGATTGGTGAGATCATGCTTGGATTATGTATGGGATTTGGGGATATATGCATATATCCCATTGTACAAATTAACATTTTCTCATATTAATTTTTACACATAGACAGATATAAGTATACTTATGTATATGTGTAGAACAAATATATATATATATATATATATATTAAAAAATTCATTTTAAAATAATATACCTTTTATAATAAATTAGAATAAGAGATAACCCCACATTTAAAACCAAAACCTCTCTTAAAAATATAACTTATTAATTAAATGTTGTTCAAGAATTTACAAAACATTTAGTTTGAAAAATGAATTAAAATAGGATTTTAATAAACTTTTGATTAGAAAAAAACCTTATAAATGAAGTCAAAATCATGTGAAACTTTATTTACACATCAAATAACTATTAAACATAATAATTATTATGAATTTGCATCGAAACGATGGATGAAAAATACAAGAAAGGAAATTTCAAAAATTCCATGATGAAAAACAAAGGGACACCTAAATTAAACTCACCCCCTTGGGAAATGGTGCCATTATCCCACATCAACGAGGTCCCAGAAACCCTAGAGAACAAAGTGGTAACTAAATATCAAGAAAATCCTAATTATATTGAATAAAAAATGAAATAATGAACCAAAAAATAGACTATAATCAATGGAAATTCATCACCGTCAATGGTCATAGAAAGGATTGATCTCAATCATGGCTTAAAAAGCTTAGAAACCAAGAATCAAAAAATGGAACACCCAAAATTTGGCCAGGGTTTAGATATGTTGTGTGACCAGTGAGGGAGAGGACATAAATCATTAATGAAATTGAGAAGGGGGTGATAATGAGTGTTCATGGTAGTGAGGGGGAAGTGGCGATGACATGGGGGAACAATGTGAAGTGGTGAGGGGGAAGGGGTGGTAGTGAGGGTTTTGGGGACAGAGGGGATGGTGACGAGGGCTTGGTCTCATGGGGCTTCGGGGGGGGGGGACATGTGTTTAGGCTCAGTAGCTCAGTGAATATGGGGTGGGGTGGGGTTATAGGGAATCAATGGGAAGAATTTCATTTAAAAAAATGAAAAATAATTAGAGGTAGTTTATTAGAAACCATTAGTAAATCTTTTCAATTTTTTAGTGTTGGTTTAGGAAATTGTTTCTATAAAACCACTGTTAAATACTAAATTTTTTGTAGTGAAGAATGTTACACAATGATGATAACAATAAACCACATCATAATGATTGATTTTCCAATCCATCCTAATGATGACATAAAAAAATTGAAATTTAAAACTAAAAAATCTTATATCAACTCCATGCCAACAATCAACAAAAAAATATGGACCTAAAAACACCTAATATTTCCTCCTTACTAGAGGCATTTCTAAATCCATGATAAAAGACATGAGCTCCATGGGAAGTTTCAAAAAATAAAAAATTGGGAAGATATAAATGAGGGCGATGAACCTGAATCAAATAAAGTATTTTATATAGAAGATGAAACAAATAAGGTACCTCTCACTATCACTAGACCAGTGTAACCCACTGATGGAAACTCATCTAATGTGGAAAGGTGCCTTACCTTGGAGGCCTATGGATAGATACTTATAGACTTTGAAACTTATGACTATGTTACAGTGACCTTTTTTGATGATGATCCTTGACCATAGTGAGGTTTAGACATAGCCCGAGAGAATCAATGAAGATGGACATAAGTACTAAAACTATTACCCATATTTTATGGGGCATGAAAAGAAATCCATGAGTTTCTAAAATTGTCTCACCATTAGTAATTCAGGGGAATAATACTAGTTGTAATTGATGCTATAGAGTATTCTAGATATTGAGAACCACCTACACCACTCCTTCGATGCTCATGAAACTTCCTATACTTTTCCTGTGCTTCATTGAAGCTTCCACTGGGAGGAAGAGAAGGGGAATAAAAACCAATCTCTCCAAATATATCCCTATGTTCCATTATTTAGTGAACTATCATCTCCACATAGGTAATCATAAATAAATTTGATCTAATATTTAGTCACAAACCATTTAGGTACATTTAAGATATCAATTTATCATTCTTCACTACCAAGTGAGAAAAACTAACAAATTATGTGAACAAATTGGTGAACTCCAACACCAAAAACTCTCCTTAGTATAAGGATAGGAACTACAAGAAGGTCACCATCATTATATACTATGTGAATAATTAATTAATGAAGAGGGTCATGAATACCATACAATTCTAGACAACGTTCCAATCCTCATACATAATGGAATCCCACCATTGTTTACTAAAACCCTCATGTCTAAACACTATGTAATTCACTTGGATATTCTAAGGCGTATATAGAATTCAAATATCTGATCGATCATTTCCAACTATTCCTCCACCTCTTAAGGTTCATTTGTACCCTTAAAGGATGGGGGTTTCTAATGTATAAACTCTTGAGATCAATCCTTGTCTTCCATAGCTCTGATATGTACCTCAAAAACTATGTTCTAGAATTATAATACATTTTGGTCTATGAAATAAACTTCTCACAAGATAGCTTCAATAAGATTCTGATTTAGAGGCAGATCCCCTTGAGTAGCGTCCACTTCGCCCTCCTGTGGAATATATGGAAGAAGTCTCAGAGGCATAACACTAAACATATAGAACATGTGAATTGATCATAAAAAGGTAAATCTTAGTAAAAACCTAAAAACCATAAGAAAAAACTGAGATTAAGATCAATAATCAAAACAAAAAAACAAAAATCACAATATCTCATGGTTACTTGAGTCTAATAATGGAAAGAGATGACTAGGAACTCACCACAACCAACCTATACAATTATAAAAAATACTATATTCAATCTAACAACTTCCAAATACTGTTCATAACCATGACTTGATACCAAATTGTCACATCTAGTCCTAGATAACACATCCATTTAGGCTCTGAACAAAAATGCGGTAGGGCCCGAACGACATTACCGATCCCTATAGGTTGGTAGCAAGTATCCGGGCCTCAAAAAAACCTAGAGGGAATTAATTCACCCAACCTGATGTAGAAAACATGAAATATATCCATAATCAAATTAAACAATTGAATAAAAACTAGAAGAAAATATATACTATAACTGAATGAAGATAGTAGAAGTGATACGACTCAACGAAGTTAGAACAAGACAATGTACCAGTCTACAAGAAAACGAAAACTAATATAATGAAAACCACTCAATTTGATAATATGGGAAACATCCCACCATCTCACCATAATAAAACCATTCCCACATAACCAAAAAAAATCAACACCTCACTGCAGTACCTTGCCTTTTTTCTACATCAAAAGACATAACCATGTCTACACACCACCGAAGGGTTGTGTGGTGTGTGAGATAAACATGATTAGTAGGACCCCAAAATGTTTTTCCATATAAATTATTTATACAAAAAATCCAAATATTATATTTTTAAAGAAAATATAGTATGAAAAATTAAAAAATAGTTTATATCAAAAGAAGGGTCTATATTTCCCTTTTCCCATAGTTCCAAAACAAGATAGGAAAAATAATATCAAAGTATTATTTCTATAATCACTTATCAAAGTGAAATAAAGTAAATAAAATATAGATAAACACAAATCCAAAGCATATTCAATTCATTCCAAGGATCACAACAGGTCAGGCTAGCAGACTAATCATACCAAAATCAATGACTAGTGCATACTCAATCCCCAAGAACAACAGACATAGGGATAAGAGGAACACACACATGAGTGAATCTCCCATTGATGTCAATATCAAGTCCCTAAAACAACATGCCCAAGTAGTATAGGAACACACCAAGAGTGAAAAAACCAATAGTAAAAATGGACGATGGACCTAAGTTACACATTCCACCTAAGTACCCAAGGATTTTCATTTGATAAAATTCCTAAATAACATTACAAAGGGATTTTCACAATAAATTTCAAACAAACATTTAATTTGGTCAAATATTGTTTAAAAATAAATTTTACAATTCTTTTAAAATACCCATTTCTCTTTACCAAACCGAAGGGTAAAACCATATTTTATTGAAAATATGCTCACAAAAAAAATCATTTTATTAATTTATAAAACAATTTATAAAATAGGAAAAATAATGGTTTATTCAACAAAGTGTATAGATGGAACCACCTAACTCAATGGAATCCACCAACACTATAAAGAAGGAAAATGAATCAACGAAGGCCCTATAATTAATTCCCACATCATAGAATCACATTTGATAAAATAAATGGTGGGAAGAGGTTATATCACCACATACCTCATGAATCACACATGCCATACCACAACCGAATCAAAGAGTGACCCTTAGAAGAAGATCACACAATGTATCAATAAGAATCACATGAAAATCAATACATGATCAGTAGAGTCTATAAATGTGGTCCAATGCCACTGACCTGACTAATGGAAATGAATAAGAAAAAAGGTATCTTACTCTTAAAGTCATAATGCAACCACCATAGAAATCAAGCACATAACAAAGTGATCCAAAAGAATAAGAGACACCCAAAATAATCTTTAATAGACTTGGAATTGAATAAGGGATGATTAAAAGAGATTTAATTATGATTTAGGCTTGCATTGCATAAAAACTATTGGGTATGAAGGGTTTACATTATAAATTATTTATTTATTAAGTGAAATCCCCATGAAACATTTACTTTAAAACACATGTCACCACAAGTAAAAAAAATCCCAACTGAAATATTTATGACATAAGATTGGGGTTATGGTGTAAATATACTTACGCCAAAAACCATTTTCATCTATTGTTCCCCATGAATCATTTAAACTATAAACTACATGTTTAAATCATAAATGTTACCTAAAGGTTTTAATAAACACAAGATCTACTTAAAAATTCCCAAACCATTCCCAATTCCTTCTAAATCACAAGAAGAAACTCTTAAACATAAAATAGAATATACATTTTATCTAGGATGTTACACCAATTTTTTTGGAATAATAAATAAATCCATGAGATAGAAATGTAATAATTAAGAGATTGAAAATATTTTTATTAAAGGGTATACATCTCTATTTGATTTAGTTGTATAAAAAATGACTTGGTCGAAGAAAAGGAATGATATGCACAATTAGTTTGTATAGAAACAAGTTCCAAAAACTGATTGTGAGAAAGGATTGTTCCACTGACACATAATGCATAAGAAAGATAAAACCAAAGTGAGATGGTTTTATTATCACCAATAAAAGGGATATATTATTAAACTAGAATAATTAATTTTTATCCTACAAGAAATAGGTAAATGAAAATAAACTCTATTTGAAAATTTTATATGAATTCAAAAAAATGGATTCCATATACCAAAATTAGTTTCGTATTTTTGTGACTTATCTAATTGATATAATGTTTCTAGGGGGTATTCAAGAGAAACTATACACAGGTCGTCCATGTGATAGGCTTGATTGGTTATAACAAGTGTTAAAAAGATAAATTCATCAGAATTATACTTACCATAGAACTTAATTTGATAATAATTTTGAGCACTAGAAGTCCAAACCGACTTTCTTGGAAGGTGTCTATATGATAAAACCAGAAAGGGATAATAACACCGTCGAATTCAAATATTAAAAAAAGGTATAATTATTTTAAAATATTACCTTGGATTGAATTCATTCCACATGTTTGAAATAATTATATGGGATAATCATAGTCTTTCAAGTGAAAGATGTTGAAAACATATGGAAAAAATATTAGTCATATAGTTAGTTAAGACTTGGTTGAAATTAACTCTCTAAAGATTGAATTAATATAGAAACCTGAGTTCTAGTGAAAAATATATATAGAGGTAGATCTAAGGGTTTCTTAAACCTAGTTAAAGTGCATATAATAAAATGGTTTTAAAGTAGTAGTTAGAAAATTTTTAGATAGAATTATCACCAATGTCACATGGAATAAACCTTGAAGTTCAAGTGGATCGAATAACAACTAAAAAGATAGGGGGGGGGGGGGGGTTGAATCAATTGTCCCCTTTTTATGAGTTTTAAAAAAATTATAAACTTATCCTCTGAAAAATGTTAATATTTACTTCCTTATCAAATTTTATTAAATACTCATATATGAAGATGTAGGAAAGAAATTAAAGCATATACGATTTACAAGGTTTATCCTCAGTGTGAGAACCTACATCCTTTACATAGAAACTACTATGGGTATATGGATAGTAACTATAGTTAAAAAGTGAATAAAACTTATGAAAAATTCTGTAAGACACCTTCTATCTCCTGATTAGAAATATTATAATGACTCTTGTCAGTTTACAATGTTTATTTTAAAATAATAAAATAAAAAAGAATAAATACTTTTTTCAAAATGCTCTATAAACGCTTAGGAAGGATCCTCAGTCTGATTTGGATGGATTTGATTCTCTCAATCCGATGAGACTAGGTATTATGGACTCAGTATGATGAACTCATTGAAAATTTAAATTACACAAAAAATACTCAAAAAATCAATATAATATTTTTTAGTCTGATTGAATCAATATGACTGACTCAAAATGATGTTGGTCAATCTCAAACTGAAAAAACCAAACTCTACTCAGACATTTAATACGTCATTCCTCAGTCCGGTAAATAAAAATTTTAGTTGTATGATCTTCTTCTGAGATATCATTTCAAAAATAATTAACTTGGAATGAATTATGTAGCACTCAAAATTTTTCTCTCTCAATAAAAAGTTACAATTAATGTATGATCTGAGAAACTATTTATAGGAAATTCAGAATAGACAAGGCACAAAACTTGAAATCTTTCCCCACTTACTCGAATTTCAAAACTCCGAAAAACAATCACATTTAAACATCAAATTTGAATTCTTAAAAACATCTATAGATTTACACTAGATTGAATATCATGTTTAACCTATTTAACTCTTCATAAAACTTCTATAAATTTCTTTTCAATTATTCTTCATAATCATCCTTCTCAGACATTATAAACATTCTTCAAGCTAATGGAACTTACTTATATTCAATATGATTTATATTTTTCAAATAAATATTTCTCTTCTCATTACAATATACCTTTTTTATCAGCTCATTATGATCTTCATTTATTTCTTACCTCATTACAATCTAGCTTTCTTTCTCAGCTCAATACGATATGAATTTCTTTCTCATCTTTTCAAGAATTGTATTTCTCTATCAGCTCATTACGATATTCCTTTCTTTCTGAGCTCATTAAGATCTTCCTCTCTTTATCAGATCATTATGATTTAGATTTGTTTCTCATGTCATTATGTTATTCCTTTCTATCAAAGATTCAGTCTGATATAATCCTTATAACGATAGAATTCTCATTATGATAAAAATATTTAATATGTAACTTATAAATTCTTTAAACATTATCGTCTTAACACATTATAACTTCTAAAAACATCTTAGTTCATTACATATAGATTTCATAACATAATTATGATTCTTCTAATTCTTAAAAAGATTTTATCATGATCATTTTGATGATTTTCGAGAACACCATGATCGAAAATGCATCATCAATTTTTTATAAGGTATGGAAAATTTATAACTCCTAACTTCATTATCTTCCCTAAAAAACTCTTCAACAACAGTACAACTTCTTCACTCATAAAATTATTACTTTCATAAAAATACATAGTTCGATGGATCTTGAAAATCATACCGATGTACCTGAGACAGATGGTGAGTCTGATCAACAACTTCATGTTTCTGACCACCTCTAAATTATGGGATGCTTGGTATGATACTCTAAATCTGGTACTTCTCAGTTCGATATTATGTGTCTATAAAACATATATCATAAAAAAACATTTCTCTACCTTTATGTTTGGGTTATAACAATCAGTAACCTTCAACATTATTACAAATCTCATTATGATGGAATGGGTCTAATCCTGAATAACAAAAATATTAATTTTTAAAAAGGATAGTTGTCCACAAATACAAAAACTTATTTAACACAAAAACACCACAAAGGTTCTTAAATGTCCCCATTTGGATTAGTTGACAACCCTCGATAACAGATTTTTCAACACTCAATTTTTTTTACAACTCAAGTTTTTTAAAAAAATGAAGTTTTTTTACCGATTATCAAAACACAACCTTTCTCAAAAGAGAGTTCTCTATCCACACTACTAGAAAATGTAGTGTTTTTTTATATAATTCCATCCCTTGGTGGATTTTTTTGTAGCCATGTAATGATAACCCCCCCTCAATTTTATCTTTTACTATCACTTTTCTTTTTCTCTTCTCCATTTTATGATTACCAAATCTTAAGATTCATTAAATAAGGATACGTAAAAACATCATAAAAAGTAAATATTTTATAATTTATCTCCCCTAGTACAAAATAATCCAATGCATGATGGGGGTATTTTCATATGATGTCTAGGAAGTAATGGGAGGAGTTTGATCATGATGTTGGAGCCGTAATTCCACAAATCTTTCTTTAGTAATGGATTTTTTGAAAATCTCAACAATTTTATACTTTTTTGATACGTATTCCAACATAACATCTCTAGAAAAAAAAATCAATTTAATAATGTGAAACTGTATATAAATGTGTTTTGATCTTTAATGTTGGACATGATTTTTAGAAACATCAATTTCAATGTGATTATCCCAAAGTAGCTTCAACGGTTTAGAAACATTTTCATTCAATAATTCCAGCTAAACTTTCACCCACAACAATTGAGTACAAGATTGTGGAGCTGCAACATATTCATGTTCTGCTCTTCTCAAAGTTATTAAACACTATTTATTACTATTAAAACTCACACAACATTCACCCAAGATGAATGTTCCCTCCAATGATTATTTTTAGTCATTAAAATCTCCAATCGAATCCACATTAGTATAAACATGAATATTCTTCTTACAGTTTTTTTTATATAAGAGCAAATGTGAATTTGTTCCTTTTACATATCTCAGAATCATATTTTCTAGAAAAATATTTTATTATTTAGGATTAAATTGATACCTAGAAAATAAATTCACACCATAAAAAATATCAGTCCTTGAGGTTGTCAAGTAAATAATATTTACTATAAGCTTCAAAAAATATTTCTGATTCACACTTATTCTAGATTCATCTTTAGTTAACTTTATGATCATTGAAATAAGAGTAGAAATTTATTTGGATTTTTCTATCCCAAACTTTGTTTACCAATTCCGTGACATACTTTTATTGAGACCAGAAAATGTACTTTTATTTTTATTAAACTTACAAACCAATGAAGAAAGTTAATTCTATTAACATTGAAATATAAAAATTATTATTTATTTATTTAGAAAATCACTTAAAAATATTTTTTTCATCTCCAGGGAAAAGTATATCATCCACATAAATGAATAAAATTAGAGATTCAGAGTCAACATCTTTCACATATAAGTTTTTATCAACTATTACTTTATAAAAGTTCAACATTCTCAAACAATTGTACAATTCAGAATACTAGATACATGGGGATTTTTTAAACCCATACAATGATTTATTCAATTTGAAAACCTTGTTTTTCATAATTATCATGATGAAAACCACAATGCTGTTCGATGTAAAATTCTTCCCCAATATCAACATTCATAAAATATAACTTTACATCCAACTAAAAAAATTTGAAGTTCTGATGTTTGAAAAATTAACGTAACATTTTAATAGTTTCTAATCTTGTAACTAGGGAAAGAATTATTCAAAATCCAAACCTTCCTTCTATTAATAGACTTTCAAAACAAGTCTAGATTTGTTTATTGAAAAATCTTAATGTGCATTAAAATGGTTTCTATAAACCCACTTCATTCGAATAACATTTTTTTTCATGAAATAGTTTACAATGTTTCATTTTTATCAATATGATCCAATTATTAATTCATATAATCCATCCCATTCATTGCATTGAATAGATTCTGAAACAGATTCTGGTTCAACTTTGGAGATAAGTGATGTTTTATTTTCTAATCTCAACCTTGTTTGAGTCTGAACCAGATCTTTTGGATTCTGGATAATTTTTTCAGACTCAAAATGTTTTGGTATGGTAGGAAATTTCAATGTATCATTCCCAACTGCACATTCCTCACCACACGGTTCTCGTGAATCTTATTAAGGATATTTTTAATTGCTTTCACTATCCTTGGAAATATCTAGTTTATCCTCTTTGTAATTCTCAAAAACTTTTTTATGGCTTTTTTATTTTCAATTACTTTCAAATAAAATGAGTCAACCAACTTTTTAAAAAATTTCTTCAAAAAAAATTAACTTCTTTCATTCAGTTAATAAACAAAAAAATTTCATTCCTCAGCTTTCTCATCAAGCTTTCCCATATCTAGATTTTTTATTTTAAGTAAACATGGAATTCCAAAATCTTTGAAATACTTAAATTAAGGTTTTCTATTACACAAAATTTCTTAAGAATTCATATTGGTTTCTAGTCTTAATAAGAATCTATGTTGAATATGTATAACACTAATAATAGTTTATTTCAAATAAAAATTTGAAAGTTTGTATTCTTTTAACATATATTTTTCCATTTCCACTAAGCTTCTATTATTTCTTTCAAGTACTCTATTTTGTTGTGGAGTATAGGAAGAACTATACTGATCATTCATTCTATGATTCATTATATATGTTTCAAATGTATTGTTTTTGAATAAGGTACCATTATCTATTATCAATTTATTTCCATAATCCCCAATTTTTTTATCAACTTATTTTATAAAATACATGAATATCTCTAAATCCTCAGACTTATGTTTTATAAACATGATTTTTTTTCTTCAGAGTGAAATAATCAATAAAATTGATAAAGTATAAATATCCCTTAATTTATTGATGTATCATCAACCCACATAAATTAGAATGAATAAGTTCAAGTGGTCTGATCGACTGAATGTCAACTATTTAATCACTTTTTACGTCATATCTTCTTTTTTAAAAGTAACACAAACATCTTCATCTCCTATTTTCAACTCTAGAAAATAATGAACAACATCATGTTTTGAAAGTTTTATCATGTTTTTTACCCAAGGTTCCCATGTCTTTGGTGACACAATTGTTTTCTACTTTAGCACTCAAGTTAAAAGAGTTGTTAAATTCTCCTATTTATAAATGATTCCCACTGGTTCTTTATTATTTAATAATAACATTTAATTATTTAAAACCTTTGATAAGACAAAAAAAAATTATGAAGATAAATTAATTTAAATCATCACAAAGTTGACTTACACAAAGTAAGTTATGTTTTATCCCATCAACAAATAAAACTTCCTTAGATTTAAACTAATCTGCTTCAATCTCAGTTGTTCTGATTCTTCTAATTTTTAAGGAACTATCATTACCAAAGGTAATAGCTCATCCATAATGACATTCAAAATGTTTCAATATTTTTATACAACCTTTCATATGTGAGGAAAAACCATGTTCAAGTATCCATGGTATGTTCCTTTTACTTTTGAAGATGTCTCAACAACAAAGGCTATTTCCTAAATTTTATTTTTGAAAACATATTTTCCTTTTATACTATATGAAACATGTTCTAGAATGTGTGTCATACATCTTTAGACGTGATTTCTAGCCTCATCACATCTTCTATAAACCTCTTACAGACATTAAATTTTTTGTTTTTGGAAGGTTTCTAACATCTCGAGTTTTTAATTTCTAGCTTCCACTATGTTAGGAAAGTTACTCAACCTTCTTCAACCGTTTCTTTCCATTTTTTCAAACCATAATTTGGGAAGTGAAAATTTATGAAAAAAATTACATTCTATATTCCCACAGGTTCCACCACACCAGTAGTAGCCATCAGATACTGATTTTCTACTAAAGAAAGATCTTTCTATGTGGAATATTTATTGAGGTTGATAACTTATTTTTGTTTTATTATACTCAGGACATGGACCATCTTTCCTCTTGAGTGGGTTTTCATCTATTTTAGATGAAATATGTTTAAAACACCCTTTTTCCACCCAATATTTCCCAATATTTCTTACAGAACCTAAAATGTTAGAAAAACAACATGAAATATTATTTTTGGTGGGTGAGGATTTCACCTGATTCTTGATTTTAACTTTATTAGAAACTCTATAAATATTATATTTTACTTATAAGGCTTTTTTAATGTTTTAATTCATTATAATTAGGGTATTTTTAGACTCAAGATGTTTTTATTAAACCTTTATAACTTTTTATTCCTTATCCATCAGTTTTTTACTAAGATAATCAAACATATTTCCATGTACAACAATTCTACGTATTTAAATTATGTTATATTGAATTCATTCTTCCTCTTACATGATGAAATATTCTCTTCCTTCAGAAATTTTTTCACAATATTTCTTTATTACTTAGATTTATTTTTTGATTGATTTTTTTTCTCAAGACTTTCAACTTTTTTATGAGATGATACTCACTATAAGATTATTCACCTATTTATAATTCACCATTTTAGGAGTCTTTAAATTTTTCTAATTTTGAAATTAATGTTTTAATTTTTATGAACATTCATCTTCTGAAGAAGTGTTTTTAGTTGAGTTATATTCAGCTTTCTCACTGATAATACTTCTCTTATTTCCAGTAAAATTATTCTTAGGTTTGTTGGATAAATTTTATATTTTATCTTTTTTGTTCCACTTCTTCCATCAAGGATTTTCATTAGAATAATCTCAACTTCCACCAAATTTAACTTGGGTAAATTCATGAAAAAATGTCTAATTCAGCTACACTCAAAACATTTGAGTGGAAATTTACCACTATATTTTACTCTTCCATTTAGATAGGTCTTAGATATAAGAGACATGATTTTTTCGTTCAACTCATTATCCAATTTATCATTGGATTCAAAAGGATCATCAACATATGAATCTTGAATTTTCATTTTTATCCCAGATTTAAAATCGATTTCATCTTTTATCTTCTCTTTGAACATTAGAGCTTTTATTATTTCATAATCGATAAGAATGTAATAAAATTAATTAAGAGATAAATCATCCTTATCATCTAAAGAATAAATTTTAGAATAATTTTTTTTGGAATTTTACTCATAAGATTCTCCACAATTATAGAATATTCCAGGACAACCCCAAATCCTCTAATGTTGCAAATAATTTCATTTACTCTGGTGAAGTATTCATCAATTGTTTATTCATCTCTCATTATCATGTCTTTATACTTACTATTCCATATTTGTGGATTTGCTTCCTTAACTTTAATATTCTATTTGAAAACACTTTTCAGCTTATCCCATATTCTCTTCGATGTTCTGAAATCCATCAACTTCTGATAAAAAAATTTTTGATAAGAAAATAAGGATATAATTTCTAGATTTCCATAAACTTCTATATTTATCTTATCATGAAACATCATGGATGAATCTTTCTCAATAGATGGAAAAACAACTACGGTAGCATAAAAACATCCAAGAAAAGAGATAGAAGATAATGAATCATACTATTTCTTCATCAATAATTTTTTTCCATCAAATATAAAAATTACCATTGCAAGAATTTAGATTATTTATGATAAGGATTCAACATGGGAACCTTGGATCTGACACCAATTGAATTTATAGAGGACAAAATAACAACTAAGAAGGGGGGGGGGTTGAATCAAGTGTTCACTTTTTATGAGTTTCAAAACTTTTAGAAACTTAACCCACGAAAGATTTTAAGATTTATTTCCTTATAAACTTTTAATACATACTCATGCATGTAAAAGTAGAAAAGAATATAAAGCACACAATATTTAAAAGGTTCAAACTCAATGTGGGAACCTACATCCTTTCTACATCCATTCCCATGGGTCTATTGAAATTCATTATAATGAATAAATGAATAAAAATTGTGCCAAATACTGTTATAAACTTTATATCTCCTAATAGAAAATATTATACTAACTCTTATATGTTTACAAAGTTTCTTAATGAGAAATTGATCCAAAATAAAAGAATAATGACTTTTTTCAAATAGATCCATAAATGTTATGTCTGGACCCTCAGTCTGATTTGGATAGATCTAATTATCTCAATTCAATGGGGCTAGGTCCAATGGACTCAGTATGTTGAAATCATTAATAATCTTCATTACTCAAACTCTACATAAAAACTTAGTACGACATTCTTCAGTCCTATTGAATCAATTCAACTGACTAAAAATGGTGTTTTTCAATCTCAATCTGCACAACTCAAGTTCTGTTAAACTGTTCAATATGGTCTTCCCCAGTCCGGTAAACAAAACATTCATGTGTTTTACAATCTTCTAATATCTCAGTATGAAAATAATTAACCTAGAAAAATTATGTTGTGATCCACCTTTTTTTTCTCTCAATAAAAAGTTAAAATGAACGAATGCTGTGAGAAACTATTTATAGGAAACTCAGTATGGAAAATATGGTAAAATTGAAATCTTTCCCTGCTTATTAAAATGTTAAAGAATAAAAAAACACACACATTTTAAATTCATTTGGTACTTCTTATAACATTATCAAGATTTAATCTGAATTGAATATCATGTTTGATCTCTTTAAATATTCATAAAACTGTTGGAATTTTCTTTTTGAGTCTTCTTCATAATAAAACTTCTCATAATTTCTACCATTTCATTAGTCCGATGTAACTTCCTAAGCTTTAATATGATAGATATTCTTGAGTATCAGATTCCTTTGCTCATTATGATCTAGATTTCTTTCTCAAATAGTTGTGATATGCCTTTATTTCTCTACTCATTATGATATGGATTTCTTTCTAAACACATTATAATCTCCCTTTATTTCTAAGATCATTACGATATTGATTTATTTCTTATCTCATTACGACCTACCTTTATTTATCAGCTCATTATGATATACCTTTATTTCTTAGCAAATTATGATCTTGATTTATTTCTCATCTCATTATGATATTTTTTCTTTATCAGAGACATCCTGATGGAATCCTCATAACATTTTAATTATCATTATGATGGAATTCTGTTTCCAATGTAATTATCGACTCTGTTAACTTTTAAATTCATCAATCTTCATCAACATTACACATATGAACATCTAAAAAATTATCAGTTCAGTAATTATCAATATTATAAAATCATTAAAATTAATCTATTTCTTCAAAATATTTTATCAGGATAGTTTTCATTATTTTTGAGAACACCATGATTAGGAAAGCATTGTCTGATTTTGTTTAGAAAGTAAAAAAATTTCTATCTCATAATTCACTATCCTATTTCATAAAACTCTACAGCAATAATATGACTTCTTCACTCACAAAATTTTAACATTCTTACAAATTCCAACTTTGATGGATGTTGAAATTCATAATGATGGACCTGAGACTGATGTTTCATCCAATAAAAAACTTCATCCTTTTGACCACTTATGCATCCAGGGACTGTCAGTCTGATACAATGAATTTTCTTCTTCTCAGTATGATATTATGAGTTCAAAAAACACATTTTGTAAAAAAACATTTCTCCTCTTTTATATTTGCGTTCTAACTAATAGTAACATTAAAATTTCTTGAAAATCACATTACAATGGACTGTGTCCAATCCTGAACAACAAAACATTTTTTACAAAAATGATAGTTACATCAAATACAAAAAACACAGTTAACACAAAAATATCACAAAGTCTCTTTAAATCTTTCCAAGAAGTCATGCGTGAGACATAAGAGGAGATTAAAATAGTTATTATAACTCCAAAAGAATTAGTGACGGATCTATCACACATATCTTGATACTAGATGATATATCCAATAAGTACTTAAGAATGTATAAGGGATATCTACCTAATGATTCAAAATAATGAAACACTAGTTAAGAGGGTACAAAAATATTTTTTTCTAGATAAATATAATCTAATACCATTGTTTACCTATGTAAATGAGTAAGATAATCTCATTCAATCTAGTTGAATCCATATCTAGAAATAGTGAATACATTGCGGGTTCTGATTCAACTAAAGAAGAATAAAATATGTGGTGGTTTTTTCTAATTATTAGTATCATACTAAAGGTACTAAAAAATAATTCAATATTATGAAAGTGAAAAAGTAGATATACTTATGGATATAAATTCTGAGAATATTTACTCAATGAGGTAGAGTTTGTGATAGAATAATTTATATAGAGGAAAATGTGGAAATCCAAATGAATAAATCCATAACTTAGTAGAAGCATGATATTATCAAGAAATATTTAATGGGTTTATAATTATTACTTTATCTCAAGTTCAAGTGGGATTGTTTCAAAATTGGGTTCCCCAGACCCAAGTTGAAAAGTAATAGTTGATTACAAAATCATGAATATAAAAAATTATTCATGATTTATACTTACCATAATAGTGTCAAATATTGTGTGTCCATTATTATCAGGGTAATTTCATCAGATTATTTATCTTGTAAACAAGTTATAAAAGTTTCTAGCTATAATAAAAACATTAAAATACCATAATAATAACATTAAACATATTCCTTACGGTCTATATACATCATACTTACTGGAAAAAAATGATGTATGACTATCTGGTTGATGGGGATCATAAGACATTGGACTTATTATCATGGAGTTAAAATTTAGTTTTATCAAGTATATGAGATAATGAGGATTTAACCTCTAATAGGAACACCACATGTTTTAGTTTTCATTGGTTGTTCCTACCTACAAGTAGATGAATTGGTCTCTAGAGTGGAGATAATTATCAATGTGTTCCATTGGATTATGTAATTTGATTGAAGATGAGAACCATAAAATTTTTATTATGGAATGGAAGATTGAATTAGGAACATTATTTATGGTATGACATTGGTTAAATATTGTAGAAGGATTTTATCACTTCTAAAATTATGAGATATCTCAAGCCCTGTTAACCAGGATGGTAAAACCTTAATTAACACCATGACCATGGTGATTAAAGTTATGTATATATAGTAAGGTCATGAATAAATAATGTAATAAAGTATGATAACATGAAGAGTGTATCCTGATTTACCAAATATCATGAGATAAAGATAATATGTGACCAATGTTCATTGGTGGTTTTCATTTCAATAAATAAACCTTATATCTTTAGTGGCCTTGATGGGCTACTATAATCTGATCCTAGTCTATGAGTATCCGTAAATTATATTGATATTAGGGAATAAATGGAAATACCCAAACAATATTCATAAGTTTAACAAATTCTAGTGAATTTTATATTTGGAAATGATGGTATCTATAACACCCTAAGTTTTTATGAATTATTATTTTTTAGAATAAATTAAATTTATTTGATGGCTTGCATTGGACATTACACCAAATCAAGATTGATTTATATGAAATTCCAAGTTAATATTACACAACATAAAATAATTAGTTTATCTTTTTTAGGTGTAACACTATGTTTTTCTTTGGTTACACACAAAAATGAGTTCCTTCGATAGCTTTCATTACACACAAGACCGAGTTTTACTAAAATACAGTACAATGTTAATATTTTAATATAATAAGATAGTTATTACAACGAAGTTGGAGTATAGATGATGAGTATGTTTAAATAAATTATTAAAATATATATTTATAAAAGTTTTATTATTTATATATTTATTAGAAATAAAATACAATCATTTAAACTAAAATAATGTTTTCAAAAAAATAATATCTTTTTTAAAAGATGATTTAATTGTGTTCAGCGCACATAATATAAAAATTGAATTTTATCACTTTTAGAAAATTTATTTGAATAAATAAACTTCATTTCTGAAAGAGTAACATAAAAAAAATATTAGGGTTTTGTTTTGTAATTTTTCTAAAAAGATTCATTTTTTATGAATAGTGAAAAATATTGAATTTTAATTGAAAATCGATTTTTGATTTAAATAATTTATAATTTTAAACTATATTTTGAATTATGTTTAAACTTATAATAGTTAAATTATACATATATTAGTCTAATTAGGTCTTTTTACTCATTTTAAAATTTTATTTTAATATAAAAATATTTTAAACTTTTGAACATTTTCAGTTAAAAAACCGGCTTTCTCACCACATCTACAAGATTAATATAAAAGTAAAATCTTATAATTATGTGAATTTATTTTATAAAAATGGATTAAAAATTTGTAAAGATAATAATTTATAATTTATAATAAGAAAAACTTAATTTTGGCCAATGTGATAAGTGAAAATAGTTAATATTAATTACAGTGATTAAGGTAAAAAGAATTTACTTAGTGGTTAAATATAGAATATAAGGGATAACATGACCCTCCAACATGTAAAACACACATTTTATGGACATATTTTGACCCTTAAAACCATATTATATATTTTTAGGAGTTATTTGGATCACCATTTCATGAATGTTACCTATATAAAAAGTAATGTAAAAAAAGAAAAAAAGGAACCCTCCTTGCCTTTATTAATTATAAAGATTTAGGTCATGGATAAGAAACAAATTTTTTCAGTTTTATATATTATTTTTAAATAGAAATTATCTTTTTATTATAAAAATTTATCATTAATTTTTATATATGAATTAGTAACT
The DNA here is from genome assembly GCA_963277665.1 of Viscum album. NCBI lineage: Eukaryota > Viridiplantae > Streptophyta > Magnoliopsida > Santalales > Viscaceae > Viscum > Viscum album. The sequence goes on along the minus strand of OY728138.1, from coordinate 1,376,934,900 downwards.
TAAAATACTTAATAAATAATAATGTAGTGATTATTTAGTTAATAATAAAATAAAATAAATGATACTAAAAATATTAAAAGTGAAGAAAATTGAATCAATTATTGTATTACATTAATTTTTTTGATGAATATATCATGTTAAATATGTTTTAAATTAATAAATTAAAATTACAATATCTTTCATGATATTTTTAAATTCAAATTAAATAAATAATGTCAAAATTGTTATTAATGTTATTTTATAATAAATGATATTTTATTAAATTATTTAAAGTTAATAAAAATAAAATATTAGCCCAAGTGATTTTTAAGTGTTAATAAACATAATATATGAAACATTAAGGAACAAATTGTTATTTTATAATGAAAATATTGACCATAAATATTAAAAACATTATTGGTACTCTTAGGTTTAAAGAAATGTTTTTGGAAGTTACTTGTGCTTATGATAAAATTTATTTACAACACATATATGGTTTATATTTTATTAATTAGTTATAATATTATAAAATTATTGGGTCTAATATTTCTAATGTTTATCACTTTAAATTAGTATTAATGAATAAATTATCTAGGTTAGAAATTAGTTACCGTAATAAAAAACTAAAATGAAAAAATAAGGGAACTCAGAAGTAAAAGAATAACATTATAAAAAATCATTTATTTTTGTGTCGTGGAGGTATTTATAGACCTCATAAACCATAAAATATATTATTATCCAATTTTTTATCCACATGAGGTAATGTAGACCTCTCAATAGTGAATACTTTTGGATATTTATTAGAATGTCACTCCTCCTCCATTATAGAAGGGAATTCACTCTCCCCACTTCTTCACACCACTCAAGACATTTTTATTGGCCAAGACTAGAAGAAATCACTTAACATATTCTCTAATATCACCATAGAAGTGGAATAAATCCAACCAAGGAAGTCATTTGATGCAAACCAAATAGAGATACTTAGAGAAGAGGTAGCGTTCATTAACCAATGTTTCTGTTTTATTTCATCCTCAAACCCCTTAAATTATTTTTAAATCATGATTATATAATAACCATAGTATCTTAAATATAATTTAATGTTTTTATTTTAAGATAAAATATAAAATCACACACACATCCATAAAATGGTCTATGAAATCACCATTCATGTGTACTGTGGACTGCAACCTCATGAACATATATCGTTTTTTTTCCATTACCAACATTCAAGGTTTGGAATAATGATGGAAAAAATATATATATGTTATATATATGATATTTAGGAAATAATTATTCTTTTTGAATTATTATGTAAAACATAACTTTATGGTTTCTATTTTTTAGGAATATGATAATGTTGTTCGTGTGTACGATATACTATTGCCTCGCAAAGTGATGTGATTCGTTCACACTTTTCATAGAATGTATTAAGGATGATTTTAATATACATATAAAATATATATAACATTAAATTAATACTATAATGATAATATATATATATATATATAATTTACTTTTCATTCTTTCAATGCGACAAGAAAATGGAAATAGTGTTCATGCATACGTACACCCTACCATCTCCATGAACAATTTATTTCATTTCCTATCACTAAATTTAAAGGAATAATACTAATAAATATATACTGAATATTTTGGATATTAATATCATGTTTATAATTCTATAGATTATTAAATCATGATATAATTAAATGGATAAATAATAAAATGTTAAAGCATGTATGAAAAACAAATCGATTATAAAAGGAAACAAAACTTTAACATGAAATTTTTAATAAATGGTTAATATAATTTCCTAAGTAATATATAGTATTATATATATGACTAATATTATTTATTATATTTATAATAAAAAATATTTATTATAAATGAGTATTTAATTAGTACAATTAGATTCAAGACTTAAGTTATGGGATTTTCATATCCCATTTATTTTTTGTGAGATACAATCTAGGTTCACCACATATTTATTGTATGTGGTGTGTATAATACCCATGTAGGTATTTTATGATTCTTATAACTAGAATTATTAGGATATATATATGTATATCCATTTTATGATCTCTTTATCATGGGGTTTATGGTTAAAATGTTATCATCATGTCAAGGAGGTTTTTGTCTCAATTTTCCTTCTTTGCAATGTATGTTATGTTATACACATATATTATTTAATGAGGTGTATATAAAACCCATTTGACATGTTATATCATGAATTTATTCATCCTCATGATATATTATGTTTCATTCTATTTAATTCTTTCCTGTAATTTATTATTCAAACATACCAAAGTGGTAAGAGTTTATTGCTACAATTTCATTGTTTGTCAGGAATATTAATGATTATGCATACATTTTTGAAATATTATGATTCATATATCAATAATTATCATTAATTTTAATCTAATATTGTTATTTAAGATATATTAATTTAATTATAACATTTTTATACTCTGTTACATAATATAATTAAACAAATATTTCTATTAAAATCTGACTTTCTTTCTCTCTTCGATAAGAAATTAGTTTTATTTCAAAACCATGTTTTTTAAAATATAATAAAACGTGTTTTTAACCTTTTAAAAAAGATTTATTAAATAATTTTTATCCATTTTTTTCTTAAAAAAATATTTTCAAAGGAATATTCTTGTCCTTTTCCTATCAAGGAACTTTTATAAACTTTCTACAGTGTAAAAGGAATGTTTGTTTAACATGTACAACTTCTATAGATTTACCCACAATCATAGAATTAATTTATTTGAAGATTAATTTGAAAATTTACAAATTTATTTTGAAAGAAATGGTTTTTTAATATTCTATAAATCCATTTTTAAAGTGGTTTTTAAAAAATAGGTTCCAAAAAATATTTTATGTTTTAAATAGTGTATTTTAAATATGAAAGAAGTTTTTTGAAGAAATGTTTTAATTGATATTTGAAAATTATTTTCAATCTAATATTACATACCTTGATGTAAATTATACTTAAAAGGGGGTTTGATCCAAGGATACCACTCTTGTTCTTTCTCTAAATGGTTTATATTTATAGTGATGATTTTCTTGAAACCCGTTTCTCTTTCCATGGGTATACACTATTAAATTGTTTATGGAACCCTATTTTTCCACAGGTTACGATATGATCAAATGTTTGTGAATAATATCACTTTTCCATAGGTCATGATATGATAAAATTTTTATTATACCTATTTCATTTCATGGGTTATTATGTGATGAATGTTTATGATGTTGTGGAATGCATAGAAATTATTTCATTATGTGATAGGTTTGATATATATCTCCCACTAATGCTTTTAGTAATGATTTATATCTCATGAGATTTTAAAGGATGGAATGGGGAGTGAACTTGGTTTAGTAAGATACTTTTCCCTCTAAGATGGTCTTGTGAGTGAACCTTGACTACTAAGATGGTTTGGGGAGTGAATCCATTCCATTAATATAGACTTGGCAGTGATCCTAGACTACAATGGAAATCATTTTATATGTTTATGTTTTTTCCAAAATTCCTTGTCTTATACCTATATTTTTATCACATGGATTGTGCTCTTTGATTCCTTTATGGTTCATGTCTTTTGAACTGCCAATCTTTATTCCATAATTCAAGTTTGTGAAATTTTATTTGTAGGGTACATTTTTCTGTAGTTATGATCATTTTATCACACCCTTATGATAATGTTATTATTTTTTATCTCTTATATTTACCATTATTGAGTATCTGAGATCACCCATTCTTATCTTTCCATTACATAGGTTATGAAGAAAAAATTTATGTATGTTATGTCTATGAAGAGTAATAAATGGGATGTTTTTTTGTGATAAACATTGAAGTTATTTCAATAGATTAGAGGATTTTTCTCTAAGTTTCCAAAGAAACTAAACTATTATAGTCCTTGAGCACATGTTTTTGTAATTTAATGAATAATCATAAAAAATTATGTAATATACCTATATAAAAATCCTAGGTTGCTATAATTTGTATCAAAGGAAAGTATTATTTAACCTTTGGAAATTAGAAAGAGAAAACATTAGTGAGATATCTAGGGATATTTCTAAATATATGTATAAGGATTTATCAAAGGTTAAGTCTAAGGATGAGTCAAGGATTAGGAAAATGTCATGGAATTTTGGTAAAAAATAGAGGGATTGGTTTCCAATCAACACATACTTTTCAAGATACTACAATTGGATGTGGCTCTAGAATATATTGACATAGGGGTAACAACACAAAAAACAATGTATTGAGATCGAATCAATCATGAACTGCTGCATGAAAAAGGTCCTTACTACACACCTAGTTTGACACTCTTAGAGGATATTATTTGGAAATTAATGACAATTTTATAGACCACCATGAAGGATTTAAATATACCGTGACAATGAATGGACTAGGATAAACATGATGTGATGTAAAAAAGAAGGTGTCAAAATTTACATATCGTATAAGTGAATTTTAAGGATTATTTGGTTTTCCACTATGATTAGTGTTACTCAGATATTGATTTTTTTTGTTTTATCCTATAAAGGGAATGGGAAATAACTAGGTTAAAATTGAATGGGAAGGAAAATTTTCTAAGAAAAATCCAAATTAGCTAATTAATGTAGTAAATGATATTGTTATTATTTCTAATTAATTTCCATATAACATGATTAATAAGAGGTACCTTATAACGACCCAAACTTTTATTAATGAAAATTCCTCTTGATCTATTTAAATGTATCATTATGTAAAATGGTTATATGACATATTCACTTCCTTGGTTTTATGTTTTTGGATTTTGAAATACCATTATGAATTTTTATCGTTGCTAATATAATCGTTTAATAGTGATCACATGATTAGTAAAAATATAGGGCTTTAACAAATCCAATTTACTCACACAATGGAAGCGATGGACTCATCTAGTAGAATTTCTTCATATGAAGCCCATTTTTCGAAGCTCGAAAAGGGGGTATCATCACTGGGATTCTCTCTTGACCAAGCCCAAGCCGAGATTCAACACGTTATGCTTGACCAGAACCGCTTATGAGAGAAGTAGAAGTTAATAGAGATTACTACCCGAGCGATGTTATATGAGCCTCCCCCAGAGTCTTTCACCATCGCACACCTTATCCTTTGGCCTTATATAGGTGTCATAAGGGGTTATGTAACAAGACCCTAGCACTATGATTATGTACATTATTTTATAGAAAATATACATTCATTTTTTACTGTTACTTTATAAATAGTTTTTAAATAAAAAAAATGTATTTTTAGTTAATATTAAATTAAGAAATCTATTTTGAAGAATTAATGGATTTTTGAATTAAATAATATTTTAATGAAATATTGTTACTAAATTACTTTTTATTAAATATAAATGATCGTATAATTTTTATGAATACAATGGTAATTTTTATTAAGGGTTGAAAGCAATTTTTTTTCAAAACCCATGAAGTTTTGATAAATTTCAGTTTTTATTTTAAAAGTAAAAAAACACATATTTATAAAATTATTTGGATAAAATGAATATCATTTTTTTATTCATGATGTTAAAATTATCTAATGGTTAATTTTTCAAAATTTTCAGAGACAATCGATTTTTTGGGTAATAATTAAATATCGTTTAATTATATAATGTGATTTATTACATCACAATGACACAATAGTGATGTAATAAAATATTATAAATTAGTTGTTCAAAAAATATATGTTTTACCTTTAAAATAATATGATTTTATATTTTTTTTATTAATTTTATGGATCCTTAGTGGACCCTCCAAGACTTAAGAAATATTTTAACTTTTAAAAGAATTTCCTTGAGAGTGTGACTCACCTCCACATAAGAAAGACTAATATTTTAAGAAGTTATGCTATTAGACTTATAAAATATTTTTTTCTAATACCCTTCGGAAAAAACCATGGGTTTTTTTTTGTGGTTTTGATTAGTGTAATGTGTGGTGTCCAAAACATAAGTAATAAACAATTCTCACTCTTTTCCTATATTAATGCACCCAAGATCCCACTTATCTTCACTAAAAACCCTTAGATAATGTCCCTACTCTTACCACCTATCTATAGTATCATCCCAATGCACCCAAATCTCTAAATAATCCACTCTCAAGCCCCTACCAAGCCTTTGAGATCACACTTCCATGTAAAGGATTTCTTCCTTTTTCATTTTTGTCCAAATTTCATTATGTTGTTATACAAATTTTTTTCAATTAAAAATGTTGGGGTATGATTTTGCACCTCCCCAATACTGAACTTATTATTTTTGAATGATGAAAGACCTCATTCCCTCTAATTAATTTCTTCCATGTACACTTTTAACCATGTCAAAATTTAGTAAGAGATTTCTCTCTTCTCATTTTCATTCAAGAAATTCTTTTGTATTATGAATCTAAATGACATTACGTATGATGGGAAAAGTATCTATATGAATCTATTATAGTCCATTTAATGAAAATGCGACGAGATAACCATTTATTAATCATCAAAAAATTTATGAATTCTGATGTCACGCTGTTATAATGCTAAAATTGCACCGCGATTCTCCAAGCCAAAGTCATTGTGTAGTGAATAATATGCCCATTTCTCTATCAGGGGTATTCATCTTTACAAACATTTACTTATTGATTATATATTTACGTGTATATAATAAAATTTTATTTTTCATGTAATAAATGATGATTTTGAACGATTCCATGTTGTATGACCCTTATGGAACACTTATGCATGAAATGAAATGATTAAGAAGGGTGCGCCCTGATAATGCTTCAATGCATTGGGTAAAGATTATTATCATGATACGTCAAGTTCAATGAGGTTTTAATCAAGATAATTCAATTTTAATTAGGGTTTACTCATTTTAATTCATGTGCAATGTGTGTTTACTCATGCTCCATGTGCAATGAGATTTGGACCATGCTAATATCATGTTAAACATTGATGCCACATTTCCATGTTATGATAATCATGCTATATCATACCTTTATTTTCATGTTTATATTATTATCCATTTATAAGCCTATTTCATAACATTTAATCTATTATTCTTTTTATGCCTTGTTTACTCCTTTACTAGGCTTTATAGCTCACCCTTTTATTATTCTTGTCCTCAGGTTATCCCATGCAATGCTATGTATGAAGGAATGTTGTGGTCAGGTAAAATAATTTTTCAATAAAGAGTTTTACATTATGTTCTTAGTTGTTATGTAATGTTCCTAATTTTCCAAGACACTAGACCTATTGATCCTTAGAGTTTTCATAGGGAAATATTTATGTAATAAATTATGGTAATGTGTGTAATAAAGAGCAGGTTGGTTATAGTTGGTATCAGATGATAGGTTTAGTTATTTTTGGGATTAGGATTAGAAAACCCTGGTAAAATCCTTATGGATAAGACATAGTATGATAAAAATATCCCTAAATCTTGGTGAATAATTAGTATGTGGTTTATCAATCAAATACATCCCTATCTAGATACGAGAAGGTAGAGGAAGCTTTGGAACAGATGTATCTAGAGGAAAAACCTGAAAACACCAAATTGAGCTAGACTCGATTGAGAACTGGTTCACAAAAATGGGCTTTGTTTCACTCTTGGTTACAAAACACCAATGGTAAATGATCTGGTAAATCCATAATCATAGTATAAACCATTATTAAAGGAATAAAAAAATTCCTCTAAGAATATTTTTTGGGAAGTAGATCATGGTTAATATAGATTGAAGCCTATAAAATAATAAGATAAGGAAATAAAAGTAATTAATAAGTTATCCCTTTATTTCATTGGATTACCTTTTATGTGTTACCCATAAATTTCCTTTTTTTTTCTAGCCAATGGCTGGTCATGGGAGGACTCTGGCTAGAAACCGATGCAAAGATCAATGTGATGAATGGTCTAATGAGATGCCAAATCTGATGGGAGCGGGAATCACAAACTTTGTCATGAAAATATCTCAGTTAACTCAAGTTTTGAATAGAAACACGGTTCAATAGGAACGTTCAACCCCCTCCACTAAGAAAGAAAATTTCTCAATCAAGAGCTTCACAAGAACAAGGCCTCCTACTTTTAATGGATCATTTGATCCCTCAATCAACAATGGTTCAACTCCATTGAAAAGATCTTATCCACCCATCAATGATCCGAACAAGATAAGGTTATTCTAGATGCTTATCGTATGGAGGGTGAAGCTGATCAATGGTGGACATTGATCAAAAATATGAAGCACGAGGAGGAGATCAAGGCATTGGAATGGACGGATTTTTAGAAAATGTTTTTCGATAAATATTTTCCGCACACCATTAGACTTAAGATGGAAGGGTACGTACTTTCCCTCAACAAAAAGACAACTAATACATTGGAGTGTATATGGAAAACTTAAAAAGGATTGCATGATATGCCTCCAGCTTTTTTTACCCCCTAATGAAAGGTTGACTACTTCTTTGGTGGGATAAAACCTAGACTATATAAATCCCTAGTGATTCATGACTTAGATAGCTATGAAGAAATTGTCCAATGTTCCCTCAATGTCAAAATGGAGATTAGAGAATATCATGGGTATCATGGGGGTAATAATCATAAGTTAGAATTTAATTCTGTAGGTCCTATGGATATATCCAAAGGTTTTAAGAAAATATAGCTCCCCACTTTCCAAAGGTGCAGAAAGAAGAAACCTAGAAATTGCTAGAATGGGATGAGGAAATGCTTTAGGTGTGGAAGATAAGGGAACCTGAAAATTAACTTCCGACAAGAAAAATCCTTGGCTGAGATAGAGGAGAGGAACACTTCATTTGACCCTCAACTCATTGTTCATTGCTTCAACTACAATGAACCAGGGAACTTTGAAAACCAGTTCCCTAAGACAAGGGTTTTCATAGGCAAGCAACAACCTCCAAGACAGTAAGGGTGAGATTTTTCCATCACTATAACCAAAGTGAACCCAGACAATGAAGTGGTGACAGGTACACTGGTTATTCATTAAGGAATAGTGAATATACTTTTTGATTATAGTTCAATGAATTATTTTATATCCTGAAAGTTTAGTATAACAATCCCAACACCACCACAAATCATAGAAGTAAGGATGTCAGTGAGAACAAAAAATTGGGAAATCATTGAATCCCATAAATATAACTCATCCCCCATCATAATTTGTCAGTTTAAATTCCCATAGAACCACTTCATACTTTCTCTGGTGGAATTTGATGCAATTCTTGGCATGGATTGGATTTCCCTATATAGATCCAAAAAAAATTCCATGATAGGGGAATTACTCTCCATATGGAGAATCGACCCCTGGTTCTATACTAGTGAAAGGAGGGGGATGAATCTTATTTAGAACTATCATCTTAAGAATGGATATTACAACCCTATGAGCACGCGTATCTTTCTCAGATGATTGAGTCTAAGGAAGAAACCATACTTGATGACATTCCAATTGTGTGGGAATTCACTAAAGTGTTTCCCAAGTAATTCACTTGTCTTCCTCTTGGAAGAGATGTTTAATTCTTAGTTGATCTTATACCTAGGGCATTGCCAATATCCAAGAATCTGAATATAATGGCTCTTGTGGAGCTTCAGGGGCTTAAGAAACAACTACATAAGAACCTGGATAAAGGGTTTATATGCCCAAGTGCTTCACCATGGGGTGAAATAGTCCTCTTTATCAAGAAGTAGGATATTTCAATTCACATTTGTATTGATTATCATGAGCTCAACAAAATCACGATAAATAACAAGTATCCTCTTCCCCAAATTGATGACTTGTTCGATCAGCTACTTGGAGCACACTACGTCTCCAAGGTGGAATTGCGGTCAGGATATTACCAAGTAAGGGTGAAGAAGAAGGATATCCCCAAGGATTATTTTTGTACAAGGTATGGGAACTATGAATTCATAGTTTTGGCTTTAAGACTCACTAATTATTAGAAAATCTTCATGGACATGATGAACAGAGTCTTTAGAGTTTACCTTGATGAATTTTTTGTAGTCTTTAAAGAAAATATTCAAATATACTCCAAAACCAAGGAGTATCATGATGGGCATCAAAGAACTATACTAGAGACCTTCCAAAAGGATAATCTCTATGAAAAGTAAATCATATACGTGTTATAGTTAAAGGAGGTCTCATTCATGGGTCATATCATCACAAGAAAGGAGATATATTTGGATCCCTCCAAGACAACAACAATTGAGGGATGGTCAAGGTCAAAATCAGTAATAGATATCCATAGCTTCTTGGGGTTAGCTGGATATTGTCACCGATTTGTGAAAAATTTATCACAATTGTACAACCGTATTACCAAGCTAACATGGAAGGGAGTAATGTTTTCTTGTATTGATGAATATGAAGAGAGCTTCAAGGAGTTGAAAAGGAGGCTTATCACTATGCCCGTGATCACACTACCCACATGTGGAGAACTTTTTATGGTATTTAGTGATGCTTAGAAGAAGGGACTAGGATATGTATTGATGCAAAATCCCAAAGTCATTGACTATTCTAAAAGGAAATTGAAATATAATGAGAAAAACTATCGAACACATGATCTGGAGCTGGCTTCACTAATCTTCACATTGAAAATTTGTCGACATTAACTCCTTGCTGAGAAGTGTGAAATATATACAGACCATAAAATCCTCAAGTATATATTCACACAAAAAGAGTTGAATATGCTTCAACGAAGATGGTTAGATCTGATCATAGAATATAACTTCTGAATCCATTACCACCATGGGAAAGAGAACAAGGTGGTAGATGATCTATGTAGAAAAGACCCAATAATTATATCATTAATGATAATTGAAAAGGATCCAATATTCATATATTTGACGAAGATAGAAATGGGAATCATAAATAAGGGAACATCATAAATCCTTTCACAAATGATTCCTCAACAATATCTTTTGGAAAGGTTAAAGGATTCTCAAAAGGATGATGTAGAAAATCAGAAGAAATTGGAAACTACCAGAAAAGATAAATCCTTGGAGTTTAATGTTAATGAAGAAGGAATTGTGAGATTTGGTTCAATACTATGTGTTCCATAAAATCTGGAGTTAAAGAAATAACTTTTGGATGATGCACATAGTTCGAATTTCTCTATTAACCCAGGAAACAAAAAGATGTATCGAGATAACAGAGAGCATTATTGGTGGGAGAACATGAATAAGGAGATCATTGTGTATACATAAAAGTGCCTGGTATATTAGCAAGAAAAGGCTGAGAGGCAGAAATCTAAGGGGATGAGGCAACCATTACCTATAAAATCATGTAAACAAGAGAACATCACCAAGGACTTTGTCACCAGACTTCCGAAGAGATCCAAAGGACATAATGCTATCTAGGTTTTTATGGATCGTCTTACAAATACTGCACACTTCATTGCAATTCGAGAGGATTTCTCACCAGATCTACTAGCATGGATATCCATTATAGAAGTTGTAAGGCTGCATGGAGTTCCACTATCTATTGTATCTGATTGAGATCCAGGATTCACCTCTATTTTCTAGAAGAGTCTTCAACATGCTCTCAATACTGATCTGATCTTCATTATGACTTATCATCCTCAAATTGATGGATAATATGAGTGGACTATCAAAAAACATGAGGAAATGTTGAGAAAATGATTAATGGAATTCAAAATATGATGGAATCAATATCTTCCTATGGTTGAGTTCTATTTCAATAACAGTTTCCACTCAAGCATCAAAATGGATCCTTATAAATCCCTTTATTAGAAGAGGTGAAGAACACAAGCATGTTGGGATGATGTTGGAGAGTGAAAACTCCTATGTTCAGAAATGGTTGAAGAAATGGTGGAGAAGGTTAAGAGCTTCTAGAAGCACATTATAGCTTGTCATAGTTGAAAAAATAGATATGATGATAATCATCGACCAGACCTACAGATTTATGTTAGAGACATGGTCTTCCACTTCATGTCATAGTGGAAGAGGGTTATGAGATTTGGGAAGAAGGGAAATTATAGTCTAAAGTACATCAGCCATTTTGAGATCCTTAATCACATTGGAGCAGCGACCTATTGACTAGAACTCTCACTGAACCTATCTCAAGTACATGATGTATTCCATGTATCACTCTTGAATAAGTACATACCTTAACTATAACATGTACTCAATATAGAGGTGATACCACTGGAGAATGACCTATCCTATAATGAAAAGAAGGTGATGATCTCAGATCGTAGGGAAAACGTACCACGAAATAAGACAACACCCCTTGTCATGGTGTTATGGTGAAACCACATGTTTGAAGAGTAAATGTGGGAATTAGAGGAAGTGATGAATCATAGTTACCCACATCTATTTTAGTGTGGGAAAATAAAATTTTGAGGGTGAAATTTCTTAAGGTGGGAAGATTGTAATGAACCAAAATTTTATTAATGAAAATTACTCTTGATCTATTTAAATGTATTATTATGTAAAATGGTTATATAACTTATTATCTTACTTGGTCTTATGTTTTTGGATTTTAAAATACCGTTAAGAATTTTTACCAGTCCTAATATATCCATTTAATAGTTATCACATCATTAGTATAAATATAGGGCTTTAACAAATCCAATTTACTCAGACAAATGAAGAGATAGCCTCATACACTAGAATTTATCTATATGAAGCCCATTTTTCAGAGATTGAAAAGGAGGTAGAATCACTGGGCTTCACTCTTGACCAAGTCCAAGACGAGCTTCAACATGTTAATCTTGAGCAGAACCACCTATGGGATAAGTGGAAGTTAATAGAGATTACCACCAGAGCGATGTTATTTGAGCCTCCCCAAGAGTTTGTCACCATCACACACCATACCCTTCAGTATTATGTGGGTGTTATAAGGGGTTACGTAGCTATATACTATCAATATGATTTTGTACATTATTTTATAGATAATATACATTAATTTTAATATTGTTACTCTGTAAATTTTTTTTAAATAAAAAATGGTATCTTTAGTTAATATTCAATTAAGAAATGTAGGTTTTTTTAAAAATTATAAATTCACATATTTATAAAATTAATTAGATAAAATTAATATTATTATTCAATTCAGGACAACAAAATTATCTAATGGTTAATTTTTCATAATTTTCTGAGAGAGTCGAATTTTTGGGTAAAAATTAAATACCATTTAATTATATAATGTGTTTTATGACCTCAAAATTACTCAATAGTGATGTAATAAAATAATATAAATGGTATTTCTCCTAATATATGTTTTAAATTTAAAATAATGTTATTTTAGACTTGTTTGATTAATTTTATGGTGCATTAGTGGACCCACCGGGACATATAAATTTTTTTAATTTTTAAAATGATTTCCTTAAGAGTGTCACTCATCTCAACATAATAAAGCGAAATATTTTAAGAAGTTAGTCAATTGGCCTTATAAAATAATGTTTTACACTACCAATTGGAAAAACCATGTGAAAACCCATGGGTTGGTTTTTGGGTTTTATTAGTTTAATGTGTGGTGTCATAAACTAAAATAATAAACAATTCCCTCTCTTTCCCCATATAAACCCACCCAATCTCACACTTATCTTCACTAAAAACCCTTGGATCACGTCCCTACTCTTCCATAATATCTCTAGTATACTCCCAAGTCACACCAATCTCTTATGAATCCTCTCTCAAGCCCCTCCCATGCCTTTGGTATCACACTTCCAAGTAAGGGATTTCTTTCATTCTCATTTTTGTCCAAATTTCATTAGGTTGTTATACCATTTTTTTCAATTAAAAATGTTGGGGTAGGATTATTAACCTCCCAAATACTTCACTCCTTATGTTTTAATGATGATATAGCTCTTTACCTCTCCTTAATGCCTCCCATTTACACCTGTTACCATACCGAAATTTTTGAAGGATTTTCTCTCTTCTCATTTGCAATCAAGCAATTATTTTATATTATGCGTCTAAATTCCATTACGTATGTTGGAACAACTATCTATATGATCCCTTTACTATCCATTTCATTTAATTATTATGAGATACCATTTTCGCACTCGTCAACCATTTTTATGAATTCTTATGTCACGTCGTTATGATGCTGAAATTGCACCATGATTTTCCAAGCCAAAGTTATTGTGTAGTGAATACCATGCCCATTTATCTATCAATAGTATTCACCTTTATGCACATTTACCTTCTAATTATAAAATTTTATGTCTGAATTCCAAAATTCCTTTATTGTGGAATAAATGATAATGTTGAATGATTCCATGTAATATGATCCATTTGGAACACTTATACATGAAATGAAATGATTAAGAAGGGTGCACCCTGATAGCGCACACTCCAATGCATTGGGTAAAGATTAGTTTCATGATACGTCATGTGCAATGGGGGTTTACTCATGCATATTAAAGTTAAATGAGAGTTTAATCATTCTAATTCAAGTGTATTGAGGGTTTACTCATGATCCATGTGCAATGAGCCTTGGCTCATGCTAATAGCATGATAAACATTGTAGTTACATTTCCATGTTTTGATAATCATGCTATATCATGACTTTATGTTCATGTTTCTTTTATGATCCATTGATATTCGTATAGCCAAAGATGTATTTTATTCTTTATGTTATGCCTTTTTTACTCCCTTACTGGGCTTTATTTCTCAACCTTTTCTTATTCATGTCCTCAGGTTATCCCATGCAATGCTAAGTACGAAAGAATGTTGTGGTTATGTAAAAGAAGTTTTCAATAAAGATGTTTTACTTTATATTCTATGTTTTTATGTAATGTTCCTAATTTACCAAGACACTAGACCTCTTGATCCTCAGGGTTTTATTAAGTGAAAATTTATGTAATTAATCATGTTAATGTGTTTAATAATGAGTAGAGTGGTTATATACCTTAACCAACTCTCAGACTCACCAAAGAAGAGAAGGAAAGAGTTCTATGAGAGATTAGGTGATGGTAACCATGGATGAATGGTAATTCAGTTTCTTATATGTCAAAAATTAGGGAAGAAGCAGTCAATGGAATGCCTCAAATGAATGAGACATGTATTACGTGAGGTGAATAAGGCCATAGAGTAAGTAATTTTAGAGGAAAAATGAATATTTTAGTTAATGTAATGTTTGGGGATATTGGTACCTCTAAGGTATTATCAACATTTGAATGTTTTATGTGTGTAAAGTATGTTATTATGAAAATTAATGTTTTTGGGGGAATTTCATGAAGGAAATTATAAAGGTAGTATGATTAATGGTTTTTATGATGATGATAAATAGACCATGAATGATGCATAAAAGGTATGTTCTTCTCTAATAATATTTTTTATAAGCATGATTAAATTGAGTTTCATGAATGCTAAGAGATTATTCTTATTTCATATTTTTTAAAAGGGGTATTAAGTAATAATATGATGAATCCTGGTTAATGGGTTGAGAAGGAAGTGGGATGATTAAAGTGTATATGAATTAGAATTCACAAATTATGTTATATGAACCATGTAGTATATGTTTCTCATTAATGATTTTTAAAATTTTATTGAATTGTGTTGATGGAATAGAAATTTAATTTAATGAAAAGTTGATATTTTTTATTAATTTAAGGTAACACATAATTTTTTCTTAATATCAAGAAAATTGTTTTTAGCTTGGATAAAGAGACAATTGATAGGGATAATGTAAATTGGATAGTATCGATGACCTCAAAACTGTTAAATTATTTTTTGAAAAAGTTATTTATGTTATAATTGATGAATTTTGAAACATTTTGGACTTAATGAATATATACAACATTTTTTGTTCTATGTAACGAATTAATAAGAATGTATGTATTGAATATTATTTTATGGTAATTCAGGTTATTACCATATTTCAAGATAATACCAGATGAAGTTATTCACATATTTGGAATGTGATAATCAATAACTACTTTATGATATATATTTTTATAAATTTTGATATGATTTTGGAAAATTTAGTGACCTTATTTCTAATTTTTTGTATTTTCATGTTTCAGAAGGGTTAAAATTTTATCCATTCATGAAATGTTTTATGTTGAACTTTGAATGAGGTTTTAAAGACTAATGTTATATGCATATTGGATAACCTATTATAACCATAGTTTTGTGATGATAACTAAATATATACATAATACATTATCATTCTCTCTATGGATCTTATGATCCGTTAATGCTTTAGGGAAAAAAATTGTCTTCATTTATTAGAACTAAAGATTTATCAAGGAACAAACAAGGGTGAGATTGTGAATATGAAATAGAACAAAATCAAGTATGTATATCCTCTTGTGAAATTATATAACTTTATTAAATGGATATTTTAATAAAAATGTTATCCTAGTGCCTTCATTTTTGATGAATCAAATAGTCCCTTAGATCATCACTTCTTTATGGTTTTGTGCTTTTTAACTCACTTTGGATCACCCTATTTTTAATGATTATTGATCTATATCAGTATCAATAATTATTTATGATTTTATTCAATGTCAAAATATTCACTTCCCAGATATGCTTTCCTATGTGGAAACCTAATTATGAGTTACTTTAGGTAACAAATCGCACCACGATTTACTTTTTCATTTGCACGCTTACACCACAGTGCTAAACATGTTTAATGTTATAAATTATAAAAATAATAAAAAATTTCATTCCATGTTAGAATCATTTATTTTGTGTTTATCACTTTTAAAAAGCACAATGTTACATGTTTTGATGATTCCATTTCTTGAGGAGGTGATTTGGAGGACCCAAAGATGATATGGAAGGAAAATGGGCCAAAAATGCATGGGTTCCATGAACACCTGTCCACTGTTGGGTATAGTATGAAACCTCCATGAAACCAAATGGGATGTGATTTTGGGGGATGGTACAAAAGTAAATTTTCTATAACTCTTATAAAGACACCAAATCCCCATTCATCCATTTATGGGCCCAACCAAAGTGATATGTCTAAGCCACTAAATCTGCACAAAGTCAAAAGTTGTGTGATGTCTATATCTCAAGATATATGTGTCCAAATGAATCCAAATTTCCAGTGGATATAGAAACGATGTGGGGGAAAATCATTATAGTATTTTCAAAAGCGATTGAACACTTTTTGGAGGTTGAAAACAACGGGACAAGTGGTTTTACAATATCTGTGTGTCCAAAACCACTTCCCATTTTTATATATAAAAGAGCACCATGGGTACCTCATTTAGGGAGTTCAATCCCAGATCCATGTTCTTCCATTTTGGAGTCCTATAGAAGTATCCCAATCATCGTAGAAGTTCTGGAGGCCCCTATTCTCATAGGGGGATCAAGGATGAAGTAGGAGTTCCACCCGACTTTCCTCCTCCTCCATATGTCAAGATAAGCGATGAGGTATCATTGCGAGGGATCTACACACATGAATAGGGTGTTCTGTAACATAATTCTATAATAGTTTTGTTTATATTGTGGGTTTTAATTGTTCTTTTATATGTATATTAACTTTTTTTGATGCATTTAATTGAAACACTTCTTATTTCATAACCGGTCGGTGTGTAATTTTATGTGTGTGACTTGTGTTGTTCTGATTGGACAAAATAAGACCCTACTTCATTCCCAAACATTTAATATTTTAATGTTCCATTACAAATCTTAATTCATTCATAGGTTCTGGAACTTTACTATACAATTATTATGTCATGTTATAGTCCTATTTGTGTCATTTTAGGGAATGTGGGTACCTAAGATCTTGGTTAACCCTAAATCAAAGGATTACACCAAAAACCTAATAATCAATTAATAACAAGGAACTTTTCAACTGGTCTAGTGACTTAGAAATGATAACATACCTATCATATATTTTCAAAATCTACGTCTTTCTCAACTATTAAACTCTTTAAATTAATTTAGTTTCATAAATCTGTTTTCAAAATCACCTCTTTTAGTACTTCTTATTAAAAAAACACACTCTAAACCCACAAATTCTCCTTGAGATATGACCTAGAATCTACCCTAGATAATAAATAAACCTTAAAATCATAACCAATTTGATGTTTCACGACAGCATGTTAAAATTTTGGCACCGTTTCTGAGGAGTGCTTTGGTTTTGGTGTGTATTTTTTATTTTGTTTTTGTAAATTTGGTGAATGTTTTTTTGTTTTATCTTATAAATTTACATTTATTTTTGTGTTCTAATTTATTTCATGTGTGGGTTCTATGTATGTTTTATTATACTTAGGGAGACTTACATCCTTTCAAACCCAAACCAGAGAGGATCCCACATCAGTGACCCATAGATACACAAGAGGAACCTTTGAAGGAGGAAACAAAAAACATCAACACTCATCTTGATCCTTCTTCTTATTCTTCTTCAGGTTCCCACATTAAAACTGAAATTAACATGAAGAACATGGTTGAAAATAATCTAACACTAAAATAACTAACCTCTCTTGATGTTGATATCCAACCCAAATATATTCAAATTCGAAGCGAGGCACCCAACCTCGAACTAAAATCTGGTTTAATTCATTTATTACCAAGATTCCATGGAATTCTTAGAGAAGATACACACAAGCATCTAAAATAATTTCATATTGTGTGTTCTATAGTAAAACCTGAAAATGTGGATGAAGAACATGTGAAGTTAAGGGCATTCCCTTTTTTATTAGAAGGCACTATAAAAGACTGGATTTATTATGTTAATTCCCCAATAAGAGGTTGGACAAACATGAAATGCCTTTTCTTAGAAAATCTTTCCTAGCATTTCACACTAAAACAATAAGAAAAGAAATATGTGGTATAAGACAATCACAAGGGGAAACACCGCATTAATATTGGGAACGATTTAAAAGTATTTTTAAGTTTCCCACACCACTAAATAAGTGAACAACTTTTAATTCAGTATTTTTATGATGTTCTGATCCCTATTGGTAGAAATTTGATTGATGCTACTATAGGAAATGCATTAGTTGATAAGTCCCTAATTTCTGCAAGAATCTTGATTGATAACATGGCACATAATAGTCAATAATTTGGTACAAGGTCCATTGTACCCTTTTAAGGTGTCTGTGAGGTGAAAGGTACTGAATTTGAGAAGATGTTGGAAACAAATTTTGAAGAGGTAAGTACACTTTTATGACAAATCAACCTCTCCAAAGGTAAATCTCAATCTCCTCCTCCCATCCATTTTGGAATCATCTCTTCTAACATCCATTATTCTGACCAATACCCCCAATTGAGATAAACTTTTGAGAGTTGTAAGGAAATATTCCAAGGACACCCCTATAACCAACCCTTTAGGCAAGAACTATATTATCCATCCAACTCTGGGTGGACTGAAAATGAAGATTATAGGTAAGGGGGGTTTTCATACAAACCTCAACAACCATGAAACTAACAGGGTCAGAGTAGTCATCCACCACCACCACCGAAAAATCATCTTCATCCCCAAAGGCCTTTCTAAACATCCCCTCCAAAACCTGAGCCTTTCCTAGAAGATATGATGAAACAAATGGCTACAAACAATATTCAATTCCAACAAACCACCCAAGCAGCTATACAAGACCTAAAACCCCAATTAGACCAACTAGATAACTCAGTGGGTGACATTCAAAGTCACGAGTTGAGTAAAATACCATCTCAACCATTATTCAACCCTAGATATAGTATAAATTTTAGTTCCATCACACTTAGAGGTGGAAAAAAACTATAAAGTCAGATGCCTCCTCCATCAGAGTCATCCCCTTTTGAGGAAACCTCCATACAAACCATTAAAAATGTTCCAAATATTGAAAAACCTTGTCTTGAGAGAATCTCATCCAAAGGAAAGAGTGATTATGTAGATGAGTCTCCTAGAAAACCAATTCCTATTCTATTTCCCCAAAGGGACAACTAACCTAGAAAACAAAAGGAAAATGAACTCAATAAGGAAATTTTGGAGACTTTCAAAAAAATACAGCTTAACATTCATTTGATTGATTCCATAAAGAAAATTCCACGATATTCCAAGTTTCTAAAGGATATTTGTCCACAGAGAAGAAGACTTTGAGGTGATGAGAAGGTAATCTTGGGGAATAATGTCTCAGTATTGATAGAACCATCACTTCCTACCAAATGCAATAATCCTAGAACCTTCTCGATTCCATGCACCATAGGGGAGTATTTATTTTAAAATGATATGATTGATTTAGGTGCTTTAATAAATGTGATTCGTCACTCCATTTACTCTTTATTGCATGTTAGAGAATTGAAGCCAACTAGGATAGTCATTCAACTAGAAAATCAGAGTACAACACACCCTTCTGGTGTGTAAGAGGATGTTCTTATGATGGCTCAAAATTTAATTTTTCCCGCGGATCGTTATGTGATTAAAATGGAATATGATAGGTTGAATGGAAATGTCCCAATTATATTGTGGAGAACTTTCTTGAAAACCACCAAAACCATAATTAATGTCCATAATTGAACATTATCTATGGAGTTTGGTGGTGACATAGTCCATTTCAACATCCTTGATACCATGATGCACCGCTCAGAACAACATTCCTATCTCTCTGTTAATTCAATTGACGCACTCCCTTATCCTGAAAATACTTCTTATCATTCCACTGATCCCCTTTCGTAGTTTTCATCTTTGATTTAAATTATTGGTAATAAATCATGAATTGTTTTTTTCGTGGTCTAGAAAAGTTTCATGCATGTTTATTAATTGATAATTTCTTGAACACTTATGATCCAATGACCATCAATGATACTTCTAATCTTGTAAAATCTCATTCTTCATCTGAGGATGATACCATTGAGCAGTTAGATGAGATTAGTAAAACCTCACTTTCACACAAACTTCCATTAATAAAAAATCCCCCTGAATTGGAACCAAAAAAACTTTCTCAAGATTTAAAATATTCATATCTTGAGAGTGGAAACAAGATTCCCATCATCATTTCTAGTTCAATCCCTCATGAGAATGAATTGCGACTGCTTTTAAATTTGAGGGAGTATAAACAATATTTTGGATGGATGCTTTATGACATTCCTGGTATCAAACCATCAATTTGTAGACATCATATATTGTTAAATGATGAGGTTAAACAAGTTAGGCTGGCACAACATCGACTAAACCCAAACCTCCTAGATGTTTTGAAAAAGGAGGTCAAAAAATCAATGAAAGCTGGAATCATTTAACCCATCTATGATAGCTAATGGTTTAGTCCTATTCAAGTAGTTCCTAAAAAACTGACCTTACAATAATCAAAAATAAAAACAATGAATTGGTTCCAACTAGTGTGCAGAATAATTGGCATTTCTATATAGACAATTGTCAACTAAACCAACACACCAGGAAGGACCATTTCCCTTTGCCTTTTATTGACCAAATTCTAGAGAGGCTAGCAGGTAGTTCCTACTACCGTTTCCCTGATGGGTATTCTAGATAATTTCAGATCTATATTTCCCCTGATAACTAGAGAAAGATGACTTTCACTTACCCCTTTGGAACATTTTCCTATAGGAGGATGCCATTTGGCCTGTGCAATGATCCAAGTACTTTCCAGCGATGCATGGTTGTTATTTTTTCAGATTACCTAGAGAATTGCATGGAACTTTTCATGGATGATTTCACTATGTATGGATCATCTTTTGATGAATTTTTGAGTAGTATTTATTTAGTCATATGTTGTTGTATTGAAAGTAATATTATATTAAATTATAAGAAATTCCATTTCATTGTGCGACAAGGTAAAATTTTGGGAGATGTGTAGTATTTCCTAGGTCTTGCTGGGTTTTACCATCATTTCATTCATGAAATTAGTAAAATTTCACTCCCCCTCTCCCGATTACTTTAAAAAAGAAAAAGAATTCGTTTTTAATAAATAATGTGAGGAATATTTTAATAAATTAAAATGGATTCTCACGTCACCCTCGTTAATCCAACCACCTCGATGGTATTTTCCATTCGAGATCATATGTAACACCTCTAACTATACAGCTGGGGTAGTCTTGTCACAAAGGGTTGATCGAGATCCACATGTCATTGCTTATGACTCATGCACATTGGACCCTTACCAATAAAATAACACCACAACTAAAAAAGAATTTCTTTCCTTTGTGTTTTCCTTGGATATATTTAGTTCATATCTTTTAGGGTTTAAATAAATTTTGTTCTCAGACCATGTAGCCCTCTGGTATCTCCTTAATAAATCATAATCCAAACCACATATAATTCGCTAGATGATCCTCCTTGAAGAATTCATTTTAGAAATTAGAGATAAAAAATGAGTAGAGAATGTGGTGGCCGACCATATCAGTAGGATTCAACCATCCTTAGACACTGAATCATCTCCCTGTATTCCCATAAATGACATGTTTCCTGATGATAAATTATACCATGTGCAAGATGTTATTCCTCGGTATGCAGAAATTGTAAATTATTTGGCAGCATCTTGAATTCCAACTGATTTCAACAATAATAAGTCCGACCGTCTAAAACATGAGTCATGTTGGTACATTTGGGATGACTCCTACATTTGGCTCACCTGTAGTAATCAAGTCCTTAGGTGTTGTGTTCCGGATTTCAATTTTTAGCTCGTCCATAGGTTTTTCCACACTCTTTCTTGTGGGGGGAACTTTGGTCCCCAACGGACTCCTCGTAAGGTCCTCGATTCGGGTCTCTTTTAGCCCACATTATTTTGGTATGCCCATGACTTTTGTAAATTAGGTCCTCAATGTCAAAGAATAGGAAATGTATCTAAAATAAATGAGGTGCCACAAATACCATTACTCATCCATGAAATTTTCGATGTTTAGGGCTTTGACTTTGTGAGACCATTCCCCAATTTATTTGGTAAACTGTACATTCTATTGGTAGTGGATTGTGTTTCAAAATGGGAAGAGGTAAAAACTACAAGCACTGATGATTCTATGGTAGTTGTAGAATTTTTTAGAACCCAAATCTTCTTTAGGTTTGACTTACCTTGGTTCATCATCAGTGACCAGGGTTCCCATTTTTTCAACAGAACAATACAATCACTTTTGCGTTAGTATGGGGTTAGTCATAGAGTGTCTACTACATATCACCCAAAGAACAATGGTCAAGCCGAGGTGTAAAATAGAGAGGTAAAACAAATTTTTGAAAAAATGGTTCAACCCAATAGAAATTTTTTGAGACTTAGACTCAATGATTCATTATGGGATTACCGTATTGACTTTAAAAATCCCATTGGAATGTCACATTATAGGCTTGTTTTTAGAAAATGTTGTCACCTACCTATTGAGATTGATCATCGGTCATACTAGGCCATTAAACAATGAAATTCAAACAATTATGGTGCAGGTTCTCCGAGGAAGCTATAGATTTAGGAGTTGGAGGAAATGTGTAGAGATGCATATGAGAACTCTATGATTTATGTGGAGCAAACTAAGGCTGCCCATGATCGTCTCATCCTTCATCGTCAATTCCACAATGGGAAGAAGGTCCCCCTTACAATGCAAGGCTGAAGTTTCATCCTGGTAAGCTTCATTCCCATTGGTTTGGACTATACACTGTTACTAATGTATCTCTATTTGTTGTTGTTCAAGTTCAAAATGAAGAAACTAAGAAAAAATTCACTATCAATGGGTAGTGGATAAATCATTTCCACAATTCCCTTTTAGAGTTCCCGATGGAAGAACTCCATGTTCAAGAAGCAACATACAAATGAAACCCAACACGTTTTATCCTTCCTTCCAGTATTCTATTTTATTATATTTAGGACACTGAACATTCTAGGTTTGGGGTGTGGATACATTCATGTGTTCATTATGTTTTTCATCATCTTTATTATTTATTATTTTGTTCGCCTTTTTATTATATTTTCAATTTTTCCCAACTTCTTCAGTTCATTAGGATGTTCATCGTCTTTATTCTTTCTTCTGTTTTTCACATTCTTTATGGTATTTTTACATTCCCCCCTTATGGTCACCAAATCATGGAACTTACTAAAAATGCATGTTGAAATTTTTGATACCATGTTGATTTAACATTTGATGAAAACATATCTCTATTATGGAATGAATGTTCTTATGAATTTAACATCAGGGAGTGATTTTTAGTAAATTGTTTTTCTGTCAATGATATACATGGTTGTATCCTTGTGAAACCTTTGAGATGATTGATTCCCCTTGTGTTAGAAATTAGTGTGACTAATATCTCCACACATTTTTTCACCAAACCACAAAGTGTGAATATTTCTTACATAATATATGGAAAATATTTGGTAGGTTAATATTTTTCATCTTAAAATGTTATTTCCATACATTCATTTCTTATCTGATCTATTACATTACTGTATTGGATTGACCTATGTGTGGGTACCTAATATCTGACTGGTGTATTCCCTAAAAAAAATCAAAACAAAATATGGTTGTGTCTTGGGAAGGTCAAAATGCACTACTCCTCAACCTTTGATCTTGTTATAACTATTACAATTAGTTTCGTGATGAGATCAAACAAGTGTTCTAATATGACTGTGAGATTTGTTCAAAATAAAACTTCTAAAAAAAATAGAAACAAAAATAATAAATGAGTGGAGTAATGAATTGTGAAACATATGAGGATATCTAGGTTAGAAGCTTATGGTTTTCCTTCTAGGAATTCTTAAGTGAGTGGGTCTTGATATATTATTTCAAATAATGTAGGGTAGGTTCAGTGCACAAAATCATTTAAGATGAAAAATGTTAAAACAAACTATATTTATTGGATAGAAAGTTGAATGAATAACATGAAATGGTTTACACACACATGTAGAGTTAGTGGAATGGTTGACTTCTGAATTCCTTTCTCAATTTGGTATCAAGAATATCTTTGAATTTCACTATGATATGATTTATTAGACATATTTTTCTATTTTCACTCGGAAGAACCCCTTGGTGTTGTTTGTGCATTGACCACATTACTTTTATGAATTACAATTTAATCAAATGTTAAATATTCATGATGTTGGTAATATCTACATGCATAATTTCGGAAAATGTAACATTGCCTAGGAGTGAAAATGTTTAGGTGTGGGGTTTGTGATCGCACCATGATTTAATATTTCATTTTTACCCTTACACAACTGTGCTAACCTTGTTTTATATAAAAAATTATTAAAATAATAACAATTTTAATTCCATGTTAGACTCATTTATTTTGTTTTTATCACTATTAAAAATGGAAATGTTACCTGTTTTGATGATTCCATTGCAGGAGGTGGTGATTTGGAGTCCCCAGAGATGATCCATAAGGAAAATGGGAAAAAAATGCACGGGTTCTATGGACACATCTCCAATTATGTGTATATTATGAAAACTGTGTGCATACAAATGGGCTTATATTGTGTGTTATTTTCCAAAACTCAATTGTCTACAACTCTTATGAGGACACCCAATCCCCATTCGGCCATGAAGGTTCCCAACCGAAGTGATATTTCCAGACCACCGAATCTTCATGGAGTCAAACAGTGGTGTGTTGTGTTCTATTCATATCATGGGATATAGGTGTCAAAATTAAGCGAAACATTCGGTGGAGATATCCAATACCTGGGGGAACATATTTCTAGTTTTTTCAAAAGTGATGGAATACTTTCTGGAGGCCAAAAACAATGGTACAAGTGGTTTTACACAATCTGTGTTCCCAAAACCACTTCCCATTTTTTCTATAAAAGCGAACCATGGGCACCTCATTTAGGGAGTTAGAACTAGGATCAAAGATATTACATTTTGGAGTCCTAGAGTAGTCTCATTATCCTAGAAGTTCTAGAGGACCCTATCTTCACAGGGGGATCATGGATGAAGAAGGAGTTCCACCCGACATTCCTCCTCCTCCCGATGTCAAGATAAGTGGTGGGTGATCGTTGTGAGGGAGATACACACTTGAAGAGGGAGTTAAGACACATAATTATCTAACGTATTGGTGTACATTGTGGTTTTTTAATTTTTCTTTTATATGTATCTTAACTTGTTTTTATGCATTTAATTGAAACACTTCTTATTTTATAACTGATCAGTGTGTAATTTTCAGTGTACTACTTGTGTTGTTCTGATTGGACAGCATAAGACTCCTCTTCATTCACAAAAATATTATATTTTTAGTGTTCATTAAAAAACCTTAATTCATGTTTAATGGATGGAACTTGACTATAAGATTGTTATGTCATGTTTTAGTCATATTTTCATCATTTTAGGGGTTATGGGTACCCAAGATCTTGGTTAACCCTCACTCAATGGATTACACCAAAAAATTAATTATCAATTAAGAACAAGGAACTTTTCAAGTGGTGTATTAAATTATAAATGATCACAAACTTATCATATATTTTAAAAATATACTTCTCTCTAAACTATTAAAATCATTAAATTAATTTAGTTTCATAAAACTGTTTTAAGAATCACCCCCTTTTTAGTACTTCTTAGTAAAAAGACACACTCTAAACCTATCAACGCTCCTTGAGAGAAGAAGTAGGGTCTTCCCTATACTATAACTCAACCTTAAAATCATAATAAATTTGATGTGTCACGACCGCACATTCAGTAACCATTATGTTTCCAGTAATCCTTTTTTAAAGGATGTTTTAGTATCAATTTCTCCAATGTGTATTTATATGAATGGAAATATAAAGGGTTAAACATTTTATGACCTAGAATAAATGAGAGGGTGAAATTAATTTTAATGCGGTATAATGTGACACCATGAGTTTTTATGAATTATTATTTTCTGAATAAATTAAATTTATTTGATGGATTGCGTTGCACACTACAACAAGTAAATTTTTATTTAAAAAAAACCCCGTGTTAATCTTGAAATAAACACAACACCAATTTTATATTTCATTACATGAATCACTATGTTTTTATTATGTTACACACAACACCAAGTTCATTTGATAGCTTGCGTTACATCCACGACTAAGTTTTAATAAACTAAAAAATACTAATAATATTATTATTTAATATGATAGTTATAGACTAGCTATTAGAATGGAGGTAATTAATAGGTTTAAAATACATATGAAAATATATAGTTTTCACTTATTTATTATTTATCTATATATTACAAATAAAATAAGAATCATGTAAATTAAAAAGAAACATTTTTTGAAAAAAGTATCTTTTCTAAAAGATAGTTTAATTTTTATTGGTGCTCATAATTTAAAATTAACATTAATTTTGTTTGAATAAATAAAAATAATTTTTGGAAGTATAATATTAGAATTATCATAGGGAGATTTTTTTTGTATTTTTCTGAGAGGTTTCATTTTTTGATAAATAGTTAAAAATACAGAATTTTCCTTGAAAACATGATTTTTGTTTAAAAAAAAATATTTTGTTAAAATATAATTTTTATTAATTTAAAAATAAAAATATATTAATTACAGTTATATTAATCCTATTTAGGTCAAATTTCTCAATTTAGTGTTGTATTTGGATACAAAAACATTGTAAGCTTTTGAACATTTTCACTTTAAAAAACTACTTTCTCTTCGGGTATATGTGACTAATATTAAATTAAATTCTTCCACTTATTCCAATTTAATTTGTAAAAATGTGTTCCACATTTGGAATCATAATAATGTTTAGTTTATAATAATGATAAATTAATTTTTGACCAATTTTATTAGTGAAATCCATTGAAATTAATTAAAGTGATTAATGCAAAAGCAAGTTTACTTAGTGGATTAACTTAGATTATAAGATGTAAGAGCCCTAAAAACTTCTCAAAAAACCATTTTATGGATATATTTAGACCCTTAACAAATTATTTTATATTTCTTTGACTTATTGGGGTACTATTAAATTAATGTGACATATATAATAAGTTAAGTAATGAAAAAGACAAAAAAATAACCTTTGTTTCCTTTAATATTTATAAAGATTTGAGATAGGAAAAAATACTTTTGTTCGATTATATATATTATTTTGAAATATAAATTAGCTATTTTATCATAAAAATTTATATTAATTATTTAGAGATGAATTAGTTACTTAATATTCTTAAGAAATGCCAATGTAGTGACTATTTATTTAATAATTAAATGGAATAAATGATACTAAAAATATTAATAGTGAAGAAGATAGAATGAATTACTATATTAAATTATTTTTTAGAATAATATATAATTATACATAGGTTTTAATTTAATAGATCAAATTACATTATTTTATTGATAATTCCGAATCCAAATTAAATAAAAAATACCAAATTTGACATTAATGTTATCTTACAATAAATGATATTTTATTAAATGATTTAAAATTAGTAAAAATTATAAATTATTAAAAGTGATTTTTATTTGTTAATAAATATAATACATGGTACAATAGTGTTTCAATTTATCTTTCATAATAAAAATATTGACCTCTAAATAGTAAAAACTTTGTTAGCATAGTTATGGTTAATGTTGTGTTTTTATGAGTTACTTGTTCTTATGTTAAAATTAATTTACAACACATAAGAGTTTTTTATTTTATAAATTAGTTATAATATTTTAGAATAGTGGGTATAATTTTTATAATATTTATTACTTTAATTTAGTTATAATGAATAAATTACCTTGGTTATAATTTTTTTCCCTTAATAAAAAACCAAAATTGTACAAATAGGGAAACATATAAATTAAGGAAGAAAATTATGAAAATGTATTTATTTATTTTTTTGGAGGTATATCTTGACCAAATAAACCCTACCATACATGATTATCCAATTTTTTTTCCAGACGAGTTAAGGCATACCTCCCAATGAATACTTTTGGGTATTTATAAGAATTTCACTCCTCTATTATAAAAGGCAATTCACACTCGCCACTTATTCAAACCACTAAATCCATTTGACTCAACCAAATCCTAAAAAACTAACTTCCCAAAATAACTCATCTTACCCTAAAACCATTAATTTGGGTATAAATGCATCCAAATTGGTCCATTGGTGGAACCTAAAAGGAGATACACGAAGAAGAGGCAATGTTCATCATTGAATGTTTCTATTTTACTATTTCCTTACACCCATTAAGTTATTTTATATCATTATTATATAATAAAATCAATATCTTAAATATACATATGTGTTTATATGTTAATGTTATGTTCTAAAATCACTCACACACCCTTCAAATGGATAAGAAATCATCATTTGTGTGTACAACATACTACCACCACCCACACCGATGTCATTCCTTTTTTCCATTACCATATTTCAAGATTGGGAATAATGATGGAAATAATATTTGAATATGATATATATTATTTATTTTGATTTTCTAATAATTATATAACACATTCCTTCAGGATTTAGATTTTTTGGGAATATGATAACGTCATACGTGTGTACAACAGACTATCGCCTCACAAAGTGTTTTGATTCGTTCATGATTTACATGTAATTAATTAAGGATGGGTTTAAATGAAATATTTGATATATATAAAATTAAAATAATATAGTTATTATAGTATGAATATATATATATATCACTTTTCTTTCTTTCAGTATGATAAGAAAATGGAAACCATATTCATGCATACGTACAACCTGCCATCCCTATAAATGATGTTTTTCCATTCCTACCACTAAATTTTGAGGATTAATATAAATACACATATAATGAATATTTATGACTTTAATTTCATGTTTATAATTATTTATATGATAAAATAATGATCTAATTAATAAGACTAAAAATAAAAAGTTAAAATAAGTATGTATAACAATACAGTTATTAATTGAAAAATAACTTTAACATTGAACTATTAACAAGGGATTAATATAATTTCATGAGAAAATAAAATATGGTATTTTATATATGAATATGTATATATGAAATAATTATAAGAAACTAATATTTAGTATACAGGAGTATTGAATGAGTACAATGAGAGTTAAGACTTAAGGTAAGGGATTTTCATCTCACTTTTATTCTCTATGAAACACAAGCCTTGTTCACCACCTATTTATTATATATGTTGTGTATAATGAACAAGGATTTATTTTCTTATTCTTATAATTATAATTATTGGTATTTATATATCCAATTGAGTACCTATCCTTCATAGGGGTTATGTTTAAAATGTTACGAATGCAGTAAGAGGTTTTTTGTCACAGTTTTCTTTCTTTGAGACGTACATCATATTATACACCTATATTCCTTCACGAGGGGTATATAAATATACTTTTATGTATATTATTTGGAAAATTATAATCCTTTTATATTTTAGGTTTCATTTTAGGTTATTATTTTATGGTATTTTTGATTAAAACATTCCAATGTGGAAAGAGTTTATTGCTACAATCTCATAGTTTATCAAGATTATTTATGATCATGATTTCATTAATGACATATTATGATAAATATATAAATAATTATCATTAATTTTATTCTAATATTATTCTTAATGATATTTTCAATTAATGATACAATTATTACTCTTTTTTACTAAATATTGTTATGAAAATGTTTTTAAGAAAATCCAAATTTCTTTCCCTCTATAGTGAGAAATATGTTTTCTTCAAAAACCATGTCATAGAAATGTATTTTAAAAAGTTTTTTTAGCATTTTAAAAATTATTTATTAGAGGTTTTTTACCCATTTTTTATTTTTTTTATTTTTTTTCAAACAAATATTTTTTTCATTTTTTGATCGAGGCACTTTTGTAAACTTTCAACAATGCAAAAGGAATGTTCGTATAAAATATTAGACATGTAATGATTTACTAACTGTCATAACCATAATTTAAATGATGTTTTGTTTTCATGTTTACAAGGTTATTTTTAAAGAAAATTTCTTTCCTAATATTATTTTAATTCATTGTTTTTAATTTTTTTCCAAAGAAAAATGTTTTCAAAAAGGTTTTATGTTTTAAAAATAATTTTTAAAATTGGAAAGGATAATTTCCTCAAGATATGTTTTAATTGATATTTAAACATTATTTTACATATAAGATGACATACTTAGATGTAACTTATACATTATTGGGGATATGATCCATAGATACCATTTTTATTATTTCCCTCAATGGTTAATATTTATAAAGAAAATGTATTTTTGACACCCATTTCTTTTCCATAGGCTATACCAAGATAAAATGATTACAAAATATGATTTTTTTCATGATTTATGCTATGATGAAATATTTGTGAAACATTTCTATTTTCCATAGGTTAGGATATGACAAAAGTATTTTGATACCCATTTTATTTCATTGGTTATGATTTGGTGAAAGTTTGTAATCTTATGGAACACATATGTATGATTTTATTATGCGACTGGTGGAACCTATGTAACGCCCCGACCCCAGTTACCCAGAGTTGGTGTATTATTGCATAAAATTGGCATGATCACAAAAGATCAAGTCTCAGAAGGCCGATTAGTTTACAGCCTTGTAAACAGTAGATACATTCATAAATGTTACATTACATCATAAAGTAAAAAACTAAAATAACAAAGTCTCCATAGTCCACACTCATATCCTCTTCTGACTATCCCTGCAGGTCATTCATAAAACACTTCTTCACATCCTGGAAAATATTAAAACATGGGGTGAGCTCAAATGCTCAGTAAGGATAACAATATTGCGGAATCTTTCATAAATAAACATTAATATTTAAGGAAATGTATAAATAAAACAAAATCCTTTTTTAACTTGAACTTCAACATAATATGGAAAATATAAAGTTAAATAATGCCATTTACTTACTCACATAGATATTCTACTAGTCGAATAATCATATGAAATATCAGTAACCACTTTCATAATGATGGAATGCATAATGCCAAACTATCATAACCACGTAGCCAAGGCCTCGTGCCAAAAATACAAATAAGATTTTGTCAAGGCCTCGTGCCAAGACACTAGTTTGTCTCATGAGACCTATCGATGCATCGAGGAGCTATAGAAGGCTCCACCCGTCACTTATTAAGTCCAATTCATTCCTCATATGAATAGGTTTAAACATATCATAAACCATAACATAGTCATATAACATAAAACATGCATAAAGGAAACATAAAATTTCCACATTTCAATCCCAAGATATCAATACAACACATCGATATAATAAAAAAACACTTTCAAAACCATTTTCAATACCGAAATAAAAGAAAAATAAATCTTGGTATTTATTTTTCATTTAAAAAAAGTTATGGCTTATAGAGGAAGCCGAAACTCAAATAATAGTCACGGCGGCGGAGAAGTCGTTGTCGCCGCATGCGTAAGACAAAACATTACTTTTGTCATTTCGTGAAAATTCTTTGTATAAAAATATACCTTTTGAATAATCGTAAAAGTCAAAGGGGTTTATACACCATATAAAATAAAGTTGTGTATAAAATAAAATATGCCTCAATGAAAGGATATTGAGACAGATTCCCTTACAAATATAATTTTTTAAATAAAATAGATCTGTTATGTGTATTAACTATAATTACACATAAATAAAGTAAAAATAAAAGACAGGACATAATAATATCATGACATAATTTGAAAGTAGGGGAATAACCCAAAGAACCGAAATTAAGTTAAGAAGTTCCCTTACCTTGTGTCCGACTTGACTCGACCGTTCTTTAACCTACTGAATAATAAACAAGAGTTAATTTATAATTGCTTAAGAACCTTTTTCATGTTTATTATTGTAACATCCTAAGTAATTAATTAATAATAGATATTTTTATCTATGTCTATTAATGATTAAGATAGTGTTTTAGAGGGTTAAAATGAAAATAAATACAATCTTATGCATGGAATACACTAATATTCTTAAAAGATTGTTTTACTGCCTTTTGATGGAAAAAACTTTTTAAATCTATCTTTTGACAATTTTATAAGTTATTTTTGTCAAAATAAACTTATTATTTATGATTGGGACATCAAAATTTACATTCTTTGAATTTTTGGTATTTTTCCGATAAAGTTCAATTTTTTAATGAATAGTGAAAAATGTTGTATTTTAATTCAAACCCACTTTTTAATCTAATTTATTTATATTATTAGATTATCTTTTGAATTGGTTTTAAGTGAAATTAGAATATATTTTTACCATTTTATCCAATGGTGGTCATTGGAATCAATTTTACTTTGAAATTGAACTTAAACTAGTGTCAATCTTTTGATACTTATTGTTTCATAAAAACACGCTATTTGTCATGAAAGCGGGAATTAGTTATTAAATTAATTAATGAAACTTACATGTTTTGAATTTTGTAAAATAGACATCATTTTTGAATTCGGAATATCAAATATAGCTTAGGGTGAAGTTTTGGTATCTTTCTGAAAAACATCAATTTTTGATGAATAGTGAAACCACTAAGTGGTAGTTAAAGAAACTAATTTTTCGTTTAAATGAAACTTTTCCACTTCTGTGATTTGAATTTCAAAAATCCAACATACATGGTTGTCATTAAAAAGTAAAATTTTGTTCAATAAGATTAAAATAATTTTTTGGTGAATAGTAACTTTTAAGTTCTTAATCACGATTAGTGGTAATTAGTGTAGTTTAATGTAAAAATAATATTTTAATAATATGAGATGAGCTTGAAACATGTCCTACCCTCATTGGATGTGTCATGGACGACCAAGAAAATCCATGGGTCAACTTGGGGACCCCATGGAGCCACTTTGGTAGGGAAATGTCATAAATAACCTTTTATTTATTGTTAAAGTAAAAATGACACAAACAAGAGATGTTATACTAAAAAAAATTCACATGGGGTTATAAAAGTCATATTTTTGATTATAAATAGTCATTGTAAATCTAAAAAGATTTCCTACATCATAGTATTTTTTTTATAATTTGTAGACATTAAATAAATTAAATTATTTTTGACATCATAATGATGCAGCGATGACCTCATTATTTAACGATTTAAATAAAATGGAAAGATAATGTAATATCTAAGACCTAAACATGTCCAAACCCTATTGGATAAGTGGATTTAGAACCCTTATCACCTTATCCTAGAATTATATCAATGTGGGTCCTCTTAAATCTGAATACCATTTTAAAATAATGTGACTTTTCTTTACTTTCCAAGAGTGCCCCTCCTCTCCTCTTATAAAAGGCCCCCACCTCTACCTCCTTACCCACACTTACAAATTCTTTGGCTCGGCCAAACCCTACTCATTTTGTATCTCCACTTCCCTCTCGTACTCCTTGAAGCCTCAGTTTGGGCAGAAGTCTTCCCAAGGAAGCCTTTGAGCTCAAACCAAAGGGAGTTACCCGATTTTAAGGTAATGTCTTCACTTGAGTCCTTTTGTTTTATTTTGCTTCTCCAACCCCATAAACTCTTTTTATTCATTTATTTTGTAAAAAATCCAGTATCTTCAATATATTAGGATTTTTTTATAAAAAGGATTCGATCTACACTTACACACACCTACATCTAATGGTTAAAGGACATACTGTTTCTGTGGATGGTGAATTTATGCCTCCCGAAACGATGATTGTTCAACATTCTTTTAACACCTTCAAAGGTGTCCATTAAGATGTCACTATATTTATATATGATATATAATATGTTTATGTTTTCCTTAAGATTCTGTATCCTTCATTTTGGGCATACCTTTATGGTTTCCATTATGGGTAAACGCGATATCTTCATTTAAGGAAGTGCAGACTACCGCCCCCTCAAAGTGATTTGATTCATTAAATACCATATGTGGGATGTATAAAGGATGGAACTACGATATTATATATGATATTATACTAGAATTATAATATAACTTTATATCATTATTATTCCATTCTATAAAATACGAAATAGAAATGAAAGTAGCGTTCATGCGTACGTACGGCTTACCGTCTCCATGAACGGTGCATTTCATTTCTTACCTCTAAATGATTATGTAATATTATAAATTCATGAATGTACTGGATATATATTAAATATATGCTATCTACATCATGAATACCATTTTGTATATAATTGATACATGAACAACTTGTAATTATAAAGGGTTTATTTTTGACTCAAGTACCAATGATCGTTAAAATGACCGTTATTAACTTAAATAATTACATAGTGTTCATGAAATGGAAATAAGTGATATAAAAGGAATAATGAACTTGAAAAAGGTTCTTAAGAAAGTAGAAATTAACTCAAGTTTATTATTCAGGACATTAAAGAACGATCGAGTCAAGTCGGACCTGAGGTATGGGACTTCGTCTCAATCTCCTTCCATTGAGGCATATTTTGTTTTATACACAACCTTCTTTTATATGATGTATAAACCCCTTTGACTTTTATGTTTATTCAAAAGGAATCTTTTTTATACAAAGCATTTACTAAATGACAAAAGGGAATGTTTTTGTCGTATGTATGCGGCGACAACGACTTCTCCGCCACCGTGACCATTATTTGAGTTTCGGCTTCCTCTACAAGCCATACCTTTTTACAGAAAAATAAATACCATGTTTTAATTTTCTTTTATTTTGGTATTGAAAATGGTTTTCATAATATTTTTATATCAATGTGTGGTATTGATATCTTGTGATTGAAAGGTGGAAATGTTATGTTTCCTTTATCCATGTTTTATGTGATACGATTATGTTGAGGTTATTGGGAATTATTATGAAGATGGGTGGTTCCGTGATAGACTAAGGGCGGGTGAGCCCGATATAGCTCTCCAATGCATTGGGTAACGTGAAGGAGTGAAACTTTAAGGTTTCTCCAAAGAGATTTAGGGAATATACTGTGATGGGTATTCCAAACGTAACCAAGAGGGTTACTCCCTGCGTAAGAATGTTATGAACGCCTCAAGTTACCTTTATGTTATATGATTTCTATGATTTATTCATGATTTTATGAGGTATGTTAAAGTGATTATGTTTTATGGGTAATGTATGATTTCATTCTTATGTATATATCTTCCCATGTTTCCTTTCCATATTTTCATATCCCTTACTGAGCTTTTTATGCTCATCCCAAGTTTTTGAAATGTTTTTCACTGGTCAAGGGAAAGGTACATGATATGATGATAGTGTCAAGGAAGTTTCAAGAAAGAATCCATGTTTTATTTTAAATATGTTTCCATTGATGGGAAAAATGAATACTATCTTTTATGTAACCACTTTATTTAAAAGTGAAATGTAATGAAAGTTTTCTGTTCTAATTATCTAAAACTCTAAACCCGAAAATATCCTCAATGTGTAATCTTGTAATAACTCTAGATTAAGTAAGGTTTAAGGCTGGGGCCTTATAGTTGGTATTAGAGGTCAGTTTAGATAACTTTAGGAGTTAGAATTCTATTAAGTGATTATCCAAAAATATTTTTTTATGGTCAAATTGAAGTGATATAGTATTTGAAGATTACCATGTTTCTTCATCTAAGACATGTTTGTTCAGAATGGTTTTCCATAGAGGAAACATGGAAGCAGTGCTAGGAAGGCATACAAAAGGAAATAACCTTCCGAATCAGCATCCTGAGATGGTCGGAATTGGAACTGAACAGTTTGTTGCAGTAATGGTGCAGTTGACTCAAGCGATAAATGGTGGTGGTATCCATGCACAAGATCAGCCAGATCAACCACAGAGGAACATGTCAGTGGGGGAACATTTCATGAGGCAACATCCCCCATCATTCAGAGGATCATCTGACCCTGTGTTAGCTGAAGGGTGGATTAATGCACTGGAGAAGATTTTCGATGTCATGGGGTGTTCAGACAATCAAAAGGTTAGTCTTGCTATTTACCGTTTGGAGGGTGAGGAAGATCAGTGGTGGTCTATGGTTAAAAATATCAGGGATGCTGATGAGATGGATGCTCTTGACTAGGATGAATTCAAAGGAATGTTTCATGAGAAGTATTTTCCTAAGGCTGTTCGACTTAGGATGGAAGACAAATTCTTGGAATTGAGGCAAGAGGAAGACTCAGTGGCCACCTATGAAGAAAGGATCACTCGATTGGCAAGGTATGCTCCAAATTTTATCCGAGACCTTGATAGTAAAATCAATAATTTTTACTCAGGATTAAATCCAAAATATCGAAGGGCATTAGCTTCTCGTGAGTTTAAAAGTTATTAAAAGCTTGTTCAATTTGCTGAGAAGGTGGAAATGGAGTTTTCCGATGATCAAGTGTTCTATAACAACCAATAGAAGAAGAGACCGAGGTGGCAGGAGAAAGGTAAGAATTCTTCAAAAAAGTCTGATGGTAAAAAAATTAAGTTTCTATTTTGTGATAAATGTGGCAAAAGGCATGATGGGTAATGTCTTCTGAATTCTGGAAAGTGCTACCGATGTGGTAAGATGGGACATAAGGCTCGTGATTGCACTGAAAAGGATCAAGGTGAAGGTAAGACCAAATTTTATTTATAGTTAGTGAAATGTTATAAGTGCAATGAGATGGGTCACTATGCAAATGAGTGTCCGACAAAGAGCTTGAGTGAAGGGAATCAGTTAGACTACAAGTAGAAAGGGGTGGTGAAATCCTTTGCAACAACTTCAGCAGATGTCGGGCAATCAAATGAAGTTGTATCAGGTACTTTGTTTCTTTTTTCAGATTATGCCAGTGTGTTATTTGATTCGGGGTCTACACATTCTTTCATCTCTGAAAACTTTTCTGGTAAAATGGTAATAACATCTCAAGAAATTACTCCTGAACTTTTGGTAAAAACACCTGGGGGAAATGTTGAGGCAAAAAGAATTTATAAGAATCTTCCTATCCTTATATGTGGAAAGAACCTACTTGCAAACCTTACTGTTATACCTCTAGTAGAGTTTGATGTTATCCTGGGTGTGGATTGGCTCTCTATTTACCATGCTAAGATTGACTGTAGAGCTAAAGAAGTTTTTTTTCAGAAAGACTTTCAGTTTATGTACAAGAATGAACCCTTACTGTTGATAACATATCAAGAGGCCGAGAAACTTGTAAAAGATGGAAATGAATGTTACCTTGCACACATCTTTGAATATAAAGGAACTGTTTAGATTAATGATGTGGCAGTGGTAAATGAGTATCCTGATGTTTTTCCTGATGAGTTGCCTGGAATAATACCATATCGGGAAGTTGAATTTACTGTTGACTTAGTTCCTGATGCTAAGCCAATTTGAAATCCCCCTTATCGAATGTTTCAAATTGAACTTTTAGAGTGGAAGGAGCAATTGAAAGATTTATTAAAGAAAGGTTTCATTCGACCTAGCACATCACCATGGGGTGCTCCTGTTTTATTTGTTAAAAAGAAAGATGGTTCAATGAGACTTTGCATTGACTATAGAGCCTTGAATAACAACACTGTTAAGAACAAATATCCTTTTCCTCATATCGATGATTTGTTTGATCAGCTCCAGGGAGCTCAGTATTTTTCAAAGATTGACTTGAGATCTGGGTACCATCAGCTGAAGGTAAAGGAAGAAGATGTTCTGAAGAGCACGTTCCGTACAAGATATGGCCATTATGAATTTGTAGTAATGCCTTTTGGGCTAACCAATGCACCTGCTGTATTCATGAACTTAATGAATAGAATTTTCCATGAGTTCATGGATAAGTTTGTTATGGTTTTCATTGATGATATTCTGGTGTTTTCTAAAAGTAAAGAGGATCATGAAAGACATTTAAGGGTTATCTTGCAAACCTTAAAAGAAAAGAAACTATATGGAAAATTCAGCAAGTGCGAGTTTTTGTTGCAACAAATTTCTTTCCTTGGTCACATTGTTTCTAAAGATGGGATAACTGTTGATCTTGCAAAAACAAAAGTTGTGGAAGACTGGCCAAGACCCACAAATGTAACTGAGATTCATAGCTTACTTGGTTTGGAAGGCTATTACCGAAGTTTTGTTAGAAATTTTTCACGGTTATCTAGTCCAATGACTAAGCTAACTCGGAAGGGTGTTAAGTTTATCTGGACAAAAGAATGTGATGATTGTTTTCAGGAATTGAAAAGAAGATTGGTGAAAGCTCCTATTTTGGAACTACCTTCCAGGAATGGTGAGTTTGTTATCTACAGTGATGCTTCATTGAAAGGACTTGGTTGTGTCCTAATGCAGAATGATCAGGTAATTGGTTATTCTTCACGATATTTGAAAACTCATGTGGTAAATTACCCTACACATGATTTGGAATTAGCTGCTGTTGTTTTTGCTTTAAAAATTTTGAGGCATCATTTGTATGGAGTAAATTGTGAAATATATACTGATCACAAAAGTTTAAAGTATATATTCACTCAGAAAGAGTTAAAAATGAGACAGATGAGATGGTTGGAATTAATCAAGGATTATGATTGTACAATTCATTACCATCCGGGAAAATCAAATAAAGTGGTTGATGCTTTAAGTCGAAAAAGTAATGCTTCATTAACAATGTTGCATTTGGAACGTGATCCTTTGGTTAAGGATTTGATGAACTTTGGAATAGAAGTATTTGGTGCACGATGTTCTTCTGTTTTGTTTCAGGTATCAGTGAGATCATCTCTATCAGATAGAATCAAGCAAGCACAGAAGCAAGACAGTGAGTTGCAGAAAAAGGTAGAGATGGTTCAGAATAGTAAGTTGCCTGAATTCAACATTGATAATGATTGTGTTTTGAGATTTGGGAAGAGATTGTGCGTTCCTTGTGATTCACAATTGAAGAGAGAGTTGTTATGTGAAGCTCATAGTTCTCCGTTTTCAGTTCATCCTGGTAGTACTAAGATGTACAGAGATCTGCGAGAGTATTACTGGTGGGATGGAATGAAAAGAGATATTGCTGATTTTACTGTGAAGTGTTTGACATGTCAACAGGTTAAAGTAGATAGGTAGTTACCAAAAGGGATGCTTCAGCCTTTACCAGTTCCAGAGTGGAAATGGGAGAGTATATCAATGGATTTTGTTGTGGGATTACTGAAGACATCTCGAGGTAATAATGCAATCTAGGTTATTGTTGATCGCTTGACTAAATCTGCTCATTTCCTTTTTATACGAGATACTTTTTCCCTAGATCAACTTTCTCGTTTGTATCTTAAAGAGATAGTCAGGATACATGGAGTTCCTCTCTCCATTGTATCTGACTGTGATCCCAGGTTTACTTCTAACTTTTGGAAAGGCCTTCAGAAGTCGTTGGGTACTGAATTAAATTTTAGTACAACTTTTCATCCGCAATCAGATGGGCAGTCAGAACGAACACTTCAGCCCTTGGAGGATATGCTACGAGCTTGTTTGATGGATTATCAGGGAAGTTGGGACCATCATCTTTCTTTGGTTGAATTTTCATATAATAACAGTTTTCATTCCAGTATACAGATGGCACCATTTCAGGCATTATATGGGAATCAGTGTCAAACTCCAGCTTTCTAGGATGAAGTGGGTGAAAGGAAGCTGATTGGACCAGAATTGGTAGAAGAGATGGCAGAAAAAGTTCAGCTGATATAGAAACACATGAGAACAGCTCAGAGCAGGCAGAAGAGTTATGCAGACAATAGGAGGAAGGATCTAACTTTTGAGGTAGGTGATCATGTTTTTCTCAAAGTCTCACCATGGAAAAGTGTGATGAGATTTGGTAAGAAAGGAAAGCTGAGTCCAAGGTTCATTGGACCATGTGAAATTCTGGAGAGAGTTGGATCAGTTGCTTTCCGAGTGGCTTTATCTCCGAGTTTATCTCAGGTACACAATGTTTTTCATGTTTCGATGTTGAGAAAGTATATGCCAGATCCATCTCATGTTTTGAGTCCAGAGGAAGTTCAACTGGAAGAGAACCAATCTTATGAGGAACAACCGGTCCAGATTCTTGACCACAATGAGTAAGTGTTACGAAATAAGGTGATTAATCAGGTAAAGGTTTGGTGGAAAAACCACATGATGGAAGAGGCAACATGGGAATCTGAAAATGCAATGAGGGATAAGTACCCCCATTTATTTGATAAGTAAATAAATTGCAGGGACACAATTTTCTAAAGGGGGGAAGGATGTAACATCCCAAGTAAGTAATGAATAATAGATATTTTTATCTTTGTCTATTAATGATTAAGATAGTGTTTTAGAGGCTTAAAATGAAAAATAAATACAATCTTATGCATGCAATACACTAATATTTTTAAAAGATTGTTTTACTCCCTTTTGATGGCAAACCATTTTTAATTCTATCTTTTGACAATTTTATAAGTTATTTTTGTCAAAATAAACTTATTATTTATGATTGGGACATCAAAATTTACATTGTGTGAATTTTTGGTATTTTTCCGATAAAGTTCATTTGTTAATGAATAGTGAAAAATGTAGTATTTTAATTCAAAACCTTTTTTTAATATAATTTATTTATATGATTAGATTATCTTTTGAATTGGTTTGAAGTGAAATTAGAATATATTTTTACCATTTTATCCAATGGTGGTCATTGGAATCAATTTCACTTTGAAATTGGACTTAAACTAGTGTCAATCTTTTGATACTTATTGTTTCATAAAAACACGCTTTTTGTCATGACAACGGGAATTAGTTATTAAATTAATTAATGCAACATACATGTTTTTAATTTTGTAAAATTGAAATCATTTTTGAATTCGGAATATCAAATATAGCTTAGGGTGAAGTTTTGGTATCTTTCTGAAAAACTTCAATTTTTGATGAATAGTGAAACCACTAAGTGGTAGTTAAAGAAACTGATTTTTCATTTAAATGAAACTTTTCCACTTATGTGATTTGATTTTTAAAAATCCGACATAAATGGTTTTCATTAAGAAGTAAAATTTGGTTCAATGAGATTAAAATAATTTTTTGGTGAATAGTAACTTTTAAGTTCTTAATCGTGATTAGTGGTAATTAGTGTAGTTTAAGGTAAAAATAATGTTTTAATAATATGATATGAGCTTGAAATATGTCCTACCATCATTTTATGTGTCATGGCCGACCAAGACAATCCATGGGTCAACTTGGGGACCCCATGGAGCCACTTTGGTTGGGAAATGACATAAATAACTTTTTATTTAATGTTAAAGTAAAAAAGACACAAACAAGAGATGTTCTACTAAAACAATTTTTTACATGGGGTTATACAAGTAAGATTTTTTATTATAAATAATCATTGGAAAGATAAAAAGATTTAATACATCATTGTATATTTTTTATAATTTTTAGACATTAAATAAATTAAATTATTTA
Source organism: Viscum album (assembly GCA_963277665.1). NCBI lineage: Eukaryota > Viridiplantae > Streptophyta > Magnoliopsida > Santalales > Viscaceae > Viscum > Viscum album. The sequence continues at coordinate 1,376,892,901 of OY728138.1, read as the reverse complement.
TGACATCATAATGATGCAGCGATGACCTCATTATTTAACGATTTAAATAAAATGGAAAGATAATGTAATATCTAAGACCTACACATGTCCAAAACCTATTGGATGAGTGGATTTCGAACCCTTATCACCTTATACTCGAATTATATCAATGTGGGACCTCTTAAATCCGAATACCATTTTAAAATAAAGTGACCTTTCTTTACTTTCCAAGAGTGCCCCTCCTCTCCTCTTATAAAAGGCCCCCACCTCTACCCCCTTACCCACACTTCCAAAGCCTTTGGCTCGGTCAACCCCTACTCATTTTTTCTCTCCACTTCCCTTTATTACTCCTTTAAGCCTCACTTTGGGCAGAAGTCTTCCCAAGGAATCCTTTGAGCTAAAACCAAAGGGAGTTACCCGATTTTAAGGTAATGTCTTCACTTGAGTCCTTTTGTTTTATTTTGCGTCTCCAACTCCCTAAACTCTTTTTATTCATTTATTTTGTAACAAATACAGTATCTTCAATATACTAGGATGTTTTTATAATAAGGATTCGAGATACACTTACACAAACCTACATCTAATGGTTAAAGGACATACTGTTTCCGTGGATGGTGAATTTATTCCTCCCGAAACGATGATTGTTTAACATTATTTTAACACCTTAAAAGTTGGCCATTAAGATGTCACTATATTTATATATGATATATAATATGTTTATGTTTTCCTTAAGCTTCTGTATTTTTCATTTTGGGCATACCTTTATGGTTTCCATTATGGGTAAACGCGATATCTTCATTTAAGGAAGTGCGGACTACCGCCCCCTCAAAGTGATTTGATTCGTTAAATACCATATGTGGGACGTATAAAGGATGGAAATATGATATTATATATGATATTATACTGGAATTATAATATACCTTTATATCATTATGATTCCATTCTATAAAATACTAAATAGAAATGAAATTAGCGTTCATGCGTACGTACAACTTACCGTCTCCATGAACGGTGCATTTCATTTCTTACCTATAAATGATTATGTAATATTATAAATGCATGAATTTAATGGATATATATGAAATATATGATATCTGCATCATGAATACCATTCTGGATATAATGGATACATGAACAACTTGTAATTATAATGGGTTTATTTTTGACTCAAGTACCAATGATCATTAAAACGACCGTTATTAACTTAAATAATTACATAGTGTTCATGACATGGAAATAAGTGATATAAAAGGAATAATGAACTTGAAAAAGGTTCTTAAGTAAGTAGAAATTAACTCAAGTTTATTATTCAGGACATTAAAGAACGATCGAGTCAAGTCGGACACGAGGTATGGGACTTCGTCTCAATCTCCTTTCATTGAGGCATATTTTGTTTTATACACAACCTTCTTTTATACGGTGTATAAACCCCTTTGACTTTTACGTTTATTCAAAAGGAATATTTTTTATACGAAGCGTTTACTAAACGACAAAAGGGAATGTTTTTGTCGTACGTTTGCGGCGAAAACGACTTCTCCTCCGCCATGACCATTATTTGAGTTTCGGCTTCCTCTACAAGCCATACCTTTTTTAAAGAAAAATAAATACCATGTTTTACTTTTCTTTTATTTTGGTATTGAAAATGGTTTTCATAATATTTTTATATCAATGTGTGGTATTGATATCTTGTGATTGAAAGGTGGAAATGTTATGTTTCCTTTATGCACGTTTTATGTGATACGATTAGGTTGAGGTTATTGGGAATTATTATGAAGATGGGTGGTTTCGTGATAGACTAAGGGCGGGTAAGACCGATATATCTCTCCAATGCATTGGGTAACGCAAAGGAGTGAAACGTTAAGGTTTCTCCGAAGAGATTTAGGTAATATACCGTGGTGGGTATTCCAAACGTAACCAAGAGGGTTACTCCCTACATAATAATGTTATGAATACCTCAAGTAACCTTTATGTCTTATTATTTCTATGATTTATTCATGATTTTATGAGGTATGTTAAAGTGCTTATGTTTTATGGGTAAAGTAAGATTTCATTCTTATGTATATATTTACCCATGTTTCCTTTCCATATTTTTATATCCCTTACTGAGCTTTTTATGATCATCCCATGTTTTTGAAATGTTTTTCACAGGTCAAGGGAAAGGTACATGATATGATGATAGTGTCAAGGAAGTGTCAAGAAAGAATCCATGTTTTATTTTAAATATGTTTTCATTGTTGGAAAAAATGAATACTATCTTTTATGTAACCACTTTGTTTAAAAGTGGAATGTAATGAAAGTTTTCTGTTCTAATTCTCTAAAACTCTAAACCCGAAAAGATCCTCATTGTGTAATCTTGTAATAACTCAATATTAATTACGGTTTAAGGATGGGGCCTTATAATTATTCCTTTTATATCACTTATTACCATGTTATGAACATTATGTAATTATATATGTTAATAACAGTTGTTTTGTGGATCTCTGGTACTTGAGTCAAAAATAAACTTCTTAAAATTACAAGTTGTTCATGTGGTAAAATATCCATTATATCCATAATTATATTAATGATTTAGATATCATATACATAATATATATCTGGTATATACATTCATTTATAATATTACATATCATCTAGAGGTAAGAAATGAAATGCACCGTTCATGGAGACGGTAAGTCGTACATACGCATGAACACTACTTTCAATTCTATTTCGTATTTAATGGAATGAAGTTATAATTATATAAAGGTATAATATAATTCCAGTATAATATAATGTATAATACCATTTAATCCATCCTTTATACATCCCACATATGGAATTAAAGATTCAAATCACTTTGAGGGGGCGGTAGTCCGCACTTCCTAAAATGAAAATATCGCGTTTACCCATAATGGAAACCATAAAGGTATGCCATAAATGAAAAATACAGAAGCTTAAGGGAAACATAAACATATAATATTTCATATATAAGTATAGTGACATATTAATGACCACCTTTGAAAGTGTTATATGAGTGTTGAACAATCATCGTTTCATGAGGCAGAAATTCTCCATCCACAGAAATAGTATGTTCTTTAACCATTATATGTAGGTGTGTGTTTTTGTAGCTCGAATAATTCTTATAAAAACATTCTATTATATTTAGGATACTGGTTTTGTTACAAAATATAGGAATAAAAAGAGTTTAAGGGGTTGGAGAAGCAAAATAAAACAAAATAACATAAGAGATGACATTACCTTAAAATCAGGTTACTCTTTTTTGATTTGATCCAAAGGCTTCCTTGGAAAGAATTATGACCAAAGTGAGGCTTCTAGGAGTAAGAGAGGGAAGTTGAGAGATTATTTGGGAAGAGGTTGGCCGAACCAAAATGCTTGAGAGGTGTGAGTAAGGTGGTAGTGGTGGGGGCCTTTTATAAGAGGAGAGGAGGGGCAATCTTGGAAAGTCATGAAATGTTACTTTATTATATAATGAGTTTAGGATTTTAAAGGACCCACACTTATATATTTTGAGTATAAGGTGATAAGGGTTTGAAAATACTCATCCAATAGGTTTCTGACAAGTTTATGTCTTAGATTTTACATTATCTTTTTATTTTATTTAAATCATTAATTAATGAGGTAATCGCTGCATCATCATGGTGTCATTAATAATTTAATTTATTTAATGTCTAAAAATTAAAAAAAATTATCATGATGTATGAAATATTTTTAGATTTCTAATTAATATTTATAGTAAAAAATATTACTTGTATAACCCCATTTAAAAATTGTTTTAGTAAAACAAATCATGTTTGTGACATTTTTCTTTTAACATTAAATAAAATGTTTTTAATGTCATTATCCTACCAAAGTGGCTCCATTGGGTCCCCAAGGTGACCCATGGATTTTCTTGGGCGGCCATGACTCATCCAATAGGGGTAGGACAAGTGTAAAGGTATTTTATTATTTTTATAATATCATTTTTACCTTAAATTTCACTAATTACCTTTAATCGCGATTAATTAAACTTAAAAGTTACTATTCACCAAATATTATTTTCATCCCATTGAACCAAATTTTACTACCTAATGACAGACATTTATGTCGGATTTTTGAAAATAAAATCACAGAAGTGGTAATGTTTCAATTAAACAAAAAATAAGTTTTTTAACTACCACTTAGTGGTTTCACTATTCATCAAAAACTGATGTTTTTCAGAACAATGCCAAAATTTCACCCTAAGCTATAATTGATATTCAGAATTCAAAAATGTTTTCTATTTTACAAAATTCCAAACATATAAGTTTCATTAATTAATTTTATAATTAATTCCCGCTGTCACAAAAAATAGCGTGTTTTTTAAAAAACAATATATATCAAAAGATTGACAATTGTTTATGTCCAATTTCAAAGTGAAATTAATTATAATGACCACCATTGGATAAAATGGTAGAAATATATTCTAATTATACATTAAAACCACTCATTAGTATAATTTATCACTATAAATTATTTTGATTAAAAAAGTTGTTTTTAAGTATTTTTCACTATTCATAAAAATTGGAAGTTCTAAGAAAAATACCAAAAATTCAACCTAGGATAATTTCGATATTCCAAATTCACAAATTAAGTCCATTTTGAAATATAAAATATATATAATTTCAAAAAGTGGGTATTACTATTCATAACTGCTACTTTGATTGGTCGGGGTGTGTTAGAATCGCGAACGTGCATACAATGCAAGCTATTGCATTATTGAAAGAGAAGCGTATCATGAAAGCTCGGGGTCTTACATTCTCCTCTCATTCAATAAATTGTGTCCTAGCCATTTGAGAATTTTCTTTTAAAATAAATGGTTTAAAATAGAAAATACCTTTTTTGGAAAACCCACATCGGAAGTAAGGTTAATAAAATTTAGCCTTAATAACAGGGAAAGGGAAATGAAAAAGTCACCACCAAATTATGATCTCGATAAGGAGAACATTGGTTTCAATTAGAGACATATAATTTGAGGAAAAACTTAAATATTTTTAGGGAGTGATTGAGGTCATAAATCACAAACAAGTGTAAAATTGAGAGCCTCAAAGCCCTCAATCTATGTTGATTTAAAATATTATCAGTTCAACAAGACATAAGGTATTAGGATAACACATTTTTTGTTTTAGTATCCCTTTACTAAAGTTTAAGAATTAATTTATTCATAGAATAAGAGATAGGTATATATATATTTATGCTTGAAAAGTAGAGTTTCAACCTTCAACTAATTTCTACCACAAACTCATCTTTCACTCAAAAAGATAATAGAACTCAAAAATATTATATTTATCCTAATCGTACAAGGTTCAAAATATTAACACATACCATTTAGATTAGGAAAACTATTTTGTAATAACTAGGGACTTACTATAGGATAGTGGTAGGTAATAAAGGTCTGTCGCACTATGGTTGTGGGTTCGATTCCTATAGCTTTGTCTAACGCGACGAGTTATCCACCGACCTACAGGTTGTCCTTTTCTTAAAACTATAGTATTATAATATTCTAAAAATAATATTCAGAAATGTTTTAACCTTAAACAATACTATCCAAGGTTCAAATTAATCCATTCCAACCTTTATAGTTATCCAAAATACTTATGTCCAACTCACAGTCCAAATTTTATAAGGAAGTTAAACATAATGAAGATCCTTTTTTTCTGCGTAACAACCTGTGAACACCTTCATCATGTATTCTTTTAAAACACTACAAAATCCTTAATTACCATAAATTTTTATTGATTACATTCCTGATCCCTTATTCCTTATAGAATACTAGATATACTTCTTATATCCAAAAATGTATACAAATCATTAATCAATTTCAAGGAAGTTAAGAATATCCAATATAATTTATCCAAATCAGTCATGTCTTATTCCAAAATCATTGTCTCGGTATCAGAACCATATTATGGTTTATCTTTCTCTCAACCATATATTTTCCAAAAATTTAACCTACTATGGAGTCACTTTTCTTGGTTCCACACAATCTCACATCCTTGATGAAATAGAACTGTAGTACAATCATTATATACTCCATAATTATTATAACCAGTACATCATTGATACAACACTCAAATGAAAAAATTATTTAATAACAATATAAGAACTCTAATCATTCCTCCTCATCTATGGTAGTATCATAACTTGATTATTGTCCAATAACATCACTTGGGGCATACTCTGATGATTTGGACATTGGTTTGCGTAGTGTCCCCACTCCTTGTAGATGAAGCATTGTACATTTAAAACCTTTTTCTTACCCTTGCAGTAACGTACTTGGTGTCCTTTTTCACCAAAATTATAACAAACTCTTATTCCCATCAGGCAAGTTCCAAGGTGTTTCTTCCCACAGTTATTACATATTGGAAAATTCTTCTTTTCCCTCATCCCTTTATCCATCATTCTCTCTTCTATCCTTTTCTTCTCTTTCTTCCCTTCAAATCCATAAGACTCAAAGAATTATTTACTTATCTTATTAAAACATGATACTATTTCTTTATATGTTGAGAACACATGGGAGACTATTTCCCTTCTAAATGTTGGCTTAATACCATGAATGATATGATCCTTCTTACTCTTTGGATCATACGTATTGAGAGAGTTCACATTCCTTCTACTGGGCTCCATTTCTATACAATGGCATAAACTAGCTTAGTTTATGAATTGCAAGGAATAATTCCAAACTTGTAAAATACTTAATGTAAATTGAACGGTTTATGGATATAATCCATAATCATAAAAAATGTGTTCTTTTAGGAAGTATATACTCATAAAACCTTCATAATGGTTTGTAACAAAATGAGAATTATCCTAAGCATATCCCCCAGGAGTGTCGTAACCAAGAGTACAACAAGGCCTGTTGTCGTGCACTAGTTCCCGTTCGATTCTAGCTCAAAGTGGTGTTTTCGGGTTTTACCCCTAGGTACATCTGTGCCAGAGCTGCCTCTACCTGCTCGTATCCAGACAGGGATGTATTGCTCGGAAAACTCACAAAATCTCTATAACAAAAAAATTCTAGGAAGTTCTTATATACTAATTCTCAAAGTCTATCTTATGGCTATGTGCTCTAACCAGAGTTTTTCTAAATCTAGCTTCCAAGGTTAGTACTAAACTGCCTCTGATACCAGCTGTAACGCCCCGACCCCAGTTTCCCAGAGTCGGTGAATTATCGCGTAACATTGGCATGATCACAAAAGATCAAGTCTCGAAATACCGATTAGTTTAGTAGCCTTGGAAACACTAGATACATTCATAAATGTTACATTACATCATAAAGTAAAAAACTACAATAACAAAGTCTCCATAGTCCACACTCATATCCTCTTCATACTATCTCTGAAGGTCATTCATAAAACACTTCTTCACATCCTGAAAAATATTAAATCATTGAAAGGGGTGAGCTCAGATGCTCAGTAAGGATAACAATATTGCAAAAGCTTTCATAAATAAACCTTAACATTTAAGGCAATGTATAACTAAAACAAAAGCCTTTTCAAACTTAAACATCCGCATAATATAGAAAAAACTAATTATATAATTCTATTTACTTACTCACATGGATATTCGACTAGTCGAATAATCACATGAAATATCAATAACCACTTTCATAATGATGGAATGCATAATGCCAGACTATCATAACCACGTTGCCAAGGCCTCGTGCCAAGAATACAAATAATATTTTTTCAAGGCCTCGTGCCAAGACACTAGTTTGTCTCATGAGACCTACCGATGCATCGAGGAGCTATAGCGGGCTCCACTCGTCACTTATTATCTCCAATGCATTCCTCATATGAACAGGTTTAAACATATCATAAACCATAACATAGTCGTATAAAATAAAACATGCATAAAGGAAACATAACATTTCCACATTTAAATCACAAGATATCAATACAAAAAATTGATATAATAAAAAAACACTTTCAAAACAATTTTCAATACCAAAATAAAAGAAAATTAAATCTTGGTATTTATTTTTCATTTTAAAAAAAGTTATGGCTTATAGAGGAAGTCGAAACTCAAATAATAGTCACAGTGGCGGAGAAGTTGTTTTCACCGCATATGTAAGACAAAACATTCCTTTTTTCATTTATTGAAAATGATTCATATAAAAATATACCTTTTGAATAATCGAAAAATTCAAAGGGGTTTATACACCGTATAAAAGAAAGTTGTGAATAAAACAAAATATGCCTCAATGAAAGGAGATTGAGACAAATTCCCTTAAAAAGATCATTTTTTAAATAAAATAGATCTATTATGTGTATTCACTATAATTACACATAAATAAAGTAAAAATACAATATATGACATAATAATATCATGACATAATTTCAATGTAGGAGATTAACCCAAAGAACGGAAATTGGGTTAAGAAGTTCCCTTACCTCATGTCCGACTTGACTCGATCATTCTTTAACCTCCTGAATAATAAACCAGAGTTAAATTATAATTTCAAAAGAACCATTTTGAAGTTTATTATTCCTTTTATATCACTTATTACCATTTTATGAACATTGTGTAATTATTTATGTTAATAACGGTAGTTTTGTCGATCTCTGGTACTTGAGTCAAAAATAAACTTCTTAAAATTACAAGTTGTTCATGTGGTAAAATATCCATTATATCCATAATTATATTCATGATGTAGATATCATATAAATCATATATATCCAGTATATACATTAATTTATAATATTACCTAACATTTATAGGTAAGAAATGAAATGCACCGTTCATCGAGACGGTAAGCCGTACGTACGCATGAACGCTACTTTCATTTATATTTCACATTTAATGGAATGAAGTTATAATTATATAAGCATATAATATAATTACAGTATAATATAATGTATAATACCATTTACGCCATCCTTTATACATCCCACATATGGCATTAACGATTCAAATCACTTTGAGGGGGCAGTAGTCCGCACTTCCTAAAATGAAAATATCGCGTTTACCCATAATGGAAACCATAAAGGTATGACATAAATGAAAAATAAAGAATCTTAAGGAAAACATAAACATATTATATTTCATATATAAATATAGTGACATATTAATGGCCACCTTTGAAGATTTTATATGAGGGTTGAACAGTCATCGTTTCGTGAGGAAGAAATTCGTCATCCACAGAAACAATATGTTCTTTAACCATTAGATGTATGTGTGTGTAAGTGTAGCTCTAATACCTCTTATAAAAACATCCTAGTATATTGAATATACTTTCTTTCTTACAAAATAAAGGAATACAAAGAGTTTATGGGGTTGGAGAAGCAAAATAAAACAAAATAACATAAGAGAAGACATTACCTTAAAATCGGGTAACTCTTTTTTGATTTGATCCAAAGGCTTCCTTGAGAAGAATTATGCCCAATTTCAGGCTTCTAGGAGTAAGAGAGGGAAGTTGAAAGAGTATTTGGGCATAATTTGGCCAAGCCGAAAGGCTTGAGAGGTGTGAGTAAGGTGGTAGTGGTGGGGGCCTTTTATAAGAGGAGAGGAGGGGCACTCTTGGAAAGTCATGAAATGTTACTTTATTATACAATGAGTTTCGGATTTTAAAGGTTCCACACTTATATATTTCTAGGATAAGGTGATAAGGGTTTGAGATATACTCATCCAGTAGGTTTTTTAGAAGTGTAAGTCTTATATTTTACATTATCTTTTTATTTTATTTAAATTGTTAATTAATGAGGTAATCACTGCATCATCATGGTGTAAGAAATAATTTAATTTATTTAATGTCTAAAAAACATAAAAAAATTATCATGATGTATGAAAGCTTTTTATATTTCTAATTAATATTTATAGTAAAAAATATGAATTGTATAACCCCATTTAAAAATTGTTTTAGTAAAACAACTCATGTTTGTGACATTTTTATTTTAACATTAAATGAAAAGTTTTTAATGGCATTTTCCTTCAAAAGTGGCTCCATGGGGTCCCCAAGTTGACCCATGTATTTTCTTGGTCGTCCATGACTCATCCAATAGGGTTAGAACAAGTGTAATGGTATTTTCATATGTTTATAATATCAATTTTACCTTAAATTTCACTAATTACCTTTAATCACGATTAATTAAACTTAAAAGTTACTATTCACAAAAAATTATTTTAATCTCATTGAACCAAATTTTACTTCCTAATGAAAACCATGTATGTCATATTTTTCAAAATAAAATCACAGAAGTGGTAATGTTTCATTTAAATGAAAAATTAGTTTTTTAACTACCACTTAGTGGTTTCACTATTCATAAAAAATTTATGTTTACCAGAATAATGCCAAAATTTTACCCTAATCTATAATTGATATTCTGTATTCAAAAATGATGTATATTTTACAAAATTCCAAACATATAAGTTGCATTAATAAATTTTATAATTAATTCCCGTTGTCAGAACAAATAGTGTGTTTTTTAAAAAACAATATATATCAAAAGATTGACAATTGTTTATGTCCAATTTCAAAGTGAAATTAATTATAATGACCATAATTGTATAAAATGGTAAAAATATATTCTAATTATACATTAAAACCACTCAATAGTATAATTTATCACTATAAATTATTTTTATTAAAAAAGTTTTTTTAAAGTATTTTTCACTATTCATAAAAAATTGGAAGTTCTAAGAAAACTACCAAAAATTCAACACAGGCTAATTTCGATATTCAAAATCCACAGATGAAGTCCCTTTTTAAATATAAAATATATATATTTTCAAAAAGTGGGTATTACTATTCATAACTGCTACTTTTCTTGGTCGCAGTGTGTTAGAATCTCGAACGTGCGTACAATGCAAGCTATTGCATTTTTGAAGGAGAAGCGTATCATGAAAGCTCGGGGTGTTACAACATATATCTCACTCTAATGCGTTGGGTGAGGATTTATATCTCATGAGATAGAAATTTAAAGAAAGGGGGGTGAACTCAGTTTATTATGGGACTTTTTCCATAAAGATATCCTGGGAATGAACCTTGAATACTAAGATTGTATTGAGAGTAAACCCATTTCATTAAGATATCCCCGACACTAGGAATTTAATACTATAAAAATAATTTTATTTTATTATGTGTTTTCCAGAATTCACTCTTTTATACCTATATTATGCGCATATGGATTATAATCTTTGATTTATTTATGATTTATGTCTTATGAACTACCAATATTTATGCCATAATTCTTATTTAAAACCGTGATATGAAGGGTGCGATTTTCCAAAGTTATGCTCATGTTATCATACCATTATGTTAATGTTATGCTTATGAATATCTTATTCTTACCCTTACTAAGCATCTTAGATCACCCATTCTTATGTTTCCTTGACCCAAGTTATGTAGAAAGATTTTATATAGGGTATGTTGATGAATATTACTAAATGGGAAGTTCTTTGTGGAAAAAATCGAAGATATTTCACCAAATTTGAATATTGTGTTCCATGTTTCTAAAATAACTAAACTATTATGGTCCTTAGGTGTGGGTTTTTTTAATGTAATGAATATTACTAAAAATGATGTAATATCCATGTAGGAAAATCCTTAGTTTCCATAGATGGTATCAATGGAAAGGTTTAGTTATCCTTTAGAAACTAGGATGAAGAACAATTTAGTGAGATACCTAGGGATATTTCTAACAATATGTATAGCGATGTATCTTAGGATATGTCTAAAGATGAGTCATGGTTTCAAAAAATATCCTAGAATTTTGGTAAAGGATAGAGCGAGTGGTTTCCTATAAATACATCCCTATTTGGATACTATATGTTGATGTGGATATAGAAAAAATATACATAGGGTAAACATACTTGAAAACAATGTATTGAGGAAGACTCGATTAAGAACTACTACATGACAAAAAGCCTTACCACACACCTAGTTTGACACTCTTGGGGGATATTATTTGGAAATTAACAAACTCTTTTAGAACCATCAGGAAGGATTTAAATAAATGGAGACTATGAATGACCTAGAAAATCCTAAGGTCACATAGGTTAAAGAAGGTTTCATTATTTAGAAATAATATAAGTGAATTATCATGATTATGTGGGTTTCCACTATGATTAGTGTTTCTCACACTATATTGTTTTGGTTTTAGATATTGGAGGTAACCAAAAAGAAATGGGTTATCATTAAATGTGACACACAAGTTTTTGGTAAGAATGAAAAAGATATGATGAATTGAGTAAATGATTTTGTGATTATGACTAATCAATTTTCATGTGACATGATTATAAATGTCCACCACAAAAAACTCTCAGACTCACTGAACAATAAAAGTAAAGAGTTATCTGAAGGATCTGGTGATGGTAACCATGGAGGAATAAAGATTTATTTTTCTATTTTTCAAAAACATGGGAAGAATAATTCAAGGTAATGTCTCAAAGGAATGAGAAGATGTTTAATGTGTGGTGAATAATTCCATAGAGAAATTAATTTTCAAGAAAAAAATGAATATCTTAGTTAATGGAATTGAAGGGAATATTGGTAACCCTGAGGTATTATCAATAGTTTAATTTTTTTAGTATAAAAAGTATTGGTTTTATTAAAATAAATTTCATAAGGGAAAATATTATGAATTAAATCAGGGAGGTTTTATGAGTAACTGTTTTGATGATGACAAAGAGACCAGGAGTGACACAAGAAAGGTATGTGTTGTTCGAATAGTATTTTATATAATATTGATTAAATTATGTTTTATTAATTTTAAGACATGATTCATATTTGATGTTTTAAAAATGGGATAATAAAGAATAATATGACGAATCCTATTTAATGGATTGAGACAGAAGTGGGTTGATTGTAGTGTTTCTGAATTGGAATTCAAGAAATATGTTCCAAGAACTATGAAGTACACATTTATAATTAATTATTATAAAAAATCTATTGAATGGTATGGATGACATAAAAAAGTTTTTTAATGAAAATTTGATATTTTGATTAAGGAAGGTAACCCTTAATGTGTTTCAAATGTTTATAAAATCGTTTTTATTTTAGATAAAGATAAGAGTAATATGGATAATGTAAATTAGATGGTATTGATGACCTCAGAATTGATAAAGGATTTGTTGAAAATGTGGTATATATTATCATTAATAAATTTTAAAACATTTTTCGATTTAATGATTATTTCCAATAATTTGTGTTCTATGTAAGGAATGAAGAAGAATGTATGTTTTAAATATGGTTTTATGGTAATTCAGTTTATTATAATGTTTTAGGAGAATACATGAAGAAGGTATTCAAATATTTGGTATGTTACAATCATGAACTAATTTATGATATATGGAGGATCAATGTTATTCTGATTTTAAAAACATTAGGGACCATGTTACTAATGTTTTGGATTTTTATGTTTTGGAGTGTTCAAAAGGTTAACCATTAATGAAAGGGTTTATATTGAAAATTGAATGAGGTTTTAGATATTAATGTTTTATACATATTGGATAACCTACTATAACCATTTTTCTGTGATGATAACTAATGATATATGGAATGACTTACCATTCTATCTATGGATCTTATGATCTATTAACTCTTCAGGATTAAAAAATTAACCTTTATTTTATAGAAGATAAAATTAATCAAGGAAAAAATATAGGGTGAGATTGGGATTATGAAAGAGAATCAAATCAAGTAAGTATATATTCCCATAAAAATTATTCAACTTTATGAAATGGATCCTGAAACAAAACTTTTATCTTAGTACCTTTATTTATGATGAATCAAATGGTCCCTTAGATCGTCATAGATTTATGGTTTTTTATCGCTATCTTTCTCTAGATCACTCCTTTTCTTAGGACCATTGATCTATATAAACCTCTATAATTTTGTAAATTTTTCTTCTATGTCAAAATCATCACTTTCCACTTATGTTTTCCTATTTTTAAACCTTGTTAGGTATAACATTGGGTATCAATTATGTTTTGAACATTCTCATTCTGAAGGATGTTTTAGTTTTCATTTTTATGATGTGGGTTTATTTGAATACAACTTTAAAATGTTAAAACTTTGATTACCTAGAAAAATTTATAGGGTGAAATTAATTTTTAGGGAGGTAGAATGTAACCCCCTGTGTTTTTATGATTTTTTTTCAAATAAATTAAATTTATTTGAAGGATTTCATTGCATGATACACCCAGTCAATACTGCTTAATATGGAATACCAAATTAATATTACACTAAAAAACACTTAGATTAGATTTCAGGTACAAACAAAACTATGTTTGGATTATGTTATACAGGATAATGTGTTCTTTAGATGACTAGCATTACACTCTAGACTGAGTTTTACTGAACTACATTATACTATTAATATTCTTATTTAATATGATAGTTATCATGTTGAAATTGGAATGGAGGTAATGAATAGGTTTAAATAAATTATAAAAATATATAATTTTCCCATGTTTATTAGTAATATATTTTTTAGTAATAAAACAAGAATCATTTAAAATAAAAATAAATGTTTTCGGGAAATAATATATTTTCATAAAAACAACATAATCTTACTTTTTGCACATAATTTTAAAGAAAGTTTTTCCAATTTTAAAAAATTTATTATAAAAAATAAACCTCTGTTTTTAATGTAAATATCAAAATTTTCTTAGGGATAATGTTTAGTAATATTCATGGGAGTTATATTTTTTATTAATAGTTTAAAATATTGAATTTTAATTGAAAACTAACTCTTTTAAAACAATTTATAATTTTAAACTAGATCTTGAATTAGTTTTCTTGTAAAAATAGTTCAATTATATAGATATTAATCCAATTTAGGTCATTGAACTCATTTTGATATTTAATTTTGATATAAAAACATTGTAAACTTTTGAACATTTTCACTTTAAAAACCCACATTCTCTTCATGTATGTGGGATTAATTTTAAATTAAATTATTATAATAATGTAAATTGGATTTTTAAAAATGAATTCCACATTTGGAATCAGAATAATTTATAATTCCAAATATGGTCATCTTAATTTTTTAACAATGTGATTAGTGAAAACCTTTAAAATTAATTACAACGATTATAGTAAAAATAAGATTACATAGTGGTTAATCATAGAATATAAGGTATAAAATGACCTACCAAAATTTTGAAAACCCATTTTATAGATATATATATACACTTAACACATTATTATATATTTTAATGAGTTAGTGGGATACTATTCCATGAATGTGTCCTATAAAACATGTTGAGTAATGAAAAATAAAAAAAGGAACCTTCCTTGCCTTTAATATTTATAAGGCTCTGGGATATGGGAAAAAACAAATTGGTTAGGTCTTATATATTAAATTGAAAAATAAATTAGTTTTTTTATCATAATATTTTATCTTATATTTTTATAGATTAATTAGTTACTTAAAATTTTTAAGAAACACCAATGTAGTGTTTAATTAGTTAATAATTAAAAAAAATGATACTAAAAATATTAAAAGAGGAGAAAATTGAATGAATTATTTTATTCCATTAGTTTTATATATTAATATATCATTTTAAAAAGGTTTGAAATTAATGGATTAAATATCCAATTTTTTCTTGATATTTCAAAATTAAAATTAAATAAATAATGTTAAAATTGTCATTAATGTTATTTTTTAGGTAATGGTATTTTATAAAATGATTTAAAATTACTAAAAATATTGTCTTCTATAAAGTGATTTTTTAATATTAAAAAATATATTATATGTTCCATTAATGCACCAATTTATCTTTTATAATTTAAATATAGACCCATTAATAGTAAAAACTTAGTTAGCATGGTTAGGGTGAAGGCATTGTTTTTTCAAGTTACTTACGCTTCTATTGTAATTAATTTACAACAAATATTGGGTTTTTATTTTATAAATTTGATATAATGTTTTATAAAAACTGGGTAAAAATTGTCTAATATTTATCACTTTAATTTAGTCCTAATGAATACATTTTCGAGGATAGATATTTAGTTACCTTAATAACAAACGTAAATAGAAAAAATTGAGAAATTTAGAAGTTAGGAACATTAAAAAAAATGCATTTATTTTTGTGTGTTGGAGGTATTTATCAATCCCATAAACCCTAAACTTAATTATTATCCAATTTCAATCCACATTAGGTAATAGAGAACTCTCAATAGTTAATACTTTTGGATATTTACAAGGATTCCACTCCTCATCTGCTATAAAAGGGAATTCCATCGCCCCACTATTTAACACCACTCAAGAAATTTGGATAAAAAACCACCAAAATAACTCAAAAAATTCCCTCCTATCACCCTATAATACTTATTTTGGAAATAAATCCAAACAAGTAAGTCATTCAGTTCAATCCAAAAGGAGATACCTGAAGTAGAGGTAGTGTTTATCCATCAACATTTATGTTTTATTTCATCCTCAAACCCTTTAAATTTTTTATATCATGATTATATAATAACATCATTATATAAAATGTAATTATATGTTTTTAAGTTAAGGGTATTACCTGAAATCACACACAAATCCATGAAATGGGCCATAAAATCATCATTCATGTGTATAATAGACTACCACCTTATGAACCAATGTCGTTTTTTCTATTACCACATTTCAGGGCTGGTATAATGATGAAAATAATATTAATATATGATATATATGATATTTATTATGTATTATACTTATTTAATTATTATATAACATGTACCTTCATGATTGTTTTTGGAATAAGATAACATCATTCGTGTGTGTGGAGGACTACTGCGTCACGAAGTGATGTAATTCGTTCATATATTACATGGAATGTATTAAGGATGAGATAATAAATATTTTTTATATATATAATTAAAATTCAACTTGAATGATAATATATATATATATATATTATTTAGTTTTATTTCTTTTAATATAACAAGAAAATGGAAACAATGATCACACATACGTACGGTCTACCATCTCCATAAACGGTGTATTTCATTTCGTATCACTAAATTTTATGTATTACTATAAATAATTATATAATGAATATAGAAGATATCAATATCATGGTTATAATTATTTATATAATTAAATCATTATCTAATATTTACAATCATAACAAGTTAAAACATGTACGAATAAAAAAGCGGTTATTACCAGAAGCTAAACATTAACATGGAATTATTAATAAACACTTAATATGAAGTCATAAGTAAATCATATATGGTGTTATATATATGAATATGTTTCTATGACATATTTATAACAAAATTATATTTATTATTCTTGAGTATAGAATGAGTACTATAATAGTCAAGACTAATATATAGGATTTCCATCTCATTTTTTTGTGAGACTCAAGACATGTTCAATACATATTTCTTATATGAGGTGTGTATACTACCCATTTATATATTTTATGATTATTCAACTAGGATTTATTTGGATTTAAATATTCATTTTATGAAATTGTTGAGTCAATAAGGTTTCTTTATGACTTTTCCATTTCTCATTGTTTGGAAAATCAAAAACACTTTATATGAAGGAAAATTGTTTTTACTAAGGATTATTTTCATTCTAACAATTTTCCTTCTCTAAGGAAATTTTTATCCTTACCATTGCTTTTGTTTTTCTTTTTATAATCTCTCTTAATCTAACTAATTTTATTACTAAGTCATAATTCATGTTCACATATAAAACCTTAGAATATAATAAACACTCAGATATAGAGTATTCTATTTTCAGGATCCGAATTATCTGAAATTGTGATTCCCAATTCCCTGATATTCAGATTCCAAATTCTCTAAAATTCAGATTCTGAATTCTATGTAATTCAGATTCCAAATTCCTCATAACTCATACTTCAAATTTCTCAGAATTCTGACTTTAAATTCCTCAGAACTCAGACTCATAATTCCTCTGATTTTAGACTCTGAATTCATTGAAATTAAGACTCTGAATTCTCTAAAATTCAGACTGTAAATTATTTGAAATTCAAATTCTGAATTCTCTGAAATCCAGATACCAAATTCTCCAAAATTCATATTTCTAATTCCTCATAATTCAGACTCTGAATTTTTTAGAATTCAGACTCCGAATTATTCAAAATTCGGACTCCAAATTCGTAAGAATTCAGACTCTGAGTTCTTTAGAATTCGGATTCTGAATTCATTGTAATTCAGACTCCGAGATCTATAGATTTCAGACTCATAATTCTTTGAAAAAAAATCTAAATATCCATGTATTATAGTCTCTTAATGTTTATTTGGTTAGACTCCAAATTCTATTTTTCTTTAGACTCCTAGAAATATATTTGGTTAAGTAACTTTTTTTCCTTACACTTGTAATGAAACTATGTCGTAAAATCTGTTTCTAACTAACCATTATTTGAGTGAAATGTGTATAGGTACCTCAAAAATACAAGGACAAATATGACTATTGGCAGAGGCAACTGACCATTGGAGAAGTTCCTATAAATAGGATCTCATTTGAATGATCTGACAACCGTTCAATCTATGTAGAAATTTCATGATGCTAAAGTGATTTCTAGAGAGAGAGAGACTCTCATGCCTTGTGTGTAATGAAAATCTTGTTCATATAGATTTGTGCGACTCTAGTTTTTGTTGAGTAGAATCGAGGGCTTCTAGGGTTAGGAAGACATAGGTGACTAGTACCTTAATGTTTGATGACTTCCTAGGAAATGAATTCAGAGGTTCCGACTACCTTAAAGATCAAGTTCTTGGGAGGATAACAAGACATATTCCAATATTCCTATCAAGGGCTTACCCCAGTGTCAGTAAAAGAGACTTTCTTAAAAGTATAAATCAAGGGACCATTATCCAAGGTTGTTGGATACCCTTATCTCTGGGTTAAAATATTTTATACTTGTTACTTGTTTGGTTTCATGTTTATTTCCACTGTATTTTGATAAATAAATAAATTATAACTATCTTATACTTTATTTTACTTTTTCATAATCTGATAAGAAAGATTTTATATGCTTTAAGGTAGAATCTTTTCCTTGGAAACGTTCCTTAAGATTCATTTCCAGGACCATATTTCCAGATCCTAGCAAGTTTGTTTAGAAAAACAAAAAGAGGTCTTGTGAATTTAAATTGTTTAAATTTGTTGAATATATTTTTCCTTAAGGTTAAAAATGAAAGTTCTTAAAAATATTATTCACCCCAAATTTTGGGATTGAGAATATAAATCTTTAATTCAATCCTATAATTTTTATTATAGAAGGTCTCTAAAATACTTATATTCAAACATTAGTTTTCTTTATTATGTTTTTCCTTGTTCTAAATTATATTGCTTAACTTTTCCTGGTTATTCTTTTTTGTGTTTTTTATCTTGGTTTATAAACCATTACTATTAACAAGTATTGTGGAAATATTTTTTTTATAGAATGACAGAAATGAATATTGGTTTTATTGACAAACTAAATCCTACTTGACCACCTATTTTTGATGGTAATGATTATGAGTACTAGAGAGATTGAATGAAGACTTTTTTTATTTATACTAGAGTAGATAATTTTTTCAAGCTTACTGGATATTTCCAAATTCCTGACAAGGAAGTCAAAACCATCACCAAACACGAAAAAAAAATATAAACAAAATTACATGGTAGGAAAAACTTTGTGGGGTTGTATGACCAGGAATATATATAGTCAAATTTCTTCTTGTGAAGATGATAACTGTATCTAGAAGAAACATGAAGTTACTCATTTTGGTACTCCCAAAGTTATAGAAACTACAAGAGCTATGCATAGAGCTGAATATCATGGATTTCTATTTCATTATGGAGAACCTGTCTGTAATGTACAACAAAGATTTATGACCATTCTCAATAGTTTTTAATCTATGGGAGAGAAAGGTCTTGATTATGAATCTCTTATGGACAAGTTTATTGATATTATTCCAAATGAGTGGGAATCAAAAATAATATCTATTGATGAGAATAGTAAAATATCTAAAATTACTCAGGATAATATTTTTGGAACTCTTCATCAACTTGAGACAAGAATGAAAATAGATGATAATATGAATAAAAAGAAGAATGGAAATGGAGTTATAGCCTTTACTACTACTAAATCCAAGACTCCTGAAAGGGTTATAGGATCGAAGTCTAAGAAAGTAACTATTCTATCTGAATCTAGTGAAAGTGAACATTCATATAATGAGTTAGATAATCTTGCTCGAAGTATGAACAATACAGTTAGAAAGAAATACTTTCAGTATAGATATAAGAATAATGAAAGTAAAGATAAGAAATATTTGGAAGTCACTTTCTAGGAATGCAATAGAGCAGGGCATATAAGGCAGGATTTTCCTATGCTTAAAAAAAGGATAGGAAGGGAAAACATTCAGAGCGAAACAATAGGATGTATTAAAAGTAGAAGGATAAGAAAGTCTTGAAGGATAATTATACAAGGAGTGCCAGTGGTGGGGACTCATCTGATGAATCCTCAGAGTTTGACTCTTTTATCCAGAATAATCTTGGCCTACTAGCCAGACTACCCATTGAAAATTATTGTCTAATGGCCAAGGTACTCAATTCCGAATCTATTATGAATGTATCATTAATTGAAAATTATTATGGTGATAAATATTATGAATATTCAAATGATGTATATTCCTTATTATAAGATAATATATTACCTTCTTAGGAAGAAGGGTCTTGGTTTTCCAAAATTCTTGAGAATAAAAATTTAAAACCTAAGAAAAATATTGATAAGGACAATTCTAGAACATCTATTTTAACTAATATTGTATCAAATCTTACTAAAGATCTTGATAAGATTTTTTTTGATTTTAAAGTGTTTATAAAATCCTTGAGGAAGTTAATTATGAGAAGGATAAAATTTATAAGGATATTAAAAATGAAATTTCTAAGAAAAATAATTTAGAGTCTAACTATAGTTCTAAAACTGATGTTTTTGAGGAAAAAAATTTGGTTATCAAGATAAAGTCAGAAATTTATTCTTTATGTAAATGTCTATCAAACATTACTACTCGTAAGGAAACTTTTGATAATACGTATTCCCGAATTCGTCTTTTAAGTAATAGTTCTGGGTTTGGTTATACCTATTTTAAACCGATTTTTAGTAATAACTATTTTCCCTAAAGTGCTCCATTTTGTACTAAATTTCATTGTGGCGGACATTGGGAAAAAAATTCTTTTAAAAAAACTCAATCTTTAGGTTTTCATAAACATTATTTTTCTAAGAAAATATGGATTCCACAAATTTTTCATTCGAAAATTTCTGGATCAAAGAAATTTCGGATTCTGAAAGTCTAGCTCTTTTATTTTCAGGAAAAAAAGTACCAACAGGAAATACATAGTACATGGATAGTGGATGTTCCCAGTATAGAACTGTTAACAAAAAATTCTTTGAAAATATTATCAAGATGAAGCGAGGAAAAGTAACTTTTGGAGATATTTCTCATGGATAAATTGTTGGTATAGGTATCATTGTTCTTCTTGAAAAAAACATTAATTTCAAATGTTTTATTTGTTAATTGTCTTAAGCACAAACTCATTAGTATAATTAAACTATGTTATTATGGTTACCTTGTGAATTTTAGGAATGATAAATTCTAATTACACAATTCAAAGGAAGAGTTTATACTTTCTACCCATAAGTAAAAGAATTTATACACACTAAACATAAAAGACATTAGGAGCCAAGATATACCTTGCCTTAATGTAATGGAATACCAATCTTGTTTATGGAATAAAAGTTTAGGACACTGTAACCATACGAACCTATGAGGAATCTCTAAGAAACGACTTGTTAAGGATCTAACAGAGCTTAGATTTGATTATTCCAAAGTATGAAATCCTTGTTAATAAAGAAACCAACATAAATCAAGTTTCAAATTGATTGGAAAAGTATCAACTTCTGATGCATTACAGTTAGTGCATATAGTTCTTTTTTGTCCAACAAAAATAGGATGTATTGGAGGAAAATATTTTGTATTTGTCTTAGTTGATGATTACACAAGATTTAGGTATGTCTATTTCATAGAAAATAAGTCTGAAACGTTTTCTTATTTAAAAATTTTTAGAGCCCATGTTAAAAATGAGAAAAAACTTCAATTGATAACTATTAATAATGATCATGGAAGAGAATTTCAAAATTCAAAATTTGAAACTTTTTGTAGTAAAAAAGGCATTACTCATAACTTCTCATCTCCAAGAACTCCTCAACAAAATGGTGTTGTTGAATGAACAAATCAAATTATTTAAGAGATAACTAGAACAATTTTGAGTGAATATTCTATTGCTAAAAACTTTTTGGATGATGCTGTAAGTACTTCTTGTTATAATATAAATAGAGTTTTGAATAGACCTTTTCTTAACAAAACTTCATACGAATTGTGGAATGGTAGAAATCCTAGACTCTCCTACTTCATGTTATTTGGTTGCAAAGTATTCATTCTGAATACTAAAGAGAATTTACATAAATTTACACCCAAATATGATGAAGGAATTTTCTTAGTCTACTCCACAACTTATAAGACTTATAGAGTTTTCAATAAAAATACTTGTAGTATTTAAGAAAGAGTACATGTTAAATATGATGAAGATGTTTTTTTAAACAACCGCAACCAACATCATCAGATGTGTTTATAAAAATTGATTTTCAAACCATGATAGAAGATCCTTCTGATAAGGAAAATGTTCAAGAGAATATTTATGAAGCATTTATCTGAGAATATTTCCTACCATATGTTGATGAATAGGTTTCACAAAATGTAAATCAGTTGTTTCTTAAGAATCATAATAGTGATAGTATCATTGGTGATGTAAATCAACCTGTAAGGACTGAAGGTTCCTTAAGAAATTAAGTAGAACATCTAGCATTCCATTCTTAATTAGAACCAAAAAGCACTGATGATGATTTTGGTGATGATGATTATATTAAAGCCATGACAGATGAGGTAAATGAATTTGAAAGGAACAATGTCTGGACCATGGTTGAAATACCTATGGAAAAAATTATTATTGAAGTAAAATTGGTCTTTAAAAATAAGTGTGATGAAAATTGTATCATTGTGAGAAATAAAGATAGATTAGTTTTTAAAGGCAATAATTACAAGATAGAATAGACTATGAAGAATCCTATTCTCAAGTAGATCTACTTGAATATATTTTCATTTTAATTACCTTTGCAGCATTATTTTATTTAAAACTTTTTCAAATGGATGTAAAGTGTTCTTTACTTAATAGATTTTTTCAAGAGGAAATTAATTTTGAAAAACCTCTTGGTTTTGAAAATAGAAAATATCCTGAACATGTTTTCAAACATACCAAAGAAATATATGGACTTAAACAAGCCCATATAGCCTTGTATGATAAGCTAACATGATTTTTTTACAAAACCATTATGTTAAGGGAACTACTGATCTGTCACTTTTTATAATGAAAGATAATTAAAATGTTTTGATTGTTCAAATTTATGTTGATGGCATTATATTTGGTTCAAATCATCAATATTTACCCAATTATTTTTTGAATCTAATGAAATATGAGTTTGAAATGAGTATGATGGGTGAGTTAACATTTTTCCTAGGTTTACAAATTTCTCAAAAAACTCAAAGAAATTTATATATATCAACATTAGTATATTAATTATCTTCTTAAAATGTATGGATATTGCAACACTAAAAGTATAAGTACTTCCATTGGTACCTAAAAGTCTCTTGATCTTGATGAAGCTGGGAAACCAGTTGACCAAATATCATTTAGAGGTATGATAGGACATTTACTACACTTGATAGCTAGTCATCCTGACTTAATGTTTTTAGTATGATTTTCTGAAAGATATCAATCTAATCCTAGGGAATCTCATTTAAAGTATGTAAAAATATTTTTTCTCTATTTAAAGGGTACAATGGATATATGTCTATTTTATACTTTTGGAAATGATTTTTTTTAAAACGTTTTTCAGAAGCTGATTTTGGTGGATACGGAATGGATATGAAAAGTACATATAAATTTTTTTATTTCTTAGGATATTCATTTGTTTTTTGGTCATGAAAAATGAAACACTCAGAAGAAATTTCCATATCTAAAGATGAATATATAACAGTTGGAAGTTATTGTTCCCATGTGTTGTGGATGCAACACACACTCACAGACTATGACATGAGTCTTATAAAAACACAGATATTGTGTGATAATAGCAGTGCAATTTCCCTAAGAAAAAACCTTGCACATCACACCCATGCAAAACAAATAGATATTATGCATCAATTTTGTAGGGATCACACACTAAAAGGGGATCTCATTCTTCAGTTTATTAAAATGCACGATCAACTTGCTGATATTTTTAAAAACTCCTTACACTTCAATCGATTTGGATACATTAACCAAGTTTTTTTAATGAGAACCATAATGTAATATTAAATTTTAACCTTTTGTTGAAACCTATCTCTTTGCATTAAGCTACTACATTTCATAGTGGGAGTACATTTTATTGCTAATCAAAATGTTTCATTATCAGATTTTTTTAATCCAAATTTTTCGTAATCCAAATTTTTTCATACTAAAAAATTATCGTAATCATATTTTTTTGTAATAAAAATTTTTCATAATCAAACTTTTTTATAATCAAAATTTTTCGAATCCCAAAATCTAGGAATCCAAAATTTTCCTTCTTTATGAAAATATTCCAGAATCTAAAGTTCTTCATGAATAATTTTACTCATTACTAATAATTTTCATAGAAATACAGAGGGTACGTTTCATTACATAAATTTTCATAATCATGTTTTCAAATTTTGGTATTTTTATCTTTCTTAAGTAAATATTTAAGATTCAATTTCCTTAAATCTGAAATATATCTTAAAAACCTCAAATGATTAGAGTCTACCAAAATCCTTTTTCAGATTTCATCTAAACCATTAGATCTTATCAATAATGTTTCTACCATTGCATAAATCTGTGAATATGAACCATTGCCTCAAAGCCTATATGAAGGCACCCCTAATGGTTGTCCCAAATTTTTTTTCAAGATCATATGTGTCGAAGATCTTCTTCTCTACTTAAAGGTCATTTTGAATTTTTTGGTTTGCTCAAATCCAAATGTCTTCGGAAGCATACCCATAGAATAAAATTTCGTCAGCCAAGGAAATTTCTGAATGGAAGATATATAGAGAGAGGTTAGTAGATCCGAAGTTCTTCACTATGTATGATTCTATTTTTATAAAGAATATCAAGTTGAATGGATGGGAGAGTCTGTGTGTATCCAAACTAAAGGAATGAGATCCATTTTATCTAGAATTTCTTGTAGAGTTTTATGAGACTTTATGTTTTTCTTTGTTCAAGATTAGAGTGATAAGTTTTCTTTTAAGAATAATGGGAAAACATATAAACTTTCCTACAGTATATAAGCTATCATAATTGGAATTATTTTTGAGGGTGAAGCTAATTTCTACACCCACAAGCTACAAGATGTTTCCAGAAGTTTTGATAAGGGAAAGGCTATAGAGTGCCTTGGTTTATCAAGGGTGAAGGTACCAATGATTAATAATGTATATAAAAAATTTACATATTCTAGAGTGATGGGTTCATGGATTTTTCTTTCCAATAAATGGTGATAAGGATACCTTGAAAAAGAGTGATATATACATTCTGAATTTTCTAGTGAACGTCAGGAAGATTAATATGGTGAAGTATGTCTTGCTTAAAATTTTGAATATCAAGAATGAGAGCCTAAAACTACAAATCATTATGTATATGTTTATTATTTCCAAGATAATAGTCCTTTGTCTGTATTCATTCAAAATCCAATTCATTTCAATGCCAAGGAATTTCAAGGTTATTTTGCTAAGTGACGATCCGTTTAGAAGGATGAAGGTTGGATTTAAAAGAAAGTACGAAGAATTTTATGACTTATCGGAAAGAGTGATTAAAGCCTTATCCAAGAATTCTGAAGTAGAAGAGACTTCAAAGAAGGGTCATGGGAAGATAAATTAGAAAGAACCAGAAGCCAATGAAAAAATCCTTGTAGTCCAGGAAACCCAATCAACACCTCAAAAAACTAAGAAGCAAAATACCTATTTAGATAAAGTTTATGCTAAGTGGAGATCCGATAAAAATAATAATAATAGACACTGATGAGGAAAAAGAGTTGAAGATTAATAATGCTGAGGAGTATGAAAAAATGAAAAAGGGAAGAAGAAAAAGAAGAAGATGTCTGAGGCTGAAATAAGTCAATCTCTTCTCAAAGATACCGAAAAATTCTTTGAACAGATATACGTACTAGAATAATTTTTATAAGAATCACATCTAGTGAATTTGGGAAAGAAAATGGTCATTCCAGAACTTGATGAAGAGGAAGAAATTGAACAAGAAGGGGAAGTAGAAGAAGAAGAATGGGTAGGAAGTGATGATGCAGATGTTAAGTTTTGATAAGGGGAAGGCTATAGAGTTCCTTGGTTTATCAAGGGTGAAGGAACCAAAGATTAATAATTTATATAAAAAATTTACATATTCTAGAGTTATGGGTTCAGGGATTTCTATTTCCAATAAATGGTGATAAGGATACCTAGAAAAAGAGTGATATATACATTCTTAATTTTCTAGTGAACGTCAGGAAGATTATTATGGCGAAGTATGTATTGCTTAAAATTTTGAATATCAAGAATGAGAGCCTAAAACTGCAAATCATTATGTATATGTTTATTATTTCTAAGATAATTGTCCTTTGTCTGTATTCATTCAAAATCCAATGCATTTCTATGCCAAGGAATTTCAAGGTTATTTTGCTAAGTGACGATCCTTTTAGAAGGATGAAGGTTGGATTTCCAAGAAAGTCCATAGAATTTTATGACTTGTCGGAAAGAGTGATTGAAGCCTTATCCAAGAATTTTGAAGTAGAAGAGGCTTCAAAAAAGGTTCATAGGAAGATAAATTAGAAAGAACCAGAAGCCAAAGAAAAAACCCTTGTAGTCCAGGAAACCCAATCAACACCTCAATAAACTAAGAAGCAAAATACCTATTTAGATAAAGTTTTACTAAGTAGAGATAAGATAAAAATAATAAGATTAGAAACTGATGAGGAAAAAGAGTTGAAGATTAATAATGCCGAGGAGTATGAAAAAATGAAAAAGGGAAGAAGAAAAAGAAGAAGATATCTGAGGCTGAAATAATTCAATCTCTTCTCAAAGATACTGAAAAATTCTCTAAACAGATATACGTACCAGAATAATTTTTATAAGAATCACATCTTGTGAATTTGGGAAAGAAAATGGTCATTCCATAAGTTGAAGAAGAGGAAGAAATTGAACAAGAAGGGGAAGTGGAAGAAGAAGAAGGGGTAGGAAGTGATGATGCAGATGTTATGATAAGACAAGTTTAAGAATATCATGACAAGGAGATTCCTTCTAAAAAATTATCGATCTAGACTACCCAAGATGAATCTTATAAACTTTTTTACTCTAGGAAAATAAGAAGAGGGTTAGAAGGAAGTAAAAAAACCAATAGTAGACGAGAGAAAAAACAAATAGTTGGTTCAACTAGAGTTTCAAGTGGCAGATGATGAAAAGGAAAATACTGAGGAAGATAAGATAGTAAAACTATCAGATAGTGAAGACGAATCACCAAAGGCTGCTGAGATCATTCCGAGAACAGATAAAGGATAACAAGTGTTATCTATTACACCTAAAAGAATATGGTATCTAAGAAAGATATGGGTGGATATTCTAAAAGAAATAAAGATGATATTGATAAAGAATCCTAACCAATAAGAGAATGTAATTCAGAATTGTCTTCTATGGGTAATGATTTTATAGTTCATTCTCTAAATAAATTGGTTGATACCATTACTCTGTTTCCAAGTATTTAATCAAGATGTTTGAGACTTTAGCATTCATTTAATCAGTAATCGGATTCTGTTTCCATGTTTTTGGAAAAATGTGTCAGGCTTAAGGGCGATGCTAAATCTTTCTTCATTAGGTATGATGCTGATAGGAGGCAGTGCAAGGAAACCACTAAGTGGTCTAGGAAGACAATCAAAGAGATAAAAATCTTTGATGAAATTAAAGATATTGTGAAGGATGTTTTTGATACCAAAGATATTAAGATCAATGATCTTACTATAAGTATCAATGAGAAACTCAATCTTGAACAAACATCTCAGAAATAGGAAGACAAGGATCTGAATTGGAAACAAAATTCATTTGATTTAAATCTAAAAAGTAAAATAGATCTCAGAATCATGTTTGAAGAAATGTTCAGTAAGCAAGAAGAGATTTTGAAGAATCAGGAAGAAATTCTTAAGGCTCGGGAAGAAAAGAACAAATCCTTGGAGAAGAAAAATGAAGATCATGATCAACTTCTGAAATGTTTTGAACTGGATTATAAAGAACTTAAGAATCTGAAGACCATTGTCAAGAATCTTATGCTTAAGGAAAAAAGAAGGATTATTTTTTCCTTTACTATGATCTTTTGTTTTATTACCTTTATTGTAAAATTTTTTCCAATCATAATGAAAATTTGGGTTGTCCTTCCTGTATTTTATTGTGTAGTACTAATATTTTAGGTACCATATTTTTTCCATTTTCCCTATTCCTTTTTGCAAATAAAAATGGGGGATAAAATAATGAGAAAAATAATACTATGTAAAGAAGAGAATTACCTAGGTAAGAGGGAGTCTATCTAAGGGTGAGTTTTATCAATGAATATTTCCTTATACAAGAAAAAGAATAATCTTATTAATGAAGTCAAGAATACAATAATTAGGTATTTCAAAACCTAAAAGGGAGTTAGTCGTATTCACCTCGATTCATAGGTAAAGGGAGATAAAATTTTCCTTTAAGTTAAAAAATAACAATTCTAAGTCCTTATATACTTTTTTGTAAGGTTGTTTTTGATTTCCAAAAAGGGAGAGATTGTTGAGTCAATAAGGGTTCCATATGAATTTTCCATTTTTCTAGGTTTGGAAAATCACACACACTTTATCTTATGAAAAATTGTTTTTCCTAAGGATTATTTTTATAAGGATGATTTTCCTTCTCTAAGGAAATTTTTATTCTTACCATTGTTTTCATTATTCTTTTTATAATCTCTCTTAATATAACTCATTTTATTAATAAGTCAAAATTTGGTTTCAAATCTAAAACCTCAGAATCTTATAAATACTTAGATATACAGTATTTTGTTTTCAGGATCTGAATTCTCTAAAATTATGATTCTGAATTATCTAAAATTCAGATTCCGAATTCTTTGAAATTAACATTCTAAATTCTATAATATTCCGATTTTGAATTCCTTAAAATTGTAACTCAGAATTCCTAAGAATTTATACTCCAAATTCGTTAAAATTCAGACTCCAAGTTCCTCAAAATCCATTCCCCGAATTCCTCAAAAATTCAGACTTTGAATTCCTTAGAATTCAGAGTATGAATTCTTTGAAATTTAGACTCCAAATTCTCTGAAATCCATACTCCAAATTCTCTGAAATTCATATTCCAAAATATCTGAAATCTAGATTCCAAATTTTCTGAAATTTAGATTCTTAATTCCTTAGAATTTAGACACCGAATTACTCTGAATTCATAGTCCAAATTCCTCAGAATTCCGATTCTGAATTCATTGGAATTCAAACTCTGGGATCTATAGAATTCAGATTCCAAATTCTTTGGAATACAGAATCCGAATATCAATGTATTATAAATTCTAAATATTTATTTGGTTAGAATTAAAATTCTATTTTCCTTAGAATCTAAAAAATTTACTTGGTTAAGTAACTTCATTTCCCTTACTTTTTCTATGAAACGATGTCATACACTCTATTTCTAACTAACCGTTGTTTGAGTGACATGTGTATTTGTCCGTCTAAAATTCAAGAAAAAATATGACCGTTGGGGGAGGGAGTTGACCGTTGGAGAAGTGCCAATAAATAAGAGCTCATTAAAATGAGCTCACAACAATTCCATTAATATAGAAATTTCATGATACTGAAGTGATTTCTAGAGAGAGAGACTCTCATTCCTTGTGCATACTGAACATCCTATTCATATTGATTCATGCAACTCCAATTGTTCTGAAGTATAATCGACGGATTTCAGGGATAGGATGATAGAGGTGTCGACTACCATAAAGTTTGATGACTTCTATGGATAGGAAGACAGAGGTACTCACTACCTTAAAGATCGAGGTCTTGCTGGGATAGCAAGACATATTCCGATATTCTTATAGAGGGCTTACGCTGGTGTGGGTAAGAAATAATTTCTTGAAACTACAAATCAAGGGACCATCTAAGGTTGTTGGATAACCTTCTCTTTGGGTTAAAAGATTTTATACTCGATACTTGTTTTGTTTCAAGTTTATTTCCACATTATTTTGATAAAGAAAAAGAGTATAACTTTCTTATACTTTCTTGTACTTTTTCATATGCTAATAAGTATGATTCAATATGCTTCAAGGTAGAATATTTTCCTTGAAAACTTTCTTTAAGTTTTATTTACATAACTATATTTCTGGAACCTAGCTTGTTTTTTAGTAGAACTAAAATATGTCTAATGAATTTTCATTGTTTAA
Organism: Viscum album; assembly: GCA_963277665.1. Lineage (NCBI taxonomy): Eukaryota > Viridiplantae > Streptophyta > Magnoliopsida > Santalales > Viscaceae > Viscum > Viscum album. Next base: position 1,376,862,416 of record OY728138.1, on the reverse strand, counting down.
CTTTGTTAAACATGGTTCTCCTTAAGGTTTAAACTTGAAATTCACCCCCTTTTTTGATTGAGCATATATATCATTATTTCGATCCTACAGATATCTATTTCATGGGGTTTACGGGTAAAATGTTTCCAACATTGTAAGTGGGGTTTTTCCGTAAGTTCTCTTCTTTGAGACGTACATTTTTTTTATGCACCTATATTTTCTCATGAGGTATATATACACCCCATTTGATCTATAATATCATGATTTTTTTCACCCTCATGTAATTTTATGTTACATTTTATGTTATTTATTCATGGGATTTATGATTCATACTTACCAAAGTTGTAAAAGTTTATTACTACAATTTATTCATTAATTGGGATTATTTGTGATTATGCTTCCATTGATGAAATATTATTGTCCATGTCTCTATAATTATCATGAATTTTATTCATATACGGTTATTCATTATATATTCCATGAATGGTATCATTTTCAATTATTTGGTACTTAACATAATTAAGAAAATGTTTTTAGGAAAATCTGACTTTCTTTCTCTCTTTGGTTGAAAATATGTTTTCATTCAAAAAAATGTTTTATTTAAAAATAATGTTTTCTAATTTTCTTAAAAGTATTTTAACCATTTAAAAGTTATTTATTAAATACATTTTTACCCAATGTTTCTTGTTTTATTTAATTTTTTTTCCAAGGAATATTTTTTTTGATCGAGTCACATTTCTAAACATTATATTGTGAAAAAATAATGTTTGTTTAACTTGTAAGACATGAAGGAATTTACCCACCATCAAAACCATCATTTATATAAACATTCATTTGGATGTTTTCATGGTTATTTTTTAAAAAACTTTCCCCAATTTTCTTTAAATTATTTGTTTTTAATGTGTTTTCAAAGAGAAAGGTTTTCAAAAATGTTTTATATTTTTGAAAAAATTAAATAGAAAAATGAAATTTTCCATAATAAATGTTTTAATGGATGTCTTAAAATTATTTTCCATCTATGATTACATCCTTTGATGTAATTTATTCTTTGCAGGGGATATGATCCAAGTATACAATTCGTATTCTTTATCTCAATGGTATATAATTATGATGAAAAGTTGTTTTTATAATGAATTTCTTTTCCATAGGATATACCATGTTAAATTTCCTATTAAACCTAGTTTATTCATGGGGTTTTCTATAATGAAATGTTTTTTAAACCTTTCTCTCTTCCAGAGGTTATGATATGATGAAATTTTTATGATACCCATTTAATTTGATCAGTTATGATGTGATAAATGTTTATGATCATGTGGGACACATTTGTTTGATTTCATTATGAGATAGGTGTAACTGATATCTCCCTCCAATGAATTGGGTAAAGATTTATTTCTCATAAGATAAATATGGTTGGAATAAGAAGTGAACCTGGTTTAGTAAGATACTTTTTATTCTAAGATGGCCTTGAAAGGGAATCTTGACTACCATGATCATTTGGGGAGTGAACCAATTCCACTACGATAGCCTTGGTAGTGAGGCTTAACTACTATAAAAATAATTTTATATGTTTAACACAATTATTTTTATTATTATTATTTTATGCTCATATGGATTATTCTATTTGATTCCTTTAGGATTCATTTCGTATGAACTGCCAATCTTTATTCCATAATTCATGTTTATGAATTTTGATATGTTGGGTATGGTTCTCTACTGTTACATTCTTCTTTTCATACCCTTATGTTCATGTTATAGTTATGTATCTCTTATATTTTCCCTTACTGAGAATTTGACCTCACCCTTTCTTATTTTTCATTTCCCCAGGTTATGATGATATGTTTCATAAAGGTCATATCTATAAAGAGTACTAAATTGGAAGATATTTTTGGGAAACATTGAATATATTTCACCGATTAGAATATTTGGTATTCAATTTTTCCCAAGTAACTAAACTATTATGGTCCTTAAGAATATGTATTTATAATTGAATGAATATTCAGAAAAAATGATGAAATATCCATGCATAAAAAACCTGGGTCTATATAAGCCCTATATTGGTGTCCATGTTATTTCCTAGTTTGTACGATAATAATTTAAATAAATAAATTCAATAATATTTGACTTTATAATAATAACCATTGAATTCATTACTTATTTAATCCATAAGTTATTAAGTGAATATAATAAAAAAAATATTTTTTGTAATAATATTAAATAATTAACATTCAAAGTTAGTTTAATATTTATGGGAGATGAGAGTAATTTTATTGAATCATATTTTATCATATATTATAGTATAGGTATTACAATAAAGTGATAAAATATCCATTACATATATGATAAGTTTTAAGTACTATTTACATTGTTTTTTGTAGGTTTAAAGGATTAAATTCTATAAGGACCTAAATGAAATTTATAGAAGTTAAAACCTAAATTTTTAAGAATTTTAAGACCGAAATGATGTATAGAGTCATTTTATTGAATTATATATCCTATCCTCTCCTCACTCAAGTATTAGAGATATAAAGTTAAAGGAAGCTCAATGATAATTCTATCCATGTTCGAGGATCATTAGTTTGATTTACTATGATCATAATGTCCTTGATGATCCTTTGATTCTCCATGTTATTAGATAAATTATCTTGGTGAACAATATATAAATATTTTGGAATGTATATGGATGATCTATAGGGTTCCTGGTTCTGTTCTTTCAAGAGACGATCATCGCTGATGATAAAATTAGGTTTCTGATCAAAATATGAAAAGGTATGATTTTGATTTATTTTTTAGTGTTTTTTATTCATGATTAATTAATTTTGAAATGATACATGGATGAATCTGAGTTGGAGTATTAGAGATATTATTTTTGGACACAAATTCAACCCTAAAAATTTAATAATAAATTTTTAGGCTCCTACAGTCCCTGGGTTTTTTCAAAAGATAAAAAGGTTGATAGAAGATTAATACAACTCAATCCAAAACCAATTGTAGGGGTTTTTCCCAAAAATCAAAGGTTGATTTATCCCCCACTAAATAAATCAACCAATATAAATCTCATATATAATTTAGTAAATTTATTTAATTTTTCTAAAAGTGCATAGTTGCCTATTTTATGTGATGCATGTTTGTATGATGTTTAATGTGATAACATAAACTAAATTAGGCAATAAGATAGGAATTATAGATTAAAATAAATCGATTATAGTTAAATAATGTTATGATAACATGAGTAATTTGTTATATGAAATCTATATAATTTTAAATATATATATAATTGATAGAATATGGATATTTATGTATAAATTAAAAAATATATAAAGTAAATATTATGTCAAGAACACCTTCCTTCATATGTGTTATGATGATACCATAATTAAAGTGTCATTTAGGAAATAACTAGGGGAAATTTAAATTATCAGGGAGAATTATCATTGATAATTGATTAATATAACCAGTTTTTATAGAGTTTATTTCCATAGTCTTTTAAATAAAAATTGGGAGAAAACTATTGAGGAAATCTAAATCAATATTTTAGTATTATAGAGTCCACCCAAATGATTAAGGATCTATGAGTTAGAATTTGGAAATACTATCTATTATAAACCTTATCGTGATTTTCATGTCCATTATATAGGTTATGAGAAGGGTAATATGTATCATTTCCCATAGAATTTCCATGAAACCTAACATTATTGGTATAATGGTGACCGTTATTGGGAATTGATAAAATAGTTGGATACTAATAAAATAAATTGGATTACATCATGCATTTTAATGAAGATAAATTATTAATAATCTTATTTAATGTTTTTTAAAAATAGAAAAAAAATCATGAGAACACTGTTAATTGTTTTGGGCTTAGACCTTGTCCTCACTAAGTGAATGAAGGTAAAAATAATTTTACCAGATATTCATGGAGGATTCTTTTTATGTCTGTAGAATCATGATATTAGATATGTCTTGGGAGAAGATGATATAAATAGATGCTTATCCATGTCATCTCATCTCTTAACATTTGATAAGTATAATTAAAGGCTTAAGATAAATGATATTTTAACTTCACTATACTAGTGTAAAATGGAAGAGGAGTGATTATATTTTAATCATTAATTCAAAGCGATGGAGTAAATTAATCCATAAGAAAATTCAGGATTCTATTTAGATAATAAATTATCAATTAATATCATATTATAATCCTTACAACCCATGTTTTTAATTTCTATTTTTTATTACAGAATGAACATTGTGGCTAAATCGCTCAGGAATAGTTTCTATATGCTTCTCCAAACAGTCAAGGATTGTCAAAAATGAGGTTCGACACTACTTGTAGTGAAAAAAGTAAATTACCAAGATCAAAATACCATGTCTAATCAAAAATTAATGGGTAAATTACAACATCCATAAAATATATAAAATTGATGAAATGAAAAAGACTCTATTTTCTTCTCTTATTGTCATAAACGTTATTGGAAGATGAATTTAATTGAATTTAAGAAGGAGAAATTATAATATAATTTTAAGGTATATTATTTATTATATGTGATAATTTTGTTATAATTATTTGCTATATGTTTCCACATATATGTATTCCAATACACGGACCAAGTAAGTATAGAAAGATAACAAAATGTAAGGTGAAATATTTATGTAGTTTAGAATGGTTGATTTTTAAATCAACTAAAAAGTGGGAATAAATTCTGATTCCAAGAATATTTATTCATGTTTAACTAATATTTTATATTGTGTCTTACTAAAACATTTTTATTAGTGTCAGTATAGATAAAAAAATAAATTATTTAATATTTGAGATAAATATTTTTATGGAATTTCTTTCATAATAGTTTAGTGATTATTGAATCACTGATATCTAATTGATAATAATTTTTCATATAAATATAAGACTTGAAATACCTTCTTATTATGAGAAAATTATTTATCAAAGTAAAATTGACAGTAGTTGAACATTTTATATCTAGAAATATGTCTAGTCACTATTGAGTCTGGACATTAGGTATACTAAAAAACTCATTATGAAATCATAGAAAAAGAAACATTTATTAATAATGGTAACCACAAAGTGTTAGAATTAGTTCAAAAATATTTCATGAACTATTTTAAAAAAGAGATAAAGGTAAGATTGTATATATCATTAGGTTCCTTCAAGAAATTATAATAATTCTCAATAAAGTAATGAATATACTTGGTAAGAAGGTATTATATCCTCTGGGTAGGCTTATTAGAGAATATCTAGAACCAGTACTCCTATATCATGATATATATAGTAAATATAATACTAAACTCACATTATATTATGAAAATATTGAAAACTATAGTAGTAAAAGAAATATCAACATAGAGTCTTATATGTATTATGAATATTCCATGATTTCATTAGAGACAAGTTTTGTAAATAGAAATATAGTAGCTAACTATATGATAATGATATAGATACTATCATATTTATACAATAGAAAATCCATTAATTCATTACATCATGTATTTGTATGTGATATTTTTTTAATACCAACAAACATTGAAGGAAAACACTATGTGCATATGAATTGATTATTATATTATTACTCAAAATATTATCATTCCAATGATTGAAACATAAAATTCAAGATTGAATATATTTCTATATGAAGGAAGTAAAAATCATTTGAGATAGTGGAATTACACATATCTTAAAGGAGGTTAAGTATTTATATTCACTTCAGTTGGTATAGGAGCACAAACTCCACTATGTTTAGTGGGAGTAGTTTTTATGGAGAAAAATACTACGTAGTAAAGTTAAAACCAAAATGCGGTTTTATATAAACAATGGTGGGTTATATATATATATATATATATTATTAAGAATAATGAATCTTAAAAGGAATCATTAAATAGAAATAATCTAAGATTGAATAGGTTTCATACATTCAATAATGGATTCCATGTACCAAATCCAAAAGATCTACAATTTGGATGTTCCGATAATTGATATTACTTTGGTGTATTCAAGAGAAATAAGACATTGATGGTACAATTAAGTATCGATAAATTATGATTTATTATTGAAAAGGTTTAATTGATGTTAAGACAATGTATTTCAAAAATTATTTCACCCAAATCATTATTATAAATCCATTAGAATTCTACTAACAATAATAATTTTCTTTGATCATTATATTGAGTGTTTGGATGTCAAGAATAGTTTTCTTAATGGAGTCTCTAAAAAGTATATTTATACGGAATAACTAGAAGGTTCAATGGAACCAAAAAATTTCAATAATATATAAATGTAACACAAATACATTTATAGATCACAAATAACCATAGTGATATTAGAAATTTATTTAGGAACAAATTAATTACATGATTTTCTATGAGAGGTTGGGGGGATATTATTTCCCAAGACCAATATATCAATAATATAAGGGAAAAATATATAATTATATATGGTTTTTAATATTAAGGACTGAATTTATCCAATGTTACTTTGACAATATGGTACAATTAATGACTAATTTGTTTCCTTTATCTCATCTCATGTAATCTCTCATAAAGGGATGCGATTATGAATAATATTTAAGAAGTTTATGTTCTTGGAATCTATCACTATACATAATAATATGTAAGTGTGTTTGAAATTTCTTGTGTATAAATAATAATAGGTAGATACCAAATTGATTTATATTAACTGATTAGTTTTACAGTTAGAAATTTATGATTAAAATTGAGAATTTAAAATTGGATAAGTATATAGTAAAAGGAGGAATAATAATACTGGTGGTTAAAGTGATATAACAATAGTATTCCATAAGATCATTTTGATCTAGCATGGTGGTATGGCTATGAAAATATCTAAGTTAAATTTTTTATATCCAATGCTTTCCATACCTCTAATAATTGTGTATGCTGTGGATTATGATGCAGCTTAAGAAGTAGTTTAGAAATAAATTATTCAAAATTTGGGTTTTATCAAAATTAAGATTATTTTCACTATTATAATAAACATTTTTACTATATTAGTCAACATATCAGGTTTATGAAAAATAGAATAAGATAATGAATGTTAGGGAATGACACCACATGGAGGATTTTCTCAATTTTGTGATGTCACATTAATAAAATTTTCTAAATAGACACCCTGAAAGTCTAACAACATCAAAACTAGAATTCGGTAGGCCCAATAACTATAGAAATTATTTGAAGAAGAATCCTTAATAGGTGATAACTAATATGATAGTGTGCAGTTGGATCTAGTGCATGTGAGAGTCTATTGGAGTTGGTTATCTATAACCCAATAATTTGAACTTTTTATTAAATGGATATTCTAATACTAAAATTTTAATTATATATCTTATCAAATGAAAATTTTTATTATGGGTAAAATAAATGTGATAATGTCTAAAAATTATTTTCCACATTAAACAGAAACAAAAGTCCCCCACTCAGGTGAGATCCTTAAAGTAATATAAAAATAATCCAGAATATATGTTCTATGGTCACATAACATCCTATAATGATACAAAAAGTATGTTTGACTATCAAGTTATTTATACTTTTAAGAATAGTAGACTTCATATTAGGAAGTTCACAGTAGTTAGATTCAAATAGAGGTTAAAATGAGAATATATCCCTGATAGGAACTCCACATGTTACATTTATTTGGATATTCCTATCCAAGATTGTATGTAATGGAAATTAGACATGATATTATAATTAATGAATGTCATGGATCATGCACATTTATATATTACCTAAAATCATGATGACCTATACTCATGGTGAAGTAGGATATGTTGGCTGCATCATGAGTGACAAGTCGTTAATGATTAATTCACTATTGGAGTTTTTCCTTACATTTAAGGAATTTTATAGCACATTACCTTTTATTGGAAAGTAATTATTGAACTAAACACATGTCCATTGTGTGTTAACATGTTCATTTCAGAAATTTAGAGAGATAAATCGGTCACATAAGTTGATGACACAATTATGGAACCCGCTTAACTAAGATATATCAATAAAAAGGGATTATATTACAAAGTGCACATTTCATATGTGGTTGTTGTTTTTGTGACTTTCACTTATTCCTTTATGGGCCACTTTATGTGTTTCTAGATGCTTATATTGTACTTTAAGAAAGCTTTTCTAATACCAATGAGAAAGAGGTTCATAATGTCACACAATTATTGTTCCCATGGATTACAGTTAATTTATATTTATATTTAATAGTTAGAATAAATATTATTCTTAAGACCAACAAATAATATTTATTCAGGATTTTATGATCTCAAATATCCAGTAACCTATTATATTTGAATTAGAACATATTTATAAGTTGAATATCAAAATAAATATTTACTAACAAGACTCTAAAAATAAAATTTATTTATTTATTGAATGAATAATATTTATTTAAATAAATCTTCATTCAATTGTTTGATAAATATTTGGGGGATTTACATGAAATGAAATACCTGGTGATAAAAACGATATTAATTAATTAATTTTTTTATCATTAATTTAATATTAACTAATTTATTTAAAAAATATCATATGTAAAAATTTATGAGTTAGTGCATGTGATGAGAAATATGAATATTGTTTTACCATGTTGAATATATCATGTTTAATATTGGATGAAGGCCCCTTTGTGAAATTATCAATATTAAAAACCTAGATCTATATATTCATGACATATATTGTTTTATAGGGTTAATCTTATACAGATAGATTTTTGTAAACACTATTCTATTATATAGAAAGATTCATTAGGAATGAAGAACAACTCTTGACGTTCTCTCAAGGCCAAGAGGATTCTTCACCCGCCTCCTCTCTCTCAAATCAAGAGATCAATATAAATGATATTCAAGACCAAAGGTTTACTTATCATGATCAATATGAATGATGAAATTTAATAAGTACATCCACTCTAGAACCCTGAAATCCATTAGATATTTTAAAAGATTATAAAGCACATGTGGAAAATTTATAGAAGGATTAATCATTGGATCTTATTTATAAGGACAAGGAATTTTATCAATGTAATTTCCCTTATAATAATTATGTCATATTTAGTAATGTAGCATAAAGAAAATGAACCACATGATGAAACCAACTAAATTTTATTAAATTCAACATTATATTTAGAGAATAAAAATGTCCATAATAATTTAAAATATTACAATGGGATAAGAATGATAACAAAAATATGAAAATTGGGATCTTATCAATTTACCAAAATAATCGTACTGAAGAAAATCATTATAGAAATAAATAAAAATATTATAAAAAAAATATTCAGTTTGAAAATGAATATATATATTTATATATATATATATAACTTTGAGAGAAAATTTAAGCAAACACTACTAAAAAAACGGGCTTTATCAGCTCTTTTTTAGCACTGATAAATGTCATGTCTACTGCAAAAAAAACATTCTGCAGCAGCACACCCAAACATCACCTGAAAAAAATTCAGCATCTCAATAAGTATACCCATAAAAAACTAACACATAAATCATAAGATAATTACACCAAGTATACCCATACACCATTAACACATAATTCATAAGTTAATTAAATACATAAAAAATTCTATTCAGAATTCAAGGGGTTGGGGTGGGGGCTATTCAGGTGTTTGGGGTGGCTGTCCAAAGGGGGGTAGGGGGTGTCCGGGGGGATGGGGGTGTCCGGGGGGAAAGGGGTGTCCAGGGGGGTGGGGGGTACAGTAGGTTGGGGGGCTGTCCAAGGAGGGTGGTGGTGTCCAGGGGGTGGGGGTGTCTAGGTGTGGGGGGGTGTCCATGGGGGTGTCCAGGGGGGTGGGTTGGTGTCCAGGGTGTCGGGGGGGCATTCCAGGGGGTGGGGGTGTTTGGGGGTGGGGGAGGTTCATGAGGTTGGTGGGGCTATCCAAGGGGGGTGGGGTGGTTTCCAAGGATGGGGGTGTCTAGGTGGGGGGGGGAGGGGCTGTCTATGGGGTGTTTAGGGGGTGGGTTGGGGTCTAGAGGGGTGGGGGTGTCCAAGGGGTGGGGGGTGGTCCAGGGGGTTGGTGGGGTTGACTCATACACATAACAAAGGACCCATGGATCATTCTCATAAAGGATCAAGACAATACGAATGCGTTTGGTCAGATATCCGTAGGTCAGTTTTTGTTTTAACATAAAATTGTGTCCATTTGAAACAAAAGAGAGACCCTTTGAGTGATACCGGACACAACCTGCCTTGGACTGATGCAGGGATGACTCGTACACATCATAAATGACCCGGGGATCATTCTCTTAAATTATCAATACAATCCGAATGCATTTGGTCATATTTCCGTAGGGCAGTTGTTGTTTTCACTTAAAATTGTGTCCATTTTAAACAAAAGAGAGGCCCTTTTAGTGATAACGGCCACACCGTGACTTGTATTGATGTGGGGATGATTCTTACATGTCACAAAGGACCCATGGATCATTATTTTAAAGGATCAATACAATCCAAATGCGTTTGGTCGGATTTCTGTTTGTCAGTTTTTGTTTTCACTTAAAAATCTATCCATTCTAAAAAAAAGAGAGACCCTTAGAGTGATACCGGCCACACCGTGCCTCATATTGAGGCGGGAATGACTCATAAACATTACAAGGGACTCGTGGATTGTTCTCATAAAGGATTAATACAATCTGAATGCATTTGGTTAGATTTCTATTGTTCAGTTGTTGTTTTCACTTAAAATTCTGTCCATTTTAAACAAAAGAGAGACCCTTTGAGTGGTACCGACCACACCGTGCCTCAGATTGAGGTGGGGATGACTCATACACATCAAAAAGGACCAGTGGATACTTCTACTAATGTATCAATACAATCCAAATGTGGTTGGTCATATTTCTGCAGGTCAGTTGGTGTTTTCACGTAAAAATATATCCATTTTAAACAAAAGAAAGACCCTTTGAGTGATACCGGCCACACTGTGCCTCGGATTGAGTCAGGGATGACTCGTACATGTAAAAAAGGACTCGTGGATCATTATTATAAAGGATAAATACAATCCGAATGCATTATATTGGATTTATGTAGGTCAGTTGTTGTTTTCAATAAACATTCTGTCCATTTTAAACAAAAGAGAGATCCTTGGAGTCGTACAGGCCACACTGTACATCAGATTGAGGCAGGGATAACTCATATATGTCAAAAAAACCCTTTTATCGTTCTACTAAAGTATCTATACAATCATAATGTGTTTGGTCATATTTCTGTAGGTCAGTTGTTGTTTTCACGTAAAGATCTTTCCTTTTTAAACAAAAGGGAGACCCTATAATGGATTCCAGCCACATCGTGCCTTGGATTGAGGTGGGGATGACTCATACATGTCAAACCAAAACCATGGATAGTTATAGTAAAGGATCAATACAATCAAAATGCATTTGGTTGGATTTTCTTAGGTCAGTTATTGTTTTCACTTAAAAATCTGTCCATTTTAAACAAAAGAGAGACCCTGTGAGTGGTACCGGCCACACCATGCCTTGGATTGAGGCGGGGATGACTCATAAACGTCCAAAAGGACCCGTGTATCGTTCTCCTAAATGATCAATACATTCCTAATGCTTCTGGTAAGATTTCCGTATGTCAGTTGTTGTTTTGACTTAAAATTCTGTCCATTTTAAACAAAAGAGAGACCCTTTGAGTGGTACTGGCCACACCATGCCTCAAATTGAGGAAAAAATGACTCTTACATGTCACAAAGGACCCTTGGATCATTGTTATAAAGGATAAATACAATCTGAAGGAGTTTGGTTGGATTTTTGTAGGTCAGTTGATGTTTTCACTTAAAACACTGTCCATTTTAAACAGAAGAGAGAACCTTTGAGTGGTACCGACTACACCGTTCCTCGTATTGAGTAGGGAATGAATTTTACACATCAAAAAGGACACTTGGATATTTATACTAAAGGATAAATAAAATCTAAATGTGTTTAATCAGATTTCGGTAGGTCAGTAGTTGTTTTCACCTAAAATTCTGTCCATTTTAAACAAACGAGAGACCCTTTGAGTGGTACGGCCACACCGTGCCTCATATTGAGGCAGGGATGACTCGTACACATCATATAGGACCCTTTCATCGTTCTTCTAAAGTATAAATACAATTTTAATGTGTTTGGTTGGATTTATGTTGGTCAGTTGTTGTTTTCACTTAAAACTCTGTCCATTTTAAACAAAAGAAAGACCCTTTGAGTGGTATCGGCCACTCCATGCCTCAGATTGAGGCAGGGATGACTCATAAACATAAAAAATGACCCATGGGTCAGTCTCCTAAAATCTCAATACAATCTGAATGCACTTGGTCAGATTTCTGTATGTTAGTTGTTGTTTTCACTTAAAATCTTGTCCATTTTAAACAAAAGAGAGACCCTTTGAGTGGTACCAGACACACCGTGCCTTGTATTGAGGCGGGGATGACTCATACATGTCAAAAAAGACTCTTGGATCATTAGAATAAAGGATTAATACAATCCGAATGCATTTGGTCAGATTTCCGTAGGTCAGTTGTTGTTTTCACTTAAAAGTCTGTCCATTTTAAACAAAAGAGAGACCCTTTGAGTGGTACCGGCCACACCATGCCTTTTATTGAGGAGAGGATGGCTTATACTTGTCACAAAGGACCCTTGGATCATTATCCTAAAATATCAATACAATCCGAATGCATTTGGTCAGAATTATGTAGGTTAGTTGTTGTTTTCACTTAAATAACTGTCCATTTTAAACAAAAGAGAGAATCTTTGAGTGGTACCAGCCACAATGTGCCTTGGATTGAGGAAATTATAACTCTTACATGTGAAAACGGATTCATGGATCGTTCTCTGAAATAATAAATACAATCCAAATGAGTTTGGTCATATTTCCGTAGGTCAGTTGTTGTTTTCATTTAAAATTCTGTTTATTTTAAAAAAAGAGAGACCCTTTGAGTGGTACCGACCACACTGTTACATATATTGAGGCGAGGATGACTTTTACACCTCACAAAGGATTCATGGATATTTATTCTAAAGGATAAATACAATACAAAGGCATCTGGTCAGATTTTAGTAGGTCTGTTGTTGTTTTTCACTTAAAATTGTGTCCATTTTAATCAAAAGAGAGACCCTTTGAGTGATATCATCCACACTGTGCCTCATATTGAGGCAGGGTTGACTCATACACATCCCCAACACAACCATGGATCATTATCTTAAAGGATCAACATAATCCAAATGCATTTGGTCGGATTTCCATACGTCAGTTGTTGTTTTCACTTAAAAATTTGTCCCTTTTAAACAAAAGAGAGACCCTTTGAGTGGTACTGGCCACACCGTGCCTCAGATTGAGTCGGGGTTGACTCATACACATCCCCAATGAACCCGTAGATCATTCTATTAAAAGATCAACACAATAATATTTCATATGGTAAGATTTCCATAGGTCAGTTGTTGTTTTCCCTTAAAAATATGTCCATTTTAAACAAAAGAGAGACCCCTTGAGTGGTACCGGCCACACCGTGCCTCGGATTGAGGAGGGGTTGACTCGTACATGTCAAAAAGGACCCTTGGATCATTCTCCTATAGAATAAACACAATCCGAATGTGTTTGGTAGGATTTATGTAGCTCAACTATTTTTTTCACTTAAAATTGTGTCCATTTTAAACAAAAGTGAGACACTTTTAGTGGTACCGGCCACACCATGCCTCGGATTGAGGCGGGGTTGACTCGTACACATCCCCAAGGCACCCATGGATCATTCTCTTAAAATATCAACACAATACAAATGTGTTTGGTCATATTTATGTATGTCAGTTGTTATTTTCACTTAAAAATCTGTTCATTTTAAACAAAAGAGAAATAATTTGAGTGGTTCAACATTCATGCATGTTTTTGGTGAATATCTTCTGTTAAAATGGGAAATTGACTCATTGGAGAAAGGATGTTTTATTTAATAACAATTACAATTTTCCTATGAACATTTACATACAACAATGTGTCATATTTTGATCTTCTTAACCCCTATCAAAAATTACCGCCAATTGTACATGTCCCCAAGTCAGATCTTCATGTTATATGTGTAGAATCTACCATCAGGTATGTGGCCCAATCATTTCTGAACAAATCTATATCGTCGTGTGAGTATGAGGCTTTTCGGCAGATAGAGTAGTACTTCAAAACATAAACAATAAAGAATTAATAAATAAATTAAACAAACTAGTAGTTGTTTTTGAAAATACCTCTCTAGGGATGCTAGTTTCTTGATGAAAAATGATCACTTTCATAAATTTACAAACATAATAAATGAAATCATTATCGTTTGTTTGTTTTGGACACTGCAAAAAAATTGATCATTAGGAGAATAAGTAACTTGTGTTAAGATGTGTTTGGATAGTGAAATTTTATTATATATACCTGGATATTTTTCCAGACGTAGTACTTGCTTGCCTCGTTATGCTTATCCCCTATCCTCATTCCTTTTTCTAGATGATAATGATACACCACACTGTCATAAAATAATCCTTAGTAAGAAATAATATAAATTATATTACTTGATGTTTAGACCTAAAACGTAGGATGTAGTGTCTTACAGATTCAAAAACTCCATCATGTGTGGTTGGTTTGATGGATATCATTGCTTTGAGTCCAGAAAATAAATATTTGGAGTATCCAAGTTCAGCACAATTAGCATCCAATGTTTCCTAAAAACACAAAAAGTAATAAGTAATAAAAAAAGTGAAAATATAATTAATATGCTTTAATCTTAGAGTTTTACCCCTGCATGGTTGGTATTAAGAATAGGCTATCATCTGTAATCTTGCATTCAAATGTTTTCAGCAAGTCGTTCACTATTTCATTCTTTTTTGATGGCTCTAATTTCATTAGATGTGATGATGTGGTATGAGGACTAACGAGTCCAAATTTTAGCTCATAGGAAAATTCCTTCAAATGTTTTTCATATATACGTCTTTCAACAATATAAATTGAATTTAGTCATAATTTTCACATTAGATCAGATTTTTATAAAATAAATTCACGAAAACATACCTTATATATATATATTTAAAACTATGACACCTATCCAACTGTTTTCAAGGATCTCATTTACATTTTTAGTTGCAGCGAAATCTTGACTTTCCTCTCCATATATATTCTTTTCGAAAACCACTATATGACTACTACCACCTCTTAGCTTCGTATCCACATGAGTCTTCAATTCTAGTAAATGTGGACAGAGAATATGTGGTGTTATTGTGCATTCAGTAGCTCCTTGGGATCAGTTGGTCGATCCATCAAATGGTTTTGAGCTTACGTTTGTCACCCCCTTCCCTTTCTCCGTCTATAATAACATTCATTGGTTCAGACACTTTTTTCATTAATTGTTAAAGGTTTAGCTTGAAAAAAAAATGGAATAAATACCTCTTTGGCCAAATTTACTCTTACAAGTTTTGAAGGCCATGCAATGAATGTCCCAATAGCCTTTTCGACCGTATGAATATCAACGTCATCAAGTGGAATAGGTAGCTCTTCATTTGGCTCATGAGCTACAGTAATTGTCACTTTCAGATGATCTTTCAGAAGTGGTCTATTATGCAGCATGTCATCTGGGATATTGAACACTGCAGCCCTCACTACAAGGTGATAGGTGGGTGTTGACAGATATAAATAACAATCATTATCACCCCGTAGAAGATCAGTATAGGAAATGTATCAGTGTTTTTCTGATTCACATTTCATGGGAACTATTATTAGAATATTGATTACCACGGCCCAGACAGTTCTTTGAGGGGAATGAATCACCTCAAAGCTGATGGGGGTGGGGTGGGATCTTCATGCGCCGGTTGTTCATAAGTTGTGTCTTCTCCTTTCTTCCCACCCATAAAGGTATCTAGAAACTCTCCCTGCCATTGCAATCTTTCTTCAAGGGCGGCTAGTTTTTCTCTCATTTGTTTCAATGTTTCATCTCTATCATCCATTTTTTCCTTCTTCTCAAAATATACTCGGGGTGTCACCCCAAACCCCACACCTCGGACACGAAATTTTTTTTTGGCTTCTTCAAAGCCGTTGATAATAGGTCTGCATAGACTACAAGAGTAGCTAATTCCTATGACTGTCGGATATAGTAAAATAACTAATTATTTTTATGTAATAGCAATTTAAAACAAATATTTTTATCATCGTGTCATACTTATAAAAATTTCCCCCACTTTTTATGTGTCCTCATCTATTAACTTCCCTTTCATATTCACACGTACCTCCTTCCAAAGCACATGACGTGGGATGGAAGATTCTTTGTTTATAGACTCATCAATCTACATATAAACATAGAAAGATAATTACAATGTTGTTTATTGGAACCTAAAAATATTACTGTAAATTTAAAATATGTACCATTTTCTTTTCTATTGAAGCATACTCCATCATTGCTTTGTGATATGGGTATGTTGGTTTTGATGCACGTTCCTTATTTTCATTATAGAGTTTCTGTTTCATAAATGAAATATTGACAATCAAAGTGAAGAATACATGTATCCTCAAACAACATATTATCACCCACAATGTACCTAAAACTTTTCATCCCCACAGCAGCCAATAAATACATCCCATGCTTCTTGGGATATCAGGTGAGCGTAGAAAATGGGTGGGTGTGAGTTTATTTTACCATTGGAATATTTCGGGCGACATCTGGTTAAAAATAGTGTGAAAACCTCGATGAATCCTTCCTGAAATCCATAGTCCATAATACTTGTGTGAATCATCTTCTATAAATGAACTCTGTAAGATATTGAGAAGATTAATACATTGTTTCATTAATTTATTTTCTAGTAAATTAAAGAAATAAATTCATAATGTTACAGTAATTTCATCCCAGATCACAGCCTTCAGCCCGAACACAACATGGTGCCACGAATCTATGTCAATCGGCATGCGTTGCTGAGTGAAAAATCCAATGTAACTACTAAACATAACCTTGTTGGGATTCACATGTTGGCCTCATGCATTCCATATGACATAAAATTTGATGCCTCTGCTTTTAGCCTTAAGAACATTGGCTAACACTATCAAACTATGATGCACCTGTGTTTTCTACAACGTCGGTCCTTCATTCCTGACCATTTCATCGATATAAACATCATCTATATGTTCATATGAAATGGTAACAATGACATGTGTTTATGGTTTTTGGACCTCAATAATAGGAGTAGAAGGAGCCGCAACAGCAGGAGTAGCAGAAACCGCAGCAGGAGCAGTAGGAGCAGCTGGAGTAGCAGGAGCCGTAGCAGGAGCAACAACAGCCACATCAGAAGCAGTAGTAGGAGCAGTAGGAGCAGCAGCAGCCGCAACAACAACAGCTTGAGAGACTTGTTTAGCCTTAAGGTTAGGATCACTTGAATGTACAGAAGTCATTTTCTACAAAAGTGGTTGAATGGTTAGTTTAGATTACATAAATTCAGTAATTATAAGATAATAACATGAGATAAAAAGATCTATATTACAAACAAAATATAACATGTTTATTGAACACTCTTTCTTTTTTTCAATGGCTGAAGGGATTTGAAACCACTATAGATTATCTAAATCCCTTCATTGTGGTCTCCCCTAACATACAAAACATCATCTACATTGGCACCACTCCGAAATGATTGCGACGTACCACTGAAAGGATCATCCTCAACTGAATGTTCATCGGAACCTTTAGTAGTTTTGGATGATAACAGAACAATCGACCACTTTCGGTTTGTGGGATCTGGAACATAAAAAACTTGTACCTCTTGTGATACCATTATAAACGGTTCGTCTTTATACCCTTATTTACTAAATTCTACATTTACAAATCCCCATTCATCTATTTTAACACCACTGTTGTTATCAACCCATTTGCATTGAAAAATCTGCAATTGGAATTTTGTATAATCCAACTCCCATATTAGTTTGATAATGCCAAAGTATGACATATTTGCATAAGTTGGATTTCTTCCCTTACAACCTGAAACATGAATCGCTTGAGCCACTAGTGTAACTCCACTATTTTTCATGGTACTATCATCATTATGTTCATCTGTATAGAATGTATAACCATTAATTACCTAACCACTGTAAGATAATACATACACACTTGGTCCAGCGGCTAGCCATCGAAGTCGTTCTGAAATTGAATTCGGATTTTCATCCAACTGCTTAAAAATATGATCTTGAAACCATCATATAAACTGGTGATTATGTGTATTTGATAACCATTTTTCATCCCTTGATGGATTCAACTGCCTAATAATTTATTTGTGGTTTTCAATATATGGAGCAACCTCCCAAATATTACACAAAACCTAAAGGTGTGATTGCTCCCAATCTATAATACTGATTGTCACAACATCGCTTCCAGAAATTCTATCACCCTCAATGCGTCCAGTGGGACAAGATTTTGGGAGATCAATGCTTTCCACATCAGATATGTTTTCGGTAAAAAATTCAATGGCTTCCTCAACAATATATCGCTCCACTATACAACCCTCTGGCCGACTTCGATTTTTGATATACCCTTTCAAAATCTTCATATTCCATTCAACAGGATACATCCATCTATAGTGCACAGGACCACAGAGTCGAATCTATCTCACCAAGTGAATCATCAAATGAACCATCATATCAAAGAATGTTGGTGGGAATAACATTTCTAATTAACATAATATGATGACAATTTCTTTTTCCATAGTTGGAAATTTCTCCAGGTCTAAAACTTTGCTACATATAGATTTTGAAGAGAAACAAAGTTTGGTTAATGTATAACGAACATTCTTCAGTAAAATTCAATGTAGAGCTATAGGAATTAGATCTTGCATCACAACATGGCAGTCATGTAATTTCAACCCTTTTAACATCAAATCATTCATTGACAAAATGTTCTTGATATTTGATGAATACCCCTCTGGAACCTTTACATCATTGAAGAAGTTTCCAAACTGATATCTCTCCCCCCTAGAAAGAGTATAAGCAGCTAGAGGAAGAAACATTCGATTTTCACCCTTCATAGGAGCCAACTCTTCTCATATTCTCGTGTCAACCATGTCCAAACTTACCTTAATTCCATCCTTTGTTTTTCTAGGGGAATTTACCAACGTTTTGATAACACTGTCACATAGATTTATTTCCACATGTATCAAATAAAGAAAATGTCTGACGTACACACAATTCTAGTATGGTAATTCAAAAAAAAAAACCGATCTCTTTTTCCAACAGATTTTCGTAAGGTTTTTAGAAAATGGTTTACCAAAAATAGTCTTCACATATTTTACATTCTCAAACAGCTGATCACCTATTAGTGGAGACGGTTCTGCGCGTTGTTCTAAATATCCATTGAATGATGTTGTCCAAGATCAGTAATTATGCCCACGTGGAAGAAATATAAGATGTCTTAGAAACACATATTTCGATGAATGTTTCAATATAATTGATTCTGTATCTTCTTCATGCATGGGATTCCCTTGAGTTTCTTTAATTCTATAGCTGGAAAAATTCCCATAAGTAGGGAAATCATTTATTTTCCCATACAATATCTCTCTCAACGTGAAGTATTCACTTTTATAAGCATCATAAAATATAACACCTGAATCCCACAATAACTTCAAATCCTCGATCAAAGGAGACAGATAGAAATCAATTTCGTTACTTGATTGATTTGGTCCTGATATAAGCATATATAACATGATGAATTTCCACTTCATGCATAACCAGGGTAGCAAGTTATAATTTACTAACATAACAGGCCATGTTCTATGAGTGCTGGTTTGAAAAGAAAAAGGATTCCCTCCATCTGTAGAAAACACATGACGAAGGTTTCTCGGCTCTTTTCCAAATTCAGAATACTCATGATCAATTTTCTTCTATTGAGAAGAGTCGGCTGGATGACATAATTTACCATGTTTAATTCTTTTATCTTCATGCCATGACAATTGTCTTGCAGTTTCTTCACTTCCATATAGACGCCTAAACCTTGGAATGATTGGAAATTTCCATACAACTTTCGTTGGATTGGATTCATCTTTCTTGTATCGAGAAGTACCACACTTTGGGAATTCTGTAAGTGATTTATTCTCCTTGAAAAAAAAAATATATAGTGTTTCGGGCAGGCATGTATTCTTTCAGAAATCGTACTCATCGAGCGTAGCATTCGTCTAGCTTTATATGTCTGGCTTGGGAGATCATTATCTTCCAGGAGCATGTCATTTAAGATAGAAAGTAGTTCTGTAAAACTGACATAACTCCATCTGTTACCTTCTTTCAATTTATACGACTTCAGTACAACTAACAATGTTGTATACTTAGTGCAACAAGAATACAATGGCATATTTGCACAACTCTTTACCTTCTCAAACAATTTTGGGCAATAACGGAGTTCATATTCAATTGTATTTGTCATTTCCTCAATATGATCCTCATTATCATTGACATCTATAATCACATCCTCCATATGGTCTTCTTCATTATCTATATTTGTATTCATATTATATGATCCATAAAATGCAGTTTTATCCCAGCCAGTAGCTTTATTATCTTTTTCTCCGTGTTTATTCCAACATTTATAACTCTGATCTATTCCCTGACATATCAAATATTCTTTCAAATCCTCTGGAGTAAGTATTCTAGAATAACAACAACGTAAACATGGACAAAGGATTTGAGAAGGATCCTTTGTGTGATCCCTTGCAAACTTGAGGAACTCTTTTACTTTTTTCTTGTACTCTATTGTCAAATGATTAGCATCCATCCAATCTTTATTCATCTTCATCGTATTTGAATCTCAAATATTAGCATCTATGGTTCAAGTACACAAAACAAGACTTCAAAATACAGTAGAAGAGAACCACTTCCTTATAAAAATAGAGATTTATAGAGCCTAACCATTTCGAATAAGGATTTTGAAATCAACAGAACAAGGATGGACCCCCATCAAAATCAACACATTTTCCAAACACAAAGGGGTTCGCGGGGATAATCACTTCTGTCATTGATGGTAAAACTCACACGGCATCATCCTCTATGGCTCATCCTCCTCTATCGGGTCAACAATTCAATGGTCAACTAGTCCATCCTTTTATACCTCACCAACCTAAAATACATATGCATGCAAACTAGTATCCAAATCTATAAGTAAAGAAAGGATTCTCATAATCTATACAATATGGAATTCATTAAATATAATTGCTTTAGATTCATTATAGTTTCCTCAAATCACCATAGTACAAACAAAAGAATAATAAAGAAAGATACATCTACCACTCCTAGGTCTCTACCCTACATTCAATATCATCATGCCTAAATACCCATATATCCACACATAAACATGTCACAAACACATAAAAAACCATATCCACATCAGAACCAAAGTACCCATATGGATTTCAATCAGGTTACCCGACTCAAGTGGTGGAGTGTATGAAATAATAAGAAAATATAATAAGTATATAGTCACACATAAATCTCAAACTGGTGTTAATAATCCAATAAACCCAAGGTATCATTTCATCTATCAAAATACTCTGAAGGAGCCCATATGAGAAAGTAGTCACAGGTGGTGAAGGTTCCTGAGGAGGAAGGGGAGAACACACACCTATCAGGGTTTGAGGTCAGGTCTCTGAGGTTGAAGGTGACCTGATACTCCTACAAGGGTTCATTATATATTTCACAAACCATGTCCTGGTACCCTAGGCTGTTAACCCACTACTAGGGTAAGTGAAACCATTCATGATGATCATGCCAAGAAGAAATGGAAACCAAGAGGGGGAAGTTGTTCAAAATACCTCAAGAAATATGAAATAAATGGTATTTGAGAATTGTTTAGTGGCTTTCATGTTGGATAGACACCTATCCAATAGAATCCACAAGTGGTGATGGCCCCTGTAGTTATTGCACCAGGTGAAACTGTCACTTGAGAAGCTGAGATCAATGAGTCCCTACCCAGCCAAGAACTGAACAAACTCCATGATGGCCTTCCTCTGGAATGGGCTTCTACCTTTCCCTTCTTTAGGTTGGAAATTACATTGAAGTCGCCCCCAAAAAACAATGGATGGTGGATTGGATCGAAGGTATTTTGTTCACTCCATAGAGATTCTCTTTGAAGAGGGTCATAGCTTCCAAAAACAAAATTCATAAGGAAGTAGGTGTCACCATTGGACACCTTTGTAATGATGAATTGATTGAAATCTTGAACAGTCTCAACATCATATTTATTGTGCCAAAAAACCCAGTTGTGTTTGTTGGAGGGGTCAAATTGTAGATATCCATGCAACTTAATCTTCCAGGATAATTCTATGATTATTATAGGAGTTTTTTGTCATATTTAACAACATGAACAATGAAATTATGATTTTTGATTTGTATGGTGAGGAAGTCTTATTTAACATGGGCACTAAGACCATGAGCATTACATATAAAGATAAAAATAATGGGTAAAACAGGGCTCTAGCATTGGATCTAGAGCTAGTAGACTTATTGAAGTGGGAGGATGATATCTCATTGAAGTCCCTTGATTTTGAACATGTTCATAATCCCTTGTGGTTGGTAAGCTTCATATGAGTGGGAGATGAGGATCCAAAGGGGCAGGGAAAGGATGGGTAATGAAACATGGGGGTTGGTGAGGGAGTTCTCTCTAGATCCATAAGTATTTGGACCTGGATGACAGGCTCAGAGCCAATGGAGA
The DNA here is from genome assembly GCA_963277665.1 of Viscum album. Lineage (NCBI taxonomy): Eukaryota > Viridiplantae > Streptophyta > Magnoliopsida > Santalales > Viscaceae > Viscum > Viscum album. The sequence continues at coordinate 1,376,839,759 of OY728138.1, read as the reverse complement.
TAGAACAGACACTGCTTGGAAGGGGCCTGGCACTTCCGAGAAGCAGTCAGTAACCTCAACGAGGGAGAATGACAGAGATGGATTTAGGGGTGGAAAGACTAGAAAGCTTGGTGGGCTGGGCATAATGCCATACAAGTGCACTTCCAGACAAAGTTACTTAGACAGAATGAAGGAATGAAAGGGGGAACCCCTGAAATAAAATAGAGTTCAAGCATTGGATGACCTAGAAATGCATCAGAACTAGGTGTTGTTGTCCTTAATAAAAGGGTATCCTTCATTCCTTACATTACGGTGACATGGTGTTGGATCTAAGGGAATTGATGATACCTAAGAGGAATCTAGTGAAACTGGAATACAAGTGGGAAGGACCATAATTTTTTCATAATCCTTACTCTGATAGGGTAAACTCATTGATCACCATTGATGATGAGAATATCAATCTTTCCACCAATACTAGACATCTAAAGAGATATTTCACATGAATAAATCATCCCTTTAGTCTGAGATATATGGATTTGAACTAAAAATCCAACATCCTAGTTATATGTTGTTAAATTATATGGTAACATCCGCAGTGCATGATGTGAAACTATAGGCTTACCCTGTGTGATAAACATGAGATGCCTCATATGATAAATATAAGATGATTTATGTTAGAACTATGTGTGTATTTATTCCAAACCACAATAGGATATTCAATGATGTGTTGACCCTTTTTCTTTAGCCTGAGTAACAAATCCACCCACTATGTTACAAGCAAACGATGCCTCCTATGAAAAATAAGAAACACCCTATTCATTAATAATATTATTCATCATGAGAAAATTATGTGATGATTCAAAAAAAAACCCCATTGGTCTCCTCATTTGGTGCAAGCCCCAATTGTATTGTTCCCACTATTGGGTTAAAAATATAATATATATATATATATATACCAAGTCCAATCACACTCTTAGGTGGTGTAAATTATAATAAAATTCAAATAGAATATTCATAGGTTATGATTCCCACAGGTCCTGATTCAAGGAAGATAGAATGGGAAGATCAGTAGACTGGTTTCTTGTTCGAAATCCTCAAAACATGATGTTAAAATGTAGCCTTATCTAGTGTCATTTACATAATATTCCTCACATGATAAATATGAAATGAAATTTAGTCCAAGATATATGAATTTAAACTATGAAGCTTCACATCCTTGTTTCTTGACAAGAAATTGTGTGAAATCTTTGAAAAAACTATTCTACCTTAGACTACAAAAACATCATCATAATCATAAGACATTAAAATGCATGTCAAAATTCATATCCACATGATGTTAAAATACATGATTCATGTCCCCGTTGCAAGATGTAAAACTATGTAATGCCTTTATCCCCCACTCGAGAGAGAACCCCCTCTTGGTGTTGGTCTCCAACCACACTTATTTTTATAACTACATATGCATTTATTCCCAATCGTAGGAGATATGCATGGATTCTTTAAAGTAATATCTCTATCCAAACTAGTCCATTGATCATTTCTAGGGTAGTTCCCCTTTGGGATCATGTCTAACACCTTTTAAATGGTGCCCCTATTTTGTGCATTCAAACACATGATGGGATAACTATATATTGTTCAAATCAACCCTGAAAATATACTCATCAACTTCTTAAATCTTTGAGTTTCACTCAATTTGGATCTTCATCATCCTATTGCATCTGAATGGGATCCCTATAGCAATGGTGTATGGCATAAATAGGCTCACATCCCACCTAAGTGAAATCCCTGATGGACCCCCGACAATAGATGGTGGTTTCCTTGTTTCAAACATATTGATGGAATATGGTAAAAATAGGACCTCCTACAACCTAGGCACACATATTGGAAGGGAAATATTTGGAAGAATTGTTTTGGAACTAGTGTTTTGAACATGTTAAATGGTTATCCTCAATCCATCTACCTCTACTCTTCAATCCAGACCATCAAGGACATGATTTACTTCTCTACGTTCTTTACCCACACAAGTGTAACTATAACGCCATTGGTATTACACTTTCTTGACCCATACACATCGATGAGATATATCAAATCCTTGGGATTAAATTACCATAGTTTCTAGAAGAGTATGTGTAATAGGGGACCCAAAAAACATTGCACACCTGGTCTGGAAGTGCAAAGATCGAGGGCGGCGGTGGTCCAGCAATGCGAAGATGAAGGGTGATAGAGGTCCGACTACACAAAGATCAAGGGTGGTGGAGGTCCAACAACGTGAAGCTAGGGGGTAGCAGAGGGGAGTCACAGGGTTTCAGTATCGCGAGAGCTTTAGGTCGCGATAAAATGAGGACACCATGCGACCAATTTTATAAAATATGGGACTACGATTTTATCAGCGCTGATAAATCCTTCTTGTATGAGAGATAACATTTTAGTGCGGATACATGCCTTCTTTATTAGTGCTAAACTTTTAGTGCAGATACAGGGTTTCTTTATCAGCGGTTTTTGCTTAGCACTGATATAAGGTGGAGCATCCATTTCCCGTTTTTTAGTAGAGGAATGAATAATTAATGAAATATGTGATATTTATAGAAATTAGGGTTCCCATATGACCATTAAAATGTAGATATTTTGAATAATAATGTGACCGTTGGAATAGTAATCATACCATTAGAATAGTATTCTGACCGTTGGAATAGTAACATTAACATTAGAATAGTATCATCACCTCTGAAAGTGTAAAATAATATTTAGGTATCTTATAAAATTAAAACATGTCATATTTATACCGCAATACAAGTAAATAAATGTCTTAAATGGAAAAAATATGCATTTATATTTTTTTAGAACATATATGGTTTATTTAATTTTTTATAAAAAATATAATGATTAAAATGTTTTTTTTCATAAAAAGGGTTCAAAAATTCATATTATGTTTTATTATAATAATAATATAATTTTTATGAGACCTTAAGTAATTTATCACAGGGAAAAAAAATTGTTCATAATATTAACACTGGCATTTTTCAAATAAATGAGGATTTTATTTAAAATTAAATTTATAATATTTAGAAAATTATGATAATAAAATGGATTTAATTTTCAAAATTTACACATTGAAAATGTTTATGGTTAATTTTTGGTATTTTTGTAAAATAGTTGAATTTATGGTGAATAGTGAAATAAAAAAAAATGTTATTAGACATTATAAGCTAAATACATGGAATTTTGAGTAATGGATGAAAAAATAACCTTTTTGTTCGAATAAAATATACCATTTAATTTAAATATTCAAAATAATAATCACTATTGGTAGTTCTTATCCAAATATAAATAACCAATGATTTCTATATTCAAAATTAACCCTCTCCCCCTTAAAAATACCACCCCTCACAACCTCTTCTCCTTAAAAATTTAAAGCCATATAGATTTTCAAATTTATAACCAATGTTATTTCCATTACTATACCCCATTAAATATTATTTTTGATCTCACCAAAATACATATTCCATTTCCTTTAAGGAGTTATTCAAGGATATGACATTCATGTGGTAATATTCTCAAACATCCACTTCTAAATTATTTTCTTCTTCTAACGTACACTTTCTTACCTCATCCAAAATAGAATAATATCTATAGTATTATATATATACTATAATTTTATCGTTATAATGTAATATATATGATCGATCATGTTATATTAACCTCTTATTTTAATAATGAATCCATTGTCTATTTTATGTCGGTTCTCCACCTTCGTGGATGATGAGATTTCACTTCCCATTACCTCCTTCTAGGATGGTCAAAAAATATTATTATGGTTAAATAAGATAATAATGAGTATATTAAAACATATTTAATGTTCTTTAATGAATATATTGATAAAATAATAAATTAAATGAAACTACTTCTTGATGGTCGGTAAAACCACCTAAATTAACTAACCATATAATTTTAACATTCTTACTAATTTTTTCCCTATATTGAAAAAGGGTTTTGGGGACCATTTGAATTTATGAAATGAAATTAATACCATTTCATATTTCTTTTGGATTTGTAGTCCCATTTTCCCAGAACATCAATAACTATCCACAGGGGATCAGACCAAGGGACTATGAAAAAAATGCCCTCGAAACAACAAATTTAAATAGTATATCTCATTAAAATTGTTTTAAATGTGAATGTTAAATTATAGTAAATAAAATATTGATAGAAAATATTATTCATTAAGTACTTAATTAATCTAATTTAGTTATTTAGGACATGAAACCAAGGTAAGTGATCTCATTGAACAACCCTTTTTCTTTAGGTTAAGAACATTATCTATCTAACTCATTTTATCTATCAATTTTAAGTTATGAAATGATTTGAAATTTTTTATATATGTCCCTTACATATATAAATTTCTTATGCTTACAGACTATGATGACATAATACATTATTTAAGTTCATATCTAGAATTCCTTCATAAAAATCAAACTGGATTAAGGGTACCTTTAATATCCCTTAATCATTTTTATAAAAATAATTTTCAATATTTATTCGCATTCATTATTTAATGAAATGAATGAATATTTTAGGATTAACTATTCTGGTTGAACTCTAATTTTTTAAGAAAATTCCATACTTTATATTTCTCAAAGATTCTTTAACTAGTTCATTAGAATACCATTTTGAACATTTGTTTCTATACCCGATTCACTACCCTATCTCATGATGCTATTTCCAAATTAATACCATATTTTGATACTTATTATTATGTAATAAGATATGAATATACAAAACAAAAAAATTCTTCTTCCATTTGGAATCATTATGAAATATCATTTGATTATGATATGAGGCAAGATAATGAAACCAATTTGTTTCCATGGGAAATTATTATGTTTACACCTTATGATATATTTCATTTTTTCAAACACCTAAGCATGTAAATATTATGACGAGTGTTCCCATATAGTGATAAAATAAAAATTTTAATGTCTTTTGACTCATTAAAAATTATTTATGGGATTAGGTATTGAACCTAATCTATTATGGGTAAATGTCTACCATTCGATGTTGTATTGATAGTTAACCATGAATTAAAATTATATTGTGTTTTATATTGTTTCCTCTTTTCTATTTTGTGATGATATTAAGATACCATATTCATTATATTATTATTCTGTGTGATTATTCATGATCCAACTCTTTTATGATATCATTTTATGCCATTTGATTCACAGGTTATACATCATTATCTGGTTTATCCCTTCAATAAGAATTATTTTTATCCCCTTTATTTTATATATTCCTCAGGTTACCCTATGTTTTTATAATATTAACATAACATAAGAGATCATAATGATAAAAAATAAATTTATTTTGTTTTAGTTACTTTTCGATGTATTATGAACATGATTTTCTAAATACATTAGGCCTCACAATCTCTAGGGTGTGTTTATTTGATATTTATATCCAAAATCTTGTAAAAATATGTGTAAAAGGATTATTTTTATATAGTTATATAAAGTTCGAGTTATTTTTAGGGATTATAACTATAATACTATCATGAGAACCCTCGGTATAAGTCCAAGTATTGTAATAATAACTTAGATTTTTAGTGAAGTATAGAGTGAGTGATTTATAAAAAATTACATCCCCATATGGATACTAAAAGTTGATGTGGATATTTCACCACTAAAAATATGGGTAATAATCTTGAAATTGGAACATTGAGTATTTAATCAACCATCAACTTGTTCAAGAAAAAGTGGCCCTGATGTATACTTGGTTAGACACTCTTGGGGGATATGCTTTGAAAAATTCACAAACACTTTACAAACAATTATGAAGGACTTGAATAAATAATTAAGTAAGAAACAAAAATTGTAAAATTACCATGGATAAGCTAATTTGGAACCTATATAATCATACGTTATGATATACATTTCATATATTTGTTATTACATATATGTTTATAGTTTTTTTTGTTTATATACATATTAGTTTAAAGTATCCTCATCCCAAGGTTTATTCTAGATATTATAATTGAATATTATAAGGACTCATACTTTTCATTAATAAATATTTCATCTTATAATATTAATATTTATTACCTAACCTAAAGATCCATGCTATAAATATATTGGTCTAGTATATTTCGAAAATCAGATACATAAAAAATGGATTATAAGTTAACTGCATCATCTCACACTAAGTTAATCATAATTTTCACCCTTATTATACATATCATAAATAATAATCTTCCACTCATGTCATATTTGTTAAAATAAAGTTTCCTTTCACATTTTCTGTAAAAAAGTAAAAAGTAACTATTTTATAAAATAACAAGAAGATTCCTTTTAAACCATTTTTTAGAAATTACAACATGTGAAAAAACTAATTTAAAAATAATATTAGAATAGTAAAATCAATATTGAAAACATTATTAAAAATATTTGACAAGGAAGAGAAAGGATCTTCGATAGAATTGAGGAATGCAGTATGTTTTTCTTAGAAATATTCTATTGTTATGTTCAATTATTAAAAATAGGAAAATGAAATGAAAAAATTTAACATCCAAAAATATCCATAGTATATTAAAATTTATGAGTTTATTGAGAGTAATATCATGAAATATCATCATAAACATAATCATAAACAATCTCAGTAAACAATGAGATTTTATCAAAAAACCCTTACTGCTTTGGTATCTTCTGAATCATGAGACCCATGAAATAACGAAACATATATCGATACATATATCAAATAATTTTCATTAGAATAATTATAAAATACATTAATATGTATTACATACACGACATAATACATACAATTGGTGAATATGGAGTGTGTCTCACAGATGTAAAAGTGAGAGAAAAATCTATTACCTTAGGTCCGAAATTTTCATATGTGTTAAAAATCCTATATAATAAATTAATATTTATTATAAAAAAATTATATAACATAATTATATATATCATACCATGTATTATTTATTTACATCCTTTTACCAAATTTTTATAAACAATTATTTATTAAAATCAATGTTCTATGTGGTAACTGCTTCATTTTTCATGAATGTTTTAGTTTGGTAGTTTTAGTACTTGTACCTTGACAATGAATATATCATATTAAGAATGATAATAATGATATAAAAAGTATATATATTAATTATATAAATAATTAGATTCATATATTAAAATAGAGATAGAAAAATGAATTACTTCATTCCTAGAGATGATAAACCATACAAACACATGAACATTGTTTTCATTTTTCATTAGATAGAGCTGAAAAAGGTTAAATAATATATCACCATTAAATAATTATTAGTATATAATATAAATCATATATATTCAAAAAATCTATTATTATTATCATCCATGTAAAATTTAAATAAAAAATAAATTAAATCGCTTCGTGGAGGTGTTATTCCACACGTATGCATAAAAAACGTTATCATTTTCCAAATTGTTAGAAGGTAAGAATTTATTTGAGATATAATAATTAATTTTTTTAATTATGTTATAAATATCAGATATATACATTAAATCCATCATGACATCCATCTATTCGAGATGATGATGGAAAATGAATGACAATAGTTTGTGGGGTGGTAGTCTTTCATATATATGATCAATGATTTTATTTCCTATATGATGAAAGTGGAGATGGAAATAGTTTATTTAATTAACATAATAAAATATAATTATATTGAATATAAATTTACTATTATTTTAGTATAGTAGAATAATATTTTAAGGAGGTATAATAAGAAATAAAACAAAAATGATCTTTTAAGAATGATACCACTTCTTCAAAAACCTATTTTTATTTTCAACAAAAGGATTCCAAGAAGTGTTTTATAAAAAAAATTCTCCTAGGACATGGGAAGAGAAATAATTAAAGGATTTTGTTGGTATTTTAAAATCCAAAATACTTTTTAATTACGAATTGTAGTGGAGAGGAGATCCACTTTTATAAGTGAGAAGGAGTGACCATTTTGTAAATACCCAAAAAATATTCTATAATGAGAAGTCATTATCATACCAAGATCCTTAAAAATTAAAAAATAATTGATTATAGAGAATATATGGTTGAAAAAAACCTCCAAAATTAAAAATTAATCATTTTCTAAACATGTTACTCTATTTATCTCCAAGTTTACTCACTTTTACCCTTTTAGTTTTCACCACAATAACTAATTTTTTTACTTAGGTAATATATTCTATATGAATAAATATAAAATGAGGATTTTGAGATAATTTGGAAACAATAATTATAAATATTTAAACTAAGTTATCAAACAAAAATCTTTTATGTGTGGAAAAATAACTTTAACACATGATAATGTAATGCACAAAACCCTATTTTAACATCAACCACGGTATTTAATTTTTACTCTTTTTACTGAACATGATGAAAAAAAATTAATTTCAAATTTTAAACTAATATTAACTATGGTTATTCAAAAAATTGAATTTATTTTATAAAATTGAATTTATATAAGTGTACTAATTAAATTTAATATTAAACCTTGTAAACACGTTGAAAACCCGGTTTTCCAAAAAAAATAGTTTCTTAAGTGTAAATGGTTTTTTTTATCAAAATTTAATATAAAATTAATCCCAGTGACTTAAATTTGATTAATAATGACATAATTGAACAAATTTTATATTTTAAACCTTTAAAAACATAATTTATCTTTGTAAATTCTTTAAAAAAATACAAATTTTAATAAAAATTATTATTTTCACAATTCATCGAAAAATTAAACTTTTCATAAAATTCTAAAGAATTTAAAATAATATTATTTTTTTTCTTTTTATTTAAAATATTAAGTTAATTTTTTAAAAAATAAATTCCAAAACTGAAAAAAATAATTTTAAAATATGTGAACAAAACACAATGAAACCTCTTTTTAGAAAAAAAATAATTTTAATTATAAAACTGGATTTATTCATATCCCTTGCTTAGAAAATATGACATATGAATGATCAAAAATTTTATTGTATATATAATATATATATTGAATTAAAATAATTCAATAATAGTGAGTAATATAGTTTTTTAAGATAAAATCACATTGCATAAATAAAATTTTTATTTCCTGAAAAATATTTTATTTACTTTCAGTTTATTTTTATTTTCATTTATAATCATATGATACAAAATGAATTTATTTTATACTTGTGAAAACCATTAATTTTTTAATAATTATATTGTTATTATTCATACCCCCAATCTAACTTTTAGGCGATAAATTTCACTTTAAATAATAATATTTTAATAATATATCGTGTTTTTCTTAAACTCGATGTTGCGTATAACACAACCTATTAAAGGAATTAAAGTTATTTGAAAGAAAAATGTACACAAAATCTCATTGTGTTACATTATTATCCCTATAAAATAATTTCCACCTCATTGTTTCATTACTCTAATATTAACAACTGGGGACACTTTCACCACATAATATTATCATTTTCATATGTTTCTTTCTGAAATTTGTGGTTTCACCGAAAAACATGGACACGGTGCGTAGTCTTGTTTTAAATAAAAGTTTTTATATGATCCAAAATCTCAATTAGTTACTCCTCATAAGATATATCATTATCCCGTGGAATAGAATCTACGTTTAGTATATTTGATGGTTTACATATTTACATCCTTAGGAGAGATACATGGAAGACAACATGGACTTGAGAGATGTTTGGTAGTTGCACCGAGCGATAAGATACCATCCCTAATCAATAAAGAATGTCAAAAAGGAAAATATACCTATGAATAAAATTTATTTTCTTTAAAAATCTCATCTCCTTCTTCTGTAGATAAATTTTCAAAAAAAATCTCTCACCAAATTAAAATTCTACATCACGCAGATGATTTTTAACACAACTATTGTATCGACTATGAGTTATCATGATGTGATATTAATAAATTTTGAATTTATCTACCATTTACATAACTATGTTATGTACCAATAACTTTATTTCTATAACTTAATCCTATAATATGGGATTTATAAATTTCTTTCAATATAGAACTTCATAACAATCCATCTAAATACCCGAGTAGATGCTATTGTTATATGAAAACTCTACTACAGGAAGGTGTGGATCCCAAACCCCATTTGAATCTAAATAAAAAGATAGAATCATATCCTATATTATTTTAATGATTATATTAGGCTGAACATATTTTTTTGGATGATAAGTAGCACTGAAACTCAAATTTGTATCTAGATACGGTTGAAGACTATGCTATAACATTGATGTAAACCAAATATCTTGATCAAATATAATAGATATTGGTAATCCATGAAATGTTAGCACTTATTTAATGTATTTTCTAGAAATATGATGAACTGGTGAGTCTTCTATAATGTAAATGAAGTGTTTTGACATTATAAGATGACTGAATGCAACCCAAATGACATAATGTCCCTTATAAGTTTTTGGGGGTTTAGATGATAAAATACATGGTGATGTTTTCCATTTTTCATTATATTTGAGTAATGGTTATAACATACCCTGAGACTTATATCTCGCAACCTTAACTTCCTGACATAGTAATAATTGAGATACATACTCAGAAATACCTCTCCACATCCTATCCCACTCTAAATACTCTTTTATATCCCTATAAATCTTTGTACTTATAGGATAAGTAGAGAATGACGAACTACAATCCACATCCAACAGTTACATCTTCAATTATGTTATGGATGGATCACATACACAGTTTCTTAACCATACAATTCCTTCATAATTGAGTTTAAATCATTAAAATTTCTCACCTTCTTTTGTAACAATATATCTTCCTTCTGTAGATTTTTAATGTTCACTTGAATAAATGGTTGAACACTCATTTTAAAAAGATTCAATTTATCCCCTTACTTTGATATTTCAAGATACATCCATTATAAATAAATAAAATTGGTTCTTTTTTTATCCTCATGATAGATAAATGAGCACAATAATTTTGACTATAAGAATATTTCACCTTGTTCACTTTCCAAGGGTACTAATATATTGATCATTTATTATAATTAATCATCCTCTAAGATCTTTTATAATGCATATTCAACTATTTTTATGTGAAAATATACATTAAAAGTTAATGATAATTATATATAAGAAATACTTATACATAAATATAGTGTCTCTATATAATTAATTCAAAAATTACCACAACTTACTAAAAATCATGTGTTAGGTAATCTTTCTCCTGAACCTTCAATTTTCATGCGGTATAAGCTATAACCATATCATTTTTCATTATAATTCATCCCAACACCATATTTAATGTATAGATAATGATTAAAAAAACTTATACACTATATATTAATGTAATCAAATGTTCCTTGACTATCTTTATATTTAGTTCTTTAAAATCTTCATCACATTCATATATTCAAAGGAAATTGGATCCCTTAAAATTTAACTTAGTGAGTGGATTATAAATTCATAAAAACTTCTCCAAAAAATCATTGATAATATCAAAAAAAACCAAGATCAATATGAATCTTAATAACCATGGATGGTTTGAGCTATTTTTAAATAAATTTTGTATTTGTAGGATCGAACAAAACACCCTCACAAGAGATTATATGGCCTAAGAATGAAACTTTTCGAAGCCAAAATTCACACATTGTAAATTTTTCATGCAACTAATCCTTCCTCAAGTTCTTCAGTAAAATTATAAAGTGATCTTCATGCTCATATTTACTCTTTAAATACATAATAATATCATCTACAAATGCTAATAAAAACTGATCAAGGTAATATTTAAAATTATATTCACTAAATCTATGAAGATTAAAAAGGAATTCATAAGACCAAATGTCATAAATATTAATTCATAATGTCCATAAATCTTAAGAAATGGTTTATTAGGTATTTATTCACGTTTTACCCTCAAAAAATAGTCACCATATTGAAGATAAATCATAGAAAATTTTTAAAGTCATAATAATTTATCAAAAAAATCAATACGGGGTAAAGGATACCTATTCTTGATAATGATCTTATCATGTTCTGGTTAATAATTGTAGAGTTTCATTGATCCTTATTTATTCTTGAAAAAAGAATTATGGAAACCCATGGTGACACACTTGAAAAAATAAATACCTTATCAAGAATATCATAGAGTTTCTTCTTTAATTCCCTCAACTCAATCAGGTCCATTCTTTATGGAGTGTTTGGTATATGATTGCATATGGTTTGGGTTATATTGAAAACCCACATCATTATTTGGTGGAACACTAAAACAATATTCCAAAAAACTATCGAAAAACCCCAACACAATAGGCATATATTTTATATGGATTTTAACCATAACCATATGAGATAACACCCCTTTTTTATTAGTAATTAATACCCATACAATGGATTCAATTTCTATTGGAAGTTTATATTTATCTTTAAAATGATAAAAGATAATATGATAGTTTAGAATATGAAATGTGACTTTCCTTCCTTGTATATTGGTGAGGGATTTATATATAAAGCATCTATATATTCCTAATATAACATAAAATTAAACCAGAGGAATAATAACAATTTTTTTCCTAAAGAAAATTACCGCAATATTAAAAAAAAGAATAATCATAGACTTAAGATATGATCATCATACCATTAGGTATTTTCACTTATAATTCAACATCTAATTGTTAAGGATACGAATTTACATTCCTAGAGGCTTTTCATGATATAAATTAATTCATATGACTAATCTCAAATAGGGTACTTTAATATTTTATCATACCTATTACCACCTTAAACTTATCAGTATATCATTAATGCCATAGTGAAACCAACATGTTTATCATGACGACCATGAATCTTTGATATGAGTGATCAATAATGAAAAATATTTCATATTATATCTTAATCATGGTACCATATTTTCAATAAATTACACCTTAGGTTTAACATAGTCTATTCATGGTTTCCATCTATTAAAATATTTTTTAAAGATTCATAAACAAAATGTTAATTAACCCCAAGAATATCCCTAGTGAGAATCAAACCAAGTGAATAGTTATGACACACTCACCATGAACTATAATTATGTATGAGATATACTTGATCAACTATTTTTGGTGTTGTAACTGCAATATCTTGATATTTAAAAAGACATTCTTGGTTCGATAGCATGTAGAAAACACAACATTAAGCTTAAATATATCACATATTTTTATTATTTAAATAAAATTGTTATAACCTATCCATTGAATTGGATTAACAAAAATAAAATATATATGTATAAATATCCCTAAAAAAAATTTATTGACCAATTTTTGTATTAATCAATCAATTTTTAATAAAGTCATTTTATGCAACAAAAATTCCTTTTCTTCAAAAATGTTTCATTTGTTTTTTCAAGAAAATATTATAATTAATTTCTTCAACTTTTAGGAAATTTATTTAGTAAAAGTTACATCATTTTTCAAATCATCATATCAAAATCATCTTAGAGTGAATTGTTGATAAATTTTTGAAATATTGATTTTTCATTGAATAATGGAAAATACAGATTTTTACTAAAAATTTTATTTTATTTTAGTGTATTTAAAAATTAAAATAAAATTTGGTTGATTCAAAAAATTTAATTAGTTTATACTTTATAAAACAACAATTTTTTTAAAAAAATTTATACTTTAATTTAGTATAAAAACATTTTATTCTTAAAAAGGCATTTAAAAAAAACTTTTCTTATCATGTTTTATTGGTTTAATTTTAAATTAAATTCATCAAGTTTTATTTCCTGAATATTGAAAAATGGATTAAATATTTTTAATAAATGGATATAAACTTAGTACATATTTATCTATTATTTTTCCACATTATGAATAGTTACCCTAATTATTTTTATTATAATGATAAAAGGAAATTTGGGTAATTAAGGTTAAAAATAAAATTATAAGTGAAAAAATGACCCAAACACAAGACTTAATTCTATTAGAAGATTATTTATAATATGAAATCATTATAAAATTATAATATATTTCTTTTTTGTTTCAATTTATCCATAATTATTCCCTTTTTATTATTTTTTATAGCGAAAAGTAAAAAAAAATCGTTCTCTTTATTTTATTATATATAAATTTTTTATATAGGGATAAAATAATATATATATTAGGTTATAATAATTATTTTAAATATAATTTTTTTTCATCATTTTAATTATTTTATAATTTTTTGTAGCTGAATTATTATCTAAAATACTTATGCGACACTGCCACAATGCTTGTGCAAGTAGCAAAAAATCAATAAATGTTTTCAAAGCTCTAAAAATAATATAATATAAGGGATTTACAATGTTCCATTATTTTTTATATAAAAATGAAATATTATATAGGTTTTAATACATTGGATTAAAATTTAATATTTTATTGTATTTTTGAATGTCAAATTAAATCAATAATTACAAAATTAACATCAATGATATTTTAAAATAAATAATATTTTAAAATAAATAATATTTTGTTAAATTATTTTAAAATAATAAAAATATTATATTTGGAATTATGATTAGTATATGAATTAAAATTTTAATCATCATCATTTTATGGTCTTTTTTTACTTTTTATTAACTATATTATCCCTTTAAGAGTAAAAATGTTGATATCTCTGTAATATTCAAAAGGGTTAACGAAGGGTTAATCCAAAATGATAAGGGTAAACATGTAACCTATATTTGATAAAATTTTATTAGATAATATTATTTAGACTCATACTCATATTATATTTTAATCTTATCAATTTGGATTTATTTTGACATCAATATTATGTTATATTAATTCAGTATTTTCAGAAATTCCCAGAGTTCCCCTCCCCCTCATATAAAAGGGAATCTCTTCTTCTCATTTATTCACAAAAAAAGAAAAATTTTATTGAAAAAACACCTATTCAAATACCTTACTGAAATTCCTAAAAAATTATATATTCCTTTTATTGATCATAAAAGCAACCTGTGAGTGATTTTGGTGTAAATATTAAGAGGTTGTTCATGGAAGAGGTATTGTTCCTAATTGAGTGTTTTTGTTTTATTTCTTGTTCCACCTAATTAAATATTATTCAACAGTGTTGATATAATAATATAAGTATATACCATATACTAAGATTTTATTATGTTATTTTATTAACCTAAATTAATTTTCTATTCCATTAAATCAGAAACGAAAATGTGAATGATGTGTACGACGAAATATCGCCTCACGAATCGATGTCATTCATTTTCCAAGACCTCCTCTTACAGATGGTTTTAGTGATGTATTTATTGTATATATATATATGTTATTAATGAAATATTTATAATTTTTTTTAAATAATATATCATCTATATTCTTATCTTTTTAATCACTATAAAATGATAACGTCGTTCATGCGTACATGTGGTTTACCACCTCCACGAAGCAATGTGATCCATTTTTCAATACCAAATCACCTGGATGATATATATATGTGTATATAAAGAAAAAATATGGTATTAAAGATATAATTATAATTCCTCAAATATAAAATAATACTTACTATCGTTCCATAATGATCGTTGAAAAATGGAAACTCTACTCATACATATGTATGACCTACAACATAAATGATTGCAACGTAGTTCATTTTTCAAAACCATACTTTATAGTTTGTTTTAAAATAATATTTTTTATATATAAATGATAATTATTTCATGATTATTATTATCATGATAACAGAGTAAGGAACTCTTTGACCATAATCAACATACCAAATTCCTTTTTGACATATGATCTGAATATCATCATAACATTCAATATGAACATAATAGATTAAGTAATTTAATATAATAGATAAATGAATAAAATAAAGGAATAACATAATTAAAAAATGTTCCAAAGAAATTAAATAATTAACATTATTTTATTATTCAATATGGTAAAGAACATACGTGACGAGTTGGAGTCAAGCATGTAGACTTTATTTTAAAAGTATTCTCTTAATGTTTTTCATAAAACTAATTTTGTTCCTTGTCAAGATAATTAAAGTTATTTTATTGATATTTTTATTTGGAAATCAAAGAATTATGATGGATATTTTATATCATTTTTTACTTTATTTAAAAAAAATTCCAAAGGAATATTTTTTATGTAATGTTTTAAATTTCATTACAAAAGACAAAAGGAATATTCTATTTTAATGTATACATCGACAAAAACTTTTCTTCCATTCTAATTATTATTTAATGTTTTTATTCCAATATAATATTTCATGTTTTAATTAAATAAAAAACCTCTTTGACTTTGTCCAAGGAATTTTGGAATTGAAAATGGGTTTTGAAAAGAAATGGTATATGAATATTTGAAAGTGTTTCACATATGGGTTGAAATGAGTTTTTCAAGGGTTTTCTAATGAAAATGTATAGCCTTATATGTTTCTATTCATGATATGGTCTTTTGAAAATTTATTTAATAAATGGTGATATTTATATAGTTTATATAATGGGATTGCCTGGATAATACTCCAATGTGTTGGGTATTATTTGAATTTGACTGTATGTTTATTCCAATTTGTAAGGGTTCTATAAGGGTTATTCAAAGATAACATCCCAAGAAACCTTCAAATAATTTAATATTACTCATTATGAATTTTCATGCTTTTAATTTTATTTCAAAAGTTAATAGGATGATCTCTTGTTTTAATGTAATTATTATGCCCTTTTGGAAAAAAGTATGTTTTTAGGATTTTTTACATTGGTTCTCATTCTTTCTATAAAACACTAATTATTATTATTTTTTCCTTTATGTTTTATTATAATGTGTTTTATGAAAATATTTTGGTAGTAAAACTGATTTATTGAGTAAGAAAATTATAATTTGAGCTCAAGGTCTATTTATTTTGAAGAAAAAAACATTTTATGATCTCATGGATTTTTAAATATATTAATGGGTTTGTTTATTATTTTTAGGTACCTTAATTAAAATTTTGGGCACATAACACATTTTACAATGTTTTATATAGGATTTAAGGATGGATAATGTAAAAATAGAAGTCATTTTAAAAGTTGTGAAGACTTTTCATGAAATAAAATCATGATTTACTTTAAAAGCATTATATTATGGAAAAATGGATACTGAGTATAAGTGTCCACATTGTAATATGTGATATTTTTATGTAAGATATATTATCTAATTATATAAAAATATAATCCTATAAGATATTTGAGAATGAAATAAAATGAATTCTAGTTTAATGAAACTAGATTATGGAAAGTTTATGGATGGGTCCTTACAGTAACCCCTAAATGAATTGTTTCCAAAACCACGTCAAATTATAGTGTCCAGACAAAGATGTATTGTAACGAAAACCACATAATCCCTACCATAAAAAACATTATGTTATTATCTTGTACAGAGAATTATCCCTAGGGTTATTACTAAAGTTTTTTCATCATTGTTTACGAAGGAGACTAAACCTTTCTCTGATACAAACTATAGTAACCCATACATTTTATAAAGAGATATTACATCTTATTAGATCAATATTGTTTACATTACATAATGATACATGATAAAATCATGTAGCTATAGTATCCTTGGAAACATGGATACATAAAAAACTAGTTTAAAAGTGAATGAAAGCATCTCCCACTGAGTTCATCATAACTGAAACCCTTCTAACACATATCATTAATAATACATTTCCTTATAATCTAGTTGAAGGAAACATAAGAAAGGGTGTCCTCTAATTCTTAATAAGGTTAAAAAATAAAGATATTAATGACAATTTAAACATAATATGAGCATAAGGGTATAATAAAATGAGAATAATATTTTAAAACTATACCCTAAATATTAGATATTATAATATAGAGTCATGGTATACATATTTATAGTTTATATGAAATGAATTGAAAAAGAATCATAGAACATAATCCATGATATCATAATAGAGTCATAAGACATGAGTTTTTGGAATACACATTCACATAGGAAATAATTTCCTTATTATTCAAGGATCATTTCCAAGACTAAAATATTGGATTTGGTTCACTCCCCAAACCATCATAGTAGTTAGGGTTCACTCCTAAGAAAATCATAGGGTATAGATTCCTTTACTGAACTAGATTCACTCCCCATTCCTATCTTCTTTATCTCATGTGATATCCATACTTACCTAACGTATTGGAGGACCATAAAATTTTAGACCCACCCATCACATAAGGAAAATAATATATAGTATTCCATATGATTATAATACATTCATCATATCATGAACCATAAAAACAAAATGGGATTCATAATAATTTTATCATAGAAAGCCCCATTTAAATAAAATGGGTTTTATAAACTTTTCATCATTTAATCATAGTATAATCCTTGGGAAAGAAAGGGGTTTTAAAAAAAATATTCTCATGATAATTATAAACCATATAGAAAAATAATATGGATGGAATCATTGGATCATAACCGAAGTAAGGTTTAAGAAACATGAAAGTATATAATCTTAGTTAGAAAATTATGTTAAAATATCACTTGGAACATTTCATGAATAAAATACATTTTTCACTTTAAAATTATTTATATAAAATCTAAAATTTTCAGAAATATTAAATAAAAAATTTAAATTGAAATTAGTATTGAAAATTGTAATTAATCATAAAATAATTGATTGAATTTTAAGGAATTAAATTCAATTCTTGTCAAATACATTAAAATAAATATTTCTTTTAACATTTTAGGTAAAAAGTCAAAATTACATTGTTAAAAAAATCATTTTAAACCATTTTGAAAAAATAAAACATGGATACAAATTAATTGAGTCAATAAATAAAATATAGTAAAATCATTATCAAAAACATTTTTAGAAAACATGGACTTGTAAGAGAAAATAGTTTTGACTTAAGAGAGAAATAAAGTCTATTTTAATTGAAAACATTATTTTGGTCTCTTGAATTATGAAATACAGTAAAATGAAAGGAACAAAAATATAATCTTACGAAATAACTAGATGATAAGAAAATTTTTGAATTCATTAAGAGGTAGATCATGAAAATTTATTCATTGAAATGTTTGTAAAAAAATCCCGAAAAACAATGAGACTGTATCATTAAACACTTACTACTTCAGAAACTTTTGAATTATAAGCCCCATGAAGTAATGAAACATATATATGGAAAGTTATACCCCATAATTTTCATGAAAAGTATCATAAAATACATTCATGGGATGTATATACAACACATAAAAACAATGTAGTGAATATGGCAAGTGTCTCACAAATTTAAATGTGAGATGAAAATCTCATACCTCAGGTATGAATTCTTCATACAAGTTCCAAATTACTATATAATAAATATATATTTTTATATAAAAATTATATAAATAAAATAATATATAAAATACCATATATGATTTAATTATAACCTTTCATAATTTGTGTATCAGTAATTATTTATTAAAATCATTATTCTAGGTGAAAATAACTACATTTTTCAAGTACGTTTTGGTTCAGTAGTTTTAGTCCTCGTACATTGATTATGGATCCATAATATCCATAATGTTAATAATGATGTAAATATAATATTTATTCACTATCTAAATATTTATATTCATCAATAAAAGTAAATAGAGAAAAATGAATTACGCCGTTCGGGGAGATGGTTGGTTATACGTACGCATGAACACTATTTTCATTTTTCAAAATATAGAATTAAAGAAATTTAAATATTAGTTCAACTTTATAGAATTAAAATTATACAATATAAATTATAAATATTCATCAAATCCATCATTATTACTATCCATGTAAAATGAAAATGAAAAATTAATCACATCGCTTCCTGGAAGAGGTAGTCCAAATGTATGGACGAGTGAGGTTATCGTTTTCCAATGGATTGGAAGGTAAAAAGGTTGATGTGATATTATAATTAATAAAGTATAATTTTTTCATAAATAAAATATATATTAATAAAATTTATCATAATATCTATATGTGAGTACTGATGATGGAAAATGAATTACATCGGTTTGTGATGCGGTAGACCACCGTACACATGATCGAGAGTTTTATATCCCATTTAATGGAAGATGAGATATTATAGGTTATCAAATTGATGTAATAACATATAATTACATGTAAGATATTTGTGTTATTATTTAATCATATTTAAATAATATTTTAAAGAGGTAGAAGTAATAATAAAACAAAAACACTCGGTTAATAATGATACCACTTCTTCACACAACCTCTTTAGGTTTAGAGAAGAGACCTGTCTAGGAGGAATTTATAATAAAAAAAGTAATATAGGAATTTTTAAGGTCTGCATGGAAGGAATTTTTAAGTTATTTTCTAAACTAAAATGATTTTTAATGGTTAATAATAGAGGAGATGATATGCCCCATTATAAGTGAGAATGAGTCAATTTTTTGTAGTTACCCAAAAAAAATAATAATGAGAAGTCACTCTCATACAAAGTGCATAAAAAATTTATAAATAATGGAATCTGGGAAACATAATGTTGATAAATACCTCTATTATTTAAAAATAAGTATGTTTTAAACATGATATTCTATTTACATCCTAGTTTACTCGCTTTTACCATTTTAGTCTTCACCATGGTTACTAGTTATTTGACCAAGGTAATTTATCAATTAAGAATAAAAATAAAGCATAAAATTTTATATATTAATGAACCAAATATTATAAATATGAAATAAAATTTATAAAATTAAAATCATATCTATATATAAAGTTAATTTTAATACAAACCCATATAACATGAAGAACCCCGTTTTGACCACAATTATGGTAATTAATTTTTACTGTTTTTACTTGTGATTATAAAAAAACATATGTTGAACTTATTACCAAAAAGTAACTATATTTACTAAAAAAATGGTATAAAATTTATCAAATTTGATTCAAATAAGTATGTAAATTTTATTTAAAATTAAACATGGACGCACGTCGAAAAAGCTATTTTCTAATGAAAATGTTTTCATAAGTAATAAAAGTTTATGTATATAAATTGAATGTAAAAGTTAATCCCAATAATCTATATTTGATTAATAATAAACTAATTGAACTCTTTTTAATTTTAAAACCGTTTTAATCAATATGAAACTTTTTGAATTCATTACACAAAACCACAATATTTAATAAATATTTGTAGTTTTCAATATTCATCAAAAAATAAATATTTTTAGAACATTCTTCATGTATTCAAATTAATAATTTTTTTTAATGTTTTATTTAAAAAAATTATTTCAATTTTTAAAATATATTTTGTAAAATTTTAAAAATTAATTTTAAAATCAGTGTGAAAAACACGATGAAACTACTTTTTAGAAAAAATACATTTTAAGACTAAAATAAGATTTATTTGTATCCAATTCCTATAGAAAATATTATATGATAGGAAAAGCATTTTATTAAATAAATAATATATAATTTTTTTTTAAAATAATTTAACAATAGTTTCTAATTTTGATTATTAAGATAAAAACACTTTGGGCACATAAACATGGTTTTTAAAAAATATTTCTCTTAATTTGAAATTATTATTATTTTGATTTATAATCAATTGACAACCAATGAATTTATTCTAGAAATGTGTATAGTAGAGTTTTTTTCATAATATTGATACCACTATTGATACACTCCAATCAAAAGATAAGAAAATAACTATCACATTAAATACTAATATTTTAATAATATATCATAGTTCTTTTAAACATGGTGTTGTGTGTAATTCATGCTATAAAAGAAATTAAATTTAATTAATATTTTTATAACATATTTGGATATTACAACTAAAACCAAAATCAAAGAGTTAAATGTTCACTCATTTTCTATTCAAGAACATGAAATTTCCTATATGATTAAATTTCTACATATTCATTCATATATTGCATGTTTAGTAGAACTATTCTAACACCACATCAAAACAAAGGGAATAAACTATCTATAAGAATAGAAAACATGGAAATTGTCACATTATGTGTATATAAATCCTCCCTAGTCAATTTTTTTGGATTAAACCACCTAAAAAATGTATTCACAAATCATTTATTAAATTTTGATACTATATTTGGCATAGATTTTATATCCGTATAGAAATCCAATATCAACTATTGGGAGAGAGTGATCACTCGTCACATCTCGAGTTATCCTGCCATTATGTACAAGTGGAAGGAGGAGGATGGATCAAATTTAAAATATTTATCTCAGAGTTGGATATTATTTCATTATTCAAAAGAATATCTAGCACTAATAATTCACACCAAGGAGTGAATCATGCTTGAAGACATGCACATTATGAGGGACTAAAATGATGTATACCCTAAAGAGTCACTTGATCTTCCTCCTGACCAATAGGTTGAGTTCCCAATTGAACTTATAATTGTATCTCTATCAATATAAAATAATCCCTATATAATTTCCATCATATAGTTAGAATAACTAATGAATGAGTTACAGGATAATTTGGAAGAGGTTTTTATGTGCCCAAGTGCTTTACCATGTGGTGCATCAGTCCTCTTCATTAAGAAGGTGGATGAGTCAATGTTCTCTATTGATTATCACAAACACAATAAAATCATGATAAAGGAAAATTATCCTCTTCTATTGATATATATACTGTTATATCAACTACATGGCCCCCTATATTTCTCAAAGGTTGATATTGAGTTGGGATATCACCAATTAAAGGAGATAAAGGTAGATATTCCTAAGACTACCTTTCACACAAGTTATAGACACTAGTTAATCCTATTTATTCACATTAGAATAACTAATGATATAAAAATATTTATGGATATAATTAATATATTCTTTATAGATTATGTCAAAAACGTTTTTTTAGTATCAATAGATTGTATTATTATATACTCCCAAAGAAAGACAAACATAAAGTGCATTTAAATACTATGAAAAAAACTTTGAAATAGGAAAATTTATTTGAAATTTATAGTAAATGTGAGTTCTAGAAGGAGGATATATCATCCGTGGGGCATGTTATCACCCATAAAGTAATTTTCCTAGACCTTTATAAGAGAAAATAAACTGAGGAGTTGAAAAAACCAAACATCTATAATGAAGATTTGTAGTTTAATTTTAATATATGGGTATTACTGATGACTTGTGAGATACTTATCATGATTGTAAAAACTACTATCCAAGATAATGTGGAAGTATATAAATATTTTATGTAATAATTAATGTGAAAAAGTATTTAAATAATTGAAAAAGTGACTTATCAATACACTATTCCTCATACATCCATCAAGTGGGGAACTTTTTATGGTATAAAATGATTCATCAATGAAGGGATTAATCAGTATATTGACGCAAAATGGAAAAGTGCTAATCTATTCCTCAAGGTAGTTTAATGATCAAGATCATAACTATCAAATGTATGATCTAAAGTTGGCTATAGTGATCATCACAGTGAATATTTTTTCTACACAATATTTATTGGGAGAAGTGTGAAATATATAAAAATAATAAGATCCTAAAATATATATTCACATTGAAGGAGAATAATATGTTCCAGAAAAGATAACCATAACTAATCAAGACTATGAATACTCAATCCACTACCATCATGATATTGAAAATAAAGTGGATGAATCTATGAGTATAAAGTTTCCTAAACCCTTATAAATTATGATAGTTGAGAAGGATGTGATATTATTATACTTGCAAAGGATAAACATCAAAATCATAAAAAAGAGCATTATCATTCCTTTCTAAAATCATTACTCAAACATCCCATCTAGAGAAGATATAGGATGAAAAAAGAGATTATTTGTAAATATAAATGATGGTGGAAGCTATAAGAAAAGTAATATCCTTAGAGTTAATTGATAAAGAAGGGTTTTTAATTTTTGGGTCATGACTATGTTTACCATTAAATCCTAATATAAATGAGTTATTGAATCATTCACATAGAAAAACCATATCCATCCACCTAAAGAGAATGAATATTTATCAAGATATCTAAGAGAAATATTTGTGGGAAAATATGATGTATGATATCATATAATATACCTCAAAATAAATGGTATGTTAATAGTTGAATTCTAAAAGTCCAAAGTACAGGAGGATGATAAAAAAACACCCATACCTATATGGAAATGGTAGAACATAACCAATGAATTTATCATTAGTCATATAGATATTTCAAGAATAAATAATGAAATATCAGATATAGTGGGTCATCTTATAAAGTCTTCTCACATGATTTTAATTTTCAAAGAATTATCACTATATAATCTCTTAATGATATACAATAGATAATTGGTAAGGATATGTGGAAAACCACTATCGAATGCATCTGACTGAGATATGATATTCACATCTATGTTCTAGAAATGTCTCCAAAAAGATCTAAACACTGAGTTAAACATAAATATGTCTTATCACCCAAAAACTAAGGGATAATACAAGTAAAATATCGAAAAAATTGACCACATATTGAGGGAATGCTCGATGGACTTCAATGGAGGATGGGATCATCATCTTCCCATTTTGAATTTATCATATAATAATATATTACCCTCATGCGTCCAAATGGATCCATATGAATCCCTTTATGGGAAGAGTTGTGTAACACCTATGTGCTATGATGGGGATGGTGAACATAAGATACCATATCCAAAAATGGTCTAAGAAATGGTAGAAAAGGTCAAGACCATTAAACAGTGCATCATGGCTCCTCAAAGTTTAAAGATGAGCTATTAGTAAAATCTTCAACAAGACTTGGCGTTTGAGGTTAGAGACAAAGTGTTCATCCATATATATCCTTTTAAGAGAATCATTATATTTAGTAATATAGGAAATATAAATCCATGTATAACATCCCATTTGAGATTCTCAATCACAACGGAGCTATGACTTGTTTACTAGAACTCCCACCAACCCTTTATCAAGTACATTACGTATTCCATGTATCCTTATTAAATTAGAAGATACCAAATCCATCAATTTTACTCAATTCATATGTGGTATATCTACAAAATTATACCCCTTATATAGAGAAACCAATGAATATATTGGACTATAGAGATGTAGTTCTATTCCATAAGAAACACACCTAGTAAACGTATTATAGTGAAACCATAGGTATGAGGAGGTGACATGGGAACTAGAGTAAGCCATGAAGTATAATTACCTTTAGTGGTTTTCACCTTAGTATTTAAAATAGTGTTTTGAAGGATAAATTTATTAAGGGGGGAAGAATTTAATAACCCATAATTTTATTAATGGAATTTCCCTTATTATAATTTTGTAATATTTAATAATTTAGTATAAATCACATGCACCATATGAGAAAATCAACTAAATTTTATTTTATTTGACATTATATTTAGAGATTAAAAATAGATATAATAATTGAAAATACTTAAATGGTATAAAAATATAAATAAAATACAAAAATAATTTTTTTTGATATACTCGATCAATCAAAATAAATAAACTTCTGAACACTCCTCTAGAAATGATGTAGAATATTAGTAATTCAATATTAATTTTAAAAAATGAATATATATATATATGTAATTAAATTTTATATAAAAGATATGTGAAATAATAATTAATTAAATATGAGGTATTTATAGAAATCAGGGATCCCATATGATGATCACAAATCTGACCACTAGAAGAGTAATCATACAACTTGAATAGTATATTCACCTATAGAAGTATAAAATAATATTTAGGGATTATATAAAATTATAATATGGTATATTTATATCATTATACAAGTAAATATAAGTTTTAAATGATAAAATAAGTGTTTAATTTTTTATAAAACAGAAATGTTTTATTTGAATTGTATATAAAATATAATGACTTAAAAGTATGTTTTTTTACCTTAAACTGGGTTTAAAATTTTATATTATGTTGTATTATAATGATAATATAATTTTATGATACATTAAAGTAGAATTTCAAAGGGTTAGAAAATTTATTATAATATTGAAATTTGTATTTTCAAATAAATAAGGATTTTATTTAAAAATAATATGTATCATATTTAGAAAAATATTATCATAAAATAGATTAAATTTTTTGAATATGAAAATTGAAAAAATGTTAGGGTGATATTTTATTTTTCTAAAATAATTGATTTTTTATTGAATAGTGATATATGAAAAAAATACAATATATAAAATTAGAAGAAAAATTCATGAATTTTTGAGTCATAGATGATGTAAGAATCAATTATCTAAAAATATTAATTCACCATTTACTATATATTGTCACAATATTCTTCATTATTGGTTATCATAATTCAAAAATTATAATCTAATGATTATAATATTAAAAAACACCCTACCCATTATAAATACCACCCATAGAAACCCCATCTCATCACACCTTCTAAACCTTATAGCTTCCCAAATTTATGCCTAATTCTCTTCACAAAATTCTCACCAATTTAATAGTGTTATTAGGATCAATTAAACCAATTCCAAGTACCTTAAAAAGTTATCAAGGAGATTAAATTCAAGAGGTAATATTCTAAAACTACATCATTCAAATTCCTTCCTTCTTCTACCTTATCCTTACCACCCTCATAAAAAATATCATAAAAACTCCAATATCTTATATATACTATAATTTAATAGTTATAATGGAATATATACCACCCATTATCTTCTCCGGTCCTCTTATTCAAAAAATGAAACCATTGTCCATATTGTATCGGTTCACTACCTTTATTGATGATGATTGTTCATTTTCAATTATCACCTTCATGGATGGTCATAAAATATTATTATGGTTAAATAAGATGAGAATAATTATATTAAAACCTATTTCATGTTCTATAATGAATTTATATAGATAATATTAAATTTAAAATCATGTTATTTATTGTCAGTAGAACCACCTAAATAAACTAACAGTATAATTTAAAAAAATTTAATAATTGAATAATCCCTATATCAGAACAAAAAAGTATTTTAATGAAATTTTATATTTTTATAAGGACATTAATACCATTTTACTTCACTTTTATATTTCTATTTCCATTTTAAAATAACATAAATAATTCCCCACTACCGATCCAACCGTGGAACCAAGAAACAAATGCTCTCAAAACAATGAAATTAAATAGTACAACTCATTGAAATTGTAGTAAATAAACATAATAAAATTATTATAATAAAATATATATGGGAATGGTTTTTAATTAAGTAGCTAATATTTAGGCCATTGAGTGCAAGTGCAGAATGATTCTAGGAACTATGGTAAGGGATATCTCTAAACCACCATTTTTCTATTGTTTATTGCCTTTTAATCTCTAAATCACTTTATTACTCTCTATTTTATGTTATTAAATCGTTATAAATTATATATATATATGTTTCATACATGTATACCTAGATTATATTCCCTTTCTTTCATGCGGTAATACAAGCCTTAAGTTAATTTCCCAAAATGCCTTCTTTAAAACCAAACCCGATTAAGGGGAAATTTTATATCCTTGAATCATTTTATATAACTATATTCTAATATATTTACCATAATTCAATATTTAATTAAATAAAGGAATATTTTAGTTATAACTATTCTGATTTACCTTCAGTTTAAAAAAAAAATCAACATATACTCTTTATCTAAAAGTGTTTAATCGATTCCTTAAAACACCAACTTTCATGTTCATTTATATACCAAATTCTCTAGCCTTTGTCATGATATTTGTTTCCAAATGAACACCATATTTTGAGACAGATTATTATGTACTCATATATAAAGGGAAAAACAAGTAGTTTCTTATTATTTTTGGAATCTTAATAAAATATAATTTGATTATTAAATGAGGCACGATTATGTAACCCATTTATTTTCGTGGGTAATTATAATGTTTAATCCTTATGATTTATTCCCATTCAATGAACAAGTAACCCTATACATGTTATTATGGGTGTTTCTAGACAACTCTCCAATGTATTGGGTTATATTTTTTCTCATGGGACATTATGTGTGAGAATAATGGGGGAACCTAGTCTATAATGGGACTCTGTCCACCATGTGATATTTTCTCGGCAGTTAGCCTTGACTTATTATAATGTCATGTTTTATATTTATCTTACTTTACTATGTTCTAGTGATATTATGATACCATTTCTTTTATGTTTTGACCCCATATGACTATTTAAGATCATTATCTTTTTTTATATCATGTTTTTATATTTGAATCAAATACCATCCAACCTTATCATGTTTTTCCTTTACTGGTATTTATAGATTACCCATTTTATTTATGTATTTCTCCAGCCATCTTATTAGTTTTGGGTGTAATAAGGTACAAAAGAGGTCATTAAGGATAAAAAATAAAGATGTTGTGTTTTAGTTTATTTTTTTTACTATGAACCTATTCTTCCAATGAAACTTAGCCTCATGATATTTGGGTTATGTTTATTGTATATTTATGTGTATATATTTTTTGAAGGTATATAATTAATTCTAAAAGGTGTTATATTGAATTATTCTAATAGAAATGAAAATTTCATATTAATATATATATTTTACGAGATGATAAATGACTTTAATACTTACGAAAATTCATCATGATATAGCGTTAATGTACTGTTAGGGTGACCCAATTATATAGGCGATACATAATTAGTTAAAATGAAACACACCTTGAAGATAGTTTTTCTTGGACATCATAAATTTTTACCCAAATGATATATATACTGATGCTTGATAACATCTTTTGAAGGTAATTCAGAAAAAGCTACAACACACTATCTATTAAGTGGTGATGAACAACTTGAGACCACAATTGATATTTTCACCATTTATGGAAAATACATTTAGGAAAACAATAAGAAAATGGGATTGAAAAAGTGATAAAGTTTTATCAATTGTTGGAATTTTTTGTATTTTAGTCAATTTATTGATTCTATTCATATAGAAAAAAATGTACAAGATAGTTTCATTGAAACATTACAAAATAAACCCAAAAAAATAAATTAAGTCATGGTTGTACATTATTTATATATGGGTAAGGGAATAGTTGATACTAGTGAAGGGTGAAAGAAAGAATTTTCATCCTCCAGTAGATTACACTCTTTCTTAGTAAGAGATAATTCAGTTTTGATACCTCCTTAATTCTATAAATATTCCCGATGGGTGTTCATAAAATATCAAGAATATCATTTCAATGAATTATTTGAAGTCAAATTACATAGAATCACATAATTTCATGTTTTAGTTAATTATTTAATTCCCATATCATTACATTAGATTCTGTCTAAAAATATATGACATATATTAACTTGTATTTTCTTATTTTTCGAAGCTATATGCAGTAAAGTTATAGACACATAAAAGTTTCAAACTATAGAAATGAAAAATAATATCATGATATGTGAATTGAATATTTCATTTCCACCATTATAATATGATATAATAGTTCACCTGATGGTTCACATGGTTAGAGATATTTAGATATTTTGTCTTATAAATCCCATATGGATATACCTTGTTGAGAAGTATAAGAATATTTTGAAAGGGTATATCAAATATAAAAGTTTTCTAGATGTTTCTATCACAGAGAAATACATTTTTTATAATGTTATTGAATTATATATTAAATATTCCTCTGATACAGATAACATTGGTCTCCTAGAATCTCACCATAATGGGTTCGTTGTGGGAGAAGAACTTTCTATACGAGATATTGTCACAATTACCATTATAGTGTAGGATTAGGCACACCTTTATATCATATATAAAATTATAGAGTTTTTCACAAATGTATAAATGCATAAAAAATTTCCTAGGCACTTGAATTCATTAATAAATGAAAGATAGTTATCAAATATACATAATCAGTAGTTCATAAGATGGTTTTGGGTGCATATTTATAATGAATAATCCAAAATTTTTAAATCTATTTCAATATGACATTAATGGATATCCGTAGGGCCAAATATAAATGTATTTTTTTATAATAATTTTTTAATTAATATTTATTTATTATATATAAAGAAACATGATGAATGTAGTATGATATAAAATAACGAAGTTACTCTTATAGAAGAAGTGAGGTACATATATTACACCAAGGATAGAAATCCAATTCACATGAACATGTCCTTATTTAGAATCATAAAAAAATATAGGGGTTGGATTATAGAACATTAAAAGTTCCAAATTTGCATTGTAAATGGGATGATAACAGCACTGTAGTTAAAATTGATGAATTGGGATTTAGGAATTTAAATTTTAGTAAGGAAGGGTATAAGGAAAAAACATTCATAATGGAATCACAAGTAGTAAAATTACTTTATGTCCTAAATCTTAAAAAAACGGTCCTACTATTCTAATAAAAACTAAAAAATCAATAGGATTAAATAAAAATTATATTAAGAATCACCCTATCATTAGAGAGTCACAATAATTTTTTGAAATTCAAAATATAAACAATGTATTATGTGTTATATGAGACTATATATAGGGTACTTTTATACTCAATAGAGGTGTTATAACCCTTAAACCTTTAAATAAAATAAAAAAATTTCAATGAAAAGGTCATATGTATCTAATTATGTTTTTTTATATACAATGTGTTTCCATATAATATTATTTGTTTACTTATATATTTACATAATCAAAATTAAATGCTTAAATACTTCTATAAATAATGTATTCTATACTTAATGATGCTTTAAATGTTGAGTAACAATGTATTGGTCATTCTAAAATTGTGGAAATGTTATAATGTGAGCAATATATGGTTGAAAAAATATAGGAGCGACATATCATGATAGTTTTTATAAATATAATTAAGGTGATAAGTAAAGGTATAAAATTAAAGGTTGGATATAATTCTTTCATCCAACCAGTTGAAACAAAAAATTCCATATTCATTAGTTACATTAGGTCCATCACTCAATATCGTGAGTTGATTGATATATATATATACATGAAAAAATGTTTTTCATGTATTGAAAACACTAATTTTGGAAGACATTAGGGTAAAATTATAATATTATTTGTCTATTTTAATGAAATAAATAAAATAATGAAAAATTTATTTAATCTACCTTAACAATTTCATAGTACAACTATATTAAATTATTTATGGATTTAATTAATAATAATGGTTGCTGGAAGGGATCATAGGGCCTTTGAAAAACTTATTCTGAAAAAAAAAATCGTAGGTATACATTGTGGAAAGTAAACCCCCACCCACCATCTATATATATATATATTATAATCCAAAAAACATGAGATTTTTTCCGGAACTGATGGAATGAAGAATAATTCAACGTATATTATAATTGGTAGTATTTTATTTTAAGTTAGGTTTATTAATCAATTTGTTTTAGAATTGTTAATTTATGAAATAACGAAGGAGTGAAGAAGATATATAGTGTGCATCAAAACTAAAAACCATGCTATAAATCCTGGATAGGGTATTCTTCAATGGAAAAAATGTTATGTATTTTAAATATATAGTTAAATTTTTCCATGATATGAACAAACAACATAATTATGTTCCTTTTTTCATAAATAGATTGATTAATAAAAACCTCAAGCCACTTCCATCCCGTGTCATATCATATGGAAGGAGGCCTATGTAAAAAAATTGAAAAATATGAAATGAAAATATACAAAAATTATGTAAATTTTTATATGTATAAAGAACTACATTTAGTAGCCTTGAATAGACAATAATAGTACAACCAGTTTGGAGTAGAAGGTTTTGGAGTGTCACACCAACCATAATTTCAGAAAATAAATACATGATGGGAGAAAAATGAGAAAATTAAAAACTTATAGGCATAGTTAGATAATCTATGAGAAATAATTTGTGGGTAGTCTAGTGTGATAGAAAAATTTATTCAAAGAGTTTAATGAGAAGAATCAACATAGAATTAAAAATCATGATATGCTATAGATCCCTTGCTTTAAGGATATCTATTCCCCTCAAAGTATTACCTCACAGGAGATAAAATAATATGCACAATAATTATAACTAAATGCAGATCAAATAATTATAGATATATTTCCAATACTAAAATTATACTAGGTGAAATTTATTGTGATTTATACCTATAAACACCACTCATTACTTTATTTTGACTGGTTTGTATACAATATATGAGTATATATTATTCTTAATAAATAACTTCCTAAAATAATTTGAGAGTAGGGATTAATTTATCTCATGATACGATCATAGAGGTACATATTACATTAGATAATCATGATATTCACCTAGTCATAATTTTTATTGGAACATTCATATCATTTTTATTTAACCCTATAAAGATACATCATGATAACTAGGTATGCCCTTTCAATTTTATTTTATTTTCAAAACCATTAAAAATTAATGAAAAAGGTTTGAACAAAGGTATTTTATTAAACAAATAGAAAAAAGGGAAACAAATGGTTGAATCAAGATAATATATAGGATCTACAATCAGATCAAAAGGAACTTCCAAGAGTTTCTTTACCCCACTAATTCATGTGTTTTATTTATTAACATTACAAGTTTATTTAGATATAAATTCTACAATAAAAAAATATATTACATTAAATTTGAAGAAAAATTTCAAGGATATTCTATTATAGATATGATTTTTCTTGATAATGTTAATGAAATAATCAATCAATAATGGTTGGGTGCATCAACATTGAATGTATACATGAGGTAAATTTCCAAAATCTTTTTTTCTAATAATTGATCAACTATGTTAATTATGATTTAACAATTTTCATATTATTAAAGGAATATATATCACTAAACATAAATATAAAACCCTATAAAGAAATATATAGATTAATTAGACTAAATTATACTTCTACACAAAAAATAATCAATTGTTGAAGATAAAATTTTATTAAAATACCACCATGTTATATAACATAAAAATAAAATAACAGAAGATAGGCTCTTCTTAATGTAAAATATTCACTCAAAGGAATTCATTTATATGTTAGGACCGACTTATCATGGTGATATATTCATGATATGTATATCATGACATGAAATTTTAATGCATCTTAAAATAATCCCAGGAATCATTTTTTCTATATAAATACTTTCCCCTTTTTTAGGTTATGAATTTAAGAGGAAATTTGAACTTTTGATATTAGTGAGGGGTTAATTTTTAGTATTGGTTTTCAAATTAGGTATTTGAGTTTTGAAACACCAAATGTTGATGTTTTTTTATATAGATCACATCATGAGATTGGAATATGCACTTAGTTGAGCTGAAGTAAGGCTTGAAGGACTTGATGAAATTTAACAATTATAGCAGGTTGAAGCTACAACATGTTCGTCATTATGTAACATACTTAAACAAGGTGGTATGAAGTTGTATAGAAACCCACACCACACCTTAGCCAGGTAATCACATTTATGAATGATGTTTTAGGGTTTATCCCTTTTTCGTGGTGGTGTTGATCCATGAGAGGATAATGGAACAAGTGATTGAGTCACAAAATCTAAAAGGGCCTCAAGGAGCGCATCTTTATGACTAGGAATCATGTTGTGCCCCTCTAGTTTTTCAATTTATAAGATATTTTTTTAAAAAAAAATATAGGCATACACATAATTTCTAGAACACTTCCCTTGTATTTCTATTTGAACAAGCCAAATGGGGGAGAACATTTTAGTATGTCACATTACCTTATCTCCATATCTATTTCCCCCTTGATCTTAGAAGATTTACTAATAATTTTATAGAATTTGAAGTGTGGTCCTCCATCCTTTTACTTACATTTTTGTTTTCCCACTAGTGTCATCGATTTAAAATGATACAGTTTAGGGTTTATTGATGATTTCCACTTGATTACAGTTGAAATAATTCCACATGATGGCTATTTCTCTCTACAAGGATAGAGACATACCAAGAGGATGATCTCAAAACTATCACTCATAGTTTCATTATAGGTGAATTAACTAAAAATATTAATCATGTTTTTTTACTAAATTAAATTAATTTAGTAATTTAAATGATTCTTTATGTTACTGATATTGTGTGTCCTAGGTTAGGGTTCATGTCAGGAGTAGACCGTACCCCATTGCTTGAGGTTTCAGCACGAAGATGTCACCTGATCTGATTTCAAGCATTAAGATTATATTAAATAATAATTTTAATGAATTATAATTTTTTTAATTTTTTGAATTGTGATTTATGACTTGATTTAGAACCTCAGAAGATGATATGAGTCTTGGGATAGCTTAGCCAGATGAAAAAAATTCTTCAAAGGAAACAACATGAGTGAGACAAGTGTTCTTTTGAGAATTTCTCTTTCAGTTTACGTATTATATCCGTAATGTGGTATGTAGTATTTCCACCATGGTGGTTGAATGTTTTAAATTAAAAAAAAAATTAATAATAATAAAATTTATTTGAATGGACAGACATGTGACATCGTCCATGATGGGAAATTGGGCATTGAGTTAGTGTCTCAATTATCAATTATCAAGGATTTCAGTTAAAATGTGCAGCATAAGATGTATATACCCTAATGGGTATGGATTAATTATAAATAAAATGATCATGATATAATGAATTTAGTTATAGGTTTTTTAGGGACATCTTGGAAGAGGTCAGAAATGAATTGAGATTTATGGACTTGGGATGGGCTATATAAGACCCTTGAGATACCTTATATCCATTGGGATAATTTATTAGGGAATAGTGTGAGAATTAATTTCCCATTAGTATGTGAAAATCTAAGTAGGAAGACCTAAGATAGATCTTGGATATGATGGGCTTGATTGGAAAAACCTAGGATGACCTAAGGGAGACTGATGGGTATTATTCCCTCCATATAATGTGGTGTTAGATGGGATTTTTCCTATTAGGTAGGTGAGGTCATATTATTATTTTGATGATGGTATGGGAATCTATGCAATTTGAGCAATGAGGTAGGCTTGAGAGTTGTGATAAGGGAATCTATGTGTGGTGTTTGATTTATGATAAGATATAGGGTACCCTTTTAGGATCACTACTAACTATGTTAACCTTTGAGAGGGTCATTTTGGGAATTATATGAGATGAGTTAGTGTGTCACATTAGAACATATTAATTGGATATGGTAATATATATTATTTTCATCATAGGAAAACCTGGGAAACATGTCTTATATTTGAATAGGTAGCTAACATATCTAGTATGAAATGAGGTTCTAGGGTGAAATATGACCCTGGGTGATATATATTAAATTCATATTTAGATGATACATCTATGGTTCCAATTAAGGATATTCTAGGTACATGTGATGTGAGGTTTCAAGGAGGATATTCCCTAAAACATATGTGATTTCTGTGATATAAATGTATTGTTATGTGATATGTAAATGAAGTTTCAAGTGTTAGGGGAAGGATACAACACTAAGATAATGGAATAATGTACCTAGTTTTGGGTAAGGTATTCGACCCCACATGTTATTTCTCATATGGTTTTAGGTATGGATATATTTTCCTCGGGTTGCTTCTTATAGTTCCTGGGATGGGTATATTTCCCATGATCAGATTCTCATTTTCTAGGGATGGGTATATTTTTCATTGGTGGTTACATATGCTTTGATACAGTCCAACACTAGCTGAATAAAGTATATTCTATCCTGGGATTCATGATAGAACCTGAGGATCAATGATGGTTATTTATTTATATATGATTTTAACTATAATTTATTATTTAGTTTCACATATCTAATGAACATATATTTCATTATTGGTTATGTTAGGGACTAAATTGGTGGTTCCATATTGAGTTGTACTCATACCTTTATTAGGTAGCCATAACACTTCAGTATGAGAATAGAATTCACTATTCCATGTTATAGGTTGGGAAGAGGCCCATAACAGCTTGATTGAGTGATATTTGTTAGATAATAATTAGATAATGTGATATGATGAGGTTTGGGGATTTTATAGGAGCCTCATTAAATTTTAATTCTTTTTATTTTATTTTTATATATGATTAACCTAGTGGGTGATCATTTTTATGGGATACCATGACCATGAGTCTGTATTACCATCTGTTTCCACATATACATTTGATATTGTATAATTATTTTTTATTTCTTATGTGTACTATGTTGATTGGATATTGATGCTTCTTGGGTTTTCCACTATTTTTACTTTGATATGATTGTATAACTTCTCCATTTTTTTAAAATATACCCCCATTAATAGTTGGAAGCCTTTGGTATATGATGAGGTGTACCTAACGTCAGGTGGTGACCACCGATTTGGGCACTTACTGAGTGGTTTGAGGAGGTGGGTTGTTATATCCTATACTATTTAGTATGATTGGATATATGTTATGACACATGAGATTTACGAATCTTCCACCTTACTCTCACATGGTGTCCTTTAGATTCTAATCCATTATGAATGTATTAAACATGGATTTCATATATATTGAACAAGTTCATTTGATTTTCCAATGGGACATAATTAATGGGAGACATTTTATGAAAATTAATATGATTCATGTGTTCTGTAAATTATTTATTAAATAAGTATCATCAATAATTTTCACATAGGGGAATGAGTTCTTTTATTGGTGGTAGTGGTGATAATTAGTTTCAAGTAATGATTTCTAAGGCACTCTTCTTCTCATAGCATCATTCATGACATACAATGAAGAATCTAGTACCCCTTTTGACATATAATAATCCTCATGATACAACCATGGATCTAATGTCTAGTGTAATCCAATTGGATAAATGAAGCAAATTAATTTATATTTCTATTATCACTATCAATAAACTACAAGGAGATATATTCATATACTTTCACTTTACATGTATGTTGTTCTTTATAAATACTATGCATGACTAATCTTTAAGATAGATTGGGCATCATATTGGTCATATTACATTCTCATTGATAAAAAGATGATCTCCCAAAACCCATTATTGGTATTAGATCCTTTTTCTTCAAGTATTATACATGTTAAATCTATTTTTCTTTAAATAAATCACATATCTTAACTCATATGCAGTCATATCATAAAATATTGTATGAAGAATTATTTTGTTTCAATTTTACATTGCACACAACATGTATATATCATAAAAGATTATATATAATAAATCCATGTTTTAAAACTGATTTGTATCATATGATATAAATCTTCATAAAATATAGACTGATCTTGGGTTTTGGCAAAATAGTGTTTTATAGTTTAAATACGACACCCACTCAATCGTAAAATATATTTAGAATTATAAGATATATAAAATCATATGAAACAACATATTAATGGTATATGATATAAACCTATATCATAGAAGATGATATATAGTAAGACTACCTATATTTTATGGTAGCTTTAATTTATGACTGATAATCATTTCTAAAATACAACATTCTTACCAATATAAAATACAATATTGTTGATATTTATAATTATGGTTGAGAAATTTTTTTTTAAGAAATTTTATGTTTTGGACATTAAAAAACAACATTTTATATTCATAAATAAAATAGGAAATGGTCATATTGGTGTCTCATGTTTGGTAGAATAAATAAAGTGTTTAATCATTGGTTTATTCTATTATATTTCTCATGTTTATAAGTTGTTTAAATAATGTGATTAATTTTTATTCTAAAATTTATATTATAAATTCCATATTGGAGATAGATTCTTGCATTACATACTCTGTATGACTCCTTATGATTTATATTTCATCTACCTTGGAAACAGTTTGTTCATATAGTTATAATATTGAGAATTGTTTTCTAATATACTTGATAGATATTAGTTTTTAGAGATACCATGAGTTGAATTATCTCTTGTTTAAAATATCCTCATGGAGATGGACCTAGGTGTTTACTACCCACTATCATGGAATATTATTCCTTATTCTAAAAAGATGAAGTCTATCATATTTATTGCTTCAAGATTACACATGTAGAGATTTTAAATCTCGTATAACTCTATTACTATAAATGAAAATTTCATATACCTTATACATGAGATGTATTTATATATGTATGAATATGTATGGATTCTATTTTTTGGGTGTATAATAAAAAAATCGGATTGCATAAAAAGTAAAAAATTAATGTGGCATGAACACATTAATTTTGTTGATGGAATAGGAATTCCAAAACTAAATCATTATAATAATACATAAACAAAGGATAAAAATATTAATGTGTCATGAACACATTATTATTTTTGGAATCTTCCGAATATCAATCCAACGCATAGTGTGACCGGTATGACTCCAAGTGATTATTTTTATTTAAAAGTGAAATCAATTTCAATATAAAAATGAAAACTAATCTACTAAAAACTAATAAAACACATTTATATTTTTTTGATACATTAGTGAAACAATCCAGAAGTCATTTTTGATGTGTAGTAATCAGCCAAAACTCAATCTGACACACGGTGTTCCCGTTAGGACTCAATGTGCCAGTTATCATTTTAAAATCAATAGTCTAGTTAAAAAAATGTCACCCACAAAAAACTAACAAAACACACTTGGATTTTATTGATAATTTATAACAATGATTCTTAAGTCCTTTGTGGCATGTAAGAATTCATCTGAAGTCAAACTGATGCATGATGTGATCAATATGATTCAAAGTACACGGTTCCAGTTCAAAATGACATTTTAGTAAAAAATACATGTGATATACTCAAAACCATATAAAACCATTTAGATTGTTTTTATACTTTATGAAAACGATCCATATGACATTTGGGTTATGTAATAATTAGCCACACCTCAATCCGATGCATGGTGAGACTGATATGACTTAAAGTGAATCTTTTTATTTAAAATTGAAATTAGTTTTAGTAAAATGGTAAACTGACCTAATAAAAATGAAAAATATATATTCAGATTATTTTTATACTTTAGAAAAAGTCTCATAAATCATTTGTGCTATGTAGGAGTTATCTGCACCTCAATCTGATATACTATGTGTCTGTTATCTGTTTAAAATTAATTTTTTAGTTTAAAAAGTGTCACTCACAAAAAACTAAGCAAACACACTTGAAATGAATTCATAATTTAGGGAACTGATTCCTAATTAAAATTTTATTTGTATGAATTGGTATCATGTCAAACTGACACATGCTATGACCTGTATGAGTTAAAGTATGCGTTTTTAGTTTAAAATGACATTTCAGTAAAAAAGACAATAACATACTCAAAACCATAGAAAAACATTAAAATTATTTTTATAATTTAGTAAAATTATCCATAAGTCATTTGAGACAATTAAGAATCAGTCTTACCTCAATCTAATGCATTGTGCGGCCGTTATGACTCCAAGTGAATTATTTCAATTTATAAGTATCATTTTAGATTAAAACATTCATCATATCACCAAAATCAAGTAAACGATATTATATTGTTTTATCTTAATTTAAATTATATATTCATACTTTTTTCTTTGATTTTGTTGTCTTTTTTGGGATGCAGTGTGTTGTTACTATAAACTGCACTTGTGGGGAAGTGTGCTATAACAGCACACTGGAGTATGCCCCTTTATCAGCACTTATAAAAGGACTGATAAAAGATTCCTTCATCAAAATTTCTATAATTACTGATAAAGAAACAATTTAGTATCACTTTTTTAGCACTAATATAATACATGGGATTTTAAACTCACTCTAGTAGTCAACTCTTTTGTAGCACAACTAAAGAATATTTACAACGCTATTAAAGGCCTATATTTGAGTAGTGAAATGTTATGGAACTGCATGATCTGCTTAGGAAACTAAAAAAGATCCCCAAATTAACACCATTCACCATGATCTGTATATTTCCAATAATATTAATGTTGAAATCCTTTAAGGATATTTTTTTGATTTAGGGGATGATCAAGATGACCCCATTATTCTACCTTCGAAATACCAAGAACTAATAATCCTTGGTTGATCGACTAGGGTTAAATCTCATGGATCTACCCATCTGAGACATATCCTTTTTTTCTCAAGGTACCTCTTTAATTAATTAACATAAATCTACATCATTTAACCATGGTCAATCCACTTCACGAGCTAGCTTCCATTCAAGAAGATAATAAATTATTATTCCCCTCTCTACAATGACATGATTAGTGGTCTAACTACTTCCTTGGAAGTTTAATAGATTTAGATAGTTTTAATACAAACTAAAATTAATTCGTACACCAAGTATATGAATCATATTTTACCCCTACTAGATTTTAACAATCCAATATTTTCTTCTTTTAATGGTATAGGTGACCATGAAAAAAACCTTGCCCATTTTTTCCTACCTATGTGGCCCAACATTGGGTACCCTAGAGAATAAAGAGGCTTCCAAGTTATAACTATTAATCTAGATGTTGGAAGGAACTTAATTTAATTAATATTGTAATCTAGAACTGGGATCTATCACCAGTTGGGAGGATATTCATTTAGATTTCCTCAACTAGTTTAGCTGAACCTTATGCAAGAAGAGTGTCACTAATCGCTACAAATGAAAACAATGATATTGTGAACACATTTACAACATGATTTCTCAATGGAAGGGGTTTATGTGATCTATTTATGTCTATATTACCTTGGAATAGTTGTTGGGTATGTTCATGGAAAACCATCAAGATTAACTGGTCACTAAACATATCTTCCTAAATTATTTAGGAAGATAATGGGAATTCATAGAGTGATCTTTGTGCCTCAATTAAGACATATAAAAGACCAAGAAAAGGACTAAGCCATTACCTCTAAATACAACATAAAGTACCATGAGATAAGATACAACTACTATCACATAGACCCTTTCCCCTCAGCCAGTCGGAATATGTGAAGCCTAAAAAAATAAGCCCATCCATGAATATGCTCATGCTGAGAATTCCCCCAGGTCCCCTTTCAGTGAACAATAGGAAGAATACCTTTAATATAACGGAATAATAGAGTTTAGTACTTTTGGGATGATTAGGCACCTGATTTATTCCTCTATGTCATGGAGAACAACAATCTCAAGCTATCAAAAATTAATAAGCTGTAAGAGGATGATTTAAATAAATGTCCCAAATAATACCCCTATTATAGATTCCTTGTACATATCATCAAAGTGTGATTTATATTCATAAACTATATCAAATAAATGGTATAACATGGTATAATGGAATTGGGTTCCCCTTCAGTGCATGCCACATGTATCTCTACCATCCCCGATGATGATAAATTTTCTAGGGAGTGGCAATAGGTCTCTGAAAGAGGAGATAGTAAGTTAGATTATTTTATATATTATAAGTGAATAAATCAAGATCTATGAATCATTTATACATGGTTGAATAAGTTAGAACCCTACATGTTCAAATCTCTATCTCCAATGGCCTCATTGGAATTATAGTCTCCAAAACCTTGAAAGAGACGATGTCGGCATTGTAAGGACAATAGAGAGTATCTTCTAGTTCCAAAGATAATATATCCTCTCAAAGACATCATACCCTCTACATTGGGGGAAATTTCTATTAACTTTTTAATTCTTTAGGAATCCTCCGATGAAGATATAAAGTATGCCTCTGTTAATGTAATTGGGTTAGTATACCATTGTGTAGATCTCAGTGGTGAAGCATATGAATTTGCATCCCTAACTCCCCATAAATTCTCTTAAGTTAAGGTAAAACAATACTCTAGGAAGTACAATTCTTAGGGAATTGTCCTATAAAACACTTTCTATAATATTTATACAAAATTCAAGTGTTCCGATGGGATTTTCAAGAGAATACATCAATGAAAGTAACATCTAGTGAAACTCTATTACCTATTTATTTGGCTGGTTGATTATCAGAACCACAGACATCCAAGGCTCCGGAACATCCCTTTGATAAATGAAAAAAAAAATAGAAACCAATTAGGCCCCAACAGCTTAGCCACCAAGGACCTACATACTCCCTATTAAGTAGAGATCCATACGGATAAATAATATTCCCTTAACCCAGAAGTATGATTTATAGAAGAACATCACAGGTATAAACATTTTTCTCTGAATCTTGGACATGGCCATCTTATCTAAGTAGCTTTATGGGGATCTTATGAAATCATTAATGATCTCCCTATAGTTTGAGACTCTAGAGACTACCATGGAATCATACGATATAACGGAAGCTGTATATGAGCACTTTCAACCCATCACCTCATTCTCTAGGGAAAATAAAGGTGAAATCATCCAAGGGAACATACATCTCTCTGCATATTATTAAATATAAATGGTGTTAACATTCATTGATGTGTGGTTAAAAATGGCTCTTGGATTAACCTAATCCCAACTAAAGTTCTTTATTAGATTGGGTACATGCAAAATTATTTGATTTTTCTGTTTAGACAATCCACGGGTTTGAAATGCACAAGAAGAAGCCACATATAATGATTTAGTTTAAGTTCAAATTTGATGATTTGGTTTCCAAGGTTAATTTTAGGGTGGAATCATAAGACACTAACAATAAAATATTATTAGTAAGGCCTTTTATCCACTTGCATACATCCATGAACTCATCATGTCATCATTGCAACAAATACACTCTCAATAGTTAAGTACGCGTTCCCCATGGTGATTCTTCTCCCTTCCACTAATGCAATTCTAATTACCTTGATGCTTGGAATTACTATTGGATCGAAATATAGATGTAAATGTATATGAGATAGAGGACTATAGGGGGGTGAATTGTAGATTTAAAAACATTGTATTTAATATATTAAGAATAATATTAGTCTAAGAAATATAAAACTAATTCAATTCACAAAAAAACATAAATGATTTAACTGGTCTGGGATTCGATGGATATGATATAATATGATTCCTAAAGTAATAAAAAACAATTGTATTTGAATTGAATGAAATGATCAGAGTATAAAATATGTAAACGATTCTACCATACAATATATATAATCTATTAACACAATATGTAATGAATGTATCTTAATTAAAAAAATTACAATAGAAAAGAATTTGAATAGGAATAGGAAAAAAATATCCCTTTCTATTAAAAAAAGTGAAAAAATAAAAGGTATTGTAATTTTTTTATCCCAATGTGTAGGGTATCCTTTCACCTAGGATGAAAGGATTTTATTACCACTGTCATAGTAAGCCCTCGATATGATGATTGGAACATCTGTCTTCCTGTCTATAGAATCCCTCCATTAAGAAGGTAATTGGAACATCTATCATTCAAATACTTGAAATCCATCAATTCAATGATCAACATCACTGTCTTCCTATCCCCGGAATCCATTGATCATTATTACAATTATTGGTCACACAATGCAATACAAATTAATTTTTTAAATATAAGAATTAGGAACAAGCCATTCATGTCTTGTATCTTCAAGGATTTTCTCAAAAAGAAAGAGAGATAACACATAGTCTCTCTCTAGAACCTGGAAGATATAGAAGTTAATTTATATGGTTCGAATGACCTCTTGTTTATAAGCCTCAAGATCCAAAGGTCACATTTTCTCCAACGGTCATATTTCTCTCGAAAAATCAGAGGGTCTTGGATACCTTTCATTATAGCTGAAAAGCAAAATAGAAGACATGATATGATTTCTATTGGTATATAACTAAATTCATGACATTGTTTTAGTTAGAATATAGTAATTAAATAAGTTTTAAATAATTAGTATGATGAATTACAATGAGAAACATGTATGTGGTACTAGAGAAAAAAATGAGTACGATGCATAACTTGGTTACAATGCATATCATAGTCACACAAAAAAAGAATAGTTACGATGGATATTGTGATTACGACGCGTAACAAAATTATGATATATATCATGGGTACGATACACAGTTAGGATGAATAACAAGAATACGATTCATATTATGATTACGATACATATCATGGTTACGATTCCTAATGTGATTATGATGCGTAACATAATTATGATGTATATCATGGATAAGATACATGATTACAATGCATAACATGAATATGATGCATATCATGATTAGGATGCATATCCTGATTAGGATGCATATCATGATTACAATATATATGGTTACAAAAACATCATATGTGGTTACAATTTTAAAACAATTTATGCAATAAAAACAATATATGTGATTATGATATGAAACAATTTATGTGGTTACAATGGAAAACAAAAAAAAATTACAATGTAAAACACCAGCAAATTATTACAATGTAAAACAAAAACACATGATTACAATGAGAAACAATATGACATATTGGGTTACCAAAACGAAAATATGAATGGTAAAGTCGAAACACATTTAGACTCAACAATCTCCCCCTTTTTGGAAAGACAAAATTCAAAACAAACAATAAATACTTATCTCCCCATGAGTTTATTGACTCTTCTGAAAGTAATAGTGAATATGACTAATTCCTCCTTTAAATATGGATTATCTATAAGGATCATATTCTCCATAATTTTACTTATGGGTTCTCCCTCATGATATGGTATTCAACCATTTTACTTTTTATGAAAGAATGTTATTCTTTTCCAAATTATTCTCCCCCTTTGTGATTTTCATAAAGAATAAGGGAGAAAATTATTTTCCTACAAGGAGTTATAGAAACTGAGTATGAAACAATAGGAATTACTTTGATTGAAATAATTTTTTATAACAACAAGAGTTCAAAAAAAAATTCTTTCTCATTTAGTTTTTCCTAGAGGTTGAAAACATAGAGCTTCATCTTCTTGAAAAATTTTCTATCCTCCATCAATTTGTCACGATCTTATTGTTGAGCTTTCAACTTCAAATCTTTTTCTGCAAAAATCATTTCTTGTTTCCAGAGCCATTCATCATGATGTCGATTGATATCTTTCTGTGCTTTGAGACTTACTTCTTGGGAATTA
This sequence comes from Viscum album, assembly GCA_963277665.1. Classification (NCBI taxonomy): domain Eukaryota; kingdom Viridiplantae; phylum Streptophyta; class Magnoliopsida; order Santalales; family Viscaceae; genus Viscum; species Viscum album. Next base: position 1,376,794,998 of record OY728138.1, on the reverse strand, counting down.
AAATATTCCATTATAACTTTGTAGTCATTATCTAAAATTACAACTTTATTTGATAGAAAAACAATCTAATTATATCCATTATCACATTTATTTTCCTTAGATGTTCAAGATCTTGAAAGGATAATCCTTTTGAGGTACTTGGTCTTTGAAAGGCTTCTGTTTTTTCATTAAAATCAGTGACCAACTTTTGTTATAATGAATTGAGATCATTTACCTAGTTCACTAACTCATCAAGCTCTCCCACATGATACTTGAGATTATCATAATTTTTTTGACCACCTAACAACTCTGTTACAAAACCTTCTATGCTCAACATCATGTTCTTTTAATAGTTTGAAATCAGCTTCATGTTTCAAAAATATATCAATCAGAGTCTTGACAGAATCGATTCTTTCATTATGAATATCAAAAATGATTTCTATTCTTGCTTTAGTTTTTTGAAATAAGGGGATAATCTTTTTCAATCTATTCAAATCATGTTCAATGTATGAATTCCCTTCACTGTGATCATCCTTTATGAATCTGTGTCATCATTATATTGTAGAAGATCACCAAAATGAGTTTCAGCTCCATTAAATTCATATGGTTGAATTCAATTATTATTGGATTATTTTTATTCTTCTTTATATGATCTTTTAATGACTTTATCAGAAGTATTCTTTTGAGAAACTAATTTAGATGGATGTGGATCAGGAGATGGAATCTTAAAAGATGGAAGTTCTGATGATTCTGCTGAATTATTTCTCTGGTTTGAAACATCATTCACTTATACTTATTATTTTCTTGTACTTGTTCTTATTCACCATTTTATTCTTATTCTTCTTGTTCAGTTTCTTAATTGAGACTTTATGTAGACGATTGATCAGATGCTTGTTTCTCTTTCCCTTTATCTATTCGATCCGGTTGAGTTTGAATAGTTGGTTCCCTTATGACAATTCCGGTTCGGACTTCCTCATCTATCTTAAAAATAATACCAATATTAATATATTGAGCCTTTATCTTCTTCATTATCTTATTCCTTTCATCTTCGTTTATAGTTTCCAAGGTTCTAATTTATACTGCCAGGGATTCAGCTAGATCTAAACCAAATTGGCGATCACCTTCTTTCCTTTCTTCCTTCTTCTTACCCCACTCTACCGCGATCTCATCCAATACCGCTTTTTGTTTATTTTATTTCTTGGAGGTTTAATCCTTAGATGTCTTTATTTTTTATTGATAGGATTAGATTGATTTGATGGGTTTTCACTCCCTTTAGCTACATCTTTTTCCATTATTAGATTACGGATATTTATCAAAAATTTAGGATTCATTATTGAATCATAACTTCAGTCTTCTAACCATATCTTTACTGATGATATGCTCCATGAAAGTTTTTAGATCTAACTTAATTAATATATTTTACAAACTTATGAACTCTTTCAAAATCTTACTCGGGATGTTGGGAAACATGATCATCTGAGATTTGATTGCATCAGACTTATGTTTCCTAATGGCCAAGAGAATAAATCCCATAAGATTGAACGTCCTCATATTCACAAGGTATTCATGCACATAGACACCATAAACTTTTAGAGTTTCCTTATAAAACTTTCTCAGTACAAGGAATCCCTGCATTCAAAGGGAAATGAGATAATTGTCAGTTGATAGATGATTAAACATCCTCTTATCATCATGAATATCAAAAAGATATTCATCTACTTTCTTTTTATCAAAAGTTCCGTCAAGTTCCTATAATTTGTTGGAAGGAAACAAGGAATCTCTCTCAGATGGAACTCCTAGGAAAGGGGTTTCTTATTTTATTGAGGTTGTGTATTTATTATCATACATTAAAAACAATATATAGAGACTATTATCTATCTCCATTGTTTTATATAATAGTAATTCGTTCTCAAAAAACACATAATCGTGATCTGATTCTGGTCTTTCAATATAGTGGGATTTCCACCCCTGGAAATTTATTATCCTTTTCAATGAAGAATCAAAAGTCTCAAAAAAATCTCAAGAGACTAACCTTTCACCTAGAAAGGTTATAGAAGATAAAATTTTTGGAGAAATTTTATTGGGAGATGAAGTAGTTGACTAAGAAATGAAAGGCTTGAAGAACAATCTTGAACACTAAAATTTATCCCAGTTACGAAAGTAGAGGACTTCTCTGACTGCGATAAACCCTTATTATGAACCATGTAGGATATTTATATAGCATTAGAACTTTGGGGAAATTAATAAGTATTTTGATGTGTGATGGGTAGGGATGGGTTCTTTTTAAAATGTATTTTGATGGACAAGATTATATCTAAAAGATCCAATGGTTGAGAATAAATTTTAACTCTTTAGGTTTTCCTTAAAAGAAAATCATATCCAGAATGAATCTGATTAGGGGTTAAAGGAAATAATTGAACTACCCACAATTTGAAATATAAAAGAAAACATTTGGGTTTTAGAATTTGTACCGATCAGAGTATCAGGATTGATAAATTGGTTTCGTTATATTATTTTTATGATAATAATACAAAAAAAAAATTCAATATTTAAAAGAATATAAAACCGATAAAAATTCTAAAACCGCAAAAAATATTCTAATACAAATAAAATATTTTAATACTGCTAAAATTATATTATACCAATAAAACATGAAATCGATAACTAAGAAATTGATAAAATGAAACTGATAATCATGAAACCGATAAACTGTAAATGAGATAAAATATGAAAGTGATAAAATATAAAACCGATAAAATGTAAAACTGAAAAATGTAAAACCCATAAAATATAAAACTAAAAAAATATAAAACTGATAATATGTAAAACTAACATAATGTAAAACCTATAAAATGTAAAACTGATAAAATTTAAAACTGATAAAATTTAAAACCAATAAAATTTAAAACCGATAAAATGTAAAACCTATAAAATGTAAAACTGATAAAATGTAAAAACAATAAAATGTAAAACTGATACAATGTAAAACTAATAAAATCATGTATAATACCCCTTTGAAAATTGGTAAATTATTGTATGGATATGGATGAAACAAGAAGTATATGTGAATGATTACATTACAGTGATTATTCCAAGATTATATTTAATGTATTCAAATATATCAAAAGTTAATGGTTTTGTGAAAATTTTAGCAAGTTTTTCTTTCATTATGTTGAATTGTAAAATAATATATCCTTTTGTGTGTGATCTCTAAGAAAGTGATGCCTAATATCTATGGGGTTTTCACATGAGTGATTTGTAGTGTTTTTACTAAGAGTAAGGGAACTAGTATTATCACATAGTATTTTATTTTTGAAAAACTCATTCCATAGTTAGTGAGTGTGTGTTGCATACACAAAACCTAAGCATAACAACTTCCAGCTGCTACAAATTCAGCTTTAGTAGTGGAAAGTGATACTGAATGTTTTTCTCATGAAAAAGAAACTAATGAATCTCTTATAAAATGACATGTTCTAGATATACTTTTTCTATCCATTCTACCACCAGAAAAATCAACATCTATAAAACATTTTTTAAACAAAATTATTTCCAGAAGAATAAAATAGTCCTAAATCCATGGTTCCCTTTATGCAGCAAATAATTGTTTTTACTACTTTTAAATGAGATTACTTTGGATTATATTGATATATTTTACATAAGAATACTAAAAACATTAAGTACAGATTACTAGATGTTAAGTATAACAAACTTCCTATCATACTTATAAAATATGTTTGGTCTATTGGTTTCCAGGCTTCCTCAAGATCAAGAGAATTTGAAGTACCGATTAAAGTGATTATACTTTTAGTGTTTTCATATCCATAATTTTTAAGAAGATATTTAATATAATTATGTTGATATATATAGGTTCCTCCTATTTTTTGAAATATTTTCAAAACTAAAAATAATGTTCACTCACCCATCATACTCATTTCAAACTCAGATTTCATGACATTCTCAAAAGAATTAGTTAGGAATTCTTGAGCTGATCTGAATATAATGTCATCAACATATATTTGAAAAAACAATTTTTTTACATTTTTATAAATAGAGTTTGAAAAAAATCTTGTAATTATACCATACCAAGATCAAGGGGCTTGTTTAAGTCCATACAATGATTTTTTATGTTTAAAAACATGATCATGATATTTTGAGTTCACAAAACGTGGTGGTTGTTCTTCAAAAAGTTCTTCTCGGACAAATCTATTAAGGAAAGAAAATTTTAAATCAATTTGAAAATGTTTGAACTTATATAATGATTCAAAGTGTAATAGAATATGAATAGATTCATGTCTAGCTATCGGAACATAGGTTTCATCATAGTCTATTACATATTTTTTATTATAGCCTTTAGCAAAAAGTCTTGATTTATTTCATATAATGAATCCATTTTCATCATATTTGTATCGGAAAACCCATTTTAAACCAATTATAGCTATTTATTTAGGTCTTTCAACTAAGGCCTAGAATTTATTACTTTCAAATTCATTTAGTTCATCTTGCATTGCTTAAATCCAGTCCTCATCACCTAAGGCCTCATTGGAAGTTTTAGGTTCAAATTGGGATATAAAAGCATGATGTTCTATTTAATTTATCAAATATTTCTAGTTCTTATGGGTTTATTTACATAACCAATGATATTATTACAGTTATGATTCCTAATAAACAATTCTGTTGGGTGTTGTAAAACATGTTCATCAACATAAGGTCTGTAGTCTTCTGGGGTAAATATTTCAGAAACATTTTCTTGAGTATATGATTTTCATTAGATTTTTCAATCAATTTTTGATAATCCATTTGTGAAAACACATCTCTTGTTGTAGGTAGGTGTTTTTTAGAAATAATAGGATCAATTTCATCAAATTTAACATGCACCGTTTCCTTAACAACACAATAGTCTTTGTTAAAAAATCTGTAATCCTTAGAATTAGTGGAATAACTTAAAAATATTCCTTCATCCGATTTGGGTGAAAATTTATGTAGTTTATCTTTAGTATTAAATATAAATACATTGAATCCAAATACTCTGAATTAAAAAAAATTTGGTTTTTGGCAGTCAAAAATTTATAAGGTTTTTTATTAAGAAAAGGTCTAGTTAAAACTGGATTTATAGTATAACATGATGTACTTATAGATTCATCCTGAAAATGTGAAGAAATTTATTATTCAATCAACATGGATGTTGTCATTTCTTGAAAAATATGATATCTTATTTCAAAAAAACCATTTTTCTTAAGGGGCTCTTGGAGCATAAAAATTGCGAGTAATACATTTCTTAATAAAAAAAGTTTTAAAATCCAAATTTTGAAATTTTCCACCATGATCACTTCGAATAGTTATCAGTGGAATGTTTTTATCATTTTAAACATGGGTTATAGATGTTTTTGAAATAGAAAAATTCTTTATATTTCTTTGCTAGAAAATAGAAACTTGTAAATATAGAGTAGACATGAACTAAAACAAATGCATAGTATTTTCCTCCAATACTTTAAGTTTGTGTAAGACCAAAAAGATCCATGTGCACCAACTATAATTTATAAGTAGCTTAAACTTTATTAATTTATTTAAATCTTGTTTTATATTTATTTCCATATTGATAAGGATCACATACTTTTGAATAATCAAACCTATGATCTGGTAGATCCTGAACAAGTTTTTTTCATTGAGAGTTGACAAAGGTTCCTAATGTAATAGTGTCATAACCTTCTATAACATAACCAAGATTGTTCTTCTATTTCACTAAAGTAAGGTAAGTCTTGGTTCATTAGGTATTCTAAGTTAAGTGTGTATACACTCTCATGCCTATAGTCATAGAGAATGAATTCATCCTTGGAATTGTGACCAACACATTAATCATTCCTAAAATTCATATGGTGTCCTTCATCACATAATTGACTTATTATTTTAAGGTTTTTCTTAAGACCTTTAACAAACAAAAAATTTGCAATTAAAACTTTTCCAAAATGAACAATATTACCTACACCAATGATCTTTCCTCTAGTATTATCTCCAATCATCACTCTTCCACCTTTCATTTCAATTATCATTTCAAGGAAATATTTATTTCTAGTCATATGTCAATAACATCCACTATCCATGTACTAAATATTCTTGTTTTTGGTACACTTTTTGTTTTCTCGAAAAATGAATCAATTAGATTTTTGGAACACAAAATTGTTTGGATATGTAAATTTTAGATAAATGAACATTAGGAATCCACATTTGTTTTTTCGAAGTGAAATTTATTAAATCCTAAATATTGGGTTTTATTAAGAGAGCAATTTATTTCTCAATGTCCACCACATTGACACTTAGTGCAAAAAGGATCACTTTGGGCAACAAAACAATTTTGACATAAAATAGGTTTTGAATGAGTATAACAAATTCCATAACTAGTATTAGTTAAAAAATTTGTGAATAAATATTATCAAATTCTTTCCTTCCAGAAGTGAAATTTGAAAAAAAATCTTAAAATAAAAGTTTTCATATTTTTGTATAATAAATAAAATTTTAATTCTCACAAGAAATTATTTTGGAAATTATTTTTGTTTCAAAATTTTTTTTCTCTAAAACATGTTTTTCATTTTTTTTAAATTTTTATCCTTCCTAGAATTTATTTCCATAATATGTTTTGAAATATTTTTTGTATCAAGAGTTTTATGATCATGATCTTTGGAATGATTTGATACTTCTTTTGCATGGATATATATTCTAGAATTTTCCTTGTCAATATTTTTCTTGAGTTTCAAATTATCATTCTCATGTATTTTGGAAAATCTAAATACTTATTCAAAAGAAGGTAAATTATCCTTTGTTGAGGAATATTCTTCATCCGTAGAGTAAGAATATTTCTCATCAGGATAATTAGAATTTAAAGATACATTTGTAAGTGATTATGCATTATGTACCTTATCCACGAGACATTGAATTTAAATAGGTATGCTATCTATAATTCCAATGTTCTTATGACCAGAAGACTAATATTCAGAATATTCATTTGAGGAATAACAACCTCTTGTACTCTAAGTATCATTTTATTTTAAGACATTATTTGTCTTATACTTGTAATTGTTTTTCATTTTTCTTTCAGAATTTTCATCCTTTATGTATTTTCTTTTAAGTAAAGGAAAATATTGTCTAATATAACCTACTCTTTTACATTCATAACATGTTACTTATGCATCTTTCTTGTTCTTTATATCTTTATTTTTGAATCTGTACTAAAAATATTTGTTTCCCACAATCTTGTTCATTATTTGAGCAAGATTGTCTAGTTCATTATCCAAATGATCACTTTCACTAGATTATGACATAACAACAACTTTCATAACTTTGTATCTTGTTACCCTTTCTGGTATTTGGCCAATAGATGTAGTAGGAAAAGATACACTTCCATTACCATTCTTATTCTTATTAAAATTTTCATCTCTTTCCATTATTACCTCATTTTGATAGAGAGTACCAAATAATTGATCAAGAGTGATTTGAGTAACCTTTGTGTTCTCATCAATAGATTTTATTTTTGTTTCCAACACACAGGGAATTATATTAATTATATTTTCCACAATAATTTCATCATCAAGACATTTTTCCCTTGTATATTGAAGAATGTTGATGATTGTGATAAATCTTTGTTGAATCTTGCATATCGGTTCTCCATAGGGAAAAAGAAACATGATATTCAACTTGTAGAATAGATCTTCTTATTTCTATAACATTATACGTACCAAAATGTGTGAATTCAAATTTCTTACAGATATAGTTGGATACTTTTCATGAAGATATCTAACTATATAAGTTCCTGGTCATAGAACATAATAGAGTATTGCGTACCTTGTAATTTAGTTGATATTCTAGTTTCTCTTTGTTGGTGAAGGTTCTGACTTCCATGATTGGAAATTTTTAATCTACAATGAGAATCACATAATAATCTACTCCATTACTAATAACAAATGACTTCATTCGATATCTCAAGTACTCGTAATCATTCCCATCAAAAATAGGTGGTCTACTTGGGTTTAGATTGTAAATTTATCTAATATTCATTCCTACCATCTTATAAAACAACACTTTTCAACACCACACATTAGTGTAATATGTAAATATAAATAAATGGTTTATATCAAAATATATATGTCTTACAGTAAGAAATAAATAATGTAAATCAGATCAATGTAATGATTCTCTAATACTAAATGTTGGATAAAAATATAGATGTAAATGTATATGAGATGGAAAAATACAAGAGGGTGTGAATTATAGGTTCAAAAATAGTGTATTTAAACTCTTAAAAAAATATTACTTTAGGATATCTTAAACTAATAGAATTCAAAAACATTACAAATGATTTAACCTGTCCTGGATCCCACAGATATGATATAATATGATACCTCAAGTAATAAAAAACAATTGTATTGGAATTGTAAACAATGATCAGAGTATAAAAAATGTAAATGATTCTACCTTACAACATATAGAATCTCTTAATAAAATATTTAATGAATATATTGCAATCAAAATAATTACAATAGAAAAGAATATGAATAGAAAGAAGAAACAAAATGATTCCATTTATATTACAAAAGGAAGATGAAATATAAAAGGTATTACAATTCTTTTATCCCAAAGAGTAGGGTATCCATTCACATAGGATAAAAAGTATGTCTTACCACCACCATAGTAATCCCTTGATATGATGATTGGAACCTTTGTCTTCTGATCCAATAAATCCCTCGATTGCGAAGGTAATTGGCACCACTATCTTTAAAATACTTGAAAACCCTCAATTCAATGATCGGTTGCACCATCTTCATATCCCCAGAAGACCTCAATCGTTGTTATAATGATTGGTCACAAAAATAAATACTAATCACTTATTGAAATATAAGAAATAGTTACAAGCCATTCACGTCTTGTATCTTTAAGGCTTTTCACAAAAAGTAAGAGAGATGTCACACAGTCTCTCTCTAGAACATGGAAGATACAAAAGTTAATTTCTCTGCATCGAATGACCTCTTATTTAGAGGACTCAGGTTTAAATGGTTACATTTCCCCCAATGGTCATATTTCTTAGGAAAATTCAAAGGGACATGGACACCTGGTATTATAACGGTCAAAACAAAATAGAATAAATGACATCGTTTTGATTGGTATATAACTAAATTCACAAAGTAGTTTTGGTTAGAAGGCAGTAAGAACAAAATAATGAAATAATGAGTATGATGAATTACAATGAGAAACATGTGTGAAGTATTATACTAAAACATGAGTACGATGCATAATATTGTTACTATTCATATCATTGTTATGAAACTTAGCATAGTTATGATGCATAATCTGATTACGATGCATAACATAATTATGATGTATACCATGTTTACGATACAAAATTACAATTCATAACATAAATATGATGAATATTATGATTACGATACATAACATGATTATGATGTGTAACGTAATTACGATGTATATCATGGATACGATACACGGTTACGATGCACAACATGAATATGATGCATATCTTCATTAAAATTCATATAATGATTACAATGTATATCATGAATACGATGAATATTTTGATTATGATACATATGGTTATGAAAACATCATTTTTGGTTATGATTGTAAAACATTTCATGTGATTGAAACAACATATGTGATTATGATAGGAAACAACATATGCAGTTACGATTAAAAACAAAAACATATGATTACGATGTCAAACCACAGTATATTATTACTATGTAAAACAAAAACATATGATTTTAATGAGAAAAAATATGAAATTTGTGATTTCCAAAACAGAAACATGAATTGGTAAGTTGAAACACATTTAGACTCAACAATTACAAGGAGTGAAAGTAACCCCATATCAAAGATACTGATGATTCAATGATTCTAATGACTTGACATTAACCCCAAAAATTCCATGATATGACTTGCAGATATATTTTTTTCATTCCTATCCACATCCTATAGTAAACAACTCTAGACATTTGGAACCGCTTCATTTGGACAATGAAAAATAATTTCACTCAGATCACTTATTAATACTATGAAGGATTGGTGCCTATGAGGACCAAGAATCACATTCTCATTGTGTACAAGAAAGTAAATCCTCTTACAGTAAATTGAGCCCTTCATTTTACGTACTAATGTTTAGAGTTTAATGATAGGAGATTAAATAAGTTGCATTTCTTTGACATGGTATCTATACTACACTAGTGAAGACCATACAAGATAAATATTTACTCTCTTTTGTGATGGTCTCTATAGAACTAGTTGGATTAGAATCTATTTCCCCTGATTACATCATTTCAAAGGAAGGATACATCATTTTAAAGTTTCCAATACTTAATATACTCTCTCTAGTACTTAGGATTTTGATGAAGAGGACTCAGATAAATCCCCTCTTAGATTTAAAGAATGACATTCCACCATCTCCAATGAGTTAAAAAAGGTTGACCTCGTCACCAAGGAAGTTCATATGTCATTATTAAAAAGACTTTCATGCCTCATGGTGAGTATGATAAGTACATTTCATTTATAAAAAAACCCATGACATATTTGTATTGAACCAAAAGTTGATTATATTTATTGATCCCCAAGTCTATGTCCACCACATTGGGATACAAATTAGCTATCCTAGATTTAAACATGAAAAGAGACGGATGAATCCCTCCCATTGTGACATTTTCATGGATGAAGCTGGTATGATGGTGAAATTTAATTTCATTGGAGAGGTTCAATGACCCATGTGGCTAGAAAAATTTATCCCAATTTAGAAAATGAATACAAATATTATTGTATGCATGAAATTTAAAGACCTAAATCATCATTTCTCAAATGATTACTTCTCCATCCTAATCATTAATTTACCGATTTCCACATCTTTCAACTTATTATGGCTTTATTTGTATGGATTTATACTATAGATACGATCAAATATTGACAACTCTGAGAAATGATGAAGACATTACATTTAGAGAACCTTAATGAAACTTTTTCTATAAGGTTATTCCATTTGTATTGATTAATTGTAGATAAATCTACTAGTGGGATATAGACTATATCTTCAAGTATAATCTAAAATAAAATGTGGAATACGATATGGATGTCTTGGTGGAAAAATATTTCTAGTTATATAATTTACTAAAAGATCATGATAATGTTATCAACATACTTCATGTCGACTTCATGAAGATAAACCCATTGAAATTTACATTTAGGGTAACCTTTAGGAATTTCCTTAGCATTGCTGTTTGATATAGAGGAAAAAATATTGAACCAAATAAGATCAAAGAAATCATCAGAATTCACTCCTCATGGAATTTATAGAAGATATGAAGCCTCAATTTTGTCTAGCTTAGATTTAGTTGTTTTCACTAATATAGTAGGAAAACATAACCCCTTTTATAAATTAAATAAGAATATAGGTTCTTATCAATCAGAAATAGAATTCTAGGATACATTTGTGGAAATAAAACCATATATACAATATCATTTTTTATTGATATCACTTGTCCCAAGGAAAAAATTTATTATTTTTGTGGATACCATGGAATAGTCCTTAGACACTCTCTAATCTGATTATATTAGGGAAGTAAAATAAAAAACCCTATACTACCTCAGTCACATGCTAATCAATGTTTTGACAAGATATTATCATGTTTTGAAGAGATGTATTTCCCTGATCATTGTGATTTAGATATTTTTCTTCTATTTATAGAATCATGAGGTATAATTGATCTACTATATTTACCCACTAAAGTTTATCCAAAATTTCCTTATTTTTACTTAATGATCGGCATCATGGATAATGATCCTTCAGTGGTTTGATTATAGGTTTATTCCCTAGAAGGTCGTTAACGAGAAAGAGAAATCATATTTTCTTGTTATTTATGCACACCAGTCGTAGTGTGTGACAAAAACAAATTTATATTCCTAATGAAGTACTGAGGTCGACCATGGTCATCTCACTTGAGAAGTGTTGTATCCTGTTCAATCACTAATTTTTAATTCACCTAATATAATTATTTATGGATTTTTTAATTATTTATAAAAATTTTGTTTTTTTTATTATTTGGAAAAAATATAATTAAAATAATTCAATACAAAACTAAAATATAAATAAAGATCCATAAATATTATTGACTAGAAAGAAAGAACATGGTCCTAGAGTTTGACAACACAAGTTTATTCACTATTTATTTGTTGTTTAAATTAAATTTGATATTTTTTTGATGAAACATCATTAAAAAATTAATTTCATTTGATTCATTTAGTGTTTAATGTTTTCATGCCCTCGGCACACAAAATCACACCTCCTCCAATAGTAAAATAATAAAACACCTCAACTGAGAATGAAATTATTAAAATTCCAGGCTCCACTGTATGCCATTTATTCCCTTCAAGGAACCCCAACTCCACCGTATAATGTGTTTTCCAAAGATAATGGAGGGAAAAATAATTAATCAAATAAAAGGAATGGATTTGTAAATAGTGTCATGGTAGACACCCACTATAGTCATGTAATATTCGTGCATCTACCACAAAAAGAATAAAAACATGTTGAATCGAAGAATAATAATAATGAACTCCACAAAACCTCCCCTAGGGACAAACCTATGGTTACTCACTTTCCATTGGAAATTGAATAGTGATCAGGATGGAAATATGGAAGAGAGAAATATATTTAGAGTTATAAAAGAAAGATGGATGGAAGAAGAAAAGGAAACACTTTAATAATAAAAATGAATTCCTTACATGGGAAAATAAAACTAAAATAAAAGGAAATAAATAAAAAATCCTAAAGTAGTAGCCAATTTACATAGCTTCCTTCTCACCCAAACTCTTTTTGTATGGGCGTCTGAGGGGTGTATTTATAGGAAAAATTTGTGAACACCCTCTCCACATCACATTTTGTTTCTCTCCTCTATCATCGTGACATGTAACTAGGTTACATGATGTGCAATTTCATAGTTAACAGTCACAAAAAATCTCGACAAAATCATCTATAAAAATGGAGTGTAGAAAAGTCACATTGTGTAATGTAGTTACATGACTTGTAATGATGTTTCACAGTGTGTAATAGAGTCATGGATTATCCAGATAGCGCTGCTCCTTTTGATGATGTCACGAAATGTAAATGTGTTACACATCGTGTAATCGTTCTGCTCTATTTTCCAACTCCGCTTGATTTTAGAAGAATCTAGTGTCACAGCGCTAGTGAAAATGGTAGTGAAAATTGTATTTTAGCTGAAAATAAATTTACAAAACCTATTGAAAATAGTAAAATTCCAGAGTTATGGAATTTTCACAATTTGGCTAAAAACTCTTCAAAATTCAATAAATGATGCAATTTAACGTAAAATAATAAATTTATCAGGTTTAAATAATTTAAATATAAATGAAAAATATTCCAAACATTATCTTAATTTGTTTAACACCCATGATAGGAGTATTTAACACAAAATATAGACTTCCCTAATGAATCTATTGTCTCTATTGATCATGTTACACCATACTAGTAGATTCACTTTGATTGTTCCTCCCAAAGACTGATTATATGAAATCTTAAAACCCCAAAGAACAATAGTTTTAGAATTGAAGTTGTATTCAACACACCATTAAAGGGCCTCGTGCTGTACTCATTCCTTATGTTCGCATGATGAACCAATAATGAGACCGAGTACCAATTCCACATTACCAGTCTCAATCTAGAAATAAAGAAGTTAATTACACAGTTTCACATGAAGGCTAAATTTGATCTAGTAATCAAGAAAACCATTGGTCATTACACTGTTAAGAAATTGGAAATCATCCCCTTTCTCAAGCTCACCCATAATTTAATGTATTTATTTCCTTATGATTTGACTGCGACTCATATCCCATGATCTCTAAATGATTGATTTGTCACTTTAGAACAATTTCCCAAGTCCCTCAAGAATCCTTATGTTAATAAAAGACTCTAATTAGATTAATCCTTTTATTTAGTATTTATAGTGTGGAACTCTGACATCTTATTGAGATAAGAGTGATAACATCTTCTATAGTGTAATGAATTTCATCCTCTCTAATTGTCATAAATATAAGATGGTTCTCTATAGATGTATCATTGATGGGATCCTTACCTATTTTATTCATGTAAAGGATATCACTTAGGTTTTATAGGAGGTCTATGTTAGGTCATGCACATAACATCAATCAAGATTGTATCACTCTCATCATATCAAAATGTTGGGATTTTTCTAGCCCACTATGGTTTATAACTGTGTGGAATTCATCAAGAAGTGTCATCCATTCTGTATTTATTATAACTTCATGCATTATCCACCTGATCTTCTCCATACAAACTAGTATTCATGGCCTTTATCTATATAGTAAACTGATGTCAAGGGTTATTATATTCCAATAAATAACCTACCAGTTTAGGTTCATTGTCACTACCACTGAATTCTTTTCAAAGTGATCCAAATCCATCCCCCCTAAAGGAGGTTAAAACCAGGTCTGAAATTTAGATTACTAATATGACATCATATAATGGTTTAGAATCACATTAACCTTTCTTGTATAAAATATAACCAATTTCCAAAATTTCATATTGAATAATATTTACACAAAATAATGTATTCGGTCCATCAAAACATCCCTCTATCATGCACTAGTGAATTAAAAAATTAAGGCATTCAAAATATTCCACTATAATATTTTATAAAATATGATGGATTAGAATAATATGATCTATCATGAATATATAATCAATACACTAGGGTAATACATAATGATGATTTGTACTTCCACCTAAGTGGATCCTTACTCCCTAGTGTATGGAACAGAAGTAGTTCCCCCCATTAAGGCTCAACTTACATCACTCTAGAAAACCATATATGGATATTAAATTATTTAAACATGTCCTTAGGTATATCTATTTAATCTATAAAACCTTAAAAAAATCTTTAAAACACTACAAAACATTGTGGACTTCCAGGGCTGAGTGTCCATATCATTTAACAAGACAGTTGTCCATTACTCCTTCCTCAAAGGTAAATTTGTGATTTTTTGAGAACACTAATTAATCCTAGAATTAAAAAAACAATGTTAGATCCTAAATGGTATTTATCCCTTAACATTTACAAGGTTTATGAAAATGGTTTATATATACTAATCATTATAGATGGGGAGAAAATCACACCTTCTAGCAATTAATCGTTTCTCAAAAAGATCATTTCATATCCTTCACATCAATTCTCACATCCCACCTATATAATGCTAAACTATATTGGGATTCATACTTATTGTATGATGTTAAAATATATTAAATGTATCGTTATTAAAATACATTGAACTGCATAGTCATGGTCCTTATCGCATGACCTAAAACTATATGACTCTAAAGTCTATTCCACATGAATTTAAATAATTTTTAATGGATCCTTGCCATAAAATACTAAAAAACATAAAATATGGTCTTTTATATTAGAACTTAAAATATGTTGATATAATCTTTCTATATGATTATTATACTAAATAACAAACACATCATCTGTATATAAGAGGACTTAACCTTTTTGAATATGTAGTGATGCATGGACCTCATATCCCGATCCCAACCTCCATTGTTATCTCATAACCCATGAATGAATTGATGATTATTAAAATTTCAGTATTATCCTTATCCTCATTTAACATTGATATGATACTTCTCATGAGATGGGTTTGAACCACTATTATATCAACACCCCCAATGATGTGGCCAATGCATGGTGGAATATCATCTAGAGTGTTGAACTCTACCAAAACACCTTTTTCTGTTCACCTTCACACTGTCGGTATTCATTTATTTAGACCCCCATAATATCTCATATCTAAACAAACACCCTTATAGTGAAGACATAATGATCTAAATGACCACTACCCAAGCAGGGAACATGTATCGTGGGACCCTTTGTAGCAACATGACATGCCATTTATTTTGAAGTCTTAGTCATCAGTCAACTATAATTTTTCTTACCTCATTCTTGATTTTTTGATAGTGGAACTTGTATTTCAAAGACATGATTAGTATTTATAATCAACCATTTTTTTCACAAAATGTTTTTGTTTATATACTTGAATTTATGATTTAAATTTTACACCCCAATTGTTCTCATGAAATTCCAATGTTCTCGGTATTACTTATTCATACATCCACAAACATTGGTAGAGAAAGTTGGTATAGTGAGACTTTTCAATAAAAATGTTCTATTTTACATTTTTGTGCACTCTCATGTGACATGGAATGTCTTATTGTACTCTTTTATTAACATACTAATCATGAATCAAGTGATATTAATGGTATTGTTAGACAATATCCGAAAATGATTGAGGAACTATGTGTTTACAAGTAGGGATCCCTTATAGATTTGATAGCATGCATTTAAAATGAATATCCCTTTTTTTATTTTTAAGGTTATTTTTATTGAACTGGGATTTTAGTTAATTCTAATATTTGATATTACCATCACACATTGTACAAAATTTCACCCATTTTTTTCTTAAAAGTATGAAATTATACTACAGCACCCCCATGTATCATGCATGATGACCTTATACTATGTTCATGTGATAAACTATACTCATTGGGCACATTGATCTTTGAAAAGGTCATAGAAAATCATTTTACCTTCCCCCATTTTAGAACTAACTCTATGAGTTAAAACTATATAGTGTCTCATCCTGGCCCCATGATGTTAAACTAAATGGTCTTGGTCCTATTTTCATGACCTTAAAAGGTACACCCCTATGGTCCAAGAATCATGACCTTAAATTGTGTGAAAATAAATCATTTTTTTATAGTGGAAACATGTATACGTTCATGGAAGTCACTCCCTATCCCCTTATTCCATACATAAAATCTCACCTAATTAAAATTTATTTGAATTTAAACTATATTCAGTACCTTAGAGACTGTTTATGCTAGTGTAGGGATTTATAATTTTAATCGGGCTTGTTTCATGCAATCTTGGTGAAGAGTCCCCCACCTTGGTTCCTAACATCATGAAATTTCCACTATTGTTTTAATATATCAACATTATGACCTTTATTTCTTATTGTTTTTTTGTTTCCCCATAGTTCTATATATACTTCTCACCTTATTCAAAGTTGCATGACCTAAACTAGAAGAACCCCATGGTCTAATCAAATTATCTTTAAACTCTATATAACCCAGAACCAACTAGGTCCACCCAATGGAATGGTTAATTTTTTTCATTTCTATTATGAGATAAAAATTCTATTAATATTAGTTGACCACATCGATATTCCAAAATCAAGGTGGTGTATCCCTAAGGTGCTCAGACCCACCTTATTTTTTCCATCATCTCAACAGTTTTTATATCAATATTTAAATTTCCCTAATAATATTTCACTTTTAATAGACCGCCTTTATGCTGACAACAAGGAAATCCAAAGTATCACCTATCATTTAGAGCACATGTCCAGAAGGAATCTCAGTGATATCTTAATGGGTTCAATTTTTCAAAGGCATAGTCAACGTTCTACATTCATTTATTTACCTCAAATCTTGATGATATGGTCATGGTATCAATGTTTTAAATATGGTTAATGGTTTCGCAACCATATTTATTTCCTCCCTTGAAATTAAAAGTCCAAAAACCATCGTATATCTATTTCTACTCCCATTTCATGAGAACTGCCTTAAAACATATGGTGTTAATCGTCTTTATTCCCTTTAGTATATTAGAAGGCTAAACTAACCCTAGGGAATCTTTTCTAACTATTCTCCATATTTCATGGTTTGTTGTAATGGTCTATTTAACACAATGACCTATACCCTTCCAACTCATTTTGGGAAAATTTTCTAACATGAGTATTTATATATTTCCCCGTGTTTCTCACACCAGGAATTACTCATGTGATATTATGATTTTTGGATCATCTCCCTCATTAAAAGTATTGATATTCCATATTTTTTACTTACCACATGATGTTATATATGTGTTTATTTTCCTTACCACACGATGTTAAACTATATGGTATTGCCCCTACCCCATGAATTTTAACTTTGTGTTGAATTTTTTCTTACTGGATAGGACAATGCTTGTGTGGTATGATTAAGCAAGACATTTATCAATATTATTACATGATTTTTAACAAAAACAATGATTAATACAACTCATTTATTAGAAATGCCTAATGTTTTTGTATGTATACGTTCATATAACATAAAAATGGGAATAAAAATAAACATTATTATTTTATTCCCCATAACATGATCCTAAATCATTTCAAGATCCTAAAATACATGGGATCAACTAGGGAATATATATAAAAAAGGGGTGAGCAAAAAATTCTAGTAATGAAATTAACATGAGAAGTAAACATAACTTTTGAGTAAAAATTGTTACATGTAATAATAAAGGGAAGGATCAAGAGAAAATTCGAGGAAAAATAATATAAAGAATACATTATCATAAGATCATGGAAATATAGGAAATGTTTCAAAAACACAAAACATGACATAAACATGAGTCAAGGATGAATTCTTAGAAAAACACACAAGGTGGAAAATGTCCCGTAATGTATTTTTTTACTTTCTAATCTCATGTATGACACTTCATGAGACTAAAGAATTACATAATGCTTTAGAGATCTATCGGTGTTCGCCCTTAATAACATGTTCTTGAACTATGTGTCACACATAATGGAAATAAATCATAATACATAACTTAAGCATTATCCATAGAAGGAAAATGGGATTCATAATATTTATTCATATCATAATCAATAGAAATTTCAGATTGATTGAATTTTATAAATGATCACAATGCTTGTTTTACCACATAAAAGGTAGGTATAATAAATTTAGTATATATTTAAGAGACATATATACATAATTTCTAATAAATTCATAACATCAATGGTTTTTTTCATTGATTAAAATACTTTTCAAAAGATAAAAATCATTATTGAGTAAAATAACTATTTAACTTTGAGTATCATAAAAGGATTTCATTTTATATTGAAAATGATTTTGAAAGACTACTTTTAACATTTTTCAAAGTAAAATACCCTTTTAATTATTAAAAAACATATTTAAAATATAAAATGTTCCCACACATTAAATAATTTATTTTTTGAAAAAAATTTGAAACATAAAAATTAATTTTAAAACAATGAGTGGAAACGATGGTGAAATGGTTCTGTTAATACCATATATGGTAAAAAAATAAATATTTCTTTCAGTTTTTTTATTAAAAGTGAGATATTACCTTTTTTGGAAAATTAAAGGAATAATCCTTTTAAATTTTTAAAAATATATTAAAACAATAAATATTCCTTTAAATTTTTTGTATTAAAAGTGAAAGATTTAGTTTTTCAGAAAATAAAAGGAAGAATACTTTTAATTTTTTTTTAAAAAAATACACTTAAGTGTAAAAATCAATTTTAACTATCGTATAATTTTTTTTGAAAACATTTAAAATCATTTTTGAGTAAAACATATTTTCTACTGAAGAGAAAAATGAAGTGAGATTTTCTTAAAAACACTTTCTAAATAATTTTATGTACAAAAGATATGAAAATGATAAAATTAATTGAAAAATTTAGGAATAAATTGAGGCTAATAAAACAATATGGGATTATTAGATAATGATTAAATAATTTCTACCCCTGCAAATTCAAGCATAATATATATCCATTAAAATGAGAATGGATTTTAAACCCTTACCACTTCGGTAACTTTTGAACCATAACATACCCTGAATGATATAGATGGATTATAGCCTATAATATGATGATATTTTAAGAATCATGATATATAATGTAAATTTTTAGTATATACACTATTCAAAATAAATTTGGTGCATAAAAGAACACATGTCTCAAAGAAGGATGTTTGAGATTTAACCCTTAAAAAGATAATATAATTGGGGTGAGAGGAAGTCAATGTGGTGATTATGTATAGAAAATTTATATCCAAACAATTAAAAGTTTAACATATATATAAGTTAATCAAAAGTCATTTCACACATAATTTTTACATAATATAATCAATGAAGCGGTCGTATAACCCAATGAATGGAAATTGAGTTAAGAAACCCCTTCACCCGCGCTACCATTTAGTGTATCCTCTTTAATATAATTTATACTAGTTCTAGAAATGTTTTTATGTTATAACATAACCATATTAACATTTATAATCTAATATATTATCATTTTATAACATCTTATTAACCATTCGTTAATAATATTTCATTTTCACTATTGTTTCGGGTGTTAATTGCCAAGTTCTATCATGCATGTTTTATCACGAATGTTACAAATACAAAATATTGGATATTGTTACATAATCTTTGGAATTATATTAATGTAATCAAGATCATTTTTTTCATTAGATACATCCTTATAATCATTATTGAATTTTAAAAAAGGTGAATGAATCACATCTTATTGTGGTGATGGTAGGCTGCACATATGCAATAGCAACATTATAATTTCCTTAACATGGAAAAGTGTAAAGAATTGAATTGTATATTAATTTTCCATAGTAAATATAATCTTCTATATATCACATATATTCATAAATAAATCCTTTATTATCTTCCATATAAATCATTAGTGAAAAAACAATCCCATCAGTTTGTGAGACAATAATCCACCATACAAATGAATGGTGTTATCATTCATTAAATGGGTTATAATGTAAGAAATTATATGATATATTTAAATTATATAAACACTAATATTTCATTAATATCATATATAAACATAAAATCAATCCTTATTACCCTCCATGTAAATCTCAAGTGAAAAACGAATCACATCGTTTCGCGAGGTAGTAGTCCACTATACACACAATCAATAGTTTCGTTTCCCATTTAAGAGATGAGAGATGGTTGTATGTAATGAAATTATACTAACAAAATATCAGTATATTTTATATAATTATTTTATTAAATCAATATATCTTTGCACACCAAAATACCCATTCCATGTGAATAGTCGAAGAAAGCATGACTCGTCCGGAGCAAATCTAATAAAAAATGCCCCAAAATACCTATAAAGGGTATGTTTTGTGAATCCCAACTCCTTCATGAACATATATAGCTCAAAAATATATCTAGATGAATCTTCCATTCATGTACATGAAAATCCATTATGGTACTACTTAGAATGATGACATTCTTAGTCACAGATCTCCTCGGGAATGTGCAAATGCTTGACAATGTCCTTTGTGAACACTACTCATAGAATCATAAAGCCATGTTTGCCAAAAAATCCCATGAATATTCAAAAATTCAACCCATAGTAATTAAAAAAAATTCATATAAAGAAAACATTTAGTATGATATTTTAATTTTTTTGGCACGACCTTAGGAATTCCTAAATCAATCCCGATTCGTGAACCTCCTGACCATCACAAACCAAAGAAAAATGGATCAATAAAGTTATTAAGGCTTTGAGAAACCCCCTTTAATGTGTTATCATGATCCTCCACCAAAAGTATAGATTCCTTTATTGAAGGACTACTCCATTAAATAAATGAATAAGGTCCCTTGTTGCATTGTGGATTTGTGAAGCATTCATCCTTCGCGAAGACTCACCCTTGGAATGAGGACTTCTATCTAAGGTAGGGTCACCCTATTTAAAAAATACTTATTTATCACTATACCCATGAACTAAATAAATTCTACAATAATTTTAAGGAATCATGAATCATCTAATTATCATGAAATTATAACCTCCTCAGTTAGGACTTTACTCTGAGGTAGGGGAACCCTTTTTCGTGAAGCATACCGCTTCTCAAAGTCCCTTCCCTTCGCAATAAAACTGATATTTATGAAGAACCTCTCAATGGGGAACCATGTTTTGAAAAAACTCACTCCAAGGAGTCCCTATAGTTCTTCCCATATGATTACCCTCCATTGTGGTGGTCATGTTCCTGGGCCCCCACAATCCCATATAGGTCCAGCTACACCTCATGTCCCCATGTGACCTATGACACCCACTCCAACATCTTCCCACTTCAACCCTGGTGTGGATCAAGCCTCCCACTTAGCTTTTTCTTCTCATCATAGGTACTATAATACCTATTTATTTCCATCATTGGTACTATAATATGGAAATAATTACTGAACACTCCTCCTGTCATTGTACCCTTACTGTGCCAATGTCATGCCCAACCCAAAGGTGCATGAGATGTGGTAACGTAAGCCTTAGGGGTGAGAAGTGAGTCCATCCATGTCTGAGATGTATGATGTAAAACTCCCTAGATCCATGTATAGGTCATATGACATAAAAATACATAACAACATCCTCATCAAATGATGTAAAATCACAGTCTTACCCTATGCAATACGCACAAGATGCTCTGTGTATGAGTGTCATGGGATGATCCCCACACCTATATTAATAACGTATAATGAGGTCCTCCAAGAAGCTACAATTCATAATACCCACACAAACCAACCAATAAAAATTCTCATACAAAGGGTATCTTCATTGTGTAATCCCCACAACATCCCTCATCGATGAACCTTTCACGACACGAGCATACTTAACACCTGACATTAAACTTCATGGATCAGTACTGTCAGATGACATTAAAATGTGGAGTTGAACTACATGGGGTTTGATCCCTATATTATAAATAGGATATATAGGATTCCTCTATGAGATTCAATCAAGAGAAATTTTAAATTATGTGATCCCTACTAGGGACGTATCTCCCTAATCCACCTCTTGGGGCATTCTGATCAATATTTTCGGTCTAAATCTAGGGGAATATTGACCAATGGTAAAATTAGGTTATCCATTCTAGTGATTCAATTCCTTGATCCAACTCAATGGATTTTATGATAAACCTCTCAGATTTCATGAAGGGGGTATTCAGACCAATGGAAAACATATGTTCTCCCTCCTAGATATTTACCACCTTGATTTGCCTCAAGGGGTGTTCTGATCAACCTCTTAGGTATTCCTTAAGGGGAATCCTAATAATGGTAAAATTAAGTGCTCCCTCATAGGGATGTACATCCTTGATTTACCTCAAGGGGTATTCTGATCAACCTATTAGGTAAACCTCAAAGGGAATTCACACAATAGTAAACCTAGGATCTCTATCCTAGGGACACACCTCCCAGTTCCACCTCAAGGGGAATTCTGATCCACAACTTTTGGATCTGCCTCAATGGGCATTCTGATCCACCCATCATTTGTCCACCTCAAGGGTTGTTTTAATTATCCATCTGGGTCTGACTCAAGGGGAATCCCTTATATCAATAAAAAATCTGGGTGTGACATCTTTCCTCTAAGGAAAATACCACCTAGGTATGATTTAAGGGGTGTTCTGATCGACAACTCCAAGATCCACCTCTAGGGGTGTTCTAATCCATTCATACTCGGTCTACCTCAAGGGATGTTTTGATCAAAGTTTCTGGTCCACCTCAAGGGTTGTCCCATCAATCGATAAACCATATAGGTGTGACATCTTCCCTCGTAGGGACACACCACATTGGTTTTCCTCAAGTGGTGTTCTGGTCCACAACTCCTAGATCATCCTCATGGAGAATTCTGATCCATCTATCTATAATATACTCAAGTGGTGTTTTTGATCAATCTTATAGGTCTACCTCAAGGGGTGTCCCATAGATCAGTAAACCATCCAGGAGTTACAACTTAATTCATAGGGGTAGACCTACCAGATCTAAATCAAGGGGAATTATGATCCACAAATATCTTCTTTGTCTCATGTTTCATTCTAATCCATCCATCCAAATCCTCCATAATGTGTATTTTGTTCATCCTTTTAGGTCTAGGTCAAGGGGAATCCCGTCCAATGGTAAAATATTTAGGTGAGATATCTTCAATCCTAGGGACACACCTCACATATTTTCCTCCATGAGAAATTATAATCCCCCAAGCCTATCCCAATAATATGTCAAACCTATTCCAAATACATCTGCATAATATGTTAATACCATGCACTGATCCTTCTCTACAACACATCTGAATCTGTCTCCACAAGATGTTAAACTCGTACCTTAACCCATAATACTTACTCCATGCAAAAAAATGGGATTCATATGGTACAAATACTTGGATGTCTTATGACCCTTGTGTTAATTACCTTATAATATACAGAAGATGTCTTAGGATCCATGAATAAGATGCCTTATATGAGATTCCCTCCCATGAGGAAGATTCATAGGTGACTAATGAGCCCAATTTCCCGACATGTCCAACGATTCTCAATGTTACAACTCTCCTAACCGAATGTTTCTTCCCTACAATGTAGAAGTAGATTAATTAACTAGTGTCCACAAAGATATGGAACTGAGAATGAGTTCCATGAAAACAACATAAATTTCTATGGGATACCCCTTCTATGAAACGATCTCCAAAGAGGAATCCCTGGAAAGAGGAACAAAAATACCATCATCCAATTTTGATCAAGGAGAAGTCATATCCAAAGAATGTTATAAAAGGAACCCAACTTTGGAATGTGGGGCTACAGAAGACAGAATGAAAACACACCATGTCGACCTATAGGAGGCCCCATTCAAAGGCATCATAAACAGAAATGGTGAACCTGACATGAAACTATTCTCCTCCACATGGAGACTAGTAGTGTTCTAGACATCAGCATATTAGCATGTATCCAGATTCAAACATATGGCTCTAATTCCCACTAAGAAAACGGTGGGCCCGATATGAAACTCACTATTGAATTGGGGAATTTAGAATTTGGGTATCCTCATTCTATGACAGAATTATTGTGGATCCCTATCCATCTTCAGAAAATTGGATGATGTTGGGGAATTAGGAATAGACTTCCTTGTACCAGTAGTGATGGTTGAACCCACTTTCCTTAAGGGACCCATGCTATAGGAAATTAACCACCCAATATCTGTAGACACCAGGGTAAGACAAATATCAATGTAGGAACCCGACATAACTCTATCTCTACCACAACTTCTAACGTTCCTATCGCTAATAGGCACCCACACCCCATCTCACCCTCATAGATCATCCAACGGATGGTGATCGACACCCTTTTATGCTGGTATGAGTAAGAGTAGGTCATTCTGACTTTGGAAATGGACTTAGAGGACTTGGAGGTGGAAATGCCTCACTGACACTACTTCCCCCAAGGGCCACCCTAGGTGAAACCACTCCTCGTTCCAACAACAAAATGCTCTTGGAGTCTCTCCTAAGAGTGGTATTATGACTTTCTCCCCTACGATGAGGAGTTGAGGGATAGCTGAGTAAACACAATAGTGACTACTAACTAGGAGATTCTAATGAGGGATCCCACTAGGCATTATTATCACCATCAATGATCAGTCCCTTAGGGTGAAGAAATGGTGGACTTCACCATTTCTCTACTAGCCCTAGTCTGAGTGAAAGGTTCAAGAGAATTCCGGAAAAGGGAATTCATCTTCTATGAATCTAGTTTTTATTTCCACCACTGGAACATACTATTAGATCTCTCTAATAGGAAATCATTGATCCATTTTCACCCGATTGATATCAAGACCACAACCACATCATAGGAAGGCAGGGTAGACTCCTTCAATTTTGGGCACCACTGACAGCCGTTACGAGCGGACCCGTAATGATGAGTCTTATAGCAGAGGCCTTCCCCGCTACATTGAAAATAAAATCTGTGGCCCTACCTGCTCTATTAGAAAATATAATAGAGGTACTCCTCATTCTATCACCAAAATAAGAGGAAAAAAATCCCTCTATTTCATCAACCAGTAAAAAGGTCTTCTCTGTACTCCCACTTATTAACATAGAGTTCCTCCCCATGTCCATTTGAACAGGCATAATGTTCCTCATCATGATCCAACCCACCAGTACGATGGTCCTATCCATGCTGAAGATGTACTATTCGCTAATGAACTATCCCGTGGTAGAAAGTAGAACACCTACCTCTAAATTTGATATCTTAGGAAGCATGAAGTCATCATAGACCTTGTCAATCTTTCATATTTCGAGGACATAGAAGACTCAAGAATTTCACCTCAACCCTAACTTACAGATTATGGGGTATGAGCCCAATAGGTTAAATTCACCACCCCGAATGCCGAGATCCCATAGGGTCCCCAAATCCCTTCGTAGGTACATGATGGTGGAGTAATCGTTAGATTCCTTCTAGTGGTTCACAGCACATTCATCCCCATCATCTCTAGTAATACTATTTCCCCATAATCAAGATAATGGAGTGATATTCTAGTTTGGGATGACTCCTCCAAATGATGAGAATTATTTTGAGCATCATATGATCATTGAATCCCTCTCACTTTAGGTAACAATAAATACACCACCATACATGGATGTGATGATGCAGTTGGTACCACGTCCTCGATATGTTCTTGAGTGCATTGAAAATATGGATTGCGATATGAATCCTATGTTGGTTAACGATCCAAAAAACTGATTGACATCGGTGCCTCCACTTATATTCTTAAAAGAACAGACTGGATATTAGGATGACAAAGAATATGGCCATACTTTTTATAAAGATGGAATGTGTGAAGTTTTATCCACTAATCAGTTGTCTGTGGTATTATTTTCTCCAACAACCCCTAACATTGACATCCAGGAGTCCCTTACTAAGGGTCTAACCATATTTTCCCATGAAATAATCTAGGTGATACTTCAGCACATCTATAATCATCATTTTTCCTACCCATGAAGCTTGGGGAACAATGAGGACATTGATCAATAGGGTTGAAGGGTTGTGTTGGCAGCACTCCCTGTGTTTCATCACTTGATTTTATCTGGCTATCGTCAGAACCTACAACATAAATGAATCAAGATCCTTATAGTGCTCCATCATATCCTATAAGAGGCATCAGTTAAAATGAAAATTAGGGGCTAGGGATAGTAAAAAGATCTCTACTTCAGCCTATATCACAGTAGCCTGACCAACCCACTGATGATGAGGGTTACCCTCTAGGTATTGTTATGGTGAACATGGTTGTTCTCTATCTTCACCAGAACATGAAAGAATATATAAAATTTAACGGGGGAAAACCCACTGCAATGGGTTGTGTAGTACCAGGAGGATCCTTATACAAGTGTCTGTACCTACCAGTAAAGGGAGGTTCTCGGTCTCAGGAACCCCACTAATGATACATCCCTGCCTCTCATCCAGCAACCCAACTAGGGTAAACAGAATGTTTGATCCTCCAATACATCTGAGGATGTGATGAAAATAGATGTATATCCCACCATAACCCATATAATCAACAATCATAGTGAACATTAGAGGATCCCCACCAAAAATTACATGGATGGTCGACATTTAGATCATGATCATGTTCTAAGAGATCTCGTCTACCCTACATTGGGATAACAACATCAATTCGTCTATGGCCTGTTCCCACCATTCAAGCTCCGAAAACCCATGCATACAGATAAGTAGAGGCCAGAGTGTATAGAGTGAGACTATGTTATGAGTCACCAAACCCTCCCATGTAGTGGAACTACCCTCCTTGGTACCATGATCGATCTTATCCATGATCCACTAAGCCTTCTTATCATGTTAATGATCCTGAAAATGCATTAGTTGTTAGAAATCCCCATAAATCCAGGTACCCTTAATGGGAAGATTTGATAGCCACTATCAACACTTAACTCAAGGAATTCAAGTTGGGAAAGGTGGAAATCCCACCTATTGGAAAATTGTTCCCAACATGGGTTGATGACATGCGAACACCCCCAGATTTTGGTAACCCAATATTCACCTTGTTAAATGCAAAAGTTGATCCGTTGTAGTAGTTAGTCCACTTCATCTCTAGGTGTGGGACTATCATTGGAACCATAGAGTAGCAGTAGGCTTCCTCTAACACCCCAAGATTTTTTGAAAAATATTTTTTTTAATTTCATTAATTTCTTGTGTTGTATGCTACACCAAAAGGATCTCGCACAACATGCATCCTTGACTTGCCTTGCATTACATGCAATCGTGACCTTCCTCGATAGCTTGTGTAGTACGCAATACCGAGTTTCACTAAACAACGATATGCTATTAAAATATTATTAAAACTAGCAGTTATGAATAGTAATAACCACTTTTTGAAATTTTGTAAATTCTATTTTTCAAAATGGACTTCATTTTTGGATTCGGAATATCGAAATTAGCTTAGGGTAAAATTTTGGTACTTTTCGGAAAACTTTCATTTTCTGATGAATAGTGAAAATTACTAAATTTTAATTAAAAACAACCTTTTTAATCGAAATAATTAATAGTGATAAATTATTAATTTGAGTGGTTTTAAATTATATTTAGAATATATTTTTAAAATTTAATACAATTTTAGTCATTGGATGTAATTTCACATTTGAACCAGACATAAACAAGTGTCAATCTTTTGATAGTTATTATCTCTTAAGAAAACGCTATTTGTTTTGATGACGGGAATTAATTTTTAAATTAATTAATGCAACTGATATGTTTTAAATTTGGTAAAATAGACATAATTTTTGAGTTCATAATATCAAATATATCTTAGGCCTAATTTTTGTTATTTTTCTGGAAACTTTCATTTTTTTGATGAATAGTGAAACCACTAAGTGATAGTTAAAAAAATGATTTTTTCATAAAACTTAATTTTACCACTTCTGTGAGTGGAATTTCAAAAATCCGAGAGATACGGTTGATGTCAATAAGTAAAATATGGTTCAATGAGATGAAAATAATTTTTGGTGAATAGTAATTTTTTACTTTTTTTACCACGGTTAAAAGTAAATAGGGTAATTAAGGGTAAAAATTATATTCTTATTACCCTAAAAAATGTCCTAATTCTATTGGATAAGTGTAGTTCGACCAAAAACAACCTTAGGAATAAAATATGACCATTTAGATCCACTTGGATTAGATTAGGACATTTATTATTAATTTTTTTAAAGAAGGGTTAAAATAGTTAAAATCATAGTTTAATAAGTAAATAATTTTTAATATAGGGATATACATAAGATATATTCGACTATAAATATTAATTAGAAATCGAAAAATATTTCCTACATAATGATAGTTAATTTTTAATTTTTAGACATTAAATAATTTAATTTATTTTTGACACAATGATGATGCAATAATTATTTTATTAATGAAATATTGATATAATTGATGTTATAAATACCCAAATAAATGTAATTTGAGACTTTTTATTAATTCCACTAATTTTATAGGTTAATATGACATGTTATTATTGATTTAATTAACTTTGTTCGAACTAATAATTCTGTTATGATTTTCACAAAAAATCAATTACTAAATAATGTCAAAAATGACATAAAATAGTTTTTAAAACAATTATTATATTATTAGTTGTTATTTTATTCCTAAAAATCTAAGGTTTGGCTAAATAACATAGATAAGGTTATATATATTAATAATAAACAACTTGGGGTTCGTTTGGCTTGTTATAGTAAGTTTATTAACCTTATAGTGTAAGAACACAAAAAGACACGGTAAAAGTAAAATTATCTAACTTAAAGTTAAATATAAATGATAAGGATAAAATAGGAATCTAAACATGAATAAATTCTATTGGATGATAGGATTTCGACCCATCCCCACCTTATCTTCAAAATAAATCAATTTGGATCTATTTAAAACCGAATATGACTTTATAATAAAATAATATTTTTATTTTTCCAAAGGTGCCCCTCTACTCCCTTATAAAAGGGCACCTCCTCCCTCTCTTCCTCACACCACTTTGAGCCTTCATGCTCGGAAACACCCTGCCAAATTATCTTATCCACTTCCCTAACAACATCCTAGAGGTCCTTGTCTTCTTCAAAGACCAATTTTAGTGCCCTATGTGGAGGATTCAAAGAGGCGCTTCAAAGAAGAGGTAATGTCCGTTACCGATTCTTTCAACTTTATTTCTTCTACCACATATTCTTCTTAGGTTGTTTCATTATGAAGAAATAACATCAGTATCACTCATATACTGATATGTCATTATAAGTATAAAACAAACCTATTTCACCATCTATCCATCCTACGGAAAACAAAATCACCGCGCGTGCGTACGTACAGAATATCGTCTCCACGCCGTGGTGTAATCTATTTTCCACCACCACCTTACTTGGATGGGTATAATGGTGTAAATAATAACTATATATGATTATTGTAAAGTGATATTGATTCTGAAATAGTATACATACACTCCAATACAATTCCACGATCATGAGAACGATATCATCGCTCGTGCGTACGTACGGACTACCGTCTCCACCACGCGATGTGATTCATTCTCCACGTTAACCATTCATGAATGATTATAAAGTATATATAATAAGTAATCATGAAATATATGACATAATAATGACACTGGATTTATGCGTATATATATGTATGTCATCTACTTAATTCCATTCAACTCAATAAGGAAACGAAAACAACGTTCATGCGTACGTACGGCCTACCGTCTCCATGAACGGTGTATTTCATTCCATTTACTGATTTATTATATATATGTATATTCTGAATATATATTATATATAAATCATGTTTTATATTCTGGAATTAAGTAATCATGATCTATGTAATCATATGAATAATTACAAGTCAAAACACGGACGACAAATGAAATGATTTTAACCAAAACGCTCTTTAACATGGAATTTACAAAAGAACGGGTAATATAAAGTCATAAGTGAACCATATATGATATCATAAAAATGAGTATGATTTTGGAATAAGTCAATGACATTATTTAAATAATTATAAAGGAGGTTCGGACACTTACGAAGAAAATCTGACCTAAGGTAAGGGAAAATATCACAATCTCATTTTATCCGAGATTGTTTATACTTTGGTATTTACTAGGGTGTATTTTATCATCCACATAAATGTTTCCTCAATATTTAATATTATTTCCATCCACCTACAATTTTTTAAATCCAATTTTACCCTTCTGTGAGTTTTTATTAAAAGATATGAAATGAATCTTTTGTCATTTTTCGTACGAGGTACTTTTTGACTTTTCCGAAAAAAGTACGAGAAGAATGTTTTTTTAACTTATACGGAATGAATGGGTTTTTAATACATTATTTCCAAGAAGATTCCTTTACAAGTTTTCAAGTTTATTTTAAATCAACTTCTTTTAGTTTAGAATTGTATGACATGTTAAGAAAGGAAAAGTGTTTTTGAAGTAGAAAGGATATTTTCCTCATGAATGGAGTTCAAGTGTTTTATAAAAATTATTTTCCATCTAAGATAATAAAGGGTTCTGTTTCTATCCCTATTATTACATTGATTTTATTATGTTGTGACGAAATTATTTTTATGAATTCTTTTATCTTATATGATTTGTTTTATGAAGTCATGTTGTTTAAGAATCCCATTTTTATTACATGAGTTATGCAATGATGTATGATTTTTGATTTTGTGGCAAACATAAGAATAGTATCATTATGAGATGGTTGGGACCTATATCTCCCTCCAATGCATTGGGTAAAGATTTTATATCTCATGAGATAGATGTGGCTAGAACGGCATGTTAAACCGGTTCAGTGAAACAGGACTGAAACGAGGAATGAACTCGGTTCAGAAATGGACTTTGTCCACTAAGATAGTCTTGGAAATGAGTCTTGACTAATATGAAATGATTCTCTATGATTATGTGTGTACGCCACAACGTTTCATGTTTTAAGTTATGATTATTGGGATTACATTTAAATATTATGATTTATCCCATGTTATGATATTATGATCACTTTTGCAGGTTAAGATTTCCAAAATGTTATGTTCTTATGAATATAATGTGATTGATATTTCTTTTGTTTTCCCTTACTGAGCATTTGAGCTCCCCATTTTATGTTTTCTTTTCCCCAGGATATAAATAAAGGTTTTATGTCGAAAAAAGGAAGATTTTTATGGGAGATGATGAAGATCTTTCACCACGATTAGAAGAGTATATTCCGAGTTTCCAAAGACACTAAACTATTACGATCCATGTGTGTGTGTTTTTGTTATCTATTAAGTATTCCGAAAAAGTAATGTAATGTCCATGTACGTTAAGCTTCGGGTCTCTACAGTTGGTATCAGAGGAAAGGTTTAGTCAACCTTTGGAAACTAGGATAGGAGAACTTTAGTGAGATCCCTAGAGATATTTCTAAGGTATGTCTAGGGATGTCCCTAAGGTTAAGTATAAGTATAGGTTATAGTACTAGAATTACGGTAACCCAACATGTTAGATATTGAAGGTACTCCCCCTTTATTATATTGTTTTCCCTAGCGTGATTTTTTCCTCTCACACTATTATTTTTGGGTTTTAGACGATGGTTGGAACCCGAAGGAACCGTGTTGATCAATGTAATGGACAATGCAATGATTTTCCTCCTGAACAAACAAATGTTATGGGAGATGGAGTGAAAAATATTATTTCTATACATACAGAAGCTATGAATCATTCTGGACTTCCAAATGAGCAGAGAAGGGAACAATATTCTATTGAGTCCTTCACGAGGAAATGTCCACCTTCTTTCAGTGGGTCTTATGATCCAATTGTTGCTAAACAATGGATCAGTACTACTAAAAAGATATTTTCAGTTCTTCAATGTTTTGAACATGATAATGTCATCTTAGCAGTTTATCATTTGGAAGGTGATGCTGATCAATGGTGGAATATTATCAAGAATACGAGGCCAAGAGATGAAATTGAGTCCATGGAATGGGACGAGTTCACGAACATATTTTTCAATAAGTACTTCCCTCGTATTCTTCGAACAAAGATGGAGAAAAAGTTTCTTGAACTAAAGCAAAAGGATGATGAATCTGTTAGTATATACGAAGCAAATTTTACAAGGCTTTCAAGGTATGCATCTGGGTTTATCATCCAACCTGAAAGTAAAGTTGATCGATTCTTTAGTGGCTTAAAACCAAATCTTCGAAGGGCATTAGCTATAAGAGACTTCAGTAGATATGAAGAAGTTGTGCATTGTGTTATAAAGGTATAAATGGAAGTTATTGTTACTTATCCATCTCATAGTTTTGACAAGAAACGAGAGATGGAGTTCGAGGAGAAATCTCAAAATAATGGTGAAAATAAGATGAATGTTTCCTTATTCTCAAAGTGTGGAAAGAAGCATGGTGGAGATTGTCTTAATGGAACTAGAAAATGTTTTATGTGTAGAAAAGAAGGGCATCGAGCATCTGAGTGTCGAAGTAATAGAAAAAGGGTTTCTAATGATGTGAATAAAGAAAAGACTGTAGAGAACACACCACCAACACTTCAATGCTTCAAGTGCAAGGAAATGGGGCATTATGCTAATAAATGCCCTAATCCAAGGGTTAGTGATGATCGGCATGAGCAACCACTTAAGGCAAAGGACAAAGGGAAGTCACATGCTATCACTATTGGCGATGTTGAATATGACAACGATGTGGTGGAATGATTAAGTGTTTATGTAATGGGATTCCAAAATAATGTTGTATATAGTATCATGGAATATTGGAATATTTATGTATTGGTCTGTTGTGGTTTTCAATGGTACTGGTTACCATGGAAAGTGATTGAGATATTTTTGCCAAAAAAAGTTGATATGCGCATAATGAAGGGAAAACGAGAAAATGAAATGTTTGACAGTATTCATGAGCTCATGATTGATATAAGGACTAAGTGATATCATGGTTTGAGTATATAGAATTTTGAGGATTTTGGTTTGTGGAAAGAGTTAACTTTTAACAACATTCATGTTTTCAATAAGGTTCAATGGGTATTCATTTTTTTCAAGAGAATACATGATTAAGGCCTTTGAATGTTTGGAATGTGACCAACAAGACATATCTCATGATATATGGGGATCAACAATGGTATTAACATGCTAGTTGTATGAACTCTTTGGTAATCGTTTTCACTATAATATGTGATTAGACAACATTATTTTGGATAAGCCTAAAGATTGGAATGGATTATGTTGGACATAAGTTAGTATTGTTTAAGGATAGATGTTTTTTCGATATTATTTATGGGATGTTATGGTAATGTAGTTTTAGAAAAAGGACAACCTGCATGATGGGCGACAACCCATCACGTCGGACAAGGCTGTGGGAATCGAACAAACAACCGAAGTGCGACTGGCCTTTATCGCCTACCAATGGCTTACAGAAAGTCCCTGTTTAGTATAAACTAGTTTTATTATATTAATAAGTATGATATAAGAATTATAAGTCCATTTTAGGAACAATATATGATTAATCTCACTATAGATGGAATTATGTATTTTTTTGATAACTTTTATAACCTTTTATTTTAGATAGATGGAATGGCCCATCATTCTATCACATGATCTGCAAACACATCACGAATGACAAATTAAACTTCATTTCTTTAAGAGTTGAAGTGGAAATTGTCCAAAGAACGACCAATGGTGAGTCTATACCAAAATCACCAAAGTATTTCTTCTAATTCCAATTTCAACAACTTTAGGGAAATGATCTTGAAAACCAAAAATGTTGTCCTAGTGCTCTTATATCTGATGAATCAGATGGTTCTTTAGATCATCACAAATTTATGGCTTTGTGATTGCTGGATTTTCCATAGCCATGTTCTATACCACTCTCCATCAGAACATGATGGTTAGATTTCTCTTCCATATCCATATTTTCACCTATGTGGAAACCCAGTGATTAGTTTATTTGGGTAACTGTTACGTTTCATACTTTTGTTTTCTTAAATATTGATTTTGGTATTCCTTTTTATGATGTGGGTTTCTATTAAAGAAACTTTCTATTAGTAAACCATTTATAACCCCGACGAATTTCGAGGGCGAAATTCATTTTAAGGGGGGTAGAATGTAACACCCCAAGATTTTATGAAAAATATTCTTTTTAATTTCATTAATTTCTTGTGTTGTACGCTACACCAAAAGGATATTTCACAACATGCATCCTTGACTTGCCTTGCATTACATGAAATCATGACCTTCCTCGATAGCGTGTATAGTACGCAATACCGAGTTTCACTAAACAACGATATGCTATTAAAATATTATTAAAACTAGCCATTATGAATAGTAATAACCACTTTTTGAAATTTTGTAAATTTTATTTTTCAAAATGGAATTTATTTTTGGATTCAGAATATCAAAATTAGCTTAGGGTGAAATTTTGGTACTTTTCGGATAACTTTTATTTTCTGATGAATAGTGAAAATTACTAAATGTTAATTAAAAACAACCTTTTTAATCGAAATAATTAATAGTGATAAATTATTAATTTTAGTGGTTTTAAAGTACATTTAGAATACATTTTTACAATTTAATACAATTTTGGTCATTGGATGTAATTTCACATTTAAACCAGACATAAACAAGTGTCAATCTTTTGATAGTTATTATCTCTTAAGAACACTCTATTTGTTTTGACGACGAGAATTAATTTTTAAATAAATTAATGCAACTGATATGTTTTAAATTTGGTAAATTAGAAATAATTTTTGAGTTCATATTATCAAATATATCTTAGGCCTAATTTTTGTTATTTTTCTGGAAACATTCATTTTTTGATGAATAGTGAAACCACTAAGTGGTAGTTAAAAAAATGAATTTTTCATAAAACATAATTTTACCACTACTGTGAGTGGAATTTCAAAAATCCGAGAGACACGGTTGATGTCCGTAAGTAAAATGTGGTTCAATGAGATGAAAATAATTTTTGGTGAATAATAATTTTTTACTTTTTTTACCACGGTTAAAAGTAAATAGGGTAATTAAGGGTACAAATGATATTATTATTACCCTAAAACATGTCCTAATTCTATTGGATAAGTGTAATTCGACCAAAAACAACCTTAGGAATAAAATATGACCATTTAGGCCCACTTGGATTAGATTTTGACATTTATCATTAATTTATTTAAAGAAGTGTTAAAATAGTTAAAATCAAAGTTTAATAGGTAAATAATTTTTAATATAGGGTTATACATAAGATAAATTCAACTATAAATATTCCTTATAAATAAAAAAATATTTCATACATAATGATATTTAATTTGTAATTTTTAGACATTAAATATTCTAATTTATTTTTGACACAATGATGATGCAGTAATTATTTTATTAATGAAATATTGACATAATTGATGTTATAAATACCCAAATAAATGTAATTTAAGACTTTTTATGAATTAAAATAATTTTATAGGTTAACATGATATGTTAGTATTGATTTAATTAACCTTTCTCGAACTAATCATTTTGTTATGATTTTCACAAAAAAATCAATTACTAAATAGTGTCAAAATTGACATAAAATAGTTTTTAAAACAATTATTATATTATTAATTGTAATTTTATTCCTAAAAATCTAAGTTTCGGACAAATGACTTATATAAGGTTATATATATTAATAATAAACAACTTGGGGTTATTTTGGCTTGTTATAGTAAGTTTATTAACCTTATAGTGTAAGAACACAAAAAGACATGGTAAAAGTAAAATTATCTAACTTAAAGTTAAATATAAATGATAAGGCTAAAATAGGAACCTAAACTTGTATAAATTATATTGGATGAGAGGATTTAGAACCATCCCAACCTTAGCTTAAAAATAAATCAATTTGGAGCTATTTAAAACCGAATATGACTTTATAATAAAATAATATTTTTAGTTTTCTAAAGGTGCCCCTCTACTCCCTTATAAAAGGGAACCTCCTCCCTCTCTTCCTCACACCACTTTGAGCCTTCATGCTCGGCCAACCCCTGACAAATTCTCTTCTACACTTCCATAGAAACATACTAGAGGTCCTTTTCTTCTTCAAAGACCAATTTTAGTGCCCGAAGAGGAGGACTCAAAGAGGCGCTTCAAAGAAGAGGTAATGTCCGTTACCGATTCTATCAACTTTATTTCTTCTTCC
Organism: Viscum album; assembly: GCA_963277665.1. NCBI lineage: Eukaryota > Viridiplantae > Streptophyta > Magnoliopsida > Santalales > Viscaceae > Viscum > Viscum album. The sequence continues at coordinate 1,376,758,133 of OY728138.1, read as the reverse complement.
ACTTATTCTTATTAGGTTGTTTCATTATGAAGTAATAACATCAGTATCACTAATATACTGATATGTTATTATAAGTATGAAACAACCCTATTTCACCATCTATCCATCCTACGGAAAACGAAATCACCGCGCGTGCGTACGTACGGAATACCGTCTCCACGCCGTGGTGTAATCTATTTTCCACCACCACCTTACTTGGATGGGTATAATGGTGTAAATAATAACTATATATGATTAGTGTAAAGTGATATTGATTCTGAAATAGTATACATACACTCCATTACAATTCCACGATCATGAGAATGATATCATCGCTCGTGCGTACGTACGAACTATCGTCTCCACGACGTGATGTGATTCATTCTCCACGTTAACCATTCATGAATGATTATAATGAATATATAATAAGTAATCATGAAATATATGACATAATAATGACACTAGATTTATGTGTATATATATGTATGTGATCTACTTAATTCCATTCAACTCAATAAGGAAACGAAAACAGCGTTCATGCGTACATACGGCCTACCGTCTCCATAAACGGTGTATTTCTTTCCATTTACTGATTTATTATATATATGTATATTCTGAATATATATTATATATAAATCATGTTTTATATTTTGGAATTAAGTAATCATTATCTATGTAATCATATGAATAATTACAAGTCAAAACACGGATGACAAATGAAACGATTTTACCCAAAACACTCTTTAACATGGAATTTACAAAAGAACGGGTAATATAAAGTCATAAGTGAACCATCTATGATATCATAACAATGATTATTATTCTGGAATAAGTAAATGACATTATTTAAATCATTATACAGCAGGTTCGGACACTTAGGAAGCAAATCGGACCTAAGGTAAGGGAAAATATCACAATCTCATTTTATCAGAGATTGTTTATACTTTGGTATTTACTAGGGTGTATTTTATCATCCACATCCATGTTTCCTCAATATGTAATATTATTTCCATCCACATAAAATTTTTTAAATCCAATTTTACCCTTCTTTTAGTTTTTAGTAAATGATATGAAAGGAATCTTTTGTCGTTTTTCGTACGAGGTACTTTTTTGACTTTTCTGACAAAAGTACGAGAAGAATGTTTTTTTAACTTATACGGCATGAATGGATTTTTAATACATTATTTACAAGAAGCTTCCTTTACAAGTTTTCAAGTTTATTTTTAACCAACTTCTTTTAGTTTAGAATTTTATGACATGTTAAGAAAGGAAAAGTGTTTTTGAAGTAGAAAAGATATTTTCCTCAAGAATGGAGTTCAAGTGTTTCATCAAAATTATTTTCCATATAAGATAATAAAGGGTTCTGTTTCTATCCCTATTATTACATTGATTTGATTATGTTGTGATGGAATTATTTTTATGAATTCTTTTATCCTATATGATTTGTTTTATGATGTCATATTGTTTAAGAATCCCATTTTTATTACATGAATTATGCAAGGATTTTTGATTTTTGATTTTGTGGCACACATAATAATGGTATCCTTATGAGATGGGTGGGACCTATATCTCCCTCCAATGCATTGGGTAAAGATTTTATATCTCATGAGATTGACATGGCTGGAACGGAAGGTTAATCCGGTTTAGTGAAACAGGACTGAAATGAGGAATGAACTCGGTTTAGAAATGGACTTTGTCCACTAAGATAGTATTGGAAATGAGTCTTGACTAATATGAAATGATTATCTATGATTGTGTGTGTACGCCACAAAGTTTCATGTTTTAATTTATGATTATTGGGATTACATTTCACTATTATGATTTATCCCATGTTATGATATTATGATCTCTTTTGCAGGTTATGATTTCCAAAATGTTATTTCTTATGAATATGATGTGATTGATATTTCTTTTGTTTACCCTTACTGAGCATTTGAGCTCATCCTTTTTTGTTTTCTTTTCCCTAGGATATAAAGAATGGTTTTAGGTATAAAAAAAGGAAGAATTTTATGGGATATGTTGAAGATCTTTCACCACAATTAGAAGAGTATATTTCGAGTTTCCAAAGACACTAAACTATTACGGTCCTTTTGTGTGTGTTTTTGTTATGTACTAAGTATTCCGAAAAAGTAATGTAATGTCCATGTACGTTAAGCTTCGGGTCTCTACACTTCCAAACTCTTGTGTTTTGTCCAAACATTGGAAGGACATGTTCTTGTTTGGAAAAACTAACTTCCCAGTGGGTTTATCACTATTTGGGATGACCATTGTAGGTATTTCCTCTACTAGTTCATCCCCTCTATATGCAAGAAAAGTATTGATGACATCTTCATGTGAAATCAAGGGCTTGATGAGCAAGTCAAAATCTTTTTCTCTAGGTGGAAAGGCCACAGTTACTCATTCTACATGCCGCTGACTCATCAAAAGCTACAAATTACATGCCTGGGTAAAATTAAATCAGATATAGTCCCTACCCTAATCACCTAGATCATTTAATGAGGGTTCCTGGAGTTTTAGGATAAGGAACAACATACATAGGAATCCCTGTAGCATGTTAAAGAAGTTTTACCATCACCTCTTCCATCTCATTTGAGAAGTTCTTCTAAATAAGAGACTCCTGTAACCACACACATAGAGGAACCCATTCCATTAAAACTGTTGGTTAATTTTATATAAGACCCTTTTTGAGTGTGGTAGCCTTATCAAGAATATACTCTCATAGTGCAGAACCATAAGGTTGGGCCTCCCTAAGCTCAACCACCTATATGAGATAATGAGGCTCCATTCCCTCATTAGGATCCATCCCCCCATCAGGGCTAACCTCCCAGACATCTATTTTGAGGTATAAGAAACAGAACTATTATTTTAGGGATGAATTTTTTTTTGGATATTTCACATGTTCTTGGTGAAAAGAGTTATGTAGCTTTTATAGTGAAGGAAGCCACTAGAATCCATACATACTGACCTCCCAAACCACTTCCCTTACCACATGATCCTCATACATACCATCAAAGAATGATACGTGTTCAAGGATTGGACACATGTCCAATTGCAGAACATTTGGTCATGTTGGGTGACATATTGACATAAAAAACCCATATATCCACTCAAACTGAAAAATGATAGTGAGGTATTAGGTTAATTACATCATGTTTCCATCCATGAAACCTATAAGTATTATTAATGGTTGGATCGCAGAGCACAGAATCAAACCCATTATTCCATCCATGTGCACCTAGATAGGCTCAATCCTCCAATTATCATTGGGCCCACCCTAACCTCCTCTTATACATCTATATCTCAACACTCAAAATTTTCAAAGAGTAAACCCTAATAGTACACTGGATATTAGAGCCCCCTTGTAGTTTTAATGTCATCTAACACACTTGGAAATTTTATTCCCCCAGAGTTGGGACCCACCCCTTTGGTTTTCCACAATATTAGAATACCCCTATAATTAAAATGAAGACTATTCCACCATAAACACTGTCTAAATATTGGATCAATTTATGGTTCCCAACGATGAGGAATACAATGTAAAACCTCCAAATACTTTCAGTTGATGCCATCATATGAGGGGTCAAAGGCATGAGAGCAACTAAAATACTTAGGCTAGTGTTTCAGACTGATATGTGCATGTTACTGAAACTAGGAAACATGTGTTTTATAGAGCTCAGAAAGTGTAGTCTCCCCCACCCACTGCGTCAGATATATTTTCTTAGTTGATTGTGTTAACTGATTGAGGAGATCATCCATAGATTCCCATGTTAAATGATCGAGAAGATTAGTGGTATAAAATAGTGTTAACTGACTTGGCAGATCATCCTCGATCTCATCATGGTTTTCTTTATCCAACCAGATCTAGGACTCATCTATAAAATAGTTATCCAATTGTGATTCTGAGTGATTCATCCAATTAGTAGTAGTATATCACTATTACCATCTAAAATCCCACGGTATAGTCGTCAACAGTCACTGTGACTCCTGGCGAAGAGCACCCCCTACAGGTTCAAACACACCTTTAGCATGGAAATGCGACATGTTGAAGCACCTCAATAGTATACATGCAATGATATCATTCCAAAAGACCCTACTTATATCAAAATGAATGAGTGAGGACCTTGAAGATGCCTTGACGATCCCTCTAGAGTTCTAAATTGAAGTAGATGCTTTAAAAAATTTCTATGAATAGGAGGTTGAGTAATTGGAATGCCTATTTATCATCTCTATTTCTGGAGAGGATGAGGGCACCCTCAAGTAGGGGCACATTCACTCATTGTACATCATATTTCAGTTCAATGGTGTGGATATCCACTATTTCTTAGTGGACATAGGTTTTGTGATTAACCTCATCCAGAATATTTGCTTCTTATATTGGAATCGATTGAAGTAGATTTCACCCCCATCTAACATAAATATTTAAGTTCATGAATAGAATAAGACGAGAAAATTTATAAGGATATAGATGATATACTAGTTTAGAGGCTTGGTATAAAGTGAAATGTTCATTGCATTATCACACGATACAACTTACAATACACTACTGGGTACACCCTTTCTTCATCTATATGCTACAATTGCCTCTTCAAATCACTAGTGCCTTAAATACTTCCTCAATGGAAATGTAGTGGTACTCCAAGGTGATTCATACCCGTAAACTCCTATGAATCCAGATATCTAGACAATGAATATTATATGAGATAGGGGATCAAGTCATGAATAATTAGGTTTAGAGAATAATAAATGTGATTAGTCCATGGGAATACTTGGACGATCCCTTCATCCTCCCGATTCATGGTATAGAACACAAAATACTAGACTTGGGAAGTTGATTTTTTTATATCCAATAGAAAGGTACATCACATATCTAAAAGGGAGGAATTTAAAAATATTACCTCATACTCATACATAGATAGGATCTGGTTGTACCAGAATCTCCCAAAATTGTGAAGTACCAAGAGGTTCTCTCTATGCCCACCATTTCACATAATTATTACATGTTACACAGAGTAGGTTTGAGTTGAAAAAGGAAAAATAACTAAAATTACATTGACATTAAGCATAGAACCTGTAGTCGAAGTATAAGTCAAGATGGAATCCGTTCAATAGCCTATGTGACCATGCTTTCGGGAGAGTAGAAACCCCTTAGTGTTGACTCAATGTATCCCCAAGAAGGTACTAGTTCTACCACTAATTAAATAGCCTAGGATAAACATCCTCCAATTTATTCTCCAACCTCACACAATGAAGAGTTTTGAAAGACTCTCCTGTTGCATTTGAAGACTGTTTATACACCACAATAGATGAGTTAGACTAGGTGAACCTTGTCTTAGAAGAAGATATGATCCCAACACTGATTGGTGCAACCATGCCCATAAAGGAGATACAAATGTATGTGTATTTCCTAAAGAAGAATCATGAATTATTTTCCTAGGGAAAAAAAGAGATTCCAGTATGAGATCATCTAGTCTTATTACATCATATTTCCCCCCCAAGGAGTCATTACGAGTTCAAGAGGTCTCCCTAGAAAATATATCCATCCAATGGTAACATGGTTAAGGTTGATGTTAATAATAATATCAAATATTAATTCATCAGGTATGTCCAATACCAAACATGTATTTCCAACATCATTATAGTCAAGAATAATTATGGTTAGATAATACACTGTATCAATTTCTAGGACCTCATCCATCAATTTTTGAAGGATGATATTCCCCTTCCAATGAATGATCTATTGATCGATGCTATAACAAACTTCCAAGACCTCTCTTTCTAGGATATATATTTTAGGTATAACCAAATCTATATGGAAACTAAGTATTTAGAGTCTTATAAAATTAGGGTTCCACATATTACATTACTTTACTAGGGTAGTCCATTCGGTTTGAAAAAATCATGATCCACTTATTAATGGGCCATGAAATGCATCTTCAAGCTGATTCTAATGATGTTGGTGGAACGATACGTGGATGACTTCATGATAAAATCGAACTAGCATCAGGCCCATCTTAGAGACCTTGAGAAAGTTTCCATATTCCTTCTCCCTTGATATGAGAAGATGAAACCCTTAATGTGTGCACTCGGGGATACCTCTAGAAAGTTTCTCATATTCATCATATGATATATAGTCATTGAGATCAACCCAGAAAAGATAAATTCCATCAATAATATGCCGCCCCCAAATAAACATTTTGGTGATGGGATGCCTTCAAGTTAAATTAGAATACCTATGATAATTCATCCTGAATCTTTATAGAATGTGTAATCCCTTCTCAAGGTTGATGAAGAATGTGAACATATACTAGTGGGATGAGGAATGTTGGACTGCCTTCGAGGAAATCATGTATTGTCTACTAAAACCTCATGTTTTGATGAAAAACACTTTTATGGAGCCTCTGGTCCTATACATGGACACTCTATAATAGTCCCTTGGTTACATTATCACTCAAAAGAACAATGTGGGCATAGAAAAAAAATTCTACACTCTTAGTATCATGCTCCTTGACATGGAGGCTAGATACTCCCATATCAAGAAGACTTGAGTCATGCTAGTTTTCATAGTGTAGAAGCTGCATAATTAACTAAATCATTATGAAAAATAGACATTTTATTATATATAATCACTAAATTAAATTCATAATTTTTCTATGTTTACGGTATGACTGGAAGAATGAGAATTTATCCGGAAATATTTTGACATCAGGTTGGTCCGATAGAAATACAAAAAAGGATCATACACTAGCAGACTTTCTGGCCTCCCATCCAACCCCAAAATGACTACCCATGTATTTTGATTTCCCATATGTTGCAATCCTTTTAATGGACCATGACATGTCATGTTGTAAGATTCATTTAAACAGAGCATCCCAAACCCCCAATGGTAGAAGGTTTGACAATCCCATGCTCAACAGAGTTGGTATGGGGATCATTTTCATCACATCAACATAGGTTGTACTTCCATACTCATACCTACAAGCATAAGGATGAAAAAAAGAGGGTGTGTATCATGATCTTGTCACTATTATCAAGATGGATTTACATATTGATGTACCCTAATATCATGTGATGGGAGACTCCGAGCTAATCCACAAACACATTAATCATTACTATATCATCTGAAATCCAGATCTCTTTCCACTGTTCGAGTACAATTTCTAGCTAATGGCCTGGTTCGCTTCACAAGATGAAGTGACACGTGATAATATAACATAGAATGGTTGATCTGATGCTTTTGGAGGTTTAGCTACATCTCTTGAAGAGCCTGACTGAGGTGACGTGTTCATTCATGTGGTGTGTTGGCAAGAAATCTCTCATGTCATTTAAAAAAAGGATGATTCCCAATAGGTAAACCAGCTAGCTACATGAATAATGGACCTATCATTTTACACTTATTATTACATAAATTTAAGCATAATTATCCATCTTATACAGTGAAAGGATCGTAATGTGTGTTGTCTTTGTAAGATTAGATACATAATTAGAAAGCATGATACTGAAATAAAAACAAATTTTATGTAATATTCATAATGATCTCATTACACACTTTGATACCTTACATTTTTATAGGATAACATTGAGAATACATGAACAAAGGGATGTCCAAAAAATCCAAGTAAGGGAATAAACATAAGAATAAATCATAACATATTGGGTAGAAGGTATAACATGATGACATAAAAAATAATGGACATGAATAAAGATATGAAGGTATAAAATATTAAACATGGGATAATGTAATCATATAATCATACAAATGTGGATGCAACATAAAACATGACATAAGCATGAGTTAAGGCTCATTTCGTATAGAGGAGTATGAGTCAAGGATAACCACTAAGGATGTTTCACATGGAGCACGAGTCATTGATAAATACCAAGACTGTTGCACATGATGTATCAGGATACTAAACATTACTCAATGCATTGGAGATCTATCTGGGTGATCCCATTATTACATGTTCATGAATATGTGTTCCACAAGAAGAGTCAAACATCAAAATAAGGTTTACCCATGGAATGAAATGGGTATCATAATCATGTCATAGAGCATAATAAATGGTTGTATCATAAAACTTTCCATAAAAATAATGTATTTAAAAAAATGGATATTAATTAAGAGAAACAAGAATATATAATGATAATTGATGTCACAATGTACTGAAGACATGTAAAAAGATAATAGAATAATCATTATAAATGGAACATTTTAGTGCGTTTTAAGGAAAATATTAAAGTGTATTTAAAGAATAAAGGTCATAATCATTTATATAAAACCAGAAATTAACCATGATAGTTATTAATGATAAAATGATTTATTTTTAAAAAATAATGGATGATTAAAAAATATCATGGTGTTCACCTAAAAATGGGTAAGAATTCAGAATGTTCCCCTTAATCAGGATTGCTTACTAGGAAGAATTCAGAACGAAACCCTCTTAAAAACTATATTTCCTCCTGAAATAAAGAGATAATGATATGGATACATGAGTTTATAACATGTAAACAGAATTTATAAGATTTATATAATAATAAATAATAGTTAATTTTGTGTAAAAGAGTGAAAGAATAACCTAAATGAAATAATGGTGGTCTGGAATGAATCCCTTACCTTATGTCTGAAAGTGTTCGGTACATCATATTAGTGTCCTAGATTATCTAATTAAATACATTAATTAATTAATTTATAACCATTTATAACTTTATGTTATTTAATAAAATTTAATATGTTCATTTTTGGGGTTTTTATGAGCTATACTATATATAGTTTTATCATTATGAATCATTCGTTTCCATGGTTTTCATGATCAGGTTTTTAGTATACATGTATGAAAAATCATGTAGAATGAGAATATTTTTCCAGAATTGAAATTATATTTTATTAATGAACTTAAATAAATTAATATTTTATTATATATAATTTGGTTATATGGTATGAGGATTAATAATGATATAAAATGTAAGTGATAATCGTTTAGATTAATTTGGTGGTTTCTCGGTCATTACAAACTGATTTAGTTTTATTATTTAATAATAAGTGTATATACTGGTTCAAAAACATAAAATACATTTTCATAAATATATTTTAATATATTTTAATAAAAAAAATGGTTTTATGTCAAGACATAGAGGTGATAAATTAAATTGAAGACTCATTATCCTTGAATGAGATAAATCAACACATAACAGACCGTGTCTTAATTTTTAATAGAAAATGAGAGGGGAAGAGATATAATGATGGGATGTTACTTTCAAAAAAATAAAATTACAAGATATAAAAAATAATAGAGTTTTCATTTAACTTGGTTATGGGTAGGTGAGTAGATAATAAGAAAAGAAAATGAAATGAAAATAAATTAAAAGAAAAAGAATGATGTTTTTACCTATTGAATTATTATCCTTGAGAACATCCTATAGGGGAATTTTCTTTTTGTATTTTTTTGGAAAAAAATGAACCTATATATGGGGGGAGAGGCTTGGGATAGGATTGGGAAGGATTTGGACAAGCATCAAGGCTCTAGATGTGTGAGGAGGAGAGTTGGAAAGAGGTTACATTTATAGAGGGAGGAAGAGAGTGTTTTTATTATTTTATTCATTTATTAATTATTTGGGCTCAAGAATTTGAATTTTTTAGATTCCAATTAATAAATAAAGTAAAGGGAGAATTATTTTTCCATATAATTAGATTAAATCATCCATAGACCATCCATGACTCAATAATTCTTGTATTTAGCTTATACTGTAAATTATAATCATTCGCTACTCACAAAATTTAACTATTTCAAAAAAATCCCAAACATTTACCATAACCCTTTATCAATGTTTATAATTAAAAACATGAATCCATTTTATAGAAACATTTTTCCCAAAAATGAGAAATTTAATTTTTAATTAAAATCATTATTTACTCAAAAAGTATAGGTTTTAAAATTGTAACTAATTTAGAACACTTTAAAAAAATAATTAAGGTCTTATAAAATTATGTTATAAGAAAAAGATACCAAAATATCAATTTATGAATCAATTTTATGAATTTTTTTATTTTAAATAATTATGTTTATTATAATATTGTAAATAAACATTTATGTTTTATAAAAATACCAAAACTTAATTTATCATTTTCAAAACATTTATCAACTTATATTATGATATAATTATATGATATTTTCATTTAGAATATGGATATTTTATTTATAATTTCATATCTGAGGTTTCTATTCTATTTTTGAGGTTACAGTTTTTAATGTTCACGATACTATTCCAAAGGTCAAGTAATTATTCCATTGTTATATGTTTCTTAATTTATAGGAATACTACTTATTTCATTTATTATTCAATTCTTATGATTATGTTTTGTTCTATATGTGATTTTATGTGATTTATACTCAATAACATAATTATTAGAATGTAATTTTCATTGATAAAATTTTGGGTCGTTACATTCTTCACCATTTATGAGGTTTCACCCTCAGAATTTCATCTTACAAACTATAGAGAAAATAAGTGAGGGTACTCCTCCTTCATCACATCCTCTAGTTCCCGTGTTCCCTTTTCTCACATTTGGTCCCACCATAGTACTTTTACCTGGAGAGTGATATTTTTCATTGAACTTTATCTCTAAAATATAATATATTCACTGGCCAGTCCTAGTAAGAGAGATCATTATCGAAATTTACCACCTCTGAATTCATTACATATGAGGGATCTGGTATATACATCCTCAAGGGGGATGCATGGAAGACATCATGTACTTGAGGAAATGATGGTGGAAGTTCTAGTCTATAGGCCACAACTCCAACATGATCAAGAATCTTAAAGGGGCCGATGAACCTATTATTTAGCTCTCATTTCTTACCAAATCTAATGATCCTCTTCAATAGAGATATGTAGAGGAATAATATATCTCCAACCTTAATCTCCAAGTCTCATCAATAATTGTCTTTAAAAATCATCTGTCAATTTTGGGATACCCATATATGATATTGAATGGTTTTCACATTTTCTACCATTTCATCATCCATTTCAAGTACTTACAGCTTATGTTCACTGACTTCATCCTAGTATGACAGTGTTCTTAATATTTTCAAATAAGTGGATTCATATAGATCCATTTAGATGCTCGAGTGAAATCTATTATTGCAGGAGAACTTGACCTCTTGAAGATATTGGTTTCATCCTCCCTTGATGTTTGTAGAACATACTATCAACATGCATTATATTGTATGAATAGTAATCCAAGATTTTCCATCAGTTTGAGGATGATAGGTCATACTAAAGTTCATCTCAGTGTTTAGATAATTTTTATGAATTTTATAATACTTAGAGGTGAGTCTTGGATCTTGATCGAATACAATTCATTGTGGTACTCCAGGAATCCTTACCACTTCTATGATGCATATCTGTGCATGTTGATCTAGTGAGAAGTCATCGTGAATTGTAATGAAGTAATCTATCTTTATAAGATGATCTACAATAACCTATATATCATTGTTTCCTCTGGACGCCTTTGGATGTTCGTTGACAATGTCCAGGGTGATGTTTTCCCATTTCCATGTTGGTATGGGTAATGAATGAATCGTTACATTATAATTTTTCTTTTCAGCCATAACTTGGTATCATACCAAGAACATTGATGTATATTCAGTGATCTCCTTCTTCATATTATCCCAATAATAGTTCTGTTGGAGATCTCCATAGTTCTTGGTTCTTCCTAGGTGAATATAGAAGGTTTATCTATGTGTTTCATCCAAAATATCATTCTTTACCTCTATATTGGATGTCACACATAGTGGTGACCCAAATCTCATGACTCCTTATTGATCTATTTAGAACTCTGAGGATTCCACATTTATGATAACTTCCACCTTTTTTTAATTTCCACATCATTTCTAGGATAATACGTTATTTTCTCTATGGGGGATTGTTGAGAAATAATTTTTGAATGTATTGATGATGTTCCTTCCTTAGTGATTCCCATTTATGTCATTTTAATTTCTAAGAAGATTTTATCCCTCTGAATTCTCATTATTTATAAAGAGGAATGATACTTTATACATAGAGCATCATCTACCTTATTTTCTTTACATGGATGGTATTATATTGAGAAGTCATAATACTTAATGAAATCTAACAATATTTTCTACTGCATATTAATATCCTTTTGTGTGCATATATATTCGCAGCTCTTGTGATTGGTATATATCTCACACATCTCACCATAAATATTTTTTCTGTCATATTTTCAACATAAAGATCACACTTTCCAACTCCAGATCTTGTATGAGATAGTTTTTTTAATGAATATTCAATTTACTGAAGGTATTGGTTATCGTTTTACCATTGTGCATATATACACAACCTAATTCCTTCTTGGAAGCATCAATTTAGACCAGAAATACATCATCACTTATAGGGAGTGTGAGTACTATCATAGTGATAAGCCTCATTTTCATCTCTTTGAAGTAGTCTTCACATTCACTAGTCTAGAAAAAATTTCTCCCTTATGAATCATCTTGGTTAATGGGTTTGAAAATCTGGAAAAATTCTTCACAAATTACTGATAATAGCCAGCTAGACCATGAAGATTACGAATATCCATTACTAATGTTTCCCTTATCCACTCTTCATTTTCCATTATCTTGGAAGGGTCCTAATATTTTTTTACTGGTGATAACATTCCCTAAGAATGATAGTTCCTCAATCTAGAACTCACATTTAATGTACTTTTCCTAGAGTTTCTCCCTTCATATGGTCTCTAGGACAATTCATAAATGCTCCTCATGTTCCTCCGTAAGCTTGGAGTATATTATAATATGATCAATAAATACTAAAACAAATTTTTCAAGGTAATGTCCAAATACTATATTGATTAAATTCATCAAAATTTATAGACCATTACTGAGTTTTAAGGGAATCACTATGAACTTTTAGTGTCCATACCTTGTTTGAAATGATGTCTTGGGAATATCTTCTTTCTTTACCTTTAATTGGTGATATCCCAAATGAAGCTCCACCTTAGGGAAATACATGGCCCCATGTAGTTGATCAAACATATAATCTATCTGTGGAAGAGGATACTTGTTCTTTATCATGATTTAATTAAGCTCATAATAATCTATACATAGTCACATTAATCCATCATTCTTCTTGATGAAGAGGAAGGACACACCCCTTGGTGAAGCACATGGGTGCATAAAACTCCTGTCCATATTCTCTTGTAATTTCTTCTTTAATTATTTCAACTCAATAGTGGACAATCATTAAGGTATTTTTGATATAGGTAGAGATTCAGGAATAAGATCTATTGAGAACTGAACCTACCAATCAAGATAAGGAATAAAAACTTTTGTGGGGAGCACATCAGTGTATTCCTTCACGATGGTCATGTATTTAAGAAATATTATATCCTTTGTATCAATCATTTGAGTGAGATATGATTGATAATAAGGAAATAATATCCAGAATTGAGATGATGATTCTGAAAGATAATCCTCCTCCTCCTTACACTTGAACATAATTAAAGGATACTTCGAGATGTGAGGAGTGATCTCAATTCCCCAAAAGTAAATATTGTATTTGTATAATGATATCCAACCCATTCCCAATATGTCATCAAACTCCACCAAAAAAAATTAAAATAATATTTTATGGGAGTTTAATCCAACAAACCTTAACCATGGAGCATTTATATACTTTGGATGCAATAATTTCCCCATTTTCTATCCTCATAAATAACACAACCTCCATAGTTTGAGGCGGCGTTTGAATAGTTCTAATAAACTTGAAAGATATTAATGAATGTGTAGAACTAGAATAGAATAGTATGTTCACTATTCTTGACTTAATTACTAGTGTACCTATCAACACATTATTTTTGGGCTCCACCTCAGCAATAGTGATAGAAAACTCCCTTCCTTACCTTCTTGGAGGTTATTGTTGTTGATTGCCTAAAACACCCTTTGGATTAGGGAAATGGCTAACATAATGAAAATGTTCATTGTAGTTGAAACACTACACTATTGGATGAGGGTTTATTTAAACATTTCATTCTTCTTCCACATTAGTGAGATTCTTCATATCCATTTTGAAATTATTATTCAGGTTCCCCATTATTCTATATTTAAATCATTTCATATTTACCATTAGATAATTTATAGGATGACTCTTCCCACAATTTTGACATGTGGGATGTTGGGTTTTCTTATCATCATTGGATTAATCTATTAATCCTCTCATATTAAACACTGATTCCCACTTTTTTCCTCAGGTCCATGAGACTACTTAGAGTCTCTGATCTCCATTTCAACCATAAGGGAATATCAAAAAACATCTTCATAGCTGTCAAATCCTTAAATAACCAATTATTTTCATCGAATCATCTTTAGTCTTCTAATAAAAAGTTCCACATTGCTTTAGGTGTTCATGAAAATTTCTGAGGTGTATCCTACAATCCTTGTAATGTTTTCATTGTATAGACCAATAGAATCTTCTTCCTTTTTCTTCAATATGAGGAACTCCCTTTACATATTATGATGGATGGATTGAAAAAAAATCCATTAAAAAATATTTTCTTGAAATCTTCACAATCAATGCAATGAATTTCCTCCTTATAAATTTTTTCTGGATCAATGTCCACCACTGATCAGATCTCACATCAAAATGATATACTTCTTGAACAAATTCCTCTTATACTTCTCTTTAGAGGACTTATAATAACTTATCAATTGATTTATTCCATTTTTATAAAATGATATTATCAAAATATCCATTTAAAATAGGACTCATTGGATTCATTAAGGATTCAACCAAAATTTTCGTTCTCTTAGGAGAAGAAGATAATTCCACATGATTATAGTTATTATTCATAACTTTATCTAGTTGAGAAATTACTACCATGAATTTTTTACCACCCATTCCCACCATATTTTTCATTTCATTAGAGAAATATTCAAATTTACTATCATATTGATTGTTGGAATGGGTTATCCTATTCCCAATTATTTACAAATTAAATGAATGTAAAATTAGAGGGATTGAATACATAGATAATAAGAATAATAAAATTAAACATTGAATATTGAAGTATAAAATTGAAAATGGGAAGTATATCCTCTCTCGTGACTCGTAAGTTCCTATATTGGGTATACATTATGATATAAGTGTCCCCTAGGTCGTTATTAATGATATTTAGTACTAATATCCAAAATAACTAGAATGTTCTATGATACTAGCTGTATTTTCCCTATTCTTTTACATATATTATTACATGATTTGAATCATAATTACCCTTCAAATACAAACCAATGAACATAATTCCTACTATATTTGGAATCTTAGATTCATAAATAGAAAAAATGCAACCAAAATAAAAACATAGTTTAGTTAATCTTAATAATGAATTCCTAACAACCTTTTATCGCATACATCTTTATAGGATAATCTAGGGAATACATGAACAAAGGGATGATCTAAAAAGACGAGTAAAGGAATAAACATAATAATAAATCATATCACATGGGTTAGAAGGCAGAAAATGATGAAATAAAAAAACATGGAACATGAATAAACATATGGAGGAATAACAAATATGGCATGTGATCTTGTAATCATGGAATCATAGTAATGTAGAAGAAGCATAAAATATGTCATAAACTTGAGTCAAGGCTAATTACAATTGGAAGAGCCTGAGTCAAGGATAACCACCAAGACCTTTGAACATGGGGTACAAGTCAAGGATAAACACAAATACCATTATAGATGACATATCATGAGACCAAAAATTACATAGTACATTGGAGTTCTATCTAGGTGCACCCATAATAACATGTTCTTGAATACGTTTTCCACATGAAAATCAAACATAAACATAAGGGTTACCCATGGAAATAAGTCATTATTGTAATCATTTCAAAGATCAAAACAAATCAACGCATCATAAAAGATTCCATGAAATTGTGTATTAAAAAATGGAAAATTAATAAGGATAAATAGGCATATATGACTATAATTTTTGTCAAAATGGAGTGAAAAAGATGTAAAAAGAGTGTTATGAAACATTATAAATGGAACATTTTTGTTTCATTTAAGAAAAATATTAATGGGAATTTAAAGTGTTAAAGACATAATATTTTATATAAAACCATAAATGAACCAATATAATTAATAATGATATAATGAAGGATTTTATAAAAATAATGGTGTCTTAAAATAGATTATGGTTTTCACTTTAAAATGGATAAGAAATTGGGATGTTCTCTTTAACCGGGATTGATTATCAGAAAAATATTAGAAGGAATCCATTAAAAACATGTATTTAAGAGAACAAAGAAATGATTTGGATAAATGAGTTTGGAACACATCAAAAAATTTATAAGAATTATATAAAAATTTAGATTTATATTTAGGTAAAGAGAGAGAAAGCATAACCCGATTGAAAAATGGAGGTTCTGAAAGAATACCTTACCTTAAGTCCAAATGTGTTCTAAACGCGATATTAATGTCCTAGATAATAAAATTAAATCAATAAATTAATTAATTCATACATTTTATACATTTTTATTTATTTATAATTATTTATTAATTTCATCTATAGACCTTTTGATGAGTTATAAGATATAATTTTATCGTTTTGGAGTGTTTGTTTCCTTGGTTTTCATGATCGATTTACGTGTATACATGTTTGGAAAATCATGTAAAATGATAATAATTGTCCAAAATTTAGTTTATTAGTTATTAATGAAATTATATAAATTTATTTTGTCTTATATATAATTTGGTTATATTTTATTATGATAAATCATTAGATAAAATGATCACGATAATCGTTTAGATGAATTGGGAGGTTTCTCGATCATCACGAAGTAGTTTGGTTCTATTATTTAATATTGTGTATATATAATAGTTCCAGAACATTAAATAAGATTATATATATATATATATAATAAAATTTTTTATTCATAAAAATGGTTTTATGACCATCCTTTAATGTGGTAATATATATTGAAAACTTTTCATCCTCGAATGCTATAAATCAACACATCATGTACGATGTTATCAGTTTTAGTACAAATGGAGAGGGGAAGAGTTATGATGATGGGTTGATCCTTTAACATAAAAAAAATTATCATATATAAATGTTACTATAGTTATAATTTTACTTCGATATTCGTAGGTTAGTATATAATAAGAAAATAAAAGGAATTGAAAAGAAATTAAAAGAAAAGGAAAGAGGTTTTTAGCCCTTTAATTACCCTTCTTTAGAACATCCTTGGGGAAATTATTTTTGGTATTTTGTTGAGAAAAATGATCTTAGGAATGGGGGGAGTGTCTTGGGAGAGTATTGGGTATTCATTGGACAAGGTTTAAGGATTTAGAGGTGTGAGGAGAAGACGTGGTGAGGGTTGGTATTTATATTTTGAGGAGAGGAGTGTTTTTGATAATTTTATTCATTTGATTATTATTTTTCCCAAACAATATGAATATATTTTTATTAAAATGAATAAATACTTTAAATGGATAACTAAGATTTGATATTATTGGATTTCCACATTCATACATCATCAATGACTCAATAATTTAAGTATTTAGCTTTTATCGTAAATTACCGTATTTCACTATTCACAAAAAATCAACTATTTTTAAAAAATCACAAAAACTAACCCAACCCATTTTAATCAGGTAGAATTAAAAATGGACTCCATTTTACGAACATTATTTTATAAATATGATAATTTTTTTGTATTAAAATCATCATTTACTTGAAAAATATCGATTTTAAAATATTAATTGAATTTTTAACACTTTCAAAAATTAAAGAAGGTCTCATAAAATAATGTTATAATAAGAAGACAAAAAGAATATAAATTCCTAAATCAATTTTATGAAAATAAATTTTATTTTAAATCATGATATTAATTAGAAAACTGTGAATAAATAATTATGTTTTATAAAAATACCAACACTTATTTTATCATTTAAAAAACATTTATTTACTTATAATATGATCTAATTATATGATATCTTCATTTATAAGAAGGATAAATTTTATTTATACTTCCATAGGTGTGGTTAATATTCGATTGGCCAGGTAACTATTCTTAACAGTCACATTACTATTCCAAAGGTCGAGTTACCATTCCATTGGTATATGTCTCTTAATTTATAAGAATATGTCTTATGTCGTTAAAAATTTATTTATAAAGTTTATATTGTGTAATATGTGTGATTTTATGCGATTTATACTATTTAACATAATTAAATGAAGGTAATTTTCATTGAATTTTTTTTGGATTATTACAAATGGTGATTCCACATCTGGACTTTTGGGTTCCCCCACTATAGAAGAAACCTCTGATTTGAAAATTCCTTTCATCAAGCTTCGCTAACATGGAATCCTTCAACCAAATTAGGTTGAATGTCTGGGAAAAAATTGGAATGAAAAATATTTTACCCTTTAGTTTGAGCCTAACCATGAGTCAACTCTCAACAGACATGATTTTGAGGGAATTATCATATGTTTCATCCAAGTAGATGAGATTCTCATATTTATGCAAGAAGTCCATGTCAGGTCATGTGGTTCCCTTTAGATAGGATTCATTCTCTCCCACGAGATTCGAGGGTTGGGATACTTGCATCCCTTAATGGTCTATGACTACATCGAGTAAGCCAGGACATGTCATTCATGTTAGATCCATTCCAACATTGTGTATTGACCCCTGTAGATCCTTCACAACACCATGTATTCTTAGCCCTTTGATGTAGGGGGACTCAATGTTGTGGGACTGCACCCATCAACAATAGATCTCCTATGAAAATTCATTTTGACTGGAAAATATTTATTCTCCAAGTGGGAAGAAGGGATTCCCCAAAAGGATGTCAAGGCCCGATTAATGATTGATTTCCTGATCTCCTACATCATCTTTCAACATCCTCAATCCATTCTCATCGACAATGATAGTAACTTCCAGCTACTATGGTAAAGATGTTTTATGAAAAGTACAATATTCTATCAAACCATACATCCCACTATCATGAACATGAAATTATACATATAGAGGCATTCAAAAAGGCCCTCTTTAACATCCAGTAGATGATAGTGGGACATAACAGAAAGAGTTATCCAAAAAATCTCCATGATTCCCTTTTGACTAATTAGACAACAACTAGGAATAACACCCAGATGACTCCATATTCCCTGGTATATAGAAATATGGGTTTCTTTCCCATTGTGTCTTATTTTCTATCATTCTTAAAAACTATATAGGACCGGTATATTCCTGAAAAAATTGAAAATTTATTTCTTTCTAAGCCAAAATTCCTAAAATAAAATAGGATCTATGCCATTCACAATCTAGAGTGGAACCAAAATCGGACAACGCAATCATTCAACTAGAAGGTTCACCTTTTCTCCATAATCCAAGGTAACATGGTATTGGATCTCATAATTTCAATGATACTTAGAAAGAATCCTCTGATATTGGAGCCAAGAGGTAAGTACTTTACACCATTCATTTGGTTTATTCTGATGGTGTATACTCTTTTATCATTGTGGACAGAGAGTGTATCAAACCTACTACCAATGCCAAATTTCTCAAGCACTACATCACCTGAGGATATTGCAACTTCCTAGACACATGAAATTAAAATATTCCCTAGGTCTGACTCTATGACCTTAAACATGGAGTCTCAGTCCAAGCAGAATGACATTAAAATGTATGTGAGTTTTCTCTAAAATTTGTTGTACAACATCATGACTCCTTTTTCCTCATTCAAATTAGTTTTATTACTCCATCATAAATTTCATAAACATTTTAGGTCCTCTAATGTGGTTTAAATTATATGAACATAAACTATGAGTCTCTAGGGTCCAAAATCTATGACCATAAACTGTGAGTCTCAGTCCAACCATCATAACTTTAATGTGTATACAAGTTCTCTTAGGAATGTGTTGTGCGAGATAAGGCCTTCTTGGTCCTCCATTCATGATGATTTTTCCCGGGCCAACTACACATGTCTATTCTGGAGTGCTGACCCCCAAGTCAAAGATTTGAGACCTCAAACTAATAGCCACCTCATGTTCCAATCACCACAACCTCAAAATACATGTGAGTCTCTTTAGGAATATGCCATGTTGCACTATGACTCCTTTGTCTCTAGTCGCATCAGATGTTCTCTCCATGCAATATATATAGGTTTAATAAACACCTTTATTGTCCAATATATATGAACATAAACTAAGAGTTCAAGTCATAGAACCAGGATTGTAAACTATATAAAAGTCTCCCTAGGAGTTTGTGGAGTGGTTTTGGTCGTTATTCATATTGAGTTTTCCATTCCAACATAGTACACATATTCATTCATGAAACCCACTAATGGTACATACTCTATCATCTTATACTAGTATACATGTTACGATCTATATGAAATGACCTAAAACTATATACAATAAGTCAAATCATTATGATCATTATGTCTTTACCACCCCCACATTTCTAGTTGTATGACTTTAAACTACAATGCCTAACTTCCTTGACACATGATGTTAAACTATGATCTTACCCTATTTTAAACCACGATTCCTATAAATAATGGATGATTTTTATCCCATTCCCCATACATGGGATGCCCCAAGAAAACTATGGGATGCCTCAATTCACTCATCAGAGGGGATTTACCCCACCAATGTCAGTCTCTAATCACACTATATTCTTTAACTACATGTGTATTGATTCCCATCCTCATGAGATACATAACGATGTTCAGACTTTCCATTTCTGGGCCCCCCTAAATCTATCGACCCTTTGGTCACTTAGTCTAAGTACACTGATGTTAAATTGTTTTCAACCTTTTTTAAAGTCCCATAATTATGACATTAAACTATGTACCATTTGTCTCTTTATACTTTTTTGGTACACTGGGACTCCTTGGATCAATTATCACGAAGTTTTACCTCTTTTGTTCTACATAAGAACCCATGAAACAAGCACCATTATAGTCAAATAATTGTGACTGTAAACTAATTTCCCACAGTATAGGAGACATGAATCTAAAATTTGGCATGGTAGAGACCATGTGACCTTAAATTAAATGTAATCATCTTTTGGACCGCTTAACGTGGTGCATGGCCTCCTTGGTTCATTCATGTTAGGTTTTAACTCTTTCACTATGTGAACATATTTGAATGCCCCATTTTCAAGTTCTAGAATGCATGAACTTAAATTTGGTACATTATCTTTTAGAACAACATTTTTATTGATTCCCATCTTTATTAGATATGTAGTTATTCCTAAATTTCCTTTCTTTGGGACTAGACATAGATCCACCATGAAACCATCTATTTTTTGTGGCACAATCACCCTGAAATATCCCACATATATCCTTCCATGTATAAGATCCATTCAATTAACATTATGTATAAGTGGTATGAAATGAATTAATATCCTAGTATGAGGATGAAAAGGATGGTAAATTCAATATACTAGCTCGCCGATGTCCTAAGTGGATGAAATTAAACTGCAGTCTTACTCTGGAAAAGTTTTTGATGCCTCTGAATAAGATATGATCATACCTTTTATTTATCCAAGATGGAAAAATATGAGATGAACCAACATCCTTAGCACATGAAATTAAACTGAATCCTTACCTAAATAAGTTTAGGATGCCTTTTGATAAGAGAAAATCTTACCATGTATCAAATAATGATGCCCTATGTGGAAAATACAAGATGAACCAACATCCTAAGCACATGATGTTATACTATTGACTTACCCAAATAAATTCAAGATTCATTATATCCAAGTATTAGAATATTCGATACTCTAATTCAAGAGGGTATCCCATACCAATATTGGTTTTTACCATTTCCTATTTCAGAACTACATATAGCATGATTCCCATATTCATGGGATACATAGTGACACCTAAATATCTTATCCCAGGCCCAACCCCTCTGTCAACTCATCATGGTACCCTATTCCTTACCTAGTTTCACAACCCAAATTTTCTTGACATAAACTAAACGAAAAGGGATAAGTAGTATGACCTTTAACTATTATAAACTTTCCCCTTATGTTTATCATGGCACAAGGCCATTTATCACAATCTACATCGAACACATTAGGGTGCACATGGTCCAAAATCTATGACCTTAAACAAGGAGCCAAACCCAATTCCAAACATTATGACTCTAAAATATATTCAAGAATCATCAAGAATGTGTTTTGTGGTGTCGAGCCACCTTGGCCCTCCATTCACATTGGGTTTTTCATCTGACTGCATTGGAAATTCACATATAGGGTGTTTCTTGATCCAATCATCTTTACCTTAAACTGTATGCTGTTTTTCTTAGGGGTGTTCTGTGTAGCATCAGGTGGCCTCCTAGGCCCATCTAGTCACATTGGGTACTATTCCGTTGATATCACACACTTTCCTTCAAGAATCCTTTTTCATAGTCCATGCAATATGACCTTAAAATATTTGTATATGGTCTAATATTTATGACCATAAACTAAGATCCAGGGCCCGATCATCATGACCTTAAAAACAATGCACATGAAAAGTGATTATGAGATATTCCATGTATTTGGTCCTCCTAGGACTCCCATTTCCATGGATTCACCATGTAATTTCTATAAAATGCTAAACTATGACCCTACCCTATGATAATGATATAGTATTCCCACTGGACTTGACATATCATATAAATATTCGGCAGCGTAGTGCATAATCCCAACACACTACATGTCTCGGTCACCTGACTTTAAAGTGTGGGACACATCCGGATCATATGATGTTAAAATTTATAATGCCGCATCTTTAACATATGATTCTAAAACTACATTTACAACATGCTAATAGTATTATGTAAGACAAAATTTTCATTTTCCTAACTACATGACAGAAAACTACAATACATATTAGGCCCTCACCTGAGAATTACTCTCCTCTATTACTAGTCATATACCACATCATTCATTTCATTTGACTTTCGCTTGACCCCAAGATGATGGTCTCTTGCTAGAAAAGTTTTTCCTTTATTCAGAATGATACACCCACCTTAATTTTCTCTATGTCATAGTGGTATAATTCAAAAAGTATTGGTATCCATTCTAACATTCCATCACTTCATCTCCACACTTCACGTGGTCCTTATTTGGATCCTCATACTGCTCCATGACGAAAGGACCTTCCCCCTAATGGCATGGTTTTAGGCCAAAATAGCTCTCCCACCACCCTAATCCATTGTCCCAAAGGACACTTGAAAACATTTTGAGAGAGTTCTTGTGTTTTGAACATTGTCACCGGTCGAACCTTACTTCTTTGTCCCCATTCCTGACTAAATGGTACATACGATGTTTGTTGAACATTGTCAATAGTCATCATGTATCTTCATGCCAATCCTCTTGTGTTCCAAATTTTGGGCATTGATATTCACACTTTTCATTCCCCTTTATTTTGGTAGAATTAAATCCTCTGGAATTATCTCATTTTTTCACTAGAGCACATTGGAAAAGAAGGTTGACTATTCAGAAAGCCCACTTCTATATTAATAGCATCTCTCATCCCAAAAAAGCATGGTGTTCAATAAAAAATAAAAATAAAATTGAGTTCTTGATGAGTGTATTACACCCTCATATATATGATAAAACATATGATCACCCATTAATACTCACACCATGCATGACCCACATGGGCTTTAGGATTGGTTATTGGTTATATCAGAAATATGATTAAAGTATGATAATATGATGAATGAACATGTTCATCCATGAAAGATTTTAAAATAAGTAAATGTTTTAGAGGGTCATGAACACATTGGGGCCTCTCATTTTCAAAATTTCATCAAATATTGACATCATAGATTAAGTCCTTGAGGTCGTCCTACATATGCAGAGTGTCCTTCAGGGACTTTAAAATATTTTCCAGACACTCTTTTTATTCATTAGACTTGGAGGTGATTTTCTCACATCTAATCTACCAATGGTTATGATCATCTCAGCAATTTTCCACTAAGGATGTCACCTCCACCACCTTGGCTTCATCCATAACCAGTTGAGCCCCCAGACTATTAATTATATTAGTTTTAGAAACAAAAACTTTCTCATTCTCAAATGGAATCCCCCCAAGAAGGAGATCTCTCTTTCACCCTTCCCAAGCACTTAGATCTATAGGAATTGTTTGTAATGACCTGAACTATTAAAAGTGAAATTTCCTTTTTGATTTAATTAAATTTATTTTTTCAAAAAATGTATATAGAAAACTCATGCACTCCATTTGTTTTTGTAACGCCCCGACCCTAGTTACCCAGAGTCGATGTATTATTATGTAACATTGGCATGATCACAAAAGATCATGTCTCGAAAGACCGATTAGTTTAGTAGCCTTGGAAACACTAGATACATTTATAAATGTTATATTACATCCTAATGTAAAAAATTACAATAAAATAGTCTCCATTTTCCACACTCATATCCCCTTTAGACTATCCCTGCAGGTCATTCCTAAAATACTTCTTCACATCCTGGAAAAATTAAAACATTGAAAGGGGTGAGTTCAGATGCTCAGTAAGGATAAAATATAGCGGAAGCTTTCATAAATAAACATAAACATTTAAGGCAATGTATAACTAAAAAATGCCTTTTAAACATGAACTTCAACATAATATGGCAAAAGTAAAATGAAATAATGCCATTAACTTATTCACATGGATATTCTACTGGTCGAATAATCACATGCAATATCAATAACCACTTTCATAATGATGGAATGCGTAATGCCAGACTATCATAAACACGTAGCCAAGGTCTCGTGCCAAGACTACAAATAATATTTTGTCAAGGCCTCATTCCAAGACACTAGTTTGTCTCATGAGACCTGCCGATGCATCGAGGAGCTATATCGGGCTCCACCCGTCACTTATTAAGTATAATTAATTCCTCATATGAACAAGTTTAAACATATCATAAACCATTAAATAATCGTATCACATGAAAAATTCATAAAGGAAACATAAAATTTCCACATTTCAATCCAAATATATCAATTCAACACATTGATATAATAAAAAAACACTTTCAAAACCATTTTCAATAAAAGAAAATTAAAACATTGTATTTATTTTTCATTTAAAAAAGGTTATGGCTTGTAGAGGAAGCCGAAACTCAAATAATGGTCACGGCGGCGGAGAAGTCGTTGTCGTCGCATACGTACAAAAAAAATATTCCTTTTTTCATTTAGTAAAAACACTTCGTATAAAAATATTCCTTTTGAATAAAAGTAAAATTCAAAGGGGTTTATACACCTTATAAAGGAATGTTGTGTATAAAACCAAATATGCCTCAATGAAAGGAGATTGAGACGAAGTCCCTTATAAGGATCATTTTTTAGATAAAATAGATCTATTATGTGTATTCACTATATGTACACATAAAAAAGTACAAATAAAAGATAGGACATAATAATATAATGACATAATTTGAAAGTATGAGATTAACCCAAAGAACAGAAATTGGGTTAAGAATTTTCCTTACCTTGTGTCCGACTTGACTCTACCGTTCTTTGACCTCCTGAATAATAAACTAGATTTAATCTCTAATTTCTTAAGAACCTTTTTCAAGTTCATTATCCCTTTTATATCACTTATTAAAATGTTACGAAAATTATGTAGTCATTTAAGTTAATAACGGTCGTTTTGTCGATCATTGGTACTTGAGTCCACAATAAAATTCTTATAATTACATGTTGTTTATGTGGTAGAATATCCATTATCTCCGGAATTATATTCATGACGTGGGTATCATATATATCCTATATATCCAGTATATACATGCATTTATAATATTACATAACATTTAGAGGTAAGAAATGAAATGCAGCGTTGATGGAGACGGTAAGCCGTACGTACGCATGAACTCTACTTTAGTTTCTATTTCGTATTTAATGGAATGAAATCATAATTATATAAAGGTATACTATAATTACAGTATAATATAATGTATAATACCATTTACTCCATCCTTTATACATCCCACATATGGAATTAACGATTCAAATCACTTTGAGGGGGCGGTAGTCCGCACTTCCTAAAATGAAATTATCGCGTTTACCCATAATGGAAATTATAAAGGTATGCCATAAATGAAAAATACAGAATAATAAGGAAAACAAAAAAACAATATATATCATATATAAATATAGTGACATCCTAATGGCCACCATGAGAGGTGTTAAAAGAATATTGAACAATCATCGTTTCGTGAGGCAGAAATTCGCCAACCATAGAAACAGTATGTTTTTAACAATTAGACAAAGGTGTGTGTAAGTTTAAATCAAATAATTCTCATAAAAACATCATAGTATATTTAATATACTGTTGTTGTTTCAAAATAAAGGAATAAAAATAGTTTAAGGGGATGTAGAAGCAAAATAAAACAAAATAACATAAGAGAAGACATTACCTTAAAATCGGGTAACTCTTTTTGATTTGAGCCAAAAGCTTCCTTGGGAAGAATTCTGCCCAAATTGAGGTTTCTAAGAGTAAGAGAGGGAAGTTTAGAGAGTATTTTGTCAGCGTTTGGCCGATCCAAAAGGCTTTGAAGGTGTGAATAAGGTGGTAGTTGTGGGGGCCTTTTATAAGAGGAGAGGAAGGGCACTCTTGGAAAGTCGTGAAATGTTACTTTATTATATAATGAGTTTTGGATTTTAAAGGTCCCACACTTATATATTTCGTGGATAAGGTGATAAGAGTTATAAATATACTCATACAATAGGTTTTCGACAAGTGTATGTCTTATAGTTTATATTATCTTTTCATTTTATTTAAATCATTAATTAATGAGGTAATCACTGTATCATCATGGTGTCATAAAAAATATAATTTATTTAATGTCTAAAAATTATAAAAAAATTATCATGATGTAGGAAATAGTTTTGGCTTCCAAATGAATATTTATAGTCGAAAAGTTACCTTATATAACCCCATGTAATAATTGTTTTAGTAAAACAACTCATGTTTGTGACAATTTTATTTTAACATTAAATAAAAAGTTTTTAATGACATTTTCCTACCAAAGTGGATCCATGGGGTCCCCAAGTTGACCCATGGATTTTCTAGGTCGTCCATGACTCATCCAATAGGGGTAGGACAAGTGTAAGGTTATTTTAATATTTTTATAATATCATTTTTACCGTAAATTTCACTAATTACCTTTAATCACGATTAATAAAACTTAAAAGTTACTATTCACCAAAAAATTATTTTAATCCCATTGAACCACATTTTACTTCCTAATGACAACCATGTCTGTCTGATTTTTTAAAATCAAATCACAGAAGTGGTAATGTTTCATTTAAATGAAAAATTAGTTTTTAACTACCACTTAGTGGTTTCACTATTAATCAAAAATTGATGTTTTTCAGAACAATGGAAAAATTTCATCCTAAGATATAATTGATATTCCGAATTCAAAAATGATGTCTATTTTACAAAATTCCAAACATATAAGTTGAATTAATTAATTTTATAATTAATTCCCGTTGTCACAACAAATAGCGTGTTTTTAAGAAACAATATATATCAAAAGATTGACAATTGTTTATGTCTAATTTCAAAGTGAAATTATTTCTAATGAACACCATTGGATAAAATGGTAAAAATATATTCTAATTATACTTTAAAACCACTCAATAGTATAATCTATAACTATAAATTATTTTGATTAAAAAAGTTGTTTTTAAGTAATTTTCACTATTCATAAAAAATTGGATGTTCTCAGAAAAATACCAAAAATTCAACATAGGCTAATTTCGATATTACGAATCCAAAAATGAAGTCCATTTTTAATGATAAAATTTATAAAATTTCAAAAAGTAGCTATTAATTTTCATAACGGCTACTTTGAATGGTTGTGGTGTGTGTTAGAACTCGATGTTGTGTATAACACACACTACTGTATTATTCAAAGAGAAGCATACCATGGAAGCTCGGGGTGTTACATTCTCCCCTCCTTCAATAAATTTCATCCTCGCAATTTGAATTTTTTTTCTTTGAAAATAAAAGGTTGAAAATTGAAAATACCTTTGTGGAAAACCCACATCGGAAATAAGGTTAATTAAATTTAGCCTTAACAAGAGGGAAAGGGAAATGAAAAAGTCACCACCCAATTATGATCTCGATAAGGAGTACATTGGTGGAAATTAGAGACATATAATTGGAGGGAAAACGTAATTATTGGTACGGAGTGATTGGGGTCATCAATCACAAACATGTGTAAAATTGAGGGCCTCAAAGCCTTCAATCTATGTTGATTTAAAATATTATCAGTTCAACAAGACATAAGGTATTAGGATAACACATTTTTTGTTTTAATATCCCTTTACTAAAGTTTAAGAATTAATTTATTCATAGAATAAGAGATAGGTATATATATATATATTTATCCTTGACAAGTAGAGTTTCAACATTCAACTAATTTCTACCACAAACGCATCTTTCACTCAAAAAGATAATAGAACTCAAAAATATTATATTTATCCTAATCGTACAAGGTTCAAAAAATTAACACATATTATTTAGATTAAGAAAACTATTTTCTAATAACCAGGGACTTCCTGTAGGCTAGTGGTAGGTAATAAAGGCCTGTCGGACTATGGTTGTGGGTTTGATTACTGCAGCTTTGTCCGACGCGACATGTTATCCCCCGACCTACAGGTTTTCCTTTTCCTAAAACTATAGTATTATAATATTCCAAAAATAATATTCAGAAATGTTTTAACCTTAAACAATACTATCCAAGGTTCAACGTAATCCATTCCAACCTTTATAGTTATCCAAAATACTTCTGTCCAACTCACAGTCCAAATTTTATAAGGAAGGTAAACATAATGAAGATCATTTTTTCCACATAACAACATGTGAACACCTTCATCATGTATTCTCTTAAAACACTAAAACATCCTGAATTACCATAAATCCTTATTGATTACATTGATGATCCTTTATTCCTTATAGAATACTAGATATACTCCTTCTATCCAAAAATGTATACAAATCATTAATCAGATTCAAGGAAGTTAAGAATATCCAATATTATTTATCCAAATCAATCATGTATTATTCCAAAATCACTATCTCTGTATCAGAACTATATTATGGTTTATCTTTCTCTCAACCATATATTTTCCAAAAATTTAACCTCCTGTGGAGTAACTTTTCTTGGTTCCACAAAATCTCAAGTCCTTGATGAAATAGTACTGCAGTACAATCCTTATATACTCCATAATTATTATAACCAGTACATCATTGATACAACACTCAAATGACAAAATTCTTTAATAACAACATAAGAACTCTAATAATTCCTCCTCATCTGTGGTAGTATTATAACTTGATTATTATCCAATAACATCATTTGTGGCATACTCTGATTATTTGGACATTGGTTTGCGTAGTGTCCCCACTCCTTGCAGATGAAGCATTGTACATTTGAATCCTTTTTCTTACCCTTTTAGTCAAGAACATGGTGTCCTTTTTCTCCACACTTATAACAAACTCCCATTCCCTTCAGGCAAGTTCTAAGGTGTTTCTTCCCACAGTTATGACATATTGGAAAATTCTTCTTTTACCTCGTCCCTTTATCAATCATTCTCTCTTCCATTCTTTTCTTCTCTTTCTTCCCTTCAAATCCACAAGACTTAGATAATTCTTTACTTATCTTATTAGCACATGATACTATTTCTTCATATGTTGAGAACACATGGGAGACTATTTCCCTTCTAAAGGTAGTCTTAATACCGTGAAAGATATGATCCTTCTTACTCTTTGGATCATACGGATTGATGGAGTTCATATTCCTTCTACTGGGTGCCATTTCTATACAATGGAATAGTGTAGGTTAGTTTATGAATTGAAATGAAAAATTCCAAACATGTAAAATACTTAATGTAAATTGAATGGTTTATGGATATAATCCATAATCATAAAAAAAAATTTCTTTGAGGAATTATATACTCATAAACCCTTCATAATGATTTGTAAAAAAATGATAATTATCCTAAGCATATCCCCTAGGAGTATCGTAACCAAGAGTGCAGCAAGGCCCGTTGTCGTGCACCAGTTCTCGTTTGAGTCTAGCTCAAAGCGGTGTTTTCGGGTTTTACCCCTAGGTACATCTGTGACAGAGCCACCTCTACCTGCTCATATCCAGATAGGGATGCATTTCTCATAAAACTCATAAAATCTCTATAATACCAAAATTCTAGGATGTTCTTCTATACTAATCCTCAAAGTCTATCTTTGGGATATGTGCTCTAATCAGAGTTTATCTAAATATGGCTTCCAAGGTTAGTACTAAACTACCTATGATACCAACTGTAATGCCCCGACCCTAGTTACCCAGAGTCGGTGCATTATTACGTAACATTGGCATGATCACAAAAGATCAAGTCTTGAAATACTGATTAGTTTAGTAGCCTTGGAAACACTAGATACATTCATAAATGTTACATTACATCATAAAGTGAAAAACTACAATAACATAGTCTCCATTTTCCACACTCATATCCCCTTCAGACTATCCCTACAGGTCATTACTAAAATAAGTCTTCACATCCTAGAAAAAATAAAACATTGAAAGGGGTGAGCTCATATGCTCAGTAAGGATAACAATATAGCGGAATCTTTCATAAATAAACATAAACATTTAAGGCAATGTATGACTAAAAAAATCCTTTTAAACAAGAACTTCAACATAATATGGCAAAAGTAAAATGAAATAATGTCATTTAATTATTCACATGGATATTCTACTGGTCGAATAATCACATGCAATATCAATAACCACTTTCATAATGATGGAATGAATAATGAAATAATATCATAACCACGTAGCCAAGGCCTCATGAAAAACTACAAATAATATTTTCTCAAGGCCTCGTGCCAATACACTAGTTTGTCTCATGAGACCTGCCGATGCATCGAGGAGCTATAGCGGGCTCCACCCGTCACTTATTAAGTCCAATTCATTCCTCATATGAACAGGTTTAAACATATCATAAACCATAACATAATCGTATCACAAAAAACATGCATCAAGGAAACATAACATTTCCACATTTCAATCACAAGATATCAATACAACACATTGATATAATAAAAAAAACACTTTCAAAACCATTTTCAATAAAAGAAAATTAAAACTTTATATTTATTTTTCATTTAAAAAAAGTTGTGGCTTGTAGAGGTAGCCGAAACTCAAATAATGGTCACGGCGGCGGAGAAGTCGTTGTCGCCGCATACGTACAAAAAAACATTCCTTTTGTCGTTTAGTAAAAATGCTTCGTATAAAACGATTCCTTTTGAATAAAAGTAAAAGTCAAAGGGGTTTATAAACCTTATAAAGGAATGTTGTGTATAAAACCAAATATGCCTCAATGAAAGGAGATTGATACGAAGTCCCTTACAAAGATTATTTTTTAAATAAAATATATCTATTATGTGTATTCACTATAGGTACACATAAAGAAAGTACAAAAAAAAGATAGGACATAATAATATAATGACATAATTTGAAAGTATGAGATTAACCGAAATAACAGAAATTGGGTTAAGAATCTCCCTTACCTTGTGTCAAACTTGACTCGACCATTATTTAACCTCCTGAATAATAAACTAGAGTTAATATCTACTTGCATAAGAACCTTTTTCAAGTTCATTATTCCTTTTATATCACTTATTATAATGTTACGAAAATTATGTAGTCATTTAAGTTAATAACGGTCGTTTTGTCGATCTTTGGTACTTAAGTCAACAATAAACTTCTTATAATTACAAGTTGTTTATGTGGTAGAATATCCATTATCTCCAGAATTATATTCATGATATAGATATCATATATATCCTATATATCCAGTATATACATGCATTTATAATATTACATAACATTTAGAGGTAAGAAATGAAATGCACCGTTCATGGAGACGGTAAGCAGTACGTAAGAATGAACGCTACTTTAATTTATATTTCATATTTAATGAAATGAAATCATAATTATATAAAGGTATACTATAATTACAGTATAATATAATTTATAATACCATTTACTCCATCCTTTATACATCCCACATATGGCATTAACGATTCAAATAACTTTGAGGGGGCGGTAGTCCGCACTTCCTAAAATGAAATTATCGCGTTTACCCATAATGGAAATCATAAAGGTATTACATAAATGAAAAATAAAGAATAAAAAAAACATAAAAAATAATATATATCATATATAAATATAGTGACATCCTAATGGCCACCATGAGAGGTGCTATAAGAAGATTGAACAATCATCGTTTTGTGAGGCAGAAATTCACCAACCACAGAAACAGTATGTTATTTAACCATTAGACGAAGGTGTGTGCAAGTGTAAATAAAATAATTCTCATAAAAACATCATAGTATATTTACGATACTAGTGTTGTTACAAAATAAAGTAATAAAAATAGTTTAAGGGGTTGGAGAAGAAAAATAAAACAAAATAACATAAGAGAAGACAATACCTTAAAATCAGGTAACTCTTTTTGATTTGAGACAAAAGCTTCCTTGGGAAGAATTCTGCCCAAAGTGAGGCTTTAAAAGTAAGATAGGGAAGTTGAGAGAGTATTTGGGAAGAGGTTGGCTGATCCAAAAGGCTTTTAAGGTGTGAATACGGTGGTAGTGGTGGGGTCCTTTTATAAGAGGAGAGGAGGGGCACTCTTGGAAAGTCATGAAATGTTACTTTATTATATAATGAGTTTCGAATTTTAAAGGTCCCAAAATTATATATTTAGAGAATAATGTGATAAGGGTTCCAAATATACTCATCCAATAGGTTTTTGAATAGTGTAAGTCTTAGATTTTATATTATCTTTTCATTTTGTTTAAATCATTAATTAATGAGGTAATCGTTGCATCATCATGGTGTCATAAAAAATTTAATTTATTTAATGCCTAAAAATTATAAGAAAATTATCATGATGTAGGAAATAATTTTGGATTTCCAATGAATATTTATAGTCTAAAAGTTACCTTATATAACCCCATGTAATAATTTTATTTGTAAAACAACTCATGTTTGTGACAATTTTATTTTAACAATAAATAACAAGTCTTTAATGTCATTTTCCTACCAAAGTGGCTCCATGGGGTCCCTAAGTTGACCCATGGAATTTCTTGTTCGTCCCTGACTCATCCAATAGGGGTAGGACAAGTGTAAGGGTATTTTAATATTTTTATAATATCATTTTTACCTTAAATTTCACTAATTACCTTTAATCGCAATTAATTAAACTTAAAAGTTACTATTCACCAAAAAATTATTTTAATACCATTGAACCAAATTTTACTTCCTAATGAAAACCATGTATGTCGGATTTTTGAAAATAAAATCACAGAAGTGGTAGTGTTTCGTTTCAACGAAAAATCCGTTTTTAACTAACACTTAGTGGTTTCACTATTCATCAAAAATTGAAGTTTTTCAGAACAATGCCAAAATTTCACCCGAAGCTATAATTGATATTACGAATTCAAAAATGATATATATTTTACAAAATTCAAAACATATAAGTTTCATTAATTAATTTTATAATTAATTCCCGTTGTCACAACAAATAGCGTGTTTTTAAGAAACAATATATATTAAAAGATTGACAATTGTTTATGTCCAATTTCAAATTGAAATTAATTCTAATGAACACCATTGGATAAAATGGTAAAAATATATTATAATTATACTTTAAAACCACTCAATTGTATAATCTATCACTATAAATTATTTTGATTAAAAAAAGTTGTTTTTAAGTATTTTTCACTATTCATAAAAAATTGGATGTTCTCAGAAAAATGTCAAAAATTCAACATAGGCTAATTTCAATATTCCTAATCCAAAAATTAAGTCCATTTTGAAAGAGAAAATTTATAAAATCTCAAAAAGTAGGTATTACTTTTTATAACAGCTACTTTGAATGGTTGTGGTGTGTGTTAGAACTTGATGTTGCGTACAACACACGCTACTGTATTATTAAAAGAGAAGCGTACCATGGAAGCTCGGGGTGTTACAGTTTTCTTATATCCAGTTGGATTAAAACAAACATTAAGTATCATTACCAATGATAATATAGCCGTTGAATGGTGATCACATAACTATTATAAATATAGGTTCTTAGCAAATCATTTTGACATAGAAAAAGTTGGTGATGACCTCAACTAGTAGGATTGTTCCTTATCAATCCCATTTATCGGAGCTTCTGAGGGAGATTTCATTTTTGGGATTTGCCCCAGACCAATCTCAAGGTAATATCCAACAACATAAGCATGAGTGAAACCATTTACAAGGGAAATTCAATCTCATAAAGATCACAACCCGAAGCATTTTCACTGAATGGCCCCATGAAAGCCCCACCATCACACACATTACTCTTAGGGAATATGCTGATGTTATAAATGGATATGTATTAAGACCCTATAATTATGATTATACACATTAATGTTTTATAGAATAATGAATATAATTTTTTTATTATTGTTTTTAAACCACAAATAATGTTTTTGGTTAATATTAAAATTTAATTAGGAAATATATTTTGATGAATTAATAAATAATATTTTAATAAAATATTATTATTATATTACAATTATTAAATATAATTTATCATATAATTTTTGTGAGGACAAATGAAATTTTTATTATGGTTTACAAATTATTTTTTTCAAAAACTGTCAATTTTAAATAAAAAATGGTTTTTATTTTAAAAGTTAAAATTGGAATATTTAGAAAATTATTTAGATAAAATTTATATTATTTTTTCAATCATGATGTAGAAATTATCCAATTGTTAATTTTTCATAATTTTCAAAGCCAATAGAATTTTTGGGTAAAAATTAAAAACCATATAACTATACAGGGTGTTTTAAGAAATCCTAAATGCCCAATAGTGACATTATGAATGCTACAAAAGTAATATCCAGCCAAATATATGTTTTAGATTTAAAATAACGTTATTTTATATTTGTTTGACTTATTTTATAAATCCTCAATGAATCATCCAAAATGTATAATATATTTTATGATTTTTAATTCATTTATTTAATAACGTGACTCACCTCCACATACTAAAGGCTAATATTTTAATATATTAAACCCTTGGCCCTATATAATAATTTTTTTCTACTCATATTTTTCAAAAACCATGGGAAGGATTGTGGTTTAAAATATTTAATTATATAGATTCCAAAACCTATGTTTGTGAAATATTAAAGTGTTCCCCTCTGATTTACAAAATAACCCCACCCAAAATCCCACTTATCTTCACTCAAAATACTCATAGAACGTCCTTACACTTTTCTACCCTCTATAGAATCCTCCCAAGGTTCCCCAATCACTCAACAATCCCCTCTTCATGCTTTTTAAGTCACACATTCAAGTTAGGGTTTCTTCCATTCTCATTTTTATCCACACCTCCTTGTATTGTTACACCCATTAATTTTCATTTAAAAATAATGGGGTATATTTTAAAACCTCCCCCATACTTCCCTTATTGTGTTTTAATGATGACAGACACCTTTATCTCTCATTAATCCCTCTCATGTACACCCATTACCATGTCAAAATTTCGTAAGAGTTATTCCATTTCTCCTCTTTCGTCATGTTTATTTATTATGTCACAACTTTTATATCCAAATTCCTTACATTGGGAAATGTATTTATATGACCTTATTACATTCAATTTCATTTATATTTTATTAGATACCCCTTCCACTATTATTAACCCTTTTTATGAATTTTTATGCCTCACTGTTAGGTTGTAGAAATTGAACCATGATTTTCCATGCCAAAATCACAGTGTAGTGAATACCATACCCATTCCTCTATCATGGGTATTAAAATTTAGGCACATATAACTTTTTTTTGAGGAAATAAGTGTATTTATTCCAGACTTATTGATTTTGGAATGAATTATTATGAATAATGATTTCATTTTTTATGATTTATATGGCACACATAAGCATGAGAATGAAGTAAAAGGGATAAGTTCACCCATAACTATATATCACTCCAATGCATTGGATAATTTTTAGTATATAGATACATCATGTTGGGACATGGTTTTACCTAATTAAATTATGGTCATTTTTACGCTATAATGTCTTGGCAATTTAGCCTTGACCTATGATGAAATGTTTTAAGTTTTTGCCACATTTCCATGTTATGAATATCATGTTATATCATGCTTTATGATTCCTGATCCTTTATGACTCAATGATAGGCCATTCCAATCATATATTATTATCTTATTGTTATTCCATGTTTACTCCCATAATATGATTTATATCCCACCCCTTTTTTATGCATGTCCTTGGGTTATCCCATCCAATGTTAAGTACTGGAGAATGTTGTGGTCATGTGAAATAATTTTACAATATCAATGTTGTATTTCATGTTTCATGTTTTTAGGTAATGTACCTAATTTCCACAGACATAATAATTATTGATATTTCGGGTTGTATTTAGTGTAATTTTATGTAATTAATTCATGTATGAATGTAATAAATATAATGGGGTTTCTCTTGCTTATCAAAGACTATGACCGCTCAGTTCACTACCATCAAATCATTATATAATGAAATTGATTTTTTATGGTGCATATAGCTTAACCTTATCTATCCACCCTATAAGAAAAAAGATGTATTTAGATCCTTGGAACAAAATTTTTGGTACAATATGACAAAGAAGATTTCAAAATATACATCCAGATGTATCATATGTCAGTATGTGAAGGCAGACATGAAAAAATCTAATGGGATGATGCAACCATTACCCATACCTACATGAAAATGGGAAACATCACTGTTGACTTTTTCACAAGTCTTTCTATGAAATATATAAGAAACAATTCAATCTTGGTTATGTTGGATCATATTATAAAGACTGCACATTTCATTTCAATTCAACAGTATTTCTCATTAGATCATATTGCATGGATATATATTAGATAAGTGGTGAGGCTACATGGTGTACCACTATCGATTGTATCTGATTGAGATCCAAGACTCACCTTTAAGTTGTGAAAGAGTCTCCCAAATTCTCTAAATATAGAGTTAAACTTCATCACATCCTATCACCCTCAAACTAATAGCCAATCTAAGGGGACTATCCAGACACATGAGGACATGTTGAGAGCATGATCAATAGACTTCAAAGGATTATGGGATAAACATATTCTTCTAGTTCAGTTCTCTTACAAAAATAGTTTCAACTTAAGCATCCAAATTTCTCCCTATTAACACATTTATGGGAAGAGGTGTAGAAGACCTGCATGCTAGGATGAAGTT
Source organism: Viscum album (assembly GCA_963277665.1). Lineage (NCBI taxonomy): Eukaryota > Viridiplantae > Streptophyta > Magnoliopsida > Santalales > Viscaceae > Viscum > Viscum album. Next base: position 1,376,720,803 of record OY728138.1, on the reverse strand, counting down.
AGTGAACGAAAACTGTTATGTCCTGAAATGGTCATGGAAATGGTGGAGAAGGTTAAGACCATTCAATTTCACATTAAGGATGCTAAGAGTAGATTGAAAATTTATGTTGAAAATAATTTAAAAGACCTTGAGTATGATTTTGGAGACATGTTATTCCTCCACACATCTCTATGAAAGAGAGTAACAAGATTTTGGAAGAAGGGAAAGATCATTCCATGATACATCGACCCTTTTGAGGTCCTTGATCGCTTAGAGCAGTAGCCTTCCAAACAAAACTCCCTCCTAAACTATCTCAAGTACATGATGTATTCCATGTATACCTCTTGAAAAAGTACATACCAAACCCCTATCATGTTCTAAATCTAAAGGTGGTACCATTAGATTATGACCTCTATTATGAAGAGAAGCTAATGCAGATCTTATATTTTAGAGAAAAAGCTGTATGGAATTAGACAATGAACTTGGTCAAAGTGTTGTGGAGAAACCACATGTTTGAAGAAGCAACATGGGAATCATGGGAGGTGATGAAATATAGTTTCCCTCATCTGTTTTAATATAGAAAATGAAAATTTCAAGGGAGAAATTTCTTAATGGGGGAATATTGTAACGATGAAAACTACTATAAGTAATCATCATTATTATATATTTATTCAAATGATATAAAACATGATACCAAGGATCCTGTGAACAAATCATCTCAAGGACTAGGGAGTCTAAAATAGTGAAGACCAAGGGCGTCCCCATGAATTAGCTTCACAGCCTCAGGCTTCAAGGAGGACACATTGTGAATGCAGGTGACATTGGAACTAAATATAGAAAGTGAACCAATGTAGTCCACGACTTTATTACCCTCTCTCAATATATGTGTAACCTGAATATTTCTCCTCATTAAATCTTTAAATCTAATTATGGTGTACATAACCAACCCTATGTTTAAGCCCCTATACAGTAGGGTGTCATGGATGATCTTTGAGTCAGTTTCCACATGGGAGATTTCAATATTGTTCTGATTACACAGATTGAGCCTGGTGAGAAGAGCTTTGGCTTCTGCCTGAAGAAAATTTCCATTAATGAAGTGGGCCATGAATTCAGGGATCACAATCCCTCATTCATTACGAACCAATCCTCCTCCTCGCATGGTACCCAAGATTAAAGATCCATATGTGTTTAGATTAAAACCATTTGCTGGAGGACTCTATCTTACTCATTACCCCTGCATTCTGTCCATGGGAGGAGCCAGGTCGGGGCCACCCTACAACATCCTCAGGGAGGTGGATTCCTGTCAGTTCTTGAGCAGGGAGACCATATCAACAAGCAGGAATTTTATTCTCACAATGATGGACCTCCCATTATATTTAGTCCCCTCAAATCTCACTATGTTGTGGGCCTTCCAGAGGAACCATCACCCAGCACTGAGGACCATAGAAAGCAATATCCTACAAACTACTATATGTGAAATTTTCATTTTGATTTAATTAAATGTCCAATTTTCAAAAATGGATATAGAGAAGACATGAACCATGTTTGTGTTATTATATCCAATTTTATTTAAATTACCATTATGAATCATTATCGTTGATAATATAGTCCCTGAATGGGGATCACATGGCTACTAAAAATATAGGGTTTTAACAAATCCGTTTGACATAGACAAAGGAAGTGATGGCATCAACCAGTGTGATCATTCCCTAAGAAGCCAATTTACTAGAGCTTATATGGGAGATATTATTTCAGGGATTCTCCCAAGACCAATCCTAAGATGAGATTAAACAACTTAATCATGAACGAAACAATGTATGAGATAAGTTCATGCTCTTTGAGATTACGTCCAAAACCATGTTTGTCGAACAACCCCATGAAAACCCCACCATCGAACACCTTACTCTTAGGCTACATGATGGTGTAATAAATGAATATTTATCAAGAACCAAGCAATATGATTATGTGTATTATTTTTGTTGAAAATCATTAATATACTTTAATATTATTATTATTTTTAAAGTAGAAATACTATTTTTTTGGTTAATATTCAAATTGAATTAAGAAATATATTTTTAGAAATTAATAAATAATAGTTCTATAAAATATTATTATTAAATTAATTTCATTAAATATAACTGATCATATAATTTTTATGTGGGAAAATATAATTTTTATTAAGGTTTAAAAACTGTTTTTCTCAAAACTCACCAACTTTCAATAAATGACAGATTTTATTTTAAAAGTTAAAATTAACATATTTAAAAATTATTTGAATAAAATGAATATTATTTCTGTTATTAGGACATCTAAATTATCCCATAATGAATTTTTCAAAATATTCCAAGATAGATGAATTTCATGGGTAAAAATTAGATACCATATAAAGATATTGGGTTTTTTATGACATCATAATGGACCAATTGTGTTTTAATAATCACTATAAATGGTATATTTGGCCAAATATATGTTTCAAATTTAAAATAATGGGATTTTATACTTTTTAACTTATTTTATAAAGCCTTAGTTAATCCTCCGAAATGTATAATATATTTAATGAATTTATATTCATTTCTTTAATAATATGAATCACCCCCACATAATCAAGGGTATTATATTAATATCCCTGGCCTTTGGACATATATAATAATCCTTTCCACTCCTATTTGGCAAAAACCATGGGCAAAAAATCTGTGAAGGTTTGGGATTTTGGATATTTAATTATATAGATTCCAAAATATAGGTTTGTGAAATATTAAAGAATTCCCCTCTCATTTCCTATATAAATCCACCCAATATCCCACTTATTTTCACTAAAAATCTTTGTATAACGTTCTTACTCTTTAATCTCCTCTCAATAATCCTCCCATGGTTCTCAAAGCTATCAAGAAGCCCCTCTTCATGATTTTGAAGTCACACACTCAAGTAAGGGTTCCTTCAATTCTCATTTTTATCCAAGTTTCCTTATAAAGTTACCCCATTTTATTTTCATTTAAAAATGATGGATTATGTTTTTCACGTCCCCCATACTATCCTTATTATATTTTAATGATGATAGAAAATTTTATCTCTAATTAATTCCTCTCATGTACACCTGTTACCATGCAGAAATTTAGTAAGAGTTATTCCATTTCTTCTCATTCTTCAAGTTCATTTATTATGTTACCCTTATATTTAAAAAGTCATTACATTTTTGAATGTATTTATATGAACCTATTACTTTCAATTTCATTTATAAATTATTAGATACACCTTTCACTCTCATCAACACTTTTTATGATTTTTTTTACGCCATTATGCTACCAAAATTGGATCATAATTTTCCTTGCCAAAATCATCGTGTAGTGAATACCATACCCATTATTCTATCAAGGGTATTAACCATTATAAACATATACCATTTTATAGAGGACATACATATATTTATTCAACACTACATGATCCTGGAATGAATTATGATGAATAATAAATCCATGTTTTATGATCTATGTGGCACACTTATGAATGAGAATGAAATGAAAGGGCAAAGTGCGCCTAAAATTATATAGTAATCCAATGAATTGAGTAATGTTTTGTATCATGATATGTCATGTTGGGATAGGGGTTTACCTAATTACATTATGGGACTCTTTCCACTATGATGTCTTGGTAGTTTATCCTTGACCCATGATGTCGTTTTTAAGTGGTTTTAACATTTCCATGTTATGAATATCACATTATATCTTCCTTTATGAATCATGTTCCTTTATTCCACACTTATATTCCTCTACTAACATGTATTATTATCTTCATTTTATTACATGTTTACTCCCTTACATGGATTTATATTTAACACCCATTCTTATGTATGCTCTCATGTTATCCCATGAAATGTTAAGTACGAAGGAACGTTGTGGTCATGTAAATGAGATTTCCAATAATGATGTTGTATTTCATGTTTTAAGTTTTTATGTAATTTAAATAATTCCCAAATACACTAGAATTGTAGACATTTTGGGTTGTATTAAGTTTAATTTTATACAATTAATTCATGTAATGAATGTAATAAAAAGAACAGGGTTGTTGTTTTGTTTTTCTTCTAGGGTAGGTTGAGAACCTTCCATTCCTCATGTGGATGCTTGAAAAGGAAGTCCCAAGACAGTTCATGATGGTTGATGGAGTTCACCTCACTAGCCCCTAGGATGAAAAAATAGTGGTGTAGAGATTCCACCCACTATGACAGTTCAACAATCAGAATGTGTGTGATGAAATTCCAAATATATCTCCATGCTTTAATGTGCATGATCCAGTTCTCCTTTGAAACCTCTGAGTTATATTCTTCAAACTCTTCGGATGACATATGACTATATAAATAAAATAACACCAATATATTATTACATGGATTCACCAACTTAAATCCTTTGGGTATGAGCTGCTGGATAACATTCCTTGAAAATAGTCCCTCAGATTCCCCTACTGGTCATGCAACCTCTTCTTTGTCCCCCATAGATGCCACTGCTAGAATCTATAGAGTAGGAAAGTCCAACACTTCCTCCTAATTCTACTAAAACGAAGTCATGATTGCTACCTCCACCATTTCAAATTTCGTTCTAATGGTTGCCTCAGGTGGTGTAACCACCATCAGTTTTGTCACGACATATTCTTCATCTATTCCTGTTCTAGGTGCTCTCTTGATCCCTTCCACTGATGGGATGATCATAGTCATTCCCTTTGTTAGAAACTCTATGATTTGAATGACCACCATAGTATCCACGACCATTTCCTATGGGATAAAAACATCCTCTTTTTCCATGTAGAACCAGGACACTATTAATGAAAATTTTGGTATTGGTGCATGATCTTTTCGAACATCCATTCCAATAATATTCCATTCATGAATAAAAAGGAAAAGTGAAAGGAGATAAGGGAGTAGAGGATAAATATACTTATGAGAATTTATCACAATGTCTATAAACTCTGGGAGGTTCATAGGTAGTCCCCTAGTAAAATTTACCCGTACAACCACTGTATAAGTTATATGAAACATTGATGGCTGGATTCTCATAGCCACAACATCAAGGAGGGACACAAAACATCCCCAATAAAGGGTTGTGATCCCATTAACCCCATTTTTATCACCTCCTCAGACATCCCCCTCCTCTGTGTTTGAATCCTTTTCAAGTGAAAAATGGAGTTTTAAAATAGTTCTAAAAAAGGATATATCCACATAACATAAGATCCAGATATTTACCTAGTCTCTAATAGTTATTCCCCCATGGGAGAGACTTGTAAGACATCACTTCTCTAGGAATCGTTTTAGTCGTCTAGAATAGGCACACACACAGACAACTCTACTGTCAAGAGTCGTGGAGTACAATCAATTTCAGTGAAACCCTCACTCGATCGATCAAGGGACACACAATGAACTAAGAATGCACTAGGTCCGCTATCTTTACTGCATATCACTCTTCCTCATCTCGGGACAGATGAAATCCATCTTTGGCATGACCAATCCCATCGATACATATCATATATCTGTTAGGCTACTTTTATATCCCATGAGTGTCATAAAACATCTGATAGACATCCCAGTTGTCAAAGGGTTCAATAAATATAGAATCACTGGGAATATCCATGAAATGGAACCGCTTCCCGAAACTTTGAAGAATCACCTCAGTACTACCCCAGAGGGATCCCTTTCTTCCCGTGACTACATTCCCAAGGGTTCTAGGCCTGATGCTTCAGATATTTCCCTATTAATTCCACCTATTTAGGTCCATGAACTAATGAACCCACTACTTATACCCTACCCACTGGGCCAGTTCTACAACCATTGTGTGTACCGATCACCATTCAACCTTCGACCCACTATTTAAGGGCTAACGCTTAATTAGGCAGAGTGGTCTACTGCCTCAACATGACCCTAGGGTACGATGTCTCCCAAATCTACACATATCCATGGATGATTCTAGGCTCAGATGTAAGTGGTGGAAACTCATTATGCATATTCCTATCCTCACACATGAACAAGTAATAGGTATTCAAAAAACTAATGGCTGGAACTTCCGTCACAACAATGTGTACAACTTCGGTGTTAGAAACTACATGCATTTGAACTTCATCACACACCATTTTGGGTTTTATGGCACGTAGATTGGATCAGAGTTAACCCTCACCACTAGTACCCCCACCACAGAAGACCAAGATATACGATCTTTATTCAATGGTCCCTATAGAATCATTAGTAACCATCCACATTGAAAGGGGGAATGAGTCAAATATATAGTGGTCAGCCGACCCGATCTTCTCCAAAACATCCCCCAAACCCAACTTCAATGGGATACTCCATGTAATTTTCATGATCATCATATAGTAATCTATATTAGGAGGAGATACAGATTTTTGGTACTGATATCCACCCATGTGTACAACCACCCAACTATATAGAAAGTGGGGAGGCCCACACACACATAGAGGGGCATTCCCATTACTAATGTGGTGAAGTAACATGTACAAATAATCAAGTACTGGGATATCTAGATTGACACACTGGCCTATTTAGATAACTATATCTACTATGAAGGTTCTCTATTTCACCACATGTGTGCATCCCTCACAAGAATAATCCATAGAAAGATGAGAAAGGAGATGGACCATGTTATCCAAACAACTAGTTGAGCACCAGGATTGAGGATGTACCCCAATACATGAAACTAGATCACCTATAAAATCCAATGATAGGATCCCTATTTTTTATTCTATTATCCCTTAGTTCATGTGTGAAGTTTCATAGGCAGCTTCTCTACTGGCTCATATCCTTCAACTATCCCTGTACCTAGTTTGTTCAGGAAGGTTTTGAACCATTTCTAAAACTGGACACCTCTTATCCCTGGTCTCTCTTTGTTGGTTCCCCATAATGAATATAGAAGTTCCTTCTCTTGGGACAAAAACTTCTCCGGGTCATCCAAAAAAATTCTTTAGGGATGAACTCATCATACATCTCCCACAAAATTTGGATCCTAGAGATTTGATAAAGGTCCCATAGGCTGACCCCGTCCTCCCCATGATAAAAATGAAACATTTTGGTCCCCTATAACCATCTTCTCAGTAGCTTAGGTATGATATCCTAAGAGAGATAAACCTGACACTATGAATCCCATGTTACTTTTTAAAGCCCAACATTCTTTAATTATTTTTCAAACATAGTGCATGATGTGGATGCCTAGTAGGACCAGACCCACTCATCGGTGACATTTTTTCCCTGGCGTAAGTCCCATTTGTTGGTCCATCCTTTCAATGGATTCCCCAAACATTAAATGAGGGTCATATCATATGGTGGTGGGTATTTAACATCCTCAAGATTCATTCCATCAACACTATTGATGTGTTTATAGAGAACATCAGCTATAATTAGTATATGATCCTTCCATATGTGGACTACAATAATAGTTTTCCTCCCTAGTTTTTCATTGAACATATAAGCCAGTTCTTCTATGCTCACTATTGGGATAAGGACATCATCTATAAATCTAAATCCATAAAGAATCATCCTTTTTCACTTAAGGTAATCCCTTTGATACTCTTTCTATAGTTCCATAAGTGATTTTTGTTCCGAGGTTCTTCGAAAGATTTCCCCAATCATGATGTTTTTAAGAATTTCTTCCCTACGAGTGATGAAAAAAATTACTCCTTGAGTGGGCATTTTATTGAAGACCAGGTTTCTCTTTTTTTCTTGTTTGTAGAATCTTTTATGCGAAGGTCATTCATGATTCATATTCTCAAATATCTAGTTCACATACATTTCTTCATGAAGGGTGGGTCTGAAGAGTTTGATTCTCTAAGAAGCATTTTGGTAGTAGAGTTCAAGGAGGCCAGTTTGCCAAGTAGAATTCACATAGAATGTTTGCAAACATAGAGATATTTGTGAAAATATAGAAAATATCTTTTCTCAATGTGAGTTTTTAGTTGATTTTAGGTTCCCCTCCTCTATTTATAGGCGCACGACCAACCTATACTTTTGGATGGGAATCACGATGTAGATATCATGAATCAGATTTGTGAGTGAGATTCATGAACGAGAGTCAATTAATATATTTTAGAGATTATCCCTCAAAATTTGACCTCCATTTTCCGTAACAGATCCCATTTTGAGTGGTGGTATTTGTTGGAACAGAAATACTCATGACATGGAATGGTAAAATAAATAATGGTTGGTTCAGAGTGAATCTGAGAAAAAACAACCCAAAAATCCCTCTCAAGGGTCTTTTTCATGGATCCCAGATCCTTCTAAAATGATCTAAGTTTTTGAAGCTCTCTGGTCAGAGTATCCCATCCCAAACAATTGAATCCTTGATAGTTTTTCTCCACATGTAATATTTCATAGTCATGGTGTTCCTTGTGAATGTGTGAACGCTTGACGGTGTCCTTTGTAAATGTGACTATTGGACTGACAAAGCCGTACTCACTCGCAAAGACCATGAATATTCACAAAGGTATCCCATATTTATGAATACCATTGACTATAAATACACCCTTTTAGTCTGATATTTTAAATTATTAGGTTCATCCTTTGAACTTCTAAAATAGTTCTCTATTCGTTAACCTCCGGAGCATCATAAAATAATGAAAAATGGATCACCCAAGGTATTCTGGATTCAACAAACACCATTTATTTTGTTCTTAAGAACCTCCACCTAAAGTGAATATTCCTTTAAAAAATTCATACACCATTCTCTAAGGAAGAAGGCTCCATGTGTCCCTTGAGGATTCACAAACCACTCACCCTTCAAATTGGGACTTTCCATCAATGTAGGGTCACATTGTTTCATGAATCCTTATCCTTCATGAATCCCCTGATATTTATAAATACCCAAGCCTCATAAAGATTCATAAATCTTATAATATTCAAGAAAGTCACACCCCTCATTCATGAATTAACTATAATGTAGGAGCATCATGTTTCACAAAGAACAACACTTTACGAATCCACTTCCCTTCATGATGCACTTGATCTTCATGGAGAACATATCCATAGGGAACATGCTTCATGAAACCTCCTCATAGTCCTCTTCATGGTTCCTCCCACTTTCTATCCCTTTCCACAAATTTTGATTTCTTGAGGGCCATAATCCAATCCATGACTTGTCCAACTACACATCAAGTTCCCATGTGACATGTGACACCCACTCCTAGGTCCCCCCACTTCACCCTATGTGCATATTGAGCCTCCCACTTTCCCTTTTTATACTCAACATAGGTACTCTAATCCATGTCTCTTATCATAGTAGGGACTATAATGTAGAACTAATTATTAACCATTCCTCCCATCATTGTACCATGGTAGTGACAACTCCATAAACCATGAAAAATCAAATTATTGGTGGTGGATCCTAGGGGTATCACCCAGTACCCATCACATATGGTTCTTGGGGTAACGAGATAATCTATAAAAATTCGAGCGGAATAGCAGTGGAACCCCACCTTACTGGAAAGCATGACCTTTTCACTCTAGTCCCCATGCAATGCGGAAATAGGTATGTCTCTAAAGATCGCGAACCTCCATCTCCCTTCATCAGTAGTACAAGTAGATATGAACCTGGGTATGTGCACCAGACTGGGAATGAAACAAATGCAACTTCAAGAACTATTGATCTCCCATCTGAAAGAGACCATGATTCATGTGGTCAATGATGAGATACTTTATCATAAATGACTCCTATAATCAAAAGGAACTATTGAGGTATCAGGGAAAGAGTCAAAACAGACTTCATGTCCTCAGTGTCCAAAAAGCACAAGGCACATATTTCCACTATTCTTGAACTCAAACAGAGCATAGAAAAAATCAGTGTATTTACTCGAAGAATTAGAATGAATGATTCCATGCATGCTTCCCCCATTAGTAGGCACATATATTTTTTATGGAAAAAATATGTCTCAGTCGAGATGAATGAGGTAGGAGACCAATTTATCAAGAAAAATGTCACCAGTGGAAGGAACATCATTTTTCGTTCTTTATCTATGGGAACTGCATCCCACAAATGAGAGATGCTCTAGCGAAGGATCTCTATGATTTCGATTCAGGACCCCTACCATGGATCCTAGGTGGCGACTTCAATATCATTACTGAAGCGTATGATAAGAATAGAAGGGGAACATTCCCCCGAAAGGCGAGTATGGACATTGTATAGTTTATGGATGGAAAAGGCCTAATGGAAATGGGCTATTCTAGTGACCGCTTTAAATGGTGAAACAAAAAAAAGGAAGCCGATGCTGATGGATCCACCTTGACCATTGTCTTTCCAGCATCCATGACTTATCTATGTTTCCTAATTCTAAGGTAAGTCATCTAGTTAGAGAAATTTTGGAACATTCTCAATTGTTTATCTCCTTATCTCCTTGGTATGTCTCTCAAGAAATATTTAGGTTTACAAATCAATGGAGCAGTGAACCGGGTTACCAAAAATTGTTAGAGAGATATGGGTAGATCAGAACCAGGGGATCTCATTTGGGTCTATCCACAACAATATTAGGATACTGAAATAGGGCCTATTAACATGAGATAATAACGTACCTCTTTCTGAAAAGATCATGGATGATATAAAAACCGAAATTGAGTGGTTAGAATTCAGGATGGAGACGGTTTTGGAAGACACACATTACAGTAACCTCAAGGAGAAAAAATGAACTGGGATTAAATGGGTCTCAAAGAGGAATGAATGGAAAGGTAAATCTCAAGATTCAAATGGTTAAATGAAGGGGATAAAAAATTTTCCTACCTTCAGTCATTCATAAGGGAGATGAGGCAGCCTATCGAACCCAATATTGCCTTGGATGATGGCTTGTTCACTGATGATCACAATGTAGTTGGAGGCATGGAACACTCTCTCTTCAAAGAGTTTCTTGATGGTCCAAGCATGAACATTCCCAGTGGGTATCCGAGAGGGGGGGAAGCACTCTGGGGAGGGATTCAAAACCTTGTATCTGAATAGGACAATTATTTCTTAGAAGGGATCCCAGAAGAGGGTGAGATATACAGGACTATAGTGAACCATAACCCCTATAGTGCACCGGGTCCTGACAGCTTTCCTAGATTTTTCTATAGAGGATCGTGGGATGAGGTCAAGTGTGACATTATCGTAGAGATCAACGACTTCATCCATGGAGGGAGCCTACCACGAGTGGCTAGTTCCACAACCCTTGTCCTCATTCTGAAGATCTAGGATCCATCCTCTCTTCAAAATTATAGATCGGTGAGTATGTGAAATTTATCCTATAAGATCCTTGTAAGAATCATCCATACAATGCTAGAAAATCTTCTCCCACTGTGACTCTCCCTCGAGAAACATGAGTTCGTTAAGGGCTGATCAATGCAAGGCATGATAGCTCTATCAATGGAAATATTGATAGATATTAATACCAATTCACACAGATCCAATATCTCCATCAGGTTGGACATGAATAAGTCGTATGCTCATCTCGAGTGGGGTTTCATAAATAGAGTTCTATATAGGTTGTGTCTATCTTCTTGGGCATGTGACCTCACATTTAAGTGTGTAACTTCATGTTTGATCATTTCTTTATTTATGGGGCAGACACACAACTTTTTTTAAAGCCACTCAAAGGATAAGGAAAAGGGACCCAATGTCCCCAAGCATATTTATCATGATGCAAATTTTCTTAGCCACATGATCACTAACAGTATGGCCAACGTAGACGTCCTCCCCTACTGAAGAATGATGAGACTTCCCCCATATTTCATTTGATGTCTACAGATTAAACTTTTATCTTCATGAATGCAGGAAAGATATATTTTCATGTAATCAATAAAAATCTTGATGATTACAGACACTCGAGTGTCCAAGTTATTAAAAAGGACAAGTTTATGATTTACATATCAAATAAATGTACCGCAAGTTAGACCATGAATCTATGCTACATGATGGGCATACAAGAGGGCTCATTTCCAATGGAGTAACTTGAGGGACCCATATCTTTGGTTAGAATGTGTATAAGATATTTTGATAATGTGGTGAAAAAAATTATGAGTCATATGATTAATTAGAAAAACAACCTTTTATCCTTTGGCAATGGAATCTCTTAGGTTAATAGTGTTTTGTCCTCTATGCCGACCCATGCTTTGGCATCCAACACCATTCCAAAATGAGTTATCCAAATCATCAAAAAATTACTAGAGGGGTCATATGGGATGATTTTTTGGAGGGGGATACATATTGGGATTCTTGGGAGAATATGGAACTACCTATAAACGATGGAGGAATCAATGTCAAAATCTTAGGGGACACCATCCATTGCATGAACACAAAGCTCTAATAGGAAACTATTAAAGAGAGTATTTTGTGGGGAATGACTATGGCCTACAGTTATAGTGGAAATGTGGTTGAGACATCTATGAATGGATCTCCCCTATGGTCCAAGATCTATACCCTCATCCCAATCTTACAACAAAACTCGCAATGGATTGTAGGAGAGGGAGACCTCATGTTCTGACACCAAAATACGGCAAGCAGGGTGGTAGGATACATGAGATTTCTTTCTCCCACCATAACCTTCAAGGATGCATTTATACACCCATACTTTTTCAAATTAGTTTTGGATACAAGACAATAAGAAATATTTTACATTATTGAAATCAATTCATAACCAGATAAATATGTTTTCACACCTTCAATCTCGGGGAGATTCAATTGCAAGGACTCTCTTAAATCATCCAAACCACAAGCCCAATGTGATAAATAGACTGGCTTGGTGTGGTGCAACAAAATTATAAAGAAATATATTTTCCTAGCGTGGAATATTAAAAATTAGGCAATACTGAACGATGATCAGATTAAGAGGATTGGCATTTTCATGGCTTCTAGATTCCACTGCTACAAGAACAAGCCAGAGTAGAGCTCGAATCATATGTTTTTCTAAGGGGAATGGGCCCACGAAGTGTGGAGTTTTTGGGGGTTTACTACATACTCCTTAGGGACACCCATGATGAACCATTCCTCATAATATGGTTTTAGGGTATAGAAGACACGAGCCTAGAAAAAATGGTGAGATACATGATCCTCAACGTCTGTTGCTAGTGCCTATGGAAGGAAAGGAATCGGGCCAGATATGTGGGGTTTAATTCCACAAGGAGATTCATTATCACGAAGACAGGGAGCTTGTTGGCAGACATGGTGACCCTCATCAGCTACTGAATGGACATGCCATCCCTATAGGATCTCCATGGTCCCTCCCTTGTGGCTCCCCATCTATCCCCCATGCTGCAAGGTAGATGGGTGAGATGGATGCCACCTGAAGATGGACTCAAGATGAATACAGATAGTGCTTATAGTTCGGGATACATGCAAGGAGGTGGGGTCATTATGGATTATAGTGGGAGTGTGGTTCATGCCTTTATAGCTCACTTCAATAGTGGTAACTCCCTTTTAGCTGAGGCCAAGGAGAACCTTATTGGGATCATGATTTTCATCCAAGATAATGGTTTCCTTTCTCAAGTGGAAATTGATTCCATGATCCTTGAGGACTCTTTACAAGGAAGTGGGGAAACTCCTCAGTCGATATTTTACATCAAAAAGAAATGCAAAGAACTGTTAAACAACAATAAAAAAGGGACCCACACTTGGAAGGAGGGGAGTCAAGTGGCAAATCATCTAACTTCTTTGGCAGTCCAAGGTACCAATGTAACTATTCTATCCAATATTTAACAATATAAACTGGAGGGGGTCAATTTTATCAGAGGGTATGCCCTTGGAATTCATTACATTAAACCTATAAGGGCCCTGTGGCCTGGTCTCTTTGACTTCTTTTCCATGAATATAAAAAGGAATGATGATGATAAAAGCCCTAGAGTTGAGGGGTGAGTCAACCCATATCTAATTTGTATGATATAAAAATTCATAGCTTCAGGTCCTAGTCTTATGATATTAAACTAAATGTCAAATTCCTCATAACAAGATGTAAAACAATAGTCTTACCCTATTTGTTAAGAATAGTGTTATCCTCATATGAGTGGCATGACATGACCGCCACACATCTACCCCTCTCATGGAATGAGATCCTATGGGAATCATTGATGTGTATACCCCCACCATCTAAATAAGAGAAATTATATTGTTAAGGAAAGATTTAATTAATCATCCCCACACCATCCCTCATTGATGGTCCATTTGTGACACAATTATCCTTACCACATGACATTAAACTACATGGATTAGCCTTATCACATGACTTAAAAATATGGAAACGAACTGTGTGGGGGTTTTATCCCTATCTTCTAATATTCTTATATAGTCCACCTCTCATAGTAACAATCCAAGAAAAATGTAAACTCAGGTGCTCCCTCTTAGGGACGTACATCCCTGATATACCTCCTAATGCATTCTGATTAACCTCTCGATCCTGCCACAAGGGGTATCCCAACCAATGGTAAATTTATGTTCTTCCTCCCAGGTATTTACCTCCCAGATCTACCTCAAGGGGTGTTCTAATAGAATTATTGTGTCTTCCATAAGAGGAATGTTAACCAATGGTCATAATTGTTTCCCCCCCTAGGGATGTTCTTCCCCTATCTGTCTGAATAAGAAATCTGATCAACCTCTTGGGTCTACCTCATGGAGAATCCAGAAAATAGTAAACTTATGTACTCAATTGTAGGGGCGTACCTCCCTAATCTACCTCAACATGAATTCTAATTTCCCTATCATGTTTTCTTCATGGGGAATATTTATAATGGTAAAACTAGGTATTCCATCCTTGGGACACACCTCTCTGATTCTTCTCATGGGGAGTTCATATCCAAAATATTCAGATCCGCATCAAGGGGCATTATGGTCCATCCATACATAGTCAACCTCAAGGGGTGTTCTGGTCATCCGTTTAGGACCACCTCAAGGGGGATCCCATGCATTAGTAAACCATCTACGTGTGACATATTCCATATTATGGATAAACATCCTTGGTCTTCCTCAATGGGTTCTCTGATCCATCCATCCCTAATCCACCTCAAGGGTTGTTATGATCAACCTTCTTGGTATGCCTAAAGGGGTGTCCAATCCACCATTAAACCATCCATATGTGGCCTATTATCTCTTATTGAAACACCTTCCGGGCTCACCTTAATGGGTGTTCTAATCCATAACTCCTAGATCTGCTTCAAGGGAAGTTCTGATCCATCCATCCAAACATTAATCTATGGGAATTCTAATCAACCTTCTAGGTCTGACTTAAGGGTAATCCCATCCATCAGTGAACTATTTAGTTATGACATCTTTCCTCCCTGGGACACACCTCCCAAATTTTCCTTAATGATTGTTATGGTCTACAACTCTTGGATATTTCTCAAGGGGTGTTCTGATCCCTTCCTTAAAATCCAGCTCAAGGTGTGTTCAGATCATTCTTTTAGGTCCATCTCAAGGCATTCCCCATCCTTTGGTAATATATTTGAGTGTGGAATCATTCCTCTTAAGGAAAAACCACCCGGATCCACCTCTACATGGTGTTCTGACCCACCCAACCTATTCCCAAAGGACTTTAAACCTATACTCAACTCATATCCACATGAATTTAAAATCATGCCCCAATATTTATCATCACGTCGTACTAATACATCTTTGTAGTAAGTTAAACTAGTGGTCTGACACATAATACCTACTCCATGAAAAACATGATATTCATGCGGCAGGAATACGTGGAAGAATTACACCATTGGAAAAAATTACCCTTTGATTGACATAGGATTCCTTGGGTTCTACACCTATGATGCCTTATATAAGATTTCATCACATGATGAAGATTCCCAAGTGACCAATGTGCCCAAAATCTAGACATTATAAATAGATCACAACAATACTACTCTTATAACTAAAGGTTTCTACCTTTCTTGGTAAAATTAGAATAATTAACCAGTGTTGGAAAAAATATGGCACTAGGAATGACTTCCACGGACAAAACATAAATCTATAAGGGAGAATCAGACTAGGAAATGGTCTTTAAGGAGGAATCAATGGAAGGAGGAACTGACATCCCATCAACCCATTTCAATAATAGATCATACATTGCCAGTGAATGTGATGAAAGCCTCACACATTTGGAAAGTAGGAATATAGGAATACATATCCAGTGCGCACAAAAACCATGTAGATTCATAGGTGGGATCATATAAAATAATTGGAAACAATTTTTTAATAATATTTTTAGAAGGTTTAGGAAGAAATAAAATAAAATGCTCAGTTAATAATGTTACCTCTTCTTGGAAGAACTTCTTTGGGTTTACACCAAAAGAATTCCTAGGTTGGATTTATGAAAAAATGGAATCTTGGATGAGGGGATTGAATTATAGAATTGATTTTTGTTGGTATTTTCTGAATCAAATGGTTTTGGAAGTGTGGAAAGGATAGGTGATGATGGCCTTTTATAAATGGGGGAGAGGACACACATGTAATTTCTGAAAATAAATAATTCCAACCAGGTTTTTCATATAAAAAAGGATCTAAAATGGACCATATTATAATATTAGAATATATAAGGTCTAAATATGACTATAAAATCATAATTATACATTTTTGGGTCAGTTTTAATCTTTATATTTTTATTTTAACTTATGGTAAATGCATTTTTACCTTAACTGTAGAAAATATTTGTTTTATTATTTTCAATATTAATTATGGTCAAAATTTAGGTTTAACTTATTAGTTAGTATAAATTATTATTATTTAAAATATGGAACCTATTTCTTGAAATTATAATCACATATTTTGTAGAAATTTATTTAAAATTAAAAATATACACATATCGAAAAAATGGTTTCCCAAAAGAAAAAATTTCAAAATATTGATAAACATTTATATCAAAATTCAATATGATAATGATTCCAATGAACCAATTTGAACTAATTAATTTATAATTAAGTAATTTTACTTTTAAAAACAAATAAAAATATAATGGGGCTTGAAAGTTCTTTAAACGAAAATATAATTTCTAATAGAAATCTTTATTTTCATCATTTTTCATCCAAAAGGAATATTTTTAGAAACATAAAAACAATACACCATAAGAAAAATTTTAAATTATGATTTAAAAATTTAATTAAAATTTTTAAAATAAATTATTTATAATTTCAAAAAATCAATATTAAGAATTTGTGCGCAAAACAATGTGAAACCTATTTTTAGTAGAATACGTCTTTTTATAAAACATATTTTTTCTTTAAAATAATTATTGTTTTATTTCAAGTAAATATATAATCATTGAATTAATATTATAAATTTTTAAACAATATAATTTCCATAATTTAGGAATTCATATTCATACCCTCCAACTTAATGGCTAGGTTACATTGGCCACATTCAAATGATAATATTTTAATAATGTGACACATTTCATTTAAACCCAGTGTTGTGTTCAAAAAAAGCTATCCAAAAGATTTAATATATTTTAAAAGAAATATATAATAAATTATTAGTGTTTTACATTATCTTAAAATCTTGGTGTTGAGTTTCATATACTCTATCCACCATAATGTTCCTCTTTCAAAATCTTAGTGTGTTATATTACCCCCCCCCCTTAAATAAATTGCGTCCTCACATTTTATCTCGATATTGGTAATCAAGGGTTTAATAATTGAAAATAACTTTTTTGGAAACCCACATAGTAAAATGGTTTAAAAAAATTTAATGTTTATAAGATATAAAGGTATGTATGAAGTTCTTCTAAAATTTCACATTATTAGGTTTCTAGGTAAGAGAACATTGGTGGAAGGAAAAGATATGGACATAAAAGAAAAAAAAATAATTAAAGAGAGTGATACAGATCATTTATCATAATAAACTAAATGATCAATGGAAATTTATAGACCTAAAAACCATATATCAATGATGATTTAAAATACCATTTGATTCATCTAATATGATGCTAATATGATAACATATTTGTTTCAGGATTTTTTTTATCTGAATTTTACAGTTATTTTACTATATAAGAACATAAGAATGTATAAATAATTGATACATTTAAATTTCATAATAAAATTTTAATGTTTTGGAATTTCTTTAATCAATTTTCACTTCATCTCTTACTCCAAGAAATTAATATCCAATAATTATTTTTTATGCTTGAAGAACTAAAACTAACTTTTATCAGATCGTAAGATCCATAAAAGAGTAAAAATCTATTCTTCCTATCATTATTAAAACCAAAGTAGTTATCCCAATGTAATATATTATACAGAATGAACATGGATAAATTAATTTATAAAATTCAATAATGAAACCAAATGTTTAATATAGATCTTTGCGTAAATAATTGGCCCTATATCCAAAATATCCATAATAAAATAAACATGAAAGAAGGGTTTAACCTCAAAATCTATATAATAACCTTTCAACTAATATCATAGAAACAAAATAGAATTCCTACCAGATAAACCATTACATTAAACTAGCAGGTTTTATATACTTAAACACAATAAAACATCACATAAAATATCATTATTCACCCTAAAATAAAATTACTTGATCCCACAATATGTTTCCTGATATAAACATAATATTTAACCTCTAAAAAATCTATGTAAAAAAATATACAAACCAGGTCATCACATTGGCTAGTGGTAGGTGATTCACACCTATCACACTTCAATTAGGGGTTCAAGTATTGTCACCTAACCAGATGCCATTGGTTTTCACCGAGATCTTAGGGCATCATTTTAATAAAACTATAGGAAAACTTATCTGAAGGTCATATTAAAAATTCACCATGATCCTGTAACATTATCCAGAATTTTATGACTACCATTAAAAATAACATTAATCATCAAATAACTTTTTAAACCAATATTTTTTTCTATGCAAATCATTTTTTTCACAAAGTCAACTAATTACTATAAAATCAAGCACATCTATATGATTAAATTCTCATCAATTTTGTGTTTTTAATATATAGTATCACCTTAACATTAAATTACCTTTTTATTTCACTATTACCATTCAACATATTATTGAAAATATATAATATAAAATCTTTACTAAACAATCCTCATATATATATATATATGTATATATATTATTATTAACATAATTTTTTAATTCCAGTATATAATCATTTCAAAAAGTCTAATCATTTATTAAAAAATTAACTAGTCTTCATCATCTTATTCACTAATACATTCTCACATTCATCTTTCATTTTTGTTTACTTCATCATCAATAGTAAAAAAATTACATATACAACCTTGTTAATTATATTCTTGATCCTTACCCCTAGGAAATATATTTTCTTAATTCCCTTTCATTCCAAAATTAAAATACTAAACCACTGAATATTACATAGGGAAACCATTATTCTCATACATTCATTAACTAAATTTTTTATTTTTTTCCTTTGAAATTACATACTTTTTTACCATATTATCCACAAATAAAACATCTTATCATTTGTTTGGGATATTATCTTGAATTATTCTTCATGAATTCTCAACATATAAATAAATAAATATTATTTCCTCCATGTTTTCCACCACCTTAACTCTCAGAAATATCTATCCTTATATTCTTTCTTAAGTCCACGAGTTGGTTAGGTTGAATGTTGTTAACCATATATCGTGATAAATAATTGGGCATAATCACAATATCTTTCTCATGAATAATCCCCCAATTTGGTTTCTTATATTCCTTAAGAATTCCATCACATTTAGTGATAACATGATTCCTCTAGGTTCCATCCATACTCTAAAACCAAAGAGAAATTATTTAGCAATAATAATCATATTGGAAAACCACATAATCATTAAACATTAGGTATATCCAATTTGGTTTCTAAATCATGAAAACTTATTTCCAATATATGAGTCCTTGGATTTATCCTATTCAAATCCTTAATGATGGTTCATAATGATTTAGAGAATTTAAAAATCATATCTTTTCGGAGTGTCAATCCCGGTGTGTAGTAAGTTACATTTTGGGGTACTAGGTAAGGGTCGATTCAAGATCAACACATGTTTTATAGAGTTATTACTGCTAAGTTGTTCTATGCTAGAACCACATCCACTTATAGTATCGAGACATGGATTGTATATCTTAGAGACCACTCTCTATAAACCTAACCAAAATTCCATGATATTTTCCTATACAAATACTTATCCAAATAATTATGATTAAAATTATCCATAGGGTTCTCATTAAGGTTTTCCCATCCTAGTTTCCAAAAGTTATCAAAAAATTTCCTCTAATACCAACTATGATAATCCAAACCTTTTACATAAAGTAATACATTATTTTAACAAAAACATCAATTAATAAAACATATGGATCATAAAGTCATAGAATATTTGGATACTATGTTTATAAAACATAAAATTCAGACAAGAAATAATTTCCTTTATTTTATTCTCTATTATATGCTCATTAATACTTTAGAGCTCCTAAATTGTATTGGATAACCTAGGGAATATATATAAAAATTTGGTGAACTAAAAATAAAATCAAGGGAATAAAAAATATAAGGAAACATAATGTGTGATTCAAGAATATAAAGATATCATAAAGAGAATATTCATGATTAATCACATAGAATAACAACATAATTAAAATTGTATCATAAGATCATCGAGTCATAGGAAATGTGGATGAAATAAAAAAAATGAAATACACACGAGTCAAGGATAACTACCTAGAAAAAATATCATCGTTGAAAAAGTCCCATAATGGATTTGGTTTACTCCCTAATACCATACATGATGCCTCATGATACTAAAGATTCACCAAATGCCTTGGCGTACTATCTAGGAGAACCATTCATAATATTTTCATGATCTCTGTGTGCCACATAAAATAAATCGATCTTATGGAATAACATAAAAATTATCCATGTAAGTAAAATGGGTTTAATAATTGTTAACGCTCCTTTCCATCACACAGTCTAACGAATGGAAAAGAGAAATTCCTAAAATACAAATAGAGTCGTCCTTTGAAGGTTATAAAAAATGGACAGAGGCATGAACAAGGAACCTTTTAAGTATGGGTCGTGCAAGTTTCTTTATGGTCTCTCAAGTCACTTGCACGACACATATGGGTCGCGCAAGTAACTTGCACACCCTATTCTTTTTTCACCCAAGGTGCTCAGAGGCCTATAAATACCCCATGTGGGCTCCCATTTCAATGACGACAAATCCAAATCTTTGATTGAAGCTTTGGTTTCCCAAGTCTAAGTCTAAGGTCTTCTGAACACTTCTAAGGTAGTCCTTTGCCAGGAATGGAAGCTCTAAAGAGGAAGAATAATGCCTAAGTGTTAGAACCCATCAACACTTGCATGCCTAAGTGTCCAACCCTTAATGGAAATGAACACACTTGAACGCTGGCTTGTCCTCTAATGGGAACTTATGTTCCACCCTTCTAAAAGCCTCTAGAGATGATACTAAGGGCTCCAATTCAATGTTTCCCAAGTATCACTTCATGGATTCTTCGTTGTCCATGTGAACTCATGTCGTGCAAGTATACTTGCGTGACCAGGACTTGTGTGCCAGAACAGTGCTTGCATGCCTCCTTCCAATTCACTTACTTTCCTTAAATACACCTCTCCTCTTCATGATTTAGCCTTAAAACCCTCTTCAAAGCCATTTACAACATGGTTCCTTTGTTGGCTTATTTATCTAAAAGTAATTCTGTGGAATTTATCTCAAAACCTTGTGATTTACATAATTTTATGTCACTATGGTTAGATATTTCCTCCATTCAACCTCATCCTTTAAGATGAGAAGATCTTTAATTCGGGCATCTTCTTTAAGAGTAATCCCCAAGTTCCCTGTTCATGGGCATTCTTCTTAGGAGTAATCCCCAGTCATAATTTCCCTTAACTTAGGCTTCCTTCTCAGAATTAAGCCCTATGTCTCCAGTCCCATTAACCTGGGCCTCATTTTCAGGAGTAATCCCCAGTCAGAATTTCCTTTAACTTTGGGCATCCTCCTTATGAATAAGCCCCAGTCTTAATTTCTTTTGATTTCGGCTTCCTTCTCATGATTGAAACCCAATCATAAGTCCATCTTAAATTTTGGCTTCCTTCTCAGGAGTAAGTCTCGAGTTAAAACTCCAAATCTCCATAAAGTACAAATACCTTTTTAGACCCTGGTCATGGGCTTCTTTCCTAAAATAAGTCATAATATTCATTTACTTGGGAAATCATTCATATGTAAGCCCTACATCCTTTCTAATGATTGCATCTTTCGTGGCACAATCTTCAGGTTTTACTGATACCTCTTGTTTCTCACATCGAGAATGACTCACGTGAGCTTAGAGTGTAAAAGTAATTATTAAATCTTCTTTTGGGACATTAATCATGCATAAAACTCATACTTATTCACTCGAACTATGTGAGTTCTGATTCCTTTTCTAACAACGATATGTAGGTAACTCATCTGTGGGTATGATATCAACTCTATAACTATCCCTATCTTTCCGAACGACAATAAACTTCAAGTTCCCCACTGAGTGGCTTTAAAACCAGTATGCTTATCGTAATTACTAAGATATTTTTATATAATGTGTTGAAGGATACCATTGACTAAGAATCTCTAATTAATATTGATGATTATCTATCGACGAAGAACCTCAAATACATATAAAAGATTTTCTAAATATCTTACATATCAATCATTGATTGCAAGATCTAAAGGAAAAACTCATTCTCATGCTTGGTAAACTAATAAGGATTCACGAACATAACTCAAATATATAAGAGAGTCCCGAATTAGTCAATAATTCCCCCAAAAAAGGTGTGATGAGTCTGGCCTCCCATCCTCTCGACCAATGCAAATTCGTGTGTCTCATTAGTCCACAACTAATGGGAACCTACATTTTGAAAGTATGTCCAAATGGATATAGAATCATTGGATGTTTTCAGTTCTATGAATAAACTCGTTAGAAAAAGATTTGAAGGTTTAAACCTTAAACAAACAAGGTCATCCCCATTTATAGAAGAAAAAAAACCGGTGAACCCGACGTGAATCCTTAACCAAGATAAAATGATGTTTTACATATTTGTTAGGCCCCTATTTACCTTAATTTGAGGGCCAACATTACAATAAATAACATATGTGCTCATCCAAAAGATGTAGTCTGGACAAACTTATCTTGATTATGTCCATTATATCAAACATTCACTCTTTTCCAAGATATCTCTGCATTAATGAAATGGATTCTTTAAATTTCACACCCATGAATGCCTCGGCCACTACTCCTGCTGGATCCTCATCCGTTCTAAGGACGACATCACCTACTCAGCATCTTCAACACTAGGTCTCAAATGCATTGGTTAAGTAATACCATCAACATGGTACCATTCTGACTCTGGAGGCCACTCGACAAGACCTCCAAGTTAACAACTCACCCTGGTTGTCCGGTCAACGACGACCAGTGGTCAAGAAGTAGGCAGTGCCAACCACCGTCTCCAACCATTTCAGGTTTTTATCCCCGGAACGCAATCACCAGTCCCTACCATATTATGGGGAGGTAAATGAGAAGGTCACTCAAGGAATTAATTCAAAAATATAGGAGTCCTTATTGAGGGCTACCATCAACAATCACCACCAGACTCGTGTTGTAGTACACCCTCAACATGATGAGGGTATCTCTTTTAGGGGTTTGGATCATGTTCCTCAGACCCTAGAACACAAGACGAACCATCAGAGGTGAAATCCGGTCAACATGGAGTAGGTTCATACTTTTTCCCCCTCCAAAGAAGTCCATCAAGCCAACTTGATGGAAAAAAATGATCGGGTATATACACCCATCTGTCCTGATGTTACTGCCCAGCAGACTCGTCTGACAGTAACACGCCAATCCCACTAGGCAATTCCAGCGGAGTATTATAGGCAAGCATATACACCTGTTTATAATTCATTATCAAGTCAGAAAGCTCGTCTGACAGCAACCAAAGAAACTCTCCAATCAAATGTGGTGGGGAACAATCAGAAGGCACATACACCTGCAATTCATCAGGCTAACCAACAGTATCGGTTGGTAGAACCTGAAGATGCCAATTGGAATGTTTTGTTGACAAGAAAGAGGCAGACACAATTTTATTCCCCCACACATGAGTACTGTCAGAATTCACTGATAGTAAAAGGAGGATAGGAGCAGGCACATACACCTACTCCAAGCACGGAATGGATGTATATTCCAGTTCTGGCAGCTGATGTCACCACACACATTCTGACAATGGTGAAAGAGCAGAAGAAAATCCCTGTCCATATTTTGTATGCCTATCAGAATATTATAAGAACTTCAGAAGCATCATAGGGAAGGAATCATAAATCTATCCCTATAAGTGGAGTGACTCATCTTCATATCGCTCTGAAACAGATACACACCTCTATCCCAGTCCAGGAGGATTGTGGGGCATACTCCCCCATGTCATATAAACAATCAATTCAGGCACATACACTTGATTTGAGTAGAGATAATCATCCTAACCTGACTATTTCTCCTAAGCAGGCACATATAGCATCCCATAATAACCACTTTCATCAACAATTGGTTTCCAAAGTTATTAAGAAGACGTATAAGAAAAATAATCATCTAGAACAGTCAAGAAATCAAGAGCCAATCTGTAATAAGGCCATGCTTGATGCTGGAGTTCATAAAGCCCTCATACAATTATGTATTACAACCCATGATTATACACTTTCATTTTCAAATTCCATAAATAAAAACAATAATTCTGAAGGTATTCCTCAGAAACTTCCCCATGAAGGCTTTCTTCATGACTGCTTGTTCGATCTCAAAGTATCATCTTCAGATGAGATCCACGATAACCCTCTACATGGCCATAAGATCAAGGAGAAAAAGATTTCATCTTTTGCTATAACCCACCATGGTGGTCCTCCCCATGATGATGAATTTAGCTACAAATGTCCTCTCCGAATTAGTAATTCGCATTGCTGGAAAATTATTCAAAGGACAATGAAGTAATGAGAAATCTATCTTATCTTGAGGCACTTCTAAATGTGATGCCATTCATGTCTAATGCTTTACCGCTAGCAGGTGAAATACTTTCTCAATCAAAAGATAGCACAGGGTGTAGGTCGTTCTCCAAACCACCCCTGGGACATTCATATTCTAATCTGACAAATGAATTCTCTACCAATCTTGTTGAATCTGATGAAGCAACAAAGAAGTGCCAGCTTTAGTCCAATCAGGTAGGAGAATCTTTATCGAATGACAATGAGGAAGTGCTGGATATGAGAAAACAACTGGAAAAAGGTGAAGTACCAGTTATGTTTTGGCCTTTTTCTGACTCTCAGTATGATATTCCAGAAACATTTGCAAAATATTGTATTCATGATATTCATCTCAACATGTAGAAAATAGTTTTTCACTTAAAAAATAAAATATTATCTTATGATGAATATCAAAATCATGTCAAGATAATAGAAGGCTTATAATGACAAATTGACTTGGAATCTCTCTCAGTTTCCCATTATCCCAAGGTTAAAAAGCAGCAGAGAGCCCTTCAGCGTTCATGCTTTGGCGCACTAAAAAGGTTTCTCTAGTTAATTACCAATTCCCCATCTGGTATTCATATCAGGGGATGGGGTGTTCTTGGAGAACTACATTTCTCTATACTCTCCACTCAACAAAGCTTTCCAAAAGTGGTCACATGCAATGTTATTGCCCATGGCCGACCACATCCAATTGGTTTCATGTGTAATCGAAGGCTTGCTCAGGAACATGCCTCAACTAGTTCCTCCCAAAGGTAGGCATACAAAGAACAAGCTGTCAAATTACTATTTCATCAAGCAAATGAGAATGTCGAATAGGCTTATCGTTTAGAGCATGTGCATCATAAGGTGATAGAGGTGTCATAAATCATTCAACAGTCATTTGAGCCAGGTGATTTGAGTGGATGTAGGTTGATGCATCCAACCAATTTCCAGACTAATGTCCAAAAAATTAGGAGATCTTTTAAGAAAGTTTCAGATGTAGTAGCTCGAGAACCACCTCAGCTTTCCAGGCTGGGGACACTTTTAGCCCAACCCTCTGGATCAATAGATAGGATTCGAGGAGTTGAGCAGGAATAAAAGGAACAACACTAGTCCAACATATTGGGGACTTTTTCAAGATCTCAATCTCTTCCTTAGTGAAAGTCAGTCTTCTCTCGATTAGGGAAGAATCCAAAAGAGGAACGCAGAGCCGAATTATCATGAGATTCCCTCCAAATTACGGGTCATCAAGAAGTTCCTAAGGGATCAACTCACCAAAAGGCATTGTCTCATAAAGGACATAGAAAAAGACAGTATTGAATAAATGCCGATAGAAGGACTGAAATGTGTTATGCATTGATAAATGTCAACAATGTTGTTTTCACTGATCCCCCAGAACATGGGGCTCACTTAGAGGGATCAGATGAAGAAGTACATGTTCAAGAGGATGAACATACAGAAAAAAATGAAGAAGGTGTGCGCACCAGAAGCTAGAGGGCTGCCTAGGGGTTGCTATTTAGTTAGGTAATTCCCTTCCATACACTAGAAAGGCACATTCCAAAGAAAAGGGTAAGAGCCAGGTGACATTCCATCCTTATTTTGTAGAAGGCCAATAACTCTCCTTAGAGGAAAAGGTTCCCACAGAAGGAGGAATAAAAGAATGTGTTTAGGAGGTTGAATGCAGAACTACTTCAAGGTAGTCATCCTCCTAAGCATGTTGGAGTCAGTCAGTCAAGGGAATTCGTTGCAATTACTATGATGGATCAAGAATATCCTCTTTTACAAGTACACCCTCACTGGTCCAATCCTATGGGTCATGTACAACAACAACCGGTAGTGCTAACATCAGTTGTAGTACTAGTCTCCACACCTGTCAAAACTCCTGTTATTGCACCTGCTCAGGTCCCAGTTCAACCAGATGTTTCTCAAAAATTAATGACTTCCATTGAGTCATTAACAACTCGTTTGGAAGCTATGTAAGGAAAGTGTTCAAAAATTCAACAAGAAAATAGCGCTTACCCTGAATGGGTGGATGCAATTCCTCCCCCATCAAATTTTTCAAGTACCACATTCCCAATTTTTAGTGGTTCGTGAGATCCGGAACAACACATAACAAATTTTGTTTCTCTTTGTGATCCTATGATGGGAACTCCTCAAAAACAAGAAGCAGTTAAGCTCAGGTGTTTTTTATAGTCATTACAAGGGCCTACTTTTTTCTAGTATACATGATTTCAATCCTGGTCCATTACCAGGTGGGAATATCTCCGTCAACAATTCCTTATTCAATTTAGCTCAACATTACCAAAGATGATAGTTTTTTTTCATAAAAATTGTAAGAAAAGGGAAAATGAAATAGTTTCATATTTCATTTCTCTCTGGAAGGGATTAACATATTCCTTAAGATTTTCACTCTTTCAAGAGGAATTGTTGCCAATCTGTGTGGAAAACTTTCATGATTAATTATGAAAACCGTTGATCCATGTAAAATATACAGGAGGGTTTCCAGACCTTACTTCAATCACTCAACAGATCAAATATTATCTTATAAATACTAAGGCTAAAACTCATGTAATTCCATCAGCTCCAGGAAGGAGAATGGGGAGAGCAGAGACTGCTAAAATTACACTTAAACAAGCATCTGTACCTACTTCCAATTCAAAACCTTCATCTTACCGAAGGGCTCCACCTCTTGCGAGTCAACAATAGAGGCCGTCTCTTCCTGATGATCAAAGAGATCTAAGATAGAAAAAATTTGAGAAGTTAAAGAACAACATTTACTCTTTCTGAAATGAACATGTTCCTGGTTACTTCATTTCGGCTCTAGAAAATAACATGGCTCAGTTGTCAAGGCCCAAAAGGCCAAACATGGAAGGAGATGAAGACCTACCCAACTATTTCCCATTTCATCAGATGTTGGGGCATCCCATTCATGAGTGTTTTTTCTTCAAAGACCTCTTATAAAAGATTGTGGACTCGGGACAAATAAAACTGAAAGGTTCTTCAGCCTAGTTAGCATGTGTTACTGCTACAGATCTAGAGGAAGAAGGCGGGTGTCACAAAGTCAAAAGCAAAAATGCGTTGAAATATAATGATTGGATGGTCAAGAAAACAATCAAATGAACTCAAGCCATTTTACGAATGCAATTAAAGAAACCAATGGCGCCTTCTTCTATTTCTGCCACATCAAAACTCCCTTCATCAGAAGGAAAATTTTCAAAGAGATGGCATAATTTGAGGAAAGAAGAGAAGTCAGAAGAAGATGAGCTCATGTCAAAGCCTATGTTTTCTTTGACTCTGGAAGATTTTATTCCATCTACTTCAAAAGCGCAGGCACCGCCCCACCAAACTATATAGCCTGAACTGGTTCATTAGGAGGAATCTTCATCAAGTGGGATGGAGCTTACTCAATACATAAGGTATACTCCAATAGAGCTAATTATTTAATCTCAATGGATGGAGAACTCATCATGAAACCAACCAATGCCATATTTCTGAAGAAGTATTTTGTATAACACAAATACATTTACAGTCTTTACTAAAAGACTTTAAACTGCATTTTCCCACTAGTCCTCACTGCAAGACTTTAAACTGCATGGTCCCTTTAGTCTTTGCAGCAATATTTTATACTACATGGTCCCTTTAATACTTGTTGCAAGAATTTATACTGCATGGTCCCTTTCGTCCTTACTGCAAGACTTTAAACCGCATAGTCCCTCTAGTCCTTGATGCAAGACTTTAAACTGCATGGTCCCTCTAGTCCTTACAGCAAGACTTTAAAATGCATGGTCCCTCTATCATCCAAAATGATGTTAAACTATGTCCCTTTTGTCCTACATGAAGTTAAACTATGCACATGTCCTACAAGACATTAAACTACAATACTTCCTATCTACGTGATTCTAAACTTTACAGCACCATTTTTTCCTACATGATGTTAAACTATGAATCTTTAGGGTTGTTGTTACCTCTTGTTTCTCACACTAAGTATGACTCACGTGATCTTAGAGTAAGCTTAAACCATAACACCCTCTTTGGGCCAGTAACCACGCATAAGTCCCACCATCATCTTTGGTTTGTCCTCAAGTACAACTTGATCACAAATTCATTCTTAATCGAACTACGTGGACTTTGATCCTTTCCATCTAGGATGGGTATGTAGGCAACCTCTTGAGGTTCAAGCCCAAAACCAATCTATTCATGTCATTTCACCTCCGTCTCATACGATTTTGATCCGTGAAGCAGCCCAAAACCAATCTCTTCATGTCGGTTCACCTCCATCTCATACGATGTTGATCTGTGAAGCAGACCAAAACCAATCTCTTCGCGTTGGTTCACCTTCTCCCCACATGATGTTAAACTATGTACGTCCATTTTGTCCCTACTACATGACACTAAACTGTGAAGCACCATCGTCCTTTCTATATGAGTTTAAACTATACAATATCCCATTGTCCCTCTCCTGAGAGGGAATAATCCTTGACATTGATCTCCAATCTTGTCATATTTCAAAGACTACGTGCATACATGGTAATGCCCAAACCTTTAATCTTGGGTCAAACCATCATTTCACTAAATTCCCCTTTCACCCTTCACTTGTACTAACCAAATCTATATAGAGGGTATTTCAAGAACTATGTATGGCTTGATTCCTATCCTTATGGGATACATAGGAACATTGAAGCATCCCTTTAATCTATCCCCAAGTCTTTGGGCCTAACCCCAAATTCCACTTTCAGTCCCTTGACTGAAAAGTCCCCCTGTGAAAACAAGAATGTGGTATGAAAACCTTGGACTTCATTCACATTAGGTTTATATGTGTATTACTCATTATGGTCCGAACTATACGACCCTAAACTAAGATCTCCTACGTTATCGTCCCATATAACGTTAAACTGTATTTCAAGAACTACATATGGCTTGATTCCCATCCTTATGGGATACGTAGTGAAGTCCATTACCTCAATTCTGGACCCAACAACAACATGATTATGGTTAGAATTGGTCTGTGTGTCTCCTTAATGCATTGGAAAATTCCCATTTTGATGTTTCATACTCCTAACCTTAAATACTTCCAAATCTCCATAACTCTTTTCATGAATTCTGGTCACAAAATGTTTGATACATGGGAGTTCTTTTGCCTCACTATGCAGCACGTGCCCTTAGGCAGCCTTGCGTAAGTAGTCTACATAACAGACATGTCAACCAAAAGATTATATTATTTGACTATGCAGCCAATGCCCTTAAGTGGACATGCATAATTCAACCACCTAATGGGTTTGTTAAATAGTGGTAATTTCATTCTTGGGAGGAAAACCTCTTTTTCTTTATTGGTCTTAACGAAAATATGTATGGATCCAAAAAAAATATCTATCATTAACATATATATCCCATACACTTTTTCATGATCTAAAAGTATTCAAGTTTATGGTTTCTATTTCCCTTCCCTATGTTTGGGTTAGACCTTCACATGAGTGACATTCATCCAATTCTTTGACAATATTGATTGGGAATATCCTATCCATATTCAAGTATCCCTATCCATACATCAAACTCTATGCTTTGGAAAATTTGAATCTCCATAAACTTCCACTATCTTTTTAGAAATAGAAATTTAAAACTTCTGAGAGTTCATTTTCCTGACTATGCAGCGCGTTCCCCTAGGTCTCCTTGCAAAAGTAGTCTACATAACAGTCCTGTCAGCCAAAAGATGCTATTATTTGACTATGCATCCAATTCTCGTAAGTGGCCCTGGATAAATCAACCCCCTAACGAGTTTGTCAAATAGTGGTAACTTCACTCTTAGGAAATACTTCCTATAATTCCTTTCAGCCCTTTTTTATATCATCCCTCAGATTTAAAATTTCTAAGGTCATAGATTACATGTTTTCCCCCATACATGAATGTGGTAATATGTTTTCAAACAAATTATCAAGGAATTGAGTCAATTTTTAATCTAATCGGTCAAAGATATTCGACCATTAAACACTACCCTTTTTTTATGTCTGACATGCATGACATTAAATTGCCAACAAAAGACAGGGTACTCATTAAATTGGGAACTTGTAAAAGGAACTCTAAACAAAAGTCGAGTCCCATCTCGCTAAACGTAAATATTTTATGATTTAGGAAATATTGACCAAACAAATATGCAAAGTTTGTGGGGTTGTTTGTATCACCCAAAAAAAATCAATCTATACTTACTAGGCCCATTGGCTTAGGTAAAATTAATTAATGCAAGTAGCAATAGAATGCATGCACAAATTATTGAAGTTAAAAGTGTTTTTCATTGACGGACAAGAGTTAGAAGGACATCCATAGATTGGAGTCTCTTCTATTTTTCAATAATTACAAGAAGCTTTCAACATAACTCTTCATTTGATTGTTGGCATCCCGAGCTTCATCAAAAGCCACCCTGAGTTCATTCATTAAACTAGAGAAAATTAGAGACACAATGATACCAGCTATTCATGGAACAATTGTAAAATAATGTTCTTGAGTGCGGTTTGAGAAAATTTTATGCTGATCAAATAGTGAATCTATTTCTGTCCAAGAGACTTGGAAGATGGGTACATGGATTTTAGAATGGATCATTGGAAGTAAACAACCATTTGGAGAGAATAATCTTTTCAGATATTGTTCTAATTTCATGATAGTATTCTCTCCTCCAATTGGCAGAAGAAATCATATGATCCCATGGGTCTTCCATTTTCATATCTGCAAGGAAATGGTATGGAGGAAAAATTTGTTTGTTCACCCCATTGTTGATGCTCTCAATGCACAACATAACCAGAATATAGGAATATCAGTGCTGCTTCATCTCGGGCGTATAGTTATTTGCATCTGGAACATTTACTCCTTGCATATGACCATGGCCATATAAAGGAAAGTAAATACTTTGTGGGAGATTGACATGATATTTCTTCAATTACTTGGCCAAATATGGGAGAGTGTTTTCGCAGATATCATATTAATCATGGCCAACGATGTTCATCATGTCATCAATCCACTTGCTAGCCAGCTCATCAGCCGATCCAATCTTCCTTGGAGCCATTGAATCTCCCAAAATATCGAATAATTAACTTTTATGTTAGTTGGTTTTTCATAAAATTTGTGAATAAATAGAAAGAAATGTATAAGGCATTAAGGCGTACAAGTCTAATCTTGGCACGCAAGTCCAAACTGGTCGAACAAGTTTTACTGCACTTGTAATGGTGCGCACGTCTGAAACAGGCTGAGGAAGCACGATGCAACAAACAGAAGTGCAGACGAGAGAAAATCCAAGACACCTCTGCGACGAGAGCAAGAAGCTTTCGAAAGCTAGATTATTTGCCTGAAATGACTCTTTTATATATAGGCGACGCCGTACCCATACGCGCCGGAACCTGCTCTCCAGAACAATACCTGTGCGCCTACTACTTGCGTGTTGCGGCACTTTGTTTCTTGTTTTACTCAAAGTCAAATCATTTTTCATTTTTCGGATCCGACTCTGAGTGGGGAATTTTGTTGATGATCCTTTCTATCATAGAGTCTAATGAATGGAAAAGTGAAATTCCTTAAGAACAAAGAGAGTCATCCTTTGACGAACATCAAAAATGGACAAAGGCAAGAACAAGGGACCTTTTAAGCATGTGTTGTGAAAGTTTCTTTATGGCCACGCAAGTCACTTGCGTGACCTATTCTTTTTTCTCCCAAGGTGCTTAGAGGCCTATAAATACCCCCTATGGGCCCCCCATTTCGAGGATGAAAAATCCAAAACTTAGATTCATACTCTGGTCACCCAAGTCTCTGTCTAAAGTATTCCGAACACTTCTAAGCTAAACCTTTACCTAGAATGGAAGCTCTGAAGAGGAAGAATAAGGCCTATGTGTTAGAATCATCAAAACTTGCACGCCTAAGTTTACAACCCTTGAGGGAAATGAAGACACATGTGCGCCGCCATGTCCTCTCATGTAAACTTGCGCGCCACCCTTCTGAAAGTCTCTAGGGATGATACTAAGGGATCCAGTTCAAAGTCGCCCAAGTATCTCTTCATGTATTCTTCATCTCCCAAGTGATCTAAGGTCGCACAAGTATAGTTGTGCAACCGGGACTTGTGCGCTAGAACAGTACTTGCGCGCCTCCTTCGAATTCACTTCCTTTCCTCAATTCCACCTCTCCTCTTCAATATTAAGCCTTCAAAACCCTCTTTAAATCCATTTACAAATTGTTCCTTTGTTGGCTTCCTCATCTGAAAGGAATTCAGTGGAACGTCTCTCAAAACAATGTGATTTACATAACTTTATTTCACTAAGGTTGGAGATTTTCTCCATTCAACCTCATCCTTTAAGATGAGAAGATCTTTAATTTGGGAGTCCTCCTTAAGAGTAATCCCCAAGTTCCCTATTCATGGGAATCCTCATTAAGAGTAATCCCAAGTCATAATTTCCCTTAACTTGGGCCTCCTTCTCAGGAGTAATCCCCAAGTCTCAATTCCCCTTAACCTGGGCCTACTTTTCAGGAGTAAGACCCAGTCATAATTTCCTTTAACTTTGGTCATCCTCTTTATAAGTAATCCCCAGTATTCATTTCGTTTTACTTGGGATTCTATTTCAGGAATGAAACCCAATCATAAGTCCCTTTTAAAATTTGGCTTCCTTATCATGAGTAAGTCCTAAGTTAAAATTCAGAATCTCCATAAAGTAGAAATATGTTTATGGACCCTACTCTTGGGATTCTTTCCTAAACTAAGTCATATTCTTCATTTACTTGGGCAGTCATACACACGTAATCCCCACATCCTTTCTTATGATTGCATCTTTCATGGAACAATTGTCAGGTTTTACTGATACCTCTTGTTTCTCACATCGAGCATGACTCACATGAGCTTAGAGTGTAAAAGTAATTATGACATCTCACGTTGGGACATTAATCATGCATAAAACACATACTTCTACACTCAAACTAAGTGGGTTCTTATTACTTTTCTAATACGGATACGTAGGTATCCCATCTGCGGGTATGATCCCAACTCTAAAATAATCCCTATCTTACTGAATGACAATAAACTTCAAGGGCCGCACTGAGTGGCTTTAAAACCAGTATGGTTATCATAATGACCAAGATATTTCTATATAATGTATTGAAGTATACCATTGACTAAGAATCTCTAATAAATACGGATGATTCTCTATCGATAAAGAACCTAAAATACATATAAATTATTATCTAAATCTCCTAAATATCAATAATTGATTGCAAGATCTAAAGGAAAAACTCATTTTCATGTTTGGTAAATTAATAAGGTTTCATGAACATAACTCAAATATATAAGAGATTCATGGAGTAGACAATAATTCCCCCCCAAAAGGTGTGATGAGTCTGACCTCCCATCCTCTCGACCAATGAAAAGTCGTAAGTCTCATCAGTCCACAACTAATGGGCACCTTCTTTTGGAAAGTAGGTCCAAATGGATATAGCATCATTGGATGTTTCCGGTTCTATGAATAAACCCGTTAGAAACCGATTGGAAAGTTTAACCCTTAAACAAACAAGGTCATCCCCATTTCCAAAAGAAAAAATAATCCTACTTCATATCATAATAAAATGAAATTTCATAATGAATAATTTTGAGGAATGATCATAAGACATGCATTACCCCGTTAAATGAAAGGAGAACAAACTAGGTGCATATGTGAGACTTAAATATACATAACATAGATGAAATACATAACATCAATGGTTTCTGTCATTAATTAACATACTTAAGAATATTATAAAATGTCTTGAGGAAAATAACCTTGTAACTTTTACTAACATAAAAAGGTTTCATATTATATAGAAAATGATTTGGAAAGATAACTGTGAACATTTCTTGAGGAAAATATAATTTAAATATTTAAAACCCTTATTTCAATTCTAAAACATTCCCAAACATTAATTAAAACACTTTTTATTAAAATATAAATTAAAACCTAAAAATTATGCTTTAAACGATTAAGGGTTCATGATAGCAGGAGGGATATCTTCATTCCAAATATGTTAAAAAACGATTACTTTCAATTTTTTTGTATGAAAAGTAAAAAAGTACCTTGTTCAAAAAATGACCAGAAGATTACTTATAAAAAAAATTGAAAATCTAATTTGGTGTAAAAATGACTTGAAAAAATAAAAATAATATTTTTAGAAAAGGTTTATTTGGAAAAAATCAAAACCAGGTTTTTATCTTGAAGAAAGGATAAAAATAGACTATTTATTATTAAAAGGTCAAAATATTACCAAAAATTAGGAATTAGATATGTTTTGGGTCATTTTAAACTTTTTTTAGTTTAACCCTTTGTTAACCCGTTGTTACCTTAACTGCGGTACATATTATAGTAAAAAAATTAATTTTAACTTTTAAATATTATAAGATATAATTATTATAAATATGGAATGCATTTTTACAATTTCCACTCAACAAAGTATTATAATTTAATTTAAAATTAAATCAATAGAGGAGTCGATAAAACAGTTTTCCAAAAGAAAATATTTCAAATGTGTAACATATTTAATATCAAAATTATATATGATATTTATTTGAATGACATAATTGGAATTAATTAATATATAATATAAGTAATTTTAATATTAAAAATTCATTAAAATTAAATGGTTTTTTGAATGCTTTACATGAGAATGTTGTTTTTATGAAAAATTAGTATTTTAACTATTCATCAAATGTTTTTTAGAAAAATCTCAAAAAATCACCCTATGATAATTTTGTTACTCTAATTTAAAAAATGAATTTTCTAATATTGTTAAAACTTTATTTTAAAAATATATGTTCAAAGTGAAACACACCCACTTTTTAGAAAAATACACCATTTAAGAAAACATATTTTTCCTTCAAATAATTTATATATCATTTCTAATTAATATATAATAATTGAATTTATTTTATACATGTGTAATAAATATATTTTATATAATTTATTTAGTCATATTAATAACCTGTAAATTGACATCTAGGTTACAATATCCTTGTTTAAATAATGATATTTTAATATTTATTATGCTTTATTTAAACATGGTTTTGCATGCATTTTATTCTATTGAAGAGATTGAATTTATTTAAAAATAAATAAATCCTAAAGAATGAGGGTGTAACATTCTCTTATAATATTGGTGTTCTGTGTCACATATGATATCTTATATGATGTTACTCTTTAAAATTTTATCGGTGTTACATTTAGTGCTTACCTCAAACTATTCTCACATCCAGTGCTAGTTATATATCATAACCCTCTACATAACTAAATGTGTATTGATTCCCAAATCATAAGATATGTATTTTTAAGGTTATTTTTACTTGAGCCCATATGTGAGGTCCAATTATATCCTATCCTGGACTATGTGTTTCTCTTTAAACACATAATAATCCCAATTTTTCTCCACCCAATTATAGAATGAAGGACTTTTATGTATATGATCTAGTTATTCACAATTGATGCTTATTTATTTTTCTAGAGATGATTCCCTACCAAAATTCATGTAGTTTCCACTTCTCTCCATCCATGAACCTATAAATTTATCCCTACTAATCTTATGAATGATCTATGTCTATAAAAATAGTTTACACCTTTAAAACCATGTGTGTATTGATTTACATTTAATAGGATACATGATGATTCTTTTATCTCATCATAGTCCCATATAAAATTCTCCTATTTATCCTCTAATTATTTTGTTGTTTAGTGTCTTCACCGAGTTTGGCTTTTTACTAACATGGAAATAAAACATCACCTTTATCCAATGAGATGGTCTAATCTACATGACCATAAATTTATAACCCCTTTTAGTCAAATATTTATGAGTTTAAACTCTACTGTCTTCTGGTCCCAGAAAATATATCCCCAAACAATATGTACCCACTATCGAGGTCGTCCTAAGGAAACATAGGGTGAAAAAGATTACCATAATTACTTTTCTTCTATTTCTATATAATCTATCTCACTTGTTTTTCCTAATTTCATGATGTTAAAAGGGTTTCCATTAATATAATATACAATACCTTAAACATCATATCCTTTTTATTCGAATCTATGGGAATACAAACTAAGAAGACTTATGGTTACTATTGATCCCCCCAGGGTATTATCGAATATTATTCTTACAAACCTCACCCAATTAGAATCTTTATTTATCATATTGTCTTTCATTCCATCCATATATCTACTTAATCCTATAAATATAATTTAATCAAGATGATATAAAACTAAGAGTGATCAAAATATTGAGAATCTCTCTCTTTCATTCAATCACTTTGTATATCTAGAGTTTGGATCAACATCCACCACTGCGTTGAAACAATCCCACCTACGGTGAGCTCACAATGATCCAAAGGCCTTCCACCCATGTAGGTTATATTCTTTTGGGCGTACAATTATAATTATTTTAGAAATTAATCCCCTATAGTGATGGAACATTTTTCTATAGTCCCACATCTTGTAAATGGTAAATGTCTTAGTGGATAAATCTTTAGTAGAATGATGGTGAACCTGTGATTCAAATGAAGTAAATGTTCTTACTCAAAAAATATACCTAATTAATTATATTCTTTAGACTTTTATGGTATTTTCTCTCTCTCTCTATTTACAGATTCTCATGTGGAGTTTTAACACCATTGGTGTTTCACCCTGCACATCCAACACATCGATGTAATATTAAACTCTAGAAATCACAAAAACGTGTTTACTATACCTTCAAGACTTTTTTTGGGTGGTCAATGTAATAGTATAATCCAAACCTATTATCCTCTATCTAGAACACTCATGTGATTGTGTGTTCACATAATAATTTATCATTTCTCAAACTAATAAACAGTCTTGTAGGATTTTAGTTTATAGTTTATTGTTCCATTAAAGTGATCAAGATATAAAATTCCTTAGAAAATGGAATGTGAAAACATGATATTGTTATTTATTTATAATAAAAAATGAGGAGGATCATACACATATCTAAGCCTCTACCTAGTTATAAAATTTTCCCCTATGGATGTTTATTTTGAAATATATTATTCAACATAACTAGCCTTTACAATTATGAATTGAAATATTGTTGCTACTTTTCTTTATCCATCATATCTTCCTCATCCCAATGAATAACCTCACCCACCGATACTTTAAACCGACTTTGGTCATTATTACAATTCACAACTCGATATTCTACCATAGTTAACTCATCTCTTACAACTACCACTTGAGCCTCAAGTTGATGAATGATATCTTATCTATGATAGACAACATCACGCTTCTCACATGCATCCACCTCTAGATAGGAGATCCCAAATTTAGCCATTCATTGTAAGGAAACACCATAAGATATGAAATTGTACCTAGCAGTGTTAAACCATCACGGAACTAGTTATTCACAGTCCACGTGAAAGTCTAGAATTGTAGTGTGAAGTGTATGATAGTCCACCAAACTAGTCCCCATGTTCAAAATACAGATATGAAGAGGTCACATTTATCACCTTAATTGTGTTGATGGAGTTTGGTTGAGGATTTTATATATGTTCCTCCATGAAATTCCCCAAATCACATGGTCATCCACAATGATGTAAAATATTGATTCATGCACCTCTACAAGAGTGTACTCATACCCGGGAAATACCTTTTGTAGATTAAATGTGAGTTTTAACATATGAATCCCCTTTGAGTGAATCATCTCTATATTGAGAGATAGTCCCAAGTCATTTACCTATTCCTTTTTGGACAATGTATCTACTTCTTCAACCTCTTCTGTTATTGGCCCCCTAGTTGCTTCTATACCAATTGGATTCTCATATGATTTCTTCATGGGTTCATCTCGAATAGAAAACGATTATGTATCCTACCTAATTAAAAGTACACATAAAATGTCCAAATAATAGGCAATTAGTTCTAATATAGTATACTAATCCCCCTTAATCATCTTATTCATAATTGAATCTTGATCGCACTGCGATTCACAGTTTTATTTTCACCGTTACACCACTGTGATAAACTTGTTTTGTATTGAAAATTATAAAAAAAAAAATCACTTCATTTGTGATTCAATTATTTTATTTTTATCACTATTAAAAGTTAACTTTTACTTTTTATTATAATTTTATTGATGGTGGAGGTGACTTGGAGGGCCCGTGATGAAGTTCAATAAAAATGGGCCAAACAACACATTATCCAAGAACACCAGTAGACTAAACTGCAAACTAATACTAAATAGTGCGTCCAAATTGGTTGATATTTTTTTATATGGTCCTAAATTTAATGGTATAAATTTCATATGAAGAAACCCAAGCCATATTTATCCATCTAACGACCCATCTGGATTGATCAATTCAACGAATCAAATATGCACAATGTCAAAAGTAGTGTTCTATATTCTGCAAATATCACAATATGTAGTTGTCTAATGGGTTCAAAAATTTTTGTGGAGATATTCAAGATTTGGTGGTAGAACCTTTTATTTTTATATAAAGCTATATAATACTGTATAGAGGTCGAAAACCATTTTTCAATTAGTTTTACACAATCTGTATCCCCAAAACCACCTTCCACTTTGCCTATTAAATGATACCTTGGGATCCTAATTTGTATGTTCGGACTGAAGAAAAATCTATGGTATTTTGGAGACCCAAAGGATTCATATCCTCATACAATCTGTTAAAAAGTCCTCTATCCTCATAGGGGTATCCTGGATGATGTTGGAGTTTCACCCAAGCCTCCTCCTCCGCTAGATGGCGCGCTAAATAGTGGATGATTATTTCGAGGGAGCTACACATACATGGGAGGGAGTTCCTATACATGTTCATAAACTAGTTTAGTGTAATTTATGTGTCAATTATATCACTTATATTTAATTTTTATATACTTATCCTCTGAATATATTTATTTTCTTATAATTAAGTGAAACACTATTTAGTTCAACACAGATTGAGTTGAGATTTCAAATGGGAATCTTGTGTTGTTCCGATTGGAAAATAAAAGATTTATTGTTGTCTCACACATACATAATATTTAAGTATGATTTGGTATACCTTTTTCTAGGTTTTATAACCAATCCATGAAATAAAAATTTTTTGTGTCAATGGGTGATTCTTTGAGCATCATATTAAGAGGGAAGAGGGAAGTCGAGATCTTGACAACCATCAACCAAAGGATACATTAATCATTATAACATTTTCAGAACAATGAACTATTAAATATATTTAGTGAACTTCAAATGATCAATTTTTCTCATATTTCTAAAACACCACCTTTATTTATCAACTATGAAACTTTTTAAATCATGTTGTATTCATAAAATAATTTTCAAACCCCCCAATTTGTTCCTTTTTATTAAAAATTCACACTATAAACCACCAAAACTCATTGAGAGATTACCTAGTGCATGCCCTATACTATAAATCAACCTTAAAAACATAATCAATTTGACATATCACGACAACATGATCAAATATTATGGTTCCATTAGCACATTAAGGACCTAATATTATGAGGGAAATTCTTCAACAAGGAACATTTTTAGAAGAATAAAACATGATTCCAAATGATGGTAGTCAAAACCAAGAAATTATGTAAACAAAATAGTTATATATTAAAAAGAGATTATCCATGTCTCTCTCAATTAGGGAGGAAGATACCCTAGAGAATAACACCAATATGTTGGTAAATGATTTCCCTTAACTAGGTGTGTTGTATATATAGTAGTTCAAGTAAGTTTTCATAGATTATGAAAATAAAATATACTTAAAACAATTGAGAAGATGAGAAATTACCATTTTATCCCAATAGTAGTTATACTGCCACCTATGATAGATACTGCATCTCTCGAGTAAGGAGAAATGCCACCACAGCCTTAGTAGGTAGTTTCAATCAATCTTTTAAGATTCCCTTGAATTTCTTATCAACCCTACCCCGAGGCAGATGTTCTAGGGGTTCATCATAGATTACCCCTTCCTCATTTCTTCCAAATTACTTCATGGATCATAGAAGGATTTTAGTAAATATGAAGGCTTGATAATGTCCATAAGTCTAAAAGTAGTGGGTTTATCTAATCCTACTTTATTTATTATGAATCATAATTTGATGGATTTTCCTCATTCTAGTTTTAAAATCCATAGTTCATGGAACTTCTCTAGGAATCCATATCATCAGAGTCCCTTTCCATGTCACCTTCAACCTGAATACCCTCTTCATGATCCCTAATTTGTTACCAATCCAAAAACACCCAAACCTTGTTAGTAAGTGAATTAGGGATACCCTGGGCACAGATCAACCTCTCCAACACGGTGATTTATTCCCAAACATCCATCCATGTGGGAATAAACCTAACACTTGAACGACCAATACTGAGAAGGTATAACTCATTGGCTAACAGCTTACCCCAAATTTTTCAGTGTGAATAACACTACAAAAAGTTAT
The DNA here is from genome assembly GCA_963277665.1 of Viscum album. Lineage (NCBI taxonomy): Eukaryota > Viridiplantae > Streptophyta > Magnoliopsida > Santalales > Viscaceae > Viscum > Viscum album. The sequence goes on along the minus strand of OY728138.1, from coordinate 1,376,679,442 downwards.
CCATCTTCTCCCATATGGATTTCTAGGGATGACCCCCAATGATATTTAGTTTTAATGATCAGTGGTTGGTTTCTGGAGGGGTTATGTGTTTAAAATACTCATAAAAACCAATGAACATGATGAACCACCCATATTGGAATTGAAATGGACCACACATTTTAAAAGAAGGTTTTCTCTTGTTGATATGAATCAATATCTTATATAATTTTTAAATCATGAGGACAAAGAGGTTGATGTGAAACCCAAATTCTAGTTCTTTCAACATAATAATGGTTCCCATATAACCCCTCATTTATACATCATGGATTGACAGAAACCATTGAGTAAGAATTTCTTCTGGAATATAGTAAACTTGATCTCTATGGAATATCCTCTCACACTATGTCCCCTATACCTATATAAGTACTCCTTCAGAAAAACCATGTATGATTTAGGTTTCCTATTATAAAGATCTATTGGGAACTTTTTTGGTCTCCTTGGAAGCTGACCATGGTGCACATTCAGAAAGATATTGAATAACTTCTTAAACAGTATATTTTTCACCCACACATGTCTTTTTTATACAAGAAGTCATTGATCATATTATAAATTTATTTTCCCAAACTATACATAATACTATATCGTAATAATGTTCCAGTGTGAAGAAACCATTCAAACAAAACCATTTTTAATGATTCTTCAGGTTCACTCTTATGATTTTGGTCACTAGTACTAGGAATTTTGGATTTAATAAAGATAACAAAGCATGGATCATGGTAAGGTTCAAGAATATAGAAAAAATATAATCCTAAATATAGATTTGAATAGTATTAAGGATTAGGCTTTGAAGAGATACATGGGTCACCAATTTGTTTTGATCAATCCCATTGGATATACATATGCTACAACTATGTATTTGTCATATTATAACTAACAACCTAGATTAATTACACTTGTATTCCTTAAAGAAAGAATTTTAGGATAATGTTCTAGCATACTCATCTATAATTAGACTAGTTTAGTTAAATAACAGCACTCATGTAGAAGGATGTGAAAAAGAATATTATGAATAATTGTTCTTAAACTAATTACTATGTGTAAGGTTACCAAGGATCCCTTCATGGTATTTTAGGCTATAAAACACCATTATTCTTAACCCCTAACCCTAATAAGATTTTCCACACAAGATGATATTGATCAAAATCAATGAAATATAAAATATACATAGTATAATCATGAAACAATTGGGAAATAAGCAGTCTAAAATTTAGAACAAGGGAGAATAGAAAAATCAAAATCAATGTAAATCCAATCAAGAACTTACTCTTGATGAATATTTGATGAATAATAATGATTGTTTTTTAGAATAAGTTTTAAAATTGTAATGGAATCAAAACATTTTAATAATGGATGAATACTGGAAAATGACATAAAAAGATTCACCAAAACAATGAAAATAATTAAATAAAACTAAATATGGACAAGAAAAAATGAAAATAGTTAATGAAAAATGTGATAAAAATTTAGGGTGAAAAATTTTGTGCAGTATGACACAGTGAAATTATAAATAGGATGAAAGATACATGGTGCATAAATCATTCACTTCATGTACTTTGTTTAAGTGGATTTATGTCTTGACATTTACATGACGTTTATTTTTTATACATCGTGTACTATAGATCCCCAATATCCTTACAAAATCATGAATATTATGGGATCTTTGTGGTAAAAAATGTGAATTGGTTAGATCTCAAACATCGTACATTCTGCAAACTCTTCATGTCATGTATTTGATTCACTTTTAGCATGATTATGAATTAGAAATATTCATGATGTGTAATTAATATAAAAATCTTATACCATGTTCACAAAATTTAGGTATGTATGGGTTGTAATGTTTTGAATGAGGACTACATGCCATGTATGTTGTACAAGATGTGTAAATCTTGTTTTTTACTTTTTACAATAGTTATTCCATTGAGTAAAAGATTCATAATTCCTATAATGAAAAACACACATCCAGTGCATTATAAAATAATATAAAAATAATTGTTAGACATATGTATCATGTATGTATATATAAATTCAACTTCTTAAAATCCTCCAAAAATGAAAATTTTCTTGTCCTTAATCAAAAATCATATCAATAATGATTCCAAATGAATTCTTTTTAAAATAGTAAACATTCATTATAACCATAAAAATAAAACTAGTGTATATGGAAACAAAATGTCCTTCAAAATCAATCTTTTAGGGAAAATTATTCATGCCTTATACTTCAGTAATTTATTTAGATTATTTATTCCTTTTATTACAATTTAATAATTGTTCCTTAAATTCTATACCCATTTTGAAATTTAGTTCAAATTGAATTATCTCTAATTTCTCAAGGTTAGATTAAACTAGATTTATTCTTAAATCCCTGAATACTTGTTCCTACCAACAGGATTTTGTGGTTCTAACATTTCCAATTTGTAAAGTAAAATACAAAATCAATCATGAGGGATTCAATAATAAGGTTAAAATAACTTTGAGGATGTGGGAATTTAGGTAGTAAGTAAAAATGAAGCTCAAAATGATGATAAGATCTAAATTTAATTGCATGAAAATTGTAAATAGTGTAATGATGTAACTCCTCTAGGATAAAATGTTTCCATGATCCAATATGTTATGGTGGGACAATCATAATATCAAGTTTGTATGAAGAATTTATCCCTGTTAATTTCTTTTTATTTTTATTTATTCTTTAAAAATCATTTCTTGGAAAGGTCTCACATCCATCAACTAACCACATATGATCCATAATAGGATTCATCAGTTCGGTAATTGTGATTTTTGACCTTTTTAATATAGAAACCAATTTATTTTTATTTTTCTTTATTTGTTTCATTTATATATTTCCTTTTTCTGAGGAACATGTTAAGAATAGAAGATGAAAATGATGATCATGAACGAAATCATATCAAGATGGTGAATGTTACACCATAAATATCATCAATGTCAACATATTGTGTCCATTAGTAGTAAAAATCCCCCTACACGTTCAAAGGATAATCATGCATCATACCATGAGAAGGGTAGAAAGGGATAATCCAGTGAAAAATAATCCATCCTAACAAGTTTAATCATGGATAGTATGGGATAAAGAATGAAATATGTGTAGGTGTATATTAGGGTATATATTCTCACAAATATTTCCTCAATCTTATAAAAATGTATTTTTCAATCACAGTCTCAATGAGATCTCAATGAATGTTCTGATACGCTTAGATGTCCCAGGCATCTCTCAAGAGATATTCTTAGAATATAATATATAAGTGTAAGTATATAATTCTCCAAATAATGGTATATACAAAAAAACTGGCAATGATTCCATAAAAAATTACAGTACTATGTCAACCATAAGCGATTACAAGGAACATGACTTTGAAGTAAATTACACAACTCTTAAATCATGCTAAAAATCAAAATAGGAATAAAAATTGGTTTCAATAATTTCCATCTTAACATTTTATTTTTTTCAAAATGAATTAAAGGGATTTTAGGTTTAAATAGTACTTTTAATGAAAACTTCCTTATAGATAAGTGAAAATAATAAATAATCCACGTGCATTGATAAAAATTCTAAATAAAGACTTTCCCACAATTAAAATTATATAGTGTAAACACTGTTCATAAAAGAGTAGTGGGAGATATAGTAAGTAATGCATAGACAAAAATTAAATGACAATTTTAAATAGATATTATGGAATAGAGGGATCCCCGTAGTGAAAGTCATTCCATAGTGAAAATTTGGGGATGTAAAAATAAAATTTTTCTACCTACAAAAATTATTAGAATAAAAATTCCAACACAATGCAAACCATTTTTCCATAGGGTTAAAATAAAATGGATGTTAATAATCAGAAGGTGAATATGATAAAAACCAAGATAAATCAACTCCAATAAATGTAGTAATGGAGTGAGATAATGTTTTGGATGAACTAGAAACCAAAATATTAGTTAAAAGAAAAAAATGATCCTAAGAACACAGATAAGATAAAGAAAACAAAAATATGGTCTGCCTCCCATAAAGGACTAACAATGACAGCATAAACCAAAATGTGTACCAAGTAATCAGACTGTGTCCTCAATCTGATTAGAGGTCCACTTCCTCCTACATGAACTAGTTGTAGTGTCTTCGAGCACATGAGGATGAATGGGGGGATTAACTACCTCCGGATAATACCGACCATGAACCTCATGTGGAAGGAATACAATTCATAAATTTAATAGAGGAGGCTGTTGTTAATAATATATCTATAGTGATATATCCTTAATCTATCACTCAACGGTAGCTAGATTCTAATACATCTGATATAGGAGGGTAGATGGCGGATACAAGAGAATTTCAATAATGATATATGATAAAAAAATATCTATACATTTATGAAGTAATGCATGAGAAAAATGTAAATAATATAGAAAGTTGTGTAGTCAAAAAATAACATCACATCCATATATAAGAAATAATATAGTAGAGAGAATGGAATAAAACTAATAAAAAATGGGCTCCAAAATAGAGTATAGAAGCGGAGGGGGGTCTAAACACAACTAGATAGTAAAATCAATGTCTCCAATGTACACATCATGAGTCTCCTCCCCAGACGTGTGTGCCTCTATCTAGGACTCTCTATCAATGACCTAAAACGATGATGGGGCTAGAGAATCAACTGACGTGGTGGGTTCTATGGTTCCAATAGTTGTCTTTTTCAAGGATGGAGGGGTTGAAGTGCTGATCTGTATTGAGGCTATGTGTATGGAAACTAGATCAATGAAGGGGACATCATATGGAGATGGAACAGAAAATACCTTTCTCCTTTTTCATGCTCTAAAAGGTACTTATACTGGGCTGTATGGTTGGTAAGATAATGAGGTAGGTTGGATAGGTTGGGATGTAGTGTTTGAATGTATGAAGAAGAGATGTCATTATGTGTTTGGGTGTGGGAATAATATTTATGGGAAAGGGGAGGAGGGGTGAAATGAGATGGGTTGGTCAATGAAATGCATAGGCGGAAAAACATCTATCACTGGTTCTATAGGATTTCCATGATAAATGGAAAGTGGTCTGTGGGAATGGGTGCATGGGGGGTAGAAGTTGTAGGGGAAGGTGTGGAGGTGGTGAAATAAAGGATGGGGGATTAGTGGAAGGTGGTATGGTAGTGGTAACTGGTGTGGAGGTTGAGGTGGAGGTGGTTTTGGAAGTGGTGGTAGAAAAGACATGAATAGGGGTCGATGGGTCATATGTGTCCCAAGCTGGTTCTTTAACATCATCCTCCACATAAGTTAGTACCCACTGTTATATGTTTCAGCTCTTTGTGAGTAGCCCCATCTTTTGAAGAAAAATGAGGATGATGTTATCCATTGGGATAAAGGAGGTGCAGGGTTGGGTGGACTCAAAGGCACTGAGATACCTGGATAGATGGGTAATGAAGGAGCCTCCCATAAACATACTTCATTTCCTCCTCAATACATTCTGGTAGAACTCACTGAACTACCTGGCCATGTGGATGGTTGGTCTTCCCATTACTAAGGGATGAGTAATAACCTCAATTTGGATCAAAATCCTATAAGAATCGCCCAAATCAATTTAGTCATAATCTTGGGATTAATGAAGGATTTGAAGAACATCACCATGTAGCTAGGATCTCTACATCGTGAGAGTATAATAAGGGACATGTGGGGATTTGGTGATCTATTCCCAAATTTTAGCATCATCAACCTTGTTAGGATTTTTCTTTAATATTTGGAAGATTGGGGAGGAAACTAAATCAGTGATGTAGATGTCGATGTTGACACCAATTTTACAAGGTTCATCACCCATGTACTACTATTGAGTCTAAACCTAATGGAGTTAATGGATAGCTCGAATGTTTCCACACAATCTAGAAAGATCACCATAAAAGTCTCTTTGTGGACCAGGATGAGGTGAAATATTTAAGATCGATCAATGTGTTCAAGGATCTCCATATCAATGTGGATCCTATCAAGAACTATGTGGTCCAAAGTCTTGTTGGTCCTCATAGGTTTCACATGTAGATGAACCAATCTAATCGGGTGCTCAAGTTTAGAGAAGTGAAAACATGGATGAAGGTATAGGTAGGAAATGCCTAGTGACCCACTATAGGAAGACTACATGTCCTCATAGGTGTAAACAGATTTATAGGCGGATGTGGAAGAGGAGTTGTAAGGATATGTGGCGGGTGAACTAGGAGAAGCCTTCTACCAGATGGTTGGAGGAGGCACCTCCTCTCACTTGAACATGTGTTTGAATGGAGAGGTGCAGATGGTCTTTGTCCATTCCATGGTGGATAAAGAGGAAGGGGGTTCAGGTGATGATGGAATGAGAGCAGGAAGTATCGGCAGTTAGAGGAAAGTGAGGGAGGTGTTGCTATAGTGAGAATAAGTTGAGGTGAGAGAGAAGAGAAGAAAAATAGGAGGGTGAACAACTGAACCTAGGGTTCATGTTATTTTAGTGATTCTCAAAACATTCACATCACGTATTTTATACCCAAATTGTAAATATAAATTTTTTGTTTTTTCTAGAATTCAATATTTCAATGCCTTGTAAGTGTTACACAAAATTTATTTGTCCTTTTATGAGTATTTTGAGCTAGGTTCTATTTATATCCCTTTAGAATCTTAAAAAATTTCTAAAGATTAAACTAATCTATTATATTTAATTGATCCTACCATGTATTTAATCCTAATAATCACTTCATTTTACATTGAGAGATATCCTCTTGGTGTCTTTATGTTAGAAGGTATGAATGGCAGGATAATTTCCCCTATCAATAATTCAATATAATTTAAATCATCATGATCAATTAATTTATCTTAATTAGGGTATAGGTTTTCATTATCATTCTTGATGGTCAAAACTCACTTCTCTCATCAGTAAGAAATATGTCCTAATAGGCATGTGAACCATTTCCTTTCATAACATCTTTTTTTAAGTCAAACACAACTTGTTCATCTCCAATATAAAAAATAATCTCCCTTGGTTAACTCAATCAATTAATTTCCAATGGAGTGAAATGGAATTCTTATAAATAAGGGGAAATTTCCCTTATCCTCCATATTTAGGATGATAAAACCAATTGGGAAGATAAATTTTCCAATTTTTGTTGATATGTCATCGAGTAATCATTGTGGATTCTTGAAGGATTTATCAGAAAGTTAGAGTGGCACAATTCTTGATTTTAATTCTTTGAGCCCCAATTTCATGAAAACACTCGATGGAATGAGATTTAAAATTTCATGTAGACCGCAGAAGTCCCTATCATAAGTTCATCTTCCTATGATGTATGGAATTGAGAAACTTCTAGAATATCAAATTTTTAGGATACTTCTGTAATGAAAATGAAGATAATTCTTCATTTATGGTGATTAATGTTAGTCCCTTCATCTTACTTTTATAGGAGATCATTTCTTTGAAGAATTTATTGTTTGAAAGTATGTCATAAATGGATTCAACGATGTGAATTTGGATGTGTAATTGTTTAAACATCATAAGAAACTTCTTATATTTCACTTAAATCGCTCTTTTCTTTACTATTTTTTTGGAATGGAAGATGGGGTTTTTATGCTGTAAGTCCCACATAAACTTATTCCTTTTCATCCTGCTCTTTTTTTGAGGCTTTTTTAGTTTAATATATCTTTTGAGTTATCTCCTAATCATCTTTATAAGAATATTCTATCTAAATTTTCTCATTTATACAAGGCTATTTCAATTAATGTATCTTACCACTTCTAACAACTATAGATTTATCCTCCTCCCTCAAATGATTTTTTGTATTATTGAGAAAAGTACCTAGGAACCGACCAAATAAATTCATAGAGATATACCCCACCTCATGTTCAAGGATACATAGAGAAACATTGTGGTTTTTTATTTCAGTCTCTTGGGTTTTCATCATTTTGACTTATTTCAACATAAAGGAAGTGAATAGTTTTTCAATGTTGTATTGGAGAGGATGACCTTGCTGTGGTGATCTTACTAGAGGTTTCTGGAATTTTTACTGCCAAGAACCAGGAAAAGGTTGTTGGAATTGGAACTGGGATCAGGGAGATGAACCTTATGGTGAGTACCCAAGTGGTCCCCGATTCCATGGTGAAACTTTTACACCCAGTTAATGATAATAAACATGATTTTATTGGGTTGGTTGATGAGACGATCTCTCTTGATAGTTTTTCTATTAATATTAACTATACTTCTCATATTGCTTATTTTTTTTTATAAAGACGTAATTACAATCTTAGAATTGGGGTTTCATTATATCTTCCATATAGTACCTGTATGGGTGTAGAAATCCACACATCTCACAAGATTATATCTCCATCATAAGAGAAGGAGGGGGTGACGGTGCAGAAGGTAGTATAAATGACTCAAGATTCTTAGTTGAAGAATCATCTTGGGATGTGTGTTGGTAATCTCCTCCATTTGGTGGATTCCATGTCGAGGTGACCCTAAATGAATTTTATATAGACTAGAATTGTGGTAGACTTCATCTAGAATGGATTGACCCATTTCAGGCATCTTAATCATGGGTCCTCCATCAATATTATTGTCTACAACAGTACGTGAGACGGGTTGAATTCTTCTGGTAGAGAGTTTGTAATTGAAGCCACACATCTAGTCTTTAATATGGGAACTTTCAGGTTATATCCTTGAATCTTTTCCATGCCTCCCAGTATGTCTCTCCATCCATCTTAGAAAATTTATGAATTTCATTTATTAACTTCCATGTTTGGATGGGTGGGATGCATTTATCAAGGAACTTCATCGCTCGATCTTCCCAACTTGTGATCAACTCGAGAGACCGTCTTTTGATACAATTCTTTTCTTGGTTGTGTATGTTTAACAAGAAGACATAGACTCTAATTACATAATATTACATGACCTAGTCGATGAAGTCATAAAAAACTTCTAAATATTTCAATATTTTTTCATGGGGGTCTTCATTTTCTAGCACACTAAATTGACCCATGTTTTGGATTATACAGATTAGTCTATGTTTTCTTTCAAAGGTATAAACCTAGATATGAGGGAGCACAATGCTGGGTGTAGCACCACCTATAGAAAAAAGGATATAATCAATAATGGTGCACTCTTACAATGATGTATTCTCTTATTGATGGAAAGGTGGTGCATATTAAATATTTTGATGGATGGGATATTCCGGATTGCTGCAATCATCCATTGTGAATCAACAACATGTAGTTAAGGTTCTTTCAATGTCGAGATCATAAAGTAGTAATTCTATTACATCTAGGATCCTTGACTGATTCAAAGGTCCTTGAGTCATGCACTATCTAGATAAAGGAGGATGTAGGTTTTGGTTTGTGTGAAAAAATTGTAAAAATAAAAGGGTAATGAAAAAGAAGAAATGGGAAGGTGTTAGGTAATCCAAAGGTTGATCTGAAGGCTGATGTGCATAGAAAATAGTGATCCCTGACAAGAATACCAAATTCTTATGCACCCACACACATTATTATAATACACATTTGTTTTGACAAGATTATAAATTTATAGTCCAAAACTACACATACTACTAGGGCATAGTAAAGCGGGAGTGCAGGGTCAAACCCATAGGGACCACTGGAAAGAAAGCAACTATTTAAATAAAACCCTCAAGAAGGATTCCTCAACATCACTCTTTAGATATGTTTTTATAATAACTAGTTAGTTTGGATTTAATTAAGATAAATAATTAGGGATTAGGGTCAATTTCAATGATTTAGGTAAAAGATAATCCTAAATCAAGATTTTAATTGTCCTATGGCTTAGGATGTAAAATGATGCACAGGTCAACAATTTGTTTTGGTCTAAAAAATTGGATATACCTATGTTGAAACTATCCCTTAATCTAGGTACATCTAACAACTTAGACACATTATTATTATCTTTAATGAAAAATGTGTCACAAGCTAATGGTCATAGTCTTCTCATCTCCATTTAGATTAGTTTCATTCAATCACACCTCCCATGGTCAAGTTCATGAAGAATACTGTGGTGAAAATTTGTTTTTAACATAATTACTTGTCATAGGGTTACCAAGGTTCAATTCATGGATTCATTAGGGTTAGAAAAATCCTTAATATTGATCCCTATCATAAAAGGATTATCTTTACATGACAGTATTGATCAAAATAAAAGGAATATAAAACATTACAATCTTTTCCATGAAACAACCAAGAAATAAGTAATCCAAAATTTAGAACAATAAATAAACGAGATAAAGAGTTAAAAATAAATATATATCCAATTAAACACATACTAAAAATAAAGAAGCAATGAAAAAAAGAATAGGTGTTGAAAAAGATGTATGGTATATTTCTAAATTAAGCATCAATATTAAAATATAATCACAATGGTTGAATAATAGATAAATAGCGTATAAAAACTCAAAAGGATTTTCAAAAAATTGAATGGAATAAAATATAAATAACATTATACAAGAAAAAATGATAATAGAGAATAAAAAACGAGAAAAAAACATAGGGTTCCAAATTCTATGTATGGAGGTGCTACCAAAATATAAATAGGCCTAAAGATACACGATTTTTAAAGCATTGATGTTGTGTATTTAATTTCAATTTATTTTTATATCAGATTTTACATGATGTATATGGTCCACATGTCTTGTACTCAAAATCAATAATATCCTATGAAAATATTGAATATTATGTGATATATGGGCTTAAATATTTGGTCAGGTTGGATCTCAAACATGGAACATCGTGTAAACTCTTCATGTCATGTATTGGATTCACTTTCAGTCGGATTCTGATTTTGAAATATAAATGACCTATAATGTATATAAACATAATTTACTATGTTCACAGAATATATGTCTTACTGAGATGTCATGTGGCTCCACAGGTACACTATGAATGAAGAATACATGTCGTGTATGTTCTACATGATGAGTAAATCATATTTTTACCACTTTTCAACATTTCTTTCTTTGAGTCCAAAATGTCTAATTCCAGAAAAAACAAACCAAAACTCTGGTAATGATCAAATGAAACAAATATAATACTTAGATAAATGTATCCAATATGTATATATAAATTCATCTTATCAATACATGTAGATGGAAGTGAGGATTCCCATGTTTTAACCCTTCCACTTCCCACAATAATTACCTCGATAGAAATGATGTGTTCTATGATTCCTCCTATTCATTTCTCAATTAGTGGAATTACTTGTACATATATCATAAAATGGGGATACCTCTAATATGTTTAAGGTCCTATAGGATATTTCTTAACTCCCAATAATGAAAATAAAAATTAGTGGTATCAGGTGAACATTGGATCAAAAAATCCAAAATCAGGTCTTCAAGATAATATATGTTGAACAAGTACATCCAAACTAGTTCATAATACTATAACCTCTGAAACGTTCCCAAAAATAATCACATGATTTTTAGGAATAATGCACTCAATACTATTCATTAGTGATGTTTCGATTGGGGTATAAGTCCCACTCCTTTGTCTAACCATGGTGATTTTTATAATGTTTGGAATGAATATTATAGAATACCAAGAGAGATATGTTTCAACACCTAGTTCCTCTCCATTTATTATTTTTAATGCATTCCCAAGTGTGTTCCCTAGTTCTTGGTTGTATACACTAATGACTAACCAGCAATAACCCTATTCAAATGAACATAACCAGGAGAACTCATACACTAGTAGATGAAGGAATTTCAATTTGATGTTAAGATCATGAAATGAAACTATAGAATGAAACCACACTATAATAGATTATTTCATATTTTAAATCCTCTCTAATATTTCTTTAATAGTTCACTCAATATATCATGATCACACAGTGTTTTTAAACATGATCTAATCAAAATATTCTTCACAATTACATTCCTCTGTGCATTAGTGGTATCTACAAATTAAGAAACATTTTGATGAAGTTAAATAGATTTTGAAAATTTTGGTTTGTGGAACTTATCTTTCATGAAAGTTTACCTTCATATAATTGTTTTTGGATGTTGGGAATAATCCTCCATTGAGAAACCCTTGTTCTCAGAAAGGATTTATGTAAACTAGAGTTTCAAAAACACCAATGATTTTGATCATAGAATGATCATAAATGTTTGAGTATTATGAAAAGAGGGAAAACAATAAATATTTCAAGAAAATATTAAAATTTCCCTAGGGTTACAATTACTTTATTTATTGAAAAAGGGATGACCTGATATTTGTGAACTATGAGGGGAAAATGGCCAAATTTTTGTGTTTTTATTATAATTTGATCCCCATATTCAATGTTGGATAGAATTATGATGGGGAATTTTCTATATAAAAAATAAATTTGAAAATATTATAGTTGAAATGGTGGAAAAATGAGGTTGTTCTGGAGAAATGTAATTAATTTACTGAAATTTATAGTTTCTGTAAACTGAATTTTGGTGCAGCGCAAAACACCCCTTTTGACGTGCAATAAGAAGTTTCATGAACAGACATCATAGTGTTGTGTAACTTTGTATTTTCAAGAGTAAACAAAAGTTCTATGAAAAAAATAATCCTAGTAACCTTAAGCCTATAAATATACCAACACAGTCCATTTTATGAGGCATACCTTTGGACTTCAAAGATTAATCCCTCAGATCATGCAACATGGACTTATAGGAATCGTGCAACTGCAAAGATTTTCATGGACTCCCATAGGTGATAATTTTGAATGAATTTCATTGGATAAGAATTTGAAGACATTTTATTATGTTTTAGATTCATTTTTAACACTCTCATCCATGAAAAACACAATTCATGAAAATTTTAATTCATTCATGTGATTGATGGCTTCATGTTATACCCAACATTCCTGAAACCGATACCATATATATCCAAATGAAGTCTTACTTTGAAATAATTAAATTTAATTAAATTTAGTTATCATGGGTCATATACCTATTATATAAGATTTTATTTTTGAAAAATCCACATGTGTGACTTTTATCATCGATTCTTATACTCAGATCCTCTATCCAAGAAACGACTAGGCACCATCTATGCATGATGTTCCTAGGTGTGTTTTAGGATTCATAAAAAATGAGTAATACCTAATCATGTTACCTTAGATACTGAGTAAAACCATGATCCATCTATTTGGTGTGATAATCAATATGGGCCCAATCAAGAGAAACCACCTTTTTCCACCCAAAGATCCATGATCCCATCAGGAAACCCAAAGTGTAATCCCCACACCATTTTTTGTTTTCACACCATTCATTATACAATAATCCTTACCACATGATGTTATATTTCATGGTACTATCTTTTCATATATATTTAAAAAAATTTGTTTGAACTTTGTGTTTTTTGATAATTTTTTTCTAATATAAATTTTTGGATGCCTTTTTGAGGTCTGATACTGAAACAATTAATGTTAAATCCACCCATGGGGGATGGGAGGTACCTCCAAATATTTATCCTCATATTATATTATAAAAAAACATTCACATAACCTTCCATAAGTATTATTGTTACTCTAAACTATAGTTTTTTCCAATTGCATATTAATATGTGACAGACTATATAAGATGAGCGTATGGGGATCCATCGCTATTGGATGTTCACCGGTGCCATCCCAAATGTGACAAGAATATTTTGATCTATTCATATTAGATTCTGAACTATTACTTCCCATACATCGTAATATTATGTGAATCCATCCCTAACCGACATTAACCTAATTTTTCCCATAATTTATGAGTGTATGAGGCTCTATCACCACTAGAAATTAACTTGAACTCACCCTTAAAAGAAAATACTGAGTTAATTCCTTCATCAGGTGATGGCCATGATTTAATTTGCATGACGATCATAGAATAAACCACTGCCTAATTCGTTATAATTCATACGTTTGGTGATGGTCCTAGGGAACCATAGGTTACAATCCTCGGTTGACTTATGCCAGGATTATAAGAATAATATGTTACAATCATAATATATCTTTTCTATTTTATGAGTTGAAAAGTATAATATTTTTATATCATGTGACTTGCATGAGATTACATATGTGATAAGAATAAAAAACCTATGTAAAAATTAGGGTATCCCTTCATTATCGCATAGGTGATGAGCCTAGGGTTCCTCCATCCTCTATGTGATCAACATATGAAAGCTTATGTGATGAGTACATTATGACTTTTGTAACATTAAAAAGAAGACCTAGATGATGAGGCCATGTTTCCAATTGTGACTATTATTGGATTCCATGTGATGAGCATGAATTTCCTCTTTTGAGGTGTAATTCTCCACCACTAGTGACCCAACGTGAGTGACTACATTATTAAATCTTACAAGACCCATGGATTACATAACAAAGGACCGAATAGTGTAATAGTCAAGGGAGACCATATACATAAATTATTTCCATATTACATTAAACCATAAAATAATAGAATAAAAACTTCTTAAATATTTTTTCTTCTATTTAGTTCATCCATTATTTAATTTATAGATCACTTTTTGATGACCATGGGAAATGGAAATATAAGAAGGGTGATCTCAATTTCTTTGTAAGGGTACAAGTATAGTGGAAGTTATCAGAATAGGCATACACATGATTGTAGAGTGAATAATAATTAAAATAACATATACTAAATATCTTGAGAAATAAAAAACGTATAATAGAGAAATGGAGATAATCACTTGGATAATAATAAAACAATTCATGGTAATTGAATGTTTAATGCCAGACATCATTGTCTTTGACATAAAGTCCTCAAACAATACATTATCATTCCATTAAGGTTGTAACCAAGATATAATTATTACTATCGAGGTAGTATTCACGACATTATTACTTATATCAGGGATAAAATCAAGACATCATGCTTACATTAGGTAGGAATATATAAAAATTACCAAACCCTTTTTCTCATTAGACCAATTGGTGCATTAAGGGGATATACAATACTAGGACCCCCTCATCACTTCTTTAATCAAAATTCATTCACTATATAAAATATATGAATATAAATATAATGTGTAATAAACATTCCTTAGGAATCAAAAACATACATATTAAGATCTAAAAATAAAAAATATCAATACATTCCCAATTAATTAGTTGGATAACATAGAGATAATCCATCCATATAAAATGGTTGAATGGTTAAACCATAAATAATCATCCTGGAAACTTTGGGATAATCTCAATGTAACAAGAAATACCCTTATCAAATAAAAAAATAAATTCTAGTGGAAAAGTGTACATAAAAATTTATGGGTTATGAAAAGATGATTATAATAGATTTTTTTAGTTATCACTAGTAATGAGACCAGGAAAATGGTAAAAAAGTCCTTCATTATGGATTGAAATGATTTTGTGGATTATCAATATCATATCCCCCTGGAGTGTCTAGATTGGTTTGGATGTATTAATTCCACTCATCGTGCACAAGAGAAGTGATTTAGTTAAAACTCAACTAGCCTTTTCAAGGTGATTACCCCTAAGTGCATCTATTTTATAACATCATAAACTTACTTAAATCCAGATAGGGATTCCATTTCAAGGAAAATCACACAATTGTATACATTCCAAAATTTTGGATTTATTCATATTTATGATGTCTTATGAAATGAATTTAATGATATTAAATCTAATTTCGAATATATGAAATGGGTGATAATGAAATAGAATTACAAGCATGATGACATTACAATAATGGTTTGTAATTTAAAAGGGAATGGTTAGAATTAGAACCCTTATGTCTATAGAATAAAGATATAGGAAAAATGATAAAATGAGAAGTAATAATTAGTCTCTTATTAAAATCACCCAAATGGGAAATAATATAACTTAATTAAAATCAATAAAAAATGAGGAAAAGATATAATAAAAAATCCATTAAAAAGGAAATAGAAGGATTAAGAACCCTTACTAAGTAGAATCTTATTGCTTGGAAGGACATATTAGATTCTTAGAAACATATTTTGGAGAATTTATAGTGGAATATGGAAGCGTAATTGGTGATCAAGACCTTTTTGTTAGATAGCTATGATAGAATGGGTGGGAGTGTGCTCCTTTTACAATTGAAAAAATGGGGCATTTCCATGGAATCTAAAGTATGGTAATCTATAAGAATGGTATCACATGGAGTTCTGTTTTTTTCGTGATTTAGTAGGGTAAATGTTTTTCAAACACATAGGTATGAATTCATAACCTAAAGAAGTCATTATTTAAGGTTCAACTTTAAAATTGATTTAGTAAAATTTGAGCCACATTAGATAATCACTTTTAAACTTGTTAATATTGATTAAATAATAATCATGGATATTATTTTATCACTAAAAATATTAGATGACCCTTCTTACATAATATCTAAATTTTAAATTTGAATTTTGGATTTATTTTACTAATCCAATCTCAAAATATGATAAAAAGTAACTTTGAAATTAAAACATTAAAGGTTTGGAAAACCATTTTTTTAGAAAGATAATATTTTAATTATTAGGGTTTCTAAATATTATTTGACATTAATTATCTATTAAAATAGTGTTTATTTATTTTTATTTATGACTATTCATCATATTTGAATCATAATTTTAAAATATAGAAATTTTAAAGTACCCAATATTTATAAAAATATTATTCTTTGAAAAATTATATTTGGTAACTAATATTTACCATGGAAACATAATTTTATGTTGAAAAATAAAATCTTCTTTATTACCTCATTTAAACATTATGAACTAAAAAAAATCAATTTATTTGATTGAATTTGTAAAATGAATAATTTTTTTAATAATAGTGCATGTAATGCATAATAAATCCCACTTTTTAGAAATTGTGTATTTTTAAATAAATGTTTTTGTGTAAGATAAAATTACCAATGATGTATGTTTTCAAAAAATCAATTGGATTATCATAACAATAAAATAATAATTATATGTCAACCAAATCTATTTGAAATATAATTTTACTAAATTTATATTTAATAAAATGAAAACACTAAAACATGTTAATTAGAAATTTTTACTTATGTTAATCATAAGTTTTGAAAACTCAACATAGTATTTTTAAAATATATAGTTTTACTTCTTAAAAATTTGATAAATTATATCGTATTTTAAACTTCTAGGTCTTTCTTATATTAATGCACGATTTTGGTAAGTTCCAAAAAATCCACACAAATATAATATTGAAATAATTGTAAACATTTAGGTATTTTATTTTTCCCTATTCACATAAAAATAAACTATTTTAGAAAAATAAAAATAATAATTTTCTATAATATAATTATTAAATAATTCATTCCAATGTGAAATCATATTTATCAAATATAAATTAAATAATTTTGGAAGTTAAATTTTAATTACAATCATGAATAAAGTCACTTTATACTGAAAATTGTGTTTACGTTTTTGAGGTAAAGATTTTACCTACTGGAGTAAGTTCACAGTTATTACGACCCAACTTAAACAATTTCATCCTTGAAATTTTGATACTTTTCATCAACTAAAAAATATGGGTGTTCCGTACTGATAACTTATTCAAAGTCCTATATTTCATCCTCAAGTTTATGTATTATCCAAAGGTTTTCCCTTTCCATGTTGTCCAATTATAAAACACATTCCCTGTAGTGTCGAGGATCTAGATTCCACCAATTTATTCTAATTTTATTAAAAGATCTACTTTAAGGAAAAGTGGGAACCTTACAAAAAACATCCCGCCTGATTTTGAAATTCAAATTAAAAAATTCAATCCATTTCAAAATATGAGCACAGAATATCATCACAGTATTGGACCGCCAACCACCACATGATATGCACCTTGACACAAGATTATACTTGTGATAACACAAGTCATGAATGAAATTAAAAATTCAACATATCCCGTGAATCATGCGATCAACATTGCCATCTTCTCTACTAAACACATCATCGTCGTTCATGTAGCTTCCACACACATCAACCACCATCATCGTCATCGCCTTTAGAGAAAGATGAACCATCCACACACCGGTCATCTTCAACCGTTGTCTACCATCACCGGTAAAGAAGGCCATCAGATTCCATCGTCATCACTATAGAACTATTGACATCGAAAAAACACCCCACTGAATGTCTTCACCCTTTGTCTACCATCACCAATGAGGAAGGCCACAAGAGTCTATCATCACCATCACTGAAGCACTATTGACATCGAAAGTAAAAATAGAACACTCCACTGAACACCACAAGATGAGCAGAACATCTAATACCACTATCAAAAAATCCTCATCATCGACCGACACTGACCATGAAATGAAAAAACTCATAAAACTGTCCAAACAACAAAGGATCATCAAACACATCATAGGAGAAAACCAGAAGGAGCCCAAAAATGAAACCTATGAGGAAAGTGCCACGGACACCGAACCACATGGCCCAAAACCCATCCATCACTCTAATTCGGACCTGGAGAGGAGCGATGGATTGGTAAGTCACCGAAAGGTTGACATGGTCAAGGATGTACAATGAGGATCAAATGAAAAGACAAAACCGAGAAAGAGGAAGGGGAGACCGAGGCTGGAACCCGATAGGAAAGAGATGAAGATGCCTTGAAGATCCACGACCACCGAGCCACTAAACCCAAAAACTCAGCAATCCAAATCTCCCGAACAGACCTGGAGAGGAGCGGAGGAACTTCAAGTCAAAGTGAGGAGTGGAAGCCAGGTAAAAGGTGTTGCACCTTCATCGGAGCGGACCAATGACAAAACTAAGGAAAATGATGAAAAGAGATTAAAAATAGAAGAGTGGGATTCATGAGAAACCAAAGAAAAGATAAGGTAGGGTATAAATCACCAACCTACTAAGAGATGAATCACCGCTTATTCAAATATGGGGGAAACCCCAATGTCCCACCATCGAGAAGAGATTGGGAGGGAAACCGGTGATGAGAAAGAACGATGAGGCAGGATGATGTGGGAAAAATAGCGTCACCGGAAGACTATCGAATACCGAGAGGGTGAGAGCGAAGAAGGAGAATAGGGAGAGAGTGGAGAACCTAGAGTGTGAGGGGCCATTTTTTCGAGTATCTAGATAAGATATTTATTATAAGACAATTCCAGTTCCAACTATATTCTTTCAAATGTGAGTACATGTTTTGTATCCAATATGTACTTCATCAATAATGAAACATGGGAGGTGTTGTATACTTTAGGAATGTTTGGTGGCATAAACAATTAGTAATCAAAATCTTCAATTCCCTCTAGAATTTCCAAAGGTCCCGTGTGCTAAATAAATAACTTCCCCTTTTTACCAAATCTTAAAAATCCCTTCCATGGATAAACCTTTACGAATCAATGTCCCCACTTGATATTCCAAACCACTATTTCAATTATCATTATAAATATTTTATCTTCATTTAATTTCATTTATATAATAATAAACAGTATGAAATTTTCTAGTTATATCCTTTAAAGGTTCTAGGAATAACAATTTCCTTTCTCAAACACCTTCAAAACAAGTTGGACAATGATATATCTTCATATAAAACACCTCATACATTTCCATCTATATGCTTGAATGGAATATATTATTCTATATGAATTTCCCTAAAGATATATATTGAACACATGCACTATGAACGTCAAGAGATTATGACCTAAGTAAATTTTATTATGTATAAATAAGCCTTTTAGAGTGGAAATCATTTTGTGGATAATAGGAAGTTATTAAATGTACCTTGGTGTCGAGAGTCTCCAGAAAGATCCTCTAAATTTTTTGTTGAGAAATGAGGTTCATGATCATATACAACTGATAGAGGTACACTATGAAGTGTTACAAATTGTTTCACAACCCATCCTATACATGTTCCCCTTATTTTCTAGAAATGAGAGAAGGTATATGGTGAAAACCTAAGTATTTCCTCCCATATGTCCCACACTTTTGACAAGCACTCAGGATATATGATACATATAAATGAGATGAATTACCCTCCAAGATATAAATGAAAAATATATAGATAATAATTAACCAATAAACTGTTTATTAGATATATAAAATAAATACCAAGTACATACATGTAATGTCATACAAGAGAGAAACAATTATAAAGGAAACTACACGTACGAAAAAGGTAAATGCGATAGTGACCATATAGCCCAAACAACTCCAGAAAAACCAAGAGTTACTAATATCTAGTCTGATCTCTATCCTTATCCCATGGACCTAAAAAATAGATTATAAATATGGGATGAGCATAATATTATACTTTGTAGGATCTTCCCTAGAGCCCCTCAAGAAAAAGGAATAGAAATCATACTAAATTCTAGTGAAAAACAAGTGAAACTAACTCATAACTTAAACATTTATACTATGTTTTCTTCCTCTCTATGGAAATATATTACTAGGTAACACATATAAGGAATCATATTAAATTTATTAAATTAACAAGGGCACTCCACTACCATTTCTTCAATAGTTTGCTATAACAACCCCACTCTTTTATTATAAATTTAAACATGATTTATTACATAAAATCTTCCCTTGATACAACATGTATGATCCATAGGTCTAGTGTCTTTGGGGATTAGTAAAATTAAATAACAACTTAAAACATGAAACACAACATCTTTATTGAAAACTTCATTTACGTGACCACTACATTCCATCATACTTAGCATTGCATGGCATAACCTGAGGTCATGCATAAGAAAAGGGTGAACTATAATGCCCATTATGTGAATAAAAATTGAATAACATGAGGAATACAATACATGTTAGACAATAGTCATATCAATGGATCACAAGAGAAACATGAACATAAAGGATTGATAAATCATGATAATCATAACATGGAAATGCGGCAGTGACACTTAACATGGAATTAGCATGAGACAAGGCTCACTACACATGGGGCATGAGTAAACCCACATTGGAAAAGAAACAAAAGTAAACCCTAGTTTCAATTAAATTAGAGTGAGTAAACACCCATTTTACAGGACGTATCCTAATACTATAATTTACCCAATGCACTGGAGCTCTATCAGGGCGCACCATTCTTAAACATTTCATTTCATGCAAAAGTGTGCCACATGGATTATAGAATTAATCAACATCATATTTTATATCACAATTAATTAATTTGTAAAAAAACATAAATTACCATTCAATATTTATATATGTATAAATGTGAATACCCTTGATAGAGACATGGATATAGTATTCACTACACAATGATCTTGTCTTGACAAAACGGGGTGTAATTTCGGCAGCAGAACGACGTGACATAAGGATTCCTAAAAATGGCTAATGAGAGAGGAAAGGGTGTCTCATAATATATACATTAAATGTAAAGTAATGGGGTCATATATATACATTTCCCAACAAACGTAATGGAATTTAGATGCATAATACAAAATAATTACTTGGATGTAAAAGAAGAGAGAGAAATCCCTCAAGGAATTTTGGCATGGTAACAGGTGTACATGAGAGGCATTAATGAGATATAAATGGGTCTCCCATAATCCAAATATAAATAGGACAGTATGGGGAGGTGATAAATCAAACCCCAACATTTGTAATTGAAAAGAAAATGGCATAACAACTTAAAAAAAATGCACAAAAATGAGAAAAGGAAGAAATCCCTTACTTGGAAGTGTGATCTCAATGGTTTGGGAGAGGCTTGAGAAAGGATTATTGGGAGCTTGGGGTAACTTTGGAGGATTCTAGAGATCTGATCGCATGGTTTTGATGAACTTAAAAGTCTTTCAGTGAAGATTAAGTGGGAGCTTGGGTGGGTTTATATTGGAAAGGAGAGGGAATTCTTTATTATTTAGGTTTGGGACACCACATATTAATGTAATCAAAACCACAAACCAACCCATGGTTTTTGCCTCTGGGTTATTCCAAAGCGGAGTGGAAAACAATAATTTATGAGTACAATGGCCTATATTCTTAAAATAATAGTGTTGCTTTTGTGGAGGTGAGTCACACTCTCAAGGAAAACAATTTAAAGATACAAAATGTTTTATAAGCCTTGAAGGGTCCAATAAGGCTTTGTAAAATAAATCAAAAAAATATAAAATCACATTATTTTAATGGTAAAACATATATTATCTGGACATGATGTTTATAGAGTTTTATTAAATCACAATTGGGTCATTATGATGTGATAAAATACATTATATATTTATAAAATATTTAAATTTTACCCAAAACTTTTACTATCTCGGAAAATTATAAAAAATCCACTGTTGGATAATTTTGACACCCTGATTCCAAAAATAATATTAATTTTATCTAAATAATTTTATAAATACGTTAATTTTTACATTTATAATAAAAACCGACATTTATCGAAAATTCATTGGTTTTGAAAAAAACTACTTTCAAGCCTTAATGAAAATTACAATTGCATTCATAAAATTATACGATAATTTATATTTAATAAATAATAAATTAATAATTATAATAATATTTTATTAAATTATTATTTAATTTAGAAATCCATTAATTCACCAAAATAGATTTCTTTGTTGAATTTTAACTAAAAATATTATTTGTGCTTTAAAAACTATTTATAAAGTAACAGTAATAAAATGAATGCACATTATTTATACATAAATAATGTACACAATCAGAGTTCTAGGGTTTAGTTACATAACCAATTATAACACCCTCATAAGACCGAAGGGTAAGGTGTGCGATGGTGACAAACTCTTGAGGTGGCTCGGATAACATCCATCGGGTGGTAAACTCTATTATCTTCCACTTCTCTCATAGTCAGTTCCGCTCAAGCTTAACATATTCAAGTTTGGGTTGGGCTTGGTCTAGAGAGAATCCCAATGACACCACCTCTTTTACGATCTCCAACAAATGGGCTTTGTACGGGGAAAGACTACTGGATGAGGCCATTTATTCCTTTGTGTGAGTAAATTGGATTTGTTAAAACCCTATATTTATACGAATGATGTGATCACTGTTCAGCGACTATATTAGCAACGATCACAATTCAAACTGGTATTTTAAAATCTATAAACATAAAACTAATGAAGTTCACATTTTATATATCCATAATAAGAAATTTAATTAGATCAAGAGTAATTTCCATTAATTATAGTTTGATTTGTTACAATATTCCCCTCTTAAGAAATTTCACCCTCAAAATTGCATTTTCCCACTATAAAACAAATAAGAGTAACTCTGCTTCATCACATCTCTTGATTCCCATGTCACTTCTTCAAAATTGTTGTTTCTCCACAACACATTGACGACGAGGCATTGTCTTATTCCATAGAATTTTTTCTCCATGATCTAAGATCTTCACTGGTTCCTCCTCATAAGAAAGATCATCCTCTTGTTGTACTACCCTTGAAGAGAGTACATGTGAAGGGTATGGTATATACTTCTTTAAGATGGATACATTAATGGCCTCATGTACTTTATCCATGGTAGGTGGAAGTGCTAGTCGATAGGTCACAACCCCAACATGATCAAGAATCTCTAAGGGGCCGATGTACCTAGGAATTAACCTCCCTTTCTTTCCAAACCTCACGACCATATTCTATGGAGATATGCATAGAAATACCAAGTCTCCAACTTTAAACACAAGGTCTCATCGACGATTATCTGCATAACTCCTCTATCGACTCTGGGATGCCTTGATATGCTACTGAATGGTTTTCATGTTCTCCACCATTTCTTCGACCATTTATTGTCCTAAAATCTTATGCTCACCGACTTCATCTCAACAAGCCCATGTTCTGCACCTCTTACCATATAAGGATTCATAAGGTTCCATTCAAATGCTCGAGTGGAAACCGTTATTGTAGGATAATTCAACCTGTGTAAGATGTTGGTCCCACCCTCCTATGAAGTCCATAGAACATGCTCTGAACATGTTCTCAAGTGTTTTGATAGTCTGATCGGATTGGCCATCAATTTGAGGATGATAAGCCATACTAAAGTTCATCTCAGTATCTAGATCATTTTGATGACACTTCCCAAACATCGAGGTGAATCTTGGATCTCGATCGGATATAACAGATAGTGGTACTCTATATAGTCTTACCACTTCCCTGATATATATCTGTGCCAGCTGATCCAATGAGAAATCCTCCCGAATTGCAATGAAGTGTGTAGACTTTGTAAGATGATCCCCAATAACCCAGATTGCATTGTTGCCTTTGGATGTCTTGGGATGTCCAGTGACAAAGTCCATGGTGATGTTCTCCCATTTCCATGCTGGTATGGGCAATGGTTGCATCATCCCCTTAAGCTTTTACCACTCTGCATTCACTTGCTGACACACCAAGCACTTTGATTTATACTCAGTGATATTCTTATTCATATTATCCCACTAATAATGCTCTCAGAGATCTCGATACATCACTGTGATTCCTGGGTGAATAGATAAATTGGAACTATGTGCATCATCCAAAAGTTACATATTCAGCTCTGGACTTGATTGAACACATAGTCTTTTCCCAAATCGCACAATTCCTTCTTTATTAACATTGAACTCCAATGATTTCCCATTTTTTAGCTTCTAATTTCTTCTGAATTCCCACATCATCTTCTTTATCATAATTTAACCTTTACAAAAGACAAGGTTGAGCAATCATTTGTGAAAGGATTGGTGATGTTCCCTAATTTATGATTCCCATGTCCATCTTCATTAAGTCTAAGAAGATTGGATCCTTCTCAATTCTCATCAGTGATATAATCGCTGGGTCCTTTCTACTTAGAGCATATTCCACCTTGTTTTCTTTCTTAGGGTGGTAATGGATTGAGCCGTCATATATTTTGATCATAACTAACCATCATCGTTGGCACATGTTGAACTATATCTGTGTGAATATATAGTTGAGGATTTTGTGGTCTGTATATATTTCATACCTCTCCCCAAAGAGATAATGCCGCCAAATGTTTTATGCGAAGATCACCATAGAAAACTCCAAATCATGTGTTGGATAATTATGATCATGAACATTGAATTTACTTGAAGCATAGGCAATGAATTTTTCAATTTTAATCAACACACAACCCATTCCCTTCTTTAAAGAATCACTTAATACCACAAAAAGTTCTCCACTTGTGGGTAAAGTGAGAACGGGTGGATTGATAAGCCTCCTTTTTCACTCTATAGAGCTTTCTTCACATTCATCACTCCAAGTGAACTTTACTCCCATCCAAGTTAGCTTGATAAGAGGTTTGGACAATCATTAGAAATTTTTCACAAATCATCCATAATATCCAGCTAACCCCAAGAATCTACGGATATCCATTGCCGATGTTGGCCTCATCCATTTATCAATTGCATCTATTTTGGAGGGATCCACATATATCACTTTTCTTGTGATGATATGACTCAATAATGATACCTCCTTCAACCATAACTCACACTTGATGTACTTTTCATAGATATTATCCTTCCTCAAGGTCTCTAGTACAATTCTTAGATGGTCCGCATGATCCTCCATGGTTTTGGAGTATATCAGAATATCATCTATAAAGACTACCAAAAATTTGTCGAGGTAATCCCTAAAGACACTATTCATCATGACTATGAATATTTTTGGAGAATTAGTGAGTCTAAAATGCATTACTATGAATTCATAGTGCCTGTATCTTGTATGAAATGCAGACTTGGGGATATCTTCCTTCTTCACCTTTATCTAGTAATATCTCGTCCACAAATCCACCTTGGAGAAGTATTGTGCTCCGCACAGCTGATCGAACAAGTCATCGATTCATGGGAGAGGATAGTTTTTCTTTATCATGATTTTTTGAAGCTCACGATAATCGATTAAAAGATGCATTTGACCATCATTCTTCTTGATGAAGATAAGTTGTGCACCCCAAAGTGAAGCACTTGGGCGTATTAACCCTTTATCCAGATTCTCCTGTAGTTATTTCTTTATCTCCTCAAGCTCCACAATAGACATTACATACAGAGTCTTGGATATTAGAAATACCCCAAGTATAAGATCAATTGAGAATTCAACATCTCGTCTAGGTGTAAGATGAGACAATTCCTCGAGAAACACTTCAGTGAATTCACTCACAATAAGCATGTCTTCAGGGATGGTTGTCTCCTTAGACTCAATCATCTGAGCCAGATACGCGTGCTCATAAGGTATTAATATCCATGCTTCAGCTGATGAAGGTAATGAAGATCCATAATCCTCCTTGCACGTGTATAGAACCGGGGGGTCAATTATCCACATGGAGAGTTATTTCCCTCTCATAGAAATTTATGTTGGATCTATATAAGGAAAGCCAATCCATGCCAAGAATTGCATCAAATTCCACCAGAAAGAGTATGACGATGTTATATGAGAAATTCAATCCCCAAATTATGACTGAGGAGGAGTTATATTCATGGGATGCATTGATTTACCCATTTTCTATACTCACTGACATCTTTACTTATATGATTTGTGGTGGTGCTGGGATTGTTCTACTAAACTTTTTGGATATAAAAGAATGCGTAGAAGCTGAATCAAGAAGTATGTTCACTATAATTGAATGAATAACTAGTGTACCTAATACCACTTCATTGTCAGGGTTCTCTTTGGCTGTAGTGATGGAATATTCTCTCCCTTTCTACCTTAGAGGTTGTTGGTTGCCTCCTAAAACCCTTATCTTAAGGCACATATTTGAAAGATTCCCTATTTCATTATAGTTGTAGCAATGAACAACATGTTGAGGTTCGAACATAGTGTTTCTATCATCTGTTGTAGCTGCAGGTTTTTCTTGTTGACAATTAATAGCTAGGTGTCCTTCTCTTCCACAACTAAAGCATTTCCTCGCCCCCTTCAGTCAATTTCCAGGGTGTTTATTTCTGCACCTTTGGAAAGTTTGGCGCTAGATCTTCTTAGCATCATTTGATTTATCCATCAGACCACCAACATTGAATTCCACCTTACGCTTCTTATCCTCATGATACCCATGAGATTCTTTGATCTCCATTTCGACCTTGAGGGAACATCATAAAATTTCCTCATAGCTGTCGAAGTCACAGATCCCCAGCACTTTCTGTAGGCTTGGTTTCAGCCCACAAAAAAAGTGGGAAACCTTGCATTCAAGGGTAATGAAAACACTAGAGGCATATCATGCAAGCCTTGTGATGTTTTCCTTGTACGTTCCGATAGATTATTCTTCTTTTTTTCTTTAGGGTAAGGAAGTCTCTTTCCATCTTATGTCGGAGGGTGGGCAGAAAATATTTATCGGAAAACATCTTCCGGAAATCCTTCCATTCCAAAACCTCAATCTCCTCCACAGTCTTCATATTTTTGATCAACATACACCATTGATCAAGATTCACCCTCCATATGATAAGCAGCCCAGAGAACCTTCTATTGTTCAGAACATTGATGGATGGAGAAGATCTTTTCAATGGAGTTGATCCACTATTCTACGATTGAGGGATCAGATGATCTATTAAAAGGAGGAATTTGTCTCATGAAGCTCCTGATAGCGGCTTGTTCTTTATTAGGGGGGGTTGAACGTTCTTCTTGACCCATGTTTCTATTCAAATATTGAGTTACCTAAGAGATAAACCTTACAATGTTTGCGATTCCCGCTCCCATTGGATTGGGCATCTCATTAGCACAATCATCACATTGATATTCACATCAGTTGTTAGCCGAAGTCCTCCAATTACCAGCCATTGGATATAATAAAAGGAAAGTTAGAGGTAACACATAAAGGGTAATCTAATGACAAAACAAATGACTTAAAAATAACCTTTATTACCTTAACTTATGAATCCACAGGCTTCAATCTATGTTATTCATGATCTACTTTCTAACATATATTCTATGAGGAATTTTTTAAATTTCCTTAATAATTTTTCATACTAAGATTCTGAATTTACAAAAGCATATCCCCCAGGATTATCATAACCAAGAGTTGTAGCAAGGCCCGTTGTTGTGCACCAGTTCCCGTTCGAGTCTATCTCAAAGCGGTGCTCTCGTGTTTTACCCCTAGGATTCAAATGTGCCAGAGCCGCCTCTACCCGCTTGTATCCATATAGGGATTTATTTTCTTGAAAAATCACATAATCAATACTCACCAATACTTAAGGATGTTCTTATTATACTTATTCTTGTATATAAGTCTTCACTAGTGTTTTTTAATCCTAATTCCAAAAATAACTAAACCTATCCTCTGATACCAACTATAACAATCCTTATTTTTATTATAAACATAAACATGATTTATTACATGAACTCTTCACTTGATACAACATGAAATATTGAGAGGTCTAGTGTATATGGTGATTAGGAAAATTATATAAAAACATAAAACATGAAACAAAACATATTTATTGAAAACTTCCTTCACATGACCACTACATTCCCTCATGCTTAGAATTGCATGTCATAACCTGAGGACATGCATAAGAAAAGGGTGAGATATAAATAACAGTAAAGGAATAAACATGGAATAACATGAGGAATACAATAAATTTTAGACAATAGGCATATCAATGGATCACAAGAGAAACATGAACATAAAGACTAGATAAATCATGATAATCATAACAGGGAAATGTGGCAGCAACACTTAACATGGAATTAACATGAGACAAGGCTCATAGCACATGGAGCATGAGTGAACCGTCATCGCACATGAATAACAAGTAAACCATCATTTCACTTGAATTATAATGAGTCAACACCCATTGCACATGACGTATCATGATACTATACTTTATCCAATGCATTGGTTCGCTATCAGGGCGCACCCTTCTTAAACATTTCATTTAATACATAAGTGTGCCACATGGATCATGGAATTAATCAAAATCATAAGTTATTCCATGATTATTCAATAGGGAATAAATAAAGGAAAGTTCCATTCAATATTTAAATGTTTATAAAGTTGAATAACCTTTATAGAGTCATGTGTATGGTATTCACTACACAATGATCTTGGCTTGGAAAAATGGGGTGCAATTTCGGAAGCATAACGGCGTGAAATAAGGATTCATGAAAATGGTTAATGAGAGAGAAAATTGTTTCTTTTCATATATACATGAAATGGACAGTAAGGAGGTCATATAGATACATGTCCCAACAAAATTAATGGAATTTAGAAGCATAATACAAAATAATTACTTGGATGTAAACGAGGAGAGAGAAATCCCTCAAGGAATTTCAGCATGGTAACAGGTGTACATGGGAGGAATTAATGAGAGGTAAAGGGATATCACATTATAAAAACATAAAGAGGAAAGTATGGGGGAGGTTCTAAATCATAACCCAACATTTGTTATTTAAAAAAGGGCATAACAACTTAATGAAAATTGGACAAAAATGAGAAAGGAATAAATCCCTTACATGGAAGGGTGATCCCAAAGGCTTGGGAGAGGCTTGAGAGAGGCTTCTTTGGAGCTTGGGGAACCCTGGGAGGATTTTAGAGAGTGTATGGAAGGTGTTTGGCGAACTAAAAAGGCATTTAGTGAAGAGAAAGTGGGAGCTTGGGTGGGTTTATATAGGAAAGGAGAGAGAATTCTTTATTATTTAGGGTTGCGACACCACACATTAAACTAATCAAAACCACAAACCATCCCATGGTTTTTGACCATGTTTTTTCCAAAGGGGAGTGAAAAACAACATTTTATGAGGAAAATGGCCGAACATATTAAAATAATATGGTTTCTTATGTGGAGGTGAGTCACACTTTCAAGGATAACAATTTAAAAAGAAAAAATGTTTTATAAGCCTTGAAGGGTCCACTAAAGCTTTGTAATATATATCAAAAAAATATAAAATCACATTATTTAAATTTTATAGAATTTATTGGCCGAAAATAATGTTTATATTAGTTTATTACATCACTATTTCATCATTATGATTTCATAAAACACATTATATATTTAAACTATCTTTAATTTTTACCCAAAAATTTGACTGTCTCCGAAAATAATGAAAAATTCACCATTGAATAATTTAAATGTCCTGATTCCAAAAGTAATATAATTTTTATCTAAATAATTTTATAAATATGTGAATTTTTTACTTTTAAAATAAAAAATGACATTTATCGAAAATTCATGGGTTTGACAAAAACCACTTTCAAACCATAATAAAAATTACAATTTTATTCATAAAATTATATGATAATTTATATTAAATAAAACATTATTTAATCATAATAATAACATTTTATCAAAATATTATTTAATTAAAAAATCCATTAATTCATCAAAATAGATTTTCTATTTGAATATTAAGTAAAAATACTATTTGTGCTTTAAAAAATATTTTCAAAGTAACAATAATAAAATGAATGCACATTATTTATACAAAAATAACGTACAAATTCATAGTGATAGGGAATTGTTACATAACCCCTTATAACTCCCGCATAAGATAGAAGAGTAAGGTGTGCGATGGTGACAGACTCTTGGGGTGCCTTGGATAACATCGCTCGGGCGGTAATCTCTATTAACTTCCACTTCTCCCGTAGTCGGTTCTGCTCAAGCTTAATGTGTTCATGCTCAGCTTGGGCTTGGTCAAGAGTGAAGCCCAATGATGCCACCTCCTTTAAGAGCTCCAACAATTGGGCTTAGTACAAGGTAAGTATACTAGATGTGTCCATCGCTTCCTTTTTCTGAGTAAATTGGATTGGTTAAAGCCCTATATTTATACTAATCATGCGATTACGGTTCAACGACTATATTGAAAATTGTCACAATTCATAATGGTATTTTAAAATACATTAAAATAAAAATAATTAAGTTCACATTTTATATAACCATAATAAGACATTTAATTATATCAATAGGAATTTCCATTAATGAGTTTTTGGGTCGTTACATTTGCTGCTCTGCCCCAATGTCGTAAGTCCTTAGACATATCTTTTCTAAACTAGGACATCCAAAAAATTCATTGGATAAGTATCAAAATATGAACCTTATGAATCACATAATCACATTATCTCATAAACATGTACATATAGTAACCAAGTAGTTTCCAGGTTCCACCACATCCCATATTATGTGTGACATACATCATGCATTGTACCTCAAGCCATCATAGCCCATACACCAAGAAAGGTACCAAAATACATCATAAACTATACAAACCATACCTATAATAATCCTTTGGATAATTTATATGGATACACTTGTGTGTGAAATAACCAAAATCTACTAAAACCATCTAGACACATATATGGGGTTTTAACCACCATGCATATAGGCACATAATAATACCATGATAAGGGAGTGGGGACATAGGGTGTAGTCCACCATCCGTCCTCAAGATGTTGTGGAAAACACCCTCCCAAAGTCCACGGGGTTCCAATGACCCTACCAACATGGGTTTGGTAGAAAATGAAATCACCAAACAAACAAGATAAAATATAGCTCACAAACACACTATATGAATAACCAATTCCTATGATCAACTATAGCTTCCATCACCCAGACACCTGACTACCACTATTAGAGACTTGATATTATATATGAATAAAAACATTGTAAAGAAGCTACATTAAATTACTCCATTACTTTTTATTATTTATTTTTTTAATTAAATCAATAACCATTAATTGACCTTATTAAAAATTATATTTAATAAACTATCTATTATCATTACGATTCACTTTATTATCCTCAAGCAAATTCCATTCCATACAAGAATAACCCAACAATATATAGTTTCCTAGGAATAAATTTATCATTTTTATTCAAGCGAGAACCAACCATATGGGATAAACATTTTTTAAATATTATAATTACCATTCCTTAATTCTAGTTACTCTAGGAAAACATCCTAAGCTACCATAAATAGATATAAATCCAAACACATTCAGCTACCTCATGTAACGGGGAATGGAATGTGGATAATGTTAGAAACCCATATATATCAATTAAAAAGATATATTTTCCTGAAAAAATATAGTATTCATCACATCAATAGGTAATCTTGGTTTCAACCGATTCTGTTACCTGTAGTTACATCCCCAACACCCAGATGAATATCCCCATGCATCATTCCATCACAATAATCAACTACCCCCACAAACTAATGCCTTAAAAACCACATCTCATCATCAATCACAAGATCATACATACTGGGGTCATATCACAACAAATGGATCATATCCGAATAAAACATTAGGAAGAAAACACAAAAGAATAAACAATAGGGAAAATTTGACCCTAATATAAGGAAATTATCCTTTACATGAAAACAGGAACTCACAACCCCCAACACAAAGCATCCATCATTCATAAAACATAGGAACAATCTTCCATAATGATTAATCTTTTTCGAAAAAACAATTTTTTAATTTCATATTTAATTAACCGACACATTATTCACAAGTTCAAAACATGGGAAACATAACACATAGTATATATAAAGCTATTAAAATTACTTAAATATGCCTTATAGCATAAAAATAGTTTCATAAAACTGGGAGAATAAAGGTTATCAATTAAAATGGTTTTTATTATTATCAACCACAATCATTATCATGCTTCACATTCCTTAACAAATTCCACTAACACATGGAATAACACATTCAATTAAACATGTATACATTAATCAATGTTATTTACTTCAAATTATGAGAAACCCCATATTGTCAAACATTCCTATTTATTAGAAAACCAATTAATTATTACCAGGGTAATGACTTGAGTTTTAACATGTAAGACTTTGGAATATTTCTAAGAGTATTTTTGAATCCAAAAACTGAGTCGACATGGGACTCTAGGGCCCGACGATCCTTGATATGATGATATTAGAAATATTAATCATATTTTGTCACACACATGAAGTTTCTCTTGAAACGTACAATAACTCCCTATTATAATCACATATGATAATTTTGAGATTGTAGTTGAGTTTATAACTCTATTTTTACCTGATGTAAGACATAAATTTGTCTATGATGAATGCACAATTGAGGGAGAGTTCACTGGATCTTGAGTTGCGATATTATTAATTAAATGAAAATATAATTAAAAATGTAATCTAAACCTACCCCACCCCCTTGGTGAACACAAAATTGGAGAGGAAAGCCCTCTCCTCTCCACTTTTGAAGCGATGGAGAACCGAGGCCAAATCGAACTGATGAAGTGTTGTGGATCTTCTTTCTTGGTGTCGATCGTCATCATATTGATAAGCGACACGATTTGTGTTTTGTTCTACCCCAGAAGGTTCAATGTATCGCTATCTAGGTAGTAATATTTTAATTTTCTTCTTGATCCCATTATTCATGTGTTTCATAAGGATTTAGAGTCCTATTATTATTTCTAGATATCCCTTCTAGGTTGATCTTTTGGTTTGAAGGGAAACTTGGGTGATTATAGTGACTCATAAGGAAATTATCATTTGTATTCCAATATACATGTCTTGTAAACCAGTGAGATAGAACATGTGTTCTATCATTTTTGGGAGGATGGTTTTTGGGGACTACAATACATGTATCGGGGTTACACACCATGTAGTAACCCCATGTCGTGTGTCCAAAGGACATGGCCAGGGTACCCATTTGATAGTACATGACTGTGTGAGACTACAAGGCCAAAGTACACAGCCATAGGGTGAAAAACATGGGCATGGAAAAACGACACATATAAGTGACCATTTAGAATTTACATTCCATGTACCCTATGGTAGACACCACATGTGAGGAATAGATGGTCGAGCCAAGTAGTGGAAGAAAACGATTACGAGCCTTGTGATGTAGTATATGTAGTTTACGAGCTATAAATGGAATATATACCAATATTTCAAAACACCCCATGTATACAAGGGACACGTCTAGGTGTTTGGATGGATTCACATGCTGTGTGGACCCTAGTTCATGCCATTTACTCTCCTTGTGATCCTCTTGAGATCTTTTTTCTTGTATATCTTCTTCTCTGGAACTCAGATTTCATCTTGTCAGTACACTATCTTAAGTAATTCATCACATATAACATTATGGTACCCTCCATAGTGGACTGTGTGTTATGATGTGGGGTGACAAAATCATGAAGTTGTAGTATATGTGTTTATCATTGGGTTGTGATCAAGGTGAATCACTTGGTTGTCATCAAGGTCAGTTACATTCCTTATCACCTTAGTATACGAGCCCCCTGGACTCTTTAGGAAGGTATGGATGCTCTCACATGTTGTATCAAGGTTTGGTTCCCTTCCCATGGTAGTTTGGTGATGTGAGGTATGATATGTGTGACACTCCTTTCGGTATAAATTGACCAATTTTATAGATTTGTTTGGTTCATAGAGAGATATGCTAGGACCGGTACTCCCCTATGGAATCAGGGAGTGGGTTTCCATTACCTCTATGATTTGGTAGAGATGAGTCTCCCCACTTCATGGGTGTAGGTTCTCTACCCATGTGGTGGTTTTCTCATGGGTGGTAATCCTCTTCCAGACTATGGCATGAGTTCCCCATATCGTTTGTGTAGTTGGGGACAACTCCCCTCTACCGTACTAGGGTGAAAATCCTCTATACTAGTCAGCCAGATTGAGTTGGTACTCCCCTAATAGACTAGGGAGAGGGTATTCTATCTTTAGAGTCAGTAATCCCCTACCGTTTCTAGACATAGTTCCCCCATATATGTGTTGGGACCACTTTGTATATGAAGATTGTATTTGTTGTCAACAGTTGTCAATGCTGGTCAAAATGAAGAAGGATATGAAGAAGAACTCCAAAGTTAATGGAGATCGGTTGAAGTGAAGTTGCCTGGAGAATTGTTATGGAATCATAGCATTGGATTTCATAATTGAGCAATTCTCTTAGACGATAAATTCAGACGATTGTTGAGCTAATCCTAAGTTCAAAGAACATGTGTCAATGGTGACACATTGTTTACAACAATGAAGAATGGAGAAGTATCATCCATTTGAGGATGATTGGAGCAGAATGGTGAATTATCATCTATCTAATGATGGTTGAAGAAGAATGAGGATTTGAAGAAGACAATGCAATGATTTATGATTTCATGTGAACCATGCAAGAGCTTACTTGAAGAATAGAATCATATGATTTGCAGAATGATGGTTATGAAGAAGAGAAAATGTGGAAGGGCATGACATTCTGAGGTAGACAGGCATTTCACATTGTATCTAAATCAGACGATGCTTTGCTGGTATGTATTTCACACAAATCATGAGTTAGGAGAACTTGTGAGGCAAGCCTTATGAAGGAAAGGGGGAGATATGATGATGCCAGTCATATAATGTTTTGATTGGAAGGAATGATGCTGCTGGAAGATAGGAAAGATTCAGTTCCCATTGCAACTCTGACGATGCTTAAGCTGATCTATCAAAGGATAAATATCACGATAGTGGGATTCGTGATAAGAGCAGAATAATGGTTATGGGAAGCAGTAAAGAGATAAAATGGAAAAGCAATAGACAATCTAGGGATGGCAGAAAAGCACAGTTTAAGGTGGCGCCATTTTCCAGTGTTTGCCAAATTTTAGGGCCTGAAAATCGGGAGATGAAGAAATGTGCTTGGAAATGGATGTTGCGCATAATATTGAAGATGGTTTATACGTGCAAAGAGTTATTCAAGGTCAGAACATTGAAAAATGACAAAGGAATGGAGTGCGCGGAAATTTAGGCACGTTTCGCGCAAAAATAAAGTGGTGCGCGCAATATCTGCGGGATGCGCGAAATAGTAGCGGGTTGCGCGAAAAATCTGCGGGATGCGCGAAATATTGGCATGGTGCGCGAAATTGAGGAATGAAGTTTGCGCGCAAATGATGGTTCGAGATCAGAAGATCGAAAATTGGCAAAGGCATAAAAGGCGCGAAATATTGGAGCAGTGCGCGAAATCTGATGTAGCAGGAAAGATTGGGTTTGCGCGCAATATGGAACGCGGTGCGGAATTTTGCGCGCAATTGGTGCTTCATGCTTAGAAGGATGAAAAATGCCAAAGGCATGAGGTGCGCGAAATATTGAAGCATGGCGCGAAATATGAAGTTGCATTAAAGAGTTTTTACGCGCATGGAGGAGGTTTTACGCGCAGGAAGAGTTTTTTATGCGCAAGGTCAAAACTGCCTATAAATATGGGGTGAACCCCTCTCATTAGTTGAGTCTCGACACATAGAAAAATCCTGAGCTCTGACGCGCAGAAAAATTGAAGTATAGAGTATTGCGCGAAAAGAAGAAGTGTTGCGCGGAAAAGGAACTGCTGCGCGAAATAGGAAGTTCTGCGCGAAAAAGAAGAGTTGCGCGAAAAATGTTTTTCGCGCCAAAAGGTGTTTTTCCGCGCAAGTCTTGAATTTTATGCGCAAGTCGCCTAGAAGGGTGCGCGAAAAATTTGAGGGTACCACAGGCCTTCGATAGGTGCATTGCACTCTCGAAGCAGCTTTGTGAAGAAGAAAGAACTGTGAACCATTCGGTTTCACAAAGAGAAGTTGAACCGCACTCACACGACTGGTGTTAAACACTCTCGTTGTGCTTTGCCAAGTGAAGAAGAACTAGACGTGCAATTGAACTCATATCTGCACAAAGGAAGAATTCAGTATACCAATACACTCAGGTGTTGGTATTGAGAAGAGAAGGAAGAAAAGAAGAAGAATAGAGTATGCCCAACTGAAGGCTGACAATTATTCAGGGCAGTTTAATTCAGATGATGCTTTGTGAGAAGATCTTCAGTGTTTGAATAATCACATTGGTGTATGTGATTCTAGCTAAAGAAAGAAGGTGATTAGTGCAGTCAGTTGTTGCACTAAGAGGAAGAAGGAAGAAGAACTAGTGCAGTTTGTTTTTGCACTAGAGATGAAGAGAAAGTAAGAAGAGAATTGCTTGCCTACTGCTTTGCAAGTAATCAAGTGAAGAGCACTACAATAGATCAAGAGTAGAACCAACCTTTTGAAGAAGGAATAAGACTGTCTCGATAGGCATTATAAAGAACCAGCTAGAGGCTGCAAGTTGGACTTGGCTTTCACCAGTCCAGGGAAGAGGATGGTTTCCCACCCCCCTCCAAAGTGTAGGGACACACACTGGCTAGAGGATTGTGTTCCTAGCCACTCCATTGTAACAACATTTTACTTTATAGTGGAGAATCCATGCAGTGGTCATATCCATGCATGGCAAGGACGTAGCTACTCTTACTGAGTGGTGAACCTTGTAAAAATACCGTGTGCACATTTTTTCTGCTTTCTATTATTGCATGCGATAGGGAAAAGAGAATAAGAGAATCAAGATCCTAACAGGTCTAGAGGTACAGGGATAAAAAGTTGGAATTGGTTTAAAAAGTCCCCAACACTGATTCACCCCCCCCCCTCTCAGTGTTAGGTATATCCCAAACTGGTCCTTTCAATATGACTTTTAGATTGAGTGTGCACTCCCATACCATGTTAGAGAGTAGTTCCTATATTCTTGGGGTCAGAACTCCCTTATCGTTCTAGGGTGAATGTCCTCTATACATGTTATTCCAAAAAAGTTGGTACTATCCTATCATACAAGAGATAAGTTCCTCTATCATGGGGTAGGTAATTTTGTGATTCCCCTATAGTGATCATACTGGTTGAGTTGTAATCCCCCATCATGATAAGGTTCAGCTCCTCTAGCCACGTAGTTGTACTCTCCTATCACACTAATGTACAGTTCCTCTATCTATCGAGTGGTACTCCCATATCATACCAGAGTGCATGTACTCTATCTATAGGGTTGTGCTCCCCCATCATTGAGTAGAAGCAGGGATTAGGTCCTCTATTGGAATTGGGGCTCCCTCAAGTTTTGATTACAATGATGAGGAGCAGACCTATCCGTTAGGAACATGTGGTACTTGGTTAGGAGTTAATCCTCCCTCGAAATATTGAGGTTTGGGGAACTTTAATCAGTAGCAATATGGGTTTCATTGTATGGTTAGGAGACAATACTCCATTTACTATAGGGATGTGGCAAGGTGTGGGTGTTATGTTCTCTCTTGTTAGAAATGATACACGTGGTTCATAGACTGGAGGAGTGATCCCTCAACAGTGTGCAACAGTGAGGGGTGGGCCTCTCCACATGGGTTCTTACAACCTTGTGTAAGGAGAAATTTAGTTTTGATAAGACCTATGGTGCTAGAAACTAGAGTTTTTCCTAGTGAGTGATGGATCACATTATCTCAAACATACCATCAAGAAGGGTTGTGTTTTTCCCTGATGGAGTGTATCTCTTGGATGGGTACCATTAAGAATGGATGAGCTCGTGGAGTGTGTTCTCATTGATTTATTATACCTTTAGAGCATGTGGTATAATCTTATAGAGGTATATGTGGTTGGAATATCACAATAATTAGATTTTGAGATGAGAATATCTCCATGATTTTGGGATTCCATGTAGTGTTTTCATGTGTCTAGGTTGACATCCCTTGTGGAATAAGAAGACTATTTTTTTTAGCTGAGGATGGTTTGATATGGCTTTTTTCTCATGATTGGATTCCCTCTATCTAGGTCGAGCAGACTGTTTCCTTTTACTTTCACCCATTTCTTTTGGGGTTTTGAGGTGCCTACTGAGTATTTTTATAATCACCCCTACAGTTTCTTTTCCCACATGTTCTATGTCTTGTGCTGACCTCATTCCTTTTGAAAGTGTCCTCGGAGGACCCAAGATGGGTGGATCTTTGTAACGACCCAATGTTTTTCAATGGAAATTCCATTCTTATAATTATGTCCTAAAATCACATGAAAACACAACATAATGAACTACAAAGTGATAAGTGACCATTAAACATAATTTTTTCACTTATGTGTTTGGAATTTCGAAAATCTGACATACACGGTTGCAATCAGTATGTTTTCTAGAGTCCTATAAGAAGAAAATAATTTTGGGGAATAGTAACCTACCATTATTAATAGTAACATACCCTGATGAATAGTGATATACCCTAATGAATAGTAACCTCACCTATGATAGTATGAAAATAATATTCAAGTTGGAAGTACGATATACCTATATTTTAGAATGAGTTGATGAGTGTTTTAAAACTGGTTTTTGATAATAAATTATGAATGTAATTAAATATTAAAATAATCCTATTTAGAAGTTTATTTTTGAAAAATGGAATTCATTTTTGGATTCTACATGTCAAAAAATGGTCTGGGTGAAATTTTGGGATTTTTCTAAAATACTTGAAATTTTGATGAATAGTAAAATACGGTAATTTAACGTATATATACATTATAAGATAAATATACTATTCCTAGCATCATGGATGATGTCACCACCCATGGTTCGAATTCACATGACCCATTTACTATTCTTGGTCATGGAATACTTACTATTCATTGTCTTGTGAAGAAATAATAAATTAAGGATTATAATATCATGAAATCCCTCCTCTCCTCCACTATAAACCCCCCCTACACCCCCCTTCTCTTGACTCTACTCAAGCCTAGTTCCTTGCCAATATTCTGCCCAAATATCTTCCCAAGATCCTCCCCCACTTCCAAAATCTCTCATACTCTTGAAAATACCAAAACCTCTCCCCTTAAGAGGTTCTCAAAGGAGGAAGTCTCAAGGGGTAAATTCCTCTTCCCAATTTCTTCTTTTCTTTTATGTTCTTTTTGTTTTTTTATTTCTTTCATCACATCCCTTCACCATAATAGTATGATAAATATAGTAACATACATGTACTGGAATATCTTCATGCTATTGGTATATTTCATTATCTTCTCTCCTTTCCCCACCCTTTTATTTGAAATAAATGAAAGCACCATTTGAGATGTGCAAATTTAGCACATTCAAGGACAAACGTTTATCAATTTCTATTATTATCTTTAATTTTGGTCATGAAACCATTTGTGTTATGGTTGAACAAGATTATTATATATGTAATATATCGTATTTTTGGTTCTGTAATCATTTGGTACAAATTGAATTATGTTATAAAGCAAAACACATTCTTTGCAATCAAATCCACCGATTAACAAAAAACGGTTATCACTAAGGTTATACATATAATAATTCGACATCACTCTAAGTAACCTAATTAAAATTAAGACCATGAAATATACTGGATATGAACTAAATAATATATCTTCAATTCTGGACAACTAATTTAATCTTTCATATAATCCGAACTTCAATATAAGTGAACAGATCTTTTAAAGCCAAATAAACAAACGAGCCTGAACAATGAAATTGAACTTTGTAACTAACAAAAAAGGATTTGAATGAACTAAAAATGGTTATAATAAATAAATTTAATATATAAGAGGTTATTAAATTATTAATTAATAATCCTAATTTTTTCATTCAGGTCGTTAATAACCAGTGGAGAACCCCAACAGATTTAAGGTATGGGATCCTCCCCATTTCACTCATAATCCAGATTGTTCTCTATGCTATTCTTTTTGGTGTAATACCAAGTGATGGGGTATGTTTATAAAACTTCACCATACTGACCTAATTTTATATAAGTGATGATAACCCCTTTCTTTCTCTCATCAATACCTCTTAGTTACACCAGATACCGTGCCAATAAACCCTGATGGATTCTACCGGAACTTCCCTTATTCCTTCGGGTTGCTCAATATTTATTTTTAACAGAAATGTTGTTTTATTTTCCTTTTTGTATAACATAAAAATTCTTCTTATATGCTCAAAAATCATGTTCCAAGATCCATATCTCTTTCACTTTCGGGTATATACATGCTTTTAAGTGAATCTCTCCCCAATACTTCCCAATAAGCATAGTCGTTTTAAAGGAACTTCCTGAACTGTTTCCCAATTTCAAGTGCACTATATCATCTATTTTAAGACACCATTATCTTTTTAAATTCTTTATTTTTATTATGAATACATTCTTGGTTCAATTCGGGTTTTATATAAAAGAATGTCTTCTTTACTATATTAAAATATATATAGTATTTTCTTTAAAACCACACAAAAATGTTTTAATGCTAATGTTTTTAAATTACATTTATCATATATTGTAAATTATTATTGACACCACTTACCATGTTATTTTCCTATGTTACCCTATTAACGTCCATGTATTTTCTAATTCTTTCCTTACATGGACACTTTCATGATATGCCCCTTGGTTATGATTTATTTCACGATTGTGGTACCCAATTCTTTCCATGGGTACCCTTATGTTTGTGTATGGTTGATTATGTATGATTGTATATGTGATAAGAATATTAATGTGTAAAAAATATTCATGAAAATTCTGAGATGGGTGCACCCAGATAGAACTCCAATGCATTGGTTAAGGATAAGTCTCATGAGATGCAATGAGAAACGGGATTGGCTGTTAGTCTTTCCCTATACTGAAATGGGAAATGGGATTAGCGGTTAGCCTTGACCCACACTAAAGAAATGTTTTATGATTATGCCACATTTATATGATTCCATGTTTATATGATCCCATGATTATATTAAATTATTTCATAAGGTTCATTCTTTGGATATAATTATGTCATGCCTCCTAACTCATGTGCTTGAAATGTATCCTTAGGTTCATTCCCTTACTGGGCAATTTTAGCTCATCCCATTGTTCATGTGTTTCCCAAGGTACCCTCTACAGATGTAAGGGATCAAAGGATGTTAGAAGCCCTTTATATAGATTAAATAAAGAAGTTTTTTATCCCCATGTTTTATGTTATATGTACCTAGTCTTCCAAGACACTAGAGTTAACGATCCTTGGCTTGTACTCTAATTATTAATTATGCTCAAAATCATGAAATGTTTAATGTAAAAGGCTCGAGTCGCTATAATATTAGCAAACTAGAATGATTAAGGTTTTTACTGAATATAGGACGATGATCTTTCTAAAAATTGCATCTGATAGTGATCCCCTCCTTTTGAGTTGATTGGATAATTTTACAGTTTTTGGCAGGATTGTGTTTTTACCTTTTTATCACTCTATACTTCTGTTATACTCTGGTTGGGATTGATGTATGCATTCATTTTAATTTTCATATTCTTATATCTATGCATAGTTACATAGAGTTTTATGTGGGTGTGTGTGTGTATAGGTTATACATGAAAATGACTCTCATCTATGTAATATGCCTACATGGTTCTAGTTTCTTTCCCCTAGCCTATTGGAGGTATTCTTGGGAGAGTGGGTTTCAATATGGGAATGTAGTTTCATGAGCTTGGATTGGGTTGCATAGAAACAGTTCTAGGCTGCTTCAAGTTCAATTTTCAGGCTAGGGACTCTAGAGTTGGTGTGGAGGTTGATGTATCAATTCCTCCGGACTCAAAAAACGTTATCTTAAACCCGTTAAGTTAGGAAAAAAGTCACATGGAGATAATGGTACATGCATCACATAGGTATATGTTGTGGGTTTCTTGTATTTTTTATTTATCTCCCCAGATACACTCTTTGATTATGGTGTGTGTTTATATTTTTTATGATTCCACCGCAATAATTGATGTATAGGGTTCCTGGGTGTGATTTTTATGATGATATTCCCCTTTAAGAGGCTTTAGTGCAGTGAATTGCTTATGAGAGGGTACATTTGAGTGTCCTTCTAATTGAGCCACCACCCATTTAGTAGCTAATGGTGCCATCAATTCAGGATGAGGATACTGAAAAGCTAATTGCACTATATGATTTCATGAGCTAGAAACCTCTTCACTATCGAGGTGATCTATACCCCCAATAAGCTGATGACTTGTTTAAGGTAGGAACATGTGTTTTCTAACTTGTGAGGAAACCTCCCATCTAGTTGGTTTTCCTAGATTAGATCCTTCTGCATGCATCGAATGGGTTATGGTGGTGTCTAGTGATGCATAACCATGATGATGAGATGCTCACTTAGGTGGTGTGTTATAGTCTCTTAAGGGAAGGATTTTACCTATCCATATTGTGATTTTTTCATACCTAGGAGATTATGTAGCTTTTGTAGGCTGGAATCACCATGGGGGAATACTCATCTAGGTTTACATACCTTTCTTGGTACTCCCTAAATATGGTTTGAGAACCATTATTCAATGTTTAGACATTTAATAAGGGCCTTCAAAGGGACATTCACATAGGAGTGGTCACCTTGTGACGTACCTCTTATAAGAGGGCACTAAAGTGAGCACTGGTAGAATAGATCTTTCTAATAGATGGGCATGAGAATGTGTCCCTCAGTGGTGGTGATTATGCAGAGGTGTCTTCTGTAGTTGAAAGATGATAGATGATAGGATCGTAGCGTAGAAGGAATCCCCATGCCCAAACTTAGGTACATTGGCTTATATAGCAAGATCCACACAAGAAATTAGGTCATCCATAAGAGAGTAAGTGTTACACCTTCTATGGCTGGGGACATCTTTGTAGATATTGTCCAACCTGATGAGATACTAAGATGGAGCAGGTCAACAGACCACTTTACAGAGGTAGCATTTGGTATCGAGAGTTATGCTTGATGGAGAACATGGTAGATGTGTAAGGAGAATAAAATGTGGTGTCATGCATTTTGAGGTGTTGACACCACCTCCATTAGGTTGTATGCGCTAGTCTTAGGGAGATAGAAGATGAGGGCGAGGATAGATACATTAAATATATACCTATGGATAGAAGGATCCAAGGATTAATAGAGGTATGATATCTGTCCTTTCTACTTTTTTATGTATTCTTTGTTAGAAAAAACTGCGAAGTGATATTTTATTTTAGCTTATTTATCTAGGTTTAACCAGGGTTATGCAGGGTGTCAGTAGAACCCTATGATGGTGTTGCTGAAGAATATTTGGACTCGTGAGGAACAGGTATACTTTTCCCACTGAGAAAAATTGTTGTGATGCGATTAAAACCATGAAAGAGAGTTAGTGACACCCAGTGATAATAGTTTTAAGGTGTGGTGGACAATTTCCTTAAACCTATGTGTTCAGGGAAAGGTTGTGTGCAAGAGTGTCAGATCTGGTCATGAAATTTCTAGTGGAGAATTGATGGTTGACCCTTATGCTAAGTAGACCTAGTTGAGTGAAATCCTTGATTAGATACTATTATATAGTTATATAATTAGACCATAAATTGTTTTTAGAGTGTTTATTAGTTTCCTACCATCCATACCCAGCTGGGAATTTACTAGTGGGTGTGGCTGTGTATTTGGTCTGGTGAGTTTTGTTACAGCTGTAGGTTCATATATGAAGGGACCAAAAAGGCCCAAAATTTACACATAGGAATACCAATTTTGTTCATTGTTACCCTCACTTACTCATAATCAACCTCAAATTCAAGATTCATGAAGAGGTTGTGGGGTGTTTCATTAAAGGGTGGATGTGAACTGCGGGATTGCATTAGTATCTGCATCAGGGTAGCAAGGTGGTGTACCACAAGACCCTATGAATGCAGTTGGACTATGGTGCTTGGTGTTTTTGAATATATCAAAAAATATGAAGCATTTTACTCTAATTACTAGATGTTGACCTGGTTGGAGTTGGATGTTGGTGTGGTTTGGCCCGGTTGGTTCCCATGAGTGTGCACTTATAAGCATCGTAGGCACCGACATGGGAGATCCAATGGAGAGATCAATTTCTATCGCTTGTTCCTTGGATTTCTATTTTTAGGGATGAAATGATTTATAATGGGGAGAATTAATGACTATGGTTTTGACCTGTATGAATTTGTAATGATTATAAGATTTGTTCTGAATCCAGTTGCTGAGTCCATTCAAATAACCTGAGCCAAGATGGCCTCAATGTGGTGATATTAAAAATATTAACAATATTTTTTTACACACACATATTTTAAATTGAAATGTGGAATAATATCTGAGTGGAATATTATATAGGAATTTTGAGACCATGGTTAAGTTTAGAACATTGTGTTTAACCTTAGGGAGACATAAAACTATCTGCACTGGGTGCATGATTGAGAGAGAGTTGGTGGGGTGATGAGTGGCGAGAGTATTAATTAAATGAAAATTTAATTAATAATTAATCCTAAACTTACCCCATACACACAACTACTTGGTTCAAATAAAATGGGAGAGTTGAACCCATATCGTCCACTCCTTTGGATCAATGAT
The DNA here is from genome assembly GCA_963277665.1 of Viscum album. NCBI lineage: Eukaryota > Viridiplantae > Streptophyta > Magnoliopsida > Santalales > Viscaceae > Viscum > Viscum album. Next base: position 1,376,634,518 of record OY728138.1, on the reverse strand, counting down.
GAACCATGGGCAAATGGAAGTGACGAAGTGCTTCTGATCGCTATTTTGGTAAATGATCATCATCAGATTGAGGAGTAGTAACATCCTAGAATTGTTCAACACAAAAATATATGGAATTTTACCATAAAGGTATGAATATTTGAATTTTAGTTCTGATCCCATTTTATATAAATTTTTTAAGGTTGTAGTGCCCTATTATGATTATTGGACATCCCTCTAGAATGATCTAGATGATTAAAGGGAAACTGAGGTGATTCTGTCAGATCATAGGGAAATTCCAATCAGAATTCCCATCTACATGATGTGTAAACCAGTGATATAACCCATGTTTTCTTCTTATTTGGGAAAGATGAATTTTTAGGATTACACGTCATGTACTGGGGTTAGCCACTGTGTAGTGACCCCATGTTCTATGGCTCTAGTACATGGCCATGATAGCCATATGATAGTGAATTTTTGTGTGAGATAACCTGAAAAATGTACACAGGTATAGGGTGAATGATAGAGGAATGTAAAAATGACAAAGCCTAGTGTCCTTATATCCTGGATACAATGTGTACTTGGTAGTAGATTCCATGTGTGAGGCATGTATGGACGAGTATACAAATGAAGAACATCGATGAGGGTTGGAAAATGCAGGACACAACATGTATGAGATGTACATGCTGTGTATGACTACATGTCCATCCAATCCATGTAAACGGGGTACACTAACAGGTTCTCATGTGGGTTCACCCACTGCATGGACCCTAGTGAATTCCATGTAATTTCCTTGGTATATTCTTGATATGTTACTTCTTGTGTATATCCTCCTTCGGAACTTAGATTTAGGCTTGCGAGTAGCCTCTCCTGAGCAGTTTTCACCAAGTATGCAATAGTACCCTACATAGTGGCCTGTGAGACATCATGTTGTGTGATTTTATAATGATTTTATAGTAGTGGGGCTTATCCTATGGCAGTGATCAAGGTGGATAACTAGGATGGCATTGGGACTAGTACCATTCCCTATCACCTTTTGATGTGAGTCCCCTAGACTCATTAGTTTAGTAAAGAGGTGATCCCTTTTTGTATCTGGGTGTGGGTCCAATACTAAGGGTAATGTTACAATATGAGGTATGATATGTGTGATTCTGTTTTTGGTAGCACTTGATTGACGTTGTAGATCAGTGTGGTTCTTAGGTAGAGACAAGGGGACTAGTACACCCCTATGGAATTAGGGTGCAAGTTTTCCTTTCCTCTCTGGTTTGGTAGAGATGAGTCTCCCCAAGACATGGGTGCATGGTCTCTACCCATGGTGTGGTTCTATAAAGGTTGTTACTCCCCTATCAGACCAGGGTGTGGGTTACCAATATAGTTCGTGTAGTTAGAGACAACACCCCTATTGTGCGGTAGTGTAGACCCTCTATAATCATTATCAAAATATATTAGTTACTCCCCTATTTGTCTGAGGATTGGGTATTCTATCTATAGATTTGGTACTTTTATGCCTTGTTAGGGAGTTCATCCTCCATATGTGTTGTATTGATAGAGTGAATACTCCCATATAGTTTTAAAGAGAGGGTTATCTATCCTTGGGATCAGAACTACCTTGTCATTCTATCAAGTAGGTCCTCCATATGTGTTATTATGGAAGAGTTGGGACTCCTCTATCGTACCAGGGATGAGGTATTCTAGCCCATGATTGATACTATTGTGTTCCCCTTATAGTGATAGTATAGGTATAGTTGTACTACCCCGTCTAACTATGGTGAAAATACTCTATCCACAGATTAGTACTCCCCTTTCGTACTAGGGTGCAGGTCTCACATATATCGAGTGGTACTCCCCCATCATGCCAGGGTATAGGTCTTCTATCAATGAGGTTGTACTACCCTATCATCGAGTAGTGGTGGGGAGAAGGTCCTAGATGGGAATTGGAACTCCCTCATCTATTTAGTGTAGTTATTAGTGGTAGGCCCTTCCACTAGTTATGTAAAATACCAAGATAAGTGTTAGTTCTCCCTCAATGAATTGAGGTATGAGACACTACATCAGAAGTGAAAGAGGTTACACAAGATAGTTATGAGAAAATAATCCCTCTATTTGAGGGTAGTGGTGAGGGGAAGATCCCTTCATTCTCTCTCATTATAGAGGACCCTCACAATGAATAGTATGGAGTTTAAATCCCCCAAATATGTGTAGTGGTGAGGGTTGGGCCTCTCCACTTGGGTTCTTACGACCTTATGCAGGGTGTTGATTAGCATTGAATGGATCTCTAGTGTTGATCACTAGTGTTTTAACTAGTTAGTTGTTCCTGATGGAGAATGTTTTATTAGATGTACCATCAGGAATGGTATAGTTTTCCCCGATGAAGTGTATCTATCAAATAGGCCCCAGATGGGATTTATGAGCTTAGGGAATTTATTATCCATGTTTTGTGTAACTTTTAGAGCCTTGATTAGAATCCTATATCTATTTATGGGCTCAAAATCTCTTGATAATTGGAGTCTGAGATGAATATATCTTTGTGATTCTAAGATTACTTGCGTTTCTATCACATGTATACGTTGAAATCTATTATGTATTGAGATGACTATTCATGTTTATCCAAGGATGGTTCACGATTTATTTTCTCTCTCGATTGGGTTCCCTATGGCTAGGTTGAGCAGACTATTTCCTTTCAGTTGCTCCATTAAATTTGAGGTTTTTAGGGTACCTAATGAGTTTTGTTATACTCATCCACGCATAGGATATTCCTTTGCATGTTGTGTCTTGTGAAAACCAATTTCCTTTTAAAAGCGTCTCCGGAGGACCCAATATAGTTATATCTTAGCATGCTTGACCGATCGATGTGTTTACTAGAGCTGGTCCAAGGAGGTTTTCGACAGTTGAATTTGATAGTGATCCCCTCCTTTCTAAGTAGGGTAGAAGATTTTAAAATTTTTATGGTTGTGTGTTTTTAGTATTTTCAATTTCAGTACATATATTATAATTTGGTCTGGGATATATTTATTCATGATTTTTAGTTTCTAGAGTTTTATTTATATTCCCTGTTTCATGGAGGTGTATGTTGGTGCATGTGTATGAGTCTTTAAGAAAAGGCATACCATTTATGTGATATTCCTACTCGGTTCTAGTATCCAAGCCTTGTTGGGTTGGTACTATCAACTGAAATTATGTTCTTTATCCAATACCATAAATTTGAACATGCTAAACCAAACATAGCATCATGTAAGTGAGTATAGAATATATATAACACTATATAGGAAATCATGAGGTAAACTATTATCATAGTAGGAATAAACAACATGGGATCACAACAACCACAAACTAATTACAGTCTTCAATTTTGTTCAATGTTTATTAAGTTATTTTCACTTCCATCCAAAAGGATATGTGATGGAAAATTTATTGTTTTACTTAAATAAAATATAATAAATGAACCCCCTTCCTCAAACATGAAACATTATTGAAATGGAAATGGAATTCCAATGTAGATCATTGATCACCTATACCATGAATAAAATATGATCCCCCAAAGATGAAATGACAAGAAAACACTAGAAAGAAACAAGAAAAACATTGTTATAATGATTAGGATCAAACAAAAGATCATAGAAAGTGGTATTGGAGGAAAATAAGATTAAATGGTGTGAAACATTTAGAAAAAAGAAGTATAAATCACCTTGGATTACTAAATATTTATCTCTATGATTTTGGGATAAATTCTTAGCAAAAGGAAATGAAAATAATTTTAATAACTACTATGGGTTTATAAGGGTTTGATTCAATGAAGTGGGATAATGTGGGGATCAAATGGGGTTAGGGGTATTTGTAGACCAACAAAAAATAGAGTGCCATAATGCAACCCTATAGGCCATATTATAAAATTGTATGATCAGGGGAATTCTATGTCATATGATGAGGGACTATGCCATAACCCACCATGGTCAAATCCATGATAGAGTTCCATGGGAAGACCCAATCAAAGTGGATCTGGGGGATATGGCATAGTTGTAAGCACCATGCCACATAAACCATTTTCTAATAGAGAGGTTCTACCACAACCCAACCAAATCAGTTCAAATTCCTCTATTTCAGGAATAGCCTCAAAACCCAATACACTATAGCCTCCTCTATTCACACCATAGTGACCAACCACCAAAGAAGAGAATACACCATAGCCAACCTCAATGGTGTCTCCGTGAATAAAAAGGAATTAGCTTTTTTTCCTCCACAAGATCCCCTATGTTGAAACCAGGATATACTACCCCACACAAAACTCCCTTACTACAAAATATACCTCTCCACACCATAACCATTCCATTTTTGGCATTGGTTCCACCCTTTTCCTGAAAACACACCCCATACACCATGGAACCTCCTTTTGGTGCCTCCAATAGATAAAATAACAATTAAAGGCCTTATAAGATATGAGACCATATATTATATACCTCTCACACTTGTATAAACCTTGAGAATACCAAATCAAAAATGAAAAGAAATAAAAGAAATAGGTTATTCGAACAACTACTCTGTGAGATAACTATCAAGGATCTCACAATCACATGAGCTCAATTACCTCACATGGAGGAACAAGTTAATAACCAAAAAATAGAGAAAACCAACTCCAAAACATTCCAAGGGACATATATCTGAAAATATAGAAAGGCTACAACATACAATTATAATAAATGATATCATTAACTAGAAAAGATTAACATACACCAAATGAATAATTTTACAGGAGAAGATATAAACAAAAAAATAGATTTGGGTACTAAGTTCATTTCCGTGACTCACATTTTTAGGTTCTCACCTGAACCCCCTTATTTCTCCACTTGACATGAAACAATGTAATATCACACCCATGGAACACATTCTTCAAGCATTCCTGGATCCCCACAGGCTACTTCTTAAAGTCACATCATCCTCAACATTGATCTATCCACAATCAATAACATGAGATTACTCATGACAGTAATGATGGATATGAGACATGTGAAAACATAATGTATCCATATCATCTACGGGGGAGTGATATTCAATGTGCCACATCTATAACATGAGAAAACACCTCAAAAAAACCAACATATCTGGTAGAAATATTACATCCATGAAGAAACCTTCTCTACCCATGATGAGGAATCACATTCAGGAATACATGACATCTAACATAAAAATCATGTGGTCTATTCATACATGAAACATAAGAATTCTAATTATCCTGCACTAATTTCATCCTCTCATGAATTACCTAAACCATATTTTTCATGTTCTGCACTACCTCTAACCTAAGAATTCATGCATCACAAACTACATTCAATCACAATAGGGAATGAAAAGGTTTTCCATAAAATGAATCAAATGAAACCATGATTATGGTGAATTGAAAACTATTTTTGTAAGAGAACTCAACAAATGCGAGGTCCTCATCCACGAATCTCAAAAATCCAAGACACAAGAGAAAAAAATGTACTCAAGTGTCTAGATGGTATGCTCTCTCTAACCATCTTTATGTGTAAAAAAGGTTCTAAGTTATAACAGAGAGATAAAATAATGATTGATACCTCTCTACACCATGAATGTAAAAAGAGGGTCATGATTAGATATTTTCATTCTTTGGAATCCATGGAGGCTCGTAGCCACCTCTAGGCATTTTATAAAAAAACCACCAATGTGCATGAGTCCTTGATTTCTATAAAGTGAGATGATTTCATTAAATGACCCACTATCACCCAAATAGAATCAAAGATTCCCTAAAATCAAGGTAAACTAGTAACGAATCATATCAAGTTGTCCTCCCACCTATATAGGTGAACATATAACAAATTGAGTAACCCATCGGGAAAATGTTTCTCAACCTTCACCTTGAAGAGGACCAAACATTGAGTTACAAACAAAGAAACTACATTCTTCAACGTAGGCCACCAAAACAGACCACTAAAAGCATATAGAATCTTTTATTACACATGGATGTGCCACCAAAGGTGATATATGGAACTCATAGAGAACCATGTCAAACATCTCTAAAGGGATGATAATATTTCATTGAATCCACACAAGATGCTATTAATCAGCACAAAAACCATCAGGGAAATCACAAAAAAAAACTCAATATAACATGACCTCCAACTCAAAATCCCCCAATTGAAACTTCTCTACCTACTTCTCTAAATAAGGTTGCACTATCACCTGAAAAAGAAATCTTCTTCCATAATCCTCTCCCATATCCTGATGCATCATTAAAATCACTTCAATCACTATCCATGAATCTCCATATTCACACAAAAGATCACCATGTTACTTCCTTATTAGTGAATTAGATACAACATTAACTTTTTCTGGTATATACTCAATCTCTAAGTCATAATACTGAAAGAATTATATCCACCAATTCCTTCACATGATCAAGTCACACTGAGTGAATACTTACTTCAAACACCTATGATTAGTAAAAACCAAACAATTCTCATCGACGAGGTAATTTCTTCCCTACTATAATGTAAACAAACCACTACCAACTCAAGATCATGGGTATAAAAGTTACACTCTTGGGTATGAAACTACCAAGATCCAGAAGAAACAAGTGATCTCTGATACATTCAACATAACCCCAATATAGATGTGAAACATTATATAAAACCTAAAACTGAAATCCCTAATTTGGAAGAAGAATCACTATATCATTGTAATTATTATCTTTTATGTACTTGAAAGATTCTTGAAAAAATATATCTATAATAATTAGTGTTCATTTTTGGTCAAGCCTATATGAGGTGACGAATCCTAAGAGAAATAAGCTACAAACCCTATGTAATACCATGTAAGACTAAGTAACCATCTCAACTAAGAAATACTCTTGGGGGAATCAAAATAAATTTACCACATAAAACTTTTATGGACACACAAATACTCTCTTATGGGACACGATATTCAGTAAGAAACAAAATTCATGAGCCCATAACTCAAAATTCGACAGTTTACCATACAACTACTGATGCTGAAGAAATAAAAAAATAACATGTAGATTTTCTGCATGCTCCTCCATAGACATCGATTATACAAGGATTTAATAAATTATAATGACAATGAAATTATCTAGAACCACCCTAAAAACAATGTACATAAATCCCATGAACACAACAAGAGTGTTCATTACACAAAATGATATGACAATGAACTCATAATTTCCATAAAAACAACATAAAGTGGTCTTTGGAATATCCTCATCCATTACCCATATCTGATTATATCTGGACTATAGAACATTATTCTAGAACGAACTCGATCCTTTGAGATGATCAAATAAATCATCAATCCATGGAATATGATAGTAGTTCTTTATTATGACCTGTCCCAAGTGGTGGTAATCAATACACAGGTGGAAAATACCAGCGTTATTCATTTTGAACAAAAATGGTTCACCCTATGGTGGCATGATAGAACGAAAAAAACATCTCCACAATGAATCATTGAGCTATAATTGTAGCTCCTTAAACATAAAATGCACCATACTATACATATACATTGAGATTGGGGAAAGGACTGGATGTAGCTTAATCCCAAAATCTATCTCCAATCAAGGGGGTAAGGCCACAAACTCCTTATAAAAGATATCAGTGTAATCTTAAAACCCCTAGAAAGTACCATCTACTGAACCACCAAATAACTCATCATCAGCTCAACCATGAAGGATGATAAGGAAAAAATATGCCTCTAACCCATCCATGGGGCTCTCTCTATAGTGAACAATATTTCCTCTCAATCTACCTCAAAGAACATATCCCATATTTTTAAGAAATCCTAAATAGCCTATACTAAATACAAAAAATCCATGTTAAGGATGATATTGTTTTACTATATTAAAAAAAATAGAAATTATCCCAAATTTATTTCTTCCCTAGAACAAGCCCTCGATTTCTACATAATTCCTGCATATAATCATGAACTCCAATTGGTGTATTTAATTCCAATGGAATTTGATGTCTATAAACAAAAAGTCTTAAAAAATTTATGATGGTAGGTGATATGAAGGACTGTGTAGATCTTGAATCAAAAAATTAATGGAAAAATTTATAAAACACGAAAATATTACCTCAAATGATGTACGAATCACCGAGTTCTAACAATGCCAAAGCATGCTTCTGGCGAGGAACTTCTCTATGTTCTCTCTAACTCGAATGAGGACCACCTCTATGGCCACACTCAACTCTTTGAGTATTGAGAGAATATATCTGTTATCCTATACCTATCCCATCTCTCTTCTATTTATCCAAAATTGAAACACCCCAGTACTTTTATCTTTATTGAACTACCTCAATAGAGGAACATGAAGGAGAGAACCTGGTGCATACTGACTACATATAATGTTTTATTACGCTCTCCACTGATGAACTTGAACTATACAAGAAAAAACATTGTATGATCCCTTTGAAGAGTTCTGAGAGACGTTTACCCCAAATAAATTAGATGATTAGGGCTGAGACCTACCATCAGATGACTAAAAACTCTTCTTCTATAGAAATTGGGAACCCAATTACACAAGTACGATACACAAGAGATCATGGTTACTCACATATCATAATGATTTTCTATTTCTAGATATGTCTAAATAACCTATTCTCTCACGCAAACATTGAGATATGTTGAAAAAATGAATGTGGTGACTTGGTTCATGATATTTGTACAAAAAACCTCTTCAAAATGTGTCACCCTACTTTCCTCATCTAGAAATGGCATGAAGTATATCATAGAAGGGACTTAAAGCCTATCCAAAATCCCACACATAGAACTCCCTTATTAAAGTGTGAGAAGTTCCTAGTGAATAGACATATTCATGTTCAAATAAATAAACACTTCTTATAACTAGTCTCTGATATTATCCCAAAAGACATCCAACTAATCACATTCCCCAATGAATAAGATCCACCACTTCCTTTTTCTCCCTAAAGCATCTTCACAACCAATAAACCTAGTTCTCCTTCAGATCATAGATTGAAATGAAAGATGTATACACCTCCTCTAACCATTATTATGTGACCAAGTATTAAATGGATCCCTCACACATTTGTAGAATCTAGCGTTGAAACTCTAGGATTGTCCTCCTCCATGTGTTATTTTCATAAACCTATACTATGAGGTGACCTAAAAGCATATTACTAAAAATATATGTGGCATAAACTTGATGATTATGGTGAAATAGATTCATGAATATAAGAATAAATGTTTATAGAATCCTAAACATGGAATAGGGAATAAATAACAATTGTTAATTAATTAATTTATCTATATTCTTTTTACAAGTCAACCAATTCCAAGCTCTAACCCTTTAAAACATAGGCAAAAATAAGAACTATGCACGATCTGTTCATAGGTCTCTACCACAAATCAGTATCAAATTATTTAAAAGGATATATGAACACAATGGTCCATGCATCAGATCATCGAGGTCCCTAAATATTGATGCCTTAGTCAGTCTTCCCTGTTGACATCATGTACTTAAATTAGCTGAAATTGTTTCCCTAAAAATTCATGTAATCCGAACAATTCCTAACTCCAAACACCATCCAATATCAAAACCGGAACCTTCGATAAAACACAATAATAAACACCCCCTAAACAGTGAACCTCTAGGGCTGAAAATGATTGAATTGGGATGGTGACTGCTTCATTCTAACCACTAGTAGGCCTCAGGTTGGTGACTAAAACCGAGGGTCTATCATACATATAAATGGGAGTCATTACCCATTAATAGAAACATGTGTAAGATATAGATAAGATAGAAAAACCAATAAACTCATAATCAGATAGATAAAATAAATCCCATGTTAATACATGCATTTACATACATGATTAAAACAATATGAAAGGAAACTACATGTACCAAAAAGGTGAACCTAGCAGCGACTACAAAGAAAAAATATCTTTTGAAAAGCAACAAGCTAGTAATATCCTGGTTGATAGAAAACTTTATCATTATGAACTAATTTTTTGTATGTATATCTAGGATGATTATAATTTTATACTCAATAGGATTCTCCCCTAAGACTCTCATGAAAAATAATGAATTCATAAAAAAACCCAATAAACAACAAGTGAAATTAACTAATCACCTAAACATGTTTACTAAGTTCCTAGCCTATCTAGGACTATATGTAATAATGTAAAACATACTAGGAATCATATTAAATTAATAAATAAGAAGGGTACCCCACTACTGCTTTACAAGTAGTTTTTTACTATTCCCCAATGTTATAAGTTATGAGCCATCTCTCCGCCATAATAAGCCAGCCCAAAAACACATTTTCTATGATAAAAAAAAGAACCTCATGCATCACATCATACCATAAAAATCTCTATATAGTATCCAATTATATATCTAGATATTTCATATCTTGTATTATTTTTGGCAAACATTGAGTATTACACCACAAGCTACAATATCCCATACACCATGTAAGGTACCTCAAGCCATCACAACCGATACACATCATACCTATGAAAATATATTTATTATTATATATAAATATATATGTGTGTGAAATAACCACCTGCCATTACATCCATCTATAAAAATATATTTGTAACTAACATCCATGAAAAAAACCCATAATACTACCAAAATAAGAGAGTGGGGATTGGGGTTGTCATCCATCCATCCTCACTAACATAGATGTTTGGGAAAACACTATCCCAGAGTACACTGAGTTCTAGTCACCCTAACCAACATGGGTGGGGTAGTGTATGAAATCAAAATGCATACATGATATAATATATCTCACAACAAAACTTTGGTCATAACATAGTCCTGTGATTAACTATAGTTATCATCACTCAGATACATGGTTTCCACTAATAGGGACAATATGTCCTATTTGCACAAAATAATTTTAATTGAGCTAAGTGAAATAAATTCTTTCATTTTTATAATTTCATATAAGTTAATTAATTAATTAACCATTAATTAATCTTGTTACAAATTACATATCAAAAAAACATCAACTAGAATTACGCTACACTTTATTATCCTAAAGAGAAGCCCGTTCCCTCCAAGCATAATCCAACCATCCCTGGATTATAAGGATTAACATTATAATTTTCAATTCAATAAGAAAAAAAATCCATGGGTTAAGCATTTATTAATCATTGTCATTACCATTTCAAAATTCTAGGTACTCTAGGAGAAATATCCCATGCTACCTTAGAGATGTATGAAACCAAACACTTCCATCCACCCCAAGTTGTGGGAAATGAAATAAAGATAAACCAATCAATATGGACATCAACCATTAAATGGATTAATTATCAAGAAATAATCCAACATTCATCACAACAATAGGTAATCCTAGATTCATCCTATTCCATCATCCTTGGTTTCATCTCTGACACCCATGTGAATATCCCCACACATCTCACTATGATATGCATCAACTACTACCACAACTATGGGCCTCCTATCACATATCTCATCATACATCATAGGATTAGGGATATAAAGATCATATCACATCAAAAGTCTCGTATCCAAGAACAATATAAGATAGAAAAAACGAGCATAAAAAATAGGGAAATCTTGGCTCTAAATTAAGGTATTATCATTTACATGTAAACGATAACTCACAAACCCCATGCAAATTCATCTAGACTTTACGAACACTTTGTAAATATTATAACCAATGATTTATCTAGATAAAGAAAATTATTTTGTATTATATCTTTAATTAATCAATTCATTATTCATAGGATCCCACTATATGATGCCTAATTCATGATTTATAATTGGTAACTTCAATTACTTAAACATTCTATCTAGAATAAAACAAGTTTCACAAAACTATGAGAAAATAATTCTCAATTAACATGCCTTTTATTATTATCATAAATAATAATTAACATGATCCAAATTCTTTAACCAGTTCCACTAACTTATGTAATAACACATTCAATTAAACATGAATACTTTCATGAATTTGATTACCATCAGATTATGAGAAACACTAGTTTTTTGAACATGCCTCTTTATTAGAAACCCAAAAAATTATTACTTCATATACATACATTATACAATGTCATCAATTTTAACATTATAACCAAGCATAAAATCATGACAAATAAATCATATCATAGATATCACACTGTCTAGAAAATTATGAGGCAAAATGTTATCATAGTGGAAAAAAACATGCAATCACTTCAACCATGAACCAATTTCATTCATTAATATAGATATATATTTATTATGTTAATTTAAAAACCATACAAAGTGTTAAAAATGGTAAATTTATGATTTTACATAAATAAAAGAGAATAAATGAATACCCTACCACATACTTATGAAGTTATTGAAACAAAAAAGGATTCACAATGCATATCACTGATCACCTCTCCCATGAAGAAACTAAGATCCCATAGTGATTTCATTCAAAGAACACACGAAAAAAAATATTAGAATTACAGAGGTAAAAATACAAATATTGGATAGAGTAATATGATTATAATGAGATTAAATTTAGAGACACTGATAGAAAGAGGAGGTAGGACTCAACTTGTATTTCCACATAGTAATACTTAGGAGTCAGGAATCATCCCCAACCAAAAGGGGATGTAAAAAAATTGAAAAATGATTATGGGTCATCTAGGGTTTTAGTGGAATAAGTAACAAACTTTGGTGTTTTTATGGTCTTGGGTGTATTTATTAATCCACTGAAAAACAGAGCTCCATGGAACAACCTTAAAAACCATGATGTAGAATTGACTGAAATAAGGATTATATAGTTTAACATGAGTGACCATGTTGCAACCTCCACTAGTCAAATACATTTCTGTGTTTCATGTAAAGATCATATAAAAGTTGATCTGGGGGCTATGCAGGAGCCCTATGAATGATGTCATAGGACTTCTTTTCCAATGTGGAGGTTATGTTGTGACCCAACTACCAAAGCACATCTACCTATATTATAGAAGTTGCATATAAAAACTCTATGATGCAGCTTCCTATCTCCACCCCATAGTTCTCAACCATCGAATTAGGTCATATGCCATAACCTACCTTCAAATCATAGTTATACTAGAAAAGTAATTAAACCTATTTTCCTCCATGAGCTCCCCTACACTGTATATGGGATCATCTATGCCATAGCCACCTCCCTTACGGTGAAACATACCCCTCCATGTTGTACCTGTTCCATTTTTGTTAGTGGAACCCCATTTTTTGCACATATATTTTTTAGATCTATATGTTTCAATCAAAATCACTAAATTCATTAACTAACATGTCAATGATAAAAACTTTTTAAGTGTTTATTCACAAACTTCTATCTTTGTGACACACATTATTTTATAAAGCTAATTTCTTTTGAAAGGTGTATAAACTACCCCTTTACTTACTATATCATTAATAATTCCAATATCATGATATTCTTTGTTAAAATTAATCCTCTTTATTCATGGTATTTTTGGATTCAAAATTTATCAAATTTGTAAGGTTTTATGTTTTCATCTCATTTTAATCTGGATTTCTTATGCATGAATTTCTATTGAAGTAAATTATTTGAGCAGTGTCTAAATTATTATTTTTATTTAATTATTTTATTGTTATTCATGATTTTTTAAATTTATAGTGAATCTTTACTCTTTTTGGTTGTTAAAACGCTTTAGAAAATGTTTTCCAAAAAACCCAACTTCATTTCTCTCTTCGGTCAACAATTATATTTCTTCCAAAACCATATTTTATTAAAATATATTCCAAAATATTTTACTATGATTTATTAATTTCCATTTTACAATTAATTTTTTATATAAATTAGATTTAAAAGAAATATTCCCATCATTTTACAAACAAGGCACTTTTTAACTTTTATTACAAAAATATGAAAATAATCTTATTTTAACATATTCAACATGAAGATAACTCTTCCACCATCATAATATGTAATTTTTTTAAAGATTTCCTTTTTTTAGGTTTGAATGTTTATTTTGAAAAAAATTAATGTTTTCTAAATCCATATGTTTTAAATAAGTATCTTAATAATCTAAAGGATATTTTCCACAATAAATGTTTATAGTGATCTTTAAAAATAATTTTCTATCTAAGATTACATAATTTGTTATTTCTAAATGTGAAAATATTATTTTACTAAATAATATTTTTAATTTATTTAAATTTTTCTCAATAATAAAAACAAAAAATTTTGTTGTGTATTTATTTTAAATTATTTATATATATCTATCACATATATACCTAGTTTATTCTACCTTCCTTAGTTAGGGAAATACATTCCTTATTATCATTTTTTTAAATGCCTTCTTTATGAAGTTTCATTTTATTATTATATATATAATGATTATGAAACCCATTTTACTTCCTTGGGTAAAGCTTATGTCATTACTTATTGTTTATTTCTTTCATGTGGCACTCATAGATCCTGAAATATATATGAAGGGTTCACCTAGATATCATTACAATTCATTGGGTGAAGCTTTTGTATCATGAGGCATAATGTATGTGATTTGGATGTAAACCTTATACATTTTGGGAATTTTTCCTCCATGTGATGTTTTCTAGGTAGTTATCCTTGAATCATGTTTATGTAAAGTTTTGTGTTACTTATAAATTTACTATGTAACAATGAACATATGATACCCTATTATTTATGTTATGATTCCATGTGATTACTCATGAGACTCCCCTTATTGATATCATGTTATATTTTTTACTCAGATATTATATTTCTTTATCATGTTTTTTCACTTACTAGGATTTTCAAAATAAACATTTTTTATGTATTCCTCTGGTTATCCCACGTAGTTTTGAAGCTCTAAAGAACTTCAGATCTTGTTATGGTGAACAAAATATTTGTTTTTAATTTTTACTCTCACTTTGATGTTTTTGAACCCAGTATTCCAAATACACTAGGCCTTTACAATCCTTGTGTTTTATTAATAGATTTTATGTATTAAATAATGTAATAATATGTGTAAAAGCACTGTTTCGTCATAATACCCTTTTTTCAATAATATTTAAATTTTCTGTCATGGTTAACAACTCATTTTTTAGGGTACTAGGAAATGTTTAAATATTCTCGAAGAATAAGTTGGATATAAAAGAATGAGAAGATCTAGAATATAATACATTATTATATAGATTTTGTTTTACAAGTAATGTACACACTATCACTTATTTAGGAACATTGACATCTTTTATGGTAATCACACAATCATGATATCTCCCATAGTCCTATTATGAGGAGGATTACCTTGACGGTTGGGGAATTGGATGGACTAATACCCTATATTATTATAGTTGAAGAAGTAGATATTAGTGGATTCCTTATTTCCATCAAATTTATGAGATAAATGAACCTTTTCCCCATAGTTGAAATTTTTTCCCCTTAAATAAGGAAGCATAAATTTTTTTCTTCACAGATATCACAAGTTGGATGTCTCATATTTCCCTTTTTTCATCACCACATTTATTTGTCCTTGGTTCTTAGCTTTCCACTTCTTATAATGAATTTCTTTTAAAATGTAAGACATCGAGAATTAATTTTCAATTTTGATTACACTTTACACTATATAATTTCATAATAAAAATTCATAAGATATAGATTACCTTCAGTGGATTAGCTTAATACCATAAAATAAATGGATGATCCTACTTTTCTGTTTACATATATAGTATGCATCCTGCATAACTAATCATGTCAAATTTTCCTCAAAATCAGCAACACTTTTTTCTTCCTTAATCTATAAATTAAGAAATTTAATCTAAATACAAGATCATTTCTCTCAATGAATACATTTTTAAGAGAAAATAAATTTAAAAGACTTCCATTTCATGTTTTATATCTCCTCCACCTCATTATTATTTTGAATAAATGACCACCATTGATCAAAGAAATACCCATATATGATAAACCATAATGAAAAATTAATCCCTTTCATTACTTCTTAATTCAAGAATTATCTTATATTGGGACATGAGATATTGATCAGATACTAATGGATTAGTGGTACTATTAAATTATATAGATTTTTAGCATATAATGTTGTCCAACATTTGTGCACCATGCTGTATATTAGTAGGTATCCTTATACATTAAATGTTCTTAGTCATAACTTTAGTGAACTTCTTTATAATTGAACTAACCATCTTAGTTCCAACATCATCCATGTTGAATCCCTTTGGAAGGAAACCCCTAAATTAATTATGGGTGTTGATACGATTTCTTTTCACCCCGTAAGGTGATATATCTAAATAATTACATATAAATTATTATCTCATAAAATTTTGAATATTGAGACATAAAAATCCCAATAAAAGTAAATGTTCCATATCATCCTACGTGTATATTATAATTATTATAATACCTATGTTCTTATAAATTATAGTTCCAAATGTTCCATAAAAAATTTCATTTGATACCAACTATAACAATAAACCTATAGTAACCCATAGTTTGTGGGTAATTTATTACATTGGTATAAAATAAATGGATCACATCACAGAGGAAAATAAATTTTAGCAGTCTGGGGAGACTGGATACATACAGGATTTCTATACGATTTTGGAAAATCAAAATAAAACATAAAAACGTCTTAGAAATTTCTTGTTCCATTTAATGAATCCATAAATCTATTTACATATCACTTCTTTGTACCCGATGGAAATGGAAAAATACGGTGGGTGATCTAAAATTACTAGTAAGGGTAAAATTACAATAGAAGATATCAAAAAAATCATATAAATAATATAATAGACAATAATCAATACAAATTCCATATAATATATATCATGATCATGAAAAAAATATCCATGGATAATATAGTAATGAAAATAGTCACATGGATAACAATAACTAAATTCATGGTGATGAAATTCATAATGATCATCATCTTGATATTGACCTCCAAGGCCTTGATCAAGACATTATTATTTCCATCAAGGTCATAGCCAAGGCATCATTATCTCCACAAATGATTCTACCATGAAATTATTATTGTCATCAAATCCAAAACCAATACATCATGCTTTCATTAGGTAGGCATAATCCACATACTAAATCTATTTATCTCAAGATACCAACTAATGCATCAAGGGGATATATAAAACTGGGCTCGACCCATCACTTATTTTAGTCCAATGAATTCACTATATTATGGATATGAATATCAATACAATACATAATCAACCTAGCTTTGTAATCAACAAATGTTTTATTGAGATAGAAACATACATAATGCCAATACTATTCCAGATAATAAATGAGATATTGGGAACATATGCCATTTAGAGAAATAATGTGGATGGTCAAATATTACAGAATCAATATTGAAATTATGGGATATTATAAATGTAATAGAAAGTACCCTAAAAAAGAAACAATGTTGACGTTGATAAAATGGGTTCTTTCAAAGTAAATGGTAGTCAATAAAACATAGTAATTGTTTTTAATAGTTTACATTGGTAGGAACTATAGTAATGGTAGGAAAATCCTCATTGTGGTTTATATATAACATTTGAATTCTCCAAAGCATATAACCTAACCTTTTATATAAATTTTTATATTCATAGGCCCACTAATCATTATATATAATGAATATTGAGTTGAATCTCAACAAGAATTTTTTGGTAGATTACTCCTAGGTGTATCTGTTCCAAAACTATATGTACATTCAAATATCTAGATATGGATGTCATTGGTAGGAAAACCATGCACACTTTCATTCCGAAATTTCGTAATTTTAGGAATTATGAAGGCTTAGGCAATTAATTTAATGAGAAAAATGTCATTATCAATATATCAAATGGGTGATAAGCCAATATAATTACAAGCATGATTAAATTACAATAATGGTTTATAATTGGAAAAGGAAGGGGTGGAAAAAGAAGCTTTATGTCAATAAAATAAAAACACTGTAAACCTAATAAAATGATAGGGGATAAATAGTATTTCATTTACAACTTATAAAATAGTATAAAATACCATGAAATTATAATTAAGGAAATATATAAAAAATTTATTATAACAAAAGAATTTCGATTGAAAAGGATATTAAATGATTGGAAAATCATACCTTGATAAGCATCATTTTAAATATAGGAAGGTCTTCTTAAAAACCTAGAACCTACTTGATTGGTCTTTATATAGGGTTAGGGAAGCTAAAATCCTGATATTTTGGGGAGGGGGTGGATAGGGATGAGCATGGGAGGGAACAAGCTCCTATTATAGGTGAAAAAGAGGATGTTTTCCAAGGAAACTAATGTTAAGTAAGGGGTATGAATGGAATCATAAGGTCTTAAGTGGGTTTTGTGAGTTAGGGGATTTAGGTGATGTATGTATAAATTTCCAACCTAACATTGTAATTTTAAAATATCTCTAATTCAAATTTATTTATTAATGTTTTTTCCACATTAGATTACCCATTAAGAACATATTAATCTTGACTAAGTATTATTTATTTCTATTTTTATCAACAAAAATATAATAATATCCTTTATATAATATTTCAAAAATATTAATCTGAGTATAGGATCCATTGAATCAAATTAAATTTCTAATAATGATAAAACTAACTTCAGTATAAAAATATATATTGTGCAGAAAACTATTTTTTAGAAAGATGGTGTTTTAATTGTTACATGTTTATAATATTATTTAACATTAATTATATACTAAAATAGTGTTAATTAATTTAAATATATATATCTACAATTCATATTATATTTCTAATATTAAAATTTATCCTGTCAAAAATACACATTATTTTGAAAAGTATTAATCTTCTAAAAATAATTGTTTTACCACGGTAGTACCTTAGTAGGTTAATTATATTCAAAAAAAATGAATATTACCATATTACATAATTTAAAAATTCTTATTATGAATATGGAAATAATTTAATTTTATTAATTCTTTAAAAATGATAAATAATTAATATTAATAGTTTTTCATTTAATGCATAAAAAATTGTTTTTAAAAATAGTGTATGTTTAAGATTAAATTTATTATGTTTGAAAAAATTATAAATTCTTTATATTTTGTGTAATAAATTGGTTTAATTTAAAAAAATGAAAAGTCATGTTGAATCCAAATAAATATGAAATAGATTATTTCCAATGTAATATTTAATTGATATAACATAATATCAACATTTTTATTGGAAATTATTACTTATGTAAATCATTGGTTTAATAAATTCAACATTTTATTCTTAAAATATATATTTTTACTTTTTTTAATAAAAATGAATTATAAAGTCCTTGGTCTTGGTTATATAAACATACAGTTTTTTGTACAATACATTCATTTATTTTTTTTATTAAACATGTATTATAAACTCCTTGGTCTTGGTTATATAAATTTAAAGTTTTTCATACACTACATTTTCACCATTAACCTAAAATTAATCTATTTCAGATAAAATGACCAAAAATTAAACCTAAAATACTTTTGAAATAACTAATCCCAATAAATAACCCTTTTTGTCAAATATAAATTCAATAATTTAGGAATTGTAATTATAATTATAATTATGAATAAAGGGTTTTTAGACTTCACATTGTGCAATTGTTTTTGAGATTTAGTGTTTACCATCTGGTGTAAGGACTCAATTATTACATGAAGGGGATGGGATGCCTTTGGAAAAAAGGCAGAGTATTTATTATGTAATGAGTATATGTTTCCTTATGTTATGGGAGAATTATTCTTTGGGTTCTGAATCTAAGATTCCTTATGTAAAAAATGGGATTCCCTCCCGACACATCCTGAGAAAGATAATCACATATGCCTAATATTATAAACAATATCTGATGATTCATGAAGACCCCCCCTTTCCAAAAAAGGTGGCCACTCTACTAAGACATCTAATGATGTAATTAACCAGTTTCCACTAGAATATGGCGATGTGAAAGGGATTCAAAATATTTTCTAAAATATATGGGGGTGTCCCAATGTAGGAACCAAACTCAATGTAGGATTCCATATAAGGAAGGTCTAACATCCAATCATCTCATTCCAATTAAAAATACTATACCCTAAAATCTAATAATGATAACCTGATCAAATTTGGAAGGTGGGAATATAGGACCACAAAATAGTGAACATTTGACGCACAGTCTAATAATGATAGAGTGATGGTCTTGATCAAAGCATCAGAAAACATCGATGTAATGTATAAAAAATTCAATGTATTTTTTTTAAATTATATGGGATTATTTCGAGACTAGGCCCTTAGGCGACACTTGATTCAGGGGCCCGATGAGCCATGAGAAAGTGTTTGAACAATGTTTATGTTTTTTTAAAATAGGGTACCTATTCGGTTTCAAAAAAATCTATATGAGTTCCTAGATTATAAATTTGAGTGCACCTTTGTGTTCAGAATGATGAAATTACCTAATTAAATACATATCCTCGACCGGCATAGGTAGAGGGAGAAAGTTATTTTTTATAATTTTTAAGAAAAATATATTAAAATTTTCTTAAGGAAAAAAATAAACTTTTTGTTTATTTAATTCAAATTTCATACTTCATTGCAACGTAACGACATTGCATCCTGAGTGTAACTAAAACTATGTTTCATAAATGAAACAACATAACGATGATGGGACTCAGTGTAATATAAATGATGAAACATGTTTTCTCTATTTGATGGGTTTACAAAATACAGGATTGTGGGAACAATCCAATATTTCTCTAAACCCAAGGAGATTTAGCATTTGTGAGCGACGATCGATGAACCACTACCAACGATGGATTGAGGAATGAAAAATAACAACAATGTGATCATAGCCAATGAACAATCCAACCTCATGGTAAGGGTATGATTCTAAGTGAATTTCTGTTTTCCCTATTTATGGTTTGGAATGATGAACATGAGAAACCCCCTGAACATGTGACCCACAGACCAATCACTTATATGAAAGGGTTTTTGATATCGGGGGTTGGAATCAGATTTATCCATGTAATATTCTTAAATCTCTTCCAATGTTGTCTTTAAATTCTAACACTAATGGATTAGGACAACATAAACAAGGCCCAAATCCCTCTCATAGGAGAATTTTTGTGTTCATCATTACTAAAACCTTAGATCGATGATGAGACATATCAGAGAACATAGTAGTAACAGTGATGACCCTAGTATCCCGAAGGCTCTCAAAGATCGAAGAATAGACCACTGAGGCAAGTCCAACGGCCCGCAAAAGAAGTCGTCGGCATGCCATCACTGACAAAGGTGGAGGTCCCTGTGACATTGGTAGTGTAGAAATGATAGGGTCCACCAAAAACATCCAGAGATAGGTCATATGAATATGGAGTAATGAACTATGTTATGTTGACAGAGGGCCACGATCCAGCAGGACCATGGAAAGTGCCCCCCCCCCCCTCGAGGAACTGCAGGGCGGTACATGGTTACCCGCAAGGTGGTCACGCAGCGTCTTCTATTGCAGTAACACAGCATCCCGGACGGAAGTCACTAGGTGACAGGTGGGGTGGTCACATGGTGAGACCACTGACTTGACTAGGAGAGGACACGGTGACTGTAAGCACATCTTGGAATGGCATGTTGTCCTTCCCACAGTGGGCCAGGTTAGAGAAGGTGCGCCACCTTGTATGGGACAGAACCACTGCCCAGCGGCCTACGCTGGGCCTAGCCAGTCTGGGATGGGTCAGATCTAGGTCGGGTCTGGTTGGTCCACCATGTGGGGTTGGGTCAGTCACCCGAGTTTGACTGGATAGGGACCAAACTGGTCCTTTTTCAGTCAAACATTCAAATCTTCCAAACCATGCGTTTGATTGATAGTTTTTTGGCGGCGTTGAGAGCCTCATGACAAGAATGACCTCTTGGCATAATCTATGTTTGTCTTTTGTGGATGTTGACATACGCTCAATGGCTTGATGAGTAGATTCTTCCAAAATCAAGCGCACAATGAGCAGGAATCCTACGAATGGATGTGATGAGAGGGAAGTGACAAGCAGACATCATTGGCCCAATAAATCATTAGACCATAGTGTCTCAGCAGATGATCAGACCTCAATGTTCAAGAAGATGAGTGGCCCTTTGTATCCCAACAAATGGCTACACCTTAATGGCCCAACAGACGAGTGAACCTTAATGGCCATGTAGACGAGAGGACCCTAGTGACCCAGCAGATGAAGGTACCTTAGTGGCCTAGTAGATGAGTGGACCTCAGTGTCTTATCTGACCTTATTAAGGAGCAACCCTCAGGGGCCCATCAAACCTCAGTGACGAGTGAACCTTAGTGGCCCATCATGACACATCATCTCATCGAGGATGAGTCCCTCTTTATGATAAAATGTTCAATAGTACGACTAATTGTATTAATATATATAATTTAGGATATACATATGTTAGATGACTCTGGTGACTACCTCTCTTGACAATACATATTATAGGCTACACATCATGTACCTCTTTGGTAGTCTAATTTGTGAATACATTCCTCTGTGGTAATATATTTGTATTGTGGGGTCCTTTTAGAGTATTGTGTTACTCGCCCCTACACAGGCTCCACCTGCACGTGTTGTGTCTTGTGAAGATGACTTTATCATCAACATAGACCTTGTTGGTCTATCCCCAGGTGGTGCCCAATGAGATCTGATAGAAAAGTAATACTTCTACAATTTCAGGAGGCACCTCCTCCACCTACCCATCATATAGGGTTTACCACAGATGGTCTTCAAAAGATTATTCTTGTCTTTTTTGGGGCATGTATTGTGGCACCCTTTACTTTCTGTTTTGTAATTTTACACTTAGTGGTTGTCTTAGTGGTATGCTTTTTTACTTATTAGCATTTTGGGTTTGGATGTATGTGTGTGAGTGCATACAAGTACTCAAGAAAATTCCCCCCAATTATGGGATAATGCCTTCGGTGCTTGTCTGTAGCCCCTATCAATAGAGAGGCGGGCTTTGGGAAGTCACAGAACAGGACCTGGGGGATGGGTCATGAAAAAGTGGTATCAGAGGATTTCATTTATACCTTAAAAATATTGGGAGTCTTTGGTTTGTTTTTTGGGAAAAAAGGTTAAATGTTTCAAGTTCTGTGTTTTTATTCAGGTAGTCCAGTGTTGGTGCGGTAGTCGACATATCCATACACCAAGACAATGAATTACTCTATTTGACTCGATACATGAAAACACTAGCTGCATGCATCATATAGAAATTAAGAGTGTTCTCTTCTTATTCTTGAGTTAGAGTCACCTCACCAATTATAAACTGCTATCTAGGGTCGTCTTGATATGTTTCAGGATGCCACCACATAGAAAGACAACCGACATTCATATGTGTGTCCATGAGGATGGTACTCTTAGTGATGAGGTGTCAGTTCATGGTCTGGTGCGAGAGACGGACCCACTGGTAGGTTCACCAGAGTTTCCACCACCCGTTGATCAGCTGTTGCTACTGGTGTTACCGGTAGAGGAATCACACTGTCTCAGTTCCTTACATGAGTTTTCGATGTAGAGGCCTCCCAAGATCAGGCATGAGAATGACCCCCCCCCCAGTTGGACGAGGATTGGCTCGAGGTGGATACATGAGTCTTATACCTAGTGAGGATTCCCCTCGACCCGATGGAGATCTTATCAAAGATCCTTCTTTAGGGATCAGAGGGAGATGGTGGAGCTTGATGATCTAGAAACATTATGAGACAACCATAACCTAGACAGACTTTGAGCGCCTCATCAGGGAGTATTTATTTCCAGATATGTTGCAATTAGTGAGAATAAAAGATATACTGAACCAACATTAGGATATCATGAGAGTATCATAGTACTTAGTGAGATTCTGTGAGATTTCATGCTACTCCACAGACGTGGTACGAGACCCGTTCTTTAGGGATCAAGGTTTTGAGTAGGGACTAAACTGATGGATCAGGGTGTCTATGGAATCAATCGGAATCCATACTTAGGTTGGGGTGTTAGAGTGATCTCTACTCGTAGAGGGATTCCTGGTAGAAGAGGCTCTAGTAGGAGGAGCTACCAATAGACCCCAGGTGGAGGAGTCTTCGGTAGTGGGTAGAAGGAAACTAACATAGAGGCCCAATCGAGTCAATCCTGTATGGGGATTAGTCCAGGACATTTGATCAGTGGTGTGAGGACATCTAGATAGAGGGATCCAATTGAGTAACTAATTATGATACTCATGTGGCGGTCAAAGACACAAGGATCGTGACTACCTGACTAGTCGTGCAGACGACTAACGGATGGTCTAGGGACCACTGAGGTAGAGGTAGAGGGTCAAGAAGGGTGGTCTGTAGGGAGGCAGACATGGAAAAGGATCAGGAAGAGTGGAAGGTGGTGGACAGAGGTTCAAGGTGCTTCCACCACCCACTAGGTGGTCCACCATGGGCTCCGAGAGCCAGTTGACAGGGGTGACGCCAGGTCTAGGTGATGGAATCTTATGAACCCAACACTCCAGAGATTATTAGAGGTACAATATGTGTCTACTCTACCTTATTTTTTGTTCATATAGGCATAGGTTGCAGTTACTCTTTACTTTCCACAAACCTTTTTTGGAGCTCATAGATTCTTTTGGTGCTATTGGCTCGATCCTTACGATTAGAGACTCCTACAGGAGGGGATTCGATGATCAAACACTGGTGCCGATAGTGTGAGAATACTATTAGAGGTGAGAGATTTAGCTGGGAACTCCTAGAAGTGGCATAGAGGCCTTACGACATCATTATGGGTATGGACTAGTTATCCCCAATCCATGCTCATATTGATAGTTTTAGGCGTAGATTGTGGTGTGTCCGTGGTGATGGGACCGGTTTTTCATTTACTAGAAAAAGGGGAACGTTTTCAATACATGATGGAATTTCTCATAGAAGGGTGTAGATGATCACTCAAAATTATTCTAGGTTCACCCTTGGTGTGGTGTATGAGAAGAGTCCTCACATTCCAATAGTGGTGGATGAGTAAGAAGACATCTTTCTTGAGGGTTTTCTAAGATTACCCCCTTGAAAAGAGGTTGAAATCTATGTTGATTTGTACTGCAAGATGAAACTAAGATCCACACCAGAATTTTAGATGGCATCCATAGAACATCATGGGTTGAGGGCATAACTGGAGGATCTATAGAGGAAGGGATTCGTGAGACCGAGTGTTTCACCGTGGGCAATCCATGTATATTTTTCAAGAAGGAAGACAGATGTTTGAGGTTATTTGTGGACTTTCGATGCCGAAATCATGTGACCGTGAAGAAAAATTATCTTCTAACAAGGATTTATTACCTCTTCAATCAGTTGAAGTTAGTGAGATCATTATTAATGATATTCCTCAGATAAGGAAATCCTCAGCATGTTGAATGGGATGAGGATGTGTCGAAGACAAACTCCAGTTGTCGTTATGGCCACTATGAGTTCTGAGCGATTCCTTTTGGAGTGTCCAATTCCCCAACACTATTCATGGGATTCATGAATAGGATCTTCCAGCGTTACCTTGACCAGTTCATTGTGGTCTTCATTGATGACATCTTTTCATACTCAGAATCTGAGTAGGATAATGTAAGACACATAAAAATGGTCCTGGATGCACTCCAAGAGCCCCAGATTTATGGGAAAATACCGAAGTGTTAGTTCTAGATTTGAGAGGCCCACTTTCTCAGACATGTCATTTTAGAGGCTGGAGTTGAAGTGGATTCAGAAAAGTTATAGGTAATGCCTACTTGGTAGCCACCCATAAATAATGATGTGGGTGTAGAGTTTCTTAGGTTTGGATGGATACTACTGCAGGTTCATGCCTGATGTTTCTAGGGTAGAATCACCCTTATCATCTTTGACACGAAAGGTAGAATCCTTCGGGTGGATGGAGAAGTGCCAATAGAGTTTTTTGGAGCAGAGGTAGAGACCGATGAGTGACCCAATATTGAGACTACCATTATATGGAATTTAGTATGCAGTATTCAGCAATGCATTAGGGACAGAATGGGTTGTTTCCTGATTCAGGAGAAGGCAGTGACCTCTTATGGTTCATAGAAGTTGTAGAAGCACAATAAGAATTACGCGCCCTAATACCTGGCACTAGAAATATTGGTCTTTTCATTGAATATGTGGTGAAACAACTTGATGGGAGTGTGGTTTACCATCTACTCTGACCAAAAAAGTCATAGGTACATCTTCTCCCTGAAGGACCTAAAATTGAGGTATCAGTGGTGGATATATTTCTTCCAGGACTATGAATTAGAGATAGTCTATATTCTTGAGAAGGGAAGTCTAGTGGCATTCACGCTCAGCAGGAGGGCCGGTTTTTAGTTATTGAGTGAAGTGTCAGAGGAATTAGACATGATGCTAATATCCTTCATGGATGTTGATGGAGCAGCTTATCTTTAGTCGATGGCTGTCACTCCCCCACTCTTACAATGATTTTGTGAAGTAAAACTTGTGGATGTTGACTGAGAGGCCCAAAATGCCCAGTTATCTTTAGGAAAGCTCCTGATGGATATTTGGTAGTTGTATAGGATTCTGTCCTTTTTAAAAGGAACACCATTGTACCAATGGTTTTGTGGGAGGAGATTAGATGGGAGTTTTACACCTCCCCTTTGGTGGTAAATCCATGAGGTAAAATGATGTACAAGGATCTCCAATGTCAGCACTGGTGGCTAGGTTTGAAGAAGGCAGTGGAAGAGATGGTTTTGCGGTGCCTCACTTGTCAACAAGTTAAACAAGAGAATCAGGTCCCAGTAGTCTTGACTCATCCACTCGATGTACCTGAGTGGAAGTGAGAAGGTATATCGATGGAATTCGTGATAGGTATACTTTTCACGTCTATAAGGCACGATACCTTCTGGGTAATCAATAACTAACCCACCATGTCGGCCTACTTCCTACACATATAGGAGCAGGGTTTAGTAGAGGGATTGAGATTCCTCTACGTGCAAGAGATATTTTGACTCCACAGAGTCCCATCAATGATAGTCTCAGATCGAGACACATGATTTACACCCCGGTTGTGAAAGGGATTGCATGAGAAATTTTGGACTCAGCTATTCTTGAGAAAATATTTCTTCATAAAAAAGGTGGTCATACAGATAAGATTGCCCATGTTTTAGAGGATATGATTTTTGATTTCATATTGGACTTCAACTTTAGTTGGGAGGAACATATACCTATTGTGTATTTTGCATAAAACAAAAACTACCACTCCACTATTGCTACGCACCATTTGAGGCACTGTATGGGTGACCATGTAGATCACCATTATGTTGGACAGAACCATGGGAGTCAACACTCATGGGGCCAGAATTGGTACATTCTACCACATAGAAGGTGTAGATCATCCACGAGTGGATGCAGACTGCACAGATTAGAAAGAAATATTATGCTGATAAGAGAAAAATTTACATAGAGTTGATGGAGGGAGACCATGTGTTTCTTCACGTCTCACCTCGATGGGGATTACAGAGATTTATCTAGGGTGGAAAGGTTTCTCTAAGAATCATCAACCCATTTCATGTTCTGAGCAGAGATGATGAGGTGGCCTACCACCTAGCTCTTCCCCCATAGATGCACAATGTGCATAATGTATTTCACCTATCACATTTGAGAAGGTACGTACATGATCCATATCATGTCCTCGATTGGTGTGAGTTGGATGTTGATGATGGAGAGATGTTTGCAGAGTTATCAGTACACATTGAGAATCGATAAGAGAGGGACCATTTTGGATGGTCAATTCCTCTGGGAAGCGTTCGATGGAATCATGAGAATGTATAGGAAAACACATGGGAGTGGAAGCCTCAGATCTGTACTCAGTACCCCCATTTTTGTTTTTATCCAATGTTTTGGCTTATGAGCACATATAGCCTTATGTTGGAGAGAATTTAATGTCCTTAAATTACAATTATTTTAAAAAAAACATTATATTGTATTATTTGTGACCATACACTCAGATGAAACATGATTTAGAGGCCCGGTGAGATCGTAAAATCTGTTTGAACATTTTTTATTTTATTTAAAATAAAGGGCGTACCTGATTTTGGAATATTATAAATGGGTTCCGAATTAAAAACCCGAGGGCACCATTGCATCCATAACTATGGAGTCACCTAAGGAAATTCATAACCATGATTGGAACAGGTCAAGGGAGAAATTCATTTTTCATAATTTTTAAGAAAAGTATATTAAAAATGTATTAATGAAAAATAAAAGAAACTTTTAGTTTATTATATTCTAAATTAAAATTGCATTGAAACTTAATGACATTGAAACTCGATCATAATAGAAATTATATTTCATAAATGAAATAGAGTAATGATGTTTCCACTCAACATAACAGAAATGATGAAATTTTTTTCTCCATTTAATGGGTTAACCGAATACGGGATAACTAGCGTAATCCTGCATTGCTCTGAACCCTTGGTGATTCGGCGTTGGCAAGAAATTATTGAAGAACTTACACCAACAACAGATTGAGGAATGAAGAACAAAAGTGGTGGGATATTCTCCAATGAATGATACAAACATGAGGAAGGTGTTTGATTCTATGTGAATTTACGTTTTCCCCATTCATGGATTTAAGAGACAAACATGGGTCAATCAAGAGATAGATAACTCATGGAGATATCACTTATACGGGTTGGTTTTTGATCTCAGGTTTTTGAATCAGAGTTTTCCATGTTATATTCTTAAATATCCTCCCATGTTGTTTTTAAATACTAATATAGATGGATCGAACCAACATTAACAAGGCATGGATCCCTTTTTTGGGGGCGTTCTTGAGTTCTTCATGACCAAACCCTAGGATCGATGGTGAGACAACTCAGAGCACATAGGACTGGCGTTGATGACAGGAGTATATTCAAGGCACTCGAGAATCAAATAACGGACCACCGGAGGAAGTCCAGTGGCCCACAAAATAAATCACCCGCAGTGTCACGATGCAGTGCGTACCATCGGTGTGCCATTGCAGTGCAGGTCCCTGCGACATCGTCCGTTGGGTGGTGATAAGGGCCTCCAAAAAATACCGATGGTGGGTCTTTCGTGAAGGTGAAAATGAACTACTTCATTATTCCAGAGGGACACCTTCCAGTAGGACTGTAGCATATGGGATCCATGGTGAAACCACTATGTTGACCAGGATAGGTTGTTGAGACCTCCAATACATCTAGTCATGGAAATATGGACCACTCCCAATGGCCCAAGCGGGAGAAGGTCGGTTGGAACCACCTCCCAGGGGGGCAGGTTGGGTTGGATCTAGGTCGGGTAATACCCAAGTCATGTCAGTGGACATTGGGTCAGGTCGGGTTAGCCAAACTAGGTCAGACCGGACTCAAACCCAACCGACCACTTTTCAGAGAAACGAGCAGAACTTCCAAGACATGTTTCTAATTGAAGAACCATTTGTGCCATTGGGACCCTCATGAAGATACGTTACTTTTTAGATACAACATATGAATTTTAGTGGAAGTTGAAATATAACTGATGCATTGAGGAGTAGATTCTCCTATAATAGAGAATGCTACGAGTAGGAATCCTACAGCTGGGTGTGAGGATAAGGAAGTGATGAGCAGACCTCAGTGGCCCATCAGGCAAACAGAACACAGTGGATCACTAGAAGAGTGGACCTTAGTGGCATAATAGACAAGCGGACCTCAGTAACCCAACAGACGAACGGACATCTTTGGACTAACAAACGAGAAAACCTCAGTGGCCTAGTAGATGAGTAGACAACAATGGAATAGTAGACAAGCGGAACATAGTGGCCCAATAGAGAAGCATATACCATTGGCTCAGAAGATGGGCAGACCTCAGAGGACCAGTAGAGGTCAGTGATGAGTGGAACATAGTGGCCTAGGAGACCTTAGTTACAAGTAGACCTTAGAGTCCAAGTAGGTCACAGTGACTCATCGGGGATGAGTCCCTAATATATACAAGATGTTAAACATTAAAATTGATAATATTTCATTATATATCTTAGGTTATACCTATGTGATCTGATTATGTTGACTATCTCTCTCGACTGTACTTATTAGAGGCTACACTTCCTGTACATATTGGGTAGACTACGTTTTTCATACTTTCTTTTGTGGTATTACCTTTTTTTGAGATCCTTTCTAATTATTTTGTTACTCACCCCTGTAGAGGCTCTGCCCATACGTGTTGTGTCTTGTGAAGATGAAAGATTCTTTGACAGAGACCATGGTGGTCTAGCACTAAGTGGTGTACAGTGAGATCCAATAGATGACGTGTAATTCTATGAATTCAGGTGGCACACCCTCCACCTACCCTTCTGGAAAGGTTTACTGCAAACAGACATCAGAAGCTTGTACTTATATTTTTGTTGGGATTGTATTCTATCCCCCTTTACTTCATGTTTTTTATTTTTACTCCCAGTGGTTGTCTAAGTGGATTTTTTTTAAATTTCATCATTGTGGGTTTGGATGTGTGTGTGTGTGTGTGTGAGTATAGGTACTAAGGAAAATGCCTCCCAATTATGGGATAATGCCTTCAGTTCTAGATGTTATCCCCTGGCCATCGAGAGGTGGGCTTGGGGTAGTCATGGAACTGACCCCGGGGGATAGATGATGACAATAAATATATTCATGCTCATTTATCTTTTATTATATTAATTTAATGTTCAATAGATATATTTAAGAATTATTATACATGTATAATATTTTGTTCATAGTGAAAATTAAAAACAAGAAATAAAACCCCTATAATTCTCTCACGATGGTTACAATGAAACCATATTCTTAGTCGATGCCTGCTCATAATCTGATGAACATGATCACTTTATATTTGTATAATTTGGTAACCCTAAATAATAATGTTGGGAGTTAGAAATATGGATTGGAAATAAATAATACGAGATATTAGTAGATGGACTTGCTAATGAAGAAGTTTGCATACCGAAATTAGGGATTGCACAAAATGAATGTGGAATCATATAACATGGGTCTTCACACTATATAATTATTATGGATGATAATAGAATATCATAAATCATTATATATTTCTCATTATTACAGTAAAATAAATTATAAAGAAATTATAATAATTTATATGATATAAAAGAATCAAATGTTTCAATAATGATGAAGATAGTTTAATTGAATTCGTGTATTTAAAATAAATATTTACCATTCAGTAGCACATCCTTTCATAAATGTTATATTGTCATCATTTATTTCATCAACATATTTATTGAAGGGTTTCAAAATAAAATGTCAACTAATAATATAGTTTAATACCTATTTAATTATTATTGTTTTAAGTAGTAAATGAAAATTATGAGGGTAAGAAAAAAAATTCATATTATTTTTTTATTTAATGATTACAATGAAAAAAATAATATACATTTTTATAAAATTAAATTTAAAACTAAGAATATAATAATTTAATCCATCATTGAACATATTATTATCATCCTCTATTATTAGAATGATTTCCTCATTTCCAGTCACCCTTATAAGATGGTCAGTTTGAATTTATTTATGGATAGATAAATCAATCAATTTATTATGAGGTTATCTCCCATAAAAATATTCATTAATATTTTACCTCATATCACACATGTTTGTTAGTTTCAGATTGACTCAAACACTTCACCCTTCATTGACTATTTCATCCATATAATATACTATTTTAGATAATGAAACCAAAATATATGGATTATAATGATCACAATCACCAGTAGTCATCATTTAGTTTTGTTGTTATATTTCTTTTAAAGTGATAGAACATAAAAAAAGGTGATATGGAATTACACCTGGTAGAACTAGATCGAGGTAACTCACCT
Source organism: Viscum album (assembly GCA_963277665.1). Lineage (NCBI taxonomy): Eukaryota > Viridiplantae > Streptophyta > Magnoliopsida > Santalales > Viscaceae > Viscum > Viscum album. The sequence goes on along the minus strand of OY728138.1, from coordinate 1,376,602,782 downwards.
AGAACATAGGTTGTCTAAACCGAAAAAATTAGTAGGAATAAATATGTGTATAAATGAAAAAGAACTTGGATTAAGAATTATGTACATAGAGTACCTTGTTGTTTCAACGGAAGTGATGTTAGAGGTATTCTAGATGTGGTGTAGAAGTTCCAAAAGACGTAGAAGAGCTGGAAAATATTTTATTTTGGGAGATGAAGAAGGAAAAATAAGATTAATAGTTTGTGAATGTGATTAATATGAAGTGGATAACTAAGTTTAATATAGAGTGGGGGATGAATCCATATTCTTATAGAGGTGATAATGTTGGAACACATGTTCTAGAAGATTTCAAGTGATGTGATGAAAGTTGTTGATAATTAAATGATTTAACTATAAAATGGAATGGTCGGTTGAGACGGAAAAACTAAGAAATTTTATTTGGCCAAATAGAGGGCCGACTTCAAATATCAGAAGGTGATGATGTCATACATGGTGACATATAATGATGATTAAGGAACTAACTATTGAGGAGAAAGTCTATAAAAGTATGGGTTGAGGTAACTTGGGGGTGTGAGTTTTTTCAAAGCACACAATGTTTTGAAGGATTCATGCTAAAGGTAGGAGGTCATAATCTAGAAAGTTGGTAGGTTTGAATGAGAAAATAATGTGGAAGATGAAGAGTTACTATAATGTAATAAAGATTCATTGAAAGTCCCTATGTCTACCACATGTGTGTGACATAGTGAGAGCACATGCAACAAGACTTGTCATAAGATCATTATAGAAATATTCTTTCATGTCTGAGTTGGTTGTATATAATATGAGTCCCTTTTAATTCAGTGTATATGTAGGATTTCTAAAAATTATGTTCTCCCTAGTAAAGTAGATTTACTATGTTGTATATCCATTAATGTATATGTTATAATGTTCTATCATTGAATCTGATTGATTTTTGACCCCATCTTCAGTCATGTTTCAATTTATGTTGTTTTTTTCTTTTGTTTTAATCAAGATAGAGAATTATTTTATGGTGTGGTGAAAATTTACTATGGTGACTTGGGTACATATACATCTAAGTTATAAAAACATTGATTTTTTTGTTCCAATTCTATTTTAGATGTTCCAAACCTTACCAAAATTTATGGTTCCATATTTCAACTTCTATAACAGAGGTTTCAACATGAAAAGTGGTACAAAATATTGGTTACAATGTTTGAAACATCAGAACCTGGCTAAGTTTTTTTAGTGTTTATTTTAGAGTGATATTCTAAAGATAAACATATAAACATATTTAGAAGCTAGTTTCTATATTTTCACAATCTATATTTATAAGGAGTTAACGTTTTTGTTAAATTTTATTAGGAAATAAAACTTATGAGTTGGTAGGAATCAGTCGAATAGTGGTCCTGGGAGAATTAGAAGACTCAACCTGAATGCACTTGGAGGGAGTTTTATAAGGCTTTGGACCAGAAGATATCTTCATGATCTGAATGACTGAATTTATAGAGGATTTTATACCAATGATAGAAAAATAATTCAAAGGGAGTCAGTTTATTTTTTCTGTATAGACCATGTTCAATATCTAAACTTATAGAATGAGTGGCAGAGATTGTAGGATAATTTTTAAAGGGATAAAAATGTCATCTTAAATGATTTTGTAATGTCCCAGTTCTGGAAGCCACCCAGAGGAACCCTGTTCCCGGTTGTTTACATGGCCTCAAACGCATTTCCCCGAACGCCAGAGGCTGCTGACTAGCAGCGAGGGCCTTGGGTGTGAAAGTGGGGAAACTATGCCCTCATTGGAAGAGTACACAATAGAAGTAAACAAACACATACAATAGCGGGAGCCGTAAATATCCATACAAGAGTAAATAGTGGAAGACTGAAAATAAAACAACTGGAGCACATATATATAATAATGAATGATACATATGTCTAGGAATGCTGCCAAACAAGTGACACTATGGGAAATACAAATAGTGTTAAACCAAAGTGCAAAAGAAAATAGATAAACTCCACAGCATCGCAATCTATGGCTTGGTCCCATGCTCTCCAGCTCCACAGCAATCAAGTACCAGATGTTGAAGTACTCTTTACCATGTCTATACCTACAACAATATAGTCCATTTGGCCCCAAAATAATTGCCCAAATAGGATGTGAGACGAATCTCAACAGGCTACCACCACAAGATCTGTGCCTAACAGTCAGTGAATATATGGTAGGTAAAAGTACAAAAAGAAGTAAACAAGGAAGTACTCAACAATAACAATCCACAGTTTTAGATATCAAGCATCATCTAATCAAAGCTGATAAACACAAATAGGTAACCTTATGGGAAGTAATCACATCCTATCAACTCTAGTCCTACCTAACAGATACAAGCAACCCTCTGGGAAGCACACACTGTCTCACCCATCTTTTTTAGCTAATGTATAGACTCGATGAGGAAGCACTCACCATCAATTCCCTCTATAGTCTCGTATTGGTACTAAAGGCGCTCTAGGGAAGCACTCAACGTCTCATTCGCTCTGTGTCGCATGTCGAGGAATTGCAGAATCTCTAAGGAAGCACTCAACGTCAATTCCCCCTGTGGTCTCACATCATAAATTATAAAGACACTCTAGAAGAGACCTTACGTCTATTCTACCTATGGTCTACTACACTAGGTTCTCACAGCCCTGTGGAAATCAACAAGTATAACATCACGTAATGGCCAAAGTAAACCTCCTGAACTACTTGGCTAGAATTCTATAGCATAACTGCATAACAGAACAACTGTCACACCATCCTACAATACTAGGCATGAGAATGTAACAGCATCCTAACAGGAAAACTAGACCCAAAAGTCTAAACAGAAATAACATGCATGGGAAACACATCCTAAGCACAACAAATATCCCTATTCACAATCAATAATATCTACTCAAGCATACAAGAAAAGCAGAAAAACAATAGGGCTAAAACAGTAAACACACAATACCCCGATCTTGGGTATAGGAAACATTTTCACATAAAACTCAAAGACATTCTACAGAAATGCACAAACCACCTACCTCAGGGTTGGGAGATCAATATACTTGAACCTTGATTCTTGAATGGTCTTAAAATGCCATAGATATATGAAAACGATCAAAAAATTCAACTGAAGATAATATGGAAATGAAGAGGAATTAGGAAACGATGCTCTCGAATAAGGAAGAGCATACCAAGGTGATCCCAACACAATCAACAGAGGTCGAATCCGAGATCGTACAGAGGATCAGGGGCTCGTCGAAAATCCATGGTCGTATGGAGCTCTCGGTTGAACGGGACCAAAAAGGAGTGTGTTCTGGCGTTTAGACGTGACCTCGGTGCATTTAATGAAAAAAAATACACAGCATGTACTTTTGGAGTACACGATGTGTACATGTCTTTTTTTTTACTCTGCTTTAAGTGCCCTTCAGTTCACCCCACATGACCGTGTGTGTGGTCATGAAATAACCGGCACACGGCCTCCTGTGGTAATAAAGTACACAACATGTACACATAAAGTACACGACTAGTTTTTCAAAAATATCCGGAAACTCATGTTTTCTAAAAAACTGTACAAAATTGAAAAACATACCTAAAAAGGAGATACGTGTTCTTACAAACATACCCCCCTTAAAAAATTTATCCCTAAATTTCCCTACTGCTATGTAGAAGAAGAAACCCTAAACGGTTTTGGCCATTGTGCTCGTACATCGACCTTCCTCTCCCAAGTCTTGTCCCGCACCTGCCCGTGCAGCCATATCACTCATACCAGAGGAAAAGACCGGCCATAGAGAACCTTTGTACTACAATCTAAAATCCAGATAGTATGATCCTCGAAAGATGAATCCACCTCCAACTTGACTTCCTCGGGTTGGAAACCATGATACGGGTCAAAAAAGTAACATCAGAGCTGAGAAATGTGGAAGATGTTGTGCATAGCCTGGTACATCTGAGGTAACTACGACCGATAGGTAACTGGCCCAACCCTCTCCAGCACCTCAAATGGCCCGAATTAACTCGGAAAAAGCTTAACCTGTCTTCTAGTCCTCTTGTTTCCCATCCTCGGTGTGACACATAGGAAAACCTGATCCCCAACCTCGAACTCTAGAGGTCACATCCACTGATCAGCATAAGACTTCTAATGAGAATGTGTTGTATCCATCCTCTACCGAATAAAATATATCTTCTATGTGGTCTCTTGAACAATACGAGGTCCCAACAAAGTAGCATCTTCTACCTCCAACCAACATAAGGGTGATCAGCATGACCTACCATACAAAGGCTCATTAGGTGCCATCTGAATAGTTTCTTGAAAAATATTGTTGTAGGTAAACTCCACTAGAGGTATGTGATTCTCCCAAGAACCTCCAAAATCCAGGATGCATGCTTAGATCATGTCCTCAAGCACCTGAATCGTACGCTCGGACTGGCCATCTATCTAAGGGTGGTAGGCTGTACTCAAAATCACCTGCGCACCCAAAGCATTCTGTAGCACCTTCCAAAACCTAGAAATAAAACATGAATCCCTGTCTGAAATGATGGAGTGTGGAACTCCATGCAGGCATACAATCTCATGGATTTACAACCGTCCCAACTCTTCAACATTGAAGGTCTCCTTGATTGGAAAGAAGTGAGAAACCTTCGTGAGTCTATCAATGACAACCCATACAACATCATTTACTCAAGGAGACCATGGAAAACCCATCACGAAATCCATCACGAAATCATTCCACTTCCACTCAGGAATGGGTAACTATTGAAAATGCCCTGCTGGTCGCTGATGCTACGCCTTCACTTGTGGACAGGTGGAACAACAAATGATGAAACCTGAAACATCCCTCTTCATACATGGCCACCAATACTAGCGGTGTAGATCACGATAAATCTTGTTGACTCCAGGATGAACTGTCCAAACTGTGGAAGAATGTCCCGCATCAGCTCCTCTCGTATGTATGGTGACACCCATACGCGCCCATGAAAACACAAGATCTCATCCTCACCTATGGTCCATCCAGGTATAGGGTCCTCTCCTGGAACAATTTCCTGTAGGACTAGGCCTTCAGAATCTGATAGCTACCTCATCCTCAATCAATAAAGAATGTTATAGGTAACAACTACAAAAGAAAATAATGTCTACCCCTTCTTGTCGTGCACCTCCAAATGCATCTAAGAGAATAGGGCCATAAGCTGCCACCCACTACTAGCCTCCTGAACTGCCTAAATCTGAGTCCTCCTACTCAGTGCATCAACAACATCATTGCCTTTCCTAGGTGTATAGGAAAGCTCAATGTCAAAGGACTGAAGGTACTTAACCCACCTTCACTGCCTCAAATTCAGATAATGCTGAGTGAAGATGTACTTGAGGCTTTTGTGGTCGGTGAAAACCAAAAAAATTATCACCCAAAAGATAATTTCTGCAACTTCTTAAATCATGGAAAACAACAGCTAACTCCAGATCATGCGTTGGGTAATTCCTCTCATGTGTCCTCAACTTCCGAGACTCGTACGCAACGACACCATCTCCCTGCGTAAGTACAACTCCTAGCCTGATACCTGAAGCATCATAATAAATAGTATAGATCCTACTAGGATCTAGAAATACTAGTATTGGTGCTAATTTCAACCTACCATTCAGCTCATGAAAGGATAAATCACAAGAATATGACAATAATAACCTCACACCCTTCTTGGTCAGACCATTCAGCGGTGCTGGTAAGCGTGAAAAGTCCTATATGAAGCATATGTAGTAACCAGGAAACCCTAGAAAACTGCACACCTTAAAGATTTTCTTCAGCTGATCCGAGGAAACTATAGCTCTCAATTTTTTTTGGTCTACTAATACTTCTGTCTCTGAGATAACATGACCCAAAAAGTGAATCTGGTCCATCCAAAAGTGGAATTTTGAGAGCTTAACAAATAAATGATTTTCTCTCAGTTTACTCAGAATGATCTCAAGATGTGTAGCATGGTCATTTCGAGTGTGGGTGTAAACCAAGATATCATCCACGAAGACAACAACAAATGAATCCATGTATGGATGGAACACTCGGTTCATCAGTTCGAAGAAAACTGCAGGCGCGTTCATGAGAACGAATGACATAACCATATACTAGTATAGGCCATACCTTCTTCTGAAGGCTGTGAGAGGTATATCAGATGTTCTAATGCGCAACTGATAGTAACGAGGCCTCAAGTAAATCTTCGAGAAAAACCATGCTCCTCAAATCTGATCAAAGAGTTATTCAATCCTCAACAAAGGATATTAGTTATTTACTATCAACTGCTTCATATTTCGATAGTCCACACAAAGTCTGAGGGTACCATATTCCTTCTTCGCAAATAGGACAGTCGAATCCCAAGGAGATGTATTGGGTCAGATGAAACCCTTTTCCTGAAACTCCTCCAACTATTTCTTGAACTCCTGTAACTCAGGTGTAGCCATCCTATAAGGAGGAATGGAATCCTGTGTCGCTCCAGGCACAATATCAATAAAAAAGTATACCTCATGCTCTGGAGGCAAACCTGAAAATTCCTCTGTAAAGACATCCTTGAAACGATACACCACTAGAGGAAATTTTAATTGTGAAGTCCCCTAATCATCCAGATATAGACTCGCAATCTGGGCTGTAACTCCCCCTAACCCATGATGATCTTGTCCTTCTCTGCTCACCTGGACATCCCATTCACCCCTTATGAATAAAATATCCACCATATGGTGATATGAAAGTCACCCTATAACAATAACAATCGACAACTGCCTGGAAGGGAACTAGAAAGTCCATTCCAAGAATGACATCATAGCCTATGTAACGCCCCGACCCCAGTTACCCAGAGTCAGTGCATTATTACATAACATTGGAATGATCACAAGAAAGGTCAAGTCTCGAAAGACCGATTAGTTTAGTAGCCTTGTAATAACTAGATACATAAATAATGTTTACATTACATCATAAAATGAAAACTACAACAACATATTCTCCATAGTCTACACTCTTATCCCCTCATACTATCCCTGCAGGTCATTCATTAAATACTTCATCACATCTTGGAAAAAATAAAACATAGAAAGGGGTGAGCTCAAATTCCTAGTGAGGATAACAATATAGCAGAAACATTCATAAATAAGCATTAACATTTAAGGGAATGTATAACTAAAACAAAAGCCTTTTAAAACATGAAATTTAGCATAATATGGTAGAAATAAAATTAAATAATGCCATATACTTATTCACATGGATATTCTACTAGTAGAATAATCACATGAAATATCAATAACCACTTTCATAATGATGGAATGCATAATTCCAGACTATCATAACCACATAGCCAAGGCCTCATGCCAAGACTACAAATAATATTTTGTCAAGGCCTTGTACCAAGACACTAGTTTGTCTCATGAGACCTACCGATACATCGAGGAGCTATAGTGGGCCCCACCCATCACATATTAAGTTCAATTCATTCCTCATATGAACAGGTTTAAACATAACATAAACAGTCGTATTAAAACTAGCATACGAAATGTAAATACTTTCCCTATAAACCATGAATGGTATAAAAACAACACATCCACAGTCAAACATAACACAAAACTATCAATACAATATGGAATTTTTGTATCATAATAAATAAACTTCAAATAATATTAAAATCTATCAAAGGATGTTGACATAGATGAAATCAAAACTATTTGAGAGAAATATCTCCTTTTTGAAATCATTTAAAAGTCACATAATTATAAAATAAACATTTACATTAAAAATATCCTTATATTCTTTTAAGGGAAGCTTCGAAGATTTTATAACGACAGAAAATAGCTGCACCTGCCATATAAGTTAAAAAAACATTTTTATCTTAATTCTGTCGAAAAGGTTAAAAGGCACCTTGTTTGGAAAACGATAAGAAGATTCTTTTATAAACCTTTTATAAAAATCCAGACAAGGGTATAAACGACTTTAAGACATATTCTTGTAAATAGTAAAAATGTTTTGAAATACATTTTTAAGAAACATGGATGTGGATGATAAATAAGTCCCAATAGGTTATTACATACAAACAACCTCGGATAATGAAGAGATTGCGAAATAAACCCTTACCTTGTACTTTTCCTTGGTTGGGGGTAGGTTAACCTCCTATATAATAGTGAAATAATTGCTATCAAATTATACAATAATCATATACATTAATATGATATCATATATGATCTTTTAACATTTCTTTGTTAATAATATCTTAATATTATTGTCGTTTCGGGTGTTAACTTACTCATTTTCTTTTATATGTTTTGTTACATAAGTCATGTTTGTTATGGATAGGTTGTATCTTATTCATATCCAGAATAATATTAAGTCCTTAAACATTATTATTAATCATCAAATGTGAATTTTACTTGAATGGATATGATGGATAATGAATCTCATCGCGTTCGTGGAGACGGATGTCCGTACATACGCACAAGCGAAAATATCATTCTTTTGATATTAAAATAATATTTAATTGGATAGTATATCATATATAAATAATAATTATCATGTTATATTTATTATTTAAATGAATTACACATCATTATTATACCCATCCAAATAATAATGTTTTCAATAACAATTACACCAAGACGTGGAGACGGTAAGCCATATGTACGCATGTATGGTGACATGTCATTCAAAGGATGGATAGAATACTGAAATATGGTTGTACCATGTTTATAAAAACATAAAATTATATATAATATACTTGATTTATTATTTTATAATGTTAATAACAAAGAATGAAGATGTGGAAGAAGAAAGGAACTTGAAAAAGGGTGGTGAAAACATTACCTCTTCTTCGGTTTCTTCCTTTTGATTTGATCAAAAGAACTCCTTAGGTTGGATTTATGTCTAAAAGAAGACCTCTAGAATAATATTAGGGATGTTCAAAGAGTATTTGGGTAGGGTTTGGCCGAACCAAAAGTATTTTAAGGTGTGAATTAATGAGAAGGGGGAGTTCCCTTTTATAAGTGGGGTGAGAGGCACCTTTGGAAAATCTAGAAATATTATTTTACAATAAATTAATATTCGGTTTATAATGGCTCCAAAGTGGATTATTTAAAGGTTAAGGTGATAATAGGTCGAAAACCACTCAACCAATAGGATTTAGATAGGTTTGGGTTACTATATAAACTTTATCTTTAAGTATTAACTCATAGTTAATTAGTTTCACTTTTACAATGTCTCTTTGTATTTTTATATTACATGGTAAATAAACATACTATATACGTCCAATATACCCCCATGTGGTCCATTAATGATACAACTATAATGATATATGTCTCTTGGAAGAACCTTATATTTTTAGAAATTTAATATAAATTAATAATATAATATTTGTTTTAAAAACTATTTTATGTCAATTTTGACACTATTCAATATATGATTTTTGTAAAAATCATAACAAAATGATTACTTCTAAAAAAGTTAATGAAATCAATACTAACATTTAATAGTAACCTATAAAATTATTTGTATTTATAAAAATTCTTAAATTACATTTATTTGGGTATTTATATTATCAATTATTATAATTTTTCATTAATTAGATAATTACTCCATCTCCATTGTGTCATCAATAAATTAAATTATTTAATGTCTAAAAATTATAAATAAAATACAATTATGTAGGAAAGAATTTTATCTTTATAATTAATATTTATAGTCTAAAATCCAACATATATATCCCTATTTAAAAATTATTTTTCTAAACGATATATGCTTATGTCATTTTTGTATTTATTTTAACTTAATAAAAATAAAGTGTCCCTATCACCTACAAGAGGCTCCATGGGGTCCCAAAATCGACCGGAAGATTCCCATGGTCGGACATGTATCCACTAATAATGTTAGGACACGTTTTAGGGTAATTTAGTATTATTATAATATTATTTAATAACACTTATTTACCGAATTTACCCTTTAACCATGGTAAATAAAATTTTTACCTAAGTAATTATTCAAAATCTCTAAAAATAAAAGTTACCTATTTACACAATTTGTAAATACTGATTCAAAATTTGGAATCCATTTTTCCAAATTCAAAATACATAAGTCGAAGAAATTCATTTAAAATTAATTCCCATTGTTAAAACAAAAAACGTGTTTTTATGAGATAATAACTATCAGAAGATTGACACTTGTTCATGTCCGGTTTAATTGTGAAATTATGTCCAATGACTAACATTTTATTAAATGGTAAAAATATATTCTAAATATACATTAAAAACACTCAAATTCATAATTTATCACTATTAATTATTTCGATTAAAAGAAGTTTTTTTTAATTAAAATTTAGTAATTTTCACTATTCATCAAAATATAAATGTTTTCCGAAAAGTTCCAAACGTTTAACCTAGGCTAATTTTGATATTGTGAATCCAAAAATGAAGTAATTTTGAGAGATTAAATTTATAAAATTTCAAAAAGTGGGTATTACTATTCATAACAGCAAGTTTGATTGGTTGTGGTGTGTGTTTGAACTCAAAGTTGCGTACAACACACACTAATGTATTATTCAACAGAAACTGTACTGTGGAAGCATGGGGTGTTACATTCTCCCCTCCTTAAAATAATTTTTTCCTTGAAATTTCTAGAATATTTCTGCATAAAATGAATTGGGTGTTTTTCATCATAAGTTCCTCGGGTTCTCATGTCGCCTCTTCCATTTTATGGTTTTCCATAGAACTTTTACCAGACGAGTCGTCTGGCTTATCAGCACTTGTTCTATCGTGTCAAGAATCCTGATGGGATCTTTGCAATAAGACAGATCGGGTTCCAGTTCTAATTATTTATAGGTGAGTATATTCTTTGGGTCAGGCATGTATTTCCTCAACAGAGATACGTGGAACACATCGTGAACTTTGGAGAGACTCGACAGCATTGCCAAACGGTAGGCTACAGCCGCAAATCGTTCTAGAATTTCGAAAGGTATGATGTACCTGGGACTCAATTTACCTTTCTTACGAAAACGTATGACTCCCTTCCATGGAGATACCTTTAGGAAAACAAGATCACCGACTTGAAATTCCAAATCCTTCCTTCGATTATCGACATAGCTCTTCTGCCTACTTTGAGCTGCTTTGATGTGGTTTTGGATTACCTTTACTTTTTCCATTGTTTCCTCCACCAGTTCTGGGCCTACAAGTTTTCTTTCACCAACGTCATCCCAACAGGTTGGTGTGCGACATCTCTTTCTGTATAACGCTTCATATGGTGCCATTTGAATACTCGAATGGAAGCTATTGTTATAGGAAACTTCTACCAGAGGTAAATATTGATCCCATATACCCTGAAAGTCAAGTGAGAATGATCTCAACATGTCTTCTAAGGTTTGAATAGTCCGTTCTGATTGTCCATCTATTTGAGGGTGGTAGGCAGTGCTCAAATGATGTTCAGTATCCAAGGATTTCTGAAGACTTTTCCAGAATTTTGAAGTAAAATGGGGATTACAATAAAAAACAATCGATAGGGGTACTCCATGAAGTCCCACAACTTCATTAATATATAGTCTTTCTAGCCGTTCAAGTGGTAAATCTTCCCTTATAGCAAGAAAATGTGATGACATGGTAAGACGATCAATAATGACCCATATTGCATCGTTATTTCTAGGAGTATTTGGTAGCCCCATGATGAAGTCCATCATAATATTATCCCATTTCCACTTAGGTAAGGGAAGAGGTCGCAATACTCCACCATGTTGTTGCCTTCTAGCTTTCACTTGTTGACAAACCATACATCTTGACACAAAATCAACAATCTCCCTCTTCATGTTGTCCCACCAAAAATGTTCCTTCAAATATTTATACTTTTTGGTGCTCCCAGGGTTTATAGAGAAATTGTAACTATGAGCATAATCCAACAATTCCCTTTTTAGATCAGGTATATTGGAAACACAAAGTCTCTTCCCAAATTTTAAAGTTCTTTCTTCATACACAAAGTCTCTCAATCTCCCATCATTCACAGCTTTAATCTTCTTCTGAAACTCTTCACCATCGGTCTGAGAACCCTTTATCCTTTCTATTAAAGATGGTTTGGCAACCATTTGAAAAAGCATTGATGTTTCACCTTCCATGGTGATTCCCATATCCAACTTTACTAGATCCATAAAAATAGGATCCCTTTCAATTATCATCATGTTCAAAACTTCATGATCTTTTCTACTCAAAGAATCTTCCACCTTATTTTCCTTCCCCAGGTGGTAGTGTATCATGCAATCATAATCCTTGAGTATTTTAAGTCGTTGCCTTTGCCTCATGTTGAGTTCTTTTTGTGAGAAAATATACTTCAAACTCTTGTGATCAGTATAAATCTCACAATTTTCACCATAGAGGTAGTGCCTACATATCTTCAAAGAAAAGATCACAGTTGCTAACTTGAGATCCTGAGTAGGATAGTTTTTCTCATGAATTTTGAACTATCGTTATGCATAGGAAATAACCCTATCATTCTGCATAAGGACACAACCAAGTCCTTTCTTCGATGCATCACTATAAATAACAAACCCATCATTCCCCGATGGTAGAGTCAATATAGGAGCATTGAATAATCTAATCTTCAGTTCTTCAAAACATTCTTCACACACTTTTGTCCAAACAAATTTAACCCCCTTACGTGTGAGCTTTGTTAATGGGTTAGCCAATCGGGCAGAATTCTGGATGAAACGTCGATAATAACTTGCTAAACCAATAAAACTGAGTACTTTAGTTATACTCGTCGGTGAAGGCCATTCATGGATTGCATTGGTCTTAGAAGGATCAATATGTAAATACCCATAAAATTCAAGGAAATTTTTTTTCTTTATTTTCATGGAAATTTTACAAGAATGCAGTTTCTGACGGCACTTGATTCTGAGACCCGGTGTGCTCGGAATCATTTTCCGAAGTTTTGCTCGGGTACGTTCAGTGAACGAATGAGTGAGCTTTTCTAACTTTTGAACCGGTGCTTGGAATCGAATTCCGAGTGCATCGGTGGAATCGAAGCACCGGTATTTTCTTAGAAACGCCTTTTCCAGAGTTGCGTTTGCTCGGGTGTGGTTTTTAATTTTTTTTGGGGGTTAAGTTAAGAAATAAAATAAAAGTGGTGCGACACATTATTTTATTTCACTTAAAGCCTCTTAAGCTAGGTTAAGCGGATAAGGGGGAACCCATAATATCCTACCCATTGGTAGGATATTTTTGAGGTGGGGCCCGCACGAGCCCCACCATTTCTTTCCCTCTAAGTAACGCACCTGCACCCCCTTTTTAATTAAAGTCAACCATGCGTTTATTTGGGTTAAGAAACACCTTATTAATTTGGCGGTTAATTCGTTTCAATTAATTATTTGAATTAATTTTTCGTTTGTTATCTTTGAATTTCAAATTGTTGGCATGGGGAATAAAATAAGACCAACAGTATGTTTGTTGAGGGGTTGCTTGTTGAGAGGATTTGGAGAAACTCTAAAGCTTGAAAATATTCATCCTCCTTCGCTGAAGAATGCGAAGAACGCGAAGAACACAAAGAACGTCAAGAACTCTGACCTCCGAAGAAGGGCGACGAAGAACGCTGAACCCTCGGAGATCGACGACGCGACGTCGTGTACCGCGATGCCGACGATCCTTCTTCTACGACGCTTCTTCCGCGACGTTCCTTCCCGCACGACAATCTTCGATCAAAAACCGATTGAGGTAGGGGGTTACAGTTCTTTTAATTCTTTGTGAATAATATCCTCGACATTGATTCTTTTGGGGCATCTTAAAGCTGTGTGATTTTAAATCCTTAGAGTTTGACTACGCAACATCGTGTACCGTGACGACATCGACGCCCCTTCCGCGACGCGACGATCCTCTTCTTCTGCAATGGTTGATTCTGCGACGAACTCATGTTCGATGACAACGTTGAGGTAGGGGTTTGATTCATTTAAATCTTTGTGATTTATACCCGTGGCGTATGATTAAATACTCATTGGAAGACTTTTAAAACCGCTAACACGGTGGGTGCGGACCAACGAACTAGTCTGAACCCACCGCCCTTTCGTTCTTGGTGTGCGGAAAGGCGGACGATGATGAAGCAGGCCGCACGAGCGATGTGAGGTCCTCGCAGTGAAGGATGGGCCCCAGGAGGGCCATTGGTGAAGATGGCCCGCAATTCCGACCATCGGAACTCGTCCAGTGGTCCGCGGAGCAGCCCGCAGGCGCCGACGGTAGGGGGCTGCGGCGCCCGGCGCACCGCCAAAAGGAGCCGCCGCGGCTGAAGTCGCGGCGGCATGGTGCAGTCCCTCGACCGCGCGGGACTGGAGGCGACGGGACGCGGCAGCTAGCCACATCCACTGACAAGGGCATCCCCGCACGTGGCCGCGGTCTCTCCACACGGGGGCAGTGCGCCCTCCGCTTCGCTCGGCCGTAACGGCCAAGCTGAACCGCTGGCCACCCGGCCAGCGCCAGCCGGGTCGCGCCCAGGTCGGATCGTGCCCAGCCGCGTCGGACCCGGACCCGGGTCGGGTCGACCCGGTTCGGGCCGACCCAGGGGGGGTTGGGCTAGGTCGGTCTGGGCCCAGACCCCCCATTTTCGGACCCATTTCGGTCTTTTGCCCATATCTTGGGCTACGGACATCCGATCGATGCACCGTTAGTGGCGATGTGATCCTTGGATCGAGATGGTCGTTTATATATATTACACTCAAGGTTTCGGAGTACTTTGGGTTTGGCTGGGTTGGTTCGTACACGAAACCAACCGGGCCCTCGGAGCGGAAACACTCATAACTTGAGCTCCGGACGTCCGATTGACGTACCATCGACTTTGCTAGATTTCTCTTAGTGAGACGGATCTTTTGGCTTACTCCACCTGAGGTTTGGACGTAGGTGGAGTATGGTCAGGTTTGTTTTGACTTAAAAAACCAACCGGGCCCCTGGGACGAAAAATCCAATAACTCTCAGACCGGGCGTCCGATTGACGTGTCATCTGTGACGTTGAGTTCCTATTGACGATACAGAACTTTTGGATACATCAACTCTAGACTATGTGTCAGTTGATGTATCATCCCCTCAGCTCGTGGAGCAGACCCTCCCGAACGAGCTTGTTGTGTGCGGAAACCCTAGAGCTGGTTGCGTCTGCGACGACAACGAGGAAAGTACGAGATTCCTCTGTGGGTTCGGTTGTGACCACTACGGTAATTTTTGGGATACATCAACTCCGGATTACATGTCAGTTGATGCATCGACCTCTTGTCTCGTGGAGTGGACCCTCCCGGAACGAGCATGCTGTGTGCGGAAACCCTAGAGCCGGTTGAGACTTGACGACTGATGATCAAACGACTCGGTGTGTTACGGATAGCCCAGTGGGAAGCGCTTGGTTGTAGCAGCAGACCCACGGAAGAGGAGCGCTTGGTTGTAGAGGAAGACTTGTGGTACTCAACAGAAGGAGTACCTCTAGAGGCTATGAGGGGGAGAGCTTGGTTGTAGCGGAAGACCCATGGTGGGAAGCGCTTGGTTGTAGCAGCAGGCCCATAGTACTCGATAGGTGGAGTACTACAACAGTCCAATGTTAGAGGGAGGCGCTTGTTTGTAGCGTCATACCCACTGTACTTGATAGAGACGGAGTTTCCCAATAGCTATGGTTTCAACTTCATGATAGATCCTATGTGGGTCATTGTGGGGGTTAGTACCTACCGATCCTTTGTGGGTCCGACGACTTAGATGAATCAGTGGATACATCTGATCATGTCTATCGTCTTATGAAGTAGTATAACTGTGTGAGCTGAATCCTATTTTGTTTTCCATTGTGGATTGTGTTGTGCTTTCCTGTGTGGACTGGGTTGTGATTTCCTGTGTGGAATGGGTTTTACTTGAGCTCGGAGGTTGGAGCGGACTGGAATTGGTGACTTAGGTATATGTATGGGAATATACCTAAGTAGTGTCAGATGTTACTTCGTGATTGTATCTTTCTTTTGTGGATTATCCTTTGTGAATTCCGGGAGACCTTCGGGGGTCTCGGGGTCCCTACTGAGTAGATTATACTCACCCCTACACGGGCTATGCCCACACTACGTTGTGTTGGTTGCAGACGGCGGACAACGCTGATCGTGGTTGAGGCTTTCAGAGCAGGACAATACCTAGAGGTGGACCACTGGGCGAGACGTACTCGGAGCGGACGGCTGGACCCGAGGAGCTGTGGAGGCTATCTGTACTCACCCTTCAGGTGGGACTTCCAGTGGGTGGCACGACGTTGCGGCTTTATTTTCAGTTGCTATTTTCCCTTTTGAGTTATACTTTACTTTCATTTTGGGTTTGTATTCTGGACCACTTACTTTTCTGCACTTATTGTTCTACCCAGTTTTTACTTAGTGATTACTTCTACTGCTTTCTTACTCTGTGGTGTTTATTTACTTTACAAAGGCAATGACTTCCCTTTTTACCGGGAATTACGCCTTGGTGCTAGTCGCCAGCCCCTGGCCTATGGAAGGCGGGCTTGGGGTAGTCACGGCACGGGCCCTGAGGACGGGTCGTGACAATTGGTCTCAGAGGAGTGCGGTTCTACCGTAGAACTTTGGACTCTGGTTTTTTTTCTATGTGAAGCAATAGTGTTAAGCATATTGGGTGTCGTTATCAGTCCAGGGAGTCCAGTGTTGGTGCGGCGGCCGACGTATCTGTACACCAGGACCATGACTTCTGATTTCTGACATAATACACGAAAATATTGATTGCATGTGGGTTTCAAGTTTTCATTGTGATTACATTGTGTCAGCTCACCAGGTATACTATTCTGACCGTGGAGCACCTGTCTCTTTTCAGGATGGCCCCACGACCGCAGCCAGTTATGGCTCCGAGAGTTGTACGTGACGATAGCCCACCGAGCGACGAGGCCTCGGCATAGGGCCCTTTGACAGAAGAGGCACCGGTAGTACCTCTACCCGCCGAGCCACCGATGCTACCAGCCCCAGCCGCTGACGATGCACGTCGCCTTAGTGCACTGCACGAGTTTCAGTGCCAGTGACCGCCGAGGTTCCGTGGGGAGACGGACCCTCAGGAAGCCGAGGACTGGCTGGAGGCAGTTGTATGGGTTTTCAGGTTACTGAGGACACCAACAGTCCTCATGGTGATCCTCACAGCGAGCCTACTGCACGCGGAAGCAGGAAGATGGTGGAGCTTGATGCTTCAGGTGCACGATGAGGCATCTCTTCTCTGGACGAACATTGAGAGCCTCTTCCTCACAGAATTTGTCCCAGCCACCCTCTGTGCGGTGCGCATCCAGGAGCTTCTACAACTGTGGCAGGGCAACATGACAGTAGCCCAATACACGACGAGGTTTACCGATCTCTCGTGCTCTTCCATGGACATGGTACGAGACCCATTCTTCAGGGCCCAAACCTTCGAGCAGGGGATCAGGTGAGAGATCAGAGCTTCGGTTGTTTCTCACAGCATTTCGACACAGACAGGGGTGTTGGAGCGAGCCCACTTAGTGGAGTGTTTCCTTGATGAGCAGTCTCCAGCAGTAGGACCCACCACTAGCCGGCATGCGGTAGAGTGTTCTGTAGCGGGCAGTAGACAGATGACACATGGGTCCAAGAGGACTAGACCTACAGGTGGTCGACCGCATGACACATGATTGTTTGTGCGAGGCACCCGGGGTGGGGAACGACTTTCCATGAGAGGATAGTGTTACTCATGCGACGAGGTTGGTCACATGGCTCGTGACTGTCCATCCCGCCATACAGATGACTAGCAGATGAACGAAGGACCTCCCAGGCAGAGGCAGAGGTTCGATCAAGGTGGACCACATGGAGCAGGAGACCGTGGCAGGGGAGCTGGCCATGCAGCTGGAGGTGGACAACGCATCGAGGTGTTGCCACCACCACCACCAGGAGGTCCACCCTGACCACAGGGAGCTGGTGGACATGGGAGAGCTCAGCTTCAGGCATCTGAGGACTACCATCATAGAGCTCCAGGAGCAGATGGACAAGAGCGGGACTAGCTCCAGACCTGGATACTTTTGTTTATACTGCTTCTAGCAATGTTGATGTTTGTTTGTAGATGATTTGTGTGTTTGTACTTTGAGCTGCAGTAATAAAAGACACCTTTATTTTGGTGTTTACCTTACTATCCTCTGTTTATGTTGTTACTAAGAGGTTCCTGTTTAAAAACAGTTGACTTGACCCTCACTTTGTGATACCTACTGGAGGAGACCCAGTGACCACACACTGATGTCGACAGTGTGACTCAACCCTTGGAGGCAATATTAAGGGTTGGATCTCTTGATAGTAGCGTCGAGGCCTTACAACGTCATCCTTGGTATGGGTTAGTATCATCCATGACGGGATTGACTGTATTAGGCGAAGAATGTGGTTCATCAAGGGGATGAGACCTGATTACTCTTCTCGGCAAAAAAGAAATCTCAGCAGCTCTTGAAGGAAAAGAATGGTCCAAGTCATCCAAGAGCGGATGATGACAGCTCAGAGCCGGCAAAAGTCTTGTGCTGATAGGAGGCAGAGACCACTGGAGTTCGAGGATGGTGGCCATGTTTCCCAACGTGTCACACCTCGACGTGAGTTACGGGGATGTGGACGAGGCGACAAGTTATCACTGAGGTTCAACGGACCTTTCTAGGTCCTCGGCAGGGTAGACGAGGTGGTTTACCGCTTGACCCACCCACCTCAGTTGCACAAGGTGCACGAAGACTTCCATGTATCTCAACTGGGGAGATACGAGCTCGACCCGATGCATATCATTGACCATGGGGAGCTAGACATTGATGATGGGGCGACGTTTGTGGTGGTCCCGATGGAGATCGAGGATCGACAGGAGAGGGTCCTACATGGACGACCGATCCCTCTAGTGCACATCAGATGGCAGCATGTGGAACTGTAGGAGAGTACTTGGGAGCGGGAGTCTCAGATGTGTGCTCAGTACCCACTTTTGTTTCCGTAGTTTATGATGTATCTTTACGGGGACGTAATGCCCTGAGGAGGGAGTGATGTAAAGACCCGTAAAATTCAAAGAAATTTTTTTTCTTAATTTTCTTGGGAATTTTACAAGAACGCAGTTTCTGACGGCACCTGATTCCGAGACCCGGTGTGCCTGGAATCATTTTCCGAAGTTTGGCTCAAGTATGTTCAGTGAACGAACGAGCGGGCTTTTCTAACTTTTGAACTGGTGCTCGGAATCGAATTCCGAGGGCACCGGTGGAATCGCAGCGCCAATATTTTTTTAGAAACGCCTTTTCTGGAGTTGTGTTTTCTTGGTTGTGGTTTTTAATTTTTTTTGGGTTAAGTTAAGAAATAAAATAAAAGTGGTGTGACACATTATTTTATTTCACTTAAAGCCACTTAAGCTAGGTTAAGCGGATAAGGGGGAACCCATAATATCCTACCCATTGGTAGGATATTTGTGAGGTGGAGCCCGCATGATCCGCACGGTTTCTTTCCCTCTAATTAACGCACCCGCACCCCCTTTTAATTAAAGTCAACCATGTGTTTATTTGGGTTAAGAAATGCTTCATTAATTGGGTGGTTAATTCGTTGCAATTAATTTTTTGAATTAATTTTTCGTTTCTTATCTTTGAATTTCAAATTGTTGGCATGGGGAATAAAATAAGACCAACACTAGGTTTGTTGAGGGGTTTGTTGTTGAGAGGATTTGGAGAAACTCTAAAGCTTGAAGATCTTCATCCTCCTTCGCTGAAGAACACGATGAACGTGAAGAACGCCGACCTCGAACGAAGGGTGAAGAAGAACACTGAACCCCCAGAGATCGACGATGCGACGCCGTGTACCCCAACACCGACGATCCTTCTTCCGCGACGCTTCTTCTACAACGTTCCTTCCCCCGCGACAATCTTCGATCAAAAAAAGATTGAGGTAGGGGGTTGCAGTTCATTTAATTCTTTGTGAATTATATCCTCTACATGGATTATTTTGGTGCATCTTAAAGCTATGTTATTTTAAATCCTCAGAGTCTGGCTACGCAACGCCGTGTACCGTGATGACAGCGACTCCCCTTCCGTGATGCGACGATCGTCTTCTACCACGACAGTTGATTCCGCGACGAACTCACGTTAGATGACAATGTTGAGGTAGGGGTTTGATTCATTTAAATCTTTGTGATTTATACCCGCGGTGTATGATTAAATACTTGTTGGAAGACTTTTAAAACCGCTGACGTGGTGGGTGCGGACCAACGAACAAGTCTGAACCCACCGCATTTTCGTTCTTGGTGTGCGGAACGACGGACGATGATGAAGCAGGCCGCGCGGGCGATGTGAGGTCCTCGTAGTGTAGTACGGGCCCCGGGAGGGCCATTGGCGAAGACGACACACAATTCCAACCACCGGAACTCGTCCGGTGGTCCGCGGAGCAGCCCGCCGGCGCACCTTGCTTGTACGGCGGTGCCGGCGGCAGGGGGCGGCGGCGCCCGACGCGGCAGCCGGCCGCGTCCGCTGATAAGGGCGGCCCCACGTAGGGCCGCAGTCTCTCCACGCGGGGGCAACATGCCCCCCGCTTCGCTCGACCGTACAGCCGAGCCGAACAGCTAGCCACCCGGCCAGCGCCAGCCGGGTCGCGACCAGCCGGGTCGGACCCGGACCCGGGTCGGGTCGACCCGGTTTGGGGAGACCCATGGGTGGTTGGGCCGGGTCGGTCCGGGACCAGACCCCCCGTTTTCGGACCCCTTTCTGTCTTTTTCCCATATCATGGGCTACAGACCTCTGATCGATGCACCTTCAGCGGCAATGCGATCCTTGGCTCGAGAAGCTCGTATAAATATATTACACTAAAGGTTTAGGAGTACTTTGGGTTCAGCCGGGTTGGTTCGTACACGAAACCAACCGGGCCCTCGGAGCGGAAACACTCATAACTTGAGCTCCGGACGTTCGATTGATGTACCGTCGACTTTGCTGGATTCCTCTTAGTGAGAAAGATATTTTGGATTACTCCACCTGAGGTTTGGACGCAGGTGGAGTATGGTCAGGTTGGTTTTGACTTAAAACCCCAACCGGGCCCCTGGGACGAAAAAGTCAATAACTCTCAGACAGGGCGTCCGATTGACGCGTCGTATGTGACGTTGAGTTCCTATTGACGATACAAATATTTTGGATACATCAACTTCAGACTATGTTTCAATTGATGTATCATCCCCTCAGCTCGGGGAGCGGACCCTCCCGAACGAGCTTGCTGTGTGCGGAAACCCTAGAGTCGGCTGCGTCTGCGACGATAATGAGGACAGTACGGGAATCCTCTGTGGGTTCGGTTGTGACCACTACGGTACATTTTGGTATACATAAACTCTGGACTACATGTCAGTTGATGCATCGACCTCTTGTCTCGTGGAGTGGACACTCCCAGAATAAACATGCTGTGTGCTGAAACCCTAGAACCGGATGAGACTTGATGACTGCTGATCGAACGACTCGGTGTGTTACGGATAGCCCAGTGGGAAGCGCTTGGTTGTAGCAGCAGACCCACGGAAGAGGAGCGCTTGGTTGTAGCGGCAGACCCGTGGTACTCAACAGAAGGAGTACCTCTAGAGGCTATGAGGGGGAGCGCTTGGTTGTAGTAGCAGACCCATGGTGGGAAGCGCTTGGTTGTAGCAGCAGGCCCACAGTACTCGATAGGTGGAGTACTACAGTAGTCCAAGGTTAGAGGGAAGCACTTAGTTGTAGCGGAATACCCACTGTACATGATAGAGAAGGAGTTTCCCAATAGTATGGTTTCAAATTCATGATTGATCTTGTGTGGGTCATTTCGGGAGTTAGTACCTACCGATCCTTTGTGGGTCCGATGACTTAGATGAATCATTGGCTACATCTGATCATCTCTATCGTCTTACGAAGTAGTATACCCGTGTGATCAGAATCCTGTTTTGTTTTCCTTTGTGGATTGTGTTGTGCTTTCCTGTGTAGACTGGGTTGTGATTTCCTGTGTGGACTGGGTTGTACTTGGGCTCGGAGATTGGAGCAGACTGGAATTGGTGACTTAGGTATATGTATGGGCATATACCTAAGCAGTGTCGGATGTTACTTCGTGATTGTATCTTTCCATTGTGGATTATCCTTTGTGGGTTTTGGGAAACCTTTGGGGGTCTCGGGGTCCCTACTGAGTAGCTTATACTCACCCCTGCACGGGCTATGCCCGCACTACATTGTGTTGGTTGCCGACGACGGACATCGCTGATCGTGGTTGAGGCTTGTGGAGCAGGATGGTACCTAGAGGTGGACAACTGGGCGAGACGTACTCGGAGCGGACGGCTGGACCCAAGGAGACGTGGAGTATATCTGTACTCACCTTTCAGTTGGGACTTCCAGTGGGCGGCTCGACATTGCAGCTTTACTTTCAGTTGCTATTTTCCCTTTTGAGTTGTACTTTACTTTCAGTTTGGGTTTGTATTCTGGCCCACTTACTTTTCTGCACTTACTATTGTATCCAGTTTTTACTTAGTGATTACTTCTACAACTTTCTTGCTCTGTGGTGTTTTTTTACTTTACAAAGGCAATGTCTTCCCTTTTTACAGGGAATTACGCCTTGGTGCTAGTCGCCAGCCCCTGGCCTATAGAAGGCGAGCTTGTGGTAGTCACGGGATGGGCCCCGAGGACAGGTCGTGAAACAATAGATATTCCATATTTAGAGACAATATGGCCAAGAAAATAAATCTACTGAATCCATAATTCACACTTTCTAAACTTGCCATATAATTAATGTCTTCTTAGAGTCTTCAGGATAATGCGCAAATGATTTTCGTGATCTTCGTAGCTTTTGGAGTATACCAAGATATCATTAATAAATACCACCACAAATTCATCTAGATATTCCTTGAAAACTCTATTCATTAGATCCATGAATACAGAGGGTGAATTAGTCAGCCCGAAAGGCATTACCGTAAACTTGTAATGCTCGTACCTTGTTCGAAATTGTAACACCCGAGACTTTTATGAGAAATATTTTGTTTTTATGTTATATAAATCATCAATGTAATCTTTCACTACACACAACACTAGCTTTCTTGCTTTACACGTAATCGCGACCTTCCTCGATAGCTTGCGTCGTACGCAATACCGAGTTTCACTAAACAACGATATGCTCATAAAATATTATTAAAACTAGCCGTTATGAATAGTAATAACCACTTTTTGAAATTTGGTATATTTTATTTCTCAAAATTGACTTCATTTTTGGATTTGGAATATCGAAATTAGCCCAGGGTGAAATTTTGGTATTTTTCTAAAAACATTCAATTTTTGATGAATAGTGAAAACACTGGGTTACTATTTAAAAACCGACTTTTGATTAAATAATTATTTATTTTAATTAAATTTATTTTAGTTCAAAATTGATACATAATACCTATATAAGTTCAATGTAATTAATTGGAGTAATTGTATTATTATTTTTGATATATAAAAATTTTATTGAACTTTTCACCGTCTTTTACCCACCTCCTAGGAGAATTTGAAAATTTACATAAAACATAATTTTTCCACTTTTGTGAGTAGAATTTCAAAAATGCGAGAGACACGATTGATGTCAGTAAGTAAAATTTGGTTCAATGAGATGAAAATAATTTTTGGTGAATAATAACTTTTTAATTTTTTTCCCACGGTTAAAAGTAAATAGGGAAATTAAGGGTAAAAATGTTTTTATTATTACCCTAACACATGTCATAATTCTATTGGATAAGTTTAATTCGACAAAAAACAACCTTAGGAATAAAATATGACCATTTAGCCCCACTTGGATTAGATTAGGACATTTATTATTAATTTATTTAAAGAAGGGTTAAAATAGTTAAAATCAGAGTTTAATAAGTAAAAAAAATTTAATATAGGGTTATACATAAGATAAATTAGACTATAAATATTCATTAGAAATATAAAAATATTTTATACATAATTATAGTTTATTTTTAATTTTTAGACATTAAATAAGTTAATTTATTTATGACACAATGACGATACAGTAATTATCTTATTAATGAAATATTGACATAATAGATGTTATAAATACCCAAATAAATGTAATTTGAGACTTTT
The DNA here is from genome assembly GCA_963277665.1 of Viscum album. Lineage (NCBI taxonomy): Eukaryota > Viridiplantae > Streptophyta > Magnoliopsida > Santalales > Viscaceae > Viscum > Viscum album. The sequence goes on along the minus strand of OY728138.1, from coordinate 1,376,578,770 downwards.
TATGAATTCAAATAATTTTATATGTTAATATGACATGTTATTATTGATTTAATTTACTTTATTTGAACTAATCTTTCTGTTATGATTTTAACAAAAATCAATTACCAAATAGTATCAAAATTGACATAAAATAGTTTTTAAAATAAATATTATATTATTAATTATTATTTTATTCCTAAAAATCTAAAATTTGGCCAAATGACTTAGATAAGGTTATATATATTAATAATAAACAACTTGGGGTTCGTTTGGCATGTTATAGTAAGTTTATTAACCTTATAGTGTAAGAACACAAAAAGACACGGTAAAAGTAAAATTATCTAACTTAAAGTTAAATCTAAATGATAAGGTTAAAATAGAACCCTAAACTTGTATAAATTATATTGGATGAGATTATTTCTACCCATAACCACATTATCTTCGAAATAAATCAATTTGGATCTATTTAAAACCGAATATGGCTTTATAATAAAATAATATTTTTAGTTTTTCCAAAGGTGCCCCTCTCCTCCCTTATAAAAGGGCACCTCCTCCCTCTCTTCCTCACACCACTTTGAGCCTTAAAGATCGGCCAAACCCTGCCAAATTATCTTCTACACTTCCCTAGAAACATCCTAGAGGTCTTGGTCTTATTCAAAGACCAATTTTAGTGCTTTAAAAGGAGGTCTCAAAGAGGCGCTTCAAAGAAGAGGTAATGTCCGTTACCGATTCTTTCATCTTTATTTCTTCTTCCACTTCTTCTTCTTTAGTTGTTTCATTATGAAGTAATAATATCAGTAGAACTCATATACCGATATGTTATTATAAGTATGAAACAACCATATTTCACCATATATCCATCCTACGGAAAACGAAATCACCGCACATGCGTACGTACGGAATACCGTCTCCACGCCGTGGTGTAATCTATTTTCCACCACCACCTTACTTGGATGGCTATAATGGTGTACATAATAACTATAAGTTATTATTGTAAAGTGATATTTATTCTGAAATAGTATACATACACTCCATTACAATTTCACGATCATGGGAACGATATCATCACTCGTGCGTACGTACGGAATACCATCTCCACGATGTGATGCGACTCGTTCTACATGATCTTCATTGAATAATGATTAAATAAATGAATTGAATGAATTAATATGATATATATTACACTAATACCATTCTGGAAATGAGTTATCTATAACCCAAAAAGATGAATAAGAATTTATTCGACAAAACACACATAAGAACAAAAAGCAATAAACAACCGAATAACAAGTAATAATGAAATATTACTAATAAGAAGCTAATAATATGACCCTATATGATATCATAACAATGAGTATGATTCTAGAATAATTCAATGACATTATTTAAATAATTATACAGTAGGTTCGGACACTTACGAAGCAAATCGTATCTAAGGTAAGGGAAAATCTCACAATCTCAATTTTTATCTGAGATTGTTTAAACTTCAGAATTTACTGGGGAATATTTATCATCCACATCCTTGTTTCCTCAATATGTAATATTTATATCCTTATACAATAGTTTATATGAAATTTTACCCTTCGTTGAGTTTTTAATAAAAAATATGAAAGGAATCTTTTGTCGTTTTTCGTACGAGGTACTTTTTGACTTTTCCGATAAAAGTACGAGAAGAATGTTTTTTTAACTTATAGGGCATGAATGGATTTTTAAAAAATTATTTCCAAAGAAGATTCCTTTACAAGATTTGAAGTTTATTTTTAATCAACTTCTTTTAGTTTAGAATTGTATGACATGTTAAGAAATGAAACGTGTTTTTGAAGTAGAAAGGATATTTTCCTCAAGAATGGAGTTCAAGTGTTTTATCAAAATTATTTTCCATATAAGATAATATAGGGTTATGTTTCTATACCTATTTTTACATTGATTTTATTATGTTATGATGGAATTATTTTTATGATGTCCTTTTATCTTATATGGATTATGTTATGATGGCATGATGTTTAAGATTCCCATTTTTATTACATGGGTTATGCAATGATGTATGATTTTTTTTTATTTTGTGGCACACATAAGAATGGTATAATTATAAGATGGGTGGGACCTATATCTACCTCCAATGCATTGGTTAAAGATTTTATATCTCATGAGATAGACATGGCTGGAACTACAGGTTAAACCGGTTCAGTGAAACAGGACTGAAACGAGGAATGAACTCGGTTCAGAAATGGAACTTGTCCACTAAGATAGTCTCGGCAATGAGTCTTGACTAATAAGAAATGATTCTCTATGATTATGTGTGTATTCCACAAATCTTCATGTTTTATGTTATGATTATTGTGATTAAATTCACTACCATAATTTATCCCATGTTATGAAATTATGAACACTTTTGGAGGGTAAGATTTCCAAATTGCTATGTTATTATGAATATGATGTGATTGATTTTTCTTTTTTTTAACCTTACTGAGCATTTGAGATCACCCTTTTGTATGTTTTATTTCACCAGGACAGAAATAATTTTATTAAGTAGGATATTCGAAAAGGGACTCTAGATATGATGAAATAAATGGGAGGCAATGTAGATGATTTATGAACCAGTTGTTTATGTTTCCCAGTTTCTAAAGACACTATACCTATACCATCCATTCATGGTTTTGTTATATGTTATAATAATTATGCTTCAATTTTGATGTAATAACCATGTATGTAATGTATGGGTCGTTATAGTTGGTATCAGAGGGAGGTTATAGTCAACCTTCGGAAACTAGGATGTGAAAGCCTTAGTAAGAATCCTAAGGATAAGTCTAAGCATAGAACACAATTTTAGTGTTTTAGAAATGTCCATGAATAACCTAGGATAAGACCTTAAGTGTGAAATTTTATTCTTGATTATGTGGTTTTCCTATTATAATTAGTGTTACTCACACTATTCTTCTTGGTATTAGTCAATGGCTGGAACCCGAAGGAACTGTGTTAATGCAGAATGCGACGGGAAATGCAATGATTGCCCCCCTGAGCAACCAAACGTTATGGGATCTGGAATGAAAAATATTGTAGCCATGATCAGACAACTTTCTCAAGCTATGAATCATGCGGGACTTCCAGACGAGCAAAGGAAGGAGCAACATTCTGTTGAATCCTCCGTGAGGCAGCGTCCACCATCATTCAGTGGGTCTACTGATCTATTAGTTGCTGAATAATGGATCAGTACTACTGAAAAGATATTTTCAGTTCTTCAATGTTCTGAACATGATAAAGTCATCTTACCTGTGTATCGTTTGGAAGGTGATGCTGATCAATGGTGTAATCTTATCAAGAATACGAGGAAAAGAGATGATATTGAGTCCATGGAATGGGACACGTTCAAGAATGTATTTTTCAAAAAGTACTTCCCTTGTATTCTTTGAACAAAGATGGAGAAGGAGTTTCTTGAACTAAAGCAAAAGGATGATGGATCTGTTGGTACCTACAAAGGAAATTTTACAATACTTTCAAGGTATGCTTCTGGTATTATTATCCAACCTGAGAGTAAGATTGATCGATTCTTTAGTGGCTTAAAACTAAGTCTTCGAATGGCGTTAGCCATAAGGGACATCAATAGCTACGAGGAAATCGTTCGATGTGCTCTCAAAGGTGAGATGGATATTGGAGTAACCCATCAGTCATATGGGTTTGATAAGAAGAGGAAGATGGAATTCAATGGAAAATCTAAAGAGCACACTGAAAAGAAGATGAGTTTTATTTTATGCTCAATGTGTGGAAAGAAACATGGATGGAGTTGTCTTAAAGGGACAAGTAAATGTTTCAAATGTGGAGAGGAAGGTCATCGGTCATTTGAATGCCGCAATGATGGGAAGAAGATTTCTAGTGATGCGAACAAAGAAAAGGCTACACAGAGTGCACCTCTTACACTTCAATGTTACAAGTGCAAGGAAATGGGGCATTATGCCAATCAACGCCCAAATCCAAGGGTTGATGATGATGGTCAACGTCAACAAACTCTTAAGGCTAAAGACAAAGGAAAGTCACATGCAATTTCTATCAGCGATGTGGAGTACGATAACGAAGTGGTAAAAGGTACACTTACCATCCAATATAAAGTAGAAAATGTTTTATTTGATTCTGGATCCACCCACTCATTTATTTCTGAAGATTTTTCTAAGGGTATCACCGTATTACCTCAACAAATAGATGTTGAGTTAGTTGTGGCAACCCCTAATGGCACAATAGTCGCATCAAAAGTTTATAATTCTTCTCCGATTGAAGTTTTTGGGGATGTGCTTCCTGCAAATCTTGTGATCCATCCTATAGGGGAATTTGATGTTATTCTTGGAATGGATTGGATTTCTCTATATGGAGCTCATATCAATTTCCAAAGAATGGAAGTCACATTTCATATTCCAGATCAATATTTGATCATCTATCGATGCAATGATGAATATAACCTTCCAGTGGAAATTTCTTCCATATTATGGGTCTTTATTCCACTAAATGAAGGTTATTTATCTCAAATGTTTGGTGATAAACTCACAATTAAGAATATGCCCATTGTAAAGGAGTTTGATGATGTCTTTTCGGAGGAATTATCAGCTCTTCCACCAAATCGTGAAGTTGAGTTTTCAATAGAACTTGTACCCGGTGCTTTACCTATTTCAAAGACACCTTATAGAATGTCCCCAATTGAGTTGCGAGAATTGAAGAAGAAAATCCAAGAGAATCTTGATAAGGGATTCATACGCCCTAGTGCGTCAGCTTGGGGAGCACCTGTTCTGTTTGTTAAGAAGAAATATGGATTAATGAGACTCTGCATTGATTATAGAGAACTTAACAAGATCACTATCAAGAACAAATATCCACTCCCACACATTGATGACCTATTTCACCAACTACGCGGAGCTCAATACTTTTCCAAGATTGATCGTTGTTCAGGGTTTCATCAATTAAGGGTCAAAAGGGGGGATATACCAAAGACGGATTTCCGTACAAGGTATGGACACTATGAATTTATAGTGCTGCCATTTGGTCTTACTAATGCCCCTGATATCATCATGGATCTAATGAATAGAGTCTTTAGATACCATCTTGATCAATTTGTTGTAGTCTTTATAGACAATATTATTGTCTATTCAAAGTGCAAGGAAGAACATGAAGATCACTTGAAAATTATATTGAACACCCTGAGAATGGAGGAGATTTATGCCAAATTTAACAAGTGTAAATTTTGGCTTCAAAAAGTTGCATTTTTGGGTCACATAATCTCAAAAGAGGGGATATCTGTGGATCCAACAAAAAAAGAGCTTATCGAAAGATGGTCGAGACCAACAACATTAACTGAGATCCGAAGTTTTCTTGGTTTGGCTGGATATTATCGACGTTTTGTGAATGATTTCTCATGATTATCTAATCCACTCACCAAGTTGACTCGGAATGGAGTTAAGTTTGTTTGGAAGGAGGAATGTGAAGAGAATTTCAAGGAGTTGAAAAGAAGGTTATCCAGTGCGCCTGTACTCAAACTTCCTTGTAGTGGAGAAAGGTTTGTGATCTACAGTGATGCATCTAAGAAGGGAATGGGGTGTGTTCTCATGCAAAATGATATGGTGATAGCTTATTCCTCATTCCAGTTGAAAATACATGAGTAAAATTACCCAACTCATGATGTGGAGTTAGCTGCTGTAATATTTGCATTAAAGATTTGGAGGCATTATCTTTATGGAGAAAGGTGTGACATTTATACTGATCATAAATGTTTAAAGTATATTTTCACAAAAAGGAGCTGAATATGCGCCAAAGAAGATGGTTAGAGATAATTAAGGATTACGACTGCTCAATTCATTACCACCCTGGGAAAGCAAACAAGGTGGTGGATTCATTAAGTCGACAAGACTGTGCATGTTTATCCATGATGATGATCACAAAAGATCCAATATTTATGGATTTAAAAAGGATGGATCTTGGAATTATAATGTAAGGGGAAAAATATTATCTTTCTCAAATGAATGTTCAACCATCTATACATGTGAAGATTAAATAGAAATAGAAAGAAGATGCAGAGTTACAAAAGATGGTGAGAAATGTTCCTGAATTCAACCTTGATTGTGATGGGATAATAAAGTTCCGGAATCGGGTTTGTGTTCCTCCCATCCCTAAATTAAAGAAGGAGCTGCTGGATGAGACTCATAGTTCTTCAATCTCTATTCATCCTGGAAGCACAAAGATGTATAGGGACCTCAAAGAGTACTTCTGGTGGGATGTCATGAAAAGAGATGTTGCTGAATATGTCTCTCGAGGCTTGGTTTTTCAGCAAGTTAAAGCTGAGAGACAGAAGTCTAAGGGGTTGTTACAACCATTACCCATACCCGAATGGAAATTGGAAAACATCACTATGGACTTTGTCATCGGACTTCCTAAAACATCCAAAGGAAATAATGTTATCTCGGTCATAGTTGATCGTCTTACAAAGTCTGCACACTTCATTGCTATTAGAGAGGATTTCTCTTTGGATCAGCTTTCCAGGATATATGTAAAGGAAGTGGTAAGATTACATGGAGTACCACTTTCTATTATATCTGATCGGGATCCGAGGTTTACCTCAAAGTTCTGGCGAAGTCTTTAGCATACTCTGGATACAATGTTGAGTTTCAGCGCTGCTTATCATCCTCAGAGAGACGGTCAGTCTGAGAGGACGATTCAAACTCTAGAAGATATGTTGAGAACTTTCTCTATGGATTTCAAAGGTGGTTGGGTTCAACACCTACCATTGGTGGAATTTTCATATAATAATAGATTTCAATCATGTATTCAGATGGATCCTTATGAAGCTCTCTATGGAAAGAAATGCAGGACTCCAACTTGCTGGGATGAAGTTGGAGAAAGAAAGCTATTAGGACCTGATCTTGTCGATGAGATGGCAGAAAAGGTCCGATCTATTCAACAACCCATAAGAGCAGCTCAGAGTCGACAAAAAATTTATGCCAACTACCGAAGGAAAGACTTAGAGTTTGAAGTGGGTGATAAAGTGTTCTTACGAATATCTCCTTGGAAGAGAGTAATGAGATTTCGGAAGAAGGGAAAAATGAGCCCCAGGTATATCGGTCCTTTCGAAATACTGGATCATATTGGGAAGGTATCTTACCAATTGGAGATTCCACTGAATTTCTCTCAATTTCACGATGTGTTCCATGTATCTCTCCGGATAAATTACATACCTGATCCTTCACATGTACTCAGCTAAGAAGTTGTACCGCTGGAGCAAGATCTTTCTTATAAAGAACAGTCGATAGAGATTCTCGATCGTAGTGAAAAAGTCCTACAGAACAAGACAAATCGCTTGGTGAAAGATTTATGGACGAACCACCAATTAGAAGAAGCTACATGGGAGCTTGAGGATATGATGTGGGAGAGGTATCGCCATCTTTTTGTTACAAAGTGACGAATTTTGAGGGAGAAATTCTTTTTAAGGGGGGTAGAATGTAACACCCGAGACTTTTATGAGAAATATTTTGTTTTTATGTTATATAAATCCTCAAAGGGATATTTCACTACACACAACACTAGCTTGGCTTGCTTTACACGCAATTGCGACCTTCCTTGATAGCTTGCGTCGTACGCAATACCGGGTTTTACTAAACAACGATATGCTATTAAAATATTATTAAAACTAGCCATTATGAATAGTAATAACCACTTTTTGAAATTTGGTAAATTTTATTTTTCAAAATTGACTTCATTTTTGGATTCGGAATATCAAAATTAGCCTAGGGTGAAATTTTGGTATTTTTCTGAAAACTTACAATTTTTGATGAATAGTGAAAACACTATGTTACTATTTAAAAACCAACTTTTTATTTAAATAATTATTTATTTTAGTTAAATTTATTTTAGGTCAAAATTGATACATAATACCTATATATGTTCAATGTAATTCATTGGAGTAATTTTATAATAATTTTAGATATATAAAAATTTTATTGAACTTTTCACCGTCTTTTACCCACCTCCTAGGAGAATTTGAAAATTTACATAAAACGTAATTTTACTGCTTCTGTGAGTGGAATTTCAGAAATCTGAGTGACACGGTTGATGTTAGTAAGTAAAATGTGGTTCAATGAGATGAAAATAATTTTTGGTGAATAGTAACTGTTTCCTTTTTTTACCACAGTTAAATGTAAATAGGGTAATTAAGGGTAAAAATGTTATTATTATTACCCTAACACAAGTCTTAATTCTATTAGATAAGTGTAGTTCTACCAAAAACAACCTTAGGAATAAAAAATGACCATTTAGGCCCACTTTTATTAGATTAGGACATTTATTATTTATTTATTTAAAGAAGTGTTAAAATAGTTAAAATCAAAGTTTAATAAGTAAATCATTTTTAATATAGGGTTATACATAAGATAAATTAGACTATAAATATTAAGTAGAAATATAAAACGATTTCCTACATAATGATATTTTATTTTTAATTTTTAGACCTTAAATAATTTAATTTATATATGACACAATGATGATGTAGTAATTATCTTATTAATGAAATATTGACATAATTGATCTCATAAATACCCAAATAAATGTAATTTGAGACTTTTTATAAATTCCAATAATTTTCTATGTTAATATGACATCTTAGTATTGATTTAAATCACTTAGTTCTAAATAATCTTTCTGTTATGAGTTTCAAAAAAATCAATTACCAAATAGTTTCAAAATTGATATAAAATAGTTTTTAAAACAAATATTATATTATTAATTGTTATTTTATTCCTAAAAATATAAGGGTCTTAAAAATGACTTAGATAAGGTTATATATCTTAATAATAAACAACTTTGTGTTCGTATGTCTTGTTATAGTAAGTTCATTAACCTTATAGTATAAGAACCCAAAAAGACGGTAAAAGTAAAATTATCTAACTTAAAGTTAAATATAAATGATAAGGTTAAAATAGAACCCTAAACTTGTCTAAATTATTTTGGATGAGATAATTTCGACCCATCCCAACCTTAGCTTCTAAATAAATCAATTTGGAGCTATTTAACACCAAATATGGATTTATAATAAAATAATATTTTTAGTTTTTCCAAAGGTGCCCCTCTCCTCCCTTATAAAAGGGAACCTCCTCCTTCCCTTCCTCACACCACATTGAGCATTCAAGCTCGGCCAAAACCTGCCAAATTCTCTTCTCCACTTCCCTAGAGACATCCTAGAGGTCCTTGTATTTTTCAAAGACCAATTTTATTGCCCTAAAATGAGGCCTCAAAGAGGCGCTTCAAAGAAGAGGTAATGTCCGTTACCGATTCTTTCAACTTTATTTATTCGTCCACTTCTTCTTCTTTAGTTGTATCATTATGAAGTAATAACATCAGTATCACTAATATACTGATATGTTGTTATAATTATGAAACAACCCTATTTCACCATATATCCATCCTACGGAAAACAAAATCACAGCGCGTGCATACGTACGGAATACCGTCTCCACGCCGTGGTGTAATCTATTTTCCACCACCGCCTTACATTGATGGGTATAATGGTGTAAATAATAAGTATAAATTATTATTGTAAAGTGATATTGATTCTGAAATAGTATACATACACTCCATTACAATTTCACGATCAAGGGAACGATATCATCGCTCGTGCGTACGTACGGAATACCGTCTCCACGATGTGATGCGACTCGTTCTACATGATCTTCATTGCATAATGATTATATAAATGAATTGAATGAATTAATATGATATATATTACACTAATACCATTCTTTATGTGAGGTATCTATAACCCAAACGGAAGAATAAGAATTTATTCGACAAAACACGCATAAGAACAAAAAGCAATAAACACCCGAATAACAAGTAACAATGAAATATTACTAATAAGAAGCTACGAATATGACTATATATGATAACATAAAAATGAGTATGATTCTGGAATAAGTCAATGAAATTATTTAAATCATTATATAGGAGGTTCAGACACTTACGAAGCAAATCAGACCTAAGGTAAGGGAAAATCTCGCAATTTCAATTTTTATTCGAGATTGTTTATACTTCAGAATTTACTGGGGAATATTTATCATCCACATACATGTTTCCTTAATATGGAACATTTATATCCTTATACAATAGTTTATATCCAATTTTACCCTTCAGTGTGTTTTTAGTAAAAGATATGAAAGAAATCTTTTGTCGTTTTTCCTACGAGCTACTTTTTGACTTTTCAGACAAAAGTACAAGAAGAATGTTTTTTAACTTATATGGCATGGATGGATTTTTAAAACATTATATCCAAGAAAATTCCTTTACAAGATTTCAAGTTTATTTTTAATCAACTTCTGTTAGTTTAGAATTGTATGACATCTTAAGAAAGGAAAAGTGTATTTAAAGTAGAAAGGATATTTTCCTCAAGAATGGAGCTCAAGTGTTTTATCAAAATTATTTTCCATATAAGATAATATAGGGTTCTATTTCTATCCCTATTTTTACATTGATTTGATTATGTTATGACGGAATTATTTTTATTATGTCTTTTATCTTATATGGATTATGTTATGATGGCATGATGTTTAAGATTCCAATTTTTATTACATGGGTTATGAAATGATGTATGATTTTTTTGATTGTGTGGCACACATAAAAATGGTATCATTATGAGATGGGTGGGACCTATATCTCCATCCAATGCCTTTGGTAAAGATTTTATATCTCATGAGATATACATGGCTGGAACAGCAGGTTAAACCGGTTCAGTGAAACAGTATTTAAATGAGGAATGAACTCGGTTCAGAAATGGAATTTGTCCACTAAGATAGTATTGGCAATGAGTCTTGACTAATAAGAAATGATTCTCTATGATTATTTGTGTATTCCTCAAAGCTTCTTGTTTTAAGTTATGATTATTTTTATTACATTCACTACCATGATTTATCCCATGTTATGAAGTTATGATCTCTTTTGCAGGGTAAGATTTACAAATTGTTATGTTCTTATGAATATGATGTGATTGATTTTTCTTTTGTTTACCCTTACTGAGCATTTGAGCTCACCCTTTTGTATGTTTTATTTCCCCCGGTCAGAAAAAAAGTTATTAAGTAGGATATGCGAAAAGGGACTCTAGATATGATGAAATAAATGGGAGGCAATGTAGATTATTTATGAACCAGTTGTTTATGTTTCCAAGTTTCTAAAGACACTATACCTATATGGTCCTTTCATGGTTTTTATATGTTGTAATAAGTATGCTTCAATTTTGAAGTAATAACCATGCATGTAAATTACGGGTCGTTATAGAAATGTTGTCTTCAGAATGTCTTCCTTTTTCACACACAACTGATGGTATCCAGATCAAAGGTCAATCATTGGAAAGTACTGAGCTCCATGCAGTTGGTCAAATAAATCATCAATGCGAGGTAGGGGATACTTGGTTGTTATTGTTATAGCATTGATATCCCTGTAGTTGATACATAACCTCATAGATCCATCTTTCTATTTAACAAAAAGAACAGGGGCTCCCCATAGAGGAACACTAGGGTGAATAAATCCTTTATTACTCAATTCTTCTAGTTGTTTCATTAGTTCAACTAATTCCACATTGGACATTCTATAAGGGGTCTTTGATATAGGCCTTGATCCAGGAATTAAATCAATGGAAAACTCAACTTCTCGTTCTGGAGGATGTCTAGGTAAATCTTCTGGAAACACATCTACATATTATTTCACAATAGGTACATCCTCTATTTGAACATTCCATTACTCACCCACAGTCATTTAATTCTCTTCCTCCCCAATAATTGAATTTAGTTGAGCTACTGGGGGTGGATCTAGATAAGAATTAGGTGGTGATGATTCTGCACTAAAGATAAGGTGTTCCTTATCATCAACATCAAAAATCGTAACCTCCTTCTTCTTACAATAAATCTTTGCATCATAGTCTGAAATCCAATCCATACCAAGGATTATATAAAACTCAATCATAGGTATGGCGATGAGATCAGTGGATAAAGAACATTTATATTCTATAATGGGGACTGATTCACAAAAAATTGTTGGAATGATACTTTCCATAGGAGTTTTAACTGACAACTCCCTTGTTAAATCAAATTGGAAATATCTAATTTTCTTAGACAACTGGGAAGATATGAAACAATGTGATGATCCAGAATCAAATAATTTATTTTCTAAACATGAGGAAACCATTAAATTACCTGCCACCACGTCTTTCGAATCTTTTACCTCAGCAGTAGTGATAGCATATGCTTGGCCTTGATCCCTTGGCCTTTTCTGAGGTATGTTTCCCTAATGCTTAGGACATTCATTTGCATAATGTACCATCTCCCTGCAATTGTAGCATTGGACATCGGTAGCATCCTTCCTCCCATTGCAATCATGAGTTTGGTGGCCTTTTTCACTACACTTTTAATAGACTCCCATTCCTTTTAAGCAAGTACCAGGGTGTTTCTTCCCACATTTAGTGTAGGATGGATATTCAAATTTTCCCTTTTTACCTTTACTTCCATTCCCAAATTGATCAGCTGATCTCTACTTCATTCGCTTTTCTTTAAAGTCATAATACTTAGAGAATTCCTTCCTCTATCTTGATAGCACATGAGACACTATCTTCGTATGATGAGAAGGATTGTGAGACTAATGCTCGATAGAGATATAGTTTTAACCCATCAAAGAATCGATCAATGTTACTTCTTGGGTTACGTATGTAATCTTCGGCATACCATGCTAACCTTGAAAAGTTATCCTCATACTTTGCGACATTCTCATCCTCCTTTTGTCTCAGACTGAGAAATCGCATTTCCATATCTGCTCGATGGTCATGAGGAAAGTATTTTTCTAAAAACATATCTTTGAACTCCCTCCATTCCACATTTGATACTTCATCATCTTCCTTCGTTTGTTGAATCAATGACCACCATTGATCATCATCTTCAGTGAGGCGGTAAACTTCCATGATAACTTTTTCCCTTTCACTACTGCCCAAAGCCTGAAATATTTTTTCTAGGGAATTTATCCATTTCTTAGAACTAAAGGATTCTTACTCCCATTTAATGTTGGTTGTTTCTGCCTCATGAAGCGATCTAACATTGATCCTCCACATTGTGGATCTGGGTGCTCCATACGGGTAAGGTTATTATTCATAACCTGAGTGAGTTGTCCTAGTATGGTGGTTAGTTGATCAGCACCAGTTGCATCACCATCTCCACTATAATTATCTTGAGCAGGAGGAAAATCCCTACATGTAGTGCGTGCATTGATACAGTTTCCATTTCTTCCACTAGATGCCATTTCTAAAAAATGGCATAAACTAGATCAGTTTATGAATCAAAATACATAATTCCATACATATAAAATACATAACATAAATTGAACTATTTATGGATATAATCCATAATCATAAAAAATGTTTTCTTTGAGGATGTATATACTCATATACCCTTCATAACGATTTTTAAAGAAAATGGGAGTTATCCTAAGCATATCCTCCGGGAGTGTCGTAACCAAGAGTGTAGCAAGGCCTGTTGTCGTGCACCAGTTCCCATTTGAGTCTAGCTCAAAGTGGTGTTTCCGGGTTTTACCCCTAAGTACATCTGTTCCATATCCGCCTCAACCTTCTCGTATCCAGAATGGGATTAATTGCTCAAAAAACTCAAAAAATCTCTACAATACCAAAATTATAGGATGTTCTTCTATACTAATCCTCAATGTCCATCTTAGGTCTATGTGCTCTAATCAGAGTTTATCTAAATCTAGCTTCCAAGGTTTGTACTAAACTTCCTCTAATACCAACTGTAATGCCCTGACCCCAGTTTCCAAGAGTCGGTGCATTATTACATAACATTGGCATGATCACAAGAAAGATCAAATCTCGAAAGACCGATTAGTTTAGTAGACTTGGAATAACTAGATACATTAATAATGTTTACATTACATCATAAAATGAAAACTACAACAACTTAGTCTCCATAGTACACACTCTTATCCCCTCATACTATCCCTGCAAGTCATTCATAAAATACTTCTTCACATCCTGGGAAAAATAAAACATAGAAAGGGGTGAGCTCAAATGCCCTGTAAGGATAACAATATAGATGAAACATTCATAAATAAGCATAAACTTTTAAGACAATGTATAAAAAAACCCTTTTAAAACTGGAACATCAACATAATATGGCAGAAATAAAATGAAATAATTCCATATACTTATTCACATGGATATTCTACTAGTCTAATAATCACATGAAATATCAATAACCACTTTCATAATGATGGAATGCATAATGCCAAACTATGATAGCCACATAGCCAAGGCTTCGTGCCAAGACTAGAAATAAGATTTTGTCAAGGCCTTGTTCCAAGACACTAGTTTGTCTCATGAGACCTACCAATGCATCGGGGAGCTATAACGTTCTCCACCCGTCATATATTAAGTCCAATGCATTCCTCATATGAACTTGTTTAAACATAACACAAACATTCGTATTAAAACTAGAATACGAAATGTCAATACATTCTTTATAAACCATGAATGGTATAAAAATAACACATGCACAGTCAAACATATCACAAAACCATCAATATAATATGTACGTTTTGTATCATAATAAATAAACTTCAAATAAGCTTAAAATCCATCAAAGGATGTTGACATAGATGAAATCAAAACTATTTGAGAAAAATATATCCTTTTTGAAATAATTTAAAAGTCACATAATTATAAAATAAACATTTAATTTGAAAATATCCTTATAATATTGTAAGGGAAGATTCAAAGATTTTATAACGGTAGAAAATCGCTGCACCCGCCGTATAAGTTAATAAAAAACATTCTTACCTTAATTCTGTCGGAAAGGTTAAAAAGCTCCTTGTTTGGAAAAAAATGGAAAGATTACTGTATAAACCTATTATAAAAAGTCAAACAAGGGTATAAATTACTCTAACCCATATTCTAGTAAATATTAAATATGTTTTGAAAAACATTTTTAAGAAACATGGATGTGGATGATAAAGAAGTCCCAGTAGATTATTACATACAAACAACCTCGGATAATGAAGAGATTGTGATATAAACCCTTACCTTGTACTTTTCCTTGGTTGGGGGTAGGTTAACCTCCTTTATAATGGTGAAATAATTGTTATTAAATTATACAAGAATCATATACATTAATATGATATCATATATGATCTTTTAATATTGCTTTTTAATAATATCTTAATATTATTGTCGTTTCGGGTGTTAACTTACTCATTTTATTTTATATGTTTTGTTACATAAGCAATTTTTGTTATGGATAGGTTGTACATTATTCATATCCAGAATGATATTATGTCCTTAAACATTATTATTAATCATAAAATTAGAATTATACTTGAATTGATACGATGGAGAATGAATCTCATCGCGTTCATGGAGACGGTAGTCCGTACGTACGCACGAGCGACAATATCATTATTTTGATATTAAAATAATATTTAATTGGATGTTATATCATATATACTGAATCATAATCATGTTATATTTATTATTTACATGAATTACACATCATTATTATACCCATCCAAATAATAATGTTTTGAATAACAATTACACCACAACGTGGAGATGGTAAGCCGTATGTACACACATATGGTGACATGTCATTCAAAGGATGGATAGAATACTGAAATATGGTTGTACCATGTTTATAATAACATAAAATTATATATAATATATTGGATTAATTATTTTATAATGGTAATAACAAATAAATAATATGTGGAAGAAGAAAGGAACTTGAAAAAGGGTGGTGAAAACATTACCACTTCTTCGAGTTATTCATTTTGATTTGATCAAATGGATTCCTTAGGTTGGCTTTATGTCTAAAGTAATTCCTATAGAATGAATTGAGGGAAGTTGAGAGAGTATTTTGGTAGGTTTTGGCCGAACTAAAGGGCTTTGAAAGGGTGAATTAATGAGAAGGGGGAGTGCCCTTTTATAAGAGGGGTGAGGGGCACCTTTGGAAAATCTAGAAATATTATTTTATAATAAATTAATATTCGGTTTCTAATGGCTACAAAGTGGATTATTTAGAGGTTAAGGTGGGGATAGGTCTAAAACCACTCAACCAATAAGATTTAGACAGGTTTGGGTTACTATATTAACCTTATCTTTAAGTATTAACTCATAGTTAATTAGTTTCACTTTTACAATGTGTCTTTGTATTTTCATATTATATTGTTAATAAACTTAATATATACATCCAAGAGACCACTAAGTGGTCCATTAATGATACACCTATCATTATATAAGTCTCTTGTCCGAACCTCTGATTTTTAGGAATTTAATATCAATTAATAATATAATATTTGTTTTAAAAACTATTTTAGGTCAATTTTGAAACTATTCAATAATTGATTTTTGTAAAAATAATAACAGAATGATTACTTAGAAAAAAGTTAGTTACATAAATCCTAACATGTCATATTAACCTATAAAATTATTTTAATTTATAAAAAGTCCTCAATTACATTTATTTGGGTATTTATAATATCAATTATTCTAATTTTTCATTAATTAGGTAATTACTGCATCACCATTGTGTCATAAATAAATTTAATTATTTAACGTCTAAAAATTATAAATAAAATATTATTATGTATAAATATTATTATCTTTCTAATTAATATTTATAGTCGAATATAAAACACATATAACTCCATGTAAAAATTGTTTTACTAAAAGATATATGCTTATGTCATTTTTATATTTATTTTAACTTAATTATAATAAAGTGTCCCTATCACCTACAAGAGGCTCCATGGTGTCCCAAAATCGACCCAAATAATTCCATGGTCGGACATATATCCACAAATAAGGTTAGGACATGTTTTAGGGTAATTTATTATTATTATAATATTATTGTTTAACCCTTATTTACCGAATTTACCCTTTAACCATGGTAAATAAAATTTTTACCAAAGTAATTATCCAAAATGTATAAAAATAAAAGTAACCTATTTACACAATTTGGACATCCTGATTTCATATATGTAATCCATTTTTCCAAATTCAAAACATAGAAGTTGCAGAAATTAATTTAAAATTAATTCTCTTTGTTAAAACAAAAAGCGTGTTTTTAAGAGATAATAACAATCAAAAGATTGACACTTGTTCATGTCCGGTTTAATTGTGAAATTATGCACAATGACCAAAATTGTATTAAATGGTAAAAATATATTCTAAGAATACTTTAAGACCACTCAAATTCATAATTTATCACTATTAATTATTTCGATTAAAAAAAGTTTTTAATTAAAATTTAGTAATTTTCACTATTCATCAAAATATAAATGTTATCCAAAAAGTTCCAAAATTTTACCCTAGGCTAATTTAGATATTGAAAATCCAAAAATGAATTCAATTTTGAGAGTTTAAATTTATAAAATTTCATAAAGTGTGTATTACTATTCATAACAGCTAGTTTGATTGGTTGTGGTGTGTGTTAGAACTCAAAGTTGCGTACAACAAACGTTACTGTATTATTCAAAAGAAATCGTATCGTGGAAGCTTGGGGTGTTATAGCCTATCATCTCTAGGAAATAGATATCCCATATAAAGTGACACCCACCAACCTCTAGAGGGCACTCCTTGCAGTGACATACACTAGCAGTTCTAGTCCCCAATGAAGTGTCTAACATCAAGATATCAGTAGAAGAAAAGACACAGAGCCCAAGTATCTCCATGATAGCAACACATATAAATCTATGGGAAGCCCATGTATTGAAATGAGAAAAATATAAAACTAAGGAAACTAGGATTGTACCTCAAACTATAGAGGGTCCGACATCCTGCTCCTGCTGGGTCAACTCCACTGTAAAAGTTTGGCCTTCTCCATGACCCTATGTCCTGCCCTGACCACTCTGAGATGATCCACTCTACTGCCGTTGAAGGACCAGTGAATGACCACCACGGCCACGTCATCCACCTCGGCCTGAATGGCCAGAATGATTCCAGTTCCCGAACAATTGAGAAACTAGTGGTGCTATTCCCAAATGCAGAGTAAAAGAAGAACCCCTGTCACAAGCCGCTGGTGAGAAGATCAGACAGAAGCACTTAAGGTGACCCATCTTATCACATGAATGGCACTCCACTGGGTCCTTTGGGAAATGTGGCCTCGTATGGTCTCTCCTTCTGCACTGGTAGCACACCACCTGGCTAAGAGAATATGTGTCTCACCTCCTTGGATCACCACGCGAAGACTCCCTTCCTTCTGTCAGTATAAGGGATGCTAACTCTAGATACCGTGCCTCCCTGGCTCATAACTCTAGAATAACTTAGATTACACTCTGCGATCAGTGACTAGTTGATGATAGAAGTAATAGAAGTCAACCTAATGATGTTCACCCGGGAACAGATGTCCTGTTTGAGGCCATCCTTGATCTTTCTTTCCAGGAATAACCCATCTCCCCCTAGGAAGGGTGTGAAATTCTGAAGCTCGGTGAAGCGAGAGGAGTGCTCCATAACAGAAAGAGTGCCCTGCTCCAGACTCATGAAATCGCAGGTTTGGTTGGCCCTCAGGGTCTCCAAATAGAAGTAGTCATATAAGATGTGTTGGAACTTATCCCAAGCCATAACATGCTGATGTCCCGCCTGTGAGATCACATCCCACCACCTATTGGCAGAATCCCATAGAATGTAAGTGGAAAGCTTCACCCTCCTCTATGGAGGCATCTACAGATGATCAAAGATCGTTATCATGACTTCTAGCCATGAATCTGCAGCATGAGGTCCTCCTTCCCCTGAGAAGGTGAGTGGATTCTACTGTTGGAAAACCCATATCAAATCTTCCATCAACGGGGCAGGAGGCGGAGCTCCCTGGACGGTCTGCATCATCCTCATGAATCCTTCCATGAACTATTCATCAGCACCAGTAATAGTTATAACTACTGGTGCCAAGACTGAAATAGCATGAAGATCTTTTTGAAGTCCCTGATCAGCCATATCTGATGACTAATCACTGCCTTGTAACAAGTGGACAACAGTAGGAAGTCTCGGTGGCATGAATCTGCAAGGTCAAATGTACACCTTAGATCAGGATGAATAGAGACTCAAATATAGAAGTGTAAGAAGGGAACAAGAGGAAAAAAAATCAAGTTTTACAAAACATGACTACACGATGTGTATAGAACCTACATGACTTGTTCCATGATGTCATCCGCATGGGCGTGTACTTCTTCCAAAACTGGTCGTATATCACCCCAAACACACGGTATGTTGCCTTAACCCACAGCGTGTACTTGAATAAACTTTCTCTACCTGAGTCATTCTATACATATAAGCCACACGGTTCCCCTAAGACAAGACTACATGACGTGTTCATAGTAGACACGGCGTATACTGGACAGGCTTCCCCTGACCTATGCTGTTAGTGACACAGCCTGACAAACGACTCACTCTACATGGCGTGTTCAATGAGGACACGACAGCTGCATGAAAGGATAACACTGACCCGTGTTGTTAGTGAAATGGACGGGTACCTGGGTTATACTACACATCATGTTCAATCCTGACACGGTGTGTGTATATTAAGGTTTATCCGCCCGTGTTGTTAGTTACATGGGCAGACACAGGGTCAACATTACACGGCGTGTTCCACTGGTACATGGCGTGTTCCCACAAGAATTTCCCCATCCCATGTCTCTCCCCACATGACCTTGGACATGGTTAGAGACTACACAACGTGCATATAAAGTACACAACGTGTACTTAAGACAAAATGTTTCTTCTTAAACAGAAGAACACATGGCATGTACTTAACATTAAACGACATGTATTATGGGTTTTTCCTGGCAGTAAACCTCAGAAACTACTCCAAAATCCAAAAAATACTGAAACAAACATAGAAAGTTTCAAATTATGATCCATGAGGACCCATACTCCCCGCGAATCAAATCTTGGAATCTTATACATATTATAAACAAGGTAAACCAGGCAATGATCAACCAATTTCCGGTCCATGAGGGCCCATAACAACTTGAGAACCAGAATTTGGCATTCATTCAAACAAAACCTTTTACAAACAATACCCTATCAAAAAGTAGGTATTTTTTTCAAGGAATCTATCACAACAACATGCATATTCTACACATCATCTATCACAACAACATGCAATTTATAATGCATCCTAGATTTCATGGAAAGAATGCATGACATGTGATTTCTAGAAAGTGCCTATATGATGCATGAGATGGAATACCCTCATCTCATTGGGTTACGATAGAAATATGACCTCAATAACCTAAATAATAACCATCATAAATCATGTGTGCCACCTAACGGTGAAAAACAAATAAACCGTAAATTTACAAAACCAGAAAAATTGGATTAATGAGGTAAATTGGATTTTCCTTGTACACGAGTTAGCTACTCTCGGGAACATATTATTACCAAGTACATATTCTTTCCTATACCTGGCTAAAGGCTCCAAATAGTTTTTCAATAGAAAATAATTCTTTTGATACCACTTTGTAATGTCCCAGTTCCGGAAGCCACCCAGGGGTGCCTCGTACCCGGTTGGTCACATGGACTAAAGCACATTTCCCTGAATGCCAGAGGCTTCCGACTAGCTGTGAGGGCCTTGGGTGTGATAGTGGGGAAACTATGACCTCATTGGCAGAGTACACATCATAAGTAAACAAACACATATAATAGTGGGAGTAGAAACCATCCACACAATAGTAAACAGCGGAATACTGAAAATAAAACAACTGGAGCACATATATACAATGATGCATGATACATATGTCTACGAAAGCAGCCAAACAAGTCATAATGCTGGAAATACAAACAGTGCTAAACCAAGGTGCAAAAGAAAATAGATAAACTCATCACCATTGCAAGCCATGGCTTGGTTCGATACTCTCCAGCTCTACAGCAATCATGTACCTGATGTAGAAGGGTGCTTGCCCTTTTCTATACCTACAACAATATAATCTATTTGGGCCCAATAGCATGGCCCAAATAGGGTGTGAGATGAATCCAAGTAGGAAACCACCACAAGATCTGTGCCTAAAAGTTAGTGAATATATGGCAGGTAAAATTATAGAAAGCAGTAAACAAGCAAGTACTCAATAGCATCAATCCACATTTTCAGATATCAAGCAACAACTAATCATAATAGGTAAACAGAAACAGGTAACCCTATGGGAAGTACCAACAACCTATCCCCTCTGGTCCTACCTAGCAGAAACAAGCAAACCTATGGGAAGAACACACAGTAAAACCCCTCGGGTTCAGCTAATGTATAGACTCTCTGAGGAAGCACTAACCCTCAATTACCCCGATAGTCACATATCGGTACTAATGGCGATCTAGGGAAGCAATCAACGTCTCATTACCCCTGTGGCCCACGTTGAGGAACTAAAGAATTTTTGAGGAAGCACTCAATGTCAATTCCCCATGTGGCCTCACATGTTAAATTATAAAGACAATCTGGAGAATCCCTTAAGTCAATTCTCCCTATGGTCTACTACACTAGGTTCTCACGGCCCTGTGTAAATCAATAAGTATTGCATTGTGTAACGACCAAAGTAAACCTCAAGAACTACTTGGCTAGAATTTTAAAGCATAACAGTATAACAGAACAAGAGTCACACCATCCTAAAATAGTAGAAATGGGAATGTTACAACATCCTAATAGGAAAACTAGACCCAAAGGTCAAAACAGGAAAAATGTGCATGGGAAACACATCCAAAGCACAGAAAATCACCCTATTCACAATCAATAACCACTACACAACCAAGCAAGCAAAGAAGACAAACAATATGGCTAAAATGGTAAACTCGCAATACCCAGATCATGGTTATTGAAAAAATGTGCACATAAAACTCAAAGACATTCTACAAAAAGGCCCAAACCACCTACCTTGGGGTTGGGAGATCAATAAACTTGAACCTTGAGGCTTGAATCATCTTAAATCACCGTAGATATAAGAAAATTATCAAAACGTTCAACCAAGGATAAATTAGAAAAGAAGTGGAATTAGGAAATGATACTCTAGAAGAAGGAAGAGCTTACCGATGTGATCCCAATGCAATCGACAATAGTGGAATTGGAGATCGGATGGAGGCTCTGGGGATCAACGAAGATCTGTGTCCGTACGGAGCTCTCGGTCGAATGGTACTTAAAAGAGTGTGTTCTAGTGACTAGATGCGACCCCGATGTGTTTAATGAAAAAAACAAAATACATGGTGTGTGCTTTTGGAGTACATGGAATGTACTTTCCTTTTCCGTACTCCACTTTAAGCGGCCTCCAGGTCACCCCACATGACCGTGTATGTGGCCATGACATGTCCAACACACAGACTCCTGCGACAACGAAGTAAACGGCATGTACTCATAATTTACACGACGTTTACTTCAAAAATTTCCAAAAACTCGTCTTTTCTCAAAAACTCCAGAAAAAGGAAAAACATACCTGAAAAGGAGATTCGTGTTCTTTCAGATTTATTCTGAATGTTTTTTTAGAAATAGTATTTGTAATGTTCTATAAAATAACTTGTTATTGAATTTTTTCTAGTACACTTAAATTATGGGCCTTTGACTCTTGGGATTTTCAATATATGTTCGGGAGAATGGATGAAAGATTTTTTAGACGACTTTAGAAGGGGGCCAACTTTTGAATGGTCCTTATATTGAGATCATGGAAAAGTGATGTTTCTATACAGAATCATGGGAAGAGTTCTTTATGTTTATTCAATAGTAGAGACACATGCCATTGTTATGAATGTTTTGGATCACAGTAGAATGAATATGTTAAGGAGAACACCTTTTGGATGGTGCTTCTCCTGCTCAAATTCAATCGATGGTGGTGGCCACACACTCTTATATTATGTGTGAGTGGACAGGATGATGGTAATGTTGATTTGGTTATTATGAGATATGTAATTTACACTGACATTACACCATTGTGGTTTACTTGAAGGTCTAAAACACACCACTCACTTCCCCTAGTAGGTAATTTTTTTACTCCTGATGCATAAATTAGATACAATAGGAAAACATGAGTAAAGATCGATCAAGTAGAGTATAGTACTCATAATTCCTTACCCATTTAATCATTGCAGGTTTACCCACCACATGAAAAACCTTATTATGTATAGGGTAGGAAGTATTATCGATAGGTTGTGGTTTCTAAAACTCAAGAAGGTTTTACATTTGGGAAAGGAGATAATAGGGAAGGGTTGATTGAATGGTTAATACTATCCATGAAACCCTTGGAATTTTATAAAATATCTCTCTTTAAAATATTTTAATTAATTTGATAGCTTTCATAACATGCAAGAACCAGCTTAAGTGAACTGTTATATAATTTTAAAATATTATTATTTGACATTCATATCATAGCCGATATATTAGAGGGTATGAATAGTACTAAATATATTATAAATAATATATGGTTATATATGAATTAAATTAATTAATTGGTGATCAATTAATTTTTTAAAAAAATTATAAATAAAAATATATAAAAATAAGAAAATCCACAAAATTTGTTTTATTAATGATATGTATTTGTAAATTAATAAATTATATTAGTCACTAATATTTAATTATTTAATGAGATTTATATATTATATATTTAATGAAATGTTTTATCATGAATTTTATAATTTTCTATGCTTTAGATAAGAATAAATCAAGCCTTATGCTTAAAAATATATATTTTTTCTAAAACGATATTCTCATCGTGTTCTACACACTAATTGATAAAATAAATTTTCAGAACATATAAAAATTGAATCTTAACAAATGAATTCCATATTTGGAATCAATATGTATATATTTGAATATGAGCATATTGTTTTCAGTCAGTACAAATAGTAATTGTGGTAAAATTTATCCCCTTAGTAAAATGTAATTAAGGTCAGTCTTGTATAAAATCATGTCATGAGGCCATAATTTTTTATCCTAATTGTTATTGGGTGAATATTATTATACACTCATTACCTTAGGATATAAATTTATTTTTTAATGGATACATTTCCATGAAAATAACCTATATATTATTTAAATCAATGAATTACGTGTCAACATAGTATAAAAATAAAGTCATGAATGAATTTTACTATATATTTTCTCTTAATAATATTATTTTTATTATTTAAATTTATTTATAATTTTTAGTAACTATATAATTACCTTAAATTCTTATGCAATAGTGACATAAATTTTTTTAATTAATAAAAAAATATAATAATTGATTTTAAAAATATTAAAAGTAATATAATTTGAATGAGTTATAGTGTTAAACAAATTTTACAGATTAATATGACATATTATTAAATTTTTATTGTATTATTTTCCAATTTCTTTTAACCTGAATTACATGAATAGTTTCATAATTGTCATAAATTATATTTTAGAAAAACAATAATTTATGACATTATTTAAAGATTATAAAAATATTTAAAAAGTATAGGGATGATAATATACGGTCTATAATATCATACCTTGTCCATTGTTTTTCTAATTTTCACCTTATATGTAATATTTTAACCCCTTTTGTGTGAAAACTATGTTACTTTGGTTAATGTTAAAATAGGTTAACTAAGGGGGAAAACCAAAATATAATGTTTAAAACACCACATAAACCTATAAATTTTTTATATTTTGATGGTGTTTCAACTATATACTATCTTAAATTTTAATAAGTACCCTTTTTGAGGCATTAGGTCTAGATAATGATTTTATTATATTATTGAATTCAAAAAATTCAATTGTACCTCTCCTCTCACTTATACTAGAGAACCCATACTTTCTTTTCATCACACCACTTTGAGAATTATATATTGAAAAAACTAATCCTAATTATCTTATAAACTAATCTATAATCATTTTATAATATGTTGGTATTATCAAAATAACAACCAGGGATGTATAAGAGGAGATATAAATGAGTTGTTTCAATGAAGAGGTAATAGTCTTAACTGATAGCAATATTTTTAATTCTTATTTCAACAATAATAAATATATTATACTATTTATTAAATAATAAAATTAGTATAAAAAATATATATAAATATTATTATCATTATGAATCATCCTTTAATCAAACTCTTTCCATCAAATGAGATGTTAAAATATCACTCATGTGTATGTATAGATTATCATCTCCATGTAGAGATATAATTTATTTTCCATCATTATATTTTATAGATGAGTGTTGTGATGTGGTTAATATTTATATATTATAACTATGAAATAATTAATATTATATAATGATAATACCTTATCTACAATCTTTCATTTCAAGCTCTTGGAAAATGATAACATCGCTCATGTGTATATGTGGACTACTACCTACCTGAAAGGATGTGGTTTTCTTCATCCCCAATTTACATGGACGGTAATAAGTATAGATCTAATGAATATATAAGATATGATAATTATTATTTAAACATGGATTATTATTTTCATTTATTTTGTTCCATGTGAAAAAATGTGAAAACAAAGCTCATGCATACGTAAGACCAATCGTCTCCATGAATGGTGTAAATCATTTTTCTATCACTAAATATTAAGGATAAATATAAATATATATAATGAATTTATATAATTATTAAAATTATTCATGTTATGTAACATTGATCAAATTTTGAGGACTAGAACCACTGAACTAAAATTCTTAAGAATGAATGAAATAGTTAACACCTAGAAACAATGGTTTTAATAAGGGATTATTAATAAAAGGGTGTTGAAATGTATAAATGGGATCATATATAATATTATATTTAAAAAAGACACTTTTATATATGTATCTAAAATTTAAATTTAATATACAGGAGTCTACAGATATTTATATGCAATTCAATCTTGAGGTAAGTGTTTATCATCTCAAATTATCTTCTTTGAGACATAAGTTATGTCATACTCCTATCTAATTTTATTAGTATATATACTACTACATAAATTGTTATATAATTTTATTATATTTTTCATGAAAATTAATGTTTCATTTTATGTTACTATTTAATGGGATGTACAACTCAAACAATACCAACGCGATAATGATTTTATATCACAATTTCATTGTTTTTAGGGATTTTTTATGATTAAGATTACACTGATTAAATATTATTATGTATCTCACAAGAAACTAATGAATTTTATTATAATATATTTATTTCATTGAAATATTTTTTTTTATTTCATTTTACTCACCTCAAGTACTCAAGAGGTTAAAAATATTGTTTTATGGAAAATCACATTCATTTCTCACTTCTATCGAAAAACCGTTTTATTCCATATAAAAATTTCCTAAAACTGTTTTGAAAAAGGTTTTTACTATCATACCATAGTATTTACTATAATTTTAAGCCTTTTTTAAATATTTAAAAAATGATTTAAAACAAATATTCTTATCATTTTCCAAACAAGGTAATTTTTTTCTTTTTACAAAGTACTAAAATGAATGATTTCTAAATTATAAGACACTAATATAATTTCCTACCATTATTAACACGAAATTTTTTAAATATTGTTTACTACTTTTTAGGATTATTTTCAATGAATAGGTTTTACTTTATATTTGGGAATTTTTTCAATTTTAAAAAAGTGATTTCATGAAAAAAGGTTGTTCTCCTTAAGAAGTGTTCCAAATTCTTTTTGAGGAAATTTTTCATGTAAGATGTAATACATTTATGTTACATATATTTTAATGGGGATAAGATCCAATGATACCATCCTTATTCGTTGTCTTGATGGTTTATGATTATGACTAAAATATTATTATGAAACCCATTATATTTCTGTCAGTTATTCTAGGATGAAATGTATATGAAATCTATTTCTTTTCTTTGTGGTAATATATGATGAAATATTTATGAAACCTATTTACATTTCACGAGCTATGATATAATGAATGATAAATTATCTTGTAGAAAAATATAGATGATTTTCATGATATAATGGGTGGGCCCATAGCTATATAACTCTCTAATACACTAGGTAAATATTGTGATCTATGGTGATGAAAAAGAATGGAATGGGGAGTGAACCGAACTTAGTAATGGATTTTGTCTACTTCTATAGTCTTGGGAGTGATCCTTGACTACTGTGATGATTTTGGGAGTAAACACAATCCACTATGATAGTTTTGGAATCAATTCTTGACTACTATCAATATGATTTTTTATTCATATGTTTTCCCCCCAAAAATATGTCTTATTCTATTGTTATGTTATCATGGATAATGTTATTTGATTTTTTTGGGATTCACGACTTATAAACTGCCAATATTTACCCCAAGACATAAGATTATTACCTTTTATATATAGGTCCTAGTTTTAAGTTGATATACTAATGTTCATATATCTTTAACCTCATGATATGTTGATATCTCTATTGTTTACCCTTACTTGGAATTTATGCACACCCTTTATTATGTTTCATTTTTCCCAGGATGTGTAGAAAGGTATTATGGATGAAATTTCTAATAAGGGTTATAGTTATGAATAACTAACTGGGATAAGATGTATATATCTTATAAACCAATTATTTATATATCCATATTTCCAAAGAAACTTGACATACATGATTATGGAATGTATCATTATTTTATGTAATGAATATTCATCTAATAATATGTAATAATCAATAGTGATATTTATGGGTCACTATAGTTGGTATTAGATAATGGTTTATTTACACATTGGAAACAAGGATGAGGAAACTATAGTGAGAGACCTAGGTGTAAGTATAGTATAACATCCTAATGTTTCTGTAGTGACCATCAATGACCTAGGTTAATCCTAAGGTGTCGTATATTGAAAATAATTTTCCTTAATTTAGACATATAATAAATGAAAATTTCTAAATTATTTATTTATATTTTATTATAAATATTTATCACACCATATTTTTGGTTGTAGTCAATGGATGGAACCTGATGAAATTTTGTTACATTTGAAAGTGAAAATAAATGAAATGATTTAAATTTTATTTAACCAATTATTTGCGAGATAGAATGTAGATTCTCATTGCTAAGCTCACCAAATTTCTCAAGCTATGAATCATGCTGAACAAATTAATTGGAAAGAGAGGGAACAATATTCCGTGGAGTTCTTCATGAGGAAACAACCACCTTATTTTTTTGGGTATTCTGGTCAACCAGTTTCTGAGCATTGGATCAGTACCATTTTAAAGTTATTATTTGTTTTCTAGTATTTGAAACAAGAAAAATTTATTTTTTATGGTTATCATTTGGAAGGAGAAGTTGATCAATGGTTGAATCTTATCTAGAATATAAGAAATTAGGAATAAATTTAATCCATGGAGTGGGACGAGTTTAAGTGATTATTTTCCTTAAGTACATTCCTCATATTATTCATACAAAAAATTGAATGAATACTATGAGATACAAAAAATGGATGATGAATCCATTGGTACATATAGGGATAAATTTATGATTATTTCAATGTATAATTTTATTATTTCCATCCAACCTAAAATTAATTTTGATTGATTCTATAGAGTCTTAAAACCATGTATCCAAAGAGATTTTTCCATAAAATACTTTAATATATATGAAGAAATTGTTGGATTTTCTATCAAGGTAGAAATTGATGTCAGAGTTACCAATACATTCCATAGTTTTGATAAGAAAATAAAGATGTACTTATAAAAGTCATGAAGATACGAAAATTAAATTTCCTTTCTAATAAATTAATAAAAGAAAACATAGTGTAAATTGTTTCAAGGGGACTGGTAAATATTTCTATTGTACAAAGGAAAGTAATTAGGAAATCCAATACTAAATGGATTTTAAGAGAACAATCAATGAAAGGAATAATATAGAACAACCAAAAACTACACCACCAACACTTCATTTATTCAAATGAATGTAGTGTGAGGATTATGTTAACAAGTGTTAAAACATGAAGGCTAACAATATTGATATACATTATCAACCTATTAATCCCAGATACAAAGGTAAATCTCATGCTATAACTATTGCTGATGTGGATTAAATAAATGTAGTGGTGAAAGGAACACTAAATATCCTCTCTAGTTATGCTATTACTTTATTTTATTCTAGATCTTAAAACTATTTTATATCAGAAAATTTTATATGGGTATTATCGTACCACCAAAATGATTAGATGTTGATATAGAAACAACAAATCATAATGGTATGATGAACACATTAAAAGTATATTATTCTTCATTGGTTGAATTTTTATGGAATGTGCCTCATGAAAAGCTCATTATTATTACTATGGTTGAATTTAGATTAATTTTGGGAATGGATTGAATTTCTTTACATAAATCCATCATTAATTTTCAAGGAAGGGAAGTTATGTTGGATATTACAGACTATGATTGTCTATCAATGTGATGAAAAATATAAACATCTAATAGAAATTAAATTGATTATATTGGTCATGAATCCCATTCAAAATTAATGTTTATATTATGATTTTAGGAAAAATTCATGATAAAATATATTTATTTTTTATAGGAGTTTGTTTATGTGTTTCTGAAAGAGATTCATATTCTAACACTGAAGTGTGATGTTAAGTTTTAAATATAAATCATACATGGTGATACTCCTATTTCAGACAATCTATATAGAATGACCATGATTGAGTTGTATGAATTGAAGAAGACAATCTTAGAGAATCTTGACAATGGATTCATTCAACCATGTTCATGAACTTGGGTGGATCCATTTCTTTTTTTAAGAATAAATATTCGTTAATGTGATGTTGGATTGATTATCATGAACATAGAATGATCACTATCGAGAATAAGTATATGCTACTCCACGTTAATGAATTTATTGATCAAATGTGTAGAGATCTATAGTTTTATATTATTTACCATTATTATGGATATGATTAATTGATTTTTATGAAATAGGATATATCCAAGAAAACCTTATATATAAGGTATGAACAATATTAATTTATAGTGATTCCATTTGGTCTTACTAATTCTCCCACTAAATTTATGGATTTAATGAATGGAGTCTTTAGAGATTAACATGATCATTTTATGATATTATTTGTTGATGATATTCTTATATAATAAAAGATAATGTATGAACATGAAGATAATTTGAGGATTCTTATAAGAATTGTGATGAAGGATTATCTGCTTGTAAAATTAATCAAGAGTGAATTGTGGATAAAAAAATTTCAATTTTTTGTTCATATAATCGAAATCAAGGGTATATCGTTGGATCCATCAATGAATGATATTATTGAATGTCATACTATTAAAACCAATATAACTAAGATCTATAGTTTTCTTAGTTTGGATGGATATTGGTTACATTTGTTTGGAAAAATATTCAGGATTGTCTAATCAAATCAGTTGGTTAGATTGGAAGGTTGATAATTTCTTTTGAATGGATGAATGTGAAGAAACATTCAAGGAAATAAATATAAGGTCAGTTTGTGCACCTATCATTACATTACCATATAAGAGATAATGGTTTGTGATTTATTATGATTCATTGATGAAGGGAATGATATCAAACCTCATGTAGAATGATATAGTTGTAGCTTATTCCTCACACAAAAAGAAGGTTCATGTGAAAAATTTGAAAACATATTATTTTTAGGTAGCTACCATAATTTTTGAAGTAAATATATTGTTGAATTATCTTTAAAGATAAATATGTGACATATAACATGATCATAAAATTTAAGAGTATAAATTAAATTAGACAGAGTTTAATATGTTATTGGGAGGATGGTTTGAGTTGATTAATGATTACGACCACTCAATAAATTACCAACCTAGGAAATAAAAGAAGGTTTTATATTCTAGGATTTGAATAAATCTCACTTCGTTATCTACAATGCAGATAAAAAAATCCAAAATCTATATATTTTTATAGAATGGATCTTGAAATCTTAAATGAAGGGGACACTATTATCTTTCTCAAATGAGTGTTCAACCATCAAACCATGCGAAGATTGAAATAGTGTAGAATGTAGATACAGAGCTATAAAAGAAGTTGAGAAATTCCCTTTAGTTTAACCTTAATTGTGGTGGAATGAAAAGGTTTGGGAACTATATATGGGTTCCATTAATACCAATTTTTAGGAAGGATTTATTGGATGAGGATCATTTTTCATCATTATTTATTCATCCTAGAAGTAAAAAAGATGTTTAAATACCTAAAGGAGTATTTATGATGGGACAACATGAAGAGAGATATTGAAGAATATATGTATATTATTTATTGGTATATTATAATGTTAGGTCTAAGAAATAAAAGTGTTAGGGGATTCTAAAACCTTTAACCGTACCAATATGAAAATGGGAAAACATCACCATAGATTTTATTATTGGACTCCCAAAACATCTAAAGCCCATAATGTTATTTGGGTTGTAGTTGATAACCTTATGATGTGAGTACACTTAATTAAAATTAGATAATGTTTATATCATGATCATATTTGAAGGATATAGATATGAAAATTGGAAGGGTTTCATATACTACCACATTCTTTTATATCTAATCAAGATCCAAGGATTACCTTGAAATTTAGAGATGTCTTCTGCAGGCTCAAGATACAAAGTTACATTTCAAACATGCTTATCATCCTCGGACAGATAGTATGTCTGAGATAACCATTAAAAACCTATAGGATATGTTGAGATATTCTTATATTTATTTCAAATATACTTGATATAAACATCTTCATATAGTCAAGTTTTTATACATTAATATATTTCAGTCGAGCATTCTGATGGTTCCTTAGAAAGTCATATATGAAAATAAGTATAGAAATAAAAAATGATGGAATGATGATAGAGAAAGAAAGAAGTTTGGACATGATCTAGATATGGAAATAGTGAATAAAGGAAAATCTATTCTGTAACACATCATAGAATACCAGAGTTGATAAAAAAAGTAATGCTGACAATCATTAGATGAATATAGAATTCATTGTTGGTGAGAAGGTGTTCGTGTATGTTTATCTATGGAATAATTTTATTAGAATCACAAAATAATTAAATACAAGCCCGAGGTATATTCTTAATTTCAATATTATTAATCATGTAGGGATGGTAGACAATCTCTTGGTGCTTCCATCTAACATATCTCAAGTTCACGATGAGTTTCACATATCTCTCCTGAGGAAGTATAATCTGAATCAATCCAGTGAACTAAAATAAGAGGTCACGATATCATAGAATTATAATTTCTATGAAGAAAAAATAGTATAAGTATATGATCATAGAGATTATGTGACAATGAATAAGACTACTCACTTGGTTAAGATCCTCTAGGTGAAATAGAATTTTGAATAAGATACTTGGGAACATGAGGATGTAATGAAAGAGGTATATCATAATTGTTTTTGTCACATAATAAAATTTCAAGGGTGAAACTAATTTTAAGTGGGGTATATTTTAATACTGTTATATTTTAGAAAATATTTCTCTTTAATAAAATTTTAATTTCTTCGAATGAATGTGTGCTATGCAATTCTGAGTTTAAACAAAGTGTTCCATACTATTAAAATATTATTTTGTGACACTTATCTCCTAATATTTGGATTGGTGAGTATGAATATGAATAAATCAATTTTTAAAAAATTTCTTTTTATATATCTATAAAATGAATTCACTCGTCATAAATTAATTTTAAAGAAAAATAAAAATTATCTAAAAAAGGGTTGAAAAACTATTTTTATGTGTGTAATGTAATTTTATATTAATTAATTAAATTTATCACTAATGATGCATTATTTTAATGAAATATATTTATATATATTATATTCAATAATTTTTTTAATATTCATTTTATATTTTTCTAGGCATGGGATAAGAATAAATTATGTTTTATGGTTAAAACTATATTTTTTCAAAAAAGTGGTTTTCATCGCATTTTGCGTCCTTATTTAAAACTATAATTTCTTCCAATTATATAAATTAATTCTTTAAAAAAATTATTCTATATTTGGAATTGTTTAATCTAGATTTTGAAAATAATACGTTTTTATTTTTTTCCAACATGAATTTTTACCGTGGTAAAATTTATTACCTCAGTAAAGGTTAAATTGGGTTAATCTATGTTAAAAATTTGATAACGCCACACTTTTTCATCCTAATTATTTTTTGAATAATGTAATTAAACTATTATCACATTAGGCTTTAAATATATTTGTTTAATGGAAGCTATTTTTTTGGAAAATGATATGTATAATAATAAATGTAAATAATGTTTGAAAATGTCACTCTCTTAGTTTTTAATATGTCTTAAGTGTACAAATAAGGGAAAAATAATGTGATGAATGAATATAAATATCTATTATAATATTAATGAGTTTATTTTAATTATTTATATTATTTTATTATTTTTATTAATTATATAAGTTACAGAAATTCTTATGCAATGCCGACAAAATATGTATTCAATTAATTAAAGAAATTTAATAAATGATTTTACAAATATTAAAAGTAAAATAATTTCATTGATTTATTGTGTTCTATGAAATTTATAGATGAATATTACATATATTATTTATTTTAAAAGATTATATTAAAATTCTAACTTTCTATTAATGTATCTAAATTTAAATTAAATGAATAGTGTCAATGTTTACATTAAGGATATTTTATCAAAAGAATATTTGAATTAATTATTTAAAAATAATGAAAATTTTGAAAGAGTAAAAGGTTGATAATATATTATAAATGATATCATCATTTGACCATTTATGATCCACTTTTATCCCTATGGATGTCTTGGTCTTCCCAAAGTGACCACCCCTTGGACCTTAAGAAGATATCTAAAGAGTTGTTTCAAAGAAGAGGCGATCATATTAACCGAACACACTCATTTAAATTATTCATTTACCTCCAAATATTCTGTTATATTATTCATAAAATAATAACTTCAGTGTATTAAATATAATTAAATATTATTATTATTATTAATCCACCTTTAATCACCATGTTTCCATCAAATGGGATGTGAATGTATCTCTCGTGAATACGTATGGCTTACTATCTCTACATAGCGATATAATTCATTTTCTATTTCCCTATATTATGGGTTTATATTATGATTGGTTTAAATATTAAATATGATATTATGAGATAATTATTCTATTTTAATTATAACATCATATATTCCTTTTAACCGTCCATTTTTTTTGAAATAATAACG
Source organism: Viscum album (assembly GCA_963277665.1). Lineage (NCBI taxonomy): Eukaryota > Viridiplantae > Streptophyta > Magnoliopsida > Santalales > Viscaceae > Viscum > Viscum album. The sequence continues at coordinate 1,376,544,606 of OY728138.1, read as the reverse complement.
TCGCTTGTGCGTATATGTGGACAACCACCTCCACGAATCGATGCAATTATGTTTTCATTTCCAATTTAATTAGATTGTAATAATATCGAATTTCATTAAAATATATTCCATATATTATAATATAATTATTAAATAATGGTGAGTTATTATTTTAATTTCTTTATTTCCATCCATCAAAAAGTGAAAATTACATTCATGCATACATATGACATACCTTCACCATGAACAGTCTAATTCAATTTTATTTCTATAAATGTTATGGATGAATATCTCTATCAATATATATAATGATTATATATTATATTTTTATCATTATTAACATTATGGATAGGGTGGAGCCATGATCAATTTAAAAGTATTAGAACCACCGAACATAATTTATTATGATATAATGAAATAGTCAATACCCACAAATGTCAATTTTAATATACTATTATTAATAAAATGAAGTTGAAATATTAAAATGGGATTATATTTGATAATATAATATTTTAAATAAATATATTATATAAGTTTAATAAATTAAATTTTATTATATAAGAGGCTAGAGCACTTTTGAGGAAAGTCAAACTTGAGGTAAGGGTTTGTCAGCTCAAATTATATTCATTGAGACATGTACTATTTCATGAAGTTATATTCATTTAAAAATTGTATATAATATCCTTTTAAATTATTTATTTGTATTATCCTTATTTTCATGATTATAATTTTTCATTTCTTGTTATTATTTCATGGTACTTTGGATTCAAATAACACCGATGTGGAAACAGTTTTATGTTACAATCTCATTGTTTTTTATGGATTGTTAATGATTAAGATTATGATGATAAAATATATTTATATAACTATATAAAAACTCCAGAATTTTATTATAATATAGTTATTTCATTAAAATAAATGTTCTATATTCATTTCATTCACCTTAAAAACTCAAGAGACTGAAAATATGTTTTTATGGAAAATCAAATTTATTTCTCTCTACTGTTGAAAAACCTTCTTCTTTAATATGTATATTTTATCAAAATGTTTTACTATTTTAGAATGGTTTTATAAAATATATTTTACCCAATTTTTAATTTTTTGTAAAACATTTTAAATGGAATCTTCTTGTCAATTTATGAACAAGGTACATTTTTGACCTTTTACAGAAGTATGAACAAAATTTTTTTTAACTTATATGGGGAAAAAAAATTATTTCCTTCTTGAACACTGAATGTTTTGAAACTACAGTTAAAATTTTTCATTTTTAATTCGAAAGAGTTTTTCCCTATTATTTTATTGAATATTATATTTCAAATAGTAGATTTCAAGTATAAATTTGTATTTTCCTCGAGAAAAGTTCCAACTAAACTTTTAAAGACAATTTTTTTTATCTAAGATGAAATCCTTTGATGTTAATAATTTTTACTACATATATGTTATATTGATTCCATCCTTATTATCTCTATGTATGGATTATGATTAAGATGATACTATGTTTATGAAACCTATCCATTTTTCACTTGTTATGATGTGATGGAATGTTTATGAAACCCATTAGTTGATCTCTAATGAAATTATTATGAAACCAATTTAATTTTCATGGGTTATGATATGATTAATATTATATATTATTCTATGAGACATATGTATTATTTTAATTATGTGATGGCTAGGGAAAAAATTATACAGCCATCCAGTTCATTGGGTAAAGATTAATATCTAATGAGATGAATAAGACCAGAATGGAGAGTGATCAATGTTCAATAAAGAATCAGTATAATATGATAGTTTTGGGAGTGAAAATGTACTACCATGATGGTTGGGGAGTGAACCAAATCCATTATGGTAGTCTTGTAAGTGATTCTTGGCTTCCATAGATACGATTTTCTATGCTTAATTTTATAACACAAAATTATGTCGTATTCCAATGTTATTATCTCATGGCTCATGTTCTATGAAAATTTAGTTATTGGTTTATTATGAACTTGAAATATTTGTTCCATGAATAATTATTATTATCTTTGATATATAAGGAATGGTTTTCAAATTTTATTCTCACATTCTTATACCCTAATTATAATGTTATATTTATATCTCTAGTATTTACCCTTACTCTACTTTTGTTCTCACCATTTCATAAGTTTATTCTTACTGATGTTATGAAGAAATGTATTAACTATTATAAGATTAATAATGGTGATAGTTATGAAGAACTAATTGGAATAAAATGTAAATATCTTATGAACTAGTTGTTTATATATCCATGCTTCTAAAGACACAAGCCATATATGATTTTTCTATGGATTGTAAGGTTATGTAATGAATATTCATCTAATAATACGTAATATTTATGTATAAAAAGTATGTGTCACTAATGTAAATTTTGTATTGTGGTAGATTGGGTCCCTCGAAAAGTAGTGGTGTGGTATTGAGAAGTTTGTGTGGTAAGTTCTATGTTTGATATTTTCATCGGTTGCTTTAATTATAGAGAAAAAAACCACAAACAAGTTATATCTGAAAATTTTTATGGTTCTACTAGGGATTGAGATATTGATTGTGGATTGCCATTATTTATTATATAGATATTTTGGAAGAAGGATCTTGTTTCCCTTGTTTTATAAGTCTGATACCATCATGAATATGATAGGTTATTGGGTGGTCGAAAAGAAGCAGATGTAAATTCTGTAGAGCTTCTGGTTTTATAGATTCTTAAGTGATGATAGGTAATTTGGTTAATTAATCATTGTTTGGCAGTAAAATAGTTCATCATCTTTTATTTTATAACTTTAGATAATTGTCTTTAAAGGTAGGGAGTGAAACAATCCCACTATATTTGACCATATCACCAAAACTATTTTGGTGAAGTGTCTTGTAATACTTTCCTTGGATAGATTCATATTTTTTGTTTGTTTTTATTTTTGGATGTTATAGAGACTATATCATTAGGAACGAACCTGTTTTTTCCTTATGTGGTAGTTTTGTACCATTTTTTATTAGTTATAAATCCTTCAAGAACAAAAGGAATATGTACGATGGTTTGGAACATTTTCATTGAAATGTTTTTAAGATCTATTATAGAGATTCACTGGTGGATTTTATTTTTGAGGATGAAATGTATTAAAAATGGGGAGGATGAATCTAACAATTTTTTTTACAATGCAGACTTATCTCAATAAGGTGTTTTCTGAGACCCAAGACCATTATTGGGGTAAAATAGTAAATATAACCTAGTAGATGACTATAAAATAGTTATTTGTTGTTTCTATTGAATCCATGGTATTGTGATTTCCCCTATTCCGAGTCGGTGAAAGATTGTGCACATGAAAAAGGTTTGAGAAAAAATACATGTTTCATGAAAATTATATTATTAATTTGTGCTCAAATTATTATGACAATATTTTTACGTATCCCAAATGGAGTCTTAAATGGGGAAATTGAGATCTCAATTATAGATATAATTTAGGGTTTACCCTAGGAGTGATGTTTTTTCATTAATACTAGGTCTCTTTGGTGTTTTTCATCACTAGTGGATTAATTAATTAATTATTTAATTAAATTGATGAACTGATTTATTTATGTGAAACTATAGAAAATTTACTATATATAATCCCCATTATGGGACCATCTTGGGGTCATCCACTGTCACCTTTGGAAAACCCTATGGTGAGGGAGAAAACTCATGTCATGGTGGTGAATCCCTTGAAATCAAAGGATCAAACCATATTACAAGGGAAATTGATGGAAGAAACCTTGCTTTTGAAAAGGATAAATGAACGACCATTTTTCTAGGATTTATGGATTTTATTTGATCATCTTACTGTATTATTCATATTATTCTTCATATTATTTTTTATTAATTATTTATTATTGTTGTGGATATCACCAATGATATTGATTATTTTTTACTATCCATTTTATTCCCCTCTTTTATGCATTATTATTTTTAAAATATTGATTTGATAAATGATGATTGAATATTATTGTAGGATTCAATATCACCAAATTGATTTTTTTATTAGTGTGTATTCATTGATTGGACCACTAAACCAAAATTTATGTTTAGTAGTGGTTTTTTAGTGGTGGTTTACTAAATCGTTGATATTTTTTTTAAATAATATAGTGGTTATTTATTAAAAACCACTACTAAAACAATTATTTTTTTTCAACATCCTAACACTTCTCCCCTGTAATCCACATTCACCCGACCCCCATGACCCCCAACCCCTGAAACCCTACTATCACTAGGCCTCACCGGCTGTCCCAATTATCGTCGCCCCTTGTCGCACATCACCGCCAGTCCCAAGCCTTGTCATCGGTATTGTATCGATGTTTCTTGATGGTTTGGTATTTTTTTTGGATTTTAGAGACATTTATTAGAAGTTTATGGTAAAATTAGGGATATTTATTAGTGTGATAGTTTTTTATGTTGATGTTTTTGTGTTTTTAATGATTTGGGGTAGATTTTGGAGCTTTGAATTAGACATGGTAAGGATGAATTTGGATATGGTTCGAGGTGTGTTTAAAATTATGTATAAGTTATATGAAATTGGTTTAATTATTTGGGTTATAGAGATGGTTAGTTTTAGGGATTTGAGGTGAGTTTCAAATATTATTATTATTGATATACTAGATTCCACAGTTCAGTTATTTCCAATATAGTGGTAATGAGTCTTTAGATAGATGTTTCTTAAGACTTATCTATATTGAAAAGTGATACTTTTGGGAGTATATAATGTTTTACCTGATTAATTTGATTACGGTTTCATTAAGTTCTTATGATGGAACTTTAATGGATTTTTTTTTGATAGTTTCAATTTTTTATACTAATTGAGGGGTATTTTATTGATAATGGAGTCAAAATTGATTTTGGTTACCGAGTTTACATTATATGATATTTTGTAATGAGTTTTGTGGTTTGGTGTGTGAATTGGGGATTTAGGGTACCAAAAACTAGTTTCCACATATATTTTACATTTACATGTGACACTAGGTACTTGGTGATAGTTAAATAGTTAACGTTGGACTGGTATGTGTCTCGGGAATCCTAATAGTGAAACCAGGGACCCCATGTTGATCATCCCCCCTTTCTCCCTAAATCCCACTCTTATCTATCCATATAAGAGACTTCTTTGCAATGTGGTATGGTGCATGATGAAATATCTTTTATATGTTTATATGATTGATGGATGTTGTGTAATTCAGGTGGTCTCTTTGGAGATTTTACCATTAATGGTGGTAATTGAGTTTGAGTTAGAGTGTGTTGTTCACAGAAAAATGGTTGGTTGGAATGAGACATGATTTTGGATGATGTGTGATATAGTTGTGTGATGATCATTGTTGTGGTGATGATGTTTGACACTGAAGCATGGATTTGGTATGTGAAATATATATGGAGTTTTGTAATATCATAGTGGTTTCGTAATAGTTATAGATTGATTGAAAAGTCTCATTCTCAAATTAAATAAACATCACATGTATTAAGTTTATTGCTAATGGAAATAAATGGATGATTGAATAAATTATACTATGCATGCTAAAGGTGAATTACGTTTTCCTCTGGAGCATGTTTATTTTATTGATATGAAAAAATTATAATAATATATTGTTTTGATATTAAACATGTTAAATCATTTAATATAAGGAATGTTTTTTGTTTTGATATAAATCATTTCTATTGTTATGATTTAGAGAATATTTAGTGTTTAAATATGGAACACTTTGTCTTTCTCAATCATTAATTAATTACATTGTTATTAACATAGGTTTCCTAAATTTAAATTTCACATGTATAACCTTTATATTGTTATGAATATCATATGAAACATTTGGGAATTATATTATAGGTTACATCTTGAACTGTGTCTAATAGAATCCATGTTGGGTCATAAGGTGCCAACCAGGTTACCCCAGCACTTAACCTCACCAATTTTAATCAATTTCAGTGAAACATCTATTGTAAACACAAGTAATTAGAGTTACACTAGAGAATGAAATTTCAATATCTAGTAATAACTATAATAAAAATCACAATGGAAGGTCATCAAAACAACCAGTTCTTATCATATAAAAAATATATCACATATAATAGGATATTTAAGGATAGAATATCAATATCCAAACACTCTCACATGTTGAATTTTTTGAATTATATGTTCTGAATTTAATTTTATCTGATTAAATTATAGTAAATCCCAGGGGGAAGCAATATAAAATTGCATTGACCATACCAACAGATGATTATCCATCTGTATCCCTCCCTACAGTATATGGGACACCATATGTTTTCCCCTATACCATATTTCACACCATCCATGAGCATCCCATCAGCAGCTTAGTTGACGCCTTCCCATTCAGCAGCCTCAGTAGTGAGGGAGAAAGGTGCCATTCCTAGATATTCAGGAATATAGGGATTGGATATCCACTTTTCAAAAAGCGTTGGTCTATTTATAACCAAAGACGACCAGATTTTCCCCTGATGATATTTCATCGATGATGGGTGGTGAGCAGGTAGACCACAAAACTTCAAACTCATTTAGTTTGCAAATATTTATTGTTTTTATGTTTAAATATAAATATACAACATTATTTAATTTTTAATATAATTTTATTATAGGTTCCAGTGGCAGGATGTAGTGATGCAGGTGGAGAGGATGACAAGAAGTGTTCATCAATAGATAGTGATTAGTTTTCTTGTTGATATGCTGAATAAATTTGTAAACATAGGGTTTGTTCATGTATCATGTATCACGTATCATGTATCACGTATCTTGTATCATGTATCCTGTATCATGTATCATGTATCATGTATCATGTGTGGAATAGAGTGGACACCTAACATTTTCATGAACTAAATTTTTTGTGATTCCACATGTTTGATAAAGGAATTGGAATTTGATATGGCTTTGAGATTTAGTAAGGCAGTGATTCTAGAATTGGTAATGTATGAAGTTTTTGGAGTATGATGTAATCCATCTTCCATATGTAAGATGGATATATTTAATATTTTCATTTGAGATATGTTAGGATGTGTATATTATTATTATGGACTAACTATTATGTTGTTTATTTGATTCATTTTATTAATGTTGGAGACACGAACCCTAGAGTTGGGTCATTCAAGGATGGGGCCCACAAATGTTGGGTCTACCCTTGACCACATTCAAAACATTATAATGATCACTTCTCACAAGATATCATTTAAGGTGTGTGCCCTAGATGGTGGGCGGGCCTTTTTTGGCCACAAGCCATCACTATATGGGAGAATAATAGTTTGGGGATGATGAAGATCCAAATTGGGAGGTAAACCACTATGTGCTTGAGAACATTGAGTGATACTATATATAAGAGAGATGATCATGTAATCATCCTATTATCAACTAGAATATATATATATATATATCCATAATAAATTTTAATCTTTAGTGTTCAATTCTTGAGTTGTGATTCTCCCACTATCACAATTTCCTATTTATGCAAGACCCCAATGTCCTAACAGTACTCCCAACACATTTAATATGTTTCTTAGGAGGATATTACCACTGGTCCATAGTTTGTTTGAAATGGCTGAAATCTGATTGACCAATCCCATACTGTTCAGAGTATATTTTCCTTTTGAAGCTATCAGAAACCATTTAAATGCACCTTTATCAACCCACCATGTTCTTAATGTGGTTCCTCTCTTACCACATAATAATTTTAGAAATTACTCATATTGAACTACTTTTGGTTGATCATTTTTTAGGGAAATTCAACTTTAATAGTTGAAATCTCTAAATCTACATTCTAACACCTTTTATCCATGGTACCCCAATATCACATTGAGCATGCTCAACACTTCTTGTAACCAACTTATGGTGACGTCTCTTGATCTTATGAAATATTACTTGTCTATGTCACCATTAAAAAAAACATTCTACTGCATTCCTGATAGAACCCAAATATATAATCAAAGGTTATTCCACGCCTAATTCCTATACATGATCTTCTACCAAGTATGTATTTGAACCAGTACATAGAACTCACCATAGAATTCAATAGTACACAGTTCTAGTTATCAAGAAACTCAAAAACTAAAACAAACACCCAACAACCGGTACAACACTCAAATGAGTGTTACACTCCATTATTTGACATTTACTATCCATATCTTATGTATTTCTATAATAAAATCCTTGTGTAAACCTCCAAAGGATTCCATCCATCCAAAAAAAGTCCATGGTATTAATTATTTATCTTGGTATATAGATGCTCTCCCAACTTACTTAGGTTGGATTCAATATATTCGGAATGATTGAATATTGAATAGAAGTAAACCAAGTTTCTAAACATTTACCATTCCTGGTCCACAAATAAAAACATCCTAATATCTTTGAAAAATTATATTGATAAGAAGATTTAGATATTTTGATACATGCCCCATCAAAAAATGTTATACTTTCCTTGAATCAACCCTTGATGCCACATCTCTTGATGATGTGATACTGGGTCCAAAATTGGGTCAACCACCTCAGCGCTCGCTAAAAACCTCATTGTACTTCTATGGTATATCTTCAAAGGGTTAGACCCCTAAAAGTTTACATCATATTTAACATGATTCATAGATGGAAGGTTAAACTCCCCTTAAAAATTTGATCACTAAAGCATCAATCAATTCACTCAGGTTATTTATCTTGAGCATGAATATATTATCCAAAATTAGTTTAAACTAAAAACCTTGTTTTAAAAGTCATATTCTTGTTTGAGATATGAAATATTGACTATACCAACTCATCAGATTCATGAAGTCATTCTGAAAATTTCGAGTTGGTCCATTACAGTTATGCCCCCTACATGAAAGGACATAGTTTCCAAAATAATCATCATTCTCCCAACCTTAGGATTTTTCTAGGAAAAATTTTATTGAAATAAAAACATTACATAGAACAGATTCTTCCACTATTGAATGTGGTTCCAAAACTATTATAACACGCTTATTTTAATTATCAATCTGAATTAAAAAAACATGATCCTCTTATAATTATTTAAGTATAGGTTTTCTGATAGACACTTACATGATGCTCTTACTGAGTCATGTTTAAGAACATCAACTGTATAAATTACAAAGTCCAAACTAAAACTAATTAGTAGTGTTGTCAGAACCAATTCTTTTTACAATGTTATCCTGAGTACTAGGATAAATCATCCTTATTAGGATGTCTTATTGATAAATATTATAATTTCACATTTTTTAGTTTTAAGGTTTACAACTTATATATTGGTTCTATACAGTTTAACCTCATAGATTTAGATATATAAAACATTTTTAGATGGTTGAGATGCTAGGTTTTATATTATTCAATATTATGTTCTCTATATATGGTTTTTTATAAAACATTGTTAGATTGATGACTACTGAACTTTGTTATATGGTTTTGATTATTCTATTATATATTCTCTACACATGGTTTTTCTTCTAGTGTACTGGTTATGGGGCTGTAAAATTACTTTCATTTTTTTTATTTGTAAATCTAAATTTAGAAGAGGATTAAAAAGCCACTATGGTTTTATATTATTTTATCAGTGGCAGTTAAAACAACCACTAAATAAATTCGTGTTATTGTTTGGAGGTGGTTATTGTGGTTTAGAGGTTGGTTTAATGTAAAAAAACTTAAAAAAATTATTGACGATTTAAACTGCCGCTAAATATTCCATTTTTTCACATGAGACTACTACTATAACCACTAAAACTACCATCTATGGCACTTCACAAAACCCACCGCTAAATTAATGAAACCACCACTTGTTGTATTCCGAAACCCAATTTAGTAGTGGTTTTATGAAAGTTTCATATAATTATTTGTCGGTGGATTAAATAATTTCTATGAGGGGATTTTCTTGTAGTGGATGATGAAGAACATGACAAAAATGGGCTGAGGAGAACGAATTAATATAATATATCCTTTACTTATTGTTTGTCTTTTCTATCTCTTATCTCTCTATATATTCTCATTTATCATTGATTCCCCTATAGATGATATCCATTGGGCATACTATTGTATGGTAGAGGTGAAAGGTGGATCGTCTGAGTAGAGGCAGTGCGATAGTTTGGAAACCATTTGATACACAAAGCCTCTTCCAAAATTTCAAAATTATATCTTCATACACAAAGTCACTCAATCTCCCTTCATTCAACACATTGATCTTCTTTTTAAACTCCTCATCACAGGTTTGAGAACTCATTATCCTTTTGAGTAAAGATGGTTTGGAAAACATTTGAAAAATTATTGATGTTTCACCTTCCATGGTAATTCCCATATCCATATTTACTACATCCAGGAAAATAGGATCCCTTTCAACTCTAATTTTGTTCAAAACTCCATGATCCTTTCTACCCAAAGCATCTTCCACCTTATTTTCTATCCCCGGGTGGTAGTGTATCCTGCAATCATAATCCTTGAGTAGTTCAGGACATCTCCTTTCACTCAGTTGAGTTCTTTCTATGAGAAAATATACTTCAAACTCTTGTGATCAGTATTAATCTCAGATTTTTCACTATAGAGATAGTGTCTCCAAATCTTCAAAGCAATGATTAATGATGCTAACAAAATATCATGAGTAGGATATTTTTGCTCATTAATTTTTATTTGTCGTGATGCATAGGCAATAAACCTATCATTCTACATTAAGATACAACCACGTAATTTCTTTGAAGCATCACTATAAATAACAAGCCCATCATTCTCCGATGGTAGAGTCAATATAAGAGAATTGACTAATATTCTATTCAGTTCTTCAAAACATTCTTTACACTCTTTTTTTCAAACAAATTTAACCCCTTTATGTGTGAACTTGGTTAATGGGTTATCCAATTAGGAACAATTATGGACCAAACACCGAAAATAACCTTCTAAATCAATAAAACGGCGTACCTCAGTTATACTCATCGTTGCTGGCCATTCTTGGATTGATATTGTCTTATAAGGATCAATGGAGATTCCATCCTTAGAGATGATATGTACAAGAAAAGAAATCTCTTGAATCCATAATTAACACTTTCTAAACTTCCCATATAATTCATTTCTTCTAAGAGTCTTTAGAATAATGCGCAAGTGATTTTCATGATCTTTGTATCTTTTGGAGTATACAAAGATATCATCAATATATACCACTAAAATGTCATCAAGATATTCTTTGAAACTCTATTCATTAGATCCATGAAGACAGAGGTTGAATTAGTCAATCCAAAAGGAATTTCTGTAAACTCATAATGCCCGTACCTGGTTCGAAATGCTGTTTTTGGAATGTATTCCTTCTTCACACACAACTGTTGATATCCAGATTGAATTTCAATCATTGAAAATTATTTATCTCAATGAAGTTGGTCAAATAAATAATCAATGTGAGGTAGTGGATACTTGTTCTTTATTGTTATAAAATTGATCTCACTGTAGTCAATGCACAACCTCATAGATCCATCTTTCTTCATAACAAAAAGGACATGGGATCCCCATGGAGAAACACTAGGGCGAATAAATCCCTTATCACTCAATTCATCTAGTTGTTTCTTTAGTTCCCATAATTCCACAGTGGCCATTTTATAAGGGGTCTTCTATATGGGCCTTGAACCCGGAATTAAATAAATGAAAAAATTAATTTCTTATTCTGGTGGATGTATAGGTAAATAAACTGGAAATACATCAAAATATTCATTCACAATAGGTACATCCTATATTTGGACATTATTTTCCTCACCCATAGTTATTTAATTCTCTTCCTCGACAATAATTGAATTTATTTGAGCTACTGGGGGTGGATCTAAATAAGAATTAGGTGGTGATGATTCTGCTCTAAAGATAAGGTTTTCTTTATCATCATCATCAAAAATAGTAACCCCCTTTTTCTTACAATAAATTTTTTCATCATGGTCTGAAATCCAATCCATACCAAGGAATATATCAAATTCAATCATGGGTATGACAAAGAGATCAGCAGATAAAGAACATTTATATGCTCTAATGGGAACTGACTCACATAACATTGTAGCAATGATAATTCCCTTATAAGTTTTGACTGAAAACTCCCTTATTAAATAAAATTGGAAATATCTAATTTTGTTAGAAAAGTGGGAAGATGTGAAACAATGCGATGATCCAGAATCAAATAAAGCATTGGCTAAACTTAAGGAAACCATTAAATTACCTTCCACCACGTCTTTCGGGGCTTCAACCTCTACCGTAGTGATCACATAAGTTTGGCCTTGATCCCTTGCCCTTTTCTAAGGTAAGTTCTATTGACTCTTAGGGCATTCATTCGCATAATTCCTCATTTCTCAACAATTTTAGAATTCAACATCGACAACCTCTTTCTTCCCCTTGAAATCACGATCTTGGTGGCCTTTTTCACCAAACTTGTAACAGACTCACATTCCCTTCAGGCAAGTACCAGGGTGTTTCTTCCCACATTTACTACAGGATGGATATTCAACTTTCCCCTTCCTCCCCTTATTTCCATTTCCAGAGTGTTCAACAGATCTCTTCTTCTCTTGCTTTGATTTAAAGACGTAAGACTTAGAGATTTATTTTTCTATCTTGATAACACATAAGACAATATCTTCATACAACAAGAAGGATTGTGAGATTAATTCTCGACAGAGAAATGGTTTTAACCCATCAAATAAACAATAAATCTTAATTCTTGGGTTATGTATATAATCTACAACATGCCTTTCTATCCTTGTAAAGTTAGATGCATACTTTGCGACATTCTCATCCTCCTTTTGCCTCAGACTCAGAAATTGTCATTCCATATCAACTCGATGGTCACGAGGAAATTATTTTTCTAAGAAAATTTCATTAAACTCCCCCAATTACATATTTGATACTTAATCATCTTCCTTTGTGTCTTAAATCATTTACCACCATTGATCAGCATCTCCAGTGAGGCGGTAAACTTCCATGACAACTTTTTCCCTTTCGCTACTCCCCAAGGCGTGGAATATTTTCTCTAAGGAATTTATCCATTTCTCAGCTACTAGTAGATTTTTACCCCCATTGAATGTTAGTGGTTGTTTCCCCATGAAGCGATATAACATTGATCCTCCATGCTGCAGATCAGAGTGCTTCATAGGGTAAGGTTATTATTCATAACTAGTATGAGTTGTCCCAGTATGGTGATTAACTGATCAGGACCAGTTTCATCACCATCTCCACTATAATTATCTTTAGTAGGAGGTCAATACCTATATGTAGTGTGTGCATTTATACGGTTTCCATTCCTTCCACTAGGTGACATTTCTAAATAATGACATAAAATAGATTAGTTTATGAATCGCAATACATAAATCCCAACTTTTAAAACACTTAACATAAATTAGACAGTTTATAGATATAATCCATAATAATAAAAATGTTTTCTTTGAGGATGTATATTCTCAGAAACCCTTAATGATGGTTTGTAAAGAAAATGAGAATTATCATAAGCATATCCCCCGAGAGTGCCGTAACCAAGAGTGCAGCAAAGCCAGTTGTCGTGCACCAATTTTCGTTCGAGTCTAGCTCAAAGCGGGTTTTTCATGTTTTACACCTAGGTACATATGTGCTAGAGTCACCTCTACCTGATCATATCTAAATACGGATGTATTTCTTTGAAATCTCAAAAAATATCAGCAATACCAAGATTTTAGGTAGTTCTTCTATACTAATAATCAATGTCTATCTTAGTGTAATGTGCTCGGATAAGAGTTTATCTAAATCTAGATTCTAAGGTTTATACTAAACTTTCTCTGATACCAACTATAACTCCTCAACCCTAGTTACCCAAAGTTGGTTCATTATTATATAACATTGTCATGATCACAAAAGATCAAGTCTCGAAAGACCGATTAGTTTAGTAGCCTTGGAAATACTAGATACATTCATAAGGTTTACATTACATCATAAAATGGAAAACTACAACTACATTGTTTCCATAGACAACATTGAGATCCCATAGACTATCCCTTAAGGTCAGTTATAATATACTTCTTCATATCCTCGGAAAAATAAAACATAGAAAGAGGTGAGCTCAGATGCTCAACAAGGATAACAATAAATCAAAAACATTCATAAATAATCAGAAACATTTTAGGCAATGTATAAGAATAAAACAAAAGCCTTTTAAACTTGAACTTCAGAATAATATGGAAAAGATAAAATCAAATAATTCCATTAACATATTCACATGGATATTTTACTAGTCAAATAATAACATGATATATAAATAGCCATATTCATAATGATTCAATGAATAATGCCAGACTTTAATAACCACATAGTCACGACCTTGTGCCAAGACTAAAAATAAAATTTTGTCAAGGACTTGTGAAAAAACACAAGTTTGTCTCATGATACCTACCGATTCATTGAGGAGATATAGAAGGCACCACCCGTCACATACTAAGTCGAATGAATTCGTCATATGAAAAGTTTTAAACATAACATAAAAATTCTTATTAAAACTAGCATACGTAATGTCAATACATTATCCATAAACCATGAATGGTATAAAAATAACATATCCACAGTCAAATAGATCCCAAAACCTTTAATACAATATGGATTTTTTGTATCATAATAAATAAACTTCAAATAATCATAAAATCCATCAAAGCATGTTGACATAGATGAAACCAAAACCTTTTTTAGAGAAATATCTCTTTCAATTTTGAAAGCATTTAAAATTCATATAATTATAAAAGAAAACATTTATTTTGGAAATATTCTTATAATATTTTATGGGATGCTTTGATTGTGTTATAATGGCAGAAAATAGCCGCACCCGTCGTATAAGTTAAAAAAAGACATTCTTGCCTTAATTTTTTCGAAAAGGTTATAAAGGACCTTGTTTGGAAAACGACTGAAAGTTTCCTTTATAAAAATAGTAACAAAATTCAAACAAGGTTATAAATGACTTTAAACCATTGTCTAAAAAATATTAAGAATTTTTTTAAATTCAATTTTAAGAAACATGGATGTGGATGATAAAGAGGTCCCAGTAGATACTTACGTAAAAACAACCTCAGCTAAAAATTAGATTTTGAAATTAACTATTACCTTTTAATTTTCCTTGGTCTAGGGTTGGTTAACATCATTTATAATGGTTAAATAATTATTATTAAATTATAAAATAATAATATACATTAATATGATATCATATATGATCTATTAACATTGTTTTGTTAATAATATCTTAGTATTATCGTTGTTTCGGGTGTTAACGGATTTGTTTTAATTTATATTATTTGTTATGGGAGTCATATTTGTTATTAATGGGATGTATTTTATTCATATTAATAATTATTTTAAGTCTTTAAAAATTATGTTTAACCATCTAATGAAAATTAGTCTTGAATGGATACGATGGGGAACGAATCTCGTCGTGTTCGTGGAGACGGTAATCCGTACGTACGCACAAGTGACAATATCATTATTTTGATATCAAAATAGAATATAATTGTATGATATATCATATTTAAAGAATAATTATCATTATTATACCCATCCAAATAATAATGTATTAAATAACAATTACACCACGACGTGGAGACGGTAAGTCGTACGCACGCACGTATGGTGACATGTCATTCAAAGGATGGATAGAATAATGAATATGGTTATACAATATTTATAATAACATCATATTATATAGATGATACAAGAGTAATTTTTTTAGAATGGAAACAACAAAGAAATAGGAATTGGAAGAAGAATGGAACTTGATAGAGGTGATGAAATATTTATCTCTTCTTCGGGTTCTTACTTTTGATTTGATCAAAAGGGCTCCTTAGTTTGGCTTTATGATTAAAGGAAGGCTTCTAAGATTAAGTGAGGATAGTTGAAAGGGTATTTGGGTAGGGTTTGGCTGATCCAAATGGCTTTGAATGTGTTAATTAGAGAGAAGGTATAATGCGCTTTTATAAGAGGGGTGATGGGCACCATAGGAAAAGTTAGAAATATCATTTTATAATAAAATCATTACTAGTTTCCAATGGCTCAAAAATGGATTATTTAAAGTCTATGCAGGGGATGGGTCGAAATCCACTCAACGAATAGGTTTTAGACAGGTTTGGGTCACTATATTAACTTTATCTTTTAGATTTAACTCTTTGTTAAATAGTTTGACATTTACCATGTCTCTTTGTGTTTTTATATTATATGGTTAATAAACATACTAGATATATCCAAGAGAACCCCCAAGTGGTTATTTAATGATACACCTATAATTATATAAGTCCTTTCGCTGAAACTTAGATTTTTAGGAATATAATATCAATTAATAATATAATATTTGTTTAAAAAACTCTTATATTTCAATTTTGACACTATTTGGTATTTTGTTTTTTTTTCTAAATTCATAAAGACATTATTAATTCATAAAAAATTCATCTAACCACCCCTAAAATGTAATATTAACCTAAAATGTTAGTGTAATTCATAAAATGTATCAAATTACATTTATTTGGATATTTATAATATCAATTATTTTAATATTTTAATAATTATGTAATTACTGCATCATCATTGTTCCATAAATAAAATAAATTATTCAATGTCTAAAAAATATAAATAAAATACCATTATGTAGGAAATATTTTTATCATTCTAATTAATATTTATAGTCGAATTTATCCTATGTGTAACGCTATATTTAAAATGTTTTAGTTATTAAAATTTGATTTTAACACTTTTTACTCTTCTTAAAATAAAATAATAATAAGTGTCCTAATCTACTCCTAGTAGACCTAAAGGATCCTATTTTATTCCTCAAGATTTTTGGTTGAATTACACTTATCAAATAGAATTAGGACATATTTTAGGGTAATAATAATATCATTTTTACCCTTAATTACCCTATTTGTTTTAACTGTGGTAAATAAAATTAAAAAGTTTGTATTCACCAAATATTATTTTATTCTTATTGAACCAAATTTTACTTACTGATGTCAACCTTGTGTCTTATATTTTTGAAATTAAACTAATAAAAGTGGTAAAATTATGTTTTATGTAAATTTGCAAATACTCCTAGGAGGTGGGTAAAAGACAGTGTAAAGTTCAATAAAATATTTATATGTCTAAAATTATTATAAACTGACTCCAAATAATTAAATTTAACTTATATAGGCATTATGTATCTATTTTTACATAAAATAAATTTAAATAAAATAAAAAACTATTTAAATAAAAATTCAGTTTTGAACTATAACTCAATGTTAATCACTATTCCTGAAAAATTTAAGGTTTTCAGAAAAATACCAAAAATTCACCCTAAGTTAATTAAAAAATTCAAAATCCAAAAATGAAGTCCATTTTGAAATATAAAATTTATAAAATTTCAAAAAGTGGGTATTAATTTTCATAATTGCTAGTTTGACTTGTTGTTATGTGTTAGAACTTGAAGTTCTGTACAACACACGCTACTGTATTATTCAAAGGGAAGCGTACCATGGAATTTTGGGGTGTTACAACATTATTTTTTAGTTTCCTAGGGTATGATATATAATTATTATATCCATTTGTTTTAAAAAATTTGTCAAATTAAAAATTAAAAAAATTCACCACCTATATAACTTATGATCAAGATGATTGAAACATTTTTTTTTGAATTTTGAATAATTTTATAAGAAGCACAAAATTTGGACAACGTTTCATTGTTATTGGGTAAGAAATAAATCTATACAAATATACTATAATCTTCCACAAAAAAATATTTACATCTGTCCACCAAAAACTTTGAGTTTTATAGATAAATAAATCAATATGTAATAATTCGGAACATCTACCAGTAGTAACATCATTTATAGATTTAAATCATTCTTTATGTTTTATACCATTTAAATAAGAATCACATGATTTATTTAATTTTATTTAATGTGGGTAGTTTCAGAATCTATTCATGCTTTGATAGTTTACAAAATAATCTGAAATTTTAATTCATAAGCTTCCTATGCCACATAATTTCATATAGTTCTACAACATTTAGACATCTAACATTCTGTTTTTTCAAATCAAGAAAAAAATATTGCATACATTTTCGTTTATATTTGTTGAAAACATTTTTTTCAAAACAATAAATTTATCATTTTGAAATATAGAATTTAATCCATCTTCACATAAAATTGATATAATTATAATATTATGTCTTAAACAATGTTCATATAATACTTTTCATGTAATATTTTTTTAGAAAAAACAAATTTACCAATACCATTAATCTGACCTTTTGATTTGTGTCCAAATTTGAAAAGTCCACCATAACATGAATCTAATGATAGACATTTTAAAATACCACATTTTATGTACACGGAAAAGACACTATCTGTGTACCATGATTAATTGAGGATTATAATGAAGATTTTATGAAATTGAACAATCAAACAAACTATTGTAGTACCCTTTCTAACTTGGGTCCAACAAAATTATTAGTAGAAAACTTTGGCACCCAAATTTTTTAAATCATTTATTAGTGCACATATTATAAAATAAATATATCGCAATGAATGTTCATATATTCCGAAATGAATTTTAGAATCTCAGTGAACACTCATTATCATAATTCACTTTTATTCTATCTTTAAAATAGGTTAAATCAGAAACACATCCTTTTAAGCTCTTAAAAAAGTTATTTTTATTTAAACTTTTTGTCAAACTATTATATCAAAAAAAAAATTAATTTTTATTTAGTTTAATTAAAAACATCAACTTATCCTAATGTTATTTACCTTTTATATAACTCAATAATTCTTTTATAAGATTAAAAAATTCATTTTTTAAAAACCATAATATCTTTTTTAATTGTTTCTTAATCTATGAAAAAAAATTAATCAGATATGGAAGATGTCTTCATTAATTTCTAATTTTCTTGTTATAATTTTTTATTATCATTTTCTACATTATTTAGATAATCCTCAACTAAATTAAATATTATATCTTAATCTTTATCATTTACTATAAGAATTATTTTAACCCTTTATTTTTCTTCTTTTAGTCTCAGTAGATAAGAATCATAAATCTCTTTAATTATAGAATTCTGGGAAACAAAAATTTTCTGATTATCACTTTCCTTTTTCATTTTTCAATTGTATTTTATGAACTTATCATATTTTGTTTTTAAGTCATTATACATTTAAATTGTGATAAATTCAACATTCATTAATTCTTCATTTCCTAAAATTAGTTTAATATATATTGAATTCATAGAATTATAATCAGGACATGAATCATAAATAATTTTAGTTTCTTTTTAAAATAAATAGTTATGATCAAAATTTTTAGGATTTACTAACTGAGTAAATATAAAACCATTTAACTCACCTTGAATACCCATTAGATAAATATTCTCTATCCCTTGTTCAGTTCCCGAATCACCACTTCCCTAAGTAGTCCCAACTTCCAAAATGTGTGTTTTTTATTTTCTTTATTTCACTTTATGTTTCATGGAATGTTTGAGTTTTGGAATGTTAGTTACTAGGTGAGCATTCGAATTAAAATAAGAACATGTTAATTATCAAAAATAATTATTTTTATTGATATCACTTATCTTATAGTCCTTTCTAGACTTCCTCTTGAACTTCACATTTCCACCTTTTTTTCATGAAGATGAACAACTTCATACTAATGTAATCGATATAATTTTCACTTTCCTGGAACTGAAATTCAAAATAATTGTGGTATCAATAAAATTAGATCTAAATGAATTTTTTTAATAGAATCCTATTTCACAATTTTTTTCATCTGAAACTCATATTCCTCAAAATTATACTCCTTAAAAATCTTACTCTCAGTGATGGAAACATTATTTGAAGGTCATATTTTTAGAATACATCTTATAACTCTTTCCACTTGAGCTGTATTGTTCAATAATTTTCAAATATCACTCACTACATCTGGTATACCAGTAAACTGATGGAACATCTGGTTTAAATTTTTTTTATTTCCCATATTGATTTCTGAACATTCTACATGGAGCATTCCGTGCTTGGTTTTATTGAGCTTTTCATTCCCATAACGAGTCACTTGAAGTATCCTTCATATATTTTGGGTTGTCTTAACAATGTGAAACATGGATTGGAAAATTATTATTTTTGAAGAGTATTAAGTAATTTCAACTTTATAATTTATAACATAATTTACCTTTTCATTTTCTACAGGTGACTCACAATCAAATTTGGGTATCTCATATGGATAGTCCATGATAGTCTAGAGATCTATACTTATGTGTTTCAATTAGGATTCTATATTTTCATTAAAATAACCACAGTCAATTCCATTAAATAATGATGACATTTTATATAATCAATTCAACATTATCTTATATACATACCATCTTCATAGAAACCTTTTCATGTATTCCTTAGACTGTTATGTTTAGCATATCAGGTTATAAAAAGGTACAAAAAAACAAAATACTAACATATTAGTGACAACACTCTGATACAAATTGTTGGATCAATAGTAATGGAAATTATGATTAAGGTTGGGTGAATATTCATTTTAAAATAAATTATAGGAAAGACAAATAGAGTTTAATAAATAAAGATCTCTAGTGACTGTAGTGTTCTTGATATGAGTCACCATGGAAATAAAAATAAATGAACATCGTGATTTATAGTGGTTTGAGTTAGAAAGATCCTAGTAAACTCCTAAACGTTCTCCACTCCTCTAGATGATTTTTACCCACTAAAAACCACAATTTTAATGGTGTGAGGACAATTTTATACAATCAATATTTTACAAGAACCGCTAGGAAAAAAAATCTTTTACAAGAGACCAAGATAGTCTATTTACATAAATTTTAATATTGAATCACAAACCATACTTCCATTTAGGTGGTGGAATAATCAAATTATGCAAGGATTTCATTTGATTGGGAAAAGCATAAACCGAAATCAAATAAATACAAACAAGTTGAAAAATAATACATAATGAAAAAAATACAGAGAAATGAGAATATAATAAAAATTATTCAAGATGTTGAATATTGGGGATAATTAATTACTTTGGAGGAATAATGTAGAATGGAGATGTTATTATTTAATTTAAACTATAGTATAGAAGTCATAGATGTTCCATTGAATAAAATGAGAGAAACCAGAATTATTGATGTTATATAGACAATCATCTTTTAAATAATCTACATTGAATTTTTTTATTCCTTGAAGATTTCTCTCGGATCATTAAGAAAAATATCATCTATAAGTGTGTCCATGTCAAATAACGTCATGAAACCTGTTATAGTATAACAATAAAATAATATTACCATTACCTTCATTTGTAAAAATTGTGTCGACAAATAAAGTACAATATTGTTTTTTTATTTCTTTATGAAATATTAATATAAAAAAATTAAAATAAAAAGTATAACTAATTTATAAAATTAACATTTTTAAAATATAAGTAATTAAAAGAATAAATATATATTTTATTAAGATAATAAATATTGTAAAAAAGTAAAAACTATATGTATATATGTACTGAAATGTTATTACAATTAATTCTTATGCAACAAAAAATTCAATTTCAACAAAATATAATAAAACAAATATTTAAACAATTTTTTCAGAACAAAAACCAAATTAAATGATTAAAAAATTTAGAAACATAATTTTTTGAACTAATGGTGGATTAAAAAAAATATCTACCGGTATATTGATCCAACTTCAATTAGTGAAGATCCAATATTGAAATAGAGAACTGTAGCTGATTATATAACTAGTGAAGTAGAGGGTGGAAGATGAATTTGATACCGGTGAAATATTGTACTGGTGAATATCCAAAGGTGGAAAAAATTTAATGGTGGATGAATTTTCTACTGGTGGATAGTTGACGTACCGACGATCAATCAGATAAAAACTAAAATGATGAAGCATAAAATAATAAAGGTCCATTGAGAAACAGATTAAAAAAATTCATTGTGTAATAAAAGGATTATGGAGAAATAAGAAGACCATTCTACCATTGGATTTTCAATGGTTCAAGATGATATGTTGATTTTAGTGAACTACCATTGAACAAGAATAAATAATCCTTAGAGGCATGGAGAACTGACTAGAAAAAAAATCTTACAAAACATTGAAGAAATCTACTTCAATGCTGGTATAAAACTAAAGGTGGTGCTATAGTTGGTGGAACGGTCTACCAGTGAAGGCAGTATACAAGTGAAAATAAAATTATAGTAAAATATAGAATAGTTCTACTAGTGGATGGTTGATCTAATATTAGATACGCAATGATAGTGAAAACTGATAGCAGCATAATCTTCTACCAATAAAAAAATTACACCATTGGACATTGAATAAGATACCATTATTAAAAAATAATGACCCAACATTGATTAATGTTGTTTCCATTGTGGTCCAATAGTTGAAAAATGTAAATATCCATCTATGGACTATGATACCCCATTGAGAAATGGTTCTTATCTTATGTGGTAAAAATATAAACATTATATTCTAGGTGATGCCATGATAATGGAGATAACTAATGTCTTTGATTCCACCATAGGAGGATTCAATCCAATATTACATGCCATGATGAGTCATAAAATGTGAGATATGGTTATAGTTTTTAACATTTCAAGAATGATGGATTGAGAGATCATAAGAGCTAAAGAATCATAGGGAAGGTGTGTTAGAACCATGGTTATTCTTTGCATGTTTTGGAGTACGGTTAGTGTTTGTTTTCAATCGTTAGTGTAAGTTCAAAATGTGTGCTCGTAAAGTGATCATATAGTTTACTCAAACAATAATATTTAAGGTGGCACATTTTCCCAGTGTTCACTAATTTTTTGGGCCTCAAAATCATAAAATGAAAACATGGATTGTTGGTAAAATGTGGTGCACACAAAGAGGAATTGGTTCTTGAAAAAGGAGGGCTGTGTGCGAAATATTTGAGTTGGGCGTGAAAAAGAGCGTGCTACGCGAAATAGTGGATCAAGGATTTTTAGGAAAATAGTGTTTCAGAATCAGAAAATCAAAAAATGGAAAAGGTATGGGCTGCGCAAAAAATCTAGAGATGTACGTGAAAAACGGTACCTGTACGAAATATTACGTGCCAAATAAGAGTTTTTTCATGCCACAGGGGTATTTGCGCACGGGGGTCTGAGACACCTATAAAGAAGAGGTGACCCACTCATTCCATATGATTGAAGACTCAGAGAAGATCCAAGGTCTGATGCACGCAAAAGGTTCGCGTAAAGGGAGTTCCGTGAAAAAGTGAGGCTTGTGTGAAAAATTTCAGCTTGCACGAAAATATTCCATCTTCTGCGAAATATTCAGGCTTGCGCAAAAAATTCCATGTCGCGTGAAAAATTCTGGCTTGTGTGAAAAATTCCAGGTTGCATGAAAAATTCTGGCTTGTGCGACAAATTACAGTTGCATGAAAAATTCCGGCTTGCATGAAAAATCTGATGTTGCACGAAAAACTTATAGTTGCTCATAAAACATGATGTTGTGGGAAATTTTCAGTGAAACCTATTTGCGCATTTCTGATTATCAGGTTCAGTGATTCAGTGCATTCAAGTTCATCATTACCATTTTTCGATGCAAGAAGAGTCTAGTGCTAAGTAGAGGAAAAGACTTGAATGAAAATCTATTGAAGATACCCTCACATTTATAAATAGACTGTGACTTCACCAAAGGAAGTGAGCCAGGGGGAGTTAATGGGAGTAAACTGAGGGATGCAATGAGTTGTCTCTGATCTTTTGTAAATGTAGTGTTCCTGGGATAGAGTGATTTTACTTGACCATTGTAATCCACAACTAGTGAATTTTATTGGAATTAGGTGCGATCGAGAACCTGTTGGCTTATGATCCTTAGACGTAGGCCATTGTGGTAAACTATGTAAAAGTGTTGTGTCAAATTCCTACTTTCATTTGTTTGAAAGATTTAACAAGTTCAAACCAATGTGGTAACAAGATCCACAACTTTAAAAAGAAAAAATTAACACCCTGATTCACCCCTCCCCTCTCAGGGTGTTCTGGGGTCCTTCAAGGAAGAAGGTAATATAATTTCATACAAGACAAGCACATGAAAAGAAATAATATGAGGGAGAAAATAAAGAGATCAAATAGTTGAGATAGATTTGATATGACAGTTGAGTGTTATCTATGTTTTTAAAAATTATATGAATAGTTAATATATAACCACATCCCACATCAATAATGTGATGCAGTGACTACACCATGTAGCAAAACACTCAAAGGATGTGGATTCTAAGTTGTCAGTAGAGGATAAGTACATGAAATCTAGATTTCACACACACTATCCTTATACAAAGGCCCATCAAGCTTACCAAGGCCAACTCATGTTACTTTAAGGGAAGATATGTGGTCCTTAGACATGGTCTCTCCCTCCTTAGGAATCTACTATATATTGGTGACCATTACCACCTAAGTGGTCTACATATGGCTGGAATTCCCACAGGGTTGACCAGTTGGGTCCCTTTAGTGTGGTTGAGGGATATCCTTGGTAGCTTACAAGAATGAAACAATCATTTTTTTAAAAATGTTAACAAACATAAAAAAGATTAAAATATAACAAACATTAAAAAATTAACATCTTTTTCAAAAAATTACATAAACAGTATTAAAACTTGTAAACCAAAATATTTAATTAATTAAAACTATTTATAATATAATAAAATATGAAGATAGTAATTTAACTATAAAATAAAAATGTTTAAAGTATTAGAACAACATTCAAATACTAAAAAATGTATGCATATTTCATTAGAAATCATTATTGTTGGACTACTATGTTTTACTCACACCATACATGGGCCGCTGATTGGAACTCAAGTAGACATGATGTTTTTAGTATAAGATATAGTCAATATCGTTATTTTGGATGGAATATTTGTGATTCAAGATAGAGAATGGATTATAGAAACAAACATGATCCCAGAACTCCATTTTCAGTTATCAATGTGTCTTTATTTTGTGTTTTTATTCAAAACTTGACACATATATTGAATGAAATTGTTACTTATTTGGTTTGGGTCATTTTCACTATTTTAGGATTATCATTTGATGTCTATTCATCATTAGTTAATTTTTATTATTATATTGTCTATTTATATTTTTATTTATAATGTTTTGTTATGTTGATAATGATGTTATAGTCTCTAAACATATCATATTAGACCCTGAGTACTTATTGGAATCCTCTGAAGTATAGGGAGACTTACTTTAGGTCATGTAATGAGCCAATTTAGGGAACTGATATGTGGCACCTAGGTCGGGATCTTACAAAGTGGTATCAATGGAGGTTTAACTTTTAATAATACTATTATTTGGGAAAGGTTGAAATGAGACATTTATGAGACAAGCCTTGTTCATGAGATCTTAAATGGAATTAGTTAACCCATACATGGGAAAAAACATATGTTCCAATGGCGTGATTGTTGTTCCTATTGTTTTCTATTACAATTGAATGTTATTTCACCTTGGGTGATGAACTTATTATGTAATGTTATTGTTTTCTAATATTTTACTCATGTCTAGGTATGGCTTCAGATTTGATTATGTGTGACTCAATGATATAGGTGATATGTATCTTTTTGGTAATTCCTAGAAAATCAGGTTTTGAGTGAGTTATTGGATAAGAAAATACACTAAAATAATTTTATTATTTAATGAAAATGTTGCATAACAATTAAAATTTTAATAGTTAAAATATGATCAAGTGTGGTAGATGTGACTAATGGAAAAATTATAAATTATAAAGGCTTTTTATCATATCTTCGACCTGGCCCAGGTTAGTGATGGTTGAGAGTAGTGATAGTACCATAGATTGATTGTGGGGAACTGTATACAGGATTACTTATTGTTGATTTATGTGAATATAACTTCTTAAAATGTGGTAATGATGTGTTATGTTCCCTAATATAGGTTCTTGTAATTTTAGAAACATTCCACCATGATGATATTTTTTGGTATGATGATAGGATGGGATTTTTGAAAATCTGTCTCTAGAAGAGAGAAAATAGGATTTGATAGTTCTTGGGGAAGTGGAGGAAAAGATGTTTTGTGATAAATTATCTTTATTTATGAAATTCTTGGTAAGAGACTCATGGATCGATGTCTGAATTATGCATGATCTAACCCAGAATTTCCAGTTCTAGTACCCTCTTACATTCACAGGAGAGGGTATACCTGATGTAGAAGAATTCTAGATTGAGTCTATGAAAATAGTCTTGTCTCATTTAGAGACTACTCTAGGAAAATGAGTCAAAATTGCAGCCTATATGTTATGATAATAAGTGGATAATTTGTGGGATATTCAGTGTCATGAGGCTCAGTTGGAGGGTATGGAATGGAGGGAATTCTAGGTGAAATTCCCAGAACACTTTTACCCTGAGACACTAAGATTGGATAGGGTGATAGAGATTATGTGTTCGATAGAGAGAATAATTTCAGTGATTGACTATTATATATTCTTCACTGACTAGCAGTGATTTTCTTCAGTTACTGTAAGAGATGAGGTAGACGTGGAGTGATTTTCTTAGGATGAACTTAACTATGAGATTACATCTCAAGTTTATATCTTTCCATTTAATATGTTTTATAAGGTAAAGAATTAGTATCATATTTCTGGGGGAAAATGAAGGTGTCTTATAGTGTAGTATATGTGTATTATACTGGATGACCAAGAGGTATGTCTTTCGAGGGTAGGAAGTGTCATTATGTGAAATTTCACCATATTAGTGGAAAATAGAGTATCTAGAGGGAATGTTCAGTTAATGATGGAAGTAATCAAGTGTGTTTACATAAGTGTGGTAGGCTAGGTGACATTCTTATCTAGTGTTATTTTCCACCATTAGAGTACCATGTATGTGGAAGGATGGGGAACATAAAGTGGTTCTGTAGGAAGCCATAATAGATGGCTATTAATGGACGAACAAGGCTGAACTAGAGTACTAGAAGGGGTATTTTACCCCATAAAAGTTGGTTAGTTAGAGTTTTAATGGACATGAGGGTTAGGGAAGTAGACATGGTGCTTCACATAAAGAGTTCTTATATCATCTATGAAATGAAACCTAGGTGAATCAGATTTCAGCACAAAGAAAAAGGGAATGTTAGTTTCATATTGTTTAGCCTTCATTAGTTGATAGTGAAGTTGGGTCACCGATAGTCAGTGGTATACTTATTATATATTATATTCCTCCTAACATAATATTTTATATAGTATCATAAAATTATTTTATATCTACTGAACTCTTGAATGGTTTGAGTCTTATGGTGGAGTTTGTAGGTGGTGTTATGAAGATCGACACATCGTTGAGAGTTTGGTTGAGGGAAATATATTTATATAAAGGGAATTCTATTATGTTTAGTGTGTATAATATCATTTGTGTTCTATAAATATTTGATATTTAATGGTTTAATATGATTTTTTTGTGTGTAATTAATGAGATCATATTGATCCCACATCAATTTCTACCATAGTAGAGTAAAATTCACATCTCTTAAGGGTTACTGAATTTTTCAGTGTGGAGAATGGGATATCTAGGAAAGTTGTGAAGGGATAGTTCATTAGAAACTAGGGTTGATAACCACCTAAGATGTGGGTATTATATTTTATAATAGGGATGTGAAGAATAATTTATTTCTACCCATAGTGGATTTGTTACAAGATGGGTTTACTAATGACTGCTACGGGTTTCAACTTGAGAGAGATGTTGAGTTTACAATTGAGCTAATTCTAGGAGCTTAACCAATTTCATTTCCACAAAATAGAATGACACCAATTTTTCATGAAGATATTATGACTAATAGATACAAATAGCTTGATAAGAGAATTTTCCATTTGATTACATCACCAAGGGTTCCACACATCATGTTTTCTGTGAAAGATAATGGAACATTATGCGTTTTCATTGACAATATGAAGTTAAATATCATTAATGCTATGAAAGAATATAACATTCCATGTATCGATTATCCTTTCTACCAGACGAGGGGTGATTTTGTGATATTAATTACTGATTATAGGATAGGATATCATCAATGGAGAGAGATATATTCTGATATACCATTGATATCATTATAATGTAGGTATAGAGCCCTTGTTTTTCCTTTTGTGATTTTGAAACATACAACAAAATATTTTCAGCTACATGTTCTGGTATGAAAAATGATTCTGAGTTCTAGTGTTCCTAAATTAATTTTATAAAAACACTAAATATATTTTATATCACACGTGCATATTTTTTCAAGAATAGTGTAATATATCCCAAACAGAGTCTCAAAATGGGAACCTAAGTCCATGATTGAACCCTTAATGTGAGGTTTAGCCTATGTATAACCTAAACATGGTCAGTGTAGGATGACTGGACAAATAGGTTGATGGAGGGTATGTTATATGGATTAATTAATTATTTATTTAAATGAGCTAAACTAGTTTCCCCTATAAAAAAGCTTTTATAGATAAATTTTAAGGTTATCTTCATAACCATTGGATCGTGAGAGGACTAATATTCCATTATTCACTAGTCTATTGGTATAGGATGATGATGAGCTTCTAGATTTAGTGGTTCAAGGAACAATGAATACAATGGATCTTCCCCCATCATTGGAGGGAATGTTATTCACCAATAAATGAAAAAATGTTGATATAGGTGTCATCATTTGTTGTTTCCTTCCTTCTAATTAAATTATTGAGCACGATCAAACCTATATTCATTAATATGTATTTTAATTTGGTGTTTTCATGATCTCATTTATTAAATTTGTATTTTTTATCTGATTTATCCCCATTGAGCCATTTTTTTCATCCCGAACATCCGTAATCTATATTATTTAGCGGTGAACATTTGGAAAATTATTTTTTAGCTATATTTTTTTTCTTTTTCCTCTGTCATTATTCGTGATATTCAATATTGGTCTATGGGGTCACAGTTCAACATTTTTGGGTGAGATCTAGCATGTTTGGATCCCACATTTTGGGGATGATTCACATGGGGTGAACAAATAGATGATTAGAGGATGAATCATGAGGATATTAATGGTGCGTGTGATTAGACCTTGGGTTTTTAATTCTGGTGGGGTAGTGAGAGGCTCCAGGATTGATGGTGGTGAAAATTGTCTTTGGGTGGAGGATCATATTCTGATTTCCAATCACTGGAGGTCCAAAATCAATGAATGGGTGTATTCCCCTTCAATTTTTGGTAAACATCATGCATGATTCGATTTGATAGATACATATATGGAACGTATGGATGAGATCTAACTTTATGTGAAAATAACATACTACACGGACTATAGTATGATGAAAACACTCCGTGTAGTGACCTTGCTATGAAATCAAGGTTTTATGAAGATGATAAATATCACACACAATGTAGGAACCCCACACACCTTGTGAATTTGTGCTGGTGATTGGGCCTGTACTCTGGGAGTTCACAGACACAGGCTTGGGTAGGCACGGATGATTTATTGGCACATGGCTAGGGTACACAGACAAGATTTTGGTATATGGACACAATTATGGTACACAATAATAGTGAGTGTACATAGATACAACTCGAACTAAATAGGAACAACCAAGTGAACATGACTTTTACCAAGGTGGCCGAGTCATTATGTGTAGTACTGTACACTGTGTATAATACTACATCACTAGATAGCCATGTGTTAGAAAGGAAAAGATCAGGAAATACAATGGGACCACATGCCATGTGGTTCCCCTAAACATTTTCTACATTTTCTAGAATACTTCTACATATCATATATTATTTGTTCAGACTCAACTTTTTTTGTTCGAGTAGCCTATCCTGAGTGTTTTTTAAGGTAGAACAAGATTCTGAACTTCTTAATAGATTTTGAGACATAATAAGTTATGTTATAGGCATGATGATTCTTTAGGAGATTACTGATGACAAAAGTGGTCATAGAGAATCATTAGACATAATAGAGTATCTCCCGCCATTAGAGTTAGAGCAAGGGGCTCTACCTTCAGTGTGGATCCATCCTAAAAATTAAGGCTATGGTTTCCCTACCTTCATAGTGACACCCTCATGCCTAGTCCATGTATTAGTCCTCTACCACTAGTGTGGAACATTCATATGGTGGCAGGGAATGGGTCCTCTACCATCAGAGTGGAACCCTCTTACGAAGTCAGGGAATGGGTCATTTATCAAATAAATGGTACCCTCCTATGGCTACCGGTCATGGGACCTTTTTCATCTGAGTCGCACCCTTCAGTTGGATTAGCGCATGGGTCCTCTACCTATTTCGTGGAACCCTCCATCGGTGTAAGGACATGGGTCCTCTACCATTTGAGTGGCACCCTCTTATTGGATTAAGGCATGGGTCCTCTATCAATGGATTGAAACCCTCCTATTATACATGGTTATAGAACCTGTACATAGTGATTTTGTCCCATCGACTCTATGACAAAGTGGAGAGGGGTGGATCAACCTGGAAATTCATTATACATACACACAAGATTATAGAAATTGTTTTTGGATGACTTGGAATTGTCTGAAGAATAATTTATTGTGATGATAAATGAGATGTAGATACCATTTCTATCTCTTATAGGTTTCATTTATAAAAATATATCCATATTTATTGGATTTCATTTCTATATTTATAAGGGTTGAACCATTTACATATACTATGTATCATATTTCCCCATTATATTTTGGGGTTTCCTACTGGGATTGTATATACTCACCCCTACATGGGCTTTCCCCACATGTATCATGGATTTTGAAGATGACAGTTAGTTCACCAGTGATTTAAGAGGAGCATAGGGTTAACCTAGTGCATTTAACCACTTATGGTGGTCAGAGATTAGAGATATAGATTCATCCTCTCTCAATATTAATTTTTATAGGTAATTAAAGGTTGGAACATTTTTTGGTTGGCCATGTATTCCCCAACCCCTTAATTTTCATTTAATGATGTCATAATCATATTTTTCCTAGAGTTTTTCACAATAATGTTTGTTACTCGACATATTACTTTTTGTTATAATAATTCCTCTACACATTTTCATGGATATGTTTGGGTGTGTGTGTATATGTACATTTTCCAAATGCCTCCCATATTAGTCATGGATTTTGATTCATGTCCCCAAACCCTGGCCAATGGAGGTAGGCTTGGGGTAAATGCGTCTTGGATCTCTGCTGGCTAGGCGGGCCTCAATGGGTTGGTTCATGACAACAATTATAGTCTGTATGAGTTCATTGTAATGCCGAATGTATTTCAAAACCCCCATGATTTTTATGGCATTAAAGAACCTAATCTTATGCTAGTATTTAAATTAGTGTTTTGTTGTCTTCATTGATGCAATCTTTGTGTATTCTCAAACTCATGAGTATCATTCCAAACATCTTGACATCCTCTTGAGTACAATGAGAGTGAGTCAGATATACCCCAAGCTATATAATTATAGTTTTGGGACCAATAGTACCCATTTATTGAGTCACATTATGTCATAATAAGTTATGTTAGTGGACCCATAGAATGTTAAGATAGTTCTTTTATTAAGAGTATCCCAAGAATCTTTTTTATATCCAATGTTTTTTGGGTTTGGCGGGATACTACTGATGGTTCATCAAAGAATGTACCCATTTGGAAGCACCAATTTCAGGATTACCATAAAGGGTATCAATTTTTAATGCTCTTGAGTATTCAAGAATGCCTTCTAGGAGTTAATGATGAATTTGACCACTGCATAAATTTTGACCATAACTGGGATAGGTGATAAGTATATCCTATTTTGTGACGCATGAATGATAAGACAAGGGATAGTGATGATTTCAATCAATCATTTTGTGGTGTATGGATCAAGAAAATTGAGGCCACATGAACAAAATTATCTTTTGAAAAATCTCAAGCAGGAAACGATTGTCTATGCCATAAGTGTTTTCAATAATACCTTATGGGAGAAGGATTTATTTTTTATATTGAAATAAATCATTAAGTACATATTTTCTCAATGAGTTTTAAATATACAACATTGAATTTGTTTCAACTATTGAAATATTTATATTTTGAGATATGTTATACCATAGGGGAAGGAAAGAGTGTTGTTGACAATTTAAGACCAAATGAATAGACTCAGGCTGTCAGGGTGCCTAGTTATGAGGGGTAGATGATGGCTTAACGAGATGAGATGACCATGGATGTTCAAGAGGAGTAGAAAAATATTGAACTTGTGTCCTTATCCATTGACCATACATTCTAAATATGGAACAAGGACAAGAAATATGTGGATTTGTAGTGTCTAGTGTTGAGGGAGAGTTTTGAAGGTGAGGAACCACCTCCCAATTTGGATATAGATATGGAAGGGATCATCTATGTTCGTGGTAATTTTTTTGTGTGCAAAAAAGTATGTGAAAAGATATGACTCATGAGTTTCATGCATCAAAGTGGGTGGAACACCGTTTTTACCATGACATACAATGATATTTATATATGGTATTGGTATCTAGGAATGAAAAAATAAATTACAGTTCTTGTGACCTGATGCTACACCTGTCAGCAAGTTAATGCTATGAATCAATGACCAGTCAGGATTCTCCCAAATTTTCCAATTCTAGAGTGGAAATGGGAGGATTTAAACTCATAATTTTTAGTAGGTATTCCACGGATCCCTTGAAATAATGACATGATATGGGAGATTTCAGATAGGTTGAAAATAATGCCCCATTTATTTTCAATTTAGGAAAGTCTCATGGATGATCAGTTGGGTGTCTTATATGTTCGAGAGATAACTCATTTTCATAGGGTTTATTTAATTATTGTTTCACAACATAATCTATTTTTTACTTCATGATTCTGTAAAGGCGTGTTTAAGGATATTGGTACTCATGAGTTTCTGGGTATAAATTTTCACCCATAGAAAGATGGGAAATAACAATGTACTATTCTGATGTTGGAGGGTATGATGTGAGCATGTATTTTATATTTTGGTTGATCATGGGAGAATTAATTAACACTAGTTTATTTTTCCTATAACAACAGTTATTAGGAAACTATTAACATAGAACCTTATAAGGTGGTCTATGGTAGGAAATTCATATCACCTTTATATTGGTAAGAGGCACATGACTCTTGGTTCTTTAGTCTAAAACTCATGAAAAAAACATCAGAACTGGGTCATTTGATTCAGAAATGTGTGGATACAAAACATAGTAGAAAAAAGTTATGATGAATGAAGTTGTATACCAAATGAGTTTATAGTGGGTGACCACATATTCCTAAGGGTTTCATTGAGACTAGGTTACCGTAAGATTTAAAAGGAGGGAAATTTGGAACAATGTTTTGTAAAACCATTAGATATTATGGAGAGGATCATATTGGTTGAGTATCGACTAGCTCTTCTACATAGGTGTTTTTCTACAAATGAAGTTTTCTATGTATCATGGATTTTGTAGCATCAACCCAACCATTATCATTTGATTGATTTTGATGATGTTGAGTTTGAGGGTGATGTGTTATTTAAGGATCATACTATTAGTGCTTTGGATTGTAAGAAGAATTTTTTTTAAAGGAAATTAAAATTTAGTTTATCCAAGTATTGTGTAGCATGGTCATTTTTAAGAATCAACATTGTAAAGGGAAGTAGATATGTCGACCTAGCTGTTAGACCGTTTCCCCATAGAATCTTAGAGATGCTTGGGAATAAATCTTGAAGAAGATTTTTTATATGGTATGAGATTATAAGATCCCAAACATTCTCAAGACCTTCAATTCTAATTTTCATTTTATTTTTACCCTTGTTTTAATCTTATTTTGGTTGGGGCCTTTATGAATTTAAATAAGGATGTTTTTCAGGAGTTTCTAACCAGTCCATGGTACAAAAAGGGTTTTCCCAAAACACGTGGACTCCTCTAGAAAACTGTACACCCAAGAAAAGATTGGATTTTCATAAAATGCATGACCATCCAGTGTAAACAGTTCTCCCAAATACTGTAGGGGCACACTATTAGGGACCATTCTTCCTCTAACCATGTGACCCATCGAAAAACCATGTTTGAAGACATTTAAACCTCAAGAAATTTAGTTAAAATTTTATACACCTATCAGTTTATATATATAATAAAACCCACTCAAACATATAGATATACCTTGTCTTTTGTAGGATCTTGAGAGGATTACATGGATCATCAAACTCCTTCATTTGTGAATCATGATATGTTGAATGATTCAACTCTATTCGTTATGCAGTCTCTTCCTTGATTAGGTTTCTATCTCGCTAATATTTCTATATTTTCATTATCACTCATTGAAGAGGTATTATTTATTTCATTATTGATGATATATATCTAGTTTATATTAGTCATTTTTCATTCATTATTTATCAATGATTTTGATCAAAGGTCTTCTCAATTGTTGGGATTGCATACTTTCTACATCGTAATAATGGATAAGGTTGGGTGAGAGTTCATAAACGACCCTAAGGTAGTTGTATATATTTTAATTCCCATAGTATTGATAATGATCTTGTGTGCTTAGTTATATCATTTCATGTCCATCTTTTGAAATTTCAATTATATTAGAAAACTAAATTGAAACCCTATAAATGTGAGTGACCCTTCTTAGATCCTATTGGATTTGTTGGAGATTATGAGATTGAACATGATGGAAGCACATGGGGTATTCTAATTTCCTATAAATGATAATTATGGAATGAAAATTGGAATTAAATGGTTTATGAAATAAAACAATTTTATTATTTGTTGGAAAGTTAACAAGTTTTAAAGATTGTCTGGATTTTTCTCAAAAGGTTATTGAGTTATGAGATGATTCATGTTAGTTGGGTTAATTGGTTATGGGTTGAAATGATGTTAATGGTTTTGATTGAAATCTGAAATAGTGCACTAGGGTTATAATAGTAAAGTGTTATTGAAGTTTAACCTTGATATATATATATATATATGATAAATGTGATGTTGGTGTAGGACTGATGCTCCGCATTCATGAGTGTATAGAGTAAAGCTATAGGACCTCAATCCATGTATGAGAATTACTTATAGATTGATATTCCTAGTACCAATGATTTTAGTTCTATAGAGATTCTATAAGTTCCCATGTCAATGATTCTATACTAACACTCCACGTATCCATGATAATTGTATCGAGGTTGAAGCTACAAGGTAAAAAATAAAGTTGAAAATAATTTTAATAACAAAATACCATGAAATGATAAAGTGTAAAGTCCATATAGTGTATGGATCAAAATCTAGAACGCGGCGTAGATGGTATGATTGGCATGGATGTCACCTAGAACTGGAGTGCCAATGTTGTCAACAAAAGTATAATAAATGTGAAACCAATTTACTTTATTCATTTTATCATTTATTATTTATACAACCACACACACTATTATAGAATGGATATTTCTTTTGACACCATTGGAGGTGGCCTATTGATTCGTATCCACACCCAACATGGGACGTAGATTGTTACTAATGCCGACTTCATGTTTCCGGATTGGATAAGTTTAAGATCCCTATAATGGATAATTGAGTTTGAATTATGGATGGAAGATGTATGAGGGAACCATACATTATTTAAGGACACTCTTGGGAGGTTTCAATGTTTCTTTATTTTGGGTATTTATTTAACACGTTGAACTTATATGGAATGAAATATTTAATGTTTTAGTTTTGGTCTTTTAATTTATATTTGTATTATCACCCGATTTCCAGTCATCACCATTTATTGTTTATTATTATATTGGATAATTAAATATTAATATATGTTGTTGTCCAACATTGAAAACGAGGTTATAGTCTCTCCACATATCATATTAGATCCTCCCAACTAGTTAGTATCCTCTGTTTTTAGATTATCAATTTTATAACATTGAGTATCAATTTACACAGTACTACCTGATTTTGAATTCAATCTCAAAATCAACATGTCAAAATTTGGAAGAAATTTCCATAAATATTTCCTTACAATTTAAATAGACTCATTTATTCAGTAAACTAGCCAATTTAATTTATCACACATATCAGGGTATCATTTATTCCAGCACTTCTTCATTAAAAGTTGTAAATTTATTCCTATATAGAAAGCTGAAACCCTAAGAGACTTAAGAAATACTTATCATAATGATCAATATACCATTTTAAATGTGATATTCTTAGAATAGATATTCATTTTCAATTATTAGGAATGTTCTAAATAAACACTCAAAACCAAAAATGTATTAGTGGGGTTTTCACAGTGTTAATGGGTTCAATTAACCATTTACTTCAAGTAAAAATAATCACTTCCTATAGTTTTAGTTCAACATGAACTTTACATCCCTTTGAACAAAACTACCCCATAAAATCACAGCTTTATATACATATACCTAGAAATGAGTAAAAATCAATACAAAAAAGGGACAACTCATAATAAATAGAAACATAAACCATCCACCCCATGAGATAGTAGAAGTAATTGAAATGAGAACTCCAGTAATCCCTCCTTCACTTGAATATAATCGCAACATAAATTTCTAGATGAAAAATCCCAAATACTAGTAGCATGTAATTCATTTAAGACCATTGTAATAGATTTACTTTTATCCACCCTTCATAATAGCCCACGTTCAGTAATAGTTGAAAAAATATGATTCTTGTAACACTTGAGACTTTTATG
The DNA here is from genome assembly GCA_963277665.1 of Viscum album. Taxonomy (NCBI): domain Eukaryota; kingdom Viridiplantae; phylum Streptophyta; class Magnoliopsida; order Santalales; family Viscaceae; genus Viscum; species Viscum album. The sequence goes on along the minus strand of OY728138.1, from coordinate 1,376,508,006 downwards.
TTATATAAATCATCAAAGGAATCTTTTTCTACACAACACTTGCTTGGCTTGCTTTACACGCAATCGCGACCTTCCTCGATAGCTTGCGTCGTACGCAATACCGAGTTTCACTAAACAACAATATGCTATTAAAACTAGCCGTTATGAATAGTAATAACTACTTTTTGAAATTTTATAAATTTTATTTTTCAAAATGGACTTCATTTTTGGACTCAGAATATCGAAATTAGCCTAGGGTGAAATTTTGGTATTTTTCTGAAAACTTTCAATTTTTGATGAATAGTGAAACCACTAAGTGGTAGGTTAAAAACTGAATTTTGCATAAAACTTAATTTTACCGCTTATGTGAATAGAATTTCAAAAATCCGACAGACACGGTTGATATCAGTAAGTAAAATGTGGTTCAATGAGATAAAAATAATTTTTTGGTGAATAGTAACTTTTTACTATTTTTACCGCGGTTAATAGTAAATAGGGTAACTAAGGGTAAATATGATAACAATATTACCCTAACACATGTCCTAATTCTATTGGACAAGTGTAATTCGACCAAAAACAAACTTAGGAATAACATATGACCATTTAGGCCCACTTGGATTAGATTAGGACATTTATTATTAATTTATTTAAAGAAGGGTTAAAATAGTTAAAATCAAAGTTTAATAAGTAAATAATTTTTAATATGGGGTTATACATAAGATAAATTCAATTGTAAATATTCATTAGAAAGCTAAAAAGATTTCCTACATGTTGATATTTTATTTGTAATTTTTAGACGTCAAATAATTTAATTTATTTATGACACAAAGATGATGCAGTAATTATCTTATTAATGAAATATTGACAAAATTGATAATATAAATACCAAAATAAATGTAATTTAAGACTTTTTATGAATTCCACTAATTTTCTAGGTTACTATGATATATTAATCAACTTGGTTCGAACATATAATTCTGTTATGACTTTCACAAAAATTATATATCAAATAGTGTCAAAATTGACACAAAATAGTTTTTAAATCAAATATTATATTATTAATTGTTATTTTATTCCTAAAAATCTAAGGTTCGGCCAAATGACTTAGATAAAGATATATATATTAATAATAAACAATTTGGGGTTCGTTTGGCATGTTATAGTAAGTGTATTAACCATATAGTGAAAGAAAACAAAAAGACACGGTAAAAGTTAAATTAATTAACTTAGAGTTAAATCTAATTGATAAGGTTAAAATAATACCCTAAACTTGTCTAAATCCTATTGGTTGATAGGATTTCGACCCATCCCCACTTTAGATTCGAAATAAGACCCTTTGGAACCATTATAAACCGATTTTGACTTTAATATAAAATAATATTTTGAGATATTCCTAAGGTGCCCCTCTCCTCCCTTATAAAAGGGCACCTCCTCCCCCTCCTCCTCACACCAATTTGAGCACTCAAGCTCGGCCAACCCCTGACATTTTCTCCTCTCCACTTCCCTAGAATAATCCTAGAGGTCCTGGTCTTCTCCAAAGACCAATCTTAGTTCCTTAAGTGGAGGATTCAAAGAGGCGTTCCAAAGAAGAGGTAATATCCATTACCGATCTTTTCAATTTCTTTCTTCTTCAACTTCTTCTTCTTTAGTTGTTTCATGATAAAGTAATAACATCAGTATTACTTACATACTGATATGTTATTATAAATATGAAACAACCCTAATTCACCTTCTACCCATCCTACGGAAAAATGAAATCACCGCGCGTGCGTACGTACGGAATACCGTCTCCACACCGTGGTGTAATCTATTTTCCACCATCACCTTACAAGGATGGGTATAATGGTGTAATGAGTAACTATATATGATTATTATTATGTAATATTGATACTGAAATAAAATATATATATACTCCAATACAATTCCACGATCATAGGAACGATATCATCACTCGTGCATACGTACGGAATACCGTCTCCACGATGTGATGCGACTCGTTCTACATGATCTTCATTTCATAATGATTATATAAATGAATTGAATGAATGAATATGGTATATAATACACTAATACCATTATGGAAATGAATTATCTATAACCTAAAGATAAGAATAAGAATTTATTCAACAAAACACGCATAAGAACAAAAAGTTATAAAGACCCGAGTAACAAGTAACAATGAAATATTACTAACAAGAAGCTAATAATATGACCATATATGATATCATATAAATATGTATGATTCTGTAATAAGTCAATAACATTATTTAAACCATTATACAGGAGCTTCGGACACGAACAAAGCAAATCGGACCTAAGGTAAGGGAAATATCACAATCTCATTTTTATCCGAGATTGTTTATTCGTAAGTATTTACTGGGGTGTATTTTATCATCCACATCCATGTTTACTCAATATGTAATATTATTTCCATCCACCTAAAATTGTTTAAATTCATTTTTACCCTTCGGTGAGTTTTTAGTAATACGTGTGAAAGGAATCTTTTGTCGTTTTTCGTACGAGGTACTTTTTGACTTTTCCGACAAAAGTACGAAGAATGTTTTTTTTAACTTATACAGCACGAACGGATTTCTACTATTTTATAAAGCCTTATTTTCATGAAGCTTCCTCTAAAATATTTCATGACTATTTTCAATAAAATCTCTTTCTTTTAAAATTGCATGATGTTTTGTGAAAAGAAATTGATTTTGAAGAAGAAAGAATATTTTTCTCAAGAATTCAATTCAAGTGTTTTATCAAAATTATTTTCCATCTAAGATAATAAAGGGTTCTGTTTCTATCCATATTTTTACATTGATTTGACTATGTTGTGTTGGAATTATGTTTATGAATTCCTTTATCTTATATGAATTGATTTATGATGTCATGATGTTTCAAGAATCCCATTTTTGTTACATGTGTTATGCGATGATGTATGTTTTATGATTATGTGGCACACATAAGAAAGGATTCATTATAAGATGGGTGGGACCAATATCTCCCTCCAATGCATTGGGTAATGATTTTATATATCATGAGATAGACATGGCTGGAACGGAAGGTTATTTCGGTTCAGTGATATAGTACTGAAACGAGGAGTGAACTCGGTTCAGAAAGGGACTTTGTCCACTAAGATAGTCTTGGCAATGAGTCATGACTAACAAGAAATGATTTTCCATGATTATGTGTGCATGCCACAAAGTTTCAAGTTTTATGTTATGATTATGGGGATCTCATTTTCACTTCTATGATTTATTCCATGTTAAGATATTATGATCTCTTTTGCAGGTTTTGATTTTCATAAAGATATGATATGATTTTTATTTCCTTTATTCTCCCTTGCTGAGCATTTGATCTCACCCTTTTATGTTTTCTTTTCCCCAGGTCAGGAAGATGGATATTAAGTAGAATATGCAAAAAGGGACCCTAGATATGATGAAATAAATGGGAGACACTGTAGAAGATTTATGAACCAGTTGTTTATGTTTCCCAGTTTCTAAAGACACTATACCTATACGGTTTTTTGTGGTTTTGTCATATGTTGTAATAAGTGTGCTTCAATTTCGAATTATTAACAATGTATGTAAAGTATGGGTCGTTATAGTTGGTATCAGAGGAAAGGTATAGTCAACCTTTGGAAACTAGGATGTGAAAGCCTTAGTAAGAACCCTAAGGATAAGTCTAAGCATAGAACACAATCTTAGTGTTTTAGAAATGGCCTTGAATAACCTAGGATAAGACCTTAAGCATGAATATTTTATTCTTGAATTATGTGGTTTCCTATTATAATTAGTGTTGCTCACACTATTCTTCTTGGTTTTAGTCAATTGCTGGAACCCGAAGGAACCGTGTTAATGCGGAATGCGATGGGCAATGCAATGATTGTCCCCCTGAGCAACCAAACGATATGGTAGCTGGAATGCAAAATCTTGTAGCCATGCTCACACAACTTTCTCAAGCTATGAATCATGCAGGATTTCCAAACGAGCAAAGGAGGGAGCAACATTCTGTTGAATCCTTCATGAGGCAGCGTCCACCTTCTTTCAGCGGGTCTACTGATCCATTAGTTGCTGAACAATGGATTAGTACTACTGAAAAGATATTTTTAGTTCTTCAATGTTCTGAACATGATAAAGTCATCCTAGCAGTGTATCGTTTGGAAGGAGATGCTGATCAATGGTGGAATCTTGTTAAGAATACGATGCAAAGGGATGAAATTGAGTCTATGGAATGGGATGAGTTCAAGAACTTATTTTTCAATAAGTACTTCCCTCGTATTCTCCGAACAAAGATGGAGAAAGAGTTTCTTGAACTGAAGCAAAGGGATGATGAATCTGTTGGTACCTATGAAGAAAATTTTACAAGACTTGCAAGGTACTCTTCTGGTATTATTATCCAACCTGAGAGTAAGATCGATCGATTCTTTAGTGTCTTAAAACCAAGTCTTCGAAGGGCGTTAGCCATAAGGGACATCAATAGCTACGACGAAATCGTTCGATGTGCTCTCAAAGTCGAGATGGAGATTGGAGTAACCCATCAGTCACATGGGTTTGATAAGAAGAGGAAGATGGAATTCAAAGAAAAATCTAAAGAGAACACGGAAAAGAAGACGAGCTTTTCCTTATGCTCAAAGTGTGGAAAGAAACATGGAGGGAGTTGTCTTAAAGGGACAAGTAAATGTTTTAAATGTGGAAAAGAAGGTCATCGGGCATTTGAATGCCGTGATAATGGGAAGAAGATGTCTAATGACGCAAACAAAGGAAGGGATACACAGAATGAACCTACTACACTTCAATGATTCAAGTGCAAGGAGATGGGGCATTATGCCTATCAATGCCCAAATCCAAGGGTTGATGATGATGGTCGACGTCAACAAACTCTTAAGGCTAAAGACAAAGGAAAGTAACATGAAATTTCTATCAGCGATGTGGAGTACGATAACGATGTGGTGAAAGGTACACTTACCATCCACTCTAAAGTAGCAAATGTTTTATTTGATTCTGGATCCACCCACTCTTTTATTTCTGAAAAATTTTCTAAGGGTATCACCGTATTACCTCAACAATTAGATGTTGAGTTAGCTGTGACAACACCTAATGGCACATCAATCGCATCAAAAGTTGATAATTCTTCTCCGATCGAAGTTTGTGGGAAAGTGCTTCCTACAAATCTTGTGATCCTTCCTTTAGTGGAATTTGATGTGATTCTTGGCATGGATTGGCTTTCTCTACATGGAGCTCATATCGATTGCCAAAGAAGGGAAGTCACATTTCATATTCCAGATCAATCTATGATCGTCTATCAATGCAAGGATGAACATAACCTTCCAGTGGAAATTTCTTCCATCTTATGGGTATTGATTCCACTAAATGAAGGTTATTTATCTCAAATGGTTGGTGAGAAACTCACGATTAAGAATATTCCCATTGTACGGGAGTTTGATGATGTCTTTCCGGAGGAATTGCCGGGTCTTCCACCAAATCGTGAAGTTGAGTTTTCAATAGAACTTGTACCGGGTGCTTTGCCTATTTCAAAGACACCTTATAGAATGGCCCCAATTGAGTTGCAGGAATTGAAGAAGCAACTCCAAGAGAATCTTGATAAGGGATTCATACGCCCTAGTGCGTCACCTTGGGGAGCACCTGTTCTATTTGTTAAGAAGAAAGATGGATCAATGAGACTTTGCATTAATTATCGAGAACTTAACAAGATCACTATCAAGAACAAATATCCTCTCCCACACATTGATGACTTATTTGACCAACTACGCGGAGCTCAATACTTTTCCAAGAGTGATCTTCGTTCAGGGTATCATCAATTAAGGGTCAAAAGGGAGGATATACCAAAGACGGCTTTCCGTACAAGGTATGGACACTATGAATTTATAGTGATTCCATTTGGTCTTACTAATGCCCCTGCTATCTTCATGGATCTAATGAATAGAGTCTTTAGAGACTATCTTGATCAATTTGTGGTAGTCTTTATAGACGATATTCTTGTCTATTCAAAGAGCAAGGAAGAGCATGAAGATCACTTGAGAATTATATTGAAGACCCTGAGAAAGGAGAAGCTTTATGCCAAATTTACCAAGTGTGAATTTTGGCTTCAAAAGTTGCATTTTTGGGTCATATAATCTCAAAAGAGGGGATATCTGTGGATCCAGCAAAAACAGAGGTTATCGAAAGATGGTCAAGACCAACAACAGTAACTGAGATCCGAAGTTTTCTTGGTTTGGCTGGATATTATCGACGTTTTGTAAAAGATTTTTCACGATTATCTAATCCAATCACCAAGTTGACTCGGAAGGGAGTTAAGTTTGTCTGGACAGAGGAATGTGAAGAGAATTTCAAGGAGTTGAAAAGAAGGTTATCCTGTGCACCTGTGCTCACACTACCTTGTAGTGGAGAAAGGTTTGTGATCTACAGTGATGCATCCAAGAAGGGATTGGGGTGTGTTCTTATGCAAAATGATATGGTGATAGCTTATGCCTCACGACAGTTGAAAATCCATGAGCAAAATTACCCAACACATGATTTGGAGTTGGCTGCGGTAATCTTTGCATTAAAGATTTGGAGGCATTACCTTTATGGTGAAAGGTGTGATATTTATACTGATCATAAAAGTTTAAAGTATATTTTCACATAAAAGGAGTTGAATATGCGTCAAAGAAGATGGTTGGAGCTGATTAAGGATTATGACTGCTCAATCCATTACCACCCTGGGAAAGCAAACAAGGTGGCAGATGCATTAAGTCGAAAAGACCATGCTAGTTTATCCATGATGAGGATCACAAAAGATCCAATATTTATGGATTTACAAAGGATGGATCTTGGAATTATAATGGAAGGGGAAAAATCTTATCTTTCTCAAATGAATGTTCAACCATCTATACATGTGAAGATTAAAGAGTCACAGAAAGAAGATGTCGAGTTACAAAAGAAGGTGAGAAATGTTCCTGAATTCAACCTTGATTGTGATGGGATAATAAAGTTCAGGAATCGGGTTTGCGTTCCTCCCATCCCCGAATTAAAGAATGAGCTTCTGGATGAGGCTCATAGTTCATCATTCTCTATTCATCCTGGAAGCACGAAGATGTATAGGGACCTGAAAGAGTACTTCTGGTGGGATGGCATGAAAAGAGATGTTGCTGAATATGTCTCTCGATGCTTGGTTTGTCAACAAGTTAAATCTGAGAGACAGAAGTCTAAGGGGATGTTACAACCATTACCCATACCCGAATGGAAATGGGAAAACATCACTATGGACTTTGTCATAGGACTTCCTAAAACATCCAAAGGCAATAATGCTATCTGGGTCATAGTTGATCGTCTTACAAAGTCTGCACACTTCATTGCTATTAGAGAGGATTTCTCTCTAGATCAGCTTGCCAGGATATATGTAAAGGAAGTGGTAAGATTGCATGGAGTACCACTTTCTATTATATCTGATCGAGATCCGAGATTTACCTCGAAGTTCTGGCGAAGTCTTCAGCATACTCTGGATACAGAGTTGAGTTTCAGCACTGCTTATCATCCCCAGACAGATGGTCAGTCTGAGAGAACAATTCAAACCCTAGAAGATATGTTGAGAGCTTGCTCTATGGATTTCAAAGGAGGTTGGGATCAACACCTACCTTTGGTGGAATTTTCTTATAATAATAGCTTTCACTCCAGTATTCAGATGGATCCTTATGAAGCTCTCTATGGAAAGAAATGCAGGACTCCAACTTGCTGGGATGAAGTTGGGGAAAGAAAGCTATTAGGACCTGATCTCGTTGATGAAATGGCAGAAAAGGTTAGATCTATTCAACAACACATAAGAGCAGCTCAGAGTCGACAGAAAAGTTATGCCGACAACCGAAGAAAAGACCTATAGTTTGAAGTGGGTGATAAAGTGTTCTTACGAATATCTCCCTGGAAGAGGGTTATGAGATTTGGAAAGAAGGGGAAGTTGAGCCCTAGATATATCGGTCCTTTCGAAATAATAGATCGTGTTGGGAAGGTAGCTTACCGATTGGCGCTTCCACCGAATCTCTCTCAAGTTCACGATGTGTTCCACGTATCTCTCCTGAGAAAGTACATACCAGATCCTTCACATGTACTCAGCTCAGAAGTTGTACCGCTGGAGCAAGATCTTTCTTATGAAGAACAGCCGATAGAGATTCTGGATCGTAGCGAAAAAAGTCCTACGAAACAAGACCACTCGCTTGGTGAAAGTTTTATGGAGAAACCACCAACTTGAAGAAGCTACATGGGAGCTTGAGGATATGATGAGGGAGAAGTATCCTCATCTGTTTGTTGCAAAGTGACGAATTTCGAGGGCAAAATTCTTTTTAAGGGGGGTAGAATGTAACACCCGAGACTTTTATGTTATATAAATCATCAAAGGAATCTTTTTCTACACAACACTTGCTTGGCTTGCTTTACATGCAATCGCGACCTTCCTCGATAGCTTGCGTCGTACGCAATACCGAGTTTCACTAAACAACAGTATGCTATTAAAACTAGCCGTTATGAATAGTAATAACTACTTTTTGAAATTTTATAAATTTTAATTTTCAAAATGGACTTCATTTTTGGACTCAGAATATCGAAATTAGCCTAGGGTGAAATTTTGGTATTTTTCTGAAAACTTTCAATTTTTGATGAATAGTGAAACCACTAAGTGGTAGGTTAAAAACTGAATTTTGCATAAAACTTAATTTTACCGCTTCTGTGAATGGAATTTCAAAAATCCGACAGACACGGTTGATATCAGTAAGTAAAATGTGGTTCAATGAGATAAAAATAATTTTTTAGTCAATAGTAACTTTTTACTATTTTTACCGCGGTTAATAGTAAATATGGTAACTAAGGGTAAATATGATATCAATATTATCCTAACACATGTCCTAATTCTATTGGACAAGTGTAATTCGACCAAAAACAAACTTAGGAATAAAATATGACCATTTAGGCCCACTTGGATTAGATTAGGACATTTATTATTAATTTATTTAAAGAAGGGTTAAAATAGTTAAAATCAAAGTTTAATAAGTAAATAATTTTTAATATGGGGTTATACATAAGATAAATTCAATTTTAAATATTCATTAGAAAGCTAAAAAGATTTCCTACTTGATGATATTTTATTTGTAATTTTTAGACATCAAATAATTTAATTTATTTATGACACAAAGATGATGCAGTAATTATCTTATTAATGAAATATTGACAAAATTGATAATATAAATACCAAAATAAATGTAATTTAAGACTTTTTATGAATTCCACTAATTTTCTAGGTTACTATGATATATTAATCAACTTGGTTTGAACATATAATTCTGTTATGACTTTCACAAAAATTATATATCAAATAGTGTCAAAATTGACACAAAATAGTTTTTAAATAAAATATTATATTATTAATTGTTATTTTATTCCTAAAAATCTAAGGTTCGGCCAAATGACTTAGATAAGGATATATATATTAATAATAAACAATTTGGGGTTCGTTTGGCATGTTATAGTAAGTATATTAACCATATAGTGAAAGAAAACAAAAAGACACGGTAAAAGTTAAATTAATTAACTTAGAGTTAAATCTAATTGATAAGGTTAAAATAATACCCTAAACTTGTCTAAATCCTATTGGTTGATGGGATTTCGACCCATCCCCACTTTAGCTTCGAAATAAGACCCTTTGGAACCATTATAAACCGATTTTTACTTTAATATAAAATAATATTTTGAGATATTCCTAAGGTGCCCCTCTCCTCCCTTATAAAAGGGCACCTCCTCCCCCTCATCCTCACACAAATTTGAGCTCTCAAGCTCGGCCAACCCCTGCAATTTTCTCCTCTCCACTTCCCTAGAATAATCCTAGAGGTCCTGGTCTTCTCCAAAGACCAATCTTAGTTCCTTAAGTGGAGGATTCAAAGAGGCGTTCCAAAGAAGAGGTAATATCCATTACCGATCTTTTCAATTTCTTTCTTCTTCAACTTCTTCTTCTTTAGTTGTTTCATGATAAAGTAATAACATCAGTATTACTTACATACTGATATGTTATTATAAATATGAAACAACCCTAATTCACCTTCTATCCATCCTACGGAAAAATGAAATCACCGCGCGTGCGTACGTACGGAATACCGTCTCCACGCCGTGGTGTAATCTATTTTCCACCATCACCTTACAAGGATGGGTATAATGGTGTAATGAGTAACTATATATGATAATTATTAAGTAATATTGATACTGAAATAAAATATATATATACTCCAATACAATTCCACGATCATAGTAACGATATCATCACTCGTGCGTACGTACGGAATACCGTCTCCACGATGTGATGCGACTCGTTCTACATGATCTTCATTTCATAATGATTATATAAATGAATTCAATGAATGAATATGGTATATACTACACTAATACCATTCTGGAAATGAATTATCTATAACCTAAATATAAGAATAAGAATTTATTCAACAAAACACGCATAAGAACAAAAAGTTATAAAGACCCGAGTAACAAGTAACAATGAAATATTACTAACAAGAAGCTAATAATATGACCATATATGATATCATATCAATATGTATGATTCTGGAATAAGTCAATAACATTATTTAAACCATTATACAGGAGCTTCGGACACGAACAAAGCAAATCGGACCTAAGGTAAGGGAAATATCACAATCTCATTTTTATCCGAGATTGTTTATTCGTAAGTATTTACTGGGGTGTATTTTATCATCCACATCCATGTTTACTCAATATGTAATATTATTTCCATCCACATAAAATTGTTTAAATTCATTTTTACCCTTCGGTGAGTTTTTATTAATACGTGTGAAAGGAATCTTTTGTCGTTTTTCGTACGAGGTACTTTTTGACTTTTCCGACAAAAGTACGAAGAATGTTTTTTTAACTTATACGGAACGAACGGATTTCTACTGTTTTATAAAGCCTTATTTTCATGAAGCTTCCTCTAAAATATTTCATTACTATTTTCAATAAAATCTCTTTCTTTTATAATTGCATGATGTTTTGTGAAAAGAAATTGATTTTGAAGAAGAAAGGATATTTTCCTCAAGAATTCAATTCAAGTGTTTTATCAAAATTATTTTACATCTAAGATAATAAAGGGTTCTGTTTCTATCCATATTTTTACATTGTTTTGACTATGTTGTGATGGAATTATGTTTATGAATTCCTTTATCTTATATGAATTGATTTATGATGTCATGATGTTTCAAGAATCCCATTTTTGTTACATGTGTTATGCGATGATGTATGTTTTATGATTATGTGGCACACATAAAAAGGATTCATTATAAGATGGGTGGGACCTATATCTCCCTCCAATGCATTGGGTAATGATTTTATATCTCATGAGATTGATATGGCTGGAACGGAAGGTTATTTCGTTTCAGTGATACAGGACTGAAACGAGGAGTGAACTCGGTTCAGAAAGGGACTTTGTCCACTAAGATAGTCTTGTCAATGAGTCATGACTAACAAGAAATGATTTTACATGATTATGTGTGCATGCCACAAAGTTTCAAGTTTTATGTTATGATTATGGGGATCTCATTTTCACTTCTATGATTTATTCCATGTTAAGATATTATGATCTCTTTTGCAGGTTTTTATTTTCATAATGATATGATATGATTTTTATTTCCTTTATTTGCCCTTGCTGAGCATTTGAGCTCACCCTTTTATGTTTTCTTTTCCCCAGGTCAGGAAGATGGATATTAAGTAGAATATGCTAAAAGGGACCCTAGATATGATGAAATAAATGGGAGACACTGTAGAAGATTTATGAACCAGTTGTTTATGTTTCCCAGTTTCTAAAGACACTATACCTATACGGTCCTTTGTGGTTTTGTCATATGTTGTAATAAGTGTGCTTCAATTTCGAAGTATTAACAATGTATGTAAAGTATGGGTCGTTATAATTCTTGTGTCATTCATAGGGTCTCTAACTTATAATTGGAATTATATTTACAAGGGTGTTATGTTTATTAAGAACCACTTGTTGTATCATAAGGGTAATTGAACACCTATAACCTAGCTAGTCTCCTTATATTTATCAATTAATAAGATCGTCTAATATTGTTTCCCTACCAAACCAATTCCATCATCAAACATTCCTAACTCTAAAATTCATCTTTACTCTAAACCAATGATTTGATTCCACTTTTCCCTGACTCCCCCCCCCCCGCCCACTAAGAACCACTCATGAGTCTATAGTTATTAAGAGATTAACCCCTAAGGCCCCCCGTCCAATATTCCTTAGGTTAGTAACTATCCTTGAGGGTAAAAGTATAAAAATATGAGGTATTAACCTCATATATCAAAGGATAATGTAGGAAATTATGTGATAAATTCCAAAATATTAAATAAAACCATCATCCCACAATAAACCACATTCCATATAATTTCATAGAGAAACAATTTCCCAAAATATATACCAAAAAACTATTAAAGAATCAGTACTTACTAAAGCACGATGATCAGAGCAATTAAGGTCAAACTCGATTTCTAAACATGACCTGTAAACCCAAAATATAGTTTGTATATATAGGGTTGATCATATATGTATACTCATTAGGATCCACCGTAGGACCACTCATAAAAATATGAATAAGTGTACTAATTATTTTGTGAATAAACAATAGAACCAACCATTTCTTATCAGGTCAACTATCACCAAACATCATTAAGTATCACTCATTAAATACCACATACATGTATAATAAAATAATATCAAATAATATAGAAAATGAGTACCCTTTAACCACTTAACCACCAATTTAACTCTTTCATATACCAACATGAAACATTCGATGCCTCAATACCTTTCATATAGATACAAAATCATAGCTGATGTGGGTTGGACCCCGACCTACCTACCTAACCCCCCTTAGGGTTTAATTTTTTTTATTATAACATGTCCACAGATACAACCACATATCAACATGATACAACATAACCACATAACTTTGTCAACAATAAACATGTCTCTATCACAATCACAAATAACTCTTCCATCAAAATAATGTATTATGGAAGTTAAGTAAATTAATCTTAAGACCTCATCCCACAATAATTGACCACAACTATATATACTAAATCAACATCCCATCAGAATCACGTGAATCAAACTATCAACATCTGATCAACACTACGATACTACTTTTGAAAGTGTATCACAGAAAAGGGGGTAGTTAGAAATATGTTCCCTCACTAACCAAGATGTCAGGAAAAGTACCAAAAAACCAAAACATTTGGGCATTGATGATGTTATCTGACTCTGGTGGGGTTCATATAAAAAGATAAAAAAATAAAAATATTTATATTGAAACCCAAAAAACCAACCTAATTAGGATCCTACCAAGACAACACCACCACACCCATAACAACATTTACATCAAGACATCATTCTCAAGCCACTACTAACATCTATAAAATAATAATTATTCCCATAATTCACAAAGTACAACCCCATCAACATTCACAATCTGTCATTTAGGTTCAACCAAATACCTATTTATATAATTTATCATTTTTCTAAATCAATTATGTTGATTATTAAATTTTTAACCTTATTCAATTAAAATCCATTTATTTCACTATATATAATTTATAAAAATTTGTCCACAATCAATTCCATACCATATTCATTATTAATTGTTAATTATCCATATAATATATTTAATTAAACCCCTTAACCAATTTAATTATAACAGTTCTTAGTTTACAAATAATGACATTCATTTATTTATAACCCATCATCATACCCATTATTACCATTCATATACATGACACTAGGATTTTATAACTATATCCCACATTATCCACACAACAATACAATTATTTTATCAAAAAACCCTAAAAATTATAAACCAAAAACCATAATATCCATTCAAACTATTTTCAAATCAATCTCATTAAATATATACCCATTTAAATCATCTATTAGAAACAAGTTTCCACCTGAAAATATTTTATCATAATATTTACCTTTCCATACGACCTATTTATTACTCACTTTATTTTATTTATCTATTTTTTAAGGTGAAATATATATCAAAATTAGTTTAAAATGTTATCATAACACCAAAATCATTTTTCCACATAATCACAATAATAATAAATAATAATAAAACATTACAATAGTATGTCACATCAGTAAATCCCTTTTAAATCATTCTTTTATAATTATTTAAGGCCGTACATCAAAATATCATTTCCATTATTATAGGTTATCTAGAAAAAAATGATTATCATATATATATGATTATCATTTTATGAAGGTTGAACTAGACTCCAAACATATATTCAGTTGAAAAATCCATAGAAATATTAAAAACGTATAGAAGTAATGATAATCAAACCCAAACCATTAGATAAATAACATAAAGCATATGATTAAATTAAAATATACCCATAACATTAATTTATTTTATTTTACTTAATTATCTATATTAATCCAATGAATAATGTCCACCTAGTAAAAACAAGAGCTTGTTAATTCAATAGATTCACATTATTAAAAGAGAGAGAATGCTCAAACCCCCAAACTCAATCGACTGTTCGATGGTCATGGCATAATAACAAGGTGAGAAAGAGATATTCATAATGTAAAATTTGTGAAAAGGGAGACTTGATGACATATAATCCTAATATATCTCTTAAAAAACAAGACCAAACACACTCCAATTCGAACCTATACTGAAAAATAATAATTATTACAGGAATAGATGGAGAAGTCCATCAAAAAGCGGGTACATACTCATTTCATATCACCACAAATTGATCTCATGAAATAAATGACTAATAAAAATAAAAGGGAACTGAAATATCTTTAAAAATCACACTAGAGTCTCCCGAGGGTTCTGCAAAATAAAATCAAAATGGAATGATATTGAGAGGCCCCTGAATTTATAAACAGTTTGGAAAAACTCTTGGTTATAACACAACAGGTAGTGGCCACAACACAATAAGGTTACCTAAAATTAATCTTAGAAATCACATAAGAAATCAAACTCTCTTAAAAAATATCAACCATAAAATCTAATAAAACCAAGGGTCATGGTGAAAATAAATCACCATTGTGTAGTGTCCTAAAAATCATAAAATCCATGGAACTTTAACTATAAGTTCTAGGAAAATTGTCATTTATAATGATGAAACAATACCTAGAATGATAAAACTAAAATATTAGCCATTAAAGTTTCAAACCCATAATAAAGATAGTCAGGATCCAAATTCCTACCCTTCATTCAACATTATCAACCTAAAACATGAACCATGAAGCAGTCAAAGGACCATAGTGAAATGTTAAATTAAATGGTATAGATAAGGGATCCCAAATTTATATCATCGATGACATGGATCAAACACTACTACCCAAGAGTCCCTAAAATGATAGAACCATGAAGAAATCCCCTTATGTCCCAATTTCATGGATTCTAGGACAATTCCATAGTGGCCACACATAGAAAATAAATAAAATCTATTATTAACTTATCTTATGCCACAATCATACCACCACGTCGCAACACACCCTTCTCGAATAAGGGTTCCTCTCTAGCTCCTACTTCCTTCCTTAAACGTCCTCCTGGAACATCCAACACATGATGCATGAAAATTAACAAGCATGAATGTTCTAGCATGTAACATTCCATCTATGTATCAACATTTAAATACAAAATAAAAAATTGTATTCAACCCCTTTACATATTGAATTGTATTCATTAGTAAATTAATCCAAATTTTATCCATTATGTTATTATTGATAAATATTTATATAAATAAAAAATTAAAATTTAAAAAATACTTTCAGGTTTAAAATATAACATATTCATAATGGAATAGAATAACATGAATCTGATGGAAAATATTTTCATTTTTAATATTTGACTAAGAAAAATTCGTCAAATATAATATTCTTATAATTAATTTTTATTTTTTTATTTTTTTGAAATAAGTAAATTTTACAACAAATTGAAAAAAATAATGCATCTGGTATACTAAGGAAATATATTTTTTGAAATCATATATTATCATTAAATTGAATAATAAATAAACACCTCTGTAAGTTTCATTCCTTCTAATTTAATTATTCAACTATAAAATATATCATTTTAAATAATGGTGATTTCAATAGAGATTGAATATTTAAAACAAAATAGAATCTGATAATTTAGGATAACCCTAAATATTTAAATGAAAACATTATATGTATAAATTAATAATACACCATTAATAAAAAAATAATAGTTTTAATTAATTAATTACATCATCATTAAAAAAGAAAAAAAAAATACACTGAACATGTATTATTGATATAAGAGAACACATATTCAAAATAATATTAAAATAACACATATGAAATATTTTAATATAATTACTAAAAAATGTATCTATAAAAAGAACTTAAAAACGAAAATCAAAACCAAGAATTCATAAAAAACTAAGAAATATAATACTAAACAGAGAAAATATTACTTAATAATTAACCAAAAACAAACCTAATAATTAGAATAATATTCTTTAATAAAATGAATTAATAATAAACAGTAAATATAAAAAAACATTGATTATGAGAGGTATTATATGATTAATGACAATAGAGAGAACAAGAGTTGTATTATAAGGTGTTGATGTTAGAATTTATGGGTCCATATATGGTAAGAGAAGGGAAACATTGTAATTTAGGTGGATAGATTCATATTGAAATTGGCTATAAACGGAAAGGAATGGTAATATTTAGACATCATTGGGCTATTGTTATATTGTAACCAATTAAAGAGGAACAAGATGCTTTAAAATAGATGGACATGGTGTTAGAAATGGAACTATATAAGAGATGTTGAAGGAGCTAAGGCTTTGGAGATATGGATCTTGAAGGGGAAAGAGAAAAGAAATTGGGGTTGTGATTATGTAATATAAGTATTAATTAGTTTATCCTCTTATAAGAACAATTAATTTTTCAGAATTAGAAGTGGTTATTTAAAAAAAATTACCATAAATTATAATTTTTATACAGGTAATATTTCATTGTTGTCAATAACATGGCATGAAAATGTATAAAAATAGTAATTTTTTAATCATGCGTTTTTTTAAAAAATTTCTTGAGAAAAATACTATTTATTATTCTTTAATAGTAAATATCATTATTCAAATTATGAAAAATTAAAATTTCCATGCTAAAATTTGTTAGATCATAGGTCATGTTATGCTATATTTATATATATGATATATATATGATATATATATATATATATCATAAGTGGTGATAGACCATACCACAAATTTTTAATTTGATATTTCAATATATTTATCGAGTGATATTTTTAAAATTTTCTATGATGCATCCCTTGAATTTGGGTGATTTATAATAAATTTTTTAATATAATTGAATTTAATATTTTTTAACTACAAAAAATCATACACCTGATATTTATATGTTTGAAAAATCAATTTAATTATATAGAATGTTACCAAACTAAATTTTCATGTTTCAATTTTTTATATCTATTTTCTTCTGAACATAATTTATGTTAGGAACTCATCGTTTAATGTTATTTGAGGTAATCAAAAGATATAAAAATTATTTTGAAAATATACTAACTGAATAAATCCCAAATCCATCATTTTGAAATTAAAAATTAAATCCTAACATGCTTTACTTATAATAATGTTTTTCAATAAAATTTTATATGTTGATTTTCAACTCCTTTGAGTTTATTCATTAGGTGGTATATCTTTATATATGATATGAAATTATTCTTAAAGAAAAAAATTTAAAATTTTATATAATATATAGATTTTACCCATTATTATATATGATTTCCTCACTGTATATTCTATAATTTAGTTGATAGTGGAGTATTTCACTTTGTATATATGAGGATATGTTTTTTATAAATAAAAAAAGTGAATTATTTGGTGTTTTTTATAATTAATGTCACTGAAAAATGGGTTAAAATTAATTTTTAAATAATTATGTTTTGATTCATTAACTTTTGTTTTTTATGAAATATTTTTTAAAACATTATGTATAATTTCTATATCTTTTCATAAAATAGATATGCAATTATTGATATCTAGAGACATGGTCTATTAATTCTTGTGAGATAATTAATTGTCTAAAATATTACGGTGACCCATTAAATTTCTATTTATTAAATTAAATTTACATGTAATTATTTGGTTTAATAATTTTGAAATTATAAGTTAAAATATGGGTGAATTTTTTGGGTGGGACATGGATGAGAAACAAGTGAGTGTATCAGTGTTGAAGGGGAATCAAGATGCTTGTGGGTACCACTAGGTACCTAGTGGTCTGAAATAAGGGAGAAAGTGTCTTCTACATCCCCACCAGGTTATTGGTGAAGATTCACTAGGTAACTAGTGTACACATGACAATTGATATAACCTTTCTTTGTGCATGATACAGAATTGATTGTTTTTTAATTTTTTGGTTAAAATTATAATTTTTCCTCCTCCCTTTGTTATTTTGAGAGGGGGTTTAGTATTTTCTGGACAATACCTTATAAAATCATCACATATATTTCTTTATTCCAATGATTATTCTTCTAAATAACTTTTCTCCTTATATATAATCTAATCCATCACTTTTATACTTCACTGCTCTCTTGATGTGGTGGATAAGATAAGGTAGAATTTCACCCTCTAATTTTTATTATTATTGAAATATAATTGGACAAATACTTATTATTTATTTATCATACGGTTTTTTGCAACCAAAATGTGTGCATAGAAAGGAATGTGAAAAGATAACATCAATGCGTAAGGGGATGCCTCATGAAGCCTATTCATGGAGCCCTTCATCACTGCAGCCTTTGCGGAGCCCTTCATCACTACGGCCAGCACAAAGCCAAGGCCCCATCTACAAACACCATAGAGTAATGAGGCTGAAGGTAGTGTGGTTATGAAATCATTTATGGGAAACATTGTGACTTAGAAGGAACCCGATCACCTCTATGATCCCATAAAAATTGACATAAGCCTCTGCGATTGCTACAGAGGGAATTCACGATGCCTCTACACCATGGAGGATATGGTGGTAAATCCCAAGCTTACGAAAAACTTGACGCAATATGCTTCTGATCTCAAAGTGCCACATGGATTCTCCCCGAGCTTTCAGAGTTCACGCTTCCCCTTGACTATAAATACTAGGCTCCCCAGAGACCCAAAGGATGGATTCCCCAACCTTTCACCTTCTCATATCACAAATCATGAAGCACCTTCTACTATGCGAAAAATTGAAAAAATATCTCTTAAAGGTACTTGATCATTGAAAAATACATTTCCCATATCTCAAATACAACCCCTCTTCAAGTAGGGATGCCCTTCATGGATCCCACGGTTCATTGCAAAGGAAGGATATCCCTAAGGGGAATCAGGTATTTAAAAAAATACATGCATTGTGAAGTATCTCCAAAGACATGTGGACCCCATTCTAAGGTAGGATCACTATTCCTCGCAAAATACATCACTCTATAGTTCCGTTCTTTGCAAGGAATCCATGATCAGTGAAGTACTATGTCATGAAATCCTTTACACTTCCTGAAGCACCCTTCATATGCATCTATACTATATACCTAGGATCTGCCACTCTTCTTCACGAATCATACCCCTTCGTGACATCTTACCACTTTGTGGGGCACCAGAGCTTCAGAAGTTCTCTTCCTGGGAAACCTTTTTCTTCACAACCCCATCTCTCATACAGCCCTCTAGGTTTGTACGAAGTGGTTTCAAGGTCCCTTGGGAGGTTCTTCATATTATTTAACTTAGGCCCAAGATTCTTTCCATAGGAACGATAATAACTATTTCTTCTTCACATATCCACGCAAATGTTCACCCCTCAATGGATAACTCCATAACCTCGTTCCTTCATGGAGTTATCAATGCCTTCCCTTCACCAAGGGTTAAAATGCACCAGTTATCGATGTATTAGTGGTGAGATGTGAATCAACATCATATGAGCTATAGGATTTTAAAATACCAAGCATCATCATCCTCAGCACATGATGTTAAACTGTAGCCTTGACCAGTGAAATATACACAAGATGTCCCATCTTGGACATTCTCCATGCTCACCTATCTGTACGGGAGTGAGATCTTCCTCACAAAGAATGATATCCTCTTTTTTTGAATGACATCTATCTACAGGGAAGGGAAACCATCTTGGCGTAAGCCCCAAAACATTATTAAGGGAGGTAGAATCCTTGATCCTCCTCTATTATTCTATGCGTGAAGGCCAGAAGAGACATAGGCACATGGCCCTTCATTATCTCATCCCTCTCCCATTGGGATTTGTTTCCATTTGGCCTCCATCCTAGAGTAAGTTCTAATCTACATCTCCCTGGGCCACTGACCAAACTTATGCCTCGCTCTATTCCTCGCGAACACACCTTTTGCGACATGATCGCCCGATATTTTCTGCCTCTTTTCCCTCACACTAAGCATGACATACATGGGCTATAAGTAATCATCGACCATGACACCCTATTCAGTATGCCTTAGCATGTAAGCTTTAAACAACAACCAAACAACATGGAATTTGATCTTTTCCCTCTCCAAGAAAGGTACGTAGGAAGCCCCCCTTATTTTAAAGCCCATCATCCATCTATCCCAACTACTTCACGATGGTTCACCTACATCCCACATGATGTTAAATTATATCCTCCCTTCCGACCTATGTGGAATTTGATCCTTGAACCTTTCCTAGAAAGGTATGAAGGAATCCTCTCTAAGGTTCAAGCCCAACACCCATCATTCCCAACCTCTTCATGTCGGTTCACCCCCATCATGCACAACGTTAAACTGTATTCAACTTTTAATCCCACATGGCGCTAAACTGTATGAATCAGAACTATGTGGGGTTTGATCCCTATCTCCTACTTAGGGTATGTATGAAGCCTCCATGAGGTTCAACCCCATCCAACGGTAAGTTATTGTAGCCCCTAACCAATGTTAAGCCATTGTATTCCCCAAACAATGGTAATACATTGTAGTTCCCAACCAGGAGTAATACTCTATAGTTCCTAAATAAATGTAAGAAGTTGTGGTCCCCTTTGTTGGGACCCACATCCTTGGTCTGTCCCTAGTTGTCAGACCAACCCAGGATGTTAACCACGTGTAATCCCCATCATATCATCAGGTCGTTGTACTATGCATACACCCTAATTCTATACCACCATCCCGAACTACATGGACTTTAATTCCCTTCCACAGGGATTTGTGGGAATTGTCCTTGAGTTTCAAGCCCATCATTGATGTCTCATCCTGATCTCTCCATTTAGCATCTATGTTTTGGGAAGGTCACTTCCCAACCTGTTGGTTCCAATTCCTCTGGGTCCCATCCATGCATCCGTTCTCACGGGTTACCACCTCAGGTGTCCCATCGCCGCACACAACTATGCAGACATTGATTCCCTACCACAGGGATATGTAAGAATATTCTATAAGGCTCAATCCCAACATCACCATCATCTTCACGTCTGTTCCATCCCATTCCTACCATCCACTCCACTCATCCATCCACCATCCATCTTGATTCTTACCTTGGCCACCACATTCCAGTGAGATCAAGCCATTCCATTGGGTAGATAACCATTTATAAGCCCCACACAATTTATAATCATCCAACCATGATCATCCATCTTACGATGGGATGCTATCCATGCATGATCCCCATCATGTCTTTGTGTTTTTTTTTGTTGTGTACATGCCGATTCATCACCCCTTCGAAATATGTGGGTGTTGATCCTTGTTGCCTACACAGCGTATATAGGAAACCTCCCCGAGGTTCAATCACAGCTAATATTAAACTTGGCTTCCACATTTCTGAGAATATCCTTTCCTTGATCCACCCTTAGTGGCATCCAGATCAGCCTTCATAGTGTGATATCTTCTCTCTATGGGACAGACCACATCTGATCTGTCCTTATTTGGTGTTCTGATCCATCCATCTGGTAAACCTTCTAGGTGCTTCCTCCTAGGGATGTACCAATCTGATATTTCTCTATGGGATGTTCTAATCACTCTTATTCCAGCTCTGTTAGAATTTAATCTCATAGAATACCCAGAGGTAAACATGGGATGATGAAGAAAACCTCAGGGACATGCCTATGGCATATAATTCCCCACACTCTATGTGGGATGCCTTAGGCTTCCATGCCCTTGAAAAGACCTATAATAAGGCTAAGAGACCTACACACATCATTTTTTCAGTGTCCAGACACTCTAGTGATGTCCAACATGACTACTACCCTATTTTATGGTTTATTCCCTGACTCAACCCCATGGAATTTCCTGAGAGATGTAGTGAAATTAACTGGTGCCAACAATGATAAGGCACCAGGAAGTGTTTCATTAAGAACGACTTAATATTTAAGGGAGAACCAATCTTGGTGACGAGTTATAAGGATGAATCCATGGAAGGAGAAATAGATAACCCATCATCCCATTTTGATCACAGAGAAAATGTCCCTGAATAAGTGACGGATGCCACCATCCTTAGGAAATAGGGAATACAGGGAAACATTTAGAACGTTCTCCACAGATGGATGTGGTCCCTGGAGAAAGTGTAGGAAAGAAAAATGATGATCCCTACATGAATTTCATCACCATAATGCAGAGATTAGTTGAATTCAAGACATCAGTGGATAAGCATTTCATCGGATCCAGTTATCCAGTGAAAGGTCCTACCATGTAAATAGTTGGCCTGGTGTTAAACTCAATAAAGATTGGGGCAGTGAACATTGGAAATATCGGTCTGTGATGTTGTCATTGTTGATCCTTATTACCAATCATGGGAGACAAAATGGCACTGGGGAACTATATTTTGCTTTACTTTGTTCAAATCTAATGGTTGAATCTCATAGTTTACAGGACCCAAGTATTTATGATAGGAAATCAATAACCACCCACCCACTGATGCAGGGGTCGGGGAAACACTAACGTGGTAATCCGGTGTAGCCTCATCACTTCTGTGAAAGCCACCACATCCATGGAAACTGTGTTCGAACACCCTATTTCACCATCTAAAATCATTTAAAAGAGGGTGATTAAAAACCTCAGTCAATGATACAAGGATGAAGGGAGTATCCAAACCCAGTATATGTCCAGATAGGACCAAGGGGAATATAGGACTCACCGTCACCGCCATCCCCAAGGGCCTCATAGGGAACCACTACTCCCCACTCCAACAAACAAACATTTCAGGAGTCTCTTCCCAAAACGCTCTGACGAATCGTTCCCTTACGCCAATGAGGTGGGGGAAGTCTGGGCCAGCCCAGCTGTCATCTCGTCTTAAGGGCCACCATAGAGGTCTCCCACCAGGCCACACCAATGCAACCACCCGGCCCCAAAGGCTAAGGATCCAGTGAGTTATATACCTTCACCACTGTCCCCAGTCCGGTTAACCCAAACGCCAACGGTGAGCACAAGCTAAGGACGATGCCTGCTACGGGGAATCATCATCAACGACTATAGTGTCTAGTACCAATACCTACGCATATTATCATTGCAAAATTTATTCTGAAAAGGGTAATTTATATACTCAGCCTGGATGTGGTGCTAACCACCCCATGGGAAAGATAGGATGACTCTCTTGGTCTCTAATGCAGGTAGGGTCCGTCGCGGGCCGAGCCATGGCAGTGACATCCAACACAGATGTCCACCCCGTGCCACCACCAACAAGAGCATGATTCCTCCCCACTCCCATGATTAGCATGGAGGTCCTCCCCATGCCTTCATCACTCTGAGCGAAGGCCCTCCATACTAAACTGACATCCAATATTGATATTTGTTCCACAATATTATCCCCAAGTATGGAGTAATTCTTCCTCTAATAGGTCACTGATGAAAATATCCTCCTCTTCAAATAAATCATAAGTAGTTTGGTCTTCCACATGTTCTCACCACAACAGACGAAGGTACACCTTGTCCTCGAAATCATAGGAGTGGAGGTCTCCCCCACATCATCAGCATCCAACGCAGAGGTCTTCCCCAAGTTCAGTTTGACGAGTACGAAGGACCCCCTCATACTGTAACTTCTAGGGGGGAAAACATGGAAGTATTGCCCATGTTTCCACCAGCTCAGGTAGAGGTCCTACCAGCTCTGACCCTTCCTAGAGAGATTCCCCATTTGATCCAGCCAACAGATAAGGAGAACCTCACTGTGTTACCTTTTAAATTTTTCTGGGTGGACCTCTAAACCCATCTCGCCTATGAGGAAGTCCTTTCCGCCCTAGCATTAGTTCAGACAAAGGTACTCCTCGATTCAAAAACCTAACATTTTTTGAAGAACCAACCCAGGGTAGGAGGTAGGGTCACCTCCACCTAATGAAGAATTATGGAATAATTCAAACTGTTATTAAAACCATCTTCTTTTCAGACTCTAAGGCTGAGTGAGATTAGATAATGGAGCCCTCAAATTGATCCTCTATGTCATTGGCCAGGGTATGAACAAGTCATATAAACTCCATCCTTCTTGAAAATGAAGTCCACTATATTATTGCCTCCCTCTGATGATACGTCCAAGAGGAGGAAGAATTGGCCTCGTTCTAGGTCCTGGTTGTGAAATCCTTCCTATCATCTACAAGATCATTCTACAACTCATCCATAGATCATGGAGAGTTATTCTAGGGACCAATGGAGGATGAGAAACTTCATGAACCACCATTAAGAACCAAAACCCCTATACGGGATTTTGGGGACACTAGTCCATCTTACCGGGATGTGGTGGCTCAGTCCTTGTATTCTTCAAAGGATAGCCCAAGAATTAACAACTTATCAGCTCTCTCTCTATATTCTCCACCAGCCAGCATACCATCACAATGGTCCGCATCAGTTTCATTACCAGTCACTCATCCTCCCCCAGTAGATGAATTGGGAAACCAAGGGTTGGATCCCGAGTCTATTCCAAGGAGCTTGTGGGACATCCTTACAGCAGATCATTTCATAGAGATGTTCTGGCTAGTAGCATCCACAAACATTAGCACACCAGAATCGCTTACCCAGGAGAAAGTTGCGTACTTTCACCATACCATCTTGGAAATTCTCTTCCATCTCTGTTATTGGTGGGTGGCATACCCCAATAGCCAGAAACACTTTGATGATATTGGACAACAATTTAGTATGGTCGACTTGGCCGCTATCCCTATGGACCAACACCCTCAGTCGCTGGGTCACTATTAGACCCTCTAGAAATGATGCGTTCAGAGATTTATAGTGTTGTGCATAATTTTTAAGGAGGATTCCCCCCACGATCAGATTCATTGTTAGGTGTAGTATGCAGCCCTTCATTTCAGTTCCATAAGGTGCTAGGCTGACTTGCCAGGAAATATTGAGGATATGCCTTCAGGTAGTGTCGTGGTTAACAAAGCTGACTTATCAGAGGAAGAGAAATAGCTAGATCTCCTTAAAGAAAACTACCCCCTGAGGGAGTTCCACACATATTAGATCCATTGTTAAGGGTTACTAGGCAGAAAAAAAAATACTAGGTCTTCCTGTACCTATAGAGTCATTAACACTCAGTCGGAATCCCAATAACTGTAAAGAGAATCTTGGTGCCATCAAACCCTCTGACCCTTCTGGCTCAGTGAAAAAGACGGAAGATAATCCCAAAATTCCATGTTGCATTAACCAATTGTGGAGAATAAAAGGATGGTAGATGACATTCTGACTGAACATGCACCAGAATAGAGACCAGAACATAGAAATCCTCGACTGGGGTAGTAGGGGAAGGTACACCCTCATCCCACGCGAGTTGCCTCCAGGTGAAATTGAACATCCATCGCATGTAGATAGGATATAGGCTATAAATAATAGAAAAGGGTGTGGTATGCCTCACCAAATCCACCTGAAGTGCATGACAACCCTCCTTAGGACCTAGCTCAGGATCCCCTAACCACTCTACAAATCATCCCACTAGCCGCTCCACGGGCCGTTGGGCCTAATTATCATGTTGAAGAACCTAGAAACACACTAGTGGTTAGGTATCCTCATCAAGATAGGAATCCTCAGTCAGTGGATCCGACGGAAGTTCTCATTGCCTTCCTCGAGGCTTTGGAAGCTCGAATGGTGGAAATATTTCCTGATGGTAAGCCATATCTGGCATTGTTGGATGATATACAAACACACCCTAGTTTTGGAAACCCTACCTTTTCCCACATTAATGTGATGAGATATCTACTCCAGCATCTGGACTACTTCATCTCAAGGTGTAGACCCATATTGGGAACTCCAATGTAGTAGGAGCCTGCCGAACTCTGGTGTTTTTTACAGACATTGGAAGGGCCTGTGTTGGTTTGGTACAACCAGTTACCCATTGGGTCAGTAGCTATATTATAGGATCTTACTTGGAAAATTCTTTACATGTTTAGCCCAATAACTCGAAATAAAATTATCTAAGACCTCTAATGTGCAAGAAGATTCTTGACGAGTGCGTCACAGACTTTTTCTCCTAGGGGAAAGGCCTCACCTACTCCCTTGATATACCTATGAATTAGAAGCATCTGCTGAAAATGCATGTAGGGAATATCAAAACTAAACTAGTGCCCTCCCTTATCAATCATAATTACCCTGAGGGGATCCAGGATTTCACTAACATAGCCCAATGCCTATAATAATCCTTATAGTAGGCCAAGCAGGATAGTTTGTTTCCTCTTGTAGTTCATGTGAGAAGGGATGATAAGGATGAACCCACTACGGTAGCCCAAATAGAGGTCCCTAGGTATCTGGAGTTATTACTAATGGATCAAAATCCCTAGAATTATAGAGGCCCAAAACCTTAGGCGTAACCTCTAACCTAGAAGCAACCACCCCTGATCCGGCAGATGCCCCCACGTAATTCACCACCACCACCTAGGCGAGATAACCAGGTGTCACATCCTCGACAGGCTCCTCTATCACCTCATCAAGTCCAGGATACGATATCCCCCATCCTAGATATAAGGAACCATACCCAATAATTTAATGAGGCTCAGGTATTTGGTTATTTTTGAAGTTCCTTGGAACAAAGAATCTTATTGTTGTCAGAATGTTGGATGCCCGAAGAGGTATATCTTACTTATCACCTTAATTACGTCCCCTATTAACAGATCTTATGGAACACCCTCATGTAGTGCGATGTGTTTTAAGAATGTATCCAGGAATAAGTTAACAACAACATAGTCATGTTAGGTCCGACCCCAACATAGGTGGCATGCGTATTCGTAAATCCTGACAGTGATAATGACAATAAAGGTGGGTGGCAGTAGGTTCCCAATCATGGGTTTCAAAAATATGACGGATGGATGGCTCGTAAGGTAGTATTCTGTGCCCATGGTATTATCCATTAACATCTGAATCGTCTTTAAGCATCAAAAGTCTCCACGTCACCCATGAACACTGCATCTACATCGACGTCTCAGCCTTCCTCCTCCCATTAGGGAATGCATCAATGAAAAAAGGGAAAACAAAGTTCGTCACTGATTCCATACTCATCCCGTACTGTTGGTGATTTCATTCCCCCTGATTCATCCCAGTGGTGGAGGATTTTATGAGAGAAGATAAAGGGTACACATCGGTTAATTCCGTAGAGCTGGTAAACCCTTACATGATTCCTAACGATGAGGAGCACTAGACGGATCCTCCGAATGTCCCCAGCCGCCGCTAGAATCCACAGAGCCATGACTGTATGCGTTTTAGGGATTCAATGGTTAGTTATTCCATCCACGATGTTCATGCCAACAAAACCAGAAAACTATCCCAATGTAGATCTAAACATGTGTAGCCTTCTCATATTGTTTCATCGGGTCCTTCATCACTACCTTTTGTGCTACTTGATCTGGAGGAGCCACCATGACTGTGTTACAATCTTCCAGGTTCTGTTGCGGCTCGACCTCAGTCATCTATCCCTCATCCGGTAGTCTCTCTGAACATTTCTAATAGCGAGCAGTGGGATATTCCAAACACCCATCAGCCACCGATTTAGCAAGAAGAGCCCATCATACCACTTTCCAAATAACAACCTCTTGTCAGAAATATTTTCTATTTGGCACATATGTATGATATTATTAAGAATCATACCATATTTCTTGAAAGGATAGATATAAATGAGGCTCTTATCCAATTATAAGATATGAGTGAGTCCCTTTCTGATGATTTAGGAACCCCCCTTCATTTTGAGGAAGAGGTAGTAGTTGTATAAGCCTTCAATGTCGAGACATTCGAGCAGGAAGAATGTCCGGACATTATCTCTTTCTTTAGAGTAGATGAATGTTCTCCCATATGGGGGAATATATGACCATTGTACATCACTATCCATTTAAATTGAGTGGATATTAACTTCTATCTTGTCAACATGGGGTAAGGGATCAAACTCATCCCAACCTAGACACATCGAAAGATGGGGCCGTCCGAGGATGATCTGAGTCCCTCTGACCAAAATATTCAAGGTTATGACATGATAGAATAGATTCCAGTTTGAAATATTCTCACGAATATATAGTTATGTGTCCTAGTATCCAACTCGGATTTAATGGTCTTCATACAAGACACCTCCTACAACACATTGATGGGTTGTCCATTCCTCCACATGTAGACGAATGTCACTTATTCATATCACCAATGCCTTAAGTACTCTCTCAATGGTTGAGTAGTCATGCTCCATTGTAACGCTTCTCCATTTTCCTATTTTGAAGTCCTATAACTAGATTATGAATAGTACAATATCAAGGACAAGTATATTTAGGCTAATGAGGTTGAACATGCTATGACTATGACCGACCCATGGATAGACCTGGATGATGCCTACA
Source organism: Viscum album (assembly GCA_963277665.1). NCBI lineage: Eukaryota > Viridiplantae > Streptophyta > Magnoliopsida > Santalales > Viscaceae > Viscum > Viscum album. Next base: position 1,376,479,190 of record OY728138.1, on the reverse strand, counting down.
TTTTCTCGATCCACCAATTGGAGTTCACAACCCCAGACTTGGGTAAATTCATTTTTGTCTCTAGAATGAGGGGAAAAAATATTCCCAATTAAAAGGGATGCTGTAAGACCAACTGGTATTCCTACACAGATTAGGCTCGGGTGATCCTAGAGCCCCCTACTCCCATAAGGTATCGAGATGTCCATCCTATGGCAACAAAATTGCATCATACATTCTTGTTTCACTAGGATGGGACAATCTGACTCATGTCAATGAGACACTATTTCTTTTATATCACCAAGAGTGGCCCCTTGTGACAAAGGCTAGCTGAGATCAGGTTGAAAGATTTCATTGCTATGGTTTCGACACTACCTGAGCTACCTGATACGATTTCCACCAATACTCAGGCTGAACTAGTGTCTTGTCAGTATCATTCAACTCAGAAGAATCACTTCCTACCAAGGATACCTCCAGCATGAGTGAATAAAAGGATTTGGAGGATGATCCTACCTCTTTCAAAGAGGGTGTCTCCACCATGGTCGATGAATTAGTATAGGTGAACCTTGGTGACGAGACAACTCTAAAACCCGCATTGATCAGTGTCTCTATGCCTGTAAAATAGAAAAATCGATATGCAGACTTCTTGAAACAACATCGTGTTGTTTTTGCACAGAGATATGAAGAGATGATAGTACTAGATCCTATGGCCTCGTCCATGGCCTCAACCTTCCAACAAATCACTATGGGTTCAAAAATATTCCTTGAAAGATTCACCCTTATCACAATGTCATGGTTGAGGATGAGGTTGATAAGCTCATCATAGCCAAATTTTTCAAGGAAGTCCAGTACCCCAGATGGATGAAAAACATTTTGCCCATACAAAAGAAGAATGGCCATATTAGAATCTGCATGGACTTCTGGGATCTTAACCATCACTACCCAAAGGATGAATTTACCCTTCCTATGATGGAATTGTTGATTGACACCACTGATGGGTTCCAGGATCTCTTCTTCATGGATGGGTATTATAGGTACAACCAAATTTGATTGGACCCCAAGGATAAAGGGTTTACAGTCTTTAGATAACCACAATGTACATTCTGGTACCGGGTAATGCTCTTCAGCCTAAATAATGCAGGTTCCACCTATCAGTGTTCCATGCATTTCATATTTAATCTGATACTTGGGAAATTATTGGAATTCTACATGGACGATCTCGTGGTGAAATCTCACAAGTTTGGAGACCATCTCAAAAAACTCAAGAAAGTGTTATGATTCATCAGTTTACACCATATGAAGATGAACCCCTTGAATTGAACCCTTGTTGTCACCAATGGAAAGTTTCTTGGCTTCATTATCAGATATAAAGGAATTAGGATCGATCCGGAGAAGATCAAGGCCATAAAATGAATGTCTCCCATGAGAAACATTCAAGAGATACGAGGCATTCAATGATACTTCACCTATATATGCTAATTCATCGTGAACCTGGGTGGAAAGTGTAATCCCTTTTCCCAGCTCATGAAGAAAGGTTTTGATTATCAGTTGGATGAGGAGTGTCAGAATTATTTTGAGGAAATCAATGAGTACCAATTACAACCTCTGGTACTGATGCTGCCAGTTTTTGAGAAGCTAATGGTCCTTTATGTGGAAACCTTGGAGTGATCTCTCAGCACTATTCTCACCCATAATAACAATTAAGGAATGAAGAATATTTTATACTATCTCAACCACATTCTCCTAGATATAGAGACTAGATACTCTTTTTATCAAGATGATGTGCCTTGAGTTGGTATTCGTAGTGTAGAAGTTGCGACACTACCTGCAACACCATGAGATACATATAGTTTCTTGAGTCAATCCGCTGAAGTAAATTCTGGACTGCCCCATCTTAACAGGTCATCTAGTTCGGTGGACAGTGATCCTTAGGCAGTTTGACATCATTTTTGAGCCCTACAAGGATGTTAAGGGACATGCACTGGAAGAATTTCTTTCTGCCCTTATATATCTTGTGGACTAGTCCCTAGATCTTGATTTTTGCAATGAGGTGATCCTCTCAGCAGACCAAGCCAGCCCCTGTTGGGAAATAAACATTGATTGTGCTTTCTGAAGCCCTACCAGTAGAAGACTCAATGAACCTAGACTCAGTAGAGTGGGTTGGGTATTTTCATCATCACACCAGCGCAATATGGTCTGCCATTCTCGTTCATGTTTTCAGAAGTATATACCAACAATGAGGTAGAGTACTTGGATCTCATTACTAGTCTCGAGCTAGCCCTCAAGATTTATGTTCCCAACATACATCTGGAAGGGGGCTCTAAACTAGTCATCAAATAGTCAATAGTGATTGTGTCTGTAAGAATCCAGAGCTCGTGCCACTGTTAGAACGTACTCTCCAGCTGATGGCCCAATTCTTATATTGAACTGAATTTAAATGTGTCCCTTATTCATAGAATATTCGAGCAGATGTCATGGCCATCTTGGCTGCATCTCTTGCAGAGTCAGAGCAGGATTACATGATTTTCCATGTGGTACATCGGAAAGTCATATATCCCATCACTCCAAACAATGGTTATCGCCCACAGGTAGGACACCTTAACACGAGAGCCTCCAGGTCAGGACCCCCGGGTCCCCCTGAAACAGCGTTGGATGTGACTCCCAACAGGAGGACACCCTTTTTCGAGTCTCTCCAGCATGGTAAATTCCCAATAGATCGAGCGAGCAAGAGAAAATCTGATAGCACACATTTTAGTTCACCCTCCAGAGTGTTCCTAGCCTTGAGAAGATCCTCTACCTATGAGAGTTTTATGGTATTATTCTCTGTTGCATTCAAGGAGGTTAAAATTCTATTTTCATGCAAGTGGTTCATGAAAATTCTTGTGGGGGTCATAAGACAGGGCGAAAACTCTATCACCAGATCCAAACATTGGTGTATTTTTGGCCTAATAAGATCTGTGACTGTATCGAGTTTTCCAAGAGGTGTCAAGCTTTCCAAGTCCATGATAATTTTGTGCATTAGCTACTACAGCCTCTACACACTACCAATTACTTTTAGTCCCTTGTGGTCTTGGGACTTAATGTCATTGGACACTATCCATCAGTGGCATCTCTCCAGTGCAAGTTCACTATGACTTCTATAGTTTTCTTTTCCATATGGGAAGAGGTAGTTCTGGTTAAATTGGTCAAGTCACATTCTATCGTTGAATTTGTGATCTCCAATATCATCTACTGATTTTGAATCCCTCACATAATCCTCATAGATAATGACACCATCTTCCGGGAAGCCGAACTAAAGAAGTCTTATACCATGTACAATATCTGTTTCAACCATAACTCCTGCAATCATATGCAAGAAAAATGGAATATCGAGGCATTCAATAAAACTCTCTCTAACATCCTGTAGAAGATGGTTGGTGAAAACAAGAGGAGTTTGCTGGATAAACTCCCCAACACCCGCTAGGCCTATTGGATGATGACTCACAATTCCACTCAGGTGACCCCATATTCCCCGTTTTATGGAACAGAGGCACTCCTACACAATGAGATTCAGTTTCCTTCATTATGAATGGGTGTCTATGATCAGTAGACACTAGATAAGGTAGTCAAAATCCATCTGGATGAACTATAATCACTCGATGTGAACCTGATTTGTGCCTTGCACAACCTGTAGAGGCATCAAAAAAATAAATCTTAAACATTCAACTAGAAAGATCACCTATACTCTTTCTTACAATGTGACATGGTGTTTTTACCTAAGCACGCCATTGATACCTAGTATAAAGCCGCCAAAACTAGAGCCCAAATCAGAAGGAATATACATTGTTCTCAAGGTTTACCCTAATGGAGCGTACTCCTTAGTTACCAAATATGGTGAGCGTATAACTCCTACCACCAATGCCAAATTTCTCAACCAATACATTACCTGAGTAAGTAGTGCCAGAAGACTTTAAAATGTATCTTCTTCATTGAATGAAGTTAAAATGCATGATCCGTCCAAGATAAAGGATTTAAAACTATTCCCCAGCCATCTTGGATGACATAAAACCGATTTTTCATCCTATATGATGTTAAAACTGTTAGTGGATGGTATAAATTTTTGGTCCAAGCTATATAACCATATACTAAGATCAATAACCTCATGATCTTTTATGGTAATGCATGACCTCAAACTATACCATCCTCACCCTATAATGTTGAACTGCATGATCCATCCAAGATAAAGGACATAAAACTACCCATAACCCATCCCTCACAATGTTAATCCATTTTTTTTATTCTGCATGACGTTAAACTGTGAGCGGAAATTTTTTCAGTGGGTCTAGCCCCAAAATTCAAGATCTCCCATTTGGTCTGGCCCCTTGGAACATATGCTTCTTAAAGAACATGGTGTGGTGCATGATTTTTTCCCTCATTTGAATTAGGTTTATCATGACAGCACCATGTATCCCCCTCCTTGGAGATCTCCACTCTTTTCATCCTTACTGCATGGTGTTAAACTGCACGATGATCTTCACGCTTCAATTATCCCATTTATTTGGGTCTCCATTAGTGTTAACATCAGAAAGGACACCTGAACGAAATGGTTACTATGGATGAGGGTTAACCTACCATTTCGGGTCAATGTCCTTGAGGATTTTTGGACGACAATGTTATACAAGTTCCATCATGTGAATATGGTATGTGGTCAATTCTCATTTGTTGTTTTCATTTTAGGTCACAAGATGTGGATTTTGTGTTTCAAACGTTCTCAACAACTATCGTCCATTGTTGTCACACCCATATATTGTTCAAATATTGGTTTTAGTGATTTACTTTGTCATGTTATCTATACGAATATCAGCGTGCCTCGAGCATGAATTCTATTCTGGTTGGGATCGACCCTACCCTATCTCTTCCTTCATTATCGCAGCCTTATATATTAGGGAGAACCTAACCCCATTCCTTGTTTCCCACACTGAGCATTGATCACGTGGGATTAAGATCATTGGTAAGGCAATACCATCATAAAGGGTCATGTAATCACGGTCCTACAAGACCATAAATTAAACTGTCTTTAACATATGACATTAAACTGCATGATCCATCAAATTGATGGTCATAATACAACTCATCACTCATACATAATGAAGATAAAATGCAAGCTATATGGGACTTTTTTTCATGGAACAACCTCAGGTCCCCTGACCTTTTTGGCCCTATGTACCGAGTCCTCACTTAAGATTGTGTGGTGTGGTATGGACATTATGTCCTCATTCATGTTGGGAAATTTTTTCCACGCCACACACATCCCCTTGATACACCACTCCTTTTTCCTTTCTCCAAGATGAATGAAATTAAACTGAACTTGTACCACCATGCATTACGCATCCCACAATTTGGTTTTTTGTTATCTTTCACATCTGAAGGTACCCCAAAAAACATAGACTCTAGGCACTAGGGCTCTCCTACCATCTCGGGCCAATGTCCCAAAGGATTTGGGATGAAAATTTGATACAAGTACCACACTGAGAATATGGCCAGGGTTTGACGCTCAATTGTTGTTCACATTCCCAGTCACAATACATATACTATTTTTCACACTTGGTCAGCAGTTACACTAAATCATTGTTTTCATTTGGTGGTCTCTCAAATGACAAGCACGATGATTTACCATTTCCAGCCATCTGTCCTATGCACATGACATTAAACTGGGCATCTACAGGTCCACCCTGGGTTCATTTATCCTTTCTCTCAACCAAATGGTCTATGTTATCTTCGAGAATTATGAATGTGGTGTCATATGTGGGTTTAATACCTCATTCACATCAGGCTATTCCCTACGCCATACAAATTCTTCATTGAGGTACACCTTTTAGATTTGTCCCTACCACATGACATTAAAATTTACTCTGAGAACTATTTATGGATTGATTCCCATCCTAATGGGATATGTATGAATGAATGGAAATTTTATCATTGGGTTTAACCAGGATTTTTTGGAAACCTCCTCATCTTTTTGGACCCCTGGACTGAGTCCTCTAGGAGGAGTATGTGGTGTGGTCTAGGCATATTCCCCCATTCATGTCAGGTTTGAAATAGCCACATGCCATACCTCCCTCTTAAGAGCTCTTCACTCCCTTTCCTCCACTCATCTTCTAGGGTTAACTACTCTCAAATTGGGCCCCTCGACCCTATACGAGAATTCACTAATGTGCCTAGGAGCCCTCTAGTTCATGACTTAGAGTGGTGTATTTTACATAGGTTTGTTTTCTCCAATTTCCATGCTTCATGTTCCCCTTTATTTGGGATTCCACCATCTTTCACATTCTGAAGGACCCTCGAACGACATGGATGCTAGGATCTAGGGATCTCCTACCATCTCAGGCCAATGTCCCCAAAGTATTTTGAATGACAATTTGAAAAAAGTCTCGTTCTGTGAATGTGGTTTGCGATCGACGCTCATTTTTTGTTCCCATTTCATGTAACACGATATGGATGCTTTGTAACAAACATGTTCAATAGTTATCCTCCATCATTATTCCACCCCCCATTAATCCATAAATATTGGTTTCATGACTCACCTCTTCCACTCCATCACTTCCAAGTGGAACATTGAAACTCTGGTGTTATCCCTCAGTGCGTGTTTGTGTGTTAAGAGGACAAAGCCATGGTGATGTATCATTTGAGGCTCTGCACCATTTCCCCTTTCTATTTATTCCATGTGTTGCAAAGATATTATCCACCATTGTTTCCCACATTGACCATGGCTCACATGGGCTTAGAGATTTGGACAAGGTTTATGCCTTCATCGAAGAGTCTCCTCTCCATTATGGTCCATGCTCTACGAACATAAACATCGATCACCCTATGCCCTTGTCACATGACGTTATACTAAACGACATCATCCAGAACTATGTACGAGTTAATTCTCATATTTATGGGATACATAAAAATGCCCAGACCTTTCAGCTTCAGGTCCAACTTAGGTTCCACTAATTATATCTTCTATTAGGACTTTTGGCCACCACTTTTATAGGACTGTGTGGTGTGTCATATGTGGGATTAGGTCTTCATTCACGCTGGGTTTGAAATAGTCACACCACATACTCCACTTTTTTGGAGCCAGTCTCTCCTATCTCTCGTCCCACATGACGTTAAAATGCTCTCTCAGAACTATGTATGGCTAGATTTCCATCTTCAGGGGATACGTAGGAACACCCAGAAATTTTTTCTCTAGGTTTAGCCACATATCCTAGGATCTGTCCCATTGCCTCGGCTAGAGGTTTCTCTTCTGGGGTTGCACATGGTGTGGTGTGGACCTTGTCCTCATCCATATCGGGTATGCTTTGTCACACCTCACACATCCCATATAAAACAACATTCTTCTATATATGTCCAATCCATATGACCTTAACCTATTTTTATTAGTCCCAAATGACCATAAACTATATCATCCTCATCACATTATGTTAAACTACATGATCCGGCCAAACTAAAGGATGTAAAACTAATCAGCACTCATCCCGCATGATGATAAACTGCATGCCTGCTGGGACTTTCCATCTGTGGCCTAGCCACAGGTCCCTCAAACTTTTAGGCCCCATGGACCAAGTCCCCACATAGTACTATTAAGTGTGGTTTGGAATATATGTACTTGTTTGCATCGGGATATTTTTTTTCCACACCACACACATCCCCTTGAGGCACCCCTCCTTCATCCTTTGTCCTTGATGCAAGATGTTAAACTGCATGGCTACCACTATGCTGTGCACATCACATCATTTGGGTTTAAATCATCATTCATATCTAAAAGGACCTCAGAAAGGCATGGATTCTAGGACTCAAGGATCTCCTATACCATCTCAGGCTGACGTACTGAAGGATTTTGGATGACAATTTGATATAAGTCCTGCATTGAAAACATGGTCAACGGTCAACACTCATTTTCTATTCCCATTACCGGTAAAAATATGGATAATATGTTGCGAACATGGTTAGAAGTTATCCTCAATTATGGTTTTCATTCTGTGGTCTTCCAAAAGGCATCCACGACGATTCACCCTTTCCACCCATATGTCCCATGCAGCTGACATTATTCTGGGCATTTACAGTTCGAGCTCTATTACAATAAACTAAGATCAACCAAATCCTTGTCACATGACATTAAACTACATGAAATATTGAAAACTATGTATGGATTTATCCCCATCCTCATGGGATACATATGAAAACACAAAAATTTTATCTTTGGGTCTGGCTCAGGTTTATCAATCCTCTCTCTCAGCTTCTTTGTCCGAGATATCTCCATGAATTATAAATTGTGTGGTGTATGGGGACCTTGTCCTCATTCACGTAGGGTTATTTTCCACACCATAAAAATTCATCATTGTGGTCCCCCTTGTATCTTATTCCTTATTTAATGATGTTAAACTAAAAACCATATAATAACTGTGTATGGCTTGATTCCAATCCTCATGGGAAATGTATAATTCCTGGAAATTTTGCCTTAAGGTCCAACCCTATTTCATAGAAACCTCCTCATCCCTCTATCCCCCTGGCCTGAGTCCTATGGGGGTGGGGTGAGGTGTGGTACGATATTACTTCCTCATTCAAATAAGGTTTTCAATAAGCACACAACGTACCTCCCTCTTGATATCTCTACATCCTACTGTGGCCTCCAAATTTTCTCCCCTCGACCCTCTGTGGCGATTCATCAACGTTCCCAAGATCACTCTAGTTCAGGACCTAGAGTGTTAGAGTCTTCACGGAAATTTTTTTACACATTTCCATGTCTCATGTTTCCCTTTATTTAGGTTTTCATTATCATTCACATTCAAAAGGTCCCCCAAATGACATATATGGTAGGCTTCTAGGATATTCTACCATCTTAGGCTAACGTCCCTAAGGATTTTGAATGACAATTTGACACAAGTCCCATGTTTAGAATGTGATCGTGGTCGACCCTCATTTTTTGTTCCCATTTCAAGTCACTCGATATAAATGTTGTGTTTTGAACATGGTCAATAGTTATCCTCCATCATTACACCACCCATGATAAGCCCAAAATACTTTTTTCTTGATTCACCTCTTCCACTCCATCATATCCAAGTGGAATTTCTACACTCATGGTGATATACCTCAGTGTGTATTTGTGTGTTAAGCATACAAAGCAACGATGGGGTGTCATTCAAAGATCCAAACTATTCCCAAATTTCTCTATTTTTAGTGTGTTTTTAAGACCTTCTCCACCCTTGTTTCCCACATCGAGTGTGACTCATGTGGTATTAAGGACTGGGTCATGGTTTACAGTAGCTGGGAAGAATCTCGCTTCTATGGTAAGATCTCCATTATCATAAAATAATATCTCTCACTGTCCTTGTCATATAATTTTAAACTATACAACATATTTTATAACTATGTATGACTTCATTCCCATCCTTATGGGAAACACATGAATGCCCATATATTTCAAATTTAGGTCTATCTTAGGCTCCACTAATTACCTCTTTTGTTCATACTTTTGGACCAAAATTTTATAGGACCGCATGGTGTGATGTGGAATCCTTGTGTCCTCATTCACATTGGGTTGTCAATAGATGCACCATGTTCTCTGACTTTTAGGATCCGGTCTATCCTACCCCATATCCCACATGATGTTAAACTGTTCTCTTAGAACTACATTTTTCTTGATTCACATCCTCATGGAATATGTAGAAACACTCATAAATTTCATCTTTAGGTCCATACCCATATTCTCTAACCTTTTTTTCCCCTCACCTAAATGTTTCTCCATAGGAATTACACACATTGTGGTTTGGACCTTGTCCTCATTCACATCGGGTATGCTTTAATGCACCTTACACATTCCATCTAAAACCTCATTCTTCTGTATGAATCCAAGACATATGACCTTAAACTATGCTTCCTGTTCCCATATTAATTCAATCTCTTGTGTATTTTCCGCATGAAGTTAAAATTCATAGGCTATTCCTATCATACGACCCTAAACTACGACATTATCATCCTGGATGCATGATGAAAAATGGCACCACATTGTGGTTCCCTCACTCGAGGGGACATCATGATTGGTATCAGTTAACCACCATGGCATTTTTTAGGGCTTATATATGGATTTATTCCTATAGATACATCCAAATTCTCTTTTCTAGGATTTTTTATTCACAAAAAAAAACACATCAAATCTAAATAACAAACAAGATCCATGAAATGCTACTTTTTTTGTGAGTGGTCTTGACACACATGATAGTTTTGTCCAGGTCATTGGTACCCTACCATGTCATTTTCCAGAACACTGTATGGCTTGATTACAATAATAATGGGATATGTAGGAATTCCTGAGTACTTTTCCTAGGGAACATCCTAGATTTCATTTTTGGTCTCTCAACCTAGAATTTTCCATGGGAGCACATGGTGTGATATAGACTCCTTATTTCCTCATTCACGTTCAGTTTACAATAACCACACCACATAATTCCCCTTTTTAGGAACTATTCTATCCTACCTCATATTGTGCATGACGTTAAACTGCACTCCCAAAACTACGTATGGATTAATTCCCATCCTCATGGGATACATAAGAATTCCCATACATTTCTTCTTCGGGTCCAGCCCCAGGTATTTGAAATCATACCCCTTCTCCCCCCTTTTTCCAGAACATTATTTATACCATGTGGTGTGGTGAGTACATCTCGGGTCCTCATTCACGTCAGATTTTTCAATAGCCACACCATGTTTCTCCCTTGCTTCCCTCCATTATGGTCGGAGCTCTATGACCATAAAAAAAATCTATCCATCCTTGTCACATGACATTAAACATCATGACTCTTTCATAACTACGTGTGGCTTGATTCTCATCCTCATGGGATACATAAGATTGCCCATATTTTTTTTTTCAGGTCCAGACCTAGACATCTCAAATCCTATCCTATTTCAAGACCCTTGGCCCACATTCTATTGGGGGCATGTGGTGTGGAAAGTACCTCTTGGGTCCTAATACATGTTTGTTTTTTCAACAGAATCACCATTTGTCTCCCTCGCCTCTTCCCAAATATGATCATGTTCTACAACTATAAACTAAGATCTTATTTTGATAACTACATGTCAGGATTGGCTACTTCTCCACCATGCACATGTTCCATTAAACCGAGTCCCACCTTAAACTACAAATTTTCATCTTCGGGACCCTTGTCTTCATAACAGCATTCAACTCCCTCTATCTAACATGTATCACTGGCTTAAACAAATGCTTCATTAAAAAGAACCAAAAGTGTGGAATTTTACATGGACATTCCCTCGTTTCATGTCCATGCCTCATGAGCTCTTTATTTGGATCCCCATCATCTTCTACATCTGAAGGGAACCCCTTTATAGAATGGTCTCATTCCATATTGGATCACCTATTGTATTGGTCCAATTCCCCAAAATAACTAAGACGACATTTTTTGAGATGTTTTGTGTTTCGAACATGGTCAGCGGTCGACCCTCATTTGTTTGTCCCCATGCCTGGCTAATGTGAAACAGATGATGTGTATCAAACATGGTCATCAATTATCCTTTATCTTCATGCCAAATCATGGGTTCCATGATTCACATTTTTCAATCCCCCATGTTCATGTGGAATTCTAGCACTGAAGGTTTTACACCTCCGCACATCGATGTGTGTTAAGTTGGCGAGTCAATGATTTTATGATTTCATCCATCTAATGTTCTATTTCCTCTAATGCATGCCTCACTATCACACAGAAGTTGCACCACTATTCTGTGTTCCCCACATCGAGCACGAATCATGTGTGATTAGTGGTTTTGGTTTGATGTGTACTCATGCAGCTGAACCACACATACCTTTAATCCCGCATGACATTAAACAGTGATCTCAGAACTATGTATGTCTTGATTCTTATCCTGATGGGGTACATAGGAATACCTGAAGACTTGGCCTCGAGACTAGCCCAAATTTCACCATCTTTAGTCTCTCGGCCTACGATTTCCCTCAGGGATATGTGGTGTTGTGAAAAATTTGTATGTATTCATTAAAATTTGGTTTATAGCTACTGCATCACGTACTTCCCCTTTTGGGATCTTCCCTTTCACTCTTCATCCTACCGTATGACATTAAACAACACAGGTCATTCAGAACTATGTATTTCTTGAATCCCATCCACATGGGATATGTAGGAATTCCCACAAACTTTCCTTCGAGTCTATCCCTAAGTTAGGGCACCTCTGGTCTATAGACTAAAAAACCCCATAGGGAAAACATGGTGTGGTGTGGACTCTTATGGTCCTCATTCATTTCAAGATATGTACCCCACCACACATTTCCTTTTTGGGTAACTATGTCTTCGATGCATGACTTTAAACTGCAACCCTACCCTGTGCATGTTCATGATGCCCCATGATAATTATGGGATGCAGAAGCTTCCTCTCCAGAGAGTATTTCCCCTTCCATCATTGGTCTCTTACCACATTGTGCCCAAGAACAACGTTTGGATTGATTCACATAGTTATGGGATACATAGTGACACCCAAAATATTCACCTAGGGTCCAATCCCAAGGCCATTAACCATTCTTCCCCCTCGGCCACGCTCGTTATCCAGGTATTATGACCTTAAAACTATGTGCACCATCATCACTGTATGATGTTAATCTACATGTCTATCATCTTCATTGGTTTGATGAAAAACTATTTGTGGCTTAAGGATCTCTCCAGAGAGATCCTTTCATGAAATAAATACAATTCATTATCAGACCGATGTGCTCACCTAATGATTTTTCATCATGGTGGAAAAATTTCAAGAGTATTGGACCCCATTTAAACAACCAATCACTCCACCCTCCATGCTTTGCGCACCCTTTATTGGATCCTCATCCTCTTTCATGTATGAAATAACCCCCTAACAGTACAGATACTCGGCCTCCAGCTCACCTGCTATCCTGAGCTAATGATTCAGAATACTAATGGATGATATTAGTTTCAGGACCCATGTTTCAAACATGGTATGTGGTCAGAACTAATTTCTTAACCCCATTTTAGGATAACGCAATAGGGATACTTTGTTTCGAACACGGTAAAACTTTATCCTGCATTATCATTCTATCCCTATAGTGTTCTGAATTTTGGTTATCATGAATCACAGTTTCCTCTCCCCAATGTTTAGATTGATTCTAACACCCCTAAAGTTACCCTGCTCATGCACTAGAGTGCATAGGGAGAATGAAAATTCAAATATTCCAATAACTTCACCCTCCAGTCAGGCCTCCCTCATTCTTCCTAGGAATCTAGATTGGCTGTTCAGACCCCAGATGCCCAGAGCCTAGTTGGCACTCTCATATACAAACTAAATTAAAATGCAAACATCCCATGTTGCTCACATTGCGAATAATTCACATGATATTAGGGATTGATCTTTGTATATTTCACAAATATGATGGGAATGCAGAAAACCATGATAAATAGTGGGACTCATTCCCACAACCAACATAAAATACATTTATGTGTTAATGAAAATTACAGCACCCAATGAATGGCCCCTCCCATGGATGGGTCAACCAATTCAATGGAGTGTCCTCGTTCCCCCACTATCTGGCATATGGCGCAGTAGATCCACGGTCCCCGGTTAAACACACACTCCTTCTCGATGGAAAATGGGTGTAATTCACCAACCTCAATCCGGGCCTGATCCTCATCATCTCGAATAATAACCATCTCTTAAGAGGCTGGCCCCATCTGTTTTTTGGCCTCGTCCAGATGGGCTTTTAGTCCTGATATGAGCCCTGATTATGCATTGAGGAAAGCTGAATACTCACTCAATTGCACCCTCAACTACTATATCTCATTCTCAGTCTCATAGAGCCTCTTGATGTTCACAGACTTCCTCCGCTGCCATCTCTCACCAAAGACACAATCATGTTCCCATATCTTCTCGACCATGAAGTCTAGGATATGCATATGAGGACACGGGGAATAAACTCCTCTAGCAGATAGGTTTCACAACTGGGAATGAAGATTCCCCATTTGATCCATCCATTGTTCTTGTGGGGTTTTCCAACGAAGCACTTAATCAACTCCTATGACCAGCAACATATGGTCTTACTGTCCTCTTCATTCGAAGTTGTCTTATCACAGTCCTTGGGGTCTGCGGGTTCATATATAGGGAATCCCTCAATGAACACATCAGTATGATCTTCATCTGGTGGTTGGTTAGGTATGTCAGGACCCTTGTCATCTGATTGATCCCTGTCGATAGATTTCACCTCGATGACTTTGGGTTCCATCATACTGACGACCCCACCTGTGATCGGGAGCATTGCAGCTTGGTCATTATATTCATCCTCTTCCATGACTACTAGTGTTACCCTAGAAAAGGAAGTTCCAAGATCCCTGACCATCTTCTCTATTATGGCACATTCCATTTTATGAACTACACATGTGAGAATACACAGACTTCAGTTGAACTGATTCAATGGATGACGATTACAAATTCTGTATAGAAGACTTACAGAGATCGAACAGTCGGTATCAACCCTAGGCTGTTGCCTCTATAATTCCAAGGCATGTCCCCCCATATATGGTTGGGAAATAATAATACATCAGGAGAACCACCTCTGTTGTCACAACCCCACTAGGCATGATAATCGTCGTCGTCGCGGGTGCAGATCCTGAAGTTCCTGTATTTACATCTACTATTGTACGGCAGTGAGTCTTGCATATGAGACCCTCTTGCATAGGTCATGTATATGTTTAGAAGTCCTATGTTGACTAAATGAGGTTCATCGGAAATGGTTTAGGATTTACCTCAAGATCTTCCTCAAAATTTTCCAGTTCTGAGTTTGTGACGTCACTTTCCTCCGGAGGGCTCCCTCTACCAGCCACAACACCCAGGAAGACTCGTATGATTCTTCTGGTAGGGAGAAGATCTCCTAATATTTAGTGGAAGACAACTTCAAAGGGTAAATCCTATTGCAAGACAATTTCACCCAATACTTCATTGGACACCGAGAACCTCAAGGGTGAAACATTTCCTCCATCTTGGGGATGTACTACTCCCCTTCCACCTGAGATAATGAAAATTCGGTCATGGCTTGACCAATTATTGAAAATCCATCCCAATATGGTTAATATGGCACCAAATGTTGAAAGGATTGAGGAATTAGCTGTTGAAATCCAAGATGTCCCATGCCTCTGAGAAAACAACATCCTCAGGAATGTCTATATGGCACAACCGCTTCCCCAGAACATGAGTGGGTATCCAAGAAAACCCCCTAGGCGGCCTCCCTTAATGTTGACTTTGCTTCTCTAGGACCACTGGGTCTACCACTGTCTCCTGCCTCTTGGTCAGTGCATGTCTCACCGCTACTACAGCGCTGCCAACATCAGATGTCCTCACCCCCTTTCAGCGCCGTCCTCGAGGATGAGGGGGCACTCCGTCACTAGCACGGATGGTCCGCCGCTATAGCGTCTCCCCTGGGTAGACTG
The DNA here is from genome assembly GCA_963277665.1 of Viscum album. Classification (NCBI taxonomy): domain Eukaryota; kingdom Viridiplantae; phylum Streptophyta; class Magnoliopsida; order Santalales; family Viscaceae; genus Viscum; species Viscum album. The sequence continues at coordinate 1,376,463,735 of OY728138.1, read as the reverse complement.
CCTCTCAACTCTTGGAATACTCTTTTTCTAGACCATAGACAGTTGTGGGAAGAGGCATCTCATTCCACATCTTCCCATCCTCCCATATGAAGGTGATCCACATCAGCCTCACCACACATGGATGGTCCTCGAGGATTTCTCTCAAGTAGACCTGGTCATCAGCCTCTGCAAGAATTGGAACTGCCGCACGAAGTGGCATAGAGTGTATGGTTCACATAGAGGCTCACGATCAACCCATTCCACCAAGAATACATCCCAAAAGGCCAATAGGTAGGACTAATACTCCTATGTTCATTGGGAATCATTAGTGAACACATATTTTGGCAATGGGAATAGGTGGACGTTGAACTCGTTTGCCTTCTAGTATTGTTTTAGCACTTGTAGCGGGGTCAGCTTGGTCAGAAAACTCCCCACCACATTTAGAAATCTGGTCGGAAGTCCTACCATAGAGGATAAATGGGGTTTGAGTATTCTTAGGTGCAAATATGTGACACTATAACCTCATATAGAAGATGGAGCGGCCTTTACACCATATATGTCTTATTCCATTCACTAATATGCCAAATCAATTTGTACAACTTAAGAATCATCTGGATCCCCAGACTAATCCTCTCTCCCATCGTCAACATTGGATTCAAGATAACGGTTCTCAAACCCACACCCATGTTCATGTCCCTTACTAGAAGAATCCAGCCGCAAATGAACACCTAGATGAATGACGCCAACCAAACCACTAGTTTTTACATGGTGCTGTTACTTAATCCCAACATCTTCCTTTGGCTATCCTCTAGGATTTTGTAGAATGAGGGCTCTCTGGTGTACTGGACCCCCTTCGGGCAAGTGTGAGGCCTCACAGGAAACATCCCATCTACTGGGGAATTTCGGAATCGAATGAACCGCCACATAAAGTGGACATCCCTCATAAAAGGCTTTCCCTCTCCTAGAAACAGGTCCATAAATACCCATGCTAGTGATGGAATCTACTCCAGGTCCTTCCATGTATTTGCAGCTGGGAGAAACTCATCATACCTCGCCTTTAATATTGGGTTCCCTGAGATTTTGTAGAGGTCCTAGAGGATTACACTGACCTTCCCAGGGTGAAAATGGAAAGCGTCGGTCCTCTACAACTACTTTCTCAGCAAATACTGTATCAGTTTCTTCACCTAGTAGATATAGAATTGGGAGCCCCATACCACCTCATATATGCTGACTCACCTTAGATCTGCCCCAAACTCCTCAAAGGAGGCGCAAAAAAAGTAGTAACTTGCCTAGTAATTCATAAAATTTCCTCCTTGGGGTAGATCCCACTCATCAATGCACCACTTATCTAGGTTCCCCAAGGATGCCTTCAGAATGGTGTGGTACTATGGGGGAGATGTATCTGGCTGAAACACCTTCCCATCAACACTGTTTACATGATTGTACAAACAGTCATCATTGACTGGTGTATAATCCTTCCAATAATGATTGTCAACTGCCTTGAATCACTAGCACTAGAACAACATACTACTGAACATTTAGGTTGGATCTTCCATAAATTATTCAGGAATGAGAACGTCAAACCTCCAGCCAAAGCCAGATAGAGACAGTCGTTTTTATATGGGGTAGCTCTTATTCAAATCCGACAACATATACACCAGAGATTTGTGGTCCGAATGACTCTGCACACATTCCCTGATTCCAATGTTATCATATGACTTTTCCCTCTGGGAATCATATGCAAGGACCCCCTGGACTCTCCTTGATGATCCATTCAGTCTCAATGTTTTAGAAATTTTTGTTCTGGATCACTGACCATGATCGCAGAGCTCAATCCTAGAGGTAGGTCACAGAGTCCTGCCACAAACCTCCCAGGAACAAGCCACATTGCGCACAATCATGGAGTTAGAATACTCAACGTGAATCACAGAGTAAAGGGGGCACTATTTGAAAAGAGTAGTCATGGAGAGTGCAGAGCATTGTGAATCGAGATCCCAAGAATGAGAATGAAATGATATGAAAGGAAAAAGGGTTCATACTCCCCTATTTATGTGATATGACTTCCATGATTTGTATCACACATGGCTGTGGAGTGCTTCATGATGTTCCCATCCCATGCATCACCTCTCCGCATCATGAACCTTCTTCACAATTTTACATTGAGATTAGCCTAAAAATTTTTGCGATCCACCCTCAGTCTTCGATTATTATTTTATTCCTAGCTCCATATCTGAGTGGGGAATTTGTTAGTGCCAAAATGTTTTCATAGAAAAGGATAAACAAAGAGCATATCAATTCCAAAGGGGATGCCTTGAAAATTCCATTTGTGGATCCCTTAATTACCACGACCTTTGCATATCCCTTCAACACCGCAGCCGGCGCAAAGCTGAGGCCCCCTATGTGAACACCGTAGAGTAAAGAGGTGAAAATTTCTATGATTATGACGCAGTTGACAAGAATATTAACACTGTGGATAGAAATATATTGATTCAAAGAACCCATGGAAATTGATTTAATCCTCTGCGAGCACCGTGGAGGGAATTAAGGAGGCCTCTGCGTTGAGGTGGCTATGACAGTTGACTCCAAAATTATGAAAAACTTGACACAATCCACATCCAATTGCAATGCACCATGTGGCGTCTCCATGATCTTTCGGAGCTTTAAGCCACCCCTCACCTATAAATACCAGGCTTCCCTTGGACCCAATGGATGGATACCCCATCCTTTCACATTCTCATCCCTCAAATCTTGAAGCACCTTCTACACTACAAAACATCATGAAAAATGAGCTCTTCCCGTTAATTGTACATTGTTAAATACCTTTCCCTTAGCTCAAATACAAGCAATATTCATGAAGAGGTTCCCTTTGTGGAGCCCACAGGTCTTCAAAAAGGAAGGAGATCCCTAAGGGGACTCGGGTCTTTGCAAAGATATCATTCTTCATGAAGTACCTTCCAAAGACATGGTGACCCAATGCTAAGGAAGGATCATTGTGATTCATGTAGTACATCTCTTCATAGTGCCACACTTTGCAAGGAATCCATGATCTATAGAGTCCTACTCCACGAAAGCATTTTCACTTTCTGAAGCACCCTTCATATGAATCCATACATTACACATAGTCTAGGACACTCTTCTTCACAAAGAATACCCATATGCAGAGACTTTCCACTTTATGGGGAACCAGAGCTTCAATATTTCTCTTCCTATGAACCCTTTTCTTCACAAAAAATTCTCCCATACAACACTCTAGGTTTGTACAAAGTGATTACAGGTTCCCATGGGTGGCACTTCATATTGCGTCGCTTAGCCTCATGATTATTTTCATAGGCACGCTAACAACTATTGCTTATTCTCATAGCTACGGCAACATGAGACCCTCAATGTATCACTCCATAACCCCATTACTTCATGGAAATACTTTTGGATTACCTTCACCATGGGTTAAAGCACACTGGTTATGTAAGTCTTATAGGTGAGGAGTGAATCCTCATCGTCCAAGCTATAGGACAACAAGATGCTAACCATCATCATCCTTATTAAATGATATTAAACGGTTCCCTCGCACAGTGAAATATACATAGGGTACCCTATCTTGGAAATTCTCTATTCTCACTAATCTCCACAAGAGTGAGATATTCCTAAAATTGACTAATATCCTCTTTACTGGAATGAAATCCATCTGTGGGGAATGACAACCATATTGGTGTATTCCCCTGAACGTTCTTGCGGGAGGTAGCGTCCTTACTCCTCCTCACTTCTTCTGTGTGCGATGGCCATAGGAGATATGGGCATTGGGACATTCTTTACCCAGTCCCTCTTCCTTTTTGATTTGTCTCCATCGGGCTTCTATAGTAGAGTATGTCCCAATCTCTATATCCCTAGGCTGCTAGCCATTTATAATCCCCATTCTATTCCTCACAGACACACCTTTTGTGATGTGATCACCATATCTTTGTTTCATCTTTTTTCTCACACTGGTCATGACTCATGTGGGCTTAGAGTAAGCATTGACAATGACACCCTCCTTGGGCCAATATAGCATGTAATCCCTAAACACCCACTGAACTACATAGACCTTGATATTTTCCTTCTCGAGGCATGGTACGTAGGAACCCTCGTAGAGGTTCAAGCCCATCATCCATCTATCCCAACTACTTCACATCAATTCAAAATTGTCCCGCATGATGTCAAATTGTATCCCCCATTCTGAATGACATGGAATTTCTTCCCATACCCTTTCTAAAAAAGTACACATGAGTAATACTTGTGGTTCAAGCCCAACACCCATCGGTCTTGGAAAATTCACATTGTTTCACCCCCGTCCCACATGACTTTAAAATTGTATTCCCCTTTTCACCCCACATGATGCTAAAATGTATGCATATGAACTATGGGGGTTTTGATATATATATCCTAGTCAGGGTACTTAGGAAGCCTCCATGAGGTCCAAACCCAAAAAACTATAAGCCGTTGTAGTTCCCAACTAATGGTAAGCTGTAGTATCCCTTAACCAATGGTAAGTCGTCGTAGTCCCCATTCAACGATAAGTAATTGTAGTTCCCAAAAAACAGTAATCCATTGTGGTCCCCTTTTGTTTGGACCCACATCCATGGCCCTCCCGTGATTACCAGACCAACCGGTGCTGCTAACCACGTGTAAGTCCCAATATATGGTTGATTCATTGTTCTATGCTTACAACCCGATTCTATACCCTAATCCTAAACTATGTGGACTTTGATTCCCTACCATAGTGATACGTATGAATCCTCCCTGAGGTTCAATCCCATAATCCATGTCTCATCTTATTCCCTCCCTTAAGCCTTTATTTTTTTGGAAGGTCATTCCCCAACCTGAAGGTTCCACTTCTTCCAGGGCCCATCCATGTATCCATTCTCATGGTCAGCCTCCTAAGGTGTCTTGTTTCCCCCACCAAACTATAGAGACTTTGATTCCCGGTCATAGGGATATGTATGAAGCCTCTATAAGGCTCAATCCCATTATTACGATCATCATCACATCAGTTCTATCCCATTCCTCCAATCCACTTCACACAACCATCCACCATCCATCTTGATTCTTATCCAGGCTTCCAAATCCCGGTGAGATCACACCATTTATTTGGTAAGATTACCATGCATAAGAACCACAAAATACATAATCATCCAACCAAGAGTGTCCCTCTTTCAATGGACCACTAACCATGCATAATCCCCATCGTGTCTCCGGATCTCTGTTCATTATGTACAACTGGATTCATCACCCCTTCGAACTATGTGGGTTTTGATCTCTGTCATCTACACAGGGTACATAGGAAACCTCCCATAGGTTCAATCCCAACCAATAGTAAACCTTTGTTCCTCCCTTTCTAGGGATCTCCTTTCCTCAATCTTCCCTCAGTGGTGTCTATATCAGACTTCATGGTGTGATATCTTCCCTCTATGGGACACACCACTTCAGATCTGTCCTCATGGGGCATTCTGATCTATCCATCTTGTAAAACATCCCGGCGCTCCCTTCTTGGGATGTACCAATATGGTGTGTCTCTATGGAATGTTATGGTCACTCTTATTACATATCCGCTAGACGTTAAATTCGTATCATACCCTGTGTTAAATATGGGAAGCATAGGAAAACCTCAAGGACATGCCTCTGGCATATAATTCCCCACACTTGATGTGGGACGCCTCGGGCTGCCACATCCTCACAAATCCCAATCATAAATGAAAAAAAACCCAAACACGTCAGTGTTTCAACATCCATCCACACTAGAGATGTCCAACATGACTAATCCCCTGATCGAAGGTGGCTGCCTGGACTCAACCCCTTTGAATGTTTTGAAAGATGTAGTGGAATTAACTGGTGTCCATAATTATATGGCAACATGATGTGTTTCATGAAAAAAATCTTAATCTTTAAGGGAGACCCAGAATAGGTGATGATTTCTAAGGAGGAATCCATTGAAGGATAATCCAACATCCCATCATACCATTTCGATCAAGGAGAAAACATCCCCGAATAAGTGATGGATGTCGCATGCCTTTGGAAAGTGGGAATGTGGGAAAACAATCAGTGTGTCCTCCACAAACAGAAGCACGACCAGGAAAAATCATATGATATAGTTTTATAAGGATCTTATTTATCATTATCAATTTTTTTTCCATTTCCATAAGCTATTACTCTACATGATATCTAGTAGATGACCTATCTATTCATGAAAATCCATAATGTTTTATGGTTATAATGATAATGGATGGTGTTCTCCATAAAAAGAAATTTGTTTTTTTTTTGTTTTAAAAATACCATTTAAATGTTTTAATTTTATTATCTTGGAATATATTTCTTTATAAAATTATAATTTATCTGTAATAAATATATCCTAATAACATATTGTTTTTTATATGGATTTATTTTTCATATAGTTACTCTTTTTTACCTGGATAGAAGTGATGGTATCTTATGGAAGGTAAGTATTTGGAAAGTGTTTGTGTAAATAAATTATCTTTTTATATATGACATTAGGAAATAGATATGTTAGTTATGTTTTTTATAATAATGGTTTATGTAAAAAATAATTATTTTCCATTAAAGTGTGTTCAAAAAATAGATATTTTCTTTCTTGTTAAGGATATCAAGAAAATTATGTGTTATCATACAAAGGATATCCAGTAGGTAATTTTCTCTATTTTTAAGATGCATTATTGTTTCTAATGGAAATACAAGTAGTTACTTTTTGTAGTAATTTATTGGTTTCATTGGTGAATTCAATATCACAAGGAATACAAAGAGCAAATGTAAACAAATTTTTTATTCATTAAGGTATTGGTTTGTAAATTGATAACTAATTTTATATTTTTTCTCTATCCATCTTGATGAAAAAAATATATATATATAGTTTTATTTAAGGTAGTGTGGTTGGGGGAGGGTACTTACCACCTATAGGTTATAATTTACTCACACCAAACTTGTATCCATTAGATTATTTGTAGATTATATTATTTTATTTTTGAGATCTAGATGGTTGATGAGTGTATATAGGTAGATAGAGAAAAATAAATTTATATACGGTGTTCAAGCCACTTATATAAAGATGGGATTAAGGATTCATTTATTCATTGATATGTTATTGTAAATTGTATTTGTATATCATATATATCATATATTTATGTGGTTGTATATACAAAATTGATATGGGATTTCCGTATATTCATTGTCACATATATTATGTATATTTCTTAATGATTTTGATAATATTTTTTATAAATAAATGATGTAAAATAACTTCAAAAATTTTTACATTTATTCCCAAATATTTTTATAGTCTATACTAATTGAAAATAATGTCTGAGGTCTTTGTTTGATTTAGGGTAGATGATGAAATCAAATATGGGTTGTTATAAATGGTATAGAAGTATTGTCATCCATTTGGGTTAGATGTGACCAAAAGATTACATTTTCAAAAATCATAATTTCATACGTAAATATGAAGTAATAGTATAATTATGGAATAAGTATGAGTTACTATGGATGTAAATGGTTGTGAGATGTTGATTAACCTTCAATAGGTTTATTTTCTACTATTTTCCGTCATTTCAAGTGAGGTATTTATAAAAAGTCATATGACATAGAAAATTTTATTTGAAGACTTATATATTATGTGTCATTTTATATTAACTATAAAAAACTAAATAAGTATTAAATAATTTATAGAAATGTTATTCATGACTAATAATTAACTTGACACATATAATATTACTTTCTTTACGATTTTTTGGTATATATTTTATTAATTATTTTACTAAATAATTGGTTAATTTATTTCATGATGATTGAATCATTTTAATGTGTATATAATATAAATTATTTTAATCATGGTATATTTGAATGTTTATTAATTATATATTACTCTCATGGATGTGAAATGAGTTAATTATTAACGTTTTTAGGGTTTGGGAAGTGTTTTATGAGAAATATTTTGGCAGTTTGTATTTAAAACCTTAACTAAAATTATTTTGTTAAGTGGATAAGATATTTTAATTTAATATTAATTAATGGTATTAATATTAATATAATGTTTTTAACATGTTTTTATTTGAAGTTGTGTTGAATGAATTGGATAAAGATATTGATTTTTAAATGTTTTTTGAAACAATGTTAACAGGTAATAAACTTTTTCAACATAATATTTTAAATGTTTCTGATATATTTTTATGATTTTTTGAAATATTATTTCGTTTTAAATTAAATGAATATGAATAAACCATTTTGATTATATTTTCTTATATTTTTGGATATTTATGAATTATATTATTGTAATTGTGTAATTTTAATCATATTAAGTTCTGTTTAGTAGTTGATCATGTGTATTGTCTATTGATTGCTGGTTGAATATTATTTTTATTTTGAATTAGTGTTACTAAGCCATTATTTTTAATAATTTGTATTGTTAACATGGTTCTGATTTATACCTTATTTCACAAAATGGTTTTCTTAAATGTGTTTTTTAATTAAAAGATAATTTGATGTTTTATATTAAATGGGAATCCTATTTTATCTTCAATAAGTTGAATTTTTTCCAGAAACTTTTATATAGGTATATAGGTTGATATTAATAGGATTCATTATGCAGAACATTTTTGGTTTATTTTTTTAATTCCATGTTTTATACTCTTTATGATGGAAAAATATGAATTTTTTATGTTAATTTTTTAATCTTTAATATGTCTTGATATATGTCTTTTTATGGTTTGGATATATGTTATCAAAACATGTTTATTTTAATTTATTGTTTAGAATATATTCTTATTTGAGGTATAAATGTATTTTAAAATTAATTTGTAAATTTAATTCATTGATGTATGTTATATTTTGAAGGAAGTGAAGGATTATGTCATATGGGTGTTTTTCTTGAATGTGAATTTAAAAAAGAGAATATAGGTATTTTTAGAAAATAATGGCCATTTAGTGATATTTAAAACTGTTTTTTATTGAAAATTGCATCGACATTCTTAAATATCGATTTAAATGAATTTGAATAAAATTTTAAATTGTTTGAAATAAAATTTAACTAAAATTAAATGGATTTAAATTTTTATTTTTTGATTCCAAAAATATATCCCCAGAAATGAGTTTATATATTTGTTATTGGATTTTCCTTGAATCATTTTGAGGTATTACGCTTAGTTTGACCGAGTCTATGTATTCAAAATATTTTTTGCATGATAATTCAAAATTTTCAGTACTTATTTCTCATTTAAATTTTCATTTATGACTTTTTTGGTTAAAAAGGATTGGATTTTGTATAAATTATCGATAATCCCTTTTATTTAATAGTAAAGTAATATTGGTTTTATGGTTTGTTTATACATGATAGAAATTATATAACGAAAATCTATTTTAAAAACATATTTATATGATTGGGCATCTATTTAATACATTTTTATGATACTTTATTTTAAGAAGTATGTTGTGTTGATAGTAATTTTACTTAAATAGTCCTACTATAATAATTTTATTGAAATAATGTTTTTATCATTATTTTTAATTCATGTTTCAATAAATAAGTGGGTTTATTTATTAGATAATATAAATGACTTGCTGTAATAATTTTTATATTTATAATATTTTATGTATAGTTTGTAACTAACATTCGAATTTTTTTATGTCAATTATGATCTTTATTATTTCATAATGGAGCAAGATTATTTTATTTTGTATATGTTTATACTAACATGAGAAGTTTTATAGTTTTTTTGTAGTGTCTCTATGTTAGTATTCTAAATTATATGTGTATTATAAATAAGAACAACACATTGTTGCTACAAATATGTATTGAAATCAATACCATTATGTAGTTGTTTAGGCTATGTAATGACTTGTGGTAGGATACACCACTGAATTGAATGTGTTACCATGTTTGAGTGTCATTTATAGATATTTTACATGATATGAGACATAACATGGCTTAAATTTCTTGTTTCACTCCATCTATCATATGTCATTTTAATAATTATGTGATGATGATGCACAAAGTTCGAAAATAAAAATCAATTATTTAAATTTAAAATAATTAGAGACTAAATGAATATTCATAAGTTATAAATGTTGAAACACATGAAATTTTAATATTTCATTAAATCTAGAAGAGCAATTGGAATCCATGAAATATTTATGGATAGATATATAAATAGACTCACACAATGTGGTTTATAGTGTGTTGAGACATTGCGAAAATACTTAGATGATGATCTATCATTATATCCATCTCCCATTGTATTTAAAATAATGGTTCTAGAAAACCTTGGGGAACATTGTATCCTTCTGATGAATGGGGAGATTTGAATGGCCTGTTTATACCATAATAGGAAGGATCCCATTGGAATATTATTAGTAATTTTTTTTCCAACTAGTATGAAAGAGGTTGGATGGATTTAAGATCAATAAAAATGAATTTTATTCTTAATTAATTTATTCAATCCTACAAAAGTTAAAGATATAATAGATTAATTTTTTTTAGTTATTTTTGTTGTTATATTTGGATAAGTTTTATCCCCTCCAAAACCCATCAATGGTATCGAATTCTCATCTATCTAAATTTGGTTGATTCTGTGAAAGAATTAAGAAACCAGATAAAAATATTATTTTAATCTATAAAGTGTTGTTTTCTATGATGATTTTGGTTCTTGATATTTTCTTAATCCATGATATAAATGTTATAAAAAATGATCATAGGCTAATAAATTGTTATATGACCACATATTTATTTATGTGAAATAGGAATATGAAATAATAATGAAAAATATATTATCATTTATTGATGTTTCCACATCATATATATTAAAACATCACATCATGGATATGGAAACCAAAACTTTAGACTACAACAATGTGAATGTTGAATAGTTATGGACCAAAATGGATTTGTTCTGGTGAAAATGGTCACAGTTTTTATAGAATTTGATTTGATAATCCCACAAAATCATAGTAAATTCCATCATAATATAGGAAATTCTACCACACAACAGTCTACCATAATGTATAGGATATATAAAAATGGATTCTATAAAATGGATGTGGTTTATTAGGGGAACATTAAATTGAAAGAACATCAATAAGGTGAAAATGACCATGTGTTTACATTAGAAACAATTATAATGATGGGGAAGAACATGTCATGGAGAGTATCAAAATAGAACATAGTATTCTGAATATTCATATAGAATTATTATTTTTATTGAAATTATCCAAAATTTTTACAAGTGTGGGATCAAACATTAAACAAAAAAAATAGTTTGGAATATATGATATATGTTTAAAGTGGGTTTATGGGGTGAATAATTTATAAAGTGTTTATAAGTTACAAAATTTGATGTATTTTACGTGTTTATATAAAATTATGAATTGTTCATAGATAATAAAATACATTTTTATACTGGAATATAATTATTTATAAATTATTTAAACCTTTACAAAAGTGTTTTTGGATGATTTGATCGGTGGTTTAAATAATATAAATTGTGTGGTATTTTTTTATTTTTTCTTATAAGATATGCAATTTTTAAATGGTTTTAAAATTTTCAGGAATAACATGTATTTTGAATATGTAGGAGTTCATATTAAATTAAATATAAATTATTATTATAAAATATATCATTTTAAAATAAATATGAAATGTTCTTGTTTACTTGATTTATAGATTTCTATGAGAGGATTCCAAAATGATAAATTCCAAATAATTTTGAATTTTATAAATTATTCATAAATTATTTATCAAAATTTTAAATTAATTAATTAATTATTCATTTAGTTCATTAATTTATTTACTAATAGTTATTCATTTTTGAATTCGGAATTTATTTAAGATTTAGTTAAAATTTCTTTAAACTGCATGTTTAAATTATTATAATTGAATTTAACGAGTTACACGTTATGTATGTCAATTTATTATGTTTTCTTCCACTATGAAATTATATTGTTTAATGTTATAAGATTGAATTAAGATTTAAATTATAGATTATATATATTTGGCCTCAAAATTGTGACGAAATTGAAGTCTCCCATGAGTAATGAGATGTGGGAAGAGGGAATTTGGGTTGCACTACTCACTGCTATGGGAATTTAGTGACTCTCTCAAAAAGTGGAGGTTGGATATTTGTTTCTCCATTATTACTCTTACGGAGATTATAATTTTTTTATGATTCCAAAACATTGTATGAAATATCATTATATTAATTATATATGTGATTTAGTTAGATATGAAAAAAATATAGTTGGTTTTTAATATTGATTAGTAACAAAGTTATGTGTTGTGTGATGGTACATATCAATAGAGTTAGAACATATAGATTTTTATAAGGAATAAGGATTCAAAAAAAATGTATACTTGTAAATATAATACATGAGATAATATAGTGAGATTTATAACCCCTTAAAATTCCATGTGTTATATTCCTTCAAAAGAAACCATTTTCAATGCCTTTATTATGTAGCTGGGGTTATACTAATAAAGTGTGACCATGTGTTATCCTGGGAAAGGAAAAAAAGTTACTGGTGACACTAATATGATTTATTGTGTATATGGTTTATGATTTGGGTTACACATAGCTTGAAAAACCAAAATTTTTCGATATTATAGGAATATAGTTTAGTGTATCTATATGATGGATTGGGTAAAGAATTACCTACTCAACTACCTAAGAGTAATATGTTATGTGGTGGGAAATATAAAATACATAAAATCATAGAAATTGTATAAATTCCAATGAAACCCAAATATTAGTGAAATATGAATATATTACTAATAGAAGATATAATAAAAATTTAAAATAATTCATCATTTTAGTGGGAGTGTATTTAATATAAGTCCTTATTAAATTATTTTCAAATATGATACAGAATTACTAAAAGTGTGTATTGTTGATAAAATGAAACTATCATTATGAAAAATTGCATTGATTTTAATTTAGATAAATTATATTCTTAATGAGATAATATTCATATACTATTATATAAACATAATAATTGTTGTTAATTAAGAGAGAAAATTTTATGATTTAGAGAAACCCATTCATGAACAACTGACTAGTGAAACCATTTAACAAGTGAATTTCATTTCTTATGATAATAATTTAAAGGATTAAACTCATGTATAAAATATCATTATTGTTTACATATAGTCTAAATTATAAAATTTACATGGAAATAAGGATGTTTTCAACATGATTAAAAGTTCAGATATTTTTCATGAATCACTATTCAATATTTATTCCAAAATAATGTTGTCACAAAAGTCCCTATGTTTTTACCACAAGGAGGTTGAAAATAAAATAAATATGTAACCATTTATTTATTTTAATATTGTTTTTAAAGTGGGTTGGAATAATAATAATGTGATTTTTTGTTGAGTCTATGAAAATTATGTAAAAAAATCTAGATAATTAAAAATTATGAAAGCATGATAGTTAAATTCATAGTGAAAAATTGGAGAGTAAAATAGTTGTAAAGTTGTTTTAACTTTTTTATACATCCTTATCATCGTAAAAAATTATCATCCTATTTGGATTACGTAATGCCGACTCTAAAATTATAGAGTATATACATAATAATTGAATAAATTAGAGTGTAATTATTATATGAAGGTTATCTAATCACATAATAAACACCAATAAATGAATCCTAATTGGATTTTACAGGATATTAATTAAAAACATTTACAAATAAATTTTTTAAAAATAATTTCCTTCCATAAAATGAATAATAAATATTCATTTTAGAATCAACAATTTTGTCCAAAATAATTAATAATTTTGAGAAGATAAATCACAATATAATAAAAAAATCATCATTTTATAAAATGGAAGAATCTTGATTAAATTTAATAATATAATAATTATAGTAAAATTCATATAATAAACAAAGAAACAAAGAATCAGAATGAGATCTGTGAGTCACCACTAGGTCATTATTATAATGGAATCATCCTGAAATGAAAAAAAACCGAATTCTTCATTCTTATTAACTTATCCTTGATCAATAAATCATTTTTTCACACTATGTGGTCTCATTTATTTGAAATAATTGATTCCAAATCACTATTTTTTTAATAAAATCATTTCCTATTAATTATCCTTCACCCATGAAAAATTCCCCCATTCTCTTGTAAAAAAATATGATTCTTCGAATGCTCTCAAATCTATAAAATATTAGGTCCTCCATGGAATATTTATCTTTGTTATACCTTTAATTAATTAAATGATCAATGGAATTATCCTGAATAAAAAAGAATTCACTTTTTTCATATTTCTTAAATATTATTAATGCATCAATACATGGAAAAGGAGCTATCCCAAATGTGACTCTGAAGGATTTACCTATCTCAGATAGCTTTAACAGCTCATGGAATGACTTCTATGGGCATGGAATTAAATCTGGTTAGTTATTCCAGAAGTTGATTTTCTAGAGAACCATCATGACATAACTACCTCATTCTCAGTTTTTAATTTCCTTCTTATCTTTAGAAAAGTGTAAAACCTGAAATATTAGCTTTCTTTTGTAAAAAATCATAAACAAGATCCATCTGTAAATGAATTTTTTTGATTACCCATATACAAGAAAAGTATATCATATATGATTCATATGAAACAAAACATTGAAATATTTTTATTGATAATATACAAAATAAAATTAACTCATATGTAATAAAATATTTTATATGTTTGAAAAAAATTATGTTAAAAAATATATAATACATCAGAATTTTTAAAGATTTTGTTTTTGATTGATAGAAAATAAATATTTCTCAATAAATGAGAAAAATATATTTTATGAATTGTGGAATAAATAATATTTATACATAACAAAACTATTTCATACATAACAGTTTTCACTTTGCCTAATTTCGAATTCAACACCCACATAACATTTTTTTGGAAAAATAAAATGGTTGAGGACTTTTATAAAATACAAATCTAAATCAATTTAATATTTTCCAAATGTATTTAACATAAAATTACCTTTATGGAAATAATTTTCTCTTCACATTTTATAAATTTAAAATTTTTCCATTATTATAAGAAAATTTAAAATTACATTTATGGTAATAATTTTCACTTCACATTTTATAAATTTAATTAAATATTTTTCAATTATAAACACATCTAAGGGTCACCACAACATTTTTGTGTTTTTAAAATCCCACCTAAAGAGGTAAGTAATTTTTTTTATCATGATGAATTTTTACATATTTTATCTGAATAAGGGTTTATTACTTCAGTTGTTAAAATATTATTAGGTATACCGAGACGTTTTGTCTCCAAATGAAAAAAAATTAATGATTTTGAGTTTAAAATCAAGTATTGTGTCATAACTTAGTCTTATATTGCATTGACTCAACCTCAAATACATATGTATTTTTAGGGATGTTTCACAAAATGGGAACTCCAATGGTAATGAATGTTTTTTATGTCTTCCTCCTTCAATGGATTTGTATATATTTTTTCAAATTCTTAACAAGTATTCTATTTGTATGTTGAAAGGAATATTTGATTTTCACATTGTTATGTGAAGTAACTTTCACAATTATAGAGGATATAGTTCCTTCCATAAATACTGCTAATACATTGATGTTCATACTTGTAGAAATATAAATAACTACTTCTTGGTATGAAACATTCTTCAAAAAAATTTCTCCCCCACACATGAGATCCACTATAATCACAAACTTACTCCAATAGATTTTTTGTTGGGATTTCAGGATTATAATGTGTCTACATAACAAATTCTTTGATAAAATAAATGGGATAAAAAATGAATGATTTTTGGGCAGTATATAGTAAATATTTATTGTAAAATAATGATTTTCAAAAAATAAAACCATGAATCACTTTTAACAGAAGTGCCTCATAGGTCTAAGGTATTGATAATAACTACATAAAATTATACTAATTCAAGAATTTATTGGTTCTCTCCAGAATTGGGGATATTTTAAATAAGGTTTCAAAATTGATTAAAATCACCATAGTTAAGTGATTCTAGCATTGGATTTTATTTCATGATAATATATTAAAAAATAAATGTTATTTTTTTAATTTATCAAAATTTCAATCCAAAAAATGTTTATTTTAGTATTCATATAATTTATGTTTCCTTGAAAAAACTAGTTCTCACAATCAGTATATGTTCCAAAAAATTTGAATCAATTTTTTCTCAATAAGATTCAAAAGTACATAAAAAAAGAAAAATAAATACTCAAAAAATGTAGAAAACGCATAGTCTAATAAAATATTCCCCACCTAAACATTTTTATTAAATATACTAATTGTAATATATGTTCACAAAATAAATAAAAACAATTACTTTAAAGAGAGGAAAAAAGAGAAGGAAATAAAGAACTTCTTATCATATTCACTCAAAAACATTAATAAGAAGAATCTTCTCCCATATAGTCAATTTCACATTGTATCATAATATTTTTAATCTATTACCATTAATTATAAAAGATAAATCGTTCCCTAGTTCTAAATTTTTTATAACACCAACAAGAAATAAATTAGTAATATTTAAAGGTTTATATCATTTGGAATAAATTTTATCTCTAAAAATATAGAGACTCAAATCAAACAACAACTCTTTATCTCATACTTTTCATTCCATACTGAGGATTAATTCATTATGGGGTGTATTTTCTCCTTCCAAAGCCTATCGATTTCATAATAATTGTTTTTATTTCATCCAAATATTGGAAATTGAATTTTCTTTCCTTAATAGATTTAAATATATTTATATTAGATCAATTTAAATCCCAAAAAGATTTTTATTATCACTCTATAGTTAAGTGTCACGTTCTTCCATACACTTTCTCAAAATTTGATAATCCTATTACATAATTTTAAGTAGTCTTATAGGTCAAAAGATTATCATTTAACACAATGATCCATTCTTTCTTATTTGGATGAGAAATTATCTCAAGAATTTGATTCACACTATATTTGATACCCTGGACATAACATTTTCTTGATATTTTTAAGGTGTATAAACCTTTTAATGAACTCTAAACATTTTCTTCAAAAATACATCTAAAAACATATTACAAAATCTCATACATTGATCAATAATGAGAAATCTAGAGAGCACGAAACATTGAAAACATGTTTCATTTTAGAAATTTATATAATACATTAAAATCATCATTTTTAATGGAAATATCCTATAACTAATAAGATAAATAGTACACAATTAAAGGAGTGTAAAACTATACAATAGTATTAAGAAATGATAACTTGAAATCCATACTCCAAGAATCAAACACATCACAAAATAAAATGTATATTATGTAATATCATATTTCTAGAATATATTAACGTGAAACTAATAGGTTTTATATATACTATTGAAGATAAATTCATCCTTGAAAAGGGTGTTCCAATAGAATCCTAAATCTAGAATATTCCAATAATTTGTTTTGGTCCAAATTGTCCACTACAACTCAAAATATGATACAATACTAGAAATAATTGTATCTTACAATATAAGATTCATATAATAACGATTTTTTCATTTCCAAGGTAATATAAATATGGGTCGTATCATTTGAAATTTCTTTATTCACTCACATGCTTGGAAACTTGTTTCTCTGAAATCAATGGGGAATTTCATCAAAATCCAAGTAATTAACAATGTCTAAAAACATGGTTTAAAATTCCCAATATTACAAAGTTTAATATCTAGAAAGGCATCATAAAAAAGTGATTTTTCAGTTTTCCCAAAGAATTATGGATATTATACTTAAATAGAAAGCTTATAATTTCACACTACCCCTCCTATATCTACACATAAAATTATTTTATAAAAAATATATCTCAACATCCTTGTTGTTTATTCTTGTTTCCTAATCAAATATATAATGGAATAATGGTTAGGGAAGATAATCACAGTGGTTCCTAACAAGTAGAACCTAAATGTTTTAGAGAAAAATAGTGGGTAAAAATTCCTTCTTAGTGGTTGTTTAATTACCTTGTTCCAAATCTAAAATTTTAGATTAATAATCTGTAAATATGGTATCATTTAAACACATTCACTCCAAACATAACTTGAAAAAAAGTCGATTCATTGGTAATAAGATCAAATGGTTTGTCTTATCCATGTAGTAGGATAGTGGGTTGAGAATGAAACTTCTATTAAATATCCTTGAATGAATCATTACAACGTTTATCAATGTGAAATTGGGTCTATTTTGTAGAAATATATAAATCACCCTATATTTACATGGATCAAGTGTAATTTTTAGAATTGACCCTGTTATATTTTTTTTCAGAAAATATCCATTTCTCATGTTTCCCATGACACCCAAACTCTTAAAATGTTTTTTTAGAGGGGAGGAAGTTGATTTTACCTCACCATTGGTTGGGTACAGAGAGAGCATTTGGAAACAGATGGTCCCCTAATCACTATTTTCCCTCAAATAGTGCCCAATATAGTGATGAGTTTTGTTTGTTTAAATTTATGGTGGCAATTATAATTGAGATTTATTATTTGAAATTTTCATAGGGGAATTTATGATTCCTTATGCAACACCTGCCATGATTTTTTTCATTAATATTCCTCAATTTCTTCTTTCAGACAACATATCCCCTCTACTTTAATCTGGTCCAACTCTTATCTATTTCAGGAATCTCTTGACAGTAAGGATATGGTAAGGTGGGATTTATTCCTATATTTATTATATTACTATTTTATGATAGGGTATATCCAAAATATTTAATTCTTTTATAGTATTTTAAGCCTCTTTTAGAATGGTGGTAATTTATCCTTTATCGTATTAATGAATGTCTTCAATAAGAAATTCAGTATCGAAACTCCCATCTCTAATATATTTCTAAAGTGATATGATCATAGAGAAACAACATGATGTGTGATATGAACTAATTTATTTATCTTGAATGAAACCCATTTTAACTATTTTTACTTTATTATAATTCAATATATTTGATAGGAATGACTAATTTACTATCAATAATCATATATTTTGATCTAAATTATTCAATTTTGTATATTTTGGTTCTTTTTAGATTATAAGTAGTTATGGTGGGTACCAAATGGTATGTAAATGGATGTTTTATGTGTAATTTATATCTAGTGGTACCTTGAAATTCTAAATATTCTATTTTAACTAATTTTTTAAATACTATTCATCAAAGTGAGCTTGTGTAGATACATATTTTAACTCTCAATAAGGATTAAAAAATGGTTATTTTACCTCATATTAAGGATTACAACATTATAATTTTACCTATTATTAAGGATTTTGAGTCTATTATAATGGGATTCTGAGTAGGGATTGATGTAGGTAAGGAATTTTTTCTTGTTTGTTTGGTTAACACATGGAAAAGTAATGATCATGTTAAAATTAGTTAATATTCATAATTTAATTGTAATATGAATTGATAATTTGTGTTATTTTATTTTTTTCTATCTATTTTATGCTGCTTCTGAATATTCATCCACTTATGATAGTGTGGATAGTGTCCATTGATGTCAACCTACCATGTATAATTTAATTCCACCAGACACAAAACTTGTATGTTATATATAGGATACCTAATTTTTAATTTATATAAATATATGGTTGATAAGTATCTTGATGTTGATGGAATAAGATACCTTTAGAGATGGCAATAAAAACTCATATATGAAGATGGTATTTTTAAATCATGGATTATTTGGTGTGTTTTGGGTACATGGGTTTTATATACTAAGTATGTTCTATATTCATATAGATGGTCACAAAAACAAATGACATGATATTTGATATTTTTTAATGTCACATATATTTCTGGATGTTATGTATAATTTTGGACATGTTTTGGTTATTTTATTGTAGATAAATTTTGGTAAACAACTTTCCCCTCTATTACCTTTATACCTCAACACTTGTACCATACCATAGTGAATAGAAATTATGGACACGGTCCAATATTGATTCAGGTCATACAGCATGATTCAAACCATGTAATTAAAAATATTAACTAAAACTTTCATGTGATATAATCTATAATAAATTTCTCCACCAATTACAAGATATAATTCCTTATGTGATATGTGATGGGAAAATAATTATCAAAAAATATATTCTAAAAACCATAATCTATAAGATATTGTTCAATGAATCTTACTCTCTGAGAAACTAAATCTAATTTAAATATTTATTACTATAAAAGTGAAGATAGATATTAAATAATTTACTATAAATATAACATCAATTGATCAGATGAATATGAATATTATAAAAAAGTAACATGATTTTATATGTGATAAAACATTTACAATTCAATTGTGAATTTGGAAGAATTGTTTGAAATCTGAAATGTTAAATCATGAAAAAATATTTCTAAAATATTTTTTTTATTATATTAATCATTCCATTGTGGGTAAAATAAATTATAAATCAATTATAATTAAACGTTATATGTTTTCAAATAAAATAATTATAATTATGATACCAAAAAAATGTTAATATACATGGTTATATCTATTAGGGTAAAATACACATGATGGATCTCCAAAAGTTACACTATTAGAATATCAATGATTAGTCAATCTTTTAAAACATAACTTATTAGAAGAACCCCCATTATTTTGATGCATAAAAACATAGGAAAACCTCATGAACCCAAAATCATCACAACATAATGAAAAATTATCCACACTCAAGCGAACCATATATCACATTCAACAATCATACAAGTGAATTATGTATAATGAAAAGAAAACAAAAATATTACATGCTATGCATGCTAATTTCTAAATCCATGAGAGAACAATATTTCACATTCCAATTATCAGAAGTTATTAAAGGTTATAACTGGTTATTTTCTTTTTCAACCAATTAGATCACTAATAACTAGATAGCAAGAAAAAATGTACAAGAAGTTATATACCATCTTTATAGTGGGGCCCATATCATCAACTAGTTGAATCACCTTTTGATAAATCTACATAGCCCACCATATGCCTTAGAAACCTCTAATATTCTATTGTAATGAAATCCTGACCCATGAATTTTGATGAACTTCTATGTTACCATTACGTCTAATCAATTTACTCTCATTTTTTATCCTATTCCAAAAAACACATCTCATAAAAATTTTATGTGCCACCATAAAAAATCTAACAAATTTCTTTTCCAAATATTCCTTTCATTATCTACACAAATAACCACTTTCACATGATATCTAAATTATAAACTTCTATAAAAATGGGGTATGTTGGAATTTTCACTTTTGATATTCTGAATAGGCTGAAGATGACTTCCTAATATTCTATTTATGGTCATATAAATTATAACATGAATTATATTTCTTGAAATATCCCACTTAAATATTTATTTAACAAAAATGTGACAACTACCAGTAGATAGGGAAAAAAATGAAGGACACTGACTTCTCCAACAATAATAGTCTTCCCACCTCCTTCGGTCTCCCTAGTCCCACCTTAGAAAAATGTTTTCTCAAATTTTTTAGAACTAGATCCTTGGTGAATATGATAGATAGATTATATGGTTTTCATATATTTCATAGATTAATAATTAAATCATAACACATATTTCTAATGAAATGATATTTCAGGTCATTGTGTATGATCAAGGATTAAAACATTAGATTCTTACACAAATGCATTTCACTATTAATATCCCTATAGAGAAATCAAATTTTATGATCCCTAATGAGATCCTATAAAAATCAATTTAACTATTTACATACTTTACCAAATTCCATTATAGATACAGACACAACTTTTTTTGTGGATAGATTTACCTTCGACTGTAACCTCAATATCCCACTAACTACCATTCCTCCAAAGTTGAACACATTATATGTGTTACTTTTCTGACTGTCAAAATATTCCCCAATGTTTTTATCTACATAACCATGAAATTGATCATCCATTATAAATTAAAATTATATATTTTTCAATCATTTCAGATACATAAGTACATATTTTATTACTTCCCAGTGTTTGTTACTTCAATTTTTCTATAAAACTATGAACAAATACCAATAAAAATATAATGCCCATACTTTAATGTACAATCATGTATATTTATAATTAGATCACTAATGAATGTGGAACTTTCACTATTTACTTAGCCTTAACTACTATTCATTGTAAAATTCCCTTTAGTGAATTTGATGTGAATGGATAATAGATTTGATATTGGATTATATATAGAAATACTTAATATCTCAAATACCATATCGACATAATCCTTATGAGGAAAAATTAAACTTATTGTGTTTATATTTATCTTAATATATATCCATAAAATAATTTATCCTCTAGAAGATCATTCACCTCAAATTATTGTTCAAATCATTTTTCAAATTCTAAACTTTTCAAATTTCTAACCTACCAAGAGAATATCATCCATATACTGGAGTAGGGGTATAATGATCCCATTATCAAACACCATGGGGAATAAATAGTTATCTCAATTTATTATGAGTGTTGGACTCCTCATGTATTAATCATGTTTTAATGATCATAAATATCATTAATAATTACAAATCTTATTAATGATATCAAATATCACTTATCTTATCAATCATCTGTATTTATGTTTCATATTATCTCAAACCTTATAATGGTTATGCTCAATTCATTTTAGACATAATACTGTTAAAGTCTGAATACAGTTATTTTCCAAAGTACAAGACCCCGTGAATCTTGACAGAGTAAGTCAGACACTGTGAGCAAGACACAGGCACCGTGACCAGTGAGACACCATGACCACCAGACACCATGAAACAGTAAGCCTAACACCGTGAAGCAATACACTAAGAACATAAATAGTTATCCATACATTCTATTTGTCTAAGTACCAGACACAGTTATCCAGACACAATCATCCAGAAACTATAAGCCAGACACTGTGACTCAGACATCGTGATCAAGACACCGTGACACGGAGACACCGTGAATGACACACCATGAAGGACATACTGTAAAGAAGACACCTTGAAGGAGATTCCATGACATACCGCGAAGAAGACACCTTGAAGGAGATACCGTGAAGGAGGAACTGTTTTCATAACTACTGTGACACCGTTTCTTAAACTCTTTTTTCATTTTACTATTTAACTTTTTAACGGTCATATATGAAAACTTTAATGCACTGACATAATTAATATTTATTTTTAGACATATTACAAGGAACGAGGCACAAAATACATGGAACCTTTCATCTCAACCTAATTCATTTTAAGATAATGAGAAGTGTGCACATGAGAGAAAATATAGAAAAAGAAAGAAACTCGAGTGCTCTGTACTGAACAGAAAGAAAATCCTGAGCAAAATAGTGAAGAAAACATTGCATGATCTTAAAAGAAATCTCATGCATGCAATCCAACACCACTGAAGAACACATGAAGTACGTTGGAATCAAGAGAATATCTTAACTCTGGAAGAACACAAGCTGACCCACAACACTCTGTTTTTCAACAGAAAAACCAGAGAAGGACTAAGAAGCATTTCTTCTTAATTAAAGGAGTCTAGAGCTACACTGCTAAACACTACATCAATCTAAAATCTTATCTACTATCTATAAGTGATTCATTATTTACATTTTCGAGCAGTGTGTGTACTCTATATATTTTACACACACACTGACTCTTGCGCTGAACTGGAGGACTTCAAAGTCCTCACACCAAACCTTTTAATCCTGTTTACCCATGGAAACTATGGTAGAGGTCCGTGCGTGGCCTGATAATTATTTTTCATCCCATGACAATTGTGGTAGAGGTCCCTCTGTGGCCTGGATAGACTCTGAACTGTTGTTAACCCTGATCCAGGGTGTGGATTGAAGTTTATTAATATAAACTACTTGGTGGAAGGTGATCACCAAGTGGAGTGGATTAGATCTCATCTTGAGACTGAACCACTTGTTTTTAATCAAATGTGCATTCTTAGATTAGGTTTAAAATATTTTATATATTTTATATTCCACTATTAATTACTTTGAAATACAAATCTATTTTAAAGTTAATTTGATAGTTAATCTAGCAAGTGTTTGTAACTATTGTAAATCAGTATATTAGTTTCAAAATCTAATTTAATCTCTTGATTAAATTAACTGAGACCTAATAAAATTTTTTATAACATAATTAAACCTTTACAGTTTTAAAAATTCACTATAGTTTAACTTGTTTTATAAATTGGGGATTTGAATAGAATAAATTTTAACAGAAATTTTTATTGGTACTCTATTCACCCCCCCCCCCCGTCTTGGGTATCCACTCTGACAAACATTTGGTATCAGAGGATTTTTTTATTAATACATGATTTCAAAACACTCTGTTTTTTAACTATGATTTTAGTTGCATCTTTAAAGATCTTAAATTTCGGTTATTTCTAAAATATATATCTTTAAATATATTTTCTAAAATATATTTATAGACAATAGACTAGAAGGTGATGCTACAAACATGCCACATTTTTTTAATGGTACAAATTATTCCTAGTGGAAACTTAAGATGAAAATTCACTTAGAGAGTACGGGATTTGATATCTAGACTGCTATAGAGACTCAATTTAATATTCCAGAAACTGAAAGAACTACTTGGGATGAACCTACTAAAATAGATTACAATAATAATTGTAAAGCTATGAATGCCCTGTATTGTGCTCTAGGAGATGTAGAGTTTAATATAATATCTTCTTGTAAAAATTCCTATGAAATATGGGATACTTTGTGTGTTTCTCATGAAGTAACAACCAATGTTAAATAAATGATATTGAACATTAATACTATTAAATATGATAATTTTAAAATGAAGACTTTTGAACCTATTTCTTATATGTATCTTAGGTTCAATGATATTGTCAACACTATGAGATCCCTTGGAAAGGCTGTTCAAGCAAAGGAACAAATTATGAGAATATTAAGATGTCTGCTAGACCGATGGATAGGCACATCTGTTTCAATAAGAGAGTCATGTGACATTGGTGCTCTGCCTGTAATAGAGCTAATTGGTAAGCTTATGATGTATGAGGAAGAACCAAAGGTGAATAAGGAAGAAGAAGATGAACCTTAAAGGAAGTCAGTGGCATTTAAGTCTACTACCTCAAAGAGCAAGGACAAGGAGAATGTTCACATACAAACTGAAATCTCAACAAGTGAACGTTTAGAATCTGATAGTGATGCTGAGATGGCTAAAATAGCTAGAAGACTTATGAAATTCTATAGGAAGAAGAAATTCTTCATAAAATCAAACTACAAAGGTAAATATGACAACAAAGGTCATTAGAAAAAGGAATAGAAGAAATCTAGTAAGAGTAATGAAGTTATCTAATATGAATGAAAGAGAAAAGGTCACATTAAAGCTAGCTGACCAAAATTGAAGTTCAAGAAGAAACATGACTATAAGGACAAAAAGTATATGAAAGAAATGAAAGAAACATTGAGTGATTCAGAAGACACTTCATGTGATTCAGATTCTACTAAGGACGAAGATTCACATAAAGCTAACATGTGATTTATGACCAACACATCTGAGGGAACACTGGAACCTCTTGCTTTAAATTCATACTATTCTGGAGTTGATTCTGATTCTGATTTTGAATCTGAAAACATATCTAGTGAAGAATTATTTGAATATTTTAATATGCTAGAAGAGACCAGTAATGAATTTAAGGACAAGTACAAATCCTCAAAAAAGCAGCATGCTTTATCCAGAACTGTTAAATCTGCCCTTGAGATTGAAAAGTAAAAGAATGCTCAACTATTAAAAGAAAATACTGAACTAAAAATTTCTAATGAGAAAATTAGAAAGTACTTAGAAAAGTTCACAAATGGAATGAAAATATAACACAAATTCTAGGTAAACAAGTGGCACTAAAGTATAATACTAGTTTGGGATACCATCCTGGACATAGACAATTTACCAAAAATAGATTTATTCCTAAATCTGGACAATATTATGCTAGTTCTAGTTCTGGAAATTCATATGACTCAACTAGTTACTCACATAGTTATAGATCAAATAGAGTTTATCTATCAAAATCTGTTTAATCTATTAATTATATGAGACCCATAAGACAAATTTGGGTACCTAAAGCTTTGATTGCTAACCTGTATGAACCCATGAAGATTTGGGTACCAAAATCATTTTCCATATAAATCTATTTTGTAGGAAACATGTTTAAAGAGTTATTATAGGAAGGCATGGTACTTGGACAACAGATGTTCAAGACACATGACATGAGACTTTTCATGCTTTAAAAGTCTAATAAAGGTTGATGGAGGCTATGTAACATTTAGTTATAATTATAATCGAATGATCATCGGCCTATGACAAATTGAAAACACTAACTCGGTTTTAATTTTTAATGTTTTATTTGTTGATGGATTTAAATACAAATTTTTATGTATTTCTCAGTTATGTGATGATGGATTTAATGTTAATTTTGAAAATGATTCATGTAATGTTTTTAATTCTAAAAATGATTTAGTATTTTTTGCCTTGAAAAATGAAAATTTTTATGCTATTGATTTGAATTCTTTAGCTAATCAAAATTTTTCTTGTCTAAATGTTTTTCATAAAGAATCTTGGATGTGGCATAGAAGATTAGGATAGTGCAACATTCATTCACTTAGAAAATTGTATAGGAAGAACTTAGTAAGAGACCTACCCAAACTTGAATTCCCATCAGAAAAAGTTTGTAATCCCTGTCAAAAGGGAAAGCAACATAATGTTTCTTTTAAATCAAAGAAAGAAGTTTCAACTTCTCAACCTCTCTAGTTGGTTCACATAGACTTGTTTGGACCTTCTAGATTTTCTAGATTAAATGGGAAGCATTATGTTTATGTCTTAGTAGATGAATTTTCTTGATATACTTGGGTATACATCATAGCTCACAAAAGTGAAGCATGTTCATAATTTATTGAATAATCCAAGTCTATAGGAAACCTTAGTTGACTTAAGATTAAGACCCCGAGAAGTGATCATGGCCGTGAGTTTGAAAATCATGAGTTTGAGTCTTATTGCTCACATAATGGCTATAATCATAACTTTTTTCCCCTGGAACACCTCAACACAATGGTGTAGTAGAAATAAGAAATAGAACCCTGCAATAAATTTGCAGAACAATGCTTAATGAGTATGACCTGCCTATTTACTTTTGGGATAAAGCTGTAAATACAGCTTGTTATATCATAAATAGAGTCTTGATAAGACCTATTCTCAAGAAGACCCCATATGAACTATGGAATAATAGAGATCCTAAAGTTAGTTACTTTAGAGTCTTTTGTTGTAATGTTTTTATTCTCAATACCAAGGATAATCTTGACTTGTTTTCCTCTAAAAGTAATGAAGGAATCTTTTTAGGATATTATATAACTAGAAAATCCTATAGAATGTTTAATAAGAAAACCAAGTGTGTGGAATAATATGTTAACATCAAATTTTATGAAACTGATCCACATAAACCTAAGTCATCTCTTAAAAATCTTGAAGAAGATTTTTCTATTCTGAACCTTAATGATAAAATCAATGAACCTATTGTAAAGACAACAAGTTCTGAAAATATTTCAAAATCTGCTTCTAATGAACTCTAACCTAGAGAAGAACATGAAATTTATAGTCCTACCATTACTATATCAATTAGTATCCTAAAGAATCATCCATTAGATGATGTTGTTGGTAATCTTGATAGAGGGACACAGACTAGAGCGTCTCTTAGAAATCAGGTTGGACATCAATCTTTTTGTCACATCTTGAACCTAAAAACATTGATGATGTAATCAAGGATGAATTTTTGGGTAATGGATATGGAAGAATAACTTAATCAATTTGAATGAAACAAAGTCTAGGAATTAGTGGAAAGACCTAAGGACACATTCATAATATGCACTAAATGGGTGTTTAGAAATAAGGTACATGAATCTGGAAACATAGTTAGAAATAAGGCTAGATTAGTTGCACAAGGCTACAATCAAGAAGAAGGAATTGACTATGAGGAGACTTTTTCTCTAGTAGCAAGGCTTGAAGCCATTATAATTCAACTTGCTTTTGCTTCACATCTAAATTTCAAACAATATCAAATGGATGTCAAGAGTGCATTCTTAAATGGAATTATAGTTGAGGATGTTTTTGTCGAACAACCCCCTGGATTTACAAAACCTCATTTTCAAAATCATATCTTCAAAATATTAAAATCTTTATATGGATTAAAATAAGATCCATGAGCATGGTATGACAGATTAAGTACTTTTCTTATTTCTAAAGTTTATACAAAAGTAATAGCTGATCCTACCATCTTTATAAAAATGAATATCTAATGATGTTTTAGTTGTTCAAATTTATGTAGATGATATTATTATAGGATCTTCAAAAAATTCATTATGTATTGATTTTTCTAAAATGTTGCAAAACAAATTTTAAATGAGTTTAATGGGTGAAATAAAATTCATTCTTGGATTTCAAATCTCTAAAAATAATGATGGGATTGTTTTAACTCAAATTAAATATACTAGAGATCTTTTAAAACGTTTTGGATTGGATAACACTAAATTTAGTGACACTCCCATGAGTACCACCAGTAAGTTGGATCCTGATGAAGATGAAAAATATGTTGATCAAATAACTTATTGAGGATTCATTGGAAGTATACTCTACTTAACAACTAGTCATCCTAATTTTATGTTTAGTGTGTGTATGTGTGCTCATTTTCATGAAAACCCTAAAGAATCGCATTTAAATGCTGTAAAGAGAATTTTCAAATACCTCAAGCATACACTCAATCTAGGACTGTTCTATCCTAAAGAACAATCATTTGAACTAGTTAGTTACTCTGATGCTGAATTTTCTGATTGTAAGTTATATAGAAAAAGCACCTCCGGAACATGTAACCTTTTAAGAAAGTCACTAGTATCATGGTGTAGTAAGAAAAAAAATTCTGTTGAATTATCTACTGCAGAAGCTGAATAAATAGTTGTTGGAAGTTTTGGTGCACAAATTTTGTGGATGAAACACACTTTACTAGACTATGGATATCAATTCAGACATGTACCAATAAACTGTGATAACACAAGTGCTATTAACATTTCAAAAAAATCATGTTTCACCTTCTAGGACAAAACATATTGATGTAAGACATCACTTTTTGAGGGTTCATTATCAAAAAGGTGATATCACTTTGGAATTCACTAGCACTGAATATCAGCTTGCTGATATATTCACTAAACCATTAAATTATGAGAGATTAGATTACATTATACATGATCTTGTCTTGATCAATCAGAAATAGATATGTTACTGGTCGTACGGTTTAATACTTTACTACTTTTTTACTTAACTGTTTCATGTTCACGGATTCTCGGTTATTGTCTCATGCTTACGGTCTCACAGTTACCACTTTGTGTTCATGGTCTGTCACTGACTGTCTAACTTTGACTGAACAGTTTACTAACTGTGTAATCGTGACTGAACAGTTTACCCACTGTCTCATCGTGACGACAACTGACTATCTCACCATGACGACCATCCACCATCGCAACGTAACGAATATTCACGGTCTCACCGTGAACCTTATTTATGCTTTTATTTTAACCCGTATTGCGGTAATTATTATTTCATCTCTATTTCCTTTCCCGCGTTTTTATTTTGGTGACATTTGACATTCCCAAATGATAAAACAAAAGGGTTTTTAATCGATTCTTAACCCAAACACTCTCCCTCTCAATCTTTCCAAACCCTCTCAACCTTGAAACCCTTCTCTCCATCTATCTCGCCCGAACCTTCAGTGGTTTCCATGGATGATGCATCCATCTTCATCCTTATATGGGAAGTGCCGCTCGAAGAAACAGAAGAGAGCACCGAAGCGGACACTCGAAGGACCCCTGAATCCAAACCTTATAAACCGCACTGTAGTTCCTGAAAAGGAAGTTTTCCCTGAGTGTTTGTTTTCTAGAAAATCATTGGTTTTAAAAGTTCTGAGAGAACAAGGATGGCTCAAATGGGTCTCTAGAAAGGATAGACCAATTTACCTGAGGTTGGTATCTAAGTTCTATCAATATGTACAATTTTCTTTTTATGTTGGTGAATGTTTTGTTGTGACAAGTTGGTTCAATGGACAAAAATGGTTTTTATCTTCAAAGTTATGGTCTACATGCCTATGGATTCCTCACGAAGGAATTTTTGATTATTATCAAAGATATCCCCCTCTTACAATTGATATATTTGAACTGGAAAATTCTCTTGAAACCGTAACTGGAAATGGAACCTAGATAAGGGCCATAACTGCTGAACTATATGGGGAGATAAGACTGTTGTTCAAATTTGTTCAACATTTGATTAGGCCAAGGAATGGTGACTTTGCTGCATTGTTGTATCAGGATGTTTTCATGATTCATCTGATGAAGAATGGACATATGATAAATCTGTGCAAATATATAATTCACCATATGTGTGAATATATTAAGGTCACATCAAAATCCACCTATTTGTTTTATTCTATGATGATCTCAACTATCCTTATTTCCAAAGGAGTCGTTGGACCAAATGAATAAGTTCTTATGGATTTTTAATACGGCCTATATAAACCTACTATCAAAAGGATGAAGTTCAACTGGAACCCTTTGAAGAAGGAGTGGGTTGAAGATAATGAAAAGGTTTATGAAAAGTATAATCATGTGAATTATCCAACAAGGCCAAAGAATATTAATGATCCTATTTTAGAACCAGATGAAGTGGATGAGTATTCAGTAGATGAAGAAGATGAAGAATAGGCAGCTGATGTAGCACTCAGAGAAGAGGCTGAAGTTCCTCAAAAGGAAGCTGATCCTATTGAAAAAGAAAGGGATGCTGCTCCTCTTATTGTTATTACAGAACAAAAACCTCCTGCTTCAAGAAATGATGTTCATCCAGACATCCAACCTAAGGCTGCAAGAGATTTGATTGTCCCTGAATCAGAGTAGCAAGCAATGGAAGAAGAAAATCTAGAAGAACTCCCTGTTATCCAAAAGCTACTTCAAAAGACCTTCCTATGGAACAATCGCTTCCTATGTTTATACCCTCTGTTGAATAGAGGATAGAAATTGCCTTTCAATTGGCCAGGCAAGAAATGGGTGAGGAAATTAGATCTAATCTTGTGAATCTTGATAAAGATGACGAGCCTCTAGTTCCTGAATAGGATGCACATGTTAAGGGGGAGGAACCTAAAAATATTGATATTGATGAAGTTGTTGATGAATATGAGTCTGTTGAAACATCTCAACCAACTGAGTCTTTTTCTGTGTACACTCGGTATGAATTCCATAGATTCTATGATGTGACTGAATCTTAGTAGGTGACTGCAACTGGGATTGATCTTTCTTCTCTATTTCAATTAAAGTCAGTCACACAGCATGAACCTCAAACTGAACCTCAACCTGAACCTAAATCTGAAACTGAACTTGAAACTGAATCTAAACCTCAATCAGACCCTGAACCTGCCCATGTACCACTTCCTGCTCCTTCCCCTTTACCTGATCAGATATATTTTGTCATCAAGGATGATCTGAAAGTTTTTTTAGATTCAAACATAGCTGGAGTTTAGAAAATTATGTCCTCTCAACCTCGTCTTGTGACATAACTATATCAAGAAGATGCCTCGCTGCTTTTGGAAAACATTATTCTACACATTCAACCCAGGATGATCCATGAAATTCAAGAAGTAAGTGTTGAAAACAAGATGCTTAGTACTGATGTTGCATCTTTGAAAGGTACAGTTGAAAACCTCCAGAAAGAAATGCATTCCAGATCAAAGCCTACATCTATTGCTGCTTCTCCTGATCCTACTGTTTCCAACATTTCTCATGATATTGTGTCCCGAATGTATCCCTACCTCCTATCCTTTGATGAAAAGATTGTAGAAAGGCACACACAAATGTTCCACCGAATGATAGAGCTTGTAGAGAACCAGAGTAAACTTACAGATGAATACACTGGATGTCTTCAAAAAGTCCTGAAACAGCTCAAAGCTTTAACAGCAACTATCAAGGCTTCTCCTCCCTCTGGTCAAACCTCTATTCCTTCATTGGATCAATCTCTGCTCAAATCTATAATCATGGAAGAGATTAATAATTCCTTCAGTGGTTTTAATATGGTTTCTTTATCTGATGTTGTTAAGAATAGTGATAGAGTGCTTCACCTAGTTCAAATTCATTCCAATATTACCAATGATGCTCATCAGGAGATCACCAAGAAGATAGATTTCCATCTCAACCGGATTTTCTCCAAATTTGATATGACCAATCACTTTAAGTATCTTGTCAGGAATCTGAGGATCCCTCCTATGAATCACGCCTTTAAATCTCAATTTTAGAAGCTTACTGAGTTTAGCAGATTGTTGGACAAGTTCATGGAAAATAAAGATGATTTTGAAAAGGAAATGCAGTATGGAGGAGAAATTATTACAGATTTCATCAATCTTATAAAGCCTTACCTTCATATCCAGAGCACAGCTATAGTTGCTCCTACTACTATCCCTCTCAGACCTGGACTACCTACTTTAGCCCCAAATTCCATGTTAGTTAGCCATGCTCTTACTCAGATCAGGCTAGTGATTCTAAATCAGTCACAGACTAGATCTTCTACAACTCCCACTTTAGCTCACTCTGTATTCGAAGGTCCACCTTTACCTTCTTTGTCCACCACCTCTATGCCTTCTTCCACATTAGCAACTGCACCTATGGCTTCCTCTTATGATTCTGAAAAAGGAAAAGAGAAGGCCACATCCTAAAGAAGCCCAGTGACTACTTTCTTTTTGATGGGGATGTCTTTGATTTATTTGTATTTCCACTCAATGTTGTATTATCAACATTTTTAAGGACATATGAATTTTTTTCCTTTACTCTTTCTACTTTTTGATAATCCGAAAAGCTGGAGAAAAAGTTATGTGTTATTCTATAATATGTTATTCTATATGTTATATTCTCTCTAGTTGCATCTCATTTATACATTACCCATACATGATTTGTGATCATCAAAAAGGGGGATATTGTTGGACTCCTCATGTATTAATCATGTTTTAATGGTCAAAAATCTCAATACTAATTACAAATCTTATTAATGATCTCAAATCTTACATATCATATCAATCATGTGTATTTATGTTTCAAGTTATATCATACCCTATATTGGTTACCCTCAATTCATTTTATGCATATTACTATTAAGTCTGAATACCATTATTATCCTAAGTACAAGACACTGTGAAGCATCACACAGTAAGTCAGACACTATGAGCAAGACACATGCATCGTGACCAGTGAGACACTGTGACCAATAAGACACCGTGACCACTAGACACCGTGACATAGTAAGCCTGACACCATGAAGCAAGACACTAAGAACAAACACAGTTAGCCAGACATTCTGTTTGTCTAAGTGAAAGACACAGTTAGCCAGACACAGTCATCCAGAAACCATAAACCAGACACTGTGACTCAGACACTGTGAGCAAGACACCGAGACATAGAGACACCGTGAAGGACACACCATGAAGGACATACCGTGAAGAAGACATCGTAAAAGAGATACCTTGAAGGACATACCATGAAGAAGAAACCGTGGAGGACATACCATGAAGGACATACCGTGAAGAATACACCGGGAAGAAGACACTGTTTGCATAACTACTATGACACCGTTTCTTAAACACTTTTGTTGTTTTACTATTTAACTTTTTAACAGACATATTTGACGACTTTAATGCACTGACATAATTAATGTTTATTTGTAGACATAGTACGAGGTACGAGGTAGAAAATACATGGAACCTTTCATCTCAACCTCGTGCATTCGAAGACAAAGTGAAGTGTGAATACGAAAGAAAATATAGAAAAAGAAAGAAACTGGAGTGCTCTATACTGAACAGGAAGACAATCCTGAGCACAACAATGAAGAGAAAATTGCATGGTCTTAAAAGAACTTTCATGCATGCAATCCAACACTACTGAAGAACACGCGAAGTACATTATAATCAAGAGTATATCTTCACTCAAGAATAACACAAGCTGAGCCCTGACACTCTGTTTTTCAACAGAAAAACCAGAGAAGGACTCAGAAGCATTTCTGCCTAATCAATGGAGTCCAGAGATGCACTGCTAATAACTAGAGATTTCTAAACTCTTATCCACTCTCTATAAGTGATTCATTATTTACTTTTTAGAGCAGTGTGTGTACTCTGTATATTTTACACACACATTGACTCTTGCGCTGAACTGGAGGACTTCAAAGTCCTCACACCAAACCTTTTACTTATGTTTACCCACGAAAACTATGGCAGAGGTCCGTGCATGGCCTGATCATTATTTTTTTCCAATGAAAACTGTGGTAGAGGTCCCTGCGTGGCCTATATAGTCTATAAACTATAGTTAACCCTGATCCAGGGTGTGGATCAGAGTTTATTTATATAAACTACTTGGTGGCAGGTGATCACCAAGTGGATTTGATTAGGTCTCACCTTGAGACTGAACCACTTATTTTACTTCTATTGTGCATTCATAGATTAAGTATAAAATATATTTTATATTTTATATTCTGTTTCTAATTACATTGAAATATAAATCCTTTTTAAAGTTACTTTGATAGTTAATCTAGCAAGTGTTTGTAACTATTGTAAATCATTAGATTAATTTCAAAAGCTAA
Organism: Viscum album; assembly: GCA_963277665.1. Taxonomy (NCBI): domain Eukaryota; kingdom Viridiplantae; phylum Streptophyta; class Magnoliopsida; order Santalales; family Viscaceae; genus Viscum; species Viscum album. The sequence goes on along the minus strand of OY728138.1, from coordinate 1,376,429,074 downwards.
TTTAATCATCTAATTAAATTAACTGAGACCTAATCAATATTTTGATAACCTAATTTAACCTTTATAGTTTTAAAAATTCACTATAGATTAACTTGTTTTATAAATTTTTGATTTTAATAGAAATAATTTTTAACAAAAATTTTTATTGGTACTCAATTCACCCCCCCCCCTATTGAGTATCCACTCCGACCAACAAAGATGACCATATTTTCATAAATAAATGTATAAAACATCTAATTCCACATCCCTGGAAGTTATTTTATTCCATAAAGAATTATAATTAGCTTACACACCATGTCATGATTCCCATATTTCCTAAAACTAACTAGTTACTTCATATAGATTTTATCCTCTAAATCACCATAAAGGAATGATATTTGGAAAACCGTATTCTCACAAAGAACTATTTTAGAAAAAATTCAATTAATCATTACCTATATGGTAGTATGTTTAACTTTATGGAAGATAATTTCATATAATTCCACTTGATCCTTAAATTTGAGTCCATTAACAAGAAACCTAGAATTATCAATATTCCTACAATTAGATTCATCTTTCAAATTTGGGAACCATTTATTCTATGAACCCTTCTTCACATGAGGTAATTCTATTAGGTAATAGGTTTCCTTTTCATTCAATGAATCTATATTAGCATTCATAGATGAATCCCACTAAAATGAATCACTATGACTTGTCACCCAATTCAGGATATTGGTCAGTCCTTCACATGTAAAAATAAATTATATAAATTACGCTATAAACCTCTATGTTAATCATCTAAATCTGGTAGTTATATAAAATTTAACCTAAAAATTGATTCAGTTAAAATAATCAACTTCTAAAAATTCACCATATGGAACTCCTACATGATCTTTTGTAGACTCAAAAAATTATACTGCATATTCCACTAGCATATCTTCCAAATTTTCATATCACCTAGACATTCCATAAATTATGAATTCTAAAATTTTCATTCAGATCAACTTGGATTTCTTTAATTAATCATTTACTATAAGAATGTTTTTTATACCATGTCATGAACTTTCCAAAAAGTAATATCATTGAATATTACATTCTTTCTTCTAATTATATTTTCATCATTATCATTCTAGATATAGAAGCCAATGTTATCATCACTGTATCCCATAATGAAACATATCTGCAATTTAGATTAGATTTCTTCCCTATCCGTGGAATTTAAAAGAACATTGTAAAATATTTTTGAAACATGAAGGTGGGAAACATCGACTGGTTTACTGATATACAATTTCCCTAAAACCCACTTTCCCCTTGGTGTATAAGTAATTTTATTACCAATTTGAATTTTGAAAAAAAACTCATTCCACCTATGTTTCCATAGACATTCTAAAATGATGTCTCATTATCTATACATTTTTAGTTAATATTAACTTCAATTTTACATTACACTATTCTAATCTAGTTTTCCATATACAATTTTTCCCAAATGAAAATATGTTTATACAGTATATGTTCTAGAAATAATTTCTACTATATCACCACCATTATCTGATATTAAGCAAATTAGCTTACTTTTGGTCTCTTTATCCACCATGTCCCTACATCGAATGAACACTTTGAATTCTTGTGGATTTTACTTAATAAAGTAAAACAATACATTCCATGTTTCATCATTGATTTATGTTATAATTTTCAAAAAATTACTTTTATAACCGATAGGTTTGTGATGCCAAACATCGATGTACACAAGATCTATCTTATAAGATTTTGGGGTCCATTCACTCGAAATGAACAAAACCTTATACTAATTTTATGCAATTGAACTATCATAAATTATTTACACTATGTGATCAAGATATATTACACCCCCTTTCAAAAAAATCCATTCCTTTCTCACTAAATAAGTCCAGATTATAATTCCATAACTATGACCTTTCTGATTTCTTCATTCTCTTAATTTTTTATCCTTATGAATTTATAGTTCAATATAACAACCCATATTTTATATCACAATCCATTACCATGTAACATTAAGTTATTTTTCAAAAAGTATTCATTATTCTAAATTTGAATCCCGATTCAATTCGTGGTTGGTTCCCTAAATATTTAAGGTCATGGAAATATTTTTCATCCTACAAACTATTATGTCCCCTTCCCCATTATCTTGAATGATTCAGCATCAACTAAGTGAAATTTTTTAAACCTTCTGGGTATATAATTCCCCACGTATCCCTTCTTAGAAATGAAAAGGAATGAAGCTCAAATATCAAAGATCCATGATTCCAATTAATGTTTGAAACTCAATATTAAATAGATACTATATTTAATCATATAATTAATAATTGATGAATTATAAGAATATTTCCTTTAGGAATTCACTTTTCACTTTCTATAATCATTAACAATATTTTTTCCTTTCCAATAGTGAAAATATTTTGTTATAGGGCTTTTAAATTAACCTCAAGTTATTTCTATAGATCCATATTTTATATTAATTTAAATTATCTGATGTAGTGATTATCCTATAAATTCTGCACTAAGTGTGGTTTTGATAGGTTCTTCGACATCCATTAATTTTTCATCCTTAAAACCCAAGACGGTTCACCCACCAGAATTTAATAAAAGTATTACCATTGTGTCCCATGATTCCAGAAGAGATGAAAATTATAGTAGCCACCAAACATATTCTATGAACATAAAATTATCTATTTCAAATGAATTTTGAATAATTTGAATTCTATTCACATTATAAGACACTATTTTTCCTTTTGATATCCCTATACGAAATATCATCTTAATTGTGACTATCTTGTTCATCACTGATAGCTTCTCACACATTCCATATAGAACTTCCATCAACTCTTGTATGGTCTACATCTCATATATGTTTGATGCAACATTCCATAATAATGATATCAAAATAAATTCAAGAATAATTTTTCCTACATTTCTTATCCATGTTTATATATGCTCTATAGTTTAAAAATATTCAACTAAACTTCATGATACTAATAAATCATATAGTATTAGTCTATATCAATGAAAATATGAAGTACATTTCGTCAAACTTTTCATTATAGAACCTTGTTCTTCCAATTCCATAACTTTTGATAATATCAGTATTCTACTAAATCTAAATAACATCAAGTTAAGAGATCAGTTACATTGGTCTAATTTAAAGTATTTTATGGTTCCTTTCAGAAAAAATATATCATAATATTTTTTTGGGAAAAACCCATACCATAGGTATTTTAAATAATCACCACTGAAAGATCAAAGGAAAAATATCTAGTAACTTCATTGATCAGATAAAACCCCATCGTGTTGACATAACATATCTTATGAAGAAAACATGAACCCTAAATCACCACACCAATGTGACACATGCTCTACTCTAAATCATACCATTGAACCCATGAGACATGAATACATGATAAATAGGCATAAAAAAAAGAAAACACATAGATTATGTTGTTCAGATGTTACAACCTATATACTCTAAAGAACAGTACTACACTTTCTATTTATCATTTGTCTTCCAATATTACAACAAAATATTGAAAATTACAACCAATTTGACAAATAGTTTATAGAATACTTGAACATTGGTAAAATTGTTTTCACCCAACATTTATAGTGGGGTCTAGCCATTAAACTTATTAAACGTCCTTCCAAATCATGTTTAAGACCCATATTTAATCCTTGGAAACCTCTGATCAACTATATAACTCTTATCCAGACTGTTGAATTCTAGTGAAGATATAAGCCACCCTTACATTTGAAAAAGTTACTCATTTATTTTCTCATTTTTCACAAAACAGAAAAATAGTTATATGTATCATCATCTTTAGAAAACCCAATATATACCTCTTTAATAAATTTATCACATAATTTATACAATTTAATGCCTATAAAAATAATATTGAACATGAACATCAGAAAAACCTACCACACGGATTTTCTGCATAAATGCATTTCTGAGAGTGATAATGAAAAATTATAGATATTATCCTCTAGGTTGTGTGAATTAGAACTTGAATAGGATTAGAAATTACAATAAATAACTCAACCACGGTAGGTATACCACATTAGTTATGTATTTTTGTTAAAACGAACTACCAGTTATACCTCCATTATGAATTAGTTATATGTTATTCCACAATGGTTTGAAGAAGGTAGAATATAGTTGTAATCATTGATAATTATTTAAATTAATTTTATCATTGTTAGAAAAAACCTAATGGTATGTTAGAGGTGGTGTAAAAAATATTTATATGATATCAAAGATAATAATTATTAAAAATAACATTTTTATGTCCTCACTATATTATCATTAAGTGAATTACTTTTTTTGTCATCTAGAAATATCCATCATCATTATGTTGACATTTTTATAAGGTATATTATCCCCCTTTATCCTCTAGAAATACCATCTAAGGTGACTAATAAGAAAACAACATAAATTATAAAATATATACTCAACTATGAAAAAATTACACCAAAATTCATATGAGGATAAAAATTCATCAATTTAACTAAAAATAAAATTTTTGCATAGAATTTGTATTTCAAATTTATAATGAACCTAAAAATATAATCAATTTATAAAATTCCTTCAAATTTAATTTTCTTTCATACTTGGGTACTTTACAAATTCTATTCATTATCAAATTTACATTTTATTTTAATTTTAATTTTAATTCAATGTAATTTACATGAAAAGAGTTAAAATATACTAAAAAAATCCCAAAATATATTTAATCCCAAGATTATTATTATAAAAAATAAAAAGGGAGAAAAAGACATGTGATTAAAGATAAATTTAATAAAAATTTTAAGTAAAAAGTATTATTCATCGCAATCTGTTACATAAATCACCTTTGAGGATTATTTTTATGACTAATACATTACAGTAGAAGATATCCTGACAAATGTTAGTTCATGGTTAACCAATATTCCTCTATCACCCTCTATCTTACACAAATATTTTTTGTGTCCAAAAATAAATTTAAATTTAAATTTAAATTCATCATTATTTGAAAATATTTATTTTATAAAAGTGATATATAAGAATGAATTTTAAAGGATTTTTATTATAAAATAATCTAACCCAACGAATTCATGCTTAATTAATAATACAACATTATTGTAATTTAAATAATTTTACTTATAATTATATTTTATTAACCTAATTATATTTTTTTAAATGAGGAAATGTAAAGTTACTAAGACAATACATATAATAGATAACAAAAATTAAAGAAAAGAATACTATTTGTCTTAAATAAAATTGCCTACACTAATTCAAAAAATTTCCTACAATGTATGATCAGAGATAATGTTTTTAAAAAACCTGATTGAAGAGAAAATTTAGATAATGTTGGGTAAAAAAATTTTATATGAAAACCTGTTTTTGGTTTTTATATTCTATTTGGGTGTGATTTTATTTTGGGAGAAATGTATAATAATATTTTGTGAATTTTTAACATCATTATAGTTATGGGGTGCTCTGAGTTTAGAATACATATCATGGATATTTTATTAAAATTCCATTATTATTATTTTTTAAATAGATATGTTGTTTTTTCAGATGAATGAAACACTCCCAATTTTTAAATACTAATTCCAAAACAAAAATAATAATTCCAAAGAAAATTTATTTTATTTCCACATTTTTTTAAAGTGATATAATATTGATCATGTTAGTTGAGAATTGATTAAATTTAACTAATAAATAAAATATATTATATATAATCATACAGAAAATATGAAATATGAAAATATAAAATATAGTCCAACTATTCCTTGCATATTATAGTTTTATTGTCCTCCAATTAAGCTTATACCTCCTTTTAAATTAGAGATATATGGTAGGGATTAGTATTTTCCTCAGACAAATTATTTATGAAATATAAAATTCTTGTTTCAAGGTGCTCATAAAACCACACTAGAGTATCATCCCCATTTTCATGTATTATATTTTTATTCTCTATAATGGGGGAGTCTACATATAATCGGATGAATTGTGTGTTTTTAATTTTATATGATATGTTTTTTTAGGTTGAGAGGGATGAAATAAAAACTATTCATTAAATATAATGACCTGAGGTGTAATTTTATTGTTTTAAGATATTTCTAATAAAATCATCCATATCCGTTCAATCAGATAACCACTCATACTCACTGAATCTCTAATTTTCATCTAATATTACAGAAAAAGAATAATTAGTTTTGGGTTTCAAATCCTTTTTTATTTAAAAACCATCAGTTTTAATTGGAATCTTAGGAAGGGACAATAACTAGGTATTCTCCCTTGACCACGTCAACTCATTTCCCACTAGTTTATCCACTTCGTTTGTTGGAAGGGGTAAATTTATTGAATTATATATATTTTTTATAAATATTGATATTTTAAAAATACCCCTCAAAACATGGCCTTATTGTTATCATTATCATGGGAAGTAGGAGTGGTGATCAGTCATACAGTGAGATTGAGACTATGCTTGATGAGAAATTCTCCATGGATTCAAAAATTTACATATACACTACACCTTTCAATTGAAAAGGTAAAATTTTACATTCAATCACTATATTGAATTGTATTTTAAGCATGATAATAAAGTAGGAACATAAGTCAACCCCTCTGGGACTATAATATTTTTAGAAAAAAGGACAGAACTATAACTCCATCTTCACCACAAATGGTCTAGGGGATGGAGAATATTTCCCCAATATCATACACACATAATGAGAGACATTTACACATGGAAAATACATCATCACATCACCAATAAAAAATATAAATATTGATAAATACAAAATTAGACAAAATAAATAATGATAAAGTATATATAAGTATAAATGTAATATCATATCTCAAACAAGCTCTCAATATAATAAAATTCCCAAACCAAACATATAGTATATCTATAAATGCATCAACAAAACACACATCTAAACCAAATTGAAAATCACTTACTGATAATGAAACCTCTAATAGTATCAAAGAGATCACCTCTTTTGAGAAACATTATCTACTATATGTCTATAGTGATCTCTTTTAATTTTTTTTGTTTTCACTAAAACATGTACTTCACAACCAATTTACTATACAGGGGTGAGTGGAAAATGGCCAATAAGAAATTCCAAGTAATAATATATTCCAAATCAAAGATCATATTAAAATAATAATAAAATAATATAAAATAATATTATATTGTAAGGTATAGACTAATTTTTACCATCCATGGATTATCTAGGTCAATCTATCAATAAAGACACTAATTTATCCTATAAGTTCATAAATCATCATCTATGTTTAGATCCCATTTTGATAAACCATTCCTATTATCAAAACATGAATTGTTACATTAACAAAAAAGAAAACAATGGATTGTGCACAAAAGTTGTATATGAATGACCATGTCCTATTGAATTTTAGAAATATATGTTACCATATGAAGTATCACACACTATTAATTTAGTATTAATTAGTGTAATACCACTCATCCCACTATGGAGGATGAAATAGTTCCAAGGATAATTCCATAGAGAGGTGTACCCAAAATCCATGTATTAGTAAATTTAGTATTACATAATTGAAACCATAGGTTCTAGATAATGAAATACCTACTCTATAAAAGTTTTTTACTAATAATCACACACTACAAAAAATAATTGTAAGATAGTGTAATACATAGATACCATGAAAATCAATTATCTATGATCATAATAATATTGATCTTGGTGTTAGGGTTTCACCAAAAATAACGGAACGATTTTTATAGCTATAACATATCCATTGTAATAAAATGTAACTTCCAAGGGATCCATATATCGACTAATTAATAAATTACTATATTGGATTAAAATCTCGTAACATCATCTCTATGTATCATGAGTCTTATTAACTAAAAAATCCTTTACTGATATAATAGTATATATTATTTCAATTCAAAATAATTATTCCCTACGTTTATCAGGTTGGTCAATATAACTATACATCAACCCGATGTCAGTTTTAAATTAAATAACCTCTCACATTCATGAAGAGAATCACTAGACAACTCCCATATTGAAAAAATCACATTCCATGAAAAATAAATATCTATATTTAACATAATGGAATAAATTTATCAAATTATTCTTTAAAAGCAAATAGTATATCCCATAAGGTCTCAATAGAAATTTCTCAACTCATAGAACCCAAGAAGCTTGTCACTTCCTATTTTCACCATAAACACCCTAAAAAACAAATATGGAACATATCCATATCAAAAATATTCTTCTATAAAAATAACAAATTTTATACATTCTAATGATCCATTGAAGGATCCCATTGAATTATACTTGATAAAAATAATATGATGAGGTTATAAAATAGTTCACATCTTGGTACATTATTAATGATACTCACAAAATAAAAGTTGTCATAACTACATTTATTAGATCTGAATTTCAATTTAAAATATCAATATTGGGATTTATATATAAAAATCAGTAAAATTGGATAGTCGTTAACCTTAACTAATTTTGGGAAAATAAAATAAACTATTTTAAATTATATAGCTAGAAGATCCATGGGGTGTTCCTTGAGCTACACCACATGACTGGCTAAGAGGTATCCACTTAACCTGGTGTTCTTTGGTTCAAGTGACTTTGGGATGAATATGTGTGATATTATCATCTAAGACCACATTTAGTCTTCCTAGTAATTATATACCTAGTTTCTTATGGTTAAGCATCATTATAAATTTCCCAAAACAAGGATTTATTCTTTCGTATCTTTTTATCCAAGGTATATTCATCTAGTCCTGGCCCTAATTTTCCATAGCCATCATACACTATGAATGAACTGGATTTTTTAGAATGTTTTATTAAGAAAAAACATATGATACTTCACATCCTTGGGGATTTAAAACCCATATATGACCACATAGATGATCAAAGGACTACATGGTATCATCTTTAATTCAAATTTGTTTTTAGGATACAGGGGGGAGAAACCATAATATGTAAGGAATTTTTTTCCCATCTAATGAAATGGTTAAAGTTCCATTTTCACCTATGTTTCTGTATATAGAATTAGATTATCACAAACCCATTTTGGAGATGAAATAAATTCCCATTTTTAACCTCAAATGATCTTCTCAAACCAATTATCCCTACTACTTTAGTTTTGACACTTTCATTGTGGTGGCTAGGTAAGGGGTAAACCATGAACACCGATATATCTACAGATAGTGTTGGTTTATAGCACTATAAAAGGGACGAGGAATGATGGTAAGAGATAAAAAACAGCCCATCAATGATTAAATAATTAATTTTTATTAATAAATCATAATAAAAAAATTATAAATTAATACTAAAATTTTGAATGAAATATTATAATTCATAAATATGATTAATAAAAAGGGAACAAAAATCCACCTTTTGGGGAATAAATTCAGTTATTTTAAATATTTGTAACTCACATTACCATGAAAGCCATGATAATAATGGTAATTAAATATTTAACTATTTATTTATACACAATGTGATCATCAATGGGATCCATAACATAAAAATTTAATGAATCACCCTTTATCTTAAAAATTATAACACTGATGAATTTTATATTCAAGGTTTGGATTGAGTAATATTTTTCATCTTCCATCGGGTAACCTTTTGGTGAAAAATAATAACCAGTTCATTTAAATTATTCCTAGTTTTAACTTTAACAATTTTAATCATTAACTAATGTCAATAAACACCAATATCTTCAAAAAAAATTTAAAAATAAAAGATCAATTATATTAAAGGAAATAATAATTCATTTCAAAATAAGGATCTCTACATTTTGCTCACATTTTTAGAATTCATCCAATAATTAAAAACACTATTTTAATGATGAATATTTTGATCTCACATATGGATTTTACACTCTCATGAAATATTATGAATGTCACCATGACTCCAAACAATTCACACGTTGTAATTTTTATATATATAAAAAATAAATTTTATATCAATCATAATTTGAATCTAGATTTTTTATTAAGTAATCACCTCACCCTTCCATGTGTAAATCTACTCAATAAAGGATGTGTAACTAAATGTGAATACATATATTGAGTTAAAAAATATGGAACAAATAATATATGTAGTTAATACATGATGCTAACATAGGAAGATATGTAATTTAATATACATTTATAGATCATTTAATATAAAATCTCATATACGAAAAAAATTTATTTGATAATCATTGAATTCATACTCCTCAATTTATTAACGTCAATCGTATAAATATCATTTTGTAGGTTTTGGATAAATACTGTAATTTATTGTGAAATGTCAAAAATATGGGATTTTAATTGTTTTAATTTTCTTTCGATAAAATTATATATGTTTGGTTATAAAATATTTTCGGGAAAATGTTTTAAATAAATAAATTATTGTTGAGAGAATACAAATGATATTATTTCCAATGACCTATACATGCCACCTCCAATGAATTGTCTAACGGTAATAACAAATTTACAAAAATGAATGAAACAATTAACAAACTGGTGAAAGTGGGTTATCACTACTTGTAAAATCACACTTATTACATGAATACATACAATTATAATGTTTGAATTCTGATATCAGAAGTCCCAACAAGAAAAAAATCATAAAGAAATTAAAAGTCATATCTGAAAATGGGTGATGAAACTACTTAAAATATTCATAACTGGTTATGATATCTTGGATATCATGACAATTCCATGGTAGTCTATTTTTCATAATAAACTATAGTTATAGTCAGATCCTATAATAACTACCCATCACCATATATGACATACAAAAAATAAGGGACCCAGGTTGATACTTTATAAAAATATGATATCACAAAATATGACTCTACCATAGGTAGTGATAACATTATATCATAGAGAAATCCTTAAACCCCTATTCCCACATAAAAATCACTACAATGACATAGTGAATTCTATAAATCAATTTATAATCATGTAGAGTATTCATTATATCTAGTTTAGGTCATGGGATAGATCTAAAGACCATAGAGAATCTGTGAAATAAAATACACCTAAAATAATGTTATTTATCCCTTTTAATAATATATTATGTAATTACTATTTAAAATCATACATGACATGCATCCAAGTGATGAAAAAATCATGGACCATGATATGATTAGAGAATATCAAGAATTATCCATGTTATAAGAAGTATATTTTATAAGACACCCACATGAAATCATCAGAGAACTTGTTCCATAAATGAAGAACACGTCTGGTTGAGAGTAACATGTTTGAGGACTTTAAACCACTTTATTAAAGGATACTAAATCCTAGGGGAATATGATACCAACCTATCTGACATATTATAGGTTTTATATTTATATTTCTATATTTTTTTAGTAAACTTTTATCCACATTTCCTACCTATGTTTCTTTATTATTTTTACATTGTACCTATTATACTATAATATCATAGAGTAACTAACATCGGGGGGTTATAATTTTAAGAGATAATGGGTTTCCCAAGTCATTTCACTTAATTTATATTATTTTTTTTTTCTGATTTAAGATGTGGTCGTGAGTATTTATGGGTTTTATGTGGTTTTCATCCACCCATACTTAACATCCTTGGAACCATTCCCTTTATAAAAAAATATTCTTTCTCTACTATCATGGATTTCTATTATTAAAATTGAGTTGAAACAATCAAGGGATAAAAAATAACAAATATATATATGCAAATAATCATTTGGTGATAATGAATTTTCATTACTTTTTGAAATTTCCTTATAATAAAAAACCTCTCAACTAATCACTGAAAAATTAGATCCCTTCCAAATACATAGACACACATAGAAACAATAAGTAATAAATATATTGAAAAGTTCCAACTTAAAAACCTAGAAGACTAATTGTTGGAATGATATAAATTTCACCTAGAACATACATCACAATAGTTTCAACGTGTAGGCATAACATACATGGAATATCCTTGTATTGATAGTAAAACATGTTTCCTGACTCTGATAGTTATTTCCACAATGTTATTATGATAATATTATATTTCCCGTTAAATGAAATAAATTATTAAATAAATAATAACTTCCATAGTGTAGTTAATTTTTTTATATTGTTCCCCTTCAACCTATACCATTTAAGGTTCCTTCTCTTCCCATTTTTTTGAGCGACACAACCTCTTATTATTATTCTCTCAATTAAAAATATTCTTTATTAATTATGTATGAAGTACATTATTATTCTCTCTTATACACTCATTTTATTTTGTGTATGAAACAATGATAATATTTTAAAATAGTAGAAACAATCCCATTTATAATTGGAATTTAAAGTTAAAATTAATTTATTTCCATACTGAAGTTTCAACATTTTATTCATATTCTTACTATTTTTCTTATATTTCATTCCCTGTTCATAGTTAGTACAATATAAAAAGGGTGGACATAGTGGGATCGAGTAGTTACTTGGAAACTAATCATATTATCTTGAATAAAAGTATATTTTTAATGTTATGAATATTATTATACATTTTTAGGAATAAAAAATATCATTTTATATTGTCTAATCCATGGATGAATAATACTATCATCATCTGATAATAATATTTTTTTTAGAACAAAAATTCCTGAAATTATAATTTTCTCCAATGTTTTTCCATATTTTTATGCTATATCTAATATATCATAAGACATTTGGAGTCTTACATAGTGTGATATAATATTCATTAGGAATCTTTAAAAGATCCATCTGTTATGTAATGATCAAGTCTATTTCACATTTAATCTTCTTATACATCTCTTGTATCATGCATATTCTATTAAAATTTATTATATAGACACATATTATACACATTATATATCTTACAAAAAAATAATGGCTTACACACTATCTTTTTTACATGATTTATTCTTCTTCCATAGAGAAAAAATTTCTAAATATATATATATTATGAGAAAAACTTATTATGAACTAGTTATCTTACCTGATTTCATTTCTTGATATAAACTATAAATCTTACCGAACTCCCATATTCATACACAAGAATAAAAATTAATGTGTATCCAATTAATATCATCTTACATATGTACATAAGATGATGTAATTAGATGAAAATCCACTCTTTTGTATAGAAAATATTATATAGAATAATCTTCTTCAGTATAAAAAAATGACACAATATGTATGGAACCTGAGTTAAACAAACTATATATAGTCATTTAAAATAGTGTCTAAATATTTAATAAAAAATTCCATACTTCTTTAAATAACTAAATATATCTATATCACAAAAAATAATTTTTTTCATGCTGTTTTGAACATTATTTATACATTTAAAACCAATATTATAACATTATCCCTATCAAATTCAACTCTTATTCAAAATACCACTTTATCTTTATAATCTCAAAAATATTCCAAATGTTTATTCAGATCAAATATCCATATATTTGTATTTGTTTGGAAATCAAAGAATATAAATCAATTTTAAACTCAATTCTATTAGTAATGAATCATTAAACAATAATTATAATACCACTTTAGTGAAATCAATGTAAAAAAATAGAGCATTGATAAAAAATGTTGCCTAAAAATATGTTAATTATAATCAAATTAATAGAGCTCCTGATACACTTAAACTAAAATTACTCCAATCTCATTATTTTTCAATTTCAATTATTTTTTGACATTTGATACCAGTAGAGAAAAATATGATCCGGAACATTTTCTAATGATAATAAATTTTCATTTCAAACACGTAAATGAAACATTCTGGTATACATTCTCATAAAAACTATTCAAATAGTTTAGAGAAAACTCAGACACTCACACACCCACACATTCTCCCTCAAAATATTCACCTTTATAAAACTCTCTGTAAATATATTTCCCACCTAAGAGATAAATCCATAAAAAGGTTATAAACATAAAAATAATTTACTCCACTTATATTAATGTCCCCACCTTTAATAAATAAAATGAGATAAATATAAAATATCTTTTATATTTCATTGTTCACCACCTTTGAATCAATATCCAAATAACATGATTAGATAGTGTACTTAGTCAGTATACCATGTTCATGATATGAATGATGTTAGACACCAACAATTAACCTCAAAATTTTGAAATCATCATTTAGTAATGATATCATAAAAATATCATCCACTTTTACTTTTATAGGAATTAATTCCATAGTCAAAACATTTTTTTAAAAAAATATTTCATGAAGTAAAATTTATATAAATGTTCTTGGATGTTGAATGATTACCGTGATTTATTGGTAAATTTATTACAATTTTTTTGTCACATCCAATAATGAGTGGTAACTTAGTCTCTAACTTATGATCTTCCAACGGAGTCTTCACCTACATCAATTAGGTTGTGTCTTGAGTGGTGAAAACATACTCGGCTTTAGAAGTTTTAATGTTCAAAAAAATTTGTTTGTTGGTTTTCAAAAATACACACATTTTTTCTTTAAAAAACGCACAAGTTATAGAAATTATATTGGCAATATTTCCTACCAAATGTGAACTTTTATAACCGAACAGATCATGTTTCCTTTTCTATTATATTTCTATTTAAATTTTATATATTGTTGATTCACCTCATAATAAAACTTCTAGAAATAAAATTAGACTATTTTGGAACACTTTGATTTCTTGTATTAAGTGTAAAAATATATACAATATCCAAACTTGAAGATATCATTTTTATAAATCTTCTAATAAGATTAAAAAATTATCTTATAAATATTTACATTCTTTTAATACCATTAGAAAGAATAGTTCCCATTGAAATCAGAGTTGAAGATAAATTGTAATCCCCTATTTCAAATTTATATAGATTTTTCATTGAATACTTCCCTTTAGAAATAATTATGAAGTCTTTTTATTGAGTGATTTGTAGAACTAGAAAATATTTCATATCACCATCAATGGAAACATCAAATAGATTCTTTATATCTAAATCATGTTCTTCAAGAACCCTTTATTTAATTCTATAAAATATAATATATTATACATATATAATAATTATATATATATATATGTTATTTTGGTTATAGATATTGTTTTATAGTTTTCCTTACATAAATTTTAACTTCTTTAAACAAACATCTATCATAGAATACATAGGTCCTAGAGAATTTTTCAGCACATATAAATCCGTCCTTAACCTAAAAACATAATTATATTCTTTACCAAGTAAGAATAAACATTCCTTTTCAATATGAAACTCCCCTTCCAATTCACCACTATGGAAGGTAGACATAACATCCAATTGGAATATCATATATTTTCATTATTTTATAAAAGGAAGAAAATTAATAATGGTTTCTGACCATTCAATTTGTGAAAAGTTATTATCAAAATAAATACCTTCTAATTTAGAAAACCCTTTACACACAACTGTTTATTTTTTCCCACTGATTCAACCATTTCATTCAACATTATCTGGAATATTCTTTTAATTCAAGTAGTATTTTTGTTTTCTATCATGGGTAATAACTCCCATGTTTCATAATTCTATATATTTTCTTACTCTTCATTCCTAGAATTAATTCAATTTTGTTCTCCAAATAACTATTCACACACTTGGGTATATGTTTAGTAAATAGTGAGGTATGTGTTAATTTCCTTAATGTTCATCCAGTTTGAACACCTTTTCATTGTTCTCTAATCATGTATTAGACCTCCACATTCATTCTCAACATTGGATGATAAAAATGAGGTTGTTATGTATCAATTGTAATGGGTAAATCCTATTCTCAAACCTTCACATATTATATATTTTATCTACTTTTTAAAACATCTCTAAGCAATTTGTTAATTTTTTTTATATAAATCAAATATAGAAGATGTTTCTTAATGTCTGTTTTGTTTCTTTGTGTGTTCCGAAACCCTCATATCGGCAGTGTAAAATTTTTTAACAATTTTTTCATTATAAAAATAATATCCTCTTAAATTTGGTGGATAAATTAGTAACATACCATCAACACCTCTTGGTTAAAACTTTCCCTGATTTTCACCTTTAACATGGATAAGGCATGGGATTATAAACACTCTAAGGCACTTTAAACATAGAGTTTCTTTATAATTCATCTCATATTGGGATATATAAGATTTTGTTTCTATATATGAATTTATTATGGATATGAATATTTTTTTAAAATTTCTTGTCTCAAAAAATACCAAGATGTGTAGGCACTATCATCACAGTCCGAGCAATCTCCACTAATATTCTATTATTCCATTTAGCCATTCCATTTTATTATAGTGTATATGGTCAATTGAGTTCATGGTGAATAACATGAATATTATGATATGATTAAAATGTTATAATTTTATACTCAACACCATTACATTTCTAGACCTTATTTAATGAGAAACCACCTTCAATTTCTACAATCCTAAAATTATTGAACATTCATAGAGCCTCTAATTTTTATTTCATAAGAATAATAAATGTAATTTGGTTAAAATCATTAATAAAGGTAATAATATATTTATATAAATTTATTTATATCTTCCTCATGGAACCAAAAGGTTTATATTATATAATCCTAGTAGGGAGAGTTGATTAAATCTCTACATTTTTTTGAGAATTCATAATGTTTCCTTCTTAAAATATTGAAGAAATACTTTTCAATTTTATTTTTAAGTTATTAATATTATGAAAATTGAATCCTCAAGTAAGATTAATCATATAATATTATCATAAATGATAAAACCACAAATTCCACAAATGATTATATTCTATTAAGATTATATAAAACCAATTTTTAATATTACCAACTTGAAACAGATTACACATTATACAATGACCTCATGTTATAATATGTCCATAACTAAATATATTCAACAAAAATATATCCTATTATAAAATCACATCATTTTACTTATGACATAATTGGGACTCACTAAACAAATTGTGTTTCATTCCGTTAATAAACAATATATTTTTAGAATTTAACAGATCTTTACCATTCACTAATGAACCTACTCCTATTATTTTGCTTGATCCATAATTTCGATAGGCCATTAACACTTATTTTCAATAAAAATAATAATTTCAAAGTTTTAATTATCTTTTCATATGATAATAACATCCATTATTCAAAATATAAGGATTATCCCATTTTAATGAGTTTAGTCCAACTTGGACATCCAAAAAATTCTATATACCTTTACTCTTTATCTTAAAAATATTTTTAGTATTGTAACTTATAATTTACAAGGATTAAAGAAGAATGGGAAATTTATTTTAACGGTAACCAAAATAATTACATATTACATAGAATTCCCCAACCAATTGAATCTTTTTCTCTTATTTTTATCCATAATATATATTTTATTTGAACATTCCTCTTTTTAGAAAACAAAACCCCCTAAAATCCTACCTCCAAAACATCCTAGGAGCATAATAGTGTTGATAATTGAACCAAAAAATTCTTTTAATGTTATTTAATATTACATAGTTATAATAAAATCTAATGAAATAACATTTCCCTATATAGATAAATTGTTGTCAAGACATTGAAACATTTATTCCATTATTATTTGAGACCCCAATATAGGATCATTTTATAGAACTATTTTTTATTGCATCAAGACATCTTATTCTTCAAATCAGGATTATTTTCAACCATTCCAAATCTACGTAGATGTTGAATTTTTTTATTTATGTTCATATTATTAGAAATTAAATATTTCTAATATTCAAAAAATTTATAATCAAACATAGTATTCTCAACTGGGTTTTTCTTCTATAGTTTTTTCCAATTTATTTTGTTTTTTGATGTCGCTTTGAGTATTTTTTACTCATACTCTCATGTCATGTTATTATTTGAAAAATACTCAAATTATTAAATAAAAAAATTGAAATAGTTTTTGAATTTTTAATTTCTCTTTAGATTTAAGAATCCTATATTTAATTTAGTCATGATCACTCTCCTTCTCTATCATTATTTATTATTTCATAGTGCTTCAATTACCCTCATAATAATGCCATGTCTTCTATTCATCAATCTTCTTGAGAAAAATTTAATATTCTCCGAAAATATAAGTTTCATTTCTTTTGAAAAAATTATTATCCTTATTTAGCTTTATAATCTATTTATCTAATTTAGATATCTTTTAGAGAAACTACTTTAGTTCTCTACTTCAAAAACTCTATTTGGGGTTCATATTCCAAACACATAGTGTTTTTCATTTATTCACTAGTGAAATTTTCATTATTTACCTTATCAATAAATAGATTATTATCTACTTAATCACTTGAAGTATGATCTTCCTACACATATTCACTATCATCTCTTCCTTTATAATTATATATGAATTTTATCGTTTTCTATTTATAGAAATATTTTCCCATTACTTGGGAATTATTTTGACTTATTATTATTTGATGAATTACCCTTTGAAATTATTTTTGAGTTTTCAACTTTAAATACACATGCTTCATCTTAATTTATAATTTTATGTCTTCATACAATGTTCAGAATGGATCCACAAATAAAAAATCTCATATGAAGCTTCCCCATGATTTTTTCTGTGACTTCTTCTCATATTTCTAGATATAAGAGGCATAAATTTTTAAATTATTTGACATAGATCTAAATCAATGTTAGACTATACACCATTATTTTCATTAAAATTATTATTCTATTTCTCAAAATATGTTTATTTATACTAAATATATTTTTATCCTTTACTTCCTTATTGAAAGACATCTCGTACTCATTTCATAAAAAATAAGGGTTCATTTTAAATCATACAAAGGGATTTTACTTAGATATTGATATAAAATAGAAGATAAATTTTCATCAAAATTATTTTGTAAAATAAAATGTATCTTTTATTAAAATATAGTATCCTCTAATTTCTCCTATAATCCCATAACTATTATAATTATTTCATTTACCCTTATAAGGAAATAATTTATAGTTTCATCTTTTATTAGGATGGTGTCTTTATACTTCAATATACACACTTCTATTTTTCGCTTCTTCACCTTGGAATCTCAATAATAGATTTGATTTTGTTTTTACCATATTCCCTACTTATTTTAATACTTTTTAATTTTATAAATTCATTCTCTTATAAGGATGAAAAAATTGAATTTAGATCATTACAATCATTCTCAAGATTCTTCCTATCATCTACTGATATAGAATATTTTTCGTCATGTGGTGGAAACCCATTAGTTGTATCTTATAATACATATAATCAAATATATTAATGATACTAGAACATTATATATATAGAAATATAATAATTCCTCCCATTAAAAGTGGGGTTCCACTTTTTATTCACAGAATTGATATTATAAGTTATAGAAAAAATATTATGTGACCATAATAGTATCCTGAATGAAACTACAATTCTTCAAAATCCAAATAATAAAATAAAAAAGGGAACCAAGTTCGGATACCACTTGAAAAGGCACAAAAAATCAATGGAAATAACTAAGCGTGGGGGGTGGGTGAATTAATAATTTTAATTCTATTTAAGTTTAATTATATTTATAATAATCACCGCATTCTAATGTGAATTTAGACTATTTACAAACATGAAAAAAATGGAAATGATAGATTTACAAGTTCCTCCCACTCAAAATGGGATGTATAATACATGGTGTGATCCGTATTTCATCCACAACATATGTCCCACTAGTATCAACATGTAGATACAAAGATCAAGAAATATTCATATATTCATGTTACCTTATGTGTCTTGATTTTTATAGTCATTCATGTACTATTACTATGATATTAAAAATTTTCTTTCAATGAAAACAAATTATTCAATTCAAATGAACTTCAAAATTGTTTTTGAAGTTCTTGTTCTTCTAATCATTTAAACTATAACACTATAGGTTACTTCAAATATTTTTATTACTAAATAACCTTTTATTATTATTCTGTATCCTAAAAAGTATTCTTAATTTAATTTTTAGAGGGTAATTTAAGTCCTCTTTCTTCCAAAAACATGTTCTTTCATGTATGATACGACGATAATATCACACACTAGTGGTAAAAACTATGTTTTAGCAAAAAAAAGTATGTAAAATTAAAATTACTGACTTCATGAAACAACATATAAAAATAATAATATTTTTTCACTTCCTTTACTTATATTTAGAACTCTATTATAGTACACTATAGTGTTACAGTGGTTCCTGTAGAATGAAAACGTTTATACTCAATAAAGGGTTATATTCTATTCACAACATGTTTTCATTATGTTTAGAACATTATTTTAATTTTTTATCAATCAAGAATCCCATTTTGTGATGTTTAATCAATTAATGAACAACACTAGCATCATATAATTTTGATATTTTCTTCAGATTAAATATTCTAGAAACTATGATTTTTTGTAATTATTTTCTAATTTTTTTTGAATGTACCTGATATATCATAAGAATTTAAGAGTGTTACAATGTGAGATATCATATATGATTGTTATCTTATGAAGTTCTATATATTATTGTTGAAAAAGTATCCTATTCATTTGAGAATCTTACACTGCTCATGTGTCATTTAAACTATAATATATTATCGATTCTAGTGAATCTTCTTAAGAAAAAACACATTACATGCTCAATGTATATTATGACAAAACTCATATCTTACTTTTGTGCCACACTATGTGATTTATTTATTTTAGAATAATTATAATTCTTATGAAAGACATATATATTATGAGATACACTTCATATATAGAGGCCATCTTACATAGTTTCTTCTTCCTAAATAGAGTATACATATAACATAACTCCAATATTATTATAAAAATTTAAAAAATCTTATTTGTCTACCACATATCATATTATTTACATAAACAATATGAATAAATTATAAATTTAATCAATATTTTTCATCAAACTACTTATACAGATTAATCATCTCACGTATACATGAACAACATCATGTGTTGGAAAAAAGAGTTAACCAAATTTTCATAGGACATTTTAAAATCATCTCTAAAAATATCTAAACCTATTGCAATCATATTTACTAATCAAATAAACATCTCCTCACATAACTAAATATATTAAATTGGGGTTTCAACTAGATTTACGCATTGAAAGAATCTAACAAATTAATCATATCCACTTCATCACTTCTTCAAAACACAATCTTAATCTTAAAAAATCAATAATAATCTCAAATAAGTATCTATTTATCAATATGATGAAAAAGTAGTATTTATTGGTATATTAGGATAGAATAATAATTATCTAATCATTATTATTATTTTATTACATAGTGGAGGAGGGGACATAAACAGACCAAACAAGCCCCTCCATGAGATAGAAGTTGGTCGAGAGTGCCACCACAAGCCCTACTCCAATAGGATAGGGTTTAGTAACTATCAAAGGGTAGTTTTTTTTCGTAACACGAGATTCCATATCCAATAACAACATATAAAAAAATAAACTATAAAAAAACAATCGATAATTCTATTAGAATATATATATATATTAAACTATGGAATATAAAATTATGCATGTCACAATGAATACAGATTAATAATATCACTATGGAGAGGGTTTGAACCTCAATCATGCAACAAAGTCCCAAACCCTATCCATAGTGTGTGGGGGAATCACATCTCATAAATTATATGGGAGTATCGACCTTATATAAATCGGGAGAACCTATGTTGAAAGTATGTAGAGGAGTACCGAAATCTTGGATAAATGAAAATATGGGACCCAAAACCTATCACAACATACCTCTAAGGGAGAGAGGAACCCATAAATGCTCCGATGATCAAACAAAAAACCTATTTATTGGCAATAAGGGGATACATTCTAAAACTAACCAAATATCCTTACAAACAGACTCATATGGCTATATATACCACATCATTGTGATATTCATTATAAAAATAATTTGGATAAGATTTTCCATTATGAAAAAATGTGTATCAAATCAATAATACGAGTTTTATCATATTAAGAATCAGCATAACTACATGATGAGATCTGTAATATCCTGATATTTTAAGAGAAGAATATTATGTTCAATAGCCTATACGATACAAAACAACAAGGTTTATTGAACCAAAAAATATTATTATTTAAATATTTCCATTATGACCAATTAATTGAATTAGATTGTATTGATAGGAATAAAATCATTATAAAATATTTATAAAGGTTATAACCAGTATAATTTATATATTATAACTATGGAAATAACCATTTAATTATTTTATTGAAAATTCATATTATGGTATAAAAATATGTTTTCTTCAAGCATGTATTTTTTGATTTTTGTGGGAAATGATAATATTAAATTTTTTAAACTGTTTTTAATTTTATTTGATAAAATGAAATTAATTTCAATTATTTTTCTTAGAGTTATATTTATGAATTTTCGGAAAAGATTGATGTTCTCATTAATAACAAAAAAGTAATATATTTTTTGAAAACTATAATTATAACTATTCAATTTAAAATGTTCTATTTTCTTTTAAAGTGGTTTAAATATAAAACTAGTTCTCATATATTATTAATAATCCAATAATTATCATTATAACAATTTTGAATTTTGAATTTTGTATAAGATTTTTTTATAAAGAATTTTTCTGTAAAATATATTTCCACTATGTTCTATGTGTTTTTATGAAATTAATTTACTCCATTTATAGAAATTTAATCTTGAAAATTAGACTCTATTTTTTGAATCATGTGGTAAAAAATTGGTAAATATTTCCTTTTATTTTTTTTCAATATGAGTTGTAACATAGTTAATTTTTGTCACCTCTATAAGGGTAAAATGGGTATCATAGTGGTAAAACATTTGGGTAAGGCTAGAAAATTTCTCTAACACTTTATTTTTCTTAATTTTAATGTTGGATATTATAAATATTTATCAATGTATTTAATATATTACAACCTGGTTCCATATTTCATTTATTATTTCCTTTATTTTTATTTAAGTTAAAGATAAATTCAAATATGCCACACTCATAAAAAGAGGTTATGTCATGGTATAAATGGTTATTTGAAATAAAAATTAATTTTACATATCATATTCATTTATTTTTAATTTTTTGTGATTGAATAATTTCACAAATTTTTAATGGAACATCAACATTTTATTTATTCATTTATTAGGTAAATAAAAAACCATGATTTAAAAATATAAAAAAGTAATAAAATGTGGATGAATTATTGAGATAAAACAAATATTTTTGATTAATATAAAATATTAGTGATGTTTTAAAGGTTTTTATTGTAATTATGTTACTATAATTTTGTGTTCATAGTCATATTATGTGAATATTGTAAAACATCTAAATAATTTTATTTTAAGAATAATCATATTTTGTTAATTATTTACTAACATATAAATCATGGAATTGGAAATGTAGGATGAAATGTTTTCTAAATTATCTTCCCTTGTCCTTTTTGAGCCAATTTTAACCTTATATGTATAATTATAATCCTTTACAAGTGAAAAATATGTTACAACGTTTATAAATAAACTTGGTTAACTTGGGGGTTAAACTAGAAGATAATTTTAAAACAATACATAAACCTATAATTTTTTTGGTTGATGGGATTTATTTAAAATACTATCTTTTATTCAAATATATATCGATTTAGAATCATTTTTCATTAGAATTATATTTATATATTTTTATTTTTGGGAGATTACAAGAGTGCCCCTCTCCCCACTTATAAAATTAACGCCTCCTTTATCTTAATTATACCCCTTTGTGAAATCATTCTTGAACAAAATCTGATAATATTTTTATATAATGTTTTATAGGCATTAATTTTTGGTTTGAATCTTCTTGAAAATAAATTCCATGTATCCCTAATAAGGCATCTAAAAGAATCCCATCGAATAAGATATAACATATTATCCAAACTCATTGAATTTGTTTCTAGTTTTTCCTCCTCTAAATTAGTGATATTCTTTTTAAAATTATAAATCCAGTAAAATAAACCATTGTTATATATAAATTATTTGGCCCAAAGTGGTATTAGATACCTTGAGTTGGGAGTGGGTAAATGAGTGTATGGATACTATTAAAATATTATGCCTTCCATATTGGATCTTGAACACTTAAATTTATATTTAACTGATCTTAATATTTAATATTTTTATTTATCTATATCTGACCAAAAGTTTATCTCAACATATCTGATGATTCTATCACCATATTTAATTGACTGTGAAACAAAAATAGTAAAATAAAAACACAATAAAAACACATGAATTTTAATTGGTTATCCACCACTATCTAATCCAAGGATCATGGTACAAATAATGCGTTGGTGAGGCAAAACCACTTAGTTCACTTCTTAATAGATTTACACTATGACACTATTTCCCTGGCTTAACTACCTTATACGGATTTGGGGTCAGATTCACTATCTCCATGAGATAACTTCCCTCACAATTCCATCTTCCACTCACTACATAAGAAGAAGAAAAATTGGAATGAAAGATATGAAAGAAATCACCTATAGTTGAGAGTTTCAGTAAGCATAGTTTGGTGTCATTAATTTCCACTTTAATACTGATTATAAATCTATAAAAAAATCCTTTGTAGTGTCAATTGTTTTTATTCCATAATAAAATATGATATTTGAATTCCAGAAAAGTGGTTAGAGCTTCTTTCTTATTTTATTAATACAAATACTCCTTACTTATTTCCCCTTATTCGGAATACTTCCTTCTTCATTACTTCACACAGAAAATTCTTCTCTTTCTATGAGAATTCAGAGCCTTAAAAAAGTGTCTCATTCTATTATTCCTCAACGTAGTGGAATATTTTCTATAAAACAAACTACACATTAAAATTCATATTTTTCTACCTTAAGGTGTGTTTATAAACTCTAATATAGCCCTATTCTTCACTTATCATAGATTTATCAATGAATATTCACATATGTATCCTATATAACCTTATATTTTACTTTTTATATAAGGAAAATATATTATTGTATTTTTTTTGTCAAAACCAGTTCCATTTTGGACACCTGGAATTAATAAAAAAACAAATAGAATCTAATTTCCACCTTCCAACACTATTTTGGGTCTATAAAACCACGAAAAATTTTCTACCCAGTTTTCCATAGCTATAGTAAAAATAAAACTAATCCACAAAAAATCATCTATCTTTTTTTAGAATGGATTAAATTTCATTTAATATACTATTTGAATCACCATAACCTCTATTTCTTCACATCCTTCTTTATAGTGTTTTATTTGAATGGAATATAGATCCACCAAATTTTTGATCTCTAATAAATATAAGAGTATAAAAAATTTCATCTAGAATAGAAGAAAATATTTATAAATTCTCATCCATTCCCATATAGTTTTTTGTTTTGGACTTCATCATTTGTAGAGGGAATCTATTTTTTATTTAACTCACTACACATTACACAATGATTCTTTCTTCATTTTCTTCCTGAATCACAACCGTGATTAGAATTTCCATGATGTTTGGAACATTAAAAAATATATCTTTCATTATCTTGTGTGGTTTCCCTACTAGTTCCCATTAATATAAAATTAAAAAATAAATCGCCCAAAATTTTTAAGAAATCTTATATGTCTTGCTATTAACATACATGGACCACATATTCTGAGAAATAATTTATGAAAGAATATATATGGTGCATGACATACATGACATTACTATATCAATAGATTAACCTATGTGATTTCTTAAGTAGACATATTTTCTTATGTCTTCATATTCCCTTACATCATTAGATTTTCATATGTACATCCACATGCTTCTAAATTTAGTTAATTAGCTAGTTTTGGATTTGTGAACTCCCTCACATATCTAAATTTTATTACTTGTTTCATTTTTTCAAATTCATATTTGTGAGATATCCCATGCATGGGTAATTTATAAGATATCTTTTAATCTACTAATATTCAAAATTTAGTATGACACAACCCTTGATTTGGTTCTCACAACTGTTTTCCTTCATGCATGATTCTATATACTTCTCCATGTGATGTTTTGTATATTAGTTCACCCATGTAAGAAATATACCACTATTCTGTGTTCTATAAATGAGTTCTTTGTCCCAAAAATAAAATTACCCAACCAATTAAAAGATTTTTGTCAATACTCATTCCAAAAAGACCTCGACCACCTTATCTACAAATCAAAAAAATACCCACGACTTGAATATCTATTACACATATTGTTATATCACCAAATACACACATAGGGGTTTCCAACAGTATCTAAATCTTAAAAAAACACATTTGTATTATTGATAAAATTTTATCAAAAAATCCAACATAATTTAAGGGGTTTATAATTGATAAATTTAACGTAGTAAATTTGATTGAGTGAATAACATTCATTATAAGTGTAAGTTTCATAACTAACCAGGGTTAGGAAAAGTGTTAAACTAGAATCAATGTATCCCAAAAATATAGTACATGGTTAATAACTTATACCCACATCAACCAATACTAGAGTATACGAAGAATATACATGATTCATAAAATAATTTACATATGTTGATTCCTAGACATAGGTATATATTATGCATGTCATCTAATATATCATACTATAAGAAATTTTCACTAAAGGAAACCAATATTAATATTGAAAAAATAATACATTAATAACTTCATTTATATTATAAATATCATAAATAAATACACAAACCGATGATTTAATGGATTATGGTTTTAGAGATTATCTACTTAAAAATTTTATTCTACTACATGTTTGAAAATTTATCCATATTAATAATCCTTTAGACTAATTATAGAAATATCAAATGATATAACCATCTTCATTTCCTGAGGATTGGAAAAATAATAAATGGGTAAGCTCATACACTTAGTAAGGGAGAGAAAAATCTTAATGTGTTAGATAATAAATATATAGGGGAATATAAGGAACACACACACAAAGATATATATTAATAAAATATCAAAATATTGAGGGAGATAATAATAAAACATTATAGAGAAACACAAAATGACAAAAATAACATTATAGAATAATAAAATATATGAATTGGCTTAAAATACATATCAACAATCCAAAACAATATCCATGAAAGTGTGGAATACATTAAAAATAAATACGGAGTAATCATGAAAACAAGGAATTTTATGGAAATGAAATTAATCTTGAAAATATAGCATAACATGATAAAAATTATGAAATGTTAAGTATTCATAAAAATTGATATCTTTTGAAAAAAATTTATATATCATACATACAAAAACATGTCAACAAATATTCCTGCATCTCATTCACACAACAATCATGTGAAGAAAGCTTCATGTATCTCATTCACACAACACTAAACTGTCTCGTGTAATATGAAACCATAACAAATGAAGTGGAGGGTTATATAAAAGCCCAAACATCATAATTTATAAATAATATACCTATATGAAAATAAAACATTAATAATCTCATAATAAACCAATGGTAAATGAGTGGTTTTCTTAATACAATCAAAACATTACATAACATGATCTTAAGAAATCATATAATACCCAAACACTCATTTTAGATTTTTTATCATAGTAACATATTAATGGTGATAAAAATATTACTCTATGAAATATAACCCTTGGAGGGTAAATATATGTTAAAATACAAAAGGTTTAACAAAACCTATAAAACATTATTATAAAAGATAAAGAGTAAATTACATTTAAAAAATTTTGAGAAGGGAAAGAGAATACAATTGAAAACATTATTAGGAAGAATTTATAATAAAATATCATTGGAAAGTAATAAAGGATTTAAAAAGGATTAGTTAAAATTATTTAAATTATTTTACTTTTCAAATAATAATTAATAAAAAAGACTTGAAAAATACATACAGTTATCAAAATATAATGTGAAAATACTTTGAAAACTATTACTTTTAAAAGAATATTAAATAATAGATACATGAAAAATAAATATTTTTTATAAAAAATTGAATAATTTTTTTAATAAGTTAAATTTTAAAAATATTCTTTATTAATGGAACATTGAAGACGACATAATGATTATCAAAAGACAATGTGGAGTGGATGACAAAACCATTTATATCGAAAGGATGGAAAAAACGTTTGATCATTTTGAAATTAGTTTTTTGAAAACCTAAATCATTAAAAATATACTAAAACATTTATTTAAAATGAATAAATGGAATAATAATGATCATAAGGAAAAAAAATTAGTGTTTCATTTACAAAATGAGAAAAAAAAAATTATAGGTAAAAACTTCGATAGGGAAGAAAATTCTGTTACTATAAATGGGAACTATTCTTAACAAAAATAAATTTTAACATACCAATAGAACCATATTTGGTATATAATTTGGTTTGAAACATTATTTTTCCATAAAATTACATTAAAATACAATTTAACATACTATTAGGGTAGAATAGATCAATCTATAAAGATTATAGTAAAAGGAAATTGATTATGACTCAAGAAATGTTTTTGAGTAAAAAACATGCCTTACAACCTTTGTATCTTTTAACTCAAAACACTATCATAAATATAACATAAAAAGTAAAATTTAATTAATAATATGATAATAATGATATAAAATTTCAACGGATTGGCGTGTAAATCATTCAAATGTAAATATGGTGTATAATATGAACATGTCACAATTAATGGAAATTAATATGTAAACCATTCCCTTTTTATCCATTCTTAGTAGAACACATTATGACCTCTTGAAAACCAAATATAACTAAATTAATATACAATTTCATTACCATTCCAATAAATATTACTATTTTGGAATCATTATTGTAAATTTTTATGATGAGTAGAGTAATTAGTTTAATTATTTAACAAATGTTTAATAATTTAGATATAATTTACAATAATTAGATAAAATTATAATTATTTATATCTAATTTAATATTCTATAATATATATATTATATTTATTTAAAAAATATCAATTTATTACATATGCTTTTTTGTATTTTATGTGAAAACCTAATTGATAGCAACTTATTTCAGTTATTTTTGTTATTGAAAATGATACTTTAATAATATGTTTCATACTTAATATAATTATTCAAGAACCATAAAAATTACTATTTTTTATTATAATATAATAATATTAGTTTTCATGTTCCCATAGTCATCCGTAATCATATATTTAAGTATCATTTATATAGGTGGTCGAACAGACCAAAACATGAAAACACATTAATTTGTTTGTTGAGTATGGTATAGGAGGTATTACTTTTGACATAATATCATTTTGATAAAATCATAATGGTAATATATTTATGTTTATATTGTGGTGAAACATTGTTTATGATGGTTTCATAAATAATTAAAAACATGATGTAAAACAAAAAAACTATTCTTTTTGGAGGAAGTAGTTAGTGCACACGCATGATTGACATTCTTTAATTTTTTAGTGGGTGGAAATGAATAACTAAGGGTTGATCCACTAATATGAAATAATTTAAATTTAATAATGTCTCTAAATTGATCATAATAATATGGTGATAATATATTTTTAAGATTAATCCTAAGAAGAAAACTCAATAAAGAGATAATACTTACATTAGAGACTTGATTTTTCCTTGAAAGCTCCCATGAAATTGAAGGTTTTGGGATAACTATGCGTGAATAGGGAATTATGTTTTTGGAAGAGGGTTATAGGTAGAGTAAAATTGAAGTGTTTAAAGGAGTAATTTAAATGATTGGTGTGTGTATGAATGGGTATAAGGTACCCCCTTCTATATTAAACAAAAAGGGTTTGGAAATACCCTTAATATTTTAATAACACCATGAAACTATTCCAAGGCCAATTTCACCCAATTTTTTAAATAAATTAGTTTCAGGTATTGTTTGGATATTAAGGACTCAAACAAGTTGTAACGCCCCAAGATTTTATGAAAAATATTCTTTTTAATTTCATTAATGTCTTGTGTTGTACGCTACAACAAAAGAAGCTTTCACAATACGCATCCTTGACTTTCCTTCCGTTACACGCAATCGCGACCTTCCTCGATAGCATGTGTAGTACGCAATACTGAGTTTCACGAAACAACGATATGCTATTAAAATATTATTAAAACTAGCCGTTATGAATAGTAATAACCACTTTTTGGAAATTTTGTAAATTTTATTTTTCAAAATGGAATTCATTTTTGGATTCGGAGTATCGAATTTAGCCTAAGGTGAAATTTTGGTACTTTTCGGATAACTTTCATATTCTAATGAATAGTGAAAATTACTAAATTATAATTAAAAACAAATTTTTTAATCGAAATAATTAATAGTGATAAATTATTAATTTGAGTGGTTTTAAAGTATATTTAGAATATATTTTTACAATTTAATACAATGTTGGTCATTGTTTGTAATTTCACATTTAAACCAGACATAATCAAGTGTCAATCTTTTGATAGATTTTGTTTCTTAAAAAACACGCTATTTGTTTTAACAGCGGGATTTAATTATAAAATTAATTAATGCAACTTCTATGTTATGAATTTGGTAAAATAGACTTCATTTTTGAATTCGGAATATGAAATATAGCTTAGGATGAAATTTTGGCATTTTTCTGAAAACTTTCAATTTTTGATGAATAGTGAAACCACTAAGTGGTAGGTTAAAAACGGAATTTTGCATAAAACTTAATTTTACCGCTTCTGTGAATGGAATTTCGAAAATCCGAGAGACACGGTTAATATCAAGGACTAAAATGTGGTTCAATGAGATGAAAATAATTTTTTGGTGAATAGTAACTTTTTACTTTTTTTTACCACGGTTAATAGTAAATAGGGTAACTAAGGGTAAATATGATATTAATATTACCCTAACACATGTCCTAATTCTATTGGACAAGTGTAATTCGACCAAAAACAAACTTAGGAATAAAATATGACCATTTAGGCCCACTTGGATTAGATTAGGACATTTATTATTAATTTATTTAAAGAAGGGTTAAAATAGTTAAAATCAAAGTTTAATAAGTAAATCATTTTTAATATGGGGTTATACATAAGATAAATTCGACTATAAATATTCATTAGAAATCTAAAAAGATTTCCTACATGATGGTATTTTATTTGTAATTTTTAGACAGCATATAATATAATTTATTTATGACACAAAGATGATGCAGTAATTATCTTATTAATGAAATATTGACATAATTGATAATATAAATACCAAAATAAATGTAATTTAAGACTTTTTATGAATTCCACTAATTTTCTAGGTTACTATGATATATTAGTGTTGATTTAATCAACTTGGTTCGAATATATAATTCTTTTATGACTTTCAAAAAAATCATATATCAAATAGTGTCAAAATTGACACAAAATAGTTTTTAAATCAAATATTATATTATTAATTGTTATTTTATTCCTAAAAATCTAAGGTTCGGCCAAATGACTTAGATAAGGATATATGTATTAATAATATACAATTTGGGGTTCGTTTGGCATGTTATAGTAAGTGTATTAACCATATAGTGAAAGAAAACAAAAAGACACGGTAAAAGTTAAATTATTTAACTTAGAGTTAAATCTAATTGATAAGGTTTAAAATAAGATCCAAACATGTATAAATTTGATTGGTTGATGAGATTACAACCCTATCTCATCTAAGCTTCGAATATGAGTCATTTTTGGAGGTTTTTAAGTGGGGTTATATTTATTATAAATTAATATTTTTAAGAATTCCTAAGGTGCCCCTCTCCTCCCTTATAAAAGGACACCTCCTCCCCCTCCTCCTCACACCAATTTGAGCACTCAAGCTCGGCCAACCCCTGCCAAAATCCCTTCTCCACTTCCCTAGCAACATCCTAGAGGTTCTGGTCTTCCTCAAAGACCAATTCTAGTGCCCTAAGAGGAGGTCTCAAAGAGGCACTTCAAAGAAGAGGTAATTACCGTTACCAATTCTTTCATCTTTATTTCTTCTTCCACTTCTTCTTCTTAGGTTGTTTCATTATGAAGTAATAACATCAGTATCACTCATATACTGATATGTTATTATAAGTATGAAACAACCCTATTTCACCATCTATCCATCCTACGGAAAAAGAAATCCCCGCGCGTGCGTACGTACGGAATACCGTCTCCACGCCGTGGTGTAATCTATTTTCCACCACCACCTTACATGGATGGGTATAATGGTGTAAAGAATAACTATACATAGTTATTACAACATCATATTGATTCTGATATATTGTATAATCCACTCCAATTCAATTCAATATTTATAGAAATGATATCATCGCTCGTGCGTACGTACGGACTACCGTCTCCACGACGCGATGAGATTCATTCTCCATGTTAACCATTTAAGAATGATTATAATGTATATATAAGAAATAATAATGAAATATATGAAATTATAAAGCTACTGTATTTATGTATATATATACATATTTATGTCATCTACTTACTTCCATTTCAAGACAATAAGGAAAGAAAAACAGCGTTCATGCGTACGTACGGACTACCGTCTCCATGAACGGTGTTTTTCATTTTATTTATCTATCTATTATATATATA
Source organism: Viscum album (assembly GCA_963277665.1). NCBI lineage: Eukaryota > Viridiplantae > Streptophyta > Magnoliopsida > Santalales > Viscaceae > Viscum > Viscum album. The sequence continues at coordinate 1,376,396,546 of OY728138.1, read as the reverse complement.
TATATACTGAATATATATGATATATAAATCATATTTTATATTCTGGAAGTAAGTAAATCATGATATAAGTAATAATGATGTCAAGAACAACAAGTCAAAACACCTACGATAAATGAAACGATTTTACCCAAAACGCTTCTTTAACATGGAATTTACAAAAGAACGGGTAATATAATGTCATAAGTGAACCATATATGATATCATAACAATGAATATGATTCTGTAATAAGTCAATGACATTATTTAAATCATTATACAGGAGGTTCGGACACATACGAAGCAAATTGGACCTAAGGTAAGGGAAATATCACAATCTCATTTTTATCCGAGATTGTTTATTCGTAAGTATTTACTGGGGTGTATTTTATCATCCACATCCATGTTTCATCAAAATGTAATATTATTTCCATCCACCTACAATTGTTTAAATCCATTTTTACCCTTCGGTGAGTTTTTAGTAATATGTATGAAAGGAATCTTTTGTCGTACGAGGTACTTTTTGACTTTTCCAACAAAAGTACGAAGAATGTTTTTTTTAACTTATACGGCACGAACGGATTTTTACGGTTTTATAAAGCCTTATTTTCATGAACCTTCCTCCAAAATATTTCATGACTATTCTCAATAAAATCTCTTTCTTTTAAAATTGCATGATGTTTTGTGAAAAGGAATTGATTTTGAAGAAGAAAGGATATTTTCCTCAAGAATTCATTTCAAGTGTTTTATCAAAATTATTTTCCATCTAAGATAATAAAGGGTTATGTTTCTATCCATATTATTACATTGATTTGACTATGTTGTGATGGAATTATGTTTATGAATTCCTTTATCTTATATGAATGGTTTTATGATGTCATGTTGTTTAAGAATCCCATTTTTATTACATGGGTTATGCTATGATGTATGGTTTATGATTTTGTGGCACACATAAGAATGGTATCATTATGAGATGGGTGGGACCTATATCTCCCTCCAATGCATTGGGTAAAGATTTTATATCTCATGAGATAGACATGGCTGGAATGGTAGGTTATACCGGTTCAGTGAAACAGGACTGAAACGAGTATTACTCGATTCAGAAAGGGACTTTGTCCACTAAGATAGTCTTGGCAATGAGTCTTGACTAACAAGAAATGATTCTCTATGATTATGTGTGTATGCCACAATGAGTAATGTTTTAAGTTATGATTTCATTTCACTACTATGATTTATCCCATGTTATGAAATTATGCTCTCTTTTGCAGGTTAAGATTTCCAAAAGCTATGTTCTTATGTATATGATGTGATTGATATTTCTTTTGTTTACCCTTACTGAGCATTTGAGCTCACCCTTTTATGTTTTCTTTTCCCCAGGATATAAACCATGGTTTTAGGTATAAAAAGGAAGATCTTTATGGGAGATGTTGAAGATCTTCCACCACAATTAGAAGTTTACGTTCCGAGTTTCCAAAGACACTAAACTATTACGATCCTTGTGTGTGTGTTTTTGTTATGTACTAAGTATTCCGCAAAAGTAATGTAATGTCCATGTACGTCAAGATACGGGTCTCTACAGTTGGTATCAGAGGAAAGGTTTAGTCAACCTTTGGAAACTAGGATGCGAGAACTTTAGTGAGATCCCTAGAGATATTTCTAAGGTATGTCTAGGGATGTCTCTAAGGTTAAGTATACGTATAGGTTATAGTCCAAGAATTACGCTAACGATCTTCGAATTTAACCTAAGATGTTAGATATTGAGGGTACTAACCCTTTATTATGTTGTTTTCCCTAGCATGATTTTTGCCTCTCACACAATTCTTTTGGGGTTTTAGACGATGCCTGGAACCCGAAGGAACCGTGTTAATGCGGAATGTGATGGGCAATGCAATGATTGTACCCCTGAGCAACCAAACGATATAGGAGCTGGAATGCAAAATCTTGTAGCCATGATCACACAACTTTCTCAAGCTATGAATCATGCAGGACTTCCAAACGAGCAAAGGAAGGAGAAACATTCTGTTGAATCCTTCATGAGGCAGCGTCCACCTTCTTTCAGTGGGTCTACTGATCCATTAGTTGCTGAACAATGGATTAGTACTACTGAAAAGATATTTTCAGTTCTTCAATGTTCTGAACATGATAAAGTCATCCTAGCAGTGTATCGTTTGGAAGGAGATGCTGATCAATGGTGGAATCTTATTAAGAATACAAGGCAAAGGGATGAAATTGAGTCTATGGAATGGGACGAGTTCAAGAACTTATTTTTCAATAAGTACTTCCCTCGTATTCTTCGAACAAAGATGGAGAAAGAGTTTCTTGAACTGAAGCAAAGGGACGATGAACCTGTTGGTACCTATGAAGCAAATTTTACAAGACTTGCAAGGTATGCTTCTGGAATTATCATCCAACCTGAAAGTAAAGTTGATCGATTTTTCAGTGGCTTAAAACCAATTCTTCGAAGGGCATTAGCTATAAGAGACTTCAGTAGCTATGAAGAAATTGTGCGTTGTGCTATCAAGGTAGAAATGGAAGTTGGTGTTACATATCCATCTCATGGTTTTGACAAGAAACGAAAGATGGAGTTCAAGGAGAAATCTCAGAATAATGGTGAAAAGAAGATGAATGTTTCCTTATGCACAAAGTGTGGAAAGAAGCATGGTGGAGATTGTCTAAAAGGGACTAGAAAATGTTTTAAGTGTGGAAAAGAAGGTCATCGAGCAGCTGAGTGTCGAAGTAATGGAAAAAGGGTTTCTAATGATAAAGCAAACACTGCAGAGAACGCACCGCCAACACTTCAATGCTTCAAGTGCAAGGAAATGGGGCATTATGCTAATAATTGCCCTAATCCAAGGGTTAGTGATGATCAACATGAGCAACCACTGAAGGCAAAGGACAAAGGGAAATCACATGCGATCACTATTGGCAATGTTGAATATGACAACGATGTGGTGGAATGATTAAGTGTTTATGTAATGGGATTCCAAAATAATGTTGTATCATTGAGTATTGCAATATTTATTGATGTGGTATTCAAAGTGATTGAGATATTTTTTTTTGGAAATAAGATGATATGCGCATAATGAAGACGAGAAAATGAAATGTTTAATAGTATTCATGAGCTCATGATTGATATAAGGACTAAGTGATATCATGGTTTGAGTATAAATAATTTTGAGGATTTTGGTATGTGTAAAGTGTTAACTTTTAACTGCATTCAAGTTTTCACTAAGGTTCAATGGGTATTCAAGAGTATACATGATTAAGGACTTTGAATGTTTGGAATGTGACAAAAAAAAAACATATCTTATGATATATGGGGATCAACGATGATATTAAATCTCTGGTAATTGTTTTCACTATGTTATGAGAGTGGACTGCAGTATTATGGATAAGCCTAAAGATTGGAATGGATTGTGTTGGACGATATTATTGATGGGATGTTATAGTAGTTTTGGAAAAAGGACAACCTGCAGGACGGGCGACAGCCCATCGCTTCGGACAAGGCTGTGGGAATCGAACCCACAACCGAAGTGCGACTGGCCTTTATCGCCTACCACTGACCTACATGAAGTCCCTGTTTAGTAGAAACTAGTTTTATTATATTAAGCAGTATGATATATGAAGTATAAGTCCATTTTAGGAACCATATATGATTAATCTCACTATAGATCGACTTATGTATATAAGTTTTGCTAACCTTTTGTTTGAGACAGATGGAATGACCTGTCATTCTATCACATGATCTGCTAACACATCACGAATAACAAATTCAACTTCATTTATTTAAGAGATGAAGTAGAAATTGTTCAAGGCACGAACAAAAGTGATATTTTACCAAAATAAAGTAAGTATTTATTCTAAGCAAATTTTCAACTTTAGGGAAATGATCTTGAAAACCAAAAATGTTGTCCTAGTGATCTTATACCTGATGAATCAGATGGTACCTTATATCATCACAAATCTATGGATTTGTGATTACTGGCTTTTCCATAGCCATGTTCTCTACCACTCTCCATCAGAACATGATGGTTAGATTTTTCTTCCATATCCATATTTTCACCTATGTGGAAACCCAGTGATTAGTATATTTGGGTAATCGTTACATTTCATACTTTAGTTTTTAAAGCCATGTTTTGGTATTCCTTTTTACGATGTGGGTTTCTATCAAAGGAAATTTTGAATAGTAAACCATTTATAACCCCGACGAATTTCGAGGGCGAAATTCATTTTAAGGGGGGTAGAATGTAACGCCCCAAGATTTTATGAAAAATATTCTTTTTAATTTCATTAATGTCTTGTGTTGTACGCTACAACAAAAGAAGCTTTCACAATACGCATCCTTGACTTTCCTTCCGTTACACGCAATCGCGACCTTCCTCGATAGCATGTGTAGTACGCAATACTGAGTTTCACGAAACAACGATATGCTATTAAAATATTATTAAAACTAGCCGTTATGAATAGTACTAACCACTTTTTGGAAATTTTGTAAATTTTATTTTTCAAAATGGAATTCATTTTTGGATTCGGAGTATCGAATTTAGCCTAAGGTGAAATTTTGGTACTTTTCGGATAACTTTCATATTCTAATGAATAGTGAAAATTACTAAATTATAATTAAAAACAACTTTTTTAATCGAAATAATTAATAGTGATAAATTATTAATTTGAGTGGTTTTAAAGTATATTTAGAATATATTTTTACAATTTAATACAATGTTGGTCATTGTTTGTAATTTCACATTTAAACCAGACATAATCAAGTGTCAATCTTTTGATAGATTTTGTTTCTTAAAAAACACGCTATTTGTTTTAACAGCGGGATTTAATTATAAAATTAATTAATGCAACTTCTATGTTATGAATTTGGTAAAATAGACTTCATTTTTGAATTCGGAATATGAAATATAGCTTAGGATGAAATTTTGGCATTTTTCTGAAAACTTTCAATTTTTGATGAATAGTGAAACCACTAAGTGGTAGGTTAAAAACGGAATTTTGCATAAAACTTAATTTTACCGCTTCTGTGAATGGAATTTCGAAAATCCGAGAGACACGGTTAATATCAAGGACTAAAATGTGGTTCAATGAGATGAAAATAATTTTTTGGTGAATAGTAACTTTTTACTTTTTTTTACCACGGTTAATTGTAAATAGGGTAACTAAGGGTAAATATGATATTAATATTACCCTAACACATGTCCTAATTCTATTGGACAAGTTTAATTCGACCAAAAACAAACTTAGGAATAAAATATGACCATTTAGGCCCACTTGGATTAGATTAGGACATTTATTATTAATTTATTTAAAGAAGGGTTAAAATAGTTAAAATCAAAGTTTAATAAGTAAATCATTTTTAATATGGGGTTATACATAAGATAAATTCGACTATAAATATTCATTAGAAATCTAAATAGATTTCCTACATGATTGTATTTTATTTGTAATTTTTAGACAGCATATAATATAATTTATTTATGACACAAAGATGATGCAGTAATTATCTTATTAATGAAATATTGACATAATTGATAATATAAATACCAAAATAAATGTAATTTAAGACTTTTTATGAATTCCACTAATTTTCTAGGTTACTATGATATATTAGTGTTGATTTAATCAACTTGGTTCGAATATATAATTCTTTTATGACTTTCAAAAAAATCATATATCAAATAGTGTCAAAATTGACACAAAATAGTTTTTAAATCAAATATTATATTATTAATTGTTATTTTATTCCTAAAAATCTAAGGTTCGGCCAAATGACTTAGATAAGGATATATGTATTAATAATATACAATTTGGGGTTCGTTTGGCATGTTATAGTAAGTGTATTAACCATATAGTGAAAGAAAACAAAAAGACACGGTAAAAGTTAAATTATTTAACTTAGAGTTAAATCTAATTGATAAGGTTTAAAATAAGATCCAAACATGTATAAATTTGATTGGTTGATGAGATTACAACCCTATCTCATCTAAGCTTCGAATATGAGTCATTTTTGGAGGTTTTTAAGTGGGGTTATATTTATTATAAATTAATATTTTTAAGAATTCCTAAGGTGCCCCTCTCCTCCCTTATAAAAGGACACCTCCTCCCCCTCCTCCTCACACCAATTTGAGCACTCAAGCTCGGCCAACCCCTGCCAAAATCCCTTCTCCACTTCCCTAGAAACATCCTAGAGGTTCTGGTCTTCCTCAAAGACCAATTCTAGTGCCCTAAGAGGAGGTCTCAAAGAGGCACTTCAAAGAAGAGGTAATTACCGTTACCAATTCTTTCATCTTTATTTCTTCTTCCACTTCTTCTTCTTAGGTTGTTTCATTATGAAGTAATAACATCAGTATCACTCATATACTGATATGTTATTATAAGTATGAAACAACCCTATTTCACCATCTATCCATCCTACGGAAAAAGAAATCCCCGCGCGTGCGTACGTACGGAATACCGTCTCCACGCCGTGGTGTAATCTATTTTCCACCACCACCTTACATGGATGGGTATAATGGTGTAAAGAATAACTATACATAGTTATTACAACATCATATTGATTCTGATATATTGTATAATCCACTCCAATTCAATTCAATATTTATAGAAATGATATCATCGCTCGTGCGTACGTACGGACTACCGTCTCCACGACGCGATGAGATTCATTCTCCATGTTAACCATTTAAGAATGATTATAATGTATATATAAGAAATAATAATGAAATATATGAAATTATAAAGCTACTGTATTTATGTATATATATACATATGTATGTCATCTACTTACTTCCATTTCAAGACAATAAGGAAAGAAAAACAGCGTTCATGCGTACGTACGGACTACCGTCTCCATGAACGGTGTTTTTCATTTTATTTATCTATCTATTATATATATATATATACTGAATATATATGATATATAAATCATATTTTATATTCTGGAAGTAAGTAAATCATGATATAAGTAATAATGATGTCAAGAACAACAAGTCAAAACACCTACGATAAATGAAACGATTTTACCCAAAACGCTTCTTTAACATGGAATTTACAAAAGAACGGGTAATATAATGTCATAAGTGAACCATATATGATATCATAACAATGAATATGATTCTGTAATAAGTCAATGACATTATTTAAATCATTATACAGGAGGTTCGGACACATACGAAGCAAATTGGACCTAAGGTAAGGGAAATATCACAATCTCATTTTTATCCGAGATTGTTTATTCGTAAGTATTTACTGGGGTGTATTTTATCATCCACATCCATGTTTCATCAAAATGTAATATTATTTCTATCCACCTACAATTGTTTAAATCCATTTTTACCCTTCGGTGAGTTTTTAGTAATATGTATGAAAGGAATCTTTTGTCGTACGAGGTACTTTTTGACTTTTCCAACAAAAGTACGAAGAATGTTTTTTTTAACTTATACGGCACGAACGGATTTTTACGGTTTTATAAAGCCTTATTTTCATGAACCTTCCTCCAAAATATTTCATGACTATTCTCAATAAAATCTCTTTCATTTAAAATTGCATGATGTTTTGTGAAAAGGAATTGATTTTGAAGAAGAAAGGATATTTTCCTCAAGAATTCATTTCAAGTGTTTTATCAAAATTATTTTCCATCTAAGATAATAAAGGGTTATGTTTCTATCCATATTATTACATTGATTTGACTATGTTGTGATGGAATTATGTTTATTAATTCCTTTATCTTATATGAATGGTTTTATGATGTCATGTTGTTTAAGAATCCCATTTTTATTACATGGGTTATGCTATGATGTATGGTTTATGATTTTGTGGCACACATAAGAATGGTATCATTATGAGATGGGTGGGACCTATATCTCCCTCCAATGCATTGGGTAAAGATTTTATATCTCATGAGATAGACATGGCTGGAATGGTAGGTTATACCGGTTCAGTGAAACAGGACTGAAACGAGGATTACTCGATTCAGAAAGGGACTTTGTCCACTAAGATAGTCTTGGCAATGAGTCTTGACTAACAAGAAATGATTCTCTATGATTATGTGTGTATGCCACAATGAGTAATGTTTTAAGTTATGATTTCATTTCACTACTATGATTTATCCCATGTTATGAAATTATGCTCTCTTTTGCAGGTTAAGATTTCCAAAAGCTATGTTCTTATGTATATGATGTGATTGATATTTCTTTTGTTTACCCTTACTGAGCATTTGAGCTCACCCTTTTATGTTTTCTTTTCCCCAGGATATAAACCATGGTTTTAGGTATAAAAAGGAAGATCTTTATGGGAGATGTTGAAGATCTTCCACCACAATTAGAAGTTTACGTTCCGAGTTTCCAAAGACACTAAACTATTACGATCCTTGTGTGTGTGTTTTTGTTATGTACTAAGTATTCCGCAAAAGTAATGTAATGTCCATGTACGTCAAGATACGGGTCTCTACACAAGTCATTATAAATAATTTATAAAAATGTAATATTTTATATACAATTGTGTTTTTAAATTTTAATCATTTACATTAAACTGTGTAACTAGTTTTTTAACTAACTGATATTAAGTTTTATTTACAATATATAATAACCAATATAACCAAATTTTGGGTTTTTGGAACAAAATTTTAAATATATTTAATTTAATTAATATTCTAAATATTATAATGATTAATTTTAAATGAAAATAGATAATATTTTTAAAACCCACTTTAATAGAAAAATAACAATTTGGCCATTATTGATTCTTAATATTTTGTAGTATTTATCGAAAATTAACTTTGTGCTAATATAGTTTTTCGTATTTTTATGAACCAAATGATATTAAAAATTTAATGGATTTAAATTTAATTCCATTTATTAATATTTATCATTATTAATGAAACTCACATTTTATAATAATTTTTTCCAACATTCTCATTGTAATTAGAATTAATCCTAAAAATATATATTTTATAACTAAAAATGAAAATTCCCATATTAAATGGGGTGAATAGTATTACCTAAAAAATATGTTTTTGTTTCTAATTAAATGTCTATTTTTAGGTAAATTTACATTAATGTTAGCACGTGTATCACGTAAAAACCACTTTTTAACAAATTTATGTTAAAAAACATTTAAGGTTATGATTTAATTATCAATAATTTTGATGAAAATTAATTTAAAATTATTATTATTATTCAAAAATTAATTTACAATAAAATAAATAATGAAAATTTATTTTATAATGTTAAAATCAATGAAACAAAATAGTTGAAAACCCCTTTCATTAAAATTCTACATAAATTTTCTAAATGGCCAGCTTAAGTTTATAAATTCAGCATAGTATTGTAAAATTATTCATTGTATTTTAAAATATATTATTCTATATAAAAATGTTTCAAAAAAAATTCTAAGTCACATAAAATTGATGGTACTAGAAAAGTCATTATTTTTACTATTCACTTAAAAACCAATTATTTTAGAAAAATATCAAAAAACAACCTAAGATAAATTTGTTTTGAAAAGTTACCAAGTGATTTTTCCTTTTTCACATTTGAATTCTAAAATTTTTAAAAATTTATTCATTTTAATGTAATATGTAATTGATAGAAAACATATTTTATTTAAAATATCATATTCACTATTAACTAATTTTAATTGTTTACCATATAAAGTTAATATATATTAGTGTTTTTTAATTTATATGTTTATTATAGTTTTACTAATAATTACTTCTATATATGTTATGGTTTGTTCAATGTGCAACCGGTGAAACATGGTATAGAATATAGTATGTATGTTAATGGATCTAAAATCCCATTTCATTACATTCTTCCCATAAAATAATTTCATCCAAGCAATTTTAATTATCACTTAATGAACAATATAGTTCGGTGTTTCCATAAGATTGATATGAATAGAGAGTTAGTTTCTAATTTGGTATCAACCTTATTAATTCGAGTGATACACTAAAAATATTATATTAATTAAAAATAATAATGCCAAAATATTGGATTTATTTATAAATGTCACTAACCGTTTTGGGCATCCATTAAACTTGACACCCGACTGATCCCATGTCTTGTCTTAAAGAGAATTAATGATCCCCATGGGTTGGAAACTGATTTCTAGGAATTGAGTGCACCATTGGGAATGGTTTATCCCAATAAATACAACTATAAACAACCCACTATAATCATACATCACATCTAGATCAATATTTATAATATAAGTGATCGAAATATTGCATTAAATCACAATTTAATCATTAACATTAACAACCAAAAACTAAAATATTAAATATAGAAAAAATAGACAACAAAACATCCATGACTCACTAAAACATGTGGGTTAGCACCCTCAAACCATCTCCTTCGACACCTATCAAAAGTGAAACCACTCGAACCTTTATCCACCATTGCTACCACGAAAGGATATTTCTTTACATGGGTCAAACATAATAAGGTCTATATAAAACCATGGTTTTATATAGGGTGTGAGATAACAAAACCCATAGAATACCATCAAAAGGTATTTTATGCAATGAAATTAAGTGAAAATTAACAGGCTTGAATTTTTTAAAAATTAATGATTGAATTTTAAATAAAACATTCTTTGAAATAAAAAGAGAAAAAATGTGAGACAAGATAAATGGTAATCATAGTATGGGAACCATGTAAAATTACTAAGGTTATAGTGTTAGAGGGGTCCTATGATCCACATAATCTTCATGATCACATCTCCCATAATTAAAAGGTACCACTAGGTCCACCAATCTGTATCACATAAATTTTTAGTTAGTGTTGTCATGTCAACCTATTAGGGAGACCAGGTCTTGACCCTGCCTACTTGATCAATACACAAGACCTAGTCTTCCTAGTTAGATAACTGAGATTCCATTATGATAGATTCCATTTCCTATATCAAGTGAAATTCCTTATTACACAATCCCAACATCAATAATCAATAACACATTTTACAAGAAACCATTCACATATGGAAAAACCTTATCAAACATTTGACACACACCAAAACCCATGGAAAACAAATTTCACACCTCCTAAAAAAATTATAAAACCATTTAAGAACTAAATAAATAATTATAAAATCATTACATAATGTCAAGTCATGGAACCAACTACCTCATTCATGAAACAATCACAAACTTGGAGGGAAATTTTGAACACACCAATAAGAAATGATTAAAAGTAAATATAATACCAAAACTATCATGGTTTAACCCAATGAAATAAGATTAAACCCAAATTAGTTCAACCAATATGCTAGAGAAATGAGAATAAATGTATGGAATATGAAAATAAAAAGAGATGGGAAGGGATAAGAAAAAGATTAACATAGGTGATGGATTCGAGAACAACAATGGCCAAATCACCCAGGAAATTGTGCGCAAGGGAGATGAAGATGAGTGGGAGGCATGACTAGGGTTGGGGAGGATGAAATGGGTTAGTTAGTGGTTACATGGGGTTAAAATTAGGGTGGAAAAAAACTAGAATTTTAAGATTGTTAAATATCTTGAAGGCTACATTGTTTTGATGCACTGTCTACCAGACCACACTCCAATCGTGCGACACCTCTATATATGAGGAAATATGGACACAATGGGGTCCTGGAGTGGGATAATACCCATGAATCTAGATAGTTCTATAGTCCACGTCATATTCTTACCCCTAAAGGGTTGAACAACCATGAGATAGGCTGTGTGGCCAAGATAGTTCCACAATCCAGGGTGCATGATCTTCACTGTGATGGTACATAGTTTACCTTAACTATATTCCAACCATGTTCCTCCTTTTTTATGGAAAAAAATTTAATTTTTATCAAAAAATCATATGAAATACATGAAATAAATATAGAACCAAATATTAAAAATAAAATACATGAAAATAGAACTATTTATGTAATAATTCGACCCACTATGAAAACGTTATACCCTTATAATGTGAAATTAGAGTTTGATTAGAGAATAAAAGAGGATAATACCCCTCTACCCAAACTATTCACTCCCATGTCTTGTTATAACCATTCCCATGCTACCACTAAATCTGAACCAATGGTATGGATTTCCCCCAATTAACTTTCTTTTAACAATCCTTAATCTCCAATGGTATCTAAAAAATGAAAATCCAATTCCATCTCTATATCTTCCAAATTCAGCACGTGAGACAAATCTATATTATACATATTCAATTAAGATACATGGAACACATCATAAATATACATAAACTAAGATGAAAAATAAATATATTATTCCACCTTACCAATTGTTTTAGTAATATAAAATTTCATGAAAGACCTCAGCATCAGATTCACCTATTTTCCAAGATGATGGTGACCGAGGGGAACCACCATCTGTAGAAGCACACAATCACCCACTGATAATTACAAGGCTCAATGTTTCTGATGGACATAATAATTATTGAGGATATTCACTATCAACAACTGCTTCATGATCAAACAATATTTATCAGATGTCTCTTGCACAAGGCTCAGTCCCAAAATAGAAGTCTCACTGACCTGTATACAATACATGGGTGATTGACATAGTTAACCATATAGGGACTCAATGGGATCTATTTTAATTGAGGATTGAATATCTTAGAAATATAATGTTTTTATCTCTTAATCCTTAAAAATCCTATATGCATGCATAGAGAATGTGTTTCGAAAAATAGTTCACCCACTTCGCCTGACCATCTGTTTGAGGATGGTATGATATAGTGAGTTTGACCTATCACCCCATTTTTTTGAAAGAAAATATAGAATCATGAGGTAAAGTGGGGGTCCCATTATCAAATGACAGATGAAAAACACATTGATTCCTCAGTATTTATAGATCATACAACTCCCCCAATTCATCCACCTTAGTCAGGTTCTTCATTAGAATGAAATGAGAAGACTTGGTTAGATGGCCATCAACAACTGAAATTACATTCCTCCCCTAGAGAATACAAGAAAAAACTATGATGAAATATATAGAAAACCCATCCCTCTACTAGTCATGGATGTTGATTGGATAAAGAAATCATGAGGGCCTTTGGTTCTCTGATTTACCCTTTTTAAGAGTATAGTATCGAGATACAAATTCAATTACATCATGCGTAATACCTAGACAGAAAAATCTGCAATGCATGTCATAAAACATCTTGGTGGTCCATGGATGGAAATCCTACTAAGACCGGTGGCTATCCAATAACACAACCACTCACAAGTATATTGGTACCATGAAATGGAACTTACAAGAGAAACCCACCTTAAAAGATAATTAACAATCATTGTTCACCACCCCACTATTTAGAAACTACATAGAACACTGAAACAACTAATCATTAGGCTATTATACCTAAATAAGCTATAGGAGATAGGGTTTCACTAGATGATAACCAAGAACATACCTACACTATCCTATTTTGAATCTAAGTGAATCTGGGAAAAAAATACACATCAAAGAGCATTCATTAATAGATCCTTTTACCAGTTTCACTAGAATCATACTACATAGTGTATCGACCACCACAATATTGTTTCCTTATGTGAATAGAAATACCAAATTTGAACCCCTGAATGCACTCAAACCATAAGTTCTAAATCAGATTCAAATATTTATAGGAGAAGTTGTAGGCCAAACTCTTGTGATGTGAGTAAAATACAAATTTCTCATTTATGTTATAGTGATATTATGATTTCAAGGCATGAATAACCGGTGCTAGTTCCATGTCCTAGGCTGGATAATTCATTTCTTATTGTCAAATTTGGGGAGAGACGTACACCACCACATAGTCATCCTATATCAATACACAACCCATAATAGTACATGAAGTGTCAAAATAGACTGTGTATCCCCTTCTATGTTCTAGTAGGATCAAAACATGGTCTCTGGTCAAATGGTTCACAAGATACATAAAATTTATAATGTTTATTCAATCCTTACCACATTCTATGTGAGTAAACTATTTGGTGGATAAAACCAAGATTAATCTTTTAAAAATTTCTTGTATTACCCAACCTGGCCCAAAAATCTTTTGATCTTGAAGTCATTTTTCATTTGCTTCCATGACATTGAAATCTACGATTTTTCATTGGTCTACTAACACCTAAAATTTTGAGATCACTTGACATAGAAAATTTAATTCATGTATCCTAAAGATACTCATAGAGAGATTAACATAAATATTGTGATCCCAAAGAGTGCGAAGCACATTTCTCAAGTATTGTTCATGTTCCTCCTCTATCCTAAAATTGAGTAGTATATTTTCCAGAAAACACCATAATGAAGGATTCGAAGTACTGATGGAATAAAATACTCCTATGTTCCTTAAAAATCACCTATTTTTTCATTCCAAAAGGAATGAATAAATACTCAAATTGCTTATAGTTTATTTGAATGTCTATTCTATGAACATTTTTCACTCAAACCATGACTTGGTGATACTAAGAGAGTAGGTAAGTATTAGAAAACCATGTTTCCTCGTTGATATAATCAATAAGGATATTCATGTAGTGATAATGATTTTTATTCTTGATAGTGACCTTGTTCAATTTACTTTTATCGATAAACATCCCAATAGATATCTCAACCTTTAAAAAAATAACAGAGCGTCGACCCACAGTTAGATGCTTGGGAAAACAAATCATTTGGATTAATAAGTGTGTAACTACATATTTAATTCACTCAACTCAGTAGGGGGTATATGATATTATATAAGGGAAACTAGTTGTGTTTCTGGTTCAATGTCGATGGTGAAATCAACATCCTACTTTATAAGACACCTTGAGAAATCATCAGTAAAAACCTCTTGAAACTCATGTTTTATAAGAGAAAACTCATTATAGTAACCTATATCACCATCCTCCATCATGATAAATGAGACATAGAGAATGAGATTTCTCAACATTGGAAGCAGAGGTCTAGCATTTTTTAAATGGGAGTCCCATTCACCTTGGAATAATCAATTACTTCCATCGAGATCCACTAAATTGGCCCACTGATGATAAAAACGTAATGCACCTTGAAACACACCATCTAATCCATGTAATGGATAATGTCCAAAAGGTCCATTTCAAGATGTTGGAAACCCCCCTCCAACTAGAATCCTAACACAGTGAGAGAACATGAAGAACATATAAAACCATGTTCTCTCTTCTTTCTGTGAGAATCCACCATCTTTATGTCATATGAAATCAAATCGGTTGGTAATTTCAATATCTTCACAAGATGGGAATTGATAAAAGAGTTATAATCACACATGATAAATAAAAATGTAGATATGGAGGATGAAACTAAAATTGTTCATCGAGTAGTTTTTGGTCCCATATATGATTCCACTGGTAACTAATCCACAACATGAATGTGTGTCCTCTTTGATGATTCTTGTGGCTAATTAAATTTGTTTGGCTCTACCTTCAGCTGACTCTAACATAGTAGGATCCAAACATACCACCATACATAATTAATCGAGACCCCATAGTCATTGATCCACCAGACTGAGCTGGGGATTCAATGTGCACTAAAGAACCATCATCAGTTTGGGATAGAAAACCACCCTTATAGAACCTCTTCCACACTACCGAAAAACTGAATATTTGTGATGGGCGATATGCGATGGGATCCCATCGTAAATCGCCTGTTGCTGAAAACGGCATCGCAAATAGATGTTTTTGCGGCGGTCCCGTCGCAAAAAGAGTATTTGCGATGGTATTTTTCCCTCGTCGAAAATGATTTTTTCATTTTATATTTAAAAAGGTATTTGCGACGGGTCGTCGCAGATATATTAGTTGTGATGGGTCAAAATCCCGTCGCAAATGCAAAATTTAAAAAAATACTTGCGATGAAGGTATTTGCGATGGACCTTTGCAAAAAGATTTTCCCGACGGGTATTCGTCCCATCGCAAATGGTACAGTAAAAAACATTTACGACGGGAAATCTCGTCGCAAATGTTCATGTCGCAAATATTTAAAAAAATAAAAAATAAATAAATATTACAAATCATATAATATTATATAAAAATAATAATAATATTAATAATATAAAAAACTTATATTATTTTATTATAAATAAAAATATATATAAAATATAATTATGAAATATTAATATAAAATAATAATAATATGAATATAAATAATATAATATAATATAATAATAATATAATATTATTATTATTAAACTATCTATATAATAATAATATTAATAATAATAATATAAATAAATTATATTATTATAATATTAATAAAAAAAATATATAATATAATTATGAAATATTAATATGAAAAAATAATAATAATATGAATATAAATAATATAATATTATATATTATGAAATATTAATATCAAAAAATAATAATAATAGTACTAATATTATTAATATAAAAAATAAATATATTTTTATTATTATTAAAATAAACATACATATTTATGAAAAAATAATATTAATATTTTTAATATTAATAAAATTATAAATTTATAAACTTCTCAATATTAACAATAAATAATAAAATATTAAAATTAATATTACTAAAATAAGCATACATTAAAAATAATACTAATAAGTAATAATATATTAAAAAAATAAAAACAAATTAAATCACGTAATATTCGTACCAATATGAAAGAAGAATTGTAAATAGTTAATATGACAATAAATTACGAACTTAAATGTTTGTTACATATAAAAAAATCACTGGGGATGGATAATCTGGAGGACCTGGAGGACCTGAAGGAGGTGGTGGAGGAAACTCTATCCCTAAACTATGACTCAGACGACTCATATACTCCATATACTCCTGATGTTTCTCCTCATATCGACGTCTCTCCTCATCCTACTGCTGACGCATCTACTCCTGCCATCGATGCATCTCCTCATCGTGCCACTGAAGCATCTGCTCCGGCCCCTGACATAAATCCTCTATAAGCTGACTCTGAGCACGTAGTTGCTCATGATACTGTGAGGCAGAAGATGATGTCTCTCCACGAGCTCCTCTCAAGCTGGATGCCGACATCGCAGCAGTACCATAATAAGCTACATGAGTCAAATGAGAGCTGATACCAACTACTCGGCCCTTTTCGAAGCCAAATTGGGTTGCCAGCATCCATGTCATCTCATCAAAATGGTGGGCACTTGTCTGATCACCTATCTCGTCTTGACACTCAGCCTGTGTCTGAGAGGTCACGGCCTCATATGACTCCTTATGTTTCAATTAGAAATTAAAATAATGAAAAGATTATATGAATTTAATTTTCAAACTGAAAAGAAAATAATACTGACCACAATCTGACGCTGGCGGTCACCTCTAATCTCTCCAGTAGCCAGGTCAGTGTACATCCTCCGATAAATGTCATATGCCGAAATACCGGGCTACTCGGCTTCCTATATGAATATAAAATAAACTATTTATATTTAAAGTTGTATAAAATATAAAAAAAAGTACTTACAAGACGCTCTCTATGCCCACTGAATGCACGACTACCGGCTCGATGCGTCACCTCTTGTCTCCCCCGATTCTGTCAACCCAATGCAGATCTCCTCTGAAACCCACCACCCAACCAGTGTGTACATAATCCATCCCAAACTTGAGATGAAATGTACTCTGGTCGGTGGGCTCTACAGGACCCATCAAATTCTGTCACTCCAGTTTTCTTCACAACTGTCTTTCTCAAATTATGCAAAAACTGACGGAAACGGTCATGCATAGACACCACCCATGTCGCGTGGATAGTGGCACACATGCTCTCGTCGATGGGATACCATAAACCCTAATATAAAGTTATTAATGAATTAAATTTCAAAATAAATAATATTTAATTACGTACAAGCCAATTATCGAACATGGCGGCCTGCACATCCGTGGGAATCTGATCCCATGTGAGCCAGGGCTGAGAAAAATAATTGCGCAAGATAGCGCTCCCCTGTCCAATAGAAATATGCGTAAAACTGTGGAAAAAGAAAAAATAATCAAACAATTATAATATTAATAAATTATAATGAAAGATAACTAAAATACACAGGTTAACATACCACAGCATGTGCGCATCGAATCCAAGAGGTGGACATCGCTACGGGATAGGATCTGGAATCATCAGTCTGGCAAGACCACACCCCCTCCGAGTGCTCCCTATAGTTCCAATAGCCTGAGGGTCAGATGACTCGAAAACCTCATCATCCATAGGTAGATCAGCCTCCAGAAACTGATGATATGTTTCCGAGTCCATCTGAAACATGAAATGATTGTTATTAGAAAACAGTTGATAATAACTATTATGTATAGATATATATTTGTTATGATTCTAACCATCATTTTACTATGTCAATGTTCATCTTGATCATCATCTTCATGGTTTTCAATGTCAATGTCTTTATCTTCCTCCTCAACATCATCAATTTCCATATCAGTTTCACTTTCATCATCTCTTGTCATTTCAAATTCAGTTGTAACATCATTGACAACATTGTCACCATCGACCCTTAACTGTGGGGTGTCATCCTCGATATTCATGTCTCTTTGTGAAAAAGATGTGTTTTGAGGAGTTTCCTAAAAAATTTCATTTCTTTGCACTTCAGTGGAACCACATTCAGTTTGAGTAATGTGATTTTCTCGAGATTTAACTTTTATTATACTCCACCAATCATCCAACTCTTTTTTAGTAGCACAATATTTTGCATAATAAATTTGATGTGCCTGATGATCCAATAAAAATAGTTCATTTACTACAAGAAGACTTTTATGTTTAATATCAACAATTCCATGAGTCAGATGAATACGCAAGCCTCTCTCAGTATCCAGCCATCGACATTTAAACATTGTTACATAATTCCGTACCAAATAACACAGTTCAATAATTTCTTCAAGCATGCCGTAAAAGTCAACTTAAATATCTCTATGATGTGATCCCTTCAAACAAAAAAACACTATTCATTGTTTTCTTTGATTCCCCATATGCACGTGTATGAAAGCGATAACCATTCACCACATATAAATTATAAGATTTAACCATTTTGGATGGTGGGCTACTCAATATACACAATCGACTATCAATATTATCAACATGTATAGATACCTGTAAATTTGTAAAACATTTATCACTATTACATGTAATAAATTGATTTTATATGTAAAACCAAAAAAGAATGTATGTTACCAGTTTTTGAAACCAGTAGGCAAAATTTTTTTGTCGACGTTCTTCAAAGTCAGCTGATGTAATTTTTGGAAATTTTTTCTTAATATGATCATCATATAACCTACAAATACAATATGATTAATTTACTGTAACAGAATATATAGAATAAGGGATAAGAGCACTCACTGTACAATTGGTGATATTTATTCACAGTTGAGTAGAACATATGTATGAGCTCTATGATGTTCATCATCTGAAAGCCATCTATCATGAACTCCACCAAAGCCAAGTTCGGGCTGATTGACAACTGATAATTGATTGTTCATATCATCATCAAAATTCCCCTCATTTCGTCCCATGCGGTTAAATTTTGAGGGATATTCAGATTCAAGATAATGGGAGAAGAATAAAGAAATTTCTTCTTGCAAATAAGCTTCAGCAATTGAGCTTTCAACTGATTCTTTGTTACAAACTTTTTTCTTCAATTTATGCATGCATATCTCAAATGGGTACATCCATCGAAACTGAACTGGACCTCCACATTTTTCTTCATGTGGAAAATTTAATATCAAATGTTCCATCGAGTCAAATAAATCCATCGGAAAGATTTTTTACAATTTGCATATAATTACAACAACAGCTTCTTCCAGTTTTATTAGTGTATCGTAGTCTGTTGTCATCGCACACATGTCTCGAAAAAAATATGATATATCTGTTATCGAATCCCAAATATTAGAATTCAACAAACCTCTTAATCCAATAGGCATAAGTCTTTCCATTATAACATGACAGTCATGACTTTTTAATCCAGTAATATGAAAATTTTTAACACATCTACCCAAGTTGGAAGCATAGCCATCTGGAAGTCTCAAATCTGCAATCCACTAACAAAATAATAAGAGACTCTCTTTGGTCAGTGTATAAGTTACTTTTGGCTTCATTAATCTCTATGATCTGACATTTTCAAACAATTCATGTTCTGGTCGCCTGCAAATTTGGGCAAGATCTAATCGTGCCTTTACATTATCTTTGGTTTTACTCGGTGTATCCAAAACTGTATGAAATAAATTATCAAAATAGTTCTTCTCAATATGCATGACATCCAACATGTGTCAGACCAACAAATCAGACCAATATGGCAGATTCAAAAAAATGCTCTGTTTTATCCAATTGTGTTCTTTCCCAAAACCATGAATTTTATGTTGGTTTATTGTCGATCCAAAAGTGATGGAAGGTAATGAAAATAAAACTGATTTTAACTCTGTACCTGAGATAATTTTTGGAGGTTCATCTCTTTCAATTCTTCCTTTTCTGAAATGAGATTTATTCCTCTAAAAAGGATGATCGATTGGAAGAAATCTGCGATGATAGTCAAAATAGCAAGGTTTTTTCCATTCATGAGCATAAATGCTTTGTTGTCTCCCGCACTGTAAGGACATGATTTTGGACCATGTGTACTCCATCTAGATAACATACCATATGCCGGGAAGTCACTAATTGTCCACATCAAAGCATCTTTCATTACAAAATTTTGTTTCGCAACAGCATCATATGTACCAACACCATGACTCCACAATAAATTTAACTTATCAATCAATGGTTTCAAATAAACATCAATATTCTTTTTTGGATGTCCTAAGATTAATTATTTCAAAAAGATATAAGACTCTTTCATTAACATCCATGGAGGAAAATTGTACAGAGTTATAAAGATAGGCCAACATGAATAATGACTACCAAAATATCCAAATGGACAAAAACCGTCAGTAGAAAGACCCAATCGGACGTTCCGGGATTCTAAAGCAAAAGACGGATGCAATTGATCAAAATGTTTCCATGAATCACCATCAGATGGATGAATCAAGATTTTACCATTTGAAATATTGGTTTTGTGCCATGACATCATTGTCACTGTGTTCTAAGACATAAATAAACGCTGCAACCTTAGTGTAAGCGGGAAATTTCTCAACTGTTTTAAAAGAATCAATCCAGACTTCCCTGATTGAGCTTCTTTATACCTCGATTGTCCACATATGGGAAAACTATCCAACGACTCATTTTAACCAGAATATAAGATGAAATCGTTGGAACATGCATGGATCTTCTGATAACTAAGGCCTAGATTACGAACAAGTATTTTTCTCTCATAATAATTAGCATGCATCACATTTTCTTCAGGTAACAGTACTTTAACCATAGAAAATATCTGATCAAAACAGTTATTTGACATTACATTATCTGATTTAATAGCCATAAATTTTAAAACTGCTTCTAATTTTCGTATCTTTCAACCGGGATATAATGCATCCTCAGCAGACCCAAACAACTCAGCAAATTTAGATGGTGCCAACTCGGGAGGTAAATCAACATCATCCTCGATTTCTGTTTGTTGAACAGATGACCCTGTAACATCATGTACTAAATTATGAAATCGTGAGGGATCCGAAATCAAATTATTATTATCTTTTATGGAACTGCATTCACCGTGGTGATACCAAAAAATATAATCTGATTGAAAACCAGAACGCAAGAGATGTTGTCCAATAATGTCAAATGTCTCAAACGTTCTCAGAGCACATTTTTTATAAGGACAATTAATTGTCCCTTCTGAAACAAATTCTGGTTTTGATGATGAAAATGATAAGAAAGATTTAACACCATCAACATATACAAGATTTAAACTAGAACCGTTTGGATTTCGGCGTTGATTTATCCAAGCATGATCATCTAATAATGATTGATGATGATTTATTTGTTCCATATTCATATATATGTTTCTACAAAATTTAAAACCATTACTGTTGTTAAATAATTTAATATAAGAAACAATATCCTAATAAAAGAACATACATAATTATAGTTATTTATTAGTAATTACCAATAATTATAGGCGACACACATAGTTTGTAATAATCCCCACTAATTATTATTAATTTAGCAATACTTAGCAATACTTGGCAAAATGAAATATGCATGAATAATGTAATAAAATTTTATAATCATTGTTGTGGAGATTATATTAATAATTATTCTGATTTTTCTGATGGCTCATCTCTTTTTAACTTTCTCCCAACTAAAATAAGTATGAAAAACTTTCTTTGATATACGTTAGAGCACATTTTTCATACTGATTTTAGTGGGAGAAAGTAGCAAAGATATGAGACGTTGAACAAATGTTAGCCATCAATCCACTGGAAATTGTTCCAATTTATAACCATGTACTTGAATTTATTTTATTTTTGATTATTTTTATTAGTAATTAATACTAATTATTACAAATCTCAATATTTCCAACAGATTTTGCTCTATTCTTAACATGTTCAAATCTTAAAGAGTCGTCAATTTTCAGGTTATTCCCAATAAAAAGTTTTTGTCAACCTTGTCCAATTTAAACTCTATAATTGTCCTTACATGGTTGATCATATCACAAGTAGTGTTGTAATAGGACGACACAAGTAATGAGAAAGACATGACTTGGGTTGTCCTATTGCAACGTTACATGCGAGGTGATCAACCAAGCAAGAACAATTATAGAGTTTACATTGGACACGGTTGACGCAAACTTTTTATTGGGCATGACCTGAAAATTGGCGACCCTTTATGATTTGAACTGTTAAGAATAATGAAAAACTTGTTGAAAATATTTATAATTGTAATATTTTATAAATATTTTATAATTTTAATAATATTAATATTTTTTTATAAATATTAGACATATAATAATAAAATAATTATATTATAAGTATTATTTAACTATTAATATTAGATTAATATAAGATTTTATATTATGTTACTATTTATGTTACTAATTATATTACTAATTATAATAATAATTATGTTACTAATTAGAAATGTGAAGATATGCATATAGGTCAGGTGGTTAATCAATCAATGAATAGAAAAACAAACGTAATTGAACGCTCTACCTCAATTTTCTTTTCATTTGTGTCTTAAGGCTTGACCGGAAACTTCTGCCTCCACATGTAATATGTTCTTTTACTGTCAAAATTATAAACCTCCTCACCTCTATATTGGCGAGGAGGTTGATAATTTTGACAGTACAAGAATATATTACATGTGGAGGCAGAAGTTTCATGTCAAGGCTCAACACACAAATGAAAATAAAATTGAGGTAGATGAGTGGTCAATCACGCTTCATAATTATCCTAATTTTTTCCTAATTATCCTAATTGTTTCCAAATTATCCTAATTTTTTCCTAATTATCCTAATTGTTTCCTAATTATCCTAATTGTTTTCTAATTTTCCTATTTTTCTTAATTGTTTCCTAATTTTCCTAATTGTTTCCTAATTTTCCTAATTGTTTCCTAATTTTCCTAATTGTTTCCTAAATATAATTGTTTCCTAATTAAATCTAATTGTTTCCTAATTAAATATAATTGTTTCCTAATTAAATCTAATTGTTTCCTAATTAAATCTAATTTTTTCCTAATTAAATCTAATTGTTTCCTAATTAAATCTAATTGTTTCCTAATTAAATCTAATTGTATCCTAATTAAATCTAATTGTTTCCCAATTAAATCTAATTGTTTCCTAATTAAATATAATTGTTTCCTAATTAAATCTAAGTGTTTCCTAATTAAATATAAATGTTTCCTAATTAAATATAATTGTTTCCTAATTATTTTAATCGTTTCCTAATTATTTTAATTGTTTCCAAATTATTTCTAATCATTTAAATCTAATTATTTCCTAATTATTTGAATTATTTTATATAAATATAATTTTTTTCTGAGTTATTTGATAATTATATATTTATTTCTAATTATTACCAAAACATCCCTTGGGAGTGTCGAACCAAGAGTGCAGCAAGGCCCGTTGACGTGTACTAGGTTACCCCGAGTCAAGCTCGAAACGCATTGTCAGATTTTTCACTCCTAGGTACATCTGTGGCAGAGCCGCCTCTACTTGTTCGTATCCAGACAAGGATTATTTGGTACAACCAAATAAAAAAATTATACTGTATAGCTTAACATTATATTAAAAAAATATAATTAACAACTAAAAATAAAATTAACAATTAAAAATAATTTAACAATTAAAAAAATATAAATACCTTTAGTAATCTACGCCTTCTAACTCATTCCTTCCTCTTCTCGAAATAAAAAATTAAAACAAAAAAAAAGTTCTACTCAGAACTGAGAATTAGAGAGAGGGAAGAATAGAGATCTATATGTTATGGAAAAAATGGATGGGGTGTATATATTGGTTAGATTATTTGTGACGGTCGTATTTGTGACGGTATCCCGTCGCAATACCTAGTATTTGCGACGGGATACCGTTGCAAATGCCTTCGCCCGCATTAAATACGAGCAGCGGGTAAAAGGACTTTTTCGATGGGCCCGTCGCAAATAGCCACCATTAGCGACGGGTAGATATCCCCATCGCAAATTTCTATTTACCGCCTCCGGTATTGGCGATGGGACCCGTCGGAAATAGCTTCGCCTACATTAATTACGGGCGGTGGGTAAAAGGGTTGTTGCGACGGGCCCGTCGCAAATTATTATTTACCGCCACCGGTATTTGTGACGAGTATATATCCCCATCACAAATTCCTATTTACCGCCGCCGGTATTTGCGATGGGACCTGTCACAAATACCACCTGTTGGATTCTCATTTGCGATGGGTAAATAGTCCTATCACAAAAAAGTATTTACCACCGTGGGTAGTTGCGACGGGTTGAAGGTGACCGTCGCAAATAGGCTTTACAGAGGCCGTTATTGGCGACGAGGCCCGTCACAAATAACACCCGGTGGATATTTGTTTGCGATGGGGAAATTTCCTCGTCGCAATCACTATTTACCACCACCAGGTACTTGCGACGGGTAGCCTTCTACCCTTCTCAAATAGGCTTCCCGCGTTTTTGCACGCAAACCGTGACATTGCAATTGCGATGGGACCAGTATTTCCGTCGCAAATAACTGACCATTTTCAACGGGAATATATTCCCGTCACAAAAACTCTTTTCATCGGAGTTTTAGTGAGGGGAATAAGGCCCGTTGCAAATACCCCGTCGCAATAATCATTTTTCCCGTAGTGCCAGTGACCTAAATACCCAAACTAATTGTAGGTTCTAGGTGGAGCAGGACAAGTCTACCACACTTCTAACGACCAAAACCCTCATTAATAAAAAATCTTCTCGATCTAATAAAATGTATTATTATGAAAAATGGTTGTGTAAAACATATGCACTTAATTTTTATTATGTTTTTAGAATTTAAAATACCATTATGAGTTGTCATAGTTGATAATATAGCCCTTGAACATTGATCACATTATTAATATAAATATTGGTCTTTAATAAATCTAATTTACTCAGACAAAGGATGCGATGACCACATCCAGTACAATTTCTACATACGAATCCCATTTTTTGCAGATCAAAATGGAGGTGGTGTCATTGAGATACTCTCTTGACCAATCCCAATCCGAGCTTCAACACATTATGATCCAACAGAACTGCCTATGGGAGAAGTGGAAGATGATAGACATTACCACCCGAGCAATGTTATCCAAGACACAAAAAGAGTCTACCAAAATCGCACAACTTACCCTTCAGTCTTATGCAAGAGTTATAATGGGTTATGTAACAAGACCCTTGTACTGTGATTATGTACAATATTTTTGTATTGAGAATATAAATTCATTTAATTTTTATTACATTGTAAATAGTTTTTAATGAAATAATATCATTTTTAGTTAATATTAAATTAAGACATATATTTTATTGAATTCATGGATTTTAGAATAAAATAATATTTCCAAAAAATAATACTAATAAAATATTTTTTATTAAATATAAATCATCGTATAATTTTTAGGAATAAAATTGTCATTTTTATTAAGGTTTGAAAGATGTTTTTTGTCAACTTCCATGAATTTTTGATTAATGTCGGTTTTTATTTTAAAAGTAAAAATTCTCTTATTTAGAAACATATTTATAAAAAATGAATATTATTTTTGGAATTATGATGTCAAAATCATCGAATGGTGAATTTTTCATAATTTTCTGAGAGAGTCATAATTTTTGGGTAAAAATTAAATTCCATTTAATTATATACTGTGTTTTATGACATCATAATGACCTAATAGTGATATTATTAATTACAATAATTTTTTTCGCCCAATAATTGTTTTAACATTAAATTAATGCGAATTAAGGTTTTTTGGATTTATTTTACAAAGCTTTAGTGGACCTTCCAAGACTTATAAAACATTTTAAATTTTTAAATGGAATTCTTTGAGAGTGTGACTCACCTCAGGATAAGAAAGCCTAAAATTTTAAAATGATAGGCCCTTGAAATGAAAAAATAATTTTTCCCACTTCCCTTTGGAAAAAACCAAGGGAAAAACCATTGGTTGGATTGTGGTTTTGATTAGTTTAATGTGTGGTATCCAAAATGTAAAAAATAAAGAATTTAATCTCTTTTCCTATATAAAACAATTGAAGATCCCACTTTCTCTTCACTCAAAGCCTTTGGATCTTGACCATCCTCTTCCCTAATCTTTCTATAATCTTCACAAGGATCCCTAATCTCCCAATAAACCTCTATCAATCCTCTCTCAAGCCTCTAGGATCACACTTCCATATAAGGGACTTCTTCCTTTCTCATTTTCATCCACGTTTCTTTATGTTTCTATACCATTGTATTTTCAATTCAAAATTATGGGGTATGATTTATCAACTAACAAATAATTCCCTACTTATGTTTTATAATTAGAGTCCCATTTCTCTCTCATTAATTCCTCCAATATACACTATTTACGATGCATAAATTTCGTAATGGATTTCTTCCTTTCTCATTTTTGTCCAAATTTAATTATGTTGTTATTCCCATTTATTTTCAATTAAAAATGTTGGGGGTATGATTTATCAACTCTCCCATACTACCCTTCTTATGTTTGAATTACTATTGACCCCTGTATCTCTCATTAATGCCTCCCATATACACCCGTTACCATGCCGAAATTCCATAAGGATGTTCTACCTCATCATTTACATACACGAAATTCTTTTGTATTGTAAATATAAAGTTCCATTATTTATTTTAAGAAATGTATCAATATGACCCCCTTACTATAAATATCATGTACATATGATGATACACCCCTATATCTCTCCTAAAAAATTTTATGAATTCTTTTTTCACACCGTTATACAACATAAATTGCATCATGATTTTCCAAGACAAAGTCATTGTTTCGTGAATCTCATGACCATTTCTATATCAAGGGAATCTACATTATGAATGTTTACTTATTTATTATGGATTTTCATTAATGAATTAAAATTTCCTTTACCTTGTAATAAAAGATGATCTTTAATGATTCCATGTTCTATGATCTATGGGGCACACTTATGAATGAAATGAAATGTTTAAGAAAGGTGCACCCTGATAGAACTCTAATGCATTGGGTAAAGATTAGTATCATGATACATCAAGTGAAATAATGTTTTACTAATTATATTTTAAGTGCAATGAGGTATTAATCATTCTATATGTGCAATGAGCCTTAGATCATGATTTTATCATGTTATGTGTTGTTTCCACATTTCCATGTTATGATAATCTTTCTATATCATGTATTTATGTTCATGTTTCACTTATTATGTATTGATATTACTATTGCCTAAAATATACTTTATTATTCCTTTTTTTACTTGTTTACTCCCTTACATGGATTTATAGCTCACCCTTTTCTTATGCATGTCCTCAAGTTATCCCATGCAATGCTGAGTATAAAGAAATGTGTGTGGTCATGTAAAAGATGTTTTAAATAATGATTCATATTTCAAGTTTTAAGTTTTTATTTAATGTTCATAAGACCAAGTGAAACTAGACCTATCAATCTTCTTTGTTTTATCACGAGATAGTTTAATGTAATAAATTATAATTAAGTACGAAATAAATAGCAGGGCTGTTATAGTTGGTATCAGAGGATAAGTTTAGTTATTTTTGAGATTTGGATTAGAAAACCCCAGTGAGAGCCTTACACTGTGTTTGATGAAATTTTAGTAAAAGAAAAGAAATGATTTGACAGTTTATAAAAGAAAATAAATGGAAATAAATGATTTTGATTTCTCTCCTGGTGTTTGGCTTAATAACTTAATTAAAGAAAAGAAATGATTTGGATTTCTCTCCATTATGTTTAGTGAAAAATTTTAAAAGGAAAGAAAATAAACTTCTTTGATGCAAATGACACAAATAAAATTTGTTAAAAAATAACACACACACAGAATTAAAGGGAATTATTTCCCAATATTAAAAAGCAACCATAGATTAGATCCCCATGGACACCACACCTACGGCCATGTTTGTCCAATATCAACAATTTATGGTAAATGACACAAATAACCTTTCAAAAAAATGTATTTTATTACCTTTTTATTGACAAATCAAAACACATTAATTTTGATTCTAATCATTTGATAACATTTATATCACCAAAATTAGGTAACCATTAACCTACATACATATATTAATACAAATTTTAAAATTTTAAAAATTAATTACAGAAAATAAAAATTATTTATATAATTTATTAATTAAAAATTATTAATTAAAGGAAATAAATATTATAAATTCGAAATTTTTAATTCAAAATAATTATTATTTCAAAATTATATTTAATTCAAAATAATATTTAATTCAAAATAATTATTAATTCAGAATAATTACTAATTTAAAACATTTTATTAATTAAAATTTATGAATTCAAAATATTTATTAATTAAAAATTATATATATAAACAATTAATTCAAGATAATAAAAATTATTTATAATCAAAATGGCGTCTCACGCATGCTATAAGGAAAATCCACAAACGGTCTGTGGACTGGACCCCGTGACCAATACCCCTAAACAATATTTTCATGGGTATCTAAAAATTTTGTTTTCCCCTACATGAAAATTAATAATATTGTTTGCTTCATGAAAATATTTTGTTTTCCCCAAAAAATATAGTTTGTTTTTATTTTTAATAATTATAATTATTTTCATTTATATAAATATTAAGGGGGGAGGGTAACAGTTTGAATGAATTTAAAATGAAAACATTACTTATATAGATATATAGGAATAATATTGTAAATCTAAAATACACCTCACTCTTATGCATCATTTCCATCGGAATCATCCCAATTTTTGGATGATTTGAAATAGAGGGTTGGAGAGAAACGTTTCTCTCCATTTCTACCCCTCATATTTCCTTCCACCCACATTTGTCTCAAAAAATGATCGAAATCAATTATCATCACTCCAAATCATTTATTTCATTCCATCTTCTCCCCTTCCAAACATGGGCTTAGGGATTTGACTAAGTGTAATAAAATTATCCCTAAATATTGGTGAGTAGTGAGTAAGTGGTTTATCAAGAAAATACATCCCTATCTAGATACAAGTAGGTAGAGGTATCTCTATCATAGATGTATCCTTCGGGAAAAACCCGAAAACACCATTTTGAGATTGACTCGAATGAAAACTAGCGCATGAAAATGGGCCTTTCTAAACTCTTGGTTACAACACTCCCATGAGATATGATTTAGTAAATTCATAAGCTTAGTATGAACCATTATGAATAGAATTAAAAACAATCCCCTTAGAATCTATGTTGGGAGGTAGATCATGGATAACATATATTAAATCCCAAAAATTCATAAGTTAAAGAAATAAAAGTTATTTATAATTCATCCATTTTTATCCTTGATTTACCCTTTTTGTGTTACCCATATTATAACGTCCCATACTTTACATACAATTTTAATACTTAAAAATTGAATCACACTTCTTACAACATATAACAAAACCATGAAAGTACCGTATAGGTATAATGTCTTTAGAAACTGGGAAACATAAACAACTGGTTCATAAAGCATCTACATTGTCTCCCTTTTATTTTATCATATCTAGAGTCCCTTTTGGAATATCCTACTTAATAACCTTCTTCCTGACCTGGGGGAAAGGAAACATAAAAAAGGGTGAGCTAAAATTCTCAGTAAGGGTAAACAAAAGAAAAATCAATTACACCATATTTATAAGAACATAAAAATTTGGAAATCTTACACTACAAAAGATATCATAATTTCATAACATGGGATAAATCATGGTAGTGAAATGTAATCACAATAATCATAACTTAAAACATGATGCATTGTGGCATACACACATAATCATAGAGATTCATTTCTTATTAGTCAATACTCATTTCAAAGACTATCTTAGTGGACAAAGTCCATTTTTGAACCGAGTGCATTCCTCGTTTCAGTCCTGTTTCACTAAACTTGTTTAACCTGCCATTCCAGCCATGTATATATCATGAGATATAAAATCTTTACCCAATGCATTGGAGGGAGATATAGGTCCCACCCATATCATAATGATA
Source organism: Viscum album (assembly GCA_963277665.1). Classification (NCBI taxonomy): domain Eukaryota; kingdom Viridiplantae; phylum Streptophyta; class Magnoliopsida; order Santalales; family Viscaceae; genus Viscum; species Viscum album. The sequence continues at coordinate 1,376,366,053 of OY728138.1, read as the reverse complement.
CCATTCATATGTGTGCCACAAAATCAAAAAAAAAATCATACATCATTGCATAACCCATGTAATAAAAATGGGATTATTAAGCATCGTGATATCATAAAACAATTCATATAAGATAAAGGAATTCATAAAAATAATTCCATCACCACATAATCAAATAAATGTAATAATAGGTATATAAAAAAACCCAATATTATCTTAGATGGAAAATAATTTTGATAAAATACTTGAACTCCATTCTTGAGGAAAATATCCTTTCTACCTCAAAACACTTTTCCTTTCTCAACATGTCATACAATTTTAAACTAAAATAAATTGATTAAAAATAAACTTGAAAATTTTTAAAGGAAGCTTCTTGGAATTAATGTTTTAAAAATCCATTCATGTCGTATAAGTTACAAAAACATTCTTCTCATACTTTTGTCTGAAAAGTCAAAAAGTACCTCGTACGAAATACGACAAAAGATTCCTTTCATATCTTTTACTAAAAACTCACCAAAGGGTAAAATTGGATTTAAAAAATTGTATAAGGATATAAATATTACATATTGAGGAAACATGGATGTGGATGATAAATATTCCCCCGTAAATTCTGAAGTATAAACAATCTCGGATAAAAATTGAGATTGCGAGATTTTCCCTTACCTTAGGTCCGATTTGCATCGTAAATATCTGAAAATCCAGTATATTGATTTAAATAATGTCATTGACTTATTCCATTATCATAATCATTTTTATGATATCATATATGGTCATATTCATAGCTTATTATTAGTAATATTTCATTGCTACTTGTTATTCGGGTGTTTATTACTTTTTGTTCTTATGCGTGTTTTGATGAATAAAATCTTATTCTTATTTTTAGGTTATAGATACCTCATTTCCAGAATGGTATTATTGTAATATATATCATATTTATTCACTCAATTAATTTATGTAATCATTATGCAATTGAAATCATGTAGAACGAGTCACATCACATCGTTGAGACGGTATTCCGTACGTACGCACGAGCGATGATATCATTCCCATGATCGTGGAATTGTATTGGAGTGTATGTATACTATTTTAGAATCAATATAACTTTACAGTAATCATATATATTCATTATTTACACCATTATACCCATCCAAGTAAGGTGGTGGTGGAAAATAGATTACACCACGGCGTGGAGACGGTATTCCGTACGTACGCACGCACGGTGATTTCATTTTCCGTAGGATGGATAGATGGTGAAATAGGGTTGTTTAAAACTTATAATAACATATATGTATATGAGTGATACTGATGTTATTAATTCATAATGAAACAACTAAAGAAGAAGAAGTGGAAGAAAAAATAAAGTTGAAAGAATCCGTAATGGACATTACCTCTTCTTTGAAGTGCTTCTTTGAGACCTACTTTTAGGGAACTAAAATTTGTCATTGAAGGAGACCAGGACCTCTAGGATGTTTCAAGGGAAGTGGAGAGGAGAAATTGTCAGGGGTTGGCAGAGCTTGAAGGCTCGATGTGGTGTTAGGAAGAGAGGGAGGAGGCACCCTTTTATAAGGGCGGAGAGGGGCTCCTTTGGGAAAACTAAAAATATTATTTTATTATAAAGCCATATTTGGTTTTAAATAGATATAAATTGATTTATTTCAAATCTAAGGTAAGGATGGGTTGAAATACTCTCATCCAATACGTTTTGGAAAAGTTTAGTTTACTATTTTAACCTTATCATTTAGATTTAACATTAAGTTTGATAATTTTACTTTTACCGTGTCTTGTTGTGTTCTTACACTATAAGGTTAATAAACTTACTATAACAAGACAAAAGAACACAAAGTTGTTTATTATTAATATATATAACCTTAGAAAATTCATTTGTAAGAACCTTATATTTTTAGGAATAAAATAACAATTAATAATATAATATTTTTTTTTAAAAACTATTTTATGTCAATTTTGAAACTATTTAGTAATTGATTTTTGTGAAAATTATAACAGAATGATTAATTCGAAAAAAGCTAATTAAATCAATACTAACATGTCATATTAACATTTAAAATTATTTGAATTCATAAAAAGTCTAAAATTTCATTTATTTGGGTATTTATAAAATCAATTATTTAAATATTTTATTAATAAAATAATTAATGCATCATTATTGTGTCATAAATAAATTAAATTATATAATGTTTAAAAATTACAAATAAAATATAATTATGTAGGAAATATTTTTATCTTTCTAATGAATTTTTACAGTAGAATTTATCTTATGTATAACTCTATATTAAAAATGATTTACTTATTAAACTTTGATTTTAACTATTTTAACCCTTCTTTAAATAAATTAATAATAAATGTCCTAATCTAATCCAAGTGGGCCTAAATGGTCATATTTTATTTCTAAAGTTGTTTTTGGTCTAATTACACTAATCCAATAGAATTACTACATGTTTTAGGGTAATAATAATATCATTGTTACTCTTAATTACCCTATTTACTTTTAACCATGGTAAATAAAAGTAAAAAGTTACTATTCACCAAAAATTATTTTCATCTCATTGAACCACATTTTACTTACTGACATCAACCGTGTCTCTCAGATTTTTTAAATTCCACTCACAGAAGCGGTAAAATTAAGTTTTATGTAAATTTTCAAATTCTCTTAGGAGGTGGGTAAAAGACGGTGAAAAGTTCAATAAAATTTTTATATATCTAAAATTATTATAAAATTACTCCAATGAATTACATTGAACTTATATAGGTATTATGTATCAATTTTAGCCTAAAATAAATTTAAATAAAATAAATAATTATTTAAATAAAAAGTTTGTTTTTAAATAGTAACCCAGTGTTTTCACTATTTAGCAAAAATTGAATGTTTCCAGAAAAATACCAAAATTTCACCCTAGGCTAATTTCGATATTCCAAATCCAAAAATGAAGTCCATTATGAAAAATAAAATTTACAAAATTTCAAAAAGTGGGTATTACTATTCATAACGGCTAGTTTTAATAATATTTTAATACAATATCGTTGTTTAGTGAAACTCGGTATTGCGTACGATGCAAGCTATCTAGGAATGTCGCGATTGCGTGTAAAGCAAGTCAAGATAGTGTTGTGTGTAGTGACAGATTCCGTTGATGATTTATATAACATAAAAGACAAAATATTTCTCATAAAAGTCTCGGTTGTTACATTCTACCCCCCTTAAAATGAATTTCTCCCTCAAAATTCATCACTTTGTAACAAACAGATGAGGATACCACTCCCTAATCATATCCTCAAGCTCCCATGTAGCTTCTTCTAATTGGTGGTTCCTCCATAAAACATTCGCCAAGAGAGTGGTCTTGTTCCGTATGACCTTTTCACTACGACCGAGAATCTCTATCGGCTGTTCTTCATAAGAAAGATCTTGTTCCAGCGGTACAACTTCTGAGCTGAGTACATGTGAAGGATCAGGTATGTAATTTCTCAGGAGAGATACATGGAACACATCATGAACTTGAGAGAGATTTGGTGGAAGCACCAATAGGTAAGATACCTTCCCAACACGATCCAGTATTTCGAAAGGACCGATATATCTAGGGCTCAACTTTCTGTTCTTTCCAAATCTCATGACCCTCTTCCAGGGAGTTATTCGTAAGAATACTTTATCACCCACTTCAAACTCTAAGTCTTTTCTTTGGTATTCGGCATAACTTTTTTGTCGACTCTGAGCTTCTCTTATGTGTTGTTTAATAGATCTGACCTTTTCTGCCATCTCATCATCAAGATCAGGTCCTAATAGCTTTCTTTCCCCAACTTCATCCCAGCAAGTTGGATTCCTGCATTTATTTCCATAGAGATATTCATAATGAGCCATCTGAATACTGGAGTGAAAGCTATTATTATAAGAAAATTCCACCAAAGGTAGCTATTGATCCTAACCACCTTTTAAATCCATAGAGCAAGCTCTCAACATATCTTCTAGAGTTTGAATTGTCCTCTCAGACTGACCATCTGTCTGAGGATGATAAGCAGTGCTGAAACTCAACTCTGTATCCAGATTATGCTGAAGACTTTTCCAGAACTTTGAGGTAAACCTCGGATCCTGATCAGATATAATAGAAAGTGGTACTGCATGCAATATTACCACTTCCATTACATATATCCTGGCAAGATGATCTAGAGAGAAATCTTCTCTAATAGCAATGAAGTGTGCAGAATTTGTAAGATGATCAACTATGACCCAGATAGCATTATTGCCTTTGGATGTTTTAGGAAGTCCTGTGACAAAGTCCATACTGATGTTTTCCCATTTCCATTCGGGTATGGGTAATGGTTGTAACATTCCTTAGACTTCTTTCTCTCAGCTTTAACTTGCTGACAAACCAAGCATCGAGAGACATATTCAGCAACATCTCTTTTCATGCCATCGCACCAGAAGTACTCTTTCAGGTCCCTATACATCGTCGTGCTTCCACGATGAATAGATAATGAAAAACTATGAGCCTCATCCAGTAGCTCCTTTAATTCAGGGATGGGAGGAACACAATCCCGATTCCTGAACTTTATTATCCCATCACAATCAAGGTTGAATTCAGGAACATTTCTCACCTTCTTTTGTAACTCTACATCTTCTTTTTGTGCCTCTTTAATCTTCACATGTATAGATGGTTGAACATTCATTTGAGAATGATAATATTTTTCCCCTTCCATTATAATTCCAAAATCCATCCTTTTTAAATCCATAAATATTGGATCTTTTGTGATCCTCATCATGGATAAACTGGAATGGTCTTGTCGACTAAATGCATCTACCACCTTGTTTGCTTTCCCAGGGTGGTAATGCATTGAGCAGTCGTAATCCTTAATCAGCTCCAACCATCTTCTTTGGTGCATATTCAGCTCCTTTTGTGTGAAAATATACTTTAAACATTGATGATCAGTATAAATATCACACCTTTCTCCATAAAGATAATGCCTCCAAATATTTAATGCAATATTACTAGAGCTAACTCCAAATCATGAGTCGGGTAATTTTTCTCATGGATTTTCAACTGTCGTGAGGCATAAGCTACCACCATATAATTTTGCATAAGAACACACCCTAATCCATTCTTGGATGCATCACTGTAGATCATAAACCTTTCTCCACTACAAGGCAGTGTGAGCATAGGTGCACTGGATAACCTTCTTTTCAACTCCTTGAAATTCTCTTCACATTCCTCCGTCCAAACAAACTTAACTCATTTCCAGGTCAACCTGGTCAGTGGATTAGATAATCATAAAAAATCATTCACAAAACATCGATAATAGCCAGCCAAACCAAGAAAACTTCGGATCTCAGTTACTGTTGTTGGTCTCGACCATCTTTCGATAACCTCTATTTTTTCTGGATCCACAGATATCTCCTATTTTGAGATTATGTGACCCAAAAATGAAACTTTTTGAAGCCAAAATTGACACTTGGTAAATTTGGAATAAAGATTATCCTTTCTCAGGGTCTTCAATATAATTCTCAAGTGATATTCATGTTATTCTTTACTCTTTGAATATACAAGAATATCATCTATAAAGACTACCACTAACTGATCAAGATAGTCTCTAAAGACTCTATTCATAAGATCAATGAAGATAGCAGGGGAATTATTAAGACCAAATGGCATCACTATAAATTCATAGTGTCCATACCTTGTACGAAAATCTGTCTTTGGTATATCATCCCTTTTGACCCTTAATTGATGATAACCTGAACGAAGATCAATCTTGGAAAAGTATTGAGCGCCACGTAGTTGGTCAAATAAGTCATCAATGCGCGGGAGAGGATATTTGTTCATGATATTGATCTTGTTATGTTCTCGATAATCAATGCAGAGTCTCATTGATCCATCTTTCTTCTTAATAAATAGAATAGGTGCTCCCTAAGGTGACACACTAGGGCGTATGAACCCCTTATCAATATTCTCTTGGAGTTTCTTCTTCAATTCCTACAACTCAATTGGGTCCATTCTATAAGGTGTCTTTGAAATAGGTAAAGCACCCGGTACGAGTTCTATTGAAAACTCAACTTCACAATTTGGTGGAAGACCCGACAATTCCTCCGGAAAGACATCATCAAACTCCCGTACAATGGGAATATTCTTAATCATGAGTTTCTCACCAACCATTTGAGATAAATAACCTTCATTTAGTAGAATCAAGACCCATAAGATGGATGAAATTTCCAATGGAAGGTTATGTTCATCCTTGCATCGATAGAAGATCAAAGATTGATCTGGAATATGAAATGTGACTTCCCTTATTTGGAAATTAATATGATCTCTATATAGAGAAGTAAATCCATGCCAAGAATCAAATCAAATTCCACTATAGGAAGGATCACAAGATTTTCAGGAAGCAATTCCCCACAAACATCAATCGGAAAAGAATTATAAACTTTTGATGCAACTGTTGTGCCATTAGGGGTTGTCACAACTAACTCAACATCTAATTGTCGAGGTAATACAATGATACCCTTAGAAAATTCTTCGGAAATAAAGGAGTGGGTGGATCCAGAATCAAATAAAACATTTTCTACTTTAGAGTGGATGGTAAGTGCACATTTCACCACTTCATTATCGTACTCCACATTGCTGATAGAAATTGCATGTGACATTCCTTTGTCTTTATCCTTAAGAGTTTATTGACGTCGACCATCATCATCAACCCTTTGATTTGTGCATTGATTGGCATAATGCCCCATCTCCTTGCACTTGTTACATTGAAGTGTAGGAGGTGCACTCTGTGTAGCCTTTTCTTTGTTCGCATAACTAGACATCTTCTTCCCATCATTACGGAATTCAAATGCCCGATGACATTCCTTTCCATATTGGAAACATTTACATGTCCTATTAAGACAACTCCCTCCATGTTTCTTTCCACACTTTGAGCATAAGGGAAAACTCATCTTCTTTTTAGTGTGATCTTTAGATTTTCCTTTGAATTCTATTTTACTCTTCTTATCAAACACATATGACTGATGGGTTACTCCAATATCCATCTCAACTTTGAGATCACATCAAACGATTTCCTCGTAGCTATTGAAGTCCCTTATGGCTAACGCCCTTCGAAGACATGGTTTTAAGCCACTAAAGAATCGATCGATCTTACTCTCAGGTTAGATAAAAATACCAGAAGCATACCTTGCAAGTCTTGTAAAATTTGCTTCATAGGTACAAACAGATTCATCATCCTTTTGCTTTAGTTCAAGAAACTCCTTCTCCATCTTTGTTCAAAGAATACGAGGGAAGTACTTATTGAAAAATAAGTTCTTGAACTCGTCCCATTCCATGGACTCAATTTCATCTCTTTGCCTCGTATTCTTGATAAGATTCCACCATTGATCAGCATCACCTTTCAAACGATACACTAATAAAATGACTTTATCATGTTCAAAATATTGAAGAACTGAAAATATCTTTTCAGTAGTACTGATCCATTTTTTAGAAACTAATGGATCAGTAGACCCGCTGAATGAAGGTGGACGCTGCCTCATGAAGGATTCAACATAATTTTGCTCCTTCCTTTGCTTGTTTTCATGTCTCTCATGATTCATAGCTTGAGAAATTTGTGTGAGCATGGCTAAATATTTTGCATTCCAGCTCCTAAAACGTTTGGTTGCTCAGGGGGACAACCATTTCATTGCCCGTCACATTCCGCATTAACACGGTTCCTTTGGGATCCAGCCATTGACTAAAACCAAGAAGAATAGTGTGAGAAACACTAATTATAATAGGAAAACCACATAATCAAGAATAAAATCTCACACTTAAGGTCTTATCATAGGTTTTTCATGGCCATTTTTAAAATTCTAAGATCGTGTTCTATGCTTATAATTATCCTTAGGATTATTACTAAGGATTTCACATCCTAGTTTCCAAAGGTTGACTATACCTTTCCTCTGATACCAACTATAATGACCCATACTTTACATACATTGTTAATACTTCAAAATTGAAGCACACTTATTACAACATATACCAAAACCATGAAAGGACCATATAGGTATAGTGTCTTTAGAAACTGGGAAACATAAACATCTGGTTCATAAAGCATCTACATTGTCACCCATTTATTTCATCATATCTTGAGTCCCTTTTGGAATATCCTACTTAAAAAACTTCTTCCTGACCTGGGGGAAAGAAAACATACAAAAGGGTGAGCTCAAATGCTCAGTAAGGGTAAACGAAAGAAAAATCAATCACATCATATTCATAAGAACATAACAATTTGTAAATCTTACCCTGTAAAAGAGATCATAATTTCATAACATGGGATAAATCATGGTAGTGAAATGTAATCAAAATAATAATAACTTAAAATAGGAAGCTTTGTGGCATACATGCATAATCATAAGGAATCATTTCTTATTAGTCAAGACTCATTGCTAAGACTATCTTAGTGGAAAAAGTCCATTTTTGTACCAAGTTCATTCCTCGTTTCAGTCCTGTTTCACTGAACCGGTTTAACCAGCCGTTCCAGCCATGTTTATCTCATGAGATATAAAATTATTAACCAATGCATTGGAGGGAGATATAGGTCCCACCCATCTTATTATTATACCATTCTTATGTGTTCCACAAAATAAAAAAAATCATACATCATTGCATAACCCATGTAATAAAAATGGAATTATTAAACAACATGATATCATAAAAAAATTCATATAAGATAAAGGAATTCATAAAAATAATTCCATCACAACATAATAAAATCAATGTAATAATAGGGATAGAAACAGAACCCTATATTATCTTAGATGGAAAATAATTTTGATAAAACACTTGAACTCCATTCTTGAGGAAAATATCCTTTCTACCTCAAAAACACTTTTCCTTTCTCAACATGTCATACAATTTTAAACTAAAAGGAGTTGATTGAAAATAAACTTGAAAACTTGTAAAGGATGCTTCTTGGAAATAATGTTTTAAAAATCCATTCATTCCGTATAAGTTTAAAAAAACATTCTTCTCATACTTTTGTCGGAAAAGTCAAAAAGTACCTTATACGAAATACGACAAAAGATTCCTTTCACATCTTTTACTAAAAACTCACCGAAGGGGAAAATTGGATTTAAACAATTGTATAAGGATATAAATATTATATATTGACGAAACATGGATGTGGATGATAAATATTCCCCAGTAAATTCTGATGTATAAACAATCTCTGATAAAAATTGAGATTGCGAGATTTTCCCTTACCTTAGGTCCAATTTGCTTCGTATGTGTCCAAACCTCCTGTATAATTATTTAAATAATGTTATTGACTTATTCCAGAATCATACTCACTGTTATGATATCATATATGGTCATATTATTAGCTTATTATTAGTAATATTTCATTGCTAATTGTTATTCTGGTGTTTATTACTTTTTGTTCTTATGCGTGTTTTGTCGAATAAATTCTTATTCTTCTTTTTAGGTTATAGATACCTCATTTAAAGAATGGTATTAGTGTAATATATATCATATTTATTAACTCAATTCATTTATGTAATCATTATGCACTGAAAATCATGTAGAACGAGTCGCATCACATCGTGGAGACGGTATTCCGTATGTACGTACGAGCGATGATATCGTTCCCATGATTGTGGAATTGTATTGGAGTGTATGTATACTATTTCAGAATCAATATCACTTTAAAATAATAATATATATTCATTCTTTACACCATTATACCCATCCAAGTAAGGTGGTGGTGGAAAATAGATTACACCACGACGTGGAGACGGTATTCCGTACATACGCACGCACGGTGATTTCGTTTTCCATAGGATGGATAGATGGTGAAATAGGGCTGTTTCATAATTATAATAACATATCCATATATGAGTGATAATGATGTTATTAATTAATAATGAAACAACTAAATAAAAAGAAGTGGAAGAAAAAATAAAGTTGAAATAATTGGTAACAGACATTACTTATTCTTTGAAGCGCTTCTTTGAGACCTCCTTTTAGGGCACTAAAATTGGCCTTTGAAGAATACCAGGACCTCTAGGATGTTTCTAGGGATGTGTAGTGGAGAAATTTTCAGTGGTTGGCCGATCCTGAAGGCTCAATTTGGACATGTTTAGTTTACTATTTTAACCTTATCATTTAGATTTAACTTTAAGTTAGATAATTTTACTTTTACCATGTCTTTTTGTGTTCTTACAGTATAAGGTTAATAAACATACAATAACAACTCAAACGAACCCCAAGTTGTTTATTATTAATATATATAACCTTATCTAAGTCATTTTACCAAACCTTAGATTTTTAGGAATAAAATAACAATTAATAATATAATATTTGTTTTAAAAACTATTTTATGTCAATTTGACACTATTCAGTAATTGATTTTTGTAAAAATCATAACAGAATTATTAATTCAAAAAAAGTTAATTAAATAAATAATAACATGTCATATTAACATTGAAAATTATTTTCATTCATAAAAAGTCTCAAATTACATTTATTTGGGTATTTATAACATCAATTTTGTCAATATTTCATTCATAAAATAATTACTGCATCATCATTGTGTCATAAATAAATTAAATTATTTAATGTCTAAGAATTACAAATAAAATATCATTATATAGGAAATCTTTTTTATTTCTAAGGAATATTTATAGTCTAATTTTTCTTATGTATAACCCTATAATAAAAATGATTTACTTATTAAACTTTGATTTTAACTATTTTAACCCTTCTTTAAATAAATTAATAATAAATGTCCTAATCAAATACAAGTGGGCCTAAATGGTAATAATTTATTAGTAAGGTTGTTTTTGGTTGAATTACACTTATCCAATAGAATTAGGACTTGTTTTAGGGTAATAATAATATCATTTTTACTTATAATTACCCTATTTACTTTTAACCGTGGTAATAAAAGTAAAAAGTTACTATTCAACAAATATTATTTTCATCTCATTGAACCACATTTTACTTACTAACATCAACCGTCTCTCTCGGATTTTTTAAATTCCACTCTCAAAAGTAGTAAAATTATGTTTTATGTAAATTTTAAAATTCTCCTAGGAGCTGGGTAAAAGACGGTGAAAAGTTCAATAAAATTTTTATATATCTAAAATTTGTACAAAATTACTCCATTGAATTACATTGAACTTATATAGGTATTATGTATCAATTTTGACATAAAATAAATTTAAATAAATTAAATAATTATTTAAATAAAAGTTCTGTTTTTAAATAGTAACCCAGTGTTTTCACTATTCATTAAAAATTGAAACTTTCCAGAAAAATACCAAAATTTCACCCTAGGCTAATTTAGATATTCCCAATCCAAAAATGAAGTTCATTTTGAAAAATAAAATTTACAAAATTTCAAAAAGTGGGTATTACTATTCATAACGGCTAGTTTTAATAATATTTTAATAGCATATCGTTGTTTAGTGATACTCGGTATTGCGTACAACACAAGCTATCAAGGAAGGTTGCGATTACGTGTAAAGCATGCCGAGCTAGTGTTGTGTGTAGTGAAAGATCACTTTGATGATTTATATAACATAAAAAACAAAATATTTCTCAGAAAATTCTTGGGTGTTAGACATAACAATCCTTTTATTCCATCCAGTGGCTGGTAATAGGAGTACTCGAGCTAATAACTGATGTGAAGATCAATGTTATGATTATTCTAATGAGATACCCAATCTGATGGGAGCAAGAATCACAAAAATTGTTACTATACTCTCTTAGTTAACTCAATATTTGAATAGTAACATGGGTCAAGAGGAATGTTCAACCCCCCTAATAAAGAATATGTCACAATCAAAATAATCATGCGACAAAGGCATCCTACTATTAATGGATCATCTGATCCCTTAAATTATGAACAATGGATCAACTCCATTGAAGATATCTTCTCTATCCTTTAATGTTCCAAACTTGAGAAGGATTTTATGGATGATTATCATATGGAGGGTGAAGTTGATCAATGGTGGATATTGATCAAAAAATATGAATCCTGGGGAGGATTTTGAGGTGTTGGAATGGAAGGATTTCCCAAAAATATTTTTCTGATAAATATTTTCCTTGCACCCTCCGACTTAATATAGAAGGGACTTCCTTTCCCTCAAACAAAAAAGGTGACGAATCAATTACAGTTTACATGTAAATCTTTACAATGATTGCATGATACACCTCTATCTTTATTGTTACCACCAAATGCAAGGTTGACCACTTCTTTGGTGGGATAAAACATGGCCTATGGAAATCCGTAGCGATCTACAAATTCGATAGCTATGAGGGAATTGACCAATTTTTCCTCAAGGTTGAAATGGAGATTGGAGAATTTCAGGGGAATCATGAGTATAATATGAATTAGGTGGAAGTCAATTATAGAGGTCTACTGGATAAATACAGTGGTGCTATGAAAATACATCACCCACTTGCCAACGATATAGAAAGATGCACCCCAAGAATTTTCCTGAAGGGGATGAGGAAATTATTTTGGTGTGAAAGAGAAGTGAACCTATCCATTAACTGCCAATAGGAATAACCAGTGGAAATGAATGAGGAGAGGAATGCACCATTTTATGCTCAATGTGTTGTTCATTTCTTCAACTCCAAAGAACCATGCCACCTTTAAAATCAGGGCACTAAGCCAAGGATTATCAAAGGTAACCAACATCCTCCAAGGTAGAAAGGGAGATCTTTTCCATCAATACTGAGAAAGTGAACCCCGACAAAGATGTGGTGACATGTAATCTAGTTATTCATTCAAGAATAGCGAACATAATATTTTTTTCTGGTTCTACGCATTCTTTCATATCCTGAAATTTTAGTAGAACAATCCTAACCCTAACATAAATAATGGAAGTAAAGATGTCTGTGAGTACAAAAAATTGGGCAATCATTGCATCCCATTAATACAACTCCTCCTCTTTCATAATTTATTGATTGAACTTCCTGAAAAAAATAATCATACTCCCTCTAATATAATTTGATGAAATTCTCAGCATGTATTGGGTTTACTTATATAGATCCAACATTAATTTTTGTGAGAGGGAAATCACTCTCCATGTGGAGAATCAAACACCCGATTCTATATAAGTTCAAGGAGGAAGATGAATATTATTTAGCACCATCATCTCAAGTATGGATATTAATTCCCTATGAGCACACATATCTATCTCTAATGATTGAGTCTAAGTAAAAAACCATCCATGAATACATGCATATTGTGAGAGAATACAATGATGTGTTTCCCATGGAATTTCCCAGTCTTCCTCCTAGAAGAGATGTTGAATTCTCAATTGACATTATACCAGGGAAATTTCCAATATCCAAGAATCCATATATAATATATGTTGTGGATATTCAGGATCTGTAGAAACAATTACAAGAGAATTTAGATAAAGGGTTTATATTCCCAATTGATTTACCATGGGGTTCACCAGTCCTCTTCATCAAGAAGAAGGATGGGTCAATGAGAATTTCAATTGATTATGATGATCCAAAAAAATCATGATAAAGAAAAATTATCCTATTCCATGAATTGAGTACTTGTTCAACCATCTACATGGAGCACAATACTTCTCTAAGTTTGATTTCTGATCGGGATATTACCATGTAAATGTGAAGTAGGATATCTCCAAGATATATTTTTGTATAAGGAATGGGCACTATGAATTCATAGTAATGCCTTTCAGACTCACTAATACTCCAGAAATCATCACGGACCTGATGAATTGAGTCTTTAGATATTACCTAGATAAATTTCTTATAGTCTTTATAGAGTATATTCTAATATACTCCAAAAACAAGGAGGATCATGAGGAGAATCTAATAACTGTACTAGAGACCTTGTGAAAGGAGAATCTCTAATAAAAGAACAGCATGTGTGAGTTATGGTTGAATGAGGTTTCATTCATGGGACATATCATCACAATCAATGGGATATATGTCGATCCCAACAAGACAGCTAAAATTGAGGGATGGTCAATGACGAAATCAGTAACAGATATCCATAGCTTCCTTGGGTTAGCTGGGTATTATTTAAGATTTCTGAAAAATTTCTCACAATTGTCCAACCCTCTTAAAAACTAACTCCGAAGGGAGTAATGTTTTCAGGGAGTGATGAATGCGATTAGAGATGCAGGGAGATGAAATGAAGGAATATCAGTATGCATGTGCTCTCACGACTCACAAGTGGATAATTTTTTGTAGTATTTTGTGATGCTTCAAAGAAGGCAATGAGTTGTTTGTTGATGCCAAATGTCAAAGTAATTGCATTTTTTTCAAGTCAATTAAAAATTCATTTGAAAAACTATCCACCACATGATCAGGAGTTGGATACAACAATTATCACTTTGAAGAATTGGTGACATTACCTCTTTAGGGGGAAGTGTGAAATATACATGGATCACAAAATCCTCACGTATAAATTCACATAGAAGGAGTTTAACATGCGCCAATGAAGTTCAATAGAGCCGATCAAAGGCTATTCCTTCTCAATCCATTACCACCCTGGGGAAGCGAACAAGGTGGGAGATGCTCTAAAAAGAATGGATCCATAGATTCTATCATTGATTATAATTGAAAAGGATCCAACAATCGTGGATTTGATGAAGATGTAAATTGGAATCATATATAAGGGAACATCATAAAACCATTCAAAAATAATTTATCAACCATCTCTTTTGGATTGGTTAAAGGATGATCAAAAGGATGATGTGGGAATTCTGAAGAAGATGGAAACTATCACAAAAGGGTAATCCTCATATTTCAATGTCAACGAATAATGAATTGTGATATTTGGGTCAAGGCAATGTGTTCCCTCAAATACAGAGTTAAAGAATGATCTTTTGGATGGTTCACATAGTTCGAATTTCTCCATTCACCCAGGAAACCAAAAATATGTATTGAGATATTTGAGAGAATAATTGGTTGAATAACTTGAAGAAGGAGAACATTGAGTATACATAAAATTGACTGGTATGTCAGCAAGTGAAGGATGAGAAATATATGTCTAAAGGGATGATGAAACCATTACCCATACTAGCATGGAAATGGGAGAAAATCACCCTGGACTTTGTCACAGGACTTCTGAAGACTTCAAAATGAAACAATGATATCTCAGTTGTTGTGGATCATCTTATAAAGACTTCACACATCATTAAATTTGAGAGGATTTCTCAATGGATCAACCAACACAAATATATATTAGAGACGTGGTAAGGCTTCATGGATTACCACTATCGATTGTATCCGATAGAGATCAAATATTCACCTCTATGTTTTGGAAGATTCTTCAACATGCTCTGAATACTAAGCTGAACTTCAATATGGATTATCATCCTCAAAATAATGACCAATCCGAGTAGACTATACAAACACCTAAGGAAATGGTGAGAGCATGCTATATGGACTACAAAGGAGTATGAGATCAAAATCATCATCTGGTTGAGTTCTCTTATAATAACAGTTTCCAATCAAGCATCCAAATTACTTTTTTTGAATCCCATTATGTGAAAAGGTGAAGAACACTAGCATGTTGGGATGATGTTGGGGAGAGGAAACTACTAGGTTCATAAATGGTCAATGAAATGGTAGAGAAGGTCAAGACCATCCAAAAACACATTAAAGATGCTCAATGTCATAAAAAGTGCTATGTTGATAATCATCGAAGAGACCTAGAGTTCGATACTTGACACATGGTATTGCTCCGTATATCACCATGGAAGAGAGTTATGATATTTGGGAAGAAGTGAATTCTTAGTACATGGTACATCGACAGTTTTATGATCCTTTATTGCATTGGAGAAGTGGACTATTGGTTGTCCCTCCCACCAAATGTATCTCATGTACATGTTGTATTCCATGTATTAATCTTGAAGAAGTAAATACCTGACCATCGCATTTACTCAATCCATAGGAGGTACCATTAAAGAATGACCACTCCTATGAAGAGAAGTTGGTGAATATATTATATTTGGGGGGAAGTAATATGAAATAAGACAATGACCCTCGTGAATGTGGTGCGGAGAAACCACACATTTGAAGAAGCAACGTGGGAATCAGAGGATGTGATAAAGCAGAGTTACCTGAATCTGTTTTAGTGTTGGAAAAGGAAAATTTAGGGTCAAAATTTCTTAAGGGGGGAAGATTGTAATGGCCCAAACATTCATTGATGAAAATCCCTCTTTATCTAATTAATTTTTTTATTATGGATGATGGTTATGTAAAACATATGCACTTCCTCAGATTTATATTTTTGTATTTTAATATACTTTTACATATTGTGACTATTGCTAATATATCTGCTGAATATTGATAACATGATTTGTATAAATATAGGGATTTAACAAATCCAATTTACTGAGAATTGGAAGTGATGGCCTCATAGAGAAGAATTTCTGCATATGAAGCCCATTTTTCGAAGCTCGGAAAGGAGGTGGTATCATTTAGCTTCATTATTGACCAAGCCCAACCTGCGCTTCAACATGTTAAGCTCGAACAAAACCACATATGGGAGAAGTGAATGTTGATAGAAAATACCACCTGAGTGATGTTATCTGATCCACCCCAAGAGTACATTACAATCACACGCCTTACCCTTTGGTCTTATGAGAGTGTTATAAGGGGTTATGTAACAAGACCTTATCACTATTATTATGTATATTATTTCTGTATAGGGAATATAAATTCGTTTTATTATTGTTACATTGTAAATAGTTTTTAAAGAAAAAATGGCATTTTTAGTTAATATTCAATTAAGATGTATCTTATGATGAGTTAAGGTATTTTTGAATTAAATAATATTTTCATAAAATATTATTAATAAATTAATTTTATTTAAATAATAATGACCTTATATTTTTTAGTAATACATTCGTAATTTTTATTATGTTTTGAAAGCCATTTTTTGTCAAAAGCCATGATATTTCGATAAATACCAGTTTTTATTTTAAAAGAAAAATTTCACAAATTTATAAAATTATTTAGATAAAATGAATATTATATTTGGAATCAGGACATTGAAATTTTCTCAGACAATAGAATTTTTGGGTAATAATTAAATGTCGTTTAATTATATAAAGTGTTTTATAAAATCATAATGGCCTAATAGAGATGTAATAAATTATTATACATGTAATTTCCATCCAATATATGTTTTTCCCTTAAAAATGTCATTTTAGGTTTGTTTAATTTATTTTATAAATCATTAGTGGACCATCCAAGACTTATAAAACATTTTAAGTTTTTAAATTAATTTATTTAGAGTGTGACATACCTCCACATAAGCAAGCCAAAAAAATCAAGAAGTTCGGCCATTGTCCCTATAAAGTATTTTTTCTCAACCCCCTTTGGCAAAACCGTGGGAACACAATCATGGGTTGGTTTATGGTTTTGATTAGTTTAATGTGGGGTGTCCAAAATCTAAATAACAAAGAATTACCTCTTTTTTCCCATATAAACCCACCCAAGCTCCTACTTCCTCTTCACTGAAGTATTTGGAGCTCAAACATCCTCTACCATACTCTCTCTAGAATTCACTAAAGGAGACCCAATCTAACAAGAAGCCACTATCAATCCTCTTCAAAGCCTTTGGGATCACACTTCCATGTAAGGGACTTCCATGTTTATTTATGTTGATATACCCTTGTATTTTCAATTAAAAATGCTGGGGTATGATTTATCACCTCCATAATACTTCCCTACTTATGTTTTAATTGAAAGATACCCCTTTATCTCTCATTAATCCCTCCGATGTACACATGTTACCACGCTAAAATTCTGCAAGGGATTTCTTCCTTTCTTAGTTTTCTCAGAATTTCATTATGTTGTTATTCCCCTTTATTTTCAATAAAAATGTTGGTGTTTGATTTTTCACCTCCACCATACTTCACTATTTATGTTTTAATGATGAGATACCCCTTTCTATCTCATTAATCACTTTCATGTACACCTATTACGATGCTGAAATTCCATAAGGGATTTATCTCTCCTCATTTACATTCATGCAATTCTTGTGTATTATAAATCTAGAATTCCACTACTTATGTTGGGAAATTTATCTATATGATACACTTACTATCCATTTAATTTACATATGATGAAGAAACCCTTTATTTGTCATTAACCATTTTTATTAATTCTTATGTCACACCGTTATGCTGCAGAAATTGCACCACAATTTTCTAAGCCATAGTCAATGTTTCCTAAATACCATTCCAATTTCTCTATCAAGGGAATTAACCTTTATGAACATTTACTTATTTAATAAGTAGTTTCATGTTTGAATTCCACATTACTTTATTGTGGAATAAATTATGATCATTAATGATTCCATTTTTATGATCCATGTGGCACACAAATGCATGAAATGAAATTTTTAATAAGGGTGTGCCCTAATAGCACTCCACTGCATTAGGTAAAGATTAGTATCATGATACGTCAAGTGCAGTGAGGGTTTACTCAGGATAATTCAAGTGAAATGATGGTTTTATCATGATCCATGTGTAATGGGCCTTGGATCATGCTAATATCATATTAAGTGTTGTTTCCACATTTCCATGTTTCGATAATCATGCTATATCATTCCTCTATGTTCATGTTTCTCTATGCTCTATTGATATGCCTATTGCCTATAACATACTTCATTATTCATGTTATGCCTTGTTTACTCCCTTATGAGGCTCTATAGCTCACCATTTTCTTATTCATGTCCCCATTTTATCACATTCAATGTTAAGTACAAAAGAATTCTTGTGGTCATGCAAAAGATGTTTTCAATAATGATGTGTATTACATGTTTTAATTTGGTCTGTAATGTTCCTAGGCCCCAAAAAACACTATACCTCTCGATATTTTATGTTGTATCACATGATGGTTTTATGTAATAAATTATGTTTATGTTTAGAATAATGAGTGTGGTTGTTATAACACATGTCCTAACCTTCAACGCTAGTAAAACACAACTGACCAACCACCAGTGTTTAAATATGTATAAGACCTAGTTGGGTGGCCAAAATTACAACCTCATTTCTTTTCATGATAGACATGTTTCCTCCACTTGTCAAACATAAAAACCCACTCTAGCCCACTATTATAACTACCCTTGAGAAACAATATTTACCTACATGATGAATCTTCAACATTAATTCTTGATCAAACACATCAATATATGTATTCAATTAGAACAATAAGACCTGTGATCATATGTTCGATTAATATTTCATTTCAAAACATTGTTCTTCCTATAAAATAATTAAAACTACCTCAGGTGTAAAACTAACTAATTAGACACATAGTTTGGAATACTACAACACAGTATGATCCCCCTAATGGAGGTCCAAAAACATTAGGTCTAGGCGAGGGGCAAGTTATCTTGGAAATATTTCTCTTCAAATATGACCTTGATGTCCTTATGACCCATATACTGAATCTTCCCATCCTGGACAACAGGTTCCCACCGTTTTTGACTAGGCCCATCTAACATGAATGCAGATCAATTTACTTTAATAGACTCAAGAGTCCCATGGAACTCAAAAATCATTTCAAAATTTTAAATCCACTCCTCATCTTCCATTGGGTCCATGATACCCCATATGGAAAGAGATTTTTTCTCCAGGATATCATATTCTTTTTCCTTTACCAGACCTCATTTATCATCCTTAACATGAATAAAAAATCCCACTCCTTGACCGAAATATTGACAGGTCCAAACCACTACCTCCACCAATCATTTATCATCTATTATGATATAATTCTCTCCATCTTCTTCCCACGGTTTCACAAGATGTTTCTAAGGAGGAATGATTCTACACAAATTAAAAATACTATGAAACCATCAATACATGACCAAGAAATTTTCAGAAATAATAAATTTCAAACATTTTAATAAATAAATATAAAACTGAAACAATCACACTAACTCATTTAACATATCGACCCCATCTCAGTGCCCTTAAATATTCTGTATCCAGTACACCCCACCTGGAGGGGGAGTCAATGCTAATCCCAAACAACACATGGTGACCCAAGGACTATGCAGAGGTGTGATGTCTAGAAATCTCACTCATAACCAGAACCTCATGCACGTACAGTCCTATCTCTATTCTACTAAGAAATTCCCAAAAAAAATATGGATCGGAAAAAACCTACTCTAGTACCATTTTTTCATTAACTGGTTCAGACATATAGTCAACCCATAACTCGACTTGTCCTATTATATGGGTTGAAGGGAATTACTAGTTTTTATGGAATGGAAACTAGTTCATGGGAATAAAGTACACCGTTGGAAATATTTTATCCCATGAAATCCAACTATAAAAAAGACACAATAATCATACTTCATAGCATAACCAATAGTAAAATTACAAGTGATAAATGATTAAACTACACCATGAGTTAATCATTTACATTTCCAACTAAACAACAAAATATCAAAAAAGGGGTAAAAGAGAAAATAGAAGAACCAACCCTCTATGAAACATGTTGCTCAATTACCTCATTCCATCTCCACCAACATATATCAAAAGAGGATCCACTAAGACCCCAATCCACCATCAACACCATGAATGGAGTTAATTTTACTTGGGTCAAACATAACAAAGTCTATATACACTTCAGTATTTATGTTAGGTTTGATTCATAATGACCTGTATGATACCAAAAAAGTATCCCATTAATGAAATTAAGAGGAAAATTTGCAAGCTATTTTTAAAAAATGGAATGATTAAATTTTGAAATAAACATGATTTGAAATAAAAGAGGATATTAATGATACACTGGCAGAATAGTAATCATAGCATGAGAAAAAATGGAAATCCTTGTGGTACAATGGATAATGGTTTCCTAGGATCATCATACTCTCTGTGATCACATCTCATAGATATGAAGGTAAATCGTGGTCTAAAAATCCCCATCACATAAATGTTTAGTTAGTGTTGTTATGTAATCCTATTAGAGAGACTGAGCCTTGTCTCTATCAACTCGCACAATGTACTAGGCCTATTATTCCCACATATATTCCCAAGATTCTCTTACTCTCAGTTCTAAGTCATATACCAAGTGAATCCATTCATTATACAATCAAAATCTCAATAATTCATACCAAATTTTAAAAACAACCAATTATATACGCGAAACCATCATCAAACATTTTACACACAACAAAACCCCTGTAAAAAATCTTTCACACCACCCATAGAATTTATAAAAACATTTGGGAACTAATAAAAGTATTATAATATCTTCAAATAATTTTAAGAAATTGAACCACCTAACACATTCTTGAAATCTGTAAAAATCATGGTGGAAACCATAGAAACACATAGTGTAAACCCTATAATGTAAAGATCATACCAAAACCATCAATTTAAATCGCAATGAAATTATATTGATATCATATTAGGTTATCCTATCTGCTAGTGATATGATAAGACAAGTGCGAAGGAAGAAGAGCATATAATAAGGGAATGGAGAAGAAAAGAAGGGACTTTATTGATGGGTCATGAATATCCAATTTCAAATAAACCATGAAATTATTCCCAAGTGTGAGGTAAAGGAGGAGGAGTTATGCTTGGGGATAGGGAGGCCGAGTAGGGTGAGATAGGGGTTTTTTGGAGTTTAAATTGTGAAAGGGAAGAAAAATGGATTTCATGATATTTATTGATTAGGAAGTCCACACGGTTTGGAAGCATAGTCCTTTAGACCATAACCCAACCAGGAAATACCTATATCCTAGAGGATATCTAGACACATCATTTTCCTAGAGGGGTACATTCCCATGAAAAAAGTCATGTCATTTGGAAAATTCCACTGTCATGGTTTCACAGTCATCCATAGAGGTCCCATGACCGTGCACTAGGTCATACATAATGGATAGTTACACTTTAAAAGGAGAACAATCATCTATATTCCATCATTGAGGTCCCCTTAACAATGTTCTAACCATGATTTTCCTTAAGTTAGGTCTAAAAATTTCCATTTGACACCAAAAATCTCATGAAATCCATGAAATTAAGATAGAAGCAAAAAATAAAGAGAAAATACGTCAAAATAAAACCACAGATGTGAAAATAACCATTTGGTATAAAAATCACTCAAATTTAGGTATCATAAATCGTATAATGGAATTATTCTTTCCTAAAGGTTTCATTGTTATCCTTATACTGAATAATGATCATAAGTTGGTTTGAATTATGAAATGTTATTTCATAATTTTGTTGATTACTATGAATTACATACGGTGATAACCAATATATTTTGAAAATAACATTGATTATATCCTGAATATAAAAAATAATACTTTTGTGAATAATATTTTATAAACCTAAAATTATAAAAAAAATCATAAAATATCAAATCAGTAGGGTATTTATGTGATTCTCTTAGAAAGTATCTTAGCACAACTAGGGTAACTAAAATTAGATTCCAATATGATATCCAAAAATTTGGAGTGGAGGGTGAGTGTACCTTTTACACTTATATTTTATGGTCTACTTTAACATGTTGGGATAGTATAAGATTTCCATTATATCATTAGTTTAAGAGCATGATGATGTTTGTTATCCTCTTTATATGTGGATTTAAGGCATCATTTTTCAAAATTACCAAACTCTAGAGGTTTATGTAAATATAAATTATTAACCATTTGTATGGATCTAATTCTTCATCTCATCTTGTTAATCCTGAAATTGATTGAAAATTATTCCACACTTAAAATACATTGTTGTTCCATTAAGATATTCCCTTGGGGACCTCTTCCTACATTTTGGATACAGATAATGTTTAATATTCTTTCCTCAATAATCTCACTAAAATAATATTCAATGAAACCACATACAAATCAACTTTGGTGGGTATTTATGTTTGAATGGATTCATTTTATTAATAATTAATCGAGTTTTTAGGCGAGCATGGCCACACAATTATCTATGGATACTTATATTCTACATTTTTTTATCATTACTATATTTTCTACCACATAAATTATTGAATAGGTTTCTACACAATCTTACAATTTATTAAAAAAATAGATAATCTTGATTTTTCAATAATTATATCATGAGAGAATTTTTAAAAAACTCAACCTCTAAATGTGTTACTCTTTGAAAACATCACATTATCTTTTTGTTTAAAATAAATCACTATAAGGTTAATCATGGTTTCCTTAGGTTGGGGTATATCATGAATCTAATAATTCCTTAACACAAATAATCCTTTAAAATGACTTATAAAATGAATTAGAAGAACCAAATCACATCCCATGTTAGTTCCAAACCATGTGTGTGGTAAATGTCCATTCACCACACACCAAAATGAGGGTTAATATATAATCAAACAAAAAATTTGGGAGTTTTTTCCCCTAGAATCATTTAAAAAAATCAATATCCTCATGTTGTATCAAAACATCGGTTTATTTTTTTTGTAACCTCATAATCTCATCCTCTCCAAAATTTTAGGATATTTTTCTGTACTTTTTCATATCCCATATAATTCTCCCTAGGGGTTTTACTAATATTCTCTAGAATAATGTATAAAACAATTAAACCATTCTATAATACCAACCAAACAAAACCAAGCACAACTGGAAACAAATAATATATTAATATCATGATTAAAAATATTCATCTAAAAAATTATTGCATAACTCAAAGACTAAAAGGTTTAGTGTCTTAGATATTATCTATATAGACATATTTTTTTCGTATACATGTTCACATTTATAGGTAATAATTCCCCTTTAGAACCATTATTTATATCTCACATGATATAATGATCTTCATTTCTGGGTGATTAGAAACATAATAAAGGGGTTAGATCAAATACACTGTAAGAGAATGACATATCATAAAGTATTAGATCATAAACATTTAGGGTAATATATGGAATACATAAATATGTTAATAACAAATCAAAATAATATGGATTATAAACATTAAACATGATGAATCAACATAAAATTATAAATATAATGATTAAATAATCCTACAATATATGTCTAAGATCAAAAAACATATCAGTTATCATAAATCAGGTGAGCATGATATAATATTTTAGAATAAATTATAAATACATAAGTTTTAAACATGAAAACAAGAAATTTTATAAAAGTATAATGAAACTTGAAATTTTTTCATAACATAATAAACTACAAAGAAATTTGGGATAATCATTGGAATTGAAAATTTTGTAAATAATCTTTATTTATTTTGTAAACATGGATAATTTTGAACAAAGCTTCCCAAAACTCATTCACAAAATTCACATGTGATCAAATCTTCTCACATCTCATTCATGAAACATTACATCATCTAGTGTAATATAAAACCTTAACCAATGTATTGGAGGGTCATATAGGACCCCATCCTTCATTATTCATACATTGGAGTTCCTAAAGAAAATTAAACATTCATCCTCTCAAAATGGACCCCTAGAAAATGATCAAGCTTCATTAAAAATTACAATATATCACACAACATAAACATAAGATATAATATATTATCAAAAATATCATTTTCAAAAATAAATAATATCATAATAACATATAAAGGGTTGCCAAATAATCAATTCATGAATGATAATTCTTTGAGGGTAAATACATGTGAAAATTAAAAAGTTTTAAGAAAACATTTTATATTATTGTTATAAAAGTTGAAGTAATTTTTAAAAAAAACTTATTTTTTTAATGTTGAAATTGAATACTCTTTAAAAACATATTATAATGATTTTAAAATAAAATATCATTAAAAAATAAATAATTTTTATAAAAGGATAAATGAAAGTAATTTTAAAATTATAATTTTTAAAATTAACATTAATAATGAAGACTTGAAAAAAGACTAAATATTTTCAATTTGGGGAATTGAAAACAGTTGGAAATTCTTTAGATTTAAAATATCCCTTAATAATGGAGACATTAAAAGGCTTAATGATTTTAAAAGGGGGAATAGAAAGTAAATTTTAGACATTCAACTTAAAAAATAATTAATAAATGAAAATTTCAAAAAGACTGAAAATTTATCTAAGTAAAACGTGGATTGGATGATAAAACTTTTTATTTTAATTGGTCAGAAAAACCATTTGACCATTTTGAAATAAAATTAATCTATATCATTAAAAATATGGTGAAATAGTTTTTATAAAATAAATTAAGGATGGAATAAGTATCTATGGGGTAAAAACATTGAGTTTCCACTAGGGAGATTAGAACATTGGTGGGAAGTAAAAACATATACGAGGAAGGAAAATACGTTAAAATAAATGATAATTATTCACAAAAAAAATGTTTAAAAAAATATTAGAATCATAAATTTTTAATTATATTGTTTGAAACATGACTTCCACATAAAATTTGGTTTAAATACCACATAACATCATCATAAGTTAGAATAGATCAATATCTAATGAGAATAGTTAAAGAAAAGTGATTACGACCCAATAAAAATATTTGATTCACAAAAACAACTTACACCCATTGTAAAATTTAAATAAAAAAACATAAGAAACATAACATGAAATATATCATTTAATGAATATAAGATAATAATTATTGTAAAATTAAAATGGGGTGGTAATTACGCCTCAAAATGTAACCATGGTGTCTATCATAAATATGTCTCAACAAAATGGAATTGAGATGAAGACACATACCTTGTTTCCTTGCTTAGTAGTTGCCACTATAAACACTTATAAAACAAAAATTATATAAATTATTATTATATTTTATAATAATTCTGCTAAATATCACAATTTTATAATTATTATTATATTTTTATTATGATTAATACATTAATTAGTTGTAGTTAATTATAACTATCAGGTGTTAATATATTTAACTATTTTGTGCATGTGTAATAATTTTTTTATCATCACCCATTATTTGATATTAAATTCATTATTGATATTAATATAAAATGTATATTTATTTAAATTTTTCTTATTTTATTCCATATGATTTTTAGTTAAGTTGTGTGAAAACCGAATTGATAAATAAATTTTTTTTGTGATTTTAGAAAATTAAAATGATACCATATTAATAAGTTATATACTTAATATAATGTTTCTATATCTAAATGAATATAATTATTTCTTCTTATTTTTTTATAATATTTGTTTTTATGTTCTCAGATTCGTACATAATTTTATTTTAATACATCGTTTTTCTAGGTGGTTATACTGACCCAAACCTGAAATCACATTATCTCATTTTGTGAGTAGAGTTAAGGGGGTGTTTATTTTTACATAATATTATTATTTCAAAATAATAATAATATTTTGTTGTGTTTATATTTTGGATATAATAAATTGAATATGTCACGACCCGTCCTCGGGGACCGTGTCGTGACTACCCCAAGCCCGCCTCCCATAGGCCAGGGGCTGGCGACTAGCACCAAGGCGTAAATCCTGACAAAAAGGGGAAGGAATTTCCTTTATAATGTAAACAAACACCACATAGTAAGCCACCAGAAGTAAACACTAAGAAAAAAATGGGTACATGTAAGTGCGGAAAAGTAAGTGGACCAGAATACAAACCCAAAATGAAAGTAAAGTACAACTGGAAAGGAAGTACGTCAACTGAAAAGTAAAGCAGCAACGCCTAGCCGTCCACTGGAAATTCCATGTAAATGGTGGATACAGATTTCCTCCTCAGCTCCTCGGGTCCTTCCGTCCTCCCTATATGCTTCCCGTCCAGTGGTCCACCTCCAGGTACCGACCCGTCGTGATATCCACCTCTGGGGACCGACTCGTCATGGGTTTCTCCTCCGGGAACAGTCCAGCTCTACAAGCCTCAACCTCGATCAGTGATGTTCGTCGTCTGTAACCAAAACAATGTAGTATGGGCAAAGCCTATGGAGGGGTGAGTGTACGATACTCAGTACCCCAAGACCCCTAAAGGTCTCCCTGAATCCACAAAGGATAAACCACAAAGAAAAGATACAATCATGAAGTAACATCCAACACTACTTATGTATATGCCCATACATATACCCAAGTCATCAGTCCCAGTTCGGCTCCAACATCCAAGCCCAAGTTCGATCACATCCACACAGGATAGCACAAACAATCCACACAGGAAAACCGGTCAATCATATCGAAGATAATGATTGAAAGTCAAGACTCAGCTCAAACCAGGATTTAATCATGATGTCGAAACCATAGCTGCTGTGGAAACTCCTCTTCTATCGAGTACAGTGGGCGTGCCGCTTCCACCAAGCGCAACCCATTAACCTTGGACTACTGTAGTACTCCACCTGTCGAGTACTGTGGTCCTGATTCTACAACCAAGTGCTTCCCACCATTGGCATGCCGCTACAACCAAGCGCTCCCCCTCATAGCCTCCAGAGCGACTCCTTCTGTTGAGTATCGTGGGTCTGCCGCTACAACCAAGCGCTCCTCTGCCGTGGGTCTCCCACTACAACCAAGCGCTCCCCCTTATAGCCTCCACAGGTACTCCTTCTGTTGAGTACCGTAAGTCTTTCTCTACAACCAATCGCTTCTCCGCCTTCGGTCTGCCGCTACAACCAAGCGCTGCCCATTGGGCTATCCGAAACACACCCTGCCGATCGATCAGCAGTCATCAAGTCTCAGCCAGCTCTAGGCTTTCATAAATATTGAAAGTACCATAGTCTTCACCGTCGAACCCACGGAGGTTTCCCGTACGGTTGTCACCGTCGTCGAACCCACGAAGGATTCCAGTACGGAAGTCATCATCGTCGCAAACGCAGCCAGCACTAGGGTTCCCGCACACAACATGCTCGTTTCGGGAGGGTCCGCTCCATTAGCCAAGGGGGTGTCGATACATCAACTGACACGTAGTCTTGAGTTGATGTATCCCAAAGTTCCGTCTCATCAAAAGGAACACAACGCAACAGATGGCGTGTCAATCGGACGCACGGTCTAAGAGTTATTGGCTTTTTCGTTCCAGGGGCCTGGTTGGTTTTTAAGTCAAAACCAACCCAAATGCACTCTAACTGAATCAAAACCTAGAGCTTAGTAATCCAAATGGTCCTTCTCACTAAGAGGAATCCAATAAAGTCTACGACACATCAATCAGATGTCCGGATCTCAAGTTATAAGCGTTTCCGCTCTGAGGGCCCGGTTGGTTTCGTGTTCGAACCAACCTGGCTGTACCCAAAGTGTCCGAAACCTTTATTGTAATATACCTAAACGACCGTCTCGATACAAGGATCGCTACGCAACTGATGGTGCGTCAATCGGAGGTCTGTAGCCCACGATATGGGAAAAAGACCGTACGTGGTCTGGGAACGGGGGGTCCGGGCCAGGTCCGACCCGGCCCAACCCCCCCTGAACCGGGTTGACCAAACCCCGGTCCGGGTCTGACCCAACTGAGCACGGCCCAGCCCGGCCGGCTCCGGCCTGGGGCGGCTCGGCGCTGGCCGACCGGCCGCGCAAAGGGGGCGGCTGCCCCCTTGATTGACGTCGCGGCCCCATGTGGGGGGTCTCACCATGCCAGTGGACGCGGCCTTGCACCGCGTCCCCCTCGGTCTCGCGTGGCCGCGGGACTAGCCGCCCGCCGCCGCGGCTTCAGCCACGGCGGTCCTTCCTTGCGGCGTGCCGGCAGGACCTTCCGCGGACCACAGGACGCGCTCCGGTGGTCCGTTTTGCCTGCCGTTTTCCCCGGCGGTCCTCCCGGGACCTACCCTTCACTACGAAGCATTCAAAACACCTCTACGGCCCATTCCATCAACACCCGACGATCCACCATCAATTAAACGATCTGTAGAGCCTTCAAATCGTTGCAATGGCGCGATGCGATGGCGCCGCACTTCTTCTCCCGTTCTTCATTGTTTTTGCGCGGTGTCACTGCACTGTGCCTCCATTGCTTGTGCCGCAACAAGAAAAATCATAAAAATGGGGAGCATGGTTGGCCGTGTTCGTGTGGTCCAACCTCCTCCCGTTATTACGATAACATGCAGCTCAACGACTACCAACAATTTAATCAAAGACCGAGGATATAATCCACATAAATTAAATTAGACCAAACCCCCTACCTCAAGGTGTCGTCGAACGAAGGTTCGTCGTGGGAGAAGGAACGTCACAGAAGAAGCATCGCGGAAGGAGGATTGTTGGCATTGCGGTACACGGTGTCACATCGTCGATCTCCAAGGAATCGGAGTCCTTCGTTGTCCTTCGCCAGAGGCCAGTGTCCTTCCTCGACGACGGTGCGTTCTTCGCGTTCTTCAAGGAGGTAGAAGAAGTTCCAAGGCCTTGATTAATTCCTCTCCCAATTCTTCCCACACAACGAAACAACACTTAATAAAATAAAGCTTTTCCTTATTTTATTTCCCATTCCATGGGTTTTTGAAATTAAAAAATAGATCACGAATTAATTATTGAGCGTTGGAAAATTAATGAGGCGTTTAATAATTCAATTAAATGCAAGGGTTTACTTGGCCTTTAAGAGGGGGGTGCGGGTAAGTTACCATAATTAATGAACGTGGAAGGTAAAAGTAAATAAAGTGGTGGGGATCGTGCGGGCCCCACCTCACTAATATCATACCTAGGAGTTGGGGTATTAGTGGGTCCCACTCCAACCATCAAGCATGGGATTAATCTACATTAAATAAAAATAAAATTTGTTGTAAAAATTTTATTTTATTCATTACTTAACCCTCTATTTTAAATAACCATACCCGAGCAAACGCAACTCCGGAAAAAGGTGTTCCTAAGCAATTACCGGCGCTGCGGTTTAATCGGTGCCCTTAAATTTCGATTCCGAGCACCGGTTAAAAAGTTAGGAAAACCTGCTCTTTCGTTCACTGAATGTACGTGAGCTAAACATCGAAAAATTGATTCTGGGCACACTGGGCCTCGGAATCAGGTGCTGTCTGAAACTGTGCACTCGTAAAATTCCAAATAAAATTAAGAAAAAAATTTCCCTTGAAATTTACGGTTCTTTACATTACTCCCACCTCAGGGCTTTACATCCCCATAATTCTATAACACAAACTAGGGAAACAAAAGTGGTACTGAGCACGCATCTGAGCCTGCCGCTCCCATGTGCTCTCCTGGAGGTTTCCGTAATGCCAGTGAAAGCGCACCCAAGGAATCGACCGTCTACGCAAGATGTGCTCCTGTCGATCCTTGATCCCCACTGGAACCTCCATGAATGTCACCCGATGGTCAAAGTCCAACTCCCCATGGTCGATGACATTCTCCGGGTTGTGGACGTATCTCCTCAGCTGAGTTATGTGGAAGTCTTCGTGCACCCGGTGCAACTAAAGTGGTAGAGCCAGGCGATAAGCCACCTCACCTATCCTGCTGAGGACCTGGAATGGTCGGATTAAGCGCAGAGATAACTTGCTGCTTCGGCCAAATCTCCATAATCCATGTCGAGGTGAGACCCACAAGAAGATGTTGTCGACATCCTCGAACTCTAGTGGTCTCCGCCTCCTGTCAGCACAAGACCTTTGCTGGCCCAGATCTGTCCTCATCTGTTCTTGGATGACTTGGACCTTCTCTGGTCCTAAAAGAGCTGTTGAGATGTGTTCTTTTCCGATAAGAGAAATCTGGTCTCATCCCCTTGATGAACCACGTTCTTCACCTAATACAGTCAATCCCGACATGGATGATACTAATCCATACCCAGGATGATGTCATAAGGCCTCGACGCTACTACCAAGAGATCCAAATGTTACTCTCGCCTCTAAGGGTTGAGTCACACTGTCGGCATCAGTGTGTGGTCACTGGGTCTCCTCCAGTAGGTATCTCAAAGTTAGGGTCAAGTAAACGGTTTTTAAACTAGAACCTATCAGTAACAACATAATGAGAGGATATGAAGGTAAACTCCAGAAGAAAGGTGTCTTTTATTACTGCAGCTCGAAGTACAAATACACAAAGCATTTACAAACAAAGATCAAATAAGCTAGAATCAACATGAACAATAATCTCCAGGTCTGGAGCTAGTCCCACTCCTGTCCATCTTCTCCTAGATATCCATGATCGTAGGCCTCATCTACCTAATGCTGAGCTCTCCCCTGTCCACCCATTCCCTGCGGTCGGGGTGGCCTACCTTGTGGTGGTGGTGGTAACACCTCGAAGCATCGTCCACCTCCAGCTGCACGGCCATCTCCCCTTCCACGGTCTCCTTCTCCATGCAGTTCTCCTTGATTGAACCTCTTCCTCTACCTTGGAGGTCCTTATTTTATCTGCTGATCATCTGTATGGAAGGTCGGAATGTCACGAGCCATGTGACCAACCCCGCTGCATGCGTAACACTATCTGCGCATGGTAGGTCGATCTCCTCCTCGGGTGCCTTGCACAAACGTTCTTGTGTCATGCGGTCAACCACCTATAGGTCTAGTCCTTTTGGACCTCTGCGTCATATTTCTACTGCCCACTACAGAAGACTCTGCCATATGCCGACTAGTGGTGGGTCCTGCTGCTGGAGACTGCTCAGCAAGAAGACTCTCTACGAGAATAGCTCGCTCTAGTACTCATGCCTATGTTGGAATGCTGAGGGAGATCATCGATGCCCTGATCTCATGCCTCAGTCCCTGCTCTAAGGTCTGACCCTGGAAAAATGGGTCTCGTACCATGTCCGTCGAATAGCGCGAGAGATCGGTAAATCTCTCCGAGTACTGGGCGACCGTCATGCTGCCATGCCGCAGCTGTAGAAGCTCCTGGATGCGCACCGCACGGAGGGTGGCTAGGATGAACTCCAAGATAAAGAGGATCTCGAAGTCTGTCCAGAGGAGAGACGCCTCGTCGTGCACCTGGAGTATCAAGCTCCACCATCTTCCTGATGCCGCGTGTAGGAGGCTCGCTGCGAGGATCACCATTAGGTCAGCTGGTGTCCCCACTAACCTGAAAACTCAAACAACCGCCTCCAGCCAATCCTCGGCTGCATGAGGGTCTGTCTCCTCACAGAACCTGAGCGGTGTCTGAAGCTGAAACTCGTGTAGTGCACTAAGGCGACGTGCACTATCAGCAGCTGGGGATGGTAGCATCGGTGGCTCGGTGGGTAGAGGTACCGTCTGGGCCTCTGCTATCAAAGGGCCCTGCACCGAGGCCTCATCGCTCGGTGGGTTGTCGTCTCGCACAATGTTCTGAACCCTAGTTGGCTACCGTCGTGGGGCCATCCTGAAAAGATATAGGTTCTCCATGGACAAAATAGTACCAGGTGAGCTGACACAATGTAATCATAAAAAAAACTTTTAAAACACACATGCAATTAATGTTTTCATGCATTGAGTTGGAAATCAGAAGTAAGGGTCCTGGTGTATGGATACGTCGGCCGCCGCACCAACACTGGACTCCCTGGACTGATAACCACACTCAATACCCTAAACATTATTGCTTCACATAGAAGGAAGATCAGAGTCTAGAGTTCTGCGGTAGAACCGAACTCCTCTGATACCAATTTGTCAAGACCCGTCCTTGGGTCCCTTTCTGTGACTACCCCAAGCCCGCCTCCCATAGGACAGGGGCTGGCGACTTGCACCATGGCGTAAATCCCGACAAAAAGGGGAAGGAATTTCCTTTATAAAGTAAACAAACACCACAGAGTAAGCCAGAAGATGCAAACCCTATGAAAAAACTGGGTACAAGTAAGTGCGGAAAAGTAAGTGGGCCAGAATACAAACTCAAACTGAGAGTAAAGTACAACTGGAAAGGAAGTACAACAACTGAAAAGTAAAGCAGCAACGTCGAGCCATCCACTAGAAATCCCACCTGAAGGGTGGGTACAGATAGCCTCCTTAGCTCCTCGGGTCCTGTCGTCCGCCCTGTATGCATCCCGTCCAGTGGTCCACCTCCAGGTACCGACCCGTCGTGATATCCACCTCTGGCCACTGACTCGTCATGGGTTCCTCCTCCGGGAACCGTCCTGCTCTACAAGCCTCAACCTCGATCAGTGATGTCTGTCGTCTGCAACCAACACAACGTAGTGCGGGCGAAGCCCGTGCAGGGGTGAGTATACGATACTCAGTAGGGACCCCAAGACCCACGAAGGTCTCCCTGAATCCACAAAGGATAAACCACAAAGAAAAGATACAATCACCAAGTAACATCCAACACTACTTAGGTATATTCCCATGCATATACCCAAGTCATCAGTCCCAGTTTGGCTCCAACATCCGAGCCCATGTTTGATCACGTCCACACAGGATAGCACAACCAATCCACATAGGAAAACAGGTCAATCATATCGAAGATAATGATTGAAAGTCAAGACTCAACTCAATCCAGGATTTAATCATGATGTTGAAACCATAGTTGCTAGGGAAACTCCTCCTCTATCAAGTACAGTGGGCCTGCCGCTACAACCATTCACTTTCCATTAACCTTGGACTACTATAGTACTCCACCTATCGAGTACTGTGGGCCTGCTGCTACAACCAAGCGCTTCCCACCATGGGTCTGCCGCTACAACCAAGCACTCCCCCTCATAGCCTCCAGAGGTACTCCTTCTGTTGAGTACTGTAGGTCTGCCGCTACAACCAAGCGCCTCTCCGCCATGGGTCTCCTGCTACAACCAAGCGCTCCCCCTCATAGCCTCCAGAGGTACTCCTTCTGTTGAGTACCGCGGGTCTTCCGCTACAACCAAGCGCTCCTCCTCCGTGGGTCTTCCACTACAACCAAGTGCTCCCCACTGGGCTATCTGAAACACACCGAGTTGATCAATCAGCAGTCGTCAAGTCTCAGGCAGATCTAGAGATTCATAAATATTGAAAGTACCGTAGTCGTCACCGTCGAACCCATAGAGGTTTCCCGTATGGTTTTCGCCGTCGTCGAACCCACGGAGGATTCCAGTATGGAAGTCATCGTCGTCATAGACGCAGCCAACACTAGGGTTCCTGCACACAGCATGCTCGTTCCGGGAGGGTCCGCTCCACGAGCCAGGGGGTCGATACACCAACTAACACGTAATCCGGAGTTGATGTATCCCAATGTTCCGTCTCGTCAAAAGGAAGACAACGCGACAGACAGCGCGTCAATCGGACGCCCGGTCTGAGAGTTATTGGCCTTTTCATTCCAGGGGCTAGGTTAGGTTTTAAGTCAAAACTAACCCGATCGCACTCCAACTACATCCAAACCTCGAGCGGAGTAAGCCAAAAGGTCCGTCTCACTATGAGGAATCTAACAAGGTCGACGGCACGTCAATCATACGTCCGGAGCTCATGTTATAATTGTTTCCATTCCGAGGGCCCGGTTGGTTTCGTGTTCGAACCAACCCGGCCATACACAATGCTCTCCAAAACCTTGAGTGTAATATACCAAAACGACCGCCTGAATCCAAGGATCACTACAAAACTGACAGTGCCTTGATCGGAGCTTCGTAGCCCACGATATGGGAAAAAGACCGGAAGTGGTCTGGAAACAGGGTGTCCGGGCCCGGTCCGACCCGGCCCAACCCCCCCCTGGGTCAGCCGAAGTGAGTCGACCCGACCCGGGTCTCGGTCCGACCCAGCCGGCGCGGCCCGACCCAACCAGGGAGGCCCGGCCCGGTGTGGCCGGTCCATCTCGAGGTAGCGCGGCGCAGGCCGAGCGGGGTCGGATCGGCGCTGGCCGAGCGGGGTCAGCTCGGCGCTGGCCGAGCGGCCGCGCAAAGGGGGCGGCTGCCCCCGTGATTGACGCCGTGACCCCGCATGGGATGCTTCTCCTTGCCAGTAGACGCGGCCTAGCGCCGCGTCCCCCCTCGGTCCCGCGCGGCCGCGAGACCAGCCGCCCGCCGCCGCGGCTGAAGCCGGGGCGGTCCTTCCTGGAGGCGCGCCAGGCGCCGCCGCCTCCTGGCAGCCAGCCGGTGCCGACCGCCACCTCCGACAGCCGGCGCCGCCGTGCTGGCGTGGAGTGCACCGGTCCGTTTTTCCTTCCGTTTTCACCGGCGGTCCTCCCGGGACCTACCCTTCACTACGAAGCCTTCAAAACACCTCTGCGGCCCGTTCCATCAACGCCCGACGATCCACTGTCAATTTAACGATTTGTGGAGCATTCGAATCACCGCATCAGCGTGGCGTGATGGCGCCATGATTCTTCTCCCATTCTTTATTGTTTCCACGCGGTGCCACTACACCGCGCCAGCTTTTCTCGTGCCGCAACAAGAACAATCATAAAAAGGGGGAGGAGGGTCGGCCATGTTCGTGCGGTCCGACCTCCTCCCGTTATTATGATAACAGGCGGCTCAACAACTATCAACAATTTAATCAAAGACTGAGGATATAATCCGTATAAATTAAATTAAACAAAACCCCCTACCTCAAGGTGTCGTCGAACGAAGGTTCGTCGTCGGAGAAGGAAAATCGTAGAAGAAGCGTCGCCGAAGGATGATTGTTGGCATTGTGGTACACGGCGTCGCGTCGTCGATCTCCGAGGAATCGGCGTCCTTCATCGGAGGCCGACGTTATTCGCGTTCTTCAAGGAGGAAGAAGAAGTTCCAAGGCCTTGAGTAATTCCTTTCCCAATTCTTCCCTCACAATGAAACAACACTTAATAAAATAAGGCTTTTCCTTATTTTATTTCCATGCCAAGGGTTATTGAAATTCAAAAACAGATCAGGAATTAATCATCGAGCGTTGGCAAATTAATGAGGCGTTTAATAATTCAATTAAACGCGAGGGTTGACATGGATTTTAAGAGGGGGGGGTGCGGGTGAGTTACCATAATTAATGTATGTGTAAGGTAAAAGGAAATAAAGGGGTGGGCTCATGCGGGCCCCACCTCACTAATATCCTACCTAGGAGTTAGGGTATTAGTGGGTCCCACTCAAACCATGAAGCATGGGATTAAGCTACCTTAAATAAAAATAAAATTGGTTGTAAAATTTTTATTTTATTCATTACTTAACCCTCCATTTGTAATAACCACACCCGAGCAAACACAACTCCAGAAAAAGGTGTTCCTAAGCAATTACTGGCGCTGCGGTTTCATCGGTGCACTCGGATTTCGATTCCGAGCGCCGGTTCAAACGTTAGGAAAACCCGCTCGTTCATTCACTGAACGTACCTGAGCTAAACATCAAAAAATTGATTATGGGCACACTGGGCCTCAGAATTATGTGCCGTCAGAAACTGTGTACTCATAAAATTCCAAAGAAAATTAAGAAAAAAATTTCCCTTGAAATTTACGGGTCTTTACATCACCTTGTTGACATGAGTCATATCATTTAGTCATTTAACCCTATATCATTTTGGGATGTTACAATCACCCCCCCCCCCTTTAGAGCACAACGCCCTCGTTGTGGGCCCTACATCTCAACCCAGGCAGTGCACTACAAATAAGGCTGGGTTCCTCCTTTGATTCCAAATGAGACAACCATGTCCCGCCTACCAGTTGCCCCGTAGACACGTGGTCCCCACCTACATGCCTGAACGGGTCATCTCACTAATGATTGTCCCCACAGTCCAGCACTTGTCCTTTCCAATGTTCTTTTTCCTCACTCACACACACCCTAGGAAACTTCCCATAAGGTCACCCATCCTGATCACTACTCCAGGCCAAGCACGCTTAACTATGGAGTTCTAATCAAACAGACTCCTGAAAATGAAGGTGCACCTTGTTGACATGAGTCATATCATTTAGTCATTTAACCCTTTATAATTTGGGGATGTTACAGAATATGTTTGGATAAGGAATGTAACTCCAGAAGAAAAATGAGAAAAGTATTCATCCATGAAGCGTCACTCTACGCACACACATGATTGATGGTCCATTGTTTATCTTAGTGGTTGGAAATTAATACATAATTTATTTACCATTAATATAAATATATTTAAATATAAAAATGATAATTAATCCATAATATTATAATGGTGATATGAAATTTTAAAGAGTAATTTTATGATGAAATCTTAAGAAGAAGATAATACTTTCGTTGGAGACTTGATTTTTCAATGGAGGTTCCCTTGAAATTGAAGGGATTAAGCTAATTACGATTTCCCAGGGGATATTTTTTCTGATGGGATATCTAATAAGAGTACAATTTTGTAGTTTAAAATGCTAATTTATGTATATGTGTGTGTCTAAACGGTTTTAAGGAATCCCCTTTTTTAAGAGAGGAAGAGTGAACTTTTTCAAACCCCCTTTCTATTTTAATAATTCCACAAAAATATTAAAAGGTAAATGGATTCATAGATTCGTAATAATGGATTATATAGTATATTAGGGTTTATAAATTCTCTAAAATTACTTTAAACACATGTTTTAAACATGTTATATGGAATTTGACATTATTTATTTACATTTAAATCCTCAAATTTAAATTACGTAACAAGTTTTTATAAAGTTATTTTATGTTTACAAAATAATATTGAATAAAATATAGAAAAAAATCATTTTTATGAAATTAAATTTAACATATTTAAAATCCAAATAAAATTAAAAATCTTTTAAATTTTCCTTTTAATTTAAAATATGAAATGTTTAGAAAACTCGTTTAAGTAGAAAAAATGATAATTTGACAATTATGAATTTCTTATCTTATTTAATATTGATTAAAAATTAAATAGTTGTTTATAAAATTATTTTATTGTTTATAAACCATATTATATTCATTATTTAAATGACTTTATTTTAATTTATTCAATATTAATTCTGTCACTTTAATAAAACATGAATAATAAAATAGTTATTTTTATATTACCATGTTAATTACTATAAATTCAAATAATATAAATTTTATACTTAAAATTGAAATAGTTAATATTAAATAAAATGAAAATTATTATCTCAAATGTAAGAATTATTTTTTCAAATTTAATTTTTTTTAATAGAAATTAATCCGAACATGATCACAAGTGTGTCGTAAAAACCGATTTTTTTAAAAATGATTATTTTTAAACAAGAAGATTTATGATTAGGATAGAATTGAAAATTTAATTGATTAAAAATAATTTAAAATAAATATTTTTGTAAAAATATTATTCCATTAAAAATAATATAAGTCAAAAACATCATTTTATCATGTTATAATTAATTAAACAAAACAATCTAAGAACAATTTTCTTTAAAATACTGCAAGTATTTTTAAAATATTGAGCATGAGTTACTAAAATCAAGCTATTATTTTAAAATTGTTTATTATACTTTATAAAATAAAATTTTATAGTAAAATATTTCTAAAATATTCTATCTCATATGAAATTTATGGTACAGGAAAATCAGTATTTTCACTAATCATCTTAAAAATCATTTTTATAGAAAAATATCATAAATCATTCCTAAGATAATTTTGTTGAGATGAATTTAAAAATGAATTTTAATTTTTCAATTTTTTTTATAAAATTACTACTTTTTTAAATGAAATATATAATGTTTATAAACTGAATTTTATTTAAAATGACCTTTTCAATATCAACTCAATGTCATTATTTACCTTCTAATGTAAATAACTAATAATGGTTTAAAATATTAGTTTCTGTTTTATTTTTATTAATAATTACTCCTTAATTAGTTGTTGTTATTTATGGTTTTGGTTGTGACATATGTAATAAAATATACTACGTATTTTAAAGGATCCAAACTTTTGGGTCATTATATTTCTAAATAAACTCTAACCCAAAGTGATGGGTTATAAGAGAGGATTGATGTATAATACTACTAAATAAACATAGTCATTTATATACATATTCATAAACACATTTACATCATTATAGTAAATAATATCATTCCCTTGTATCTAGGCGACAACTCCACCAAAAATTCCCAATATACAAATAGTCTCTCATGTGACTCTAGCATAGGTGATGTTACATGAAATAACAACCATAAATTATAATACTATACATTGGAATCTCTTCATAAATCAATAATTATAAAAATTTCAACAAAAATAGTTCTCAATAAACACATTTTAAAGAGTATGATACATAATTAATTCACAAGCAAGGATGAACTACCATATGAAAATATCATCATCCTATCTTACACTCCATATCTGAAAGCGGGATCAAACTCCAGCCACTGTAGATTAGTATCATGGAGAGTTAAATAAAATAAACTCCACACCAAATGGCTCATGGTTATATTTTCGGAGATTAAATAAAAAACATTTAGTTAGTGAATGCTAAAATATATAGAAACA
The DNA here is from genome assembly GCA_963277665.1 of Viscum album. Classification (NCBI taxonomy): domain Eukaryota; kingdom Viridiplantae; phylum Streptophyta; class Magnoliopsida; order Santalales; family Viscaceae; genus Viscum; species Viscum album. The sequence goes on along the minus strand of OY728138.1, from coordinate 1,376,327,038 downwards.
TGAGTCCCGAACACCATCTAATTCCCTATTACCTGAGAATCAACCTCGTCTCAATCATCAAAAAGTACTGAACAAATAAAACCATATAACGTTTCATCTCATCTACTAGAAATGTCCATCAATTCTATAATAATCCTCCTCTAAGAATAAAGGGGAGAGATTTTACCTTAGACCATTAGTTAAGGATATAGCTCAACTAAATTCCCAAAATGAAAACTCATCACTCACTATATGGCGATGGGAAGTTAAAACTATAAGATTTAACATATCATGAACCATCCTATTCCAAAAGTTCTATATCAATAATAAACTCACATCATTCTATAAGATGAATACATAAGTATTAGAGAATGTCTGGATGAGATTACATGGAAAATTCATTAATGATGAAAACTAGATCCTATGTGATGCATTCAAAAATCTTAGTTGTACCACACTATAGTGACACATGACATTTATAAATATTAAAACATGTTTTTTAACATTAATATATAATATACACTACTAATGGTTCATGAGTGATAATGTCTTTTGACGGCTGGGAACATGAAACATACAAATAAAACTAAAACACAACCTAATTATTTAATATTCAATAATGAGATCATAAATCAATGTGAGATCTAAAAACTACATAGGATAACCAGAGGAATAAATAGAAAAAATTCATGAGCTATAAAGCTCGGTTTCGAAACAATCTTGGTAACAAAGTATATCATATATGTCAAAATACATGACATGATATCATGAAATACAAGGCTCTTGAATAATAAATTGGGATGAAAATATAAATAACATGGAATAATAAGATCATGTACACACAATAATGTGTTATTAACATAAATCATGACATAATCATATGTCATAGATAACTACTAATACAATATCACATGGTGTACAGAGTCCCCTCATGGATAAGGTCTACTTCATAATCTTACATAAATGACCGCATGGTACATCAACATTTCCCAATGCATTGTAAAACAATATGGGAACACAAATTATTAGATGTACATGAAAATGGGTGACACATAACGAATCAAACATAAGATAAAAAAATACTACCCATGGAACGAAATGGGTTTCAAAACCATATCATAAAGAATATATAGATATGATATCATAATAGTTTCTCTGAAATTATGGATTAAAATATTATATGATATACATAGGTGAATAATAATAATAATTTTTAAAAAGTGATATTAATTTGATGTGAACATGTAAAAAAGGGTGGATTAGTAAATTTAGAAATGTACCTCTTATGTGGGTGTTTGGGGGAAATGATAATGTGTATTAAAAATTGGAAATAGAATATTAATTTCCATAAAACTAAAACTCAAGAAAAGGGGTTTCCATAAAAAAATGGGTGATTTTAGAAACAAAAAATGGTTTATTTTTTTTAATAGTGGTATATGAAATGGGGTAATAAAAATATATTTTCACTTCAATCATTTCTTCTTAACTAATGAAATTATGAAAGAAACCATTAAAACATGTACATAACCATAAAAATGTGAACTGAAGTATGTATACATGTTAATGAAACATATAAATGATAATGAATATGTTAATGGAAAAAATATAGATAGAATATGAGTCAAATATAGAGAAATTGAAACCTATGAAAATAAGGTGGTCCGTAGAGATCCCTAACCATATGTTCTAGAATCATTCAATACATGAACATGTCATCCTGAATAAAAAATTAACATCATTAATTACATAATTTAGAACCTTCTACATCAGTATTTTGTTTACTATAATTATATTTTGTTAATTTAAATTCCATTTAAATAATATGTAAGTATTAATATCAGTATTCCTAGGGTGTTATTTTAATTGTTAACGGTCATATCATTGGATGAAAATTCAGGAGATTCTTATAAAATGGGATTATAAGTCAAGAAGTGAAATTAACTAATATTAATTTACCTAAAAACATTTAAATGTAACAAAATACCCATATGTATTCTAACCTAATAAATATTCATTTTGTAAGAATGTTAAGGTTATGCAATTAGTTTATTTAAGGGATTTTCCCAACCATCATGAACTCGTTTTGTTTTATTTAATATTATAACTAAATATTCATTCTAAAATGTGAAAAAAAATATAATATATATATATATATCATTTAAAACTTTTATAATTTAATTTTATCCATCCCTAAAGGGGGAAATGTAAAATGAAAACTCATTTTACATAGAGGTGGTGAACTAAAATAATATAGACAAAGGATTAATTTTTAGAATTAGAGGTGAAGAGAAGAAAACAGATGGTCGATATTACATTAACACTATTAAATTATTGTAGAAATTTGATATTATACTTATTATTCTATATTGGATGAGCGAGGTGAGGATAAGGCTGAAGAAATAATGAATTTGAAAGGGGTTGTTTGAGAATATTACCTATTGATTTTTTTCTCCTTGAAAAACTCCATAAAGAACATGGAATTGGTATTTTGTTCAAATTAGAAGAATTAATAGATTAAGAAAGGATATAAAACATTTATTTAATTTTATAATGATATAAAAATGTTATATTTTATTTTTATAAGATAGATAAATAATATTTTACCCTTTCATAGGAGAAGATACTATTATAATAGTAATGTAACTATTCCTAATGTTCATATTTGAAACAATCATATAAGTTCTATATGTTCTATAAATATATAATACTTATTTAATTATTCACTCACTTATAGTTTTTATTTAATATATATATATATATCTTTATTTTAAAAAGTTAATATTTCATTACTTATATTCTTATTTATTTCTACAATTTTATTCATGAGTGTGATTATTCTAGGGAATCGAGCAGATCAAAATTATTTTTTTATTATTATGTTATTTAGTATTTATACAATAATAATGATATAAAATTTTATGGCCATATTCATCATATAAATGTATTTTTCAACTTAATTTTATAAAATTTTGTTTGTTCTATCGTGTGGTGAATTTAAATTATATAAAATAAATTATAAAATATGAATCATTTATATACAAAGGGAAATTAAAATGAATTATTTTTGTCATTGAATTCTCCCCCATTAAGAAAATTCATCCTAGAAATTTCATTTTATATACTAAGGTGAAAATAGGTGAGGGTGCATCTGCTTCATGGCTTCCTTTGGTTTTTATGTCATCTTTTCATTCTTTTGGGTTCTCTATAATAAATTGAATTGGGGAGTTATCTTATTGAATATAACTCTATATCTATTATCAATGAGAATCATTGACTATACCACATATGGAAATAATTTTACTTTTTTACCACTTCTAAATTTAGTAATTGTATGGGATATTGTATTTAATATCTTTAAAGTTATATGTGGAATACATCAGGTCATTGAGACAGTGTTAGTGGGAGTGTTAGTTGATAATATAGGAATATTGACCCATATATTTCATACATCGATATCACATATTAATATATGAATATTATTAAAAATCATAATGATTCACACCATAACCATATATGTATAGTTCTATTATAAACATGGAATCCTAAAAAACCGGTTCATAAGTTATCTACATTATCTACCTCTATGTTCTTCATAACTAGAACCCTTTTTAGACATATCATATATAATACCATTCTTCATAACCTAATGAATGGTAACATAATAAACAGTGAGTTAAAATGATCATTAAGGGTAAATGTGAGAGATATAAACATTACAATAGAATAAAGGTATGATAAAATGAAAATAAAATTTTAAAACAATGCCTTGAATATAATTGATCATAATCTTGAGTCATGGAATAAATCATGGAAGATCATAACACACAAATCATAGAGGAATCAATATGAATGATCTAAGAGAATATACTATTAGAATGTGAAATATAATTTTTTCATACACATATGATTTTAACATTGTGAACATGTATAAATAGAAACAAGATCACTCATTAAGTTATTTACATGAAATCAGGACCTCATAGAAACAAATGGTTATTAAAGTTGGTCCTCACATAACCTTATAAACTTGAGTGCAGGTCCATATATATCCATATGGACATGAAATTATTTCTATTCATAAACTTGTATAAATGAAATACGGTATATATATAACCTTATGTACGTGAATGTAGGTCCACACATAACATTTATAATATTAAATCTATTTCATATAAAACATAATTAGTTCGTGATCTATCCAACATTACCCAATGAATTATAGGGAGATATATGTCCCACCCATCACATAATTATAAGAATACATATTTATTCCAAAATATAATAAAATATTCATCATATTAGTACCCATGAAAATAAATGGGTTTCAGAAACTTTTCATCATAGCATAACCCTTAGAAAATAATTGGGTTTAATAAACCTTTCATCATTTTTTCATATCATAGCCAATGGAAAAAAGGAATGGGTTTCGTAATCATATTTTAATCATAAACATAATCCTTATAGGGAAATTATAAGGATAATATCATTGGATCATATCTCTAGTAAATCTAATATAACATCATAGTATTTCATATTAGGTAGATAATGATTCTGAAAGATCACTTAGAACATTTATAAAGTAAAATAACATCATCAAGTTGAAAATCAAAATTTTAAATCTAAAATTACTCAAACTATTGTGAATATAAATTAATTTGAAAATAAATATTGAATAATATAAAGTAAAATTAAATATTTTTGGAGGCCATAATGTTGGTAAATATCGTTCATGTGTATACGTTAAAATAAAGTCTCCTTTCACATTTTCAGTAAAAAGTAAAAGTACCTTTCTTAGAATATGATAGAATGATTACTTAATTATATTTTTTTTACATAAGTCAAAAATTGGTAGAAAATAATTTTTGTAAGATCATTATAGGATAATAATAACATTTTTGAAGCCATTTTTAGAAAACATGGACTTGGAAGAGAAGATTTGCTGCTCTTGTAGAAAATAAATGATTATTTTCCATAAAAACGTTATTTTGGTGTCATGAGTAATTAAATAGAACAAAATCAAAGTGAAAATTTTATTCCTATGTAATAAAAATTTTTATTAAAATTCATTATGTTTTTGAGAGGTTGATCATAACATTTCATCATTAGGAGAATAATCATAACAAATCCTGTTAAATAAGAGAATTATAACATAAAACCAAACTAATTTTGTATCTATTGAATCATAATTTCCATGATATAACGAAATATAAATGGATATTTATGCCAAATAAAATTCATTATAATAATCTTAAAATACATTCAAGGGATGTGTTTACACCACACAAAAGAAATAATATATGTATAGGGCATGTGACCCACACAAATAAAATTGAGATGAAAATCCCCTTACCAGCTTTGGTAACATTTTAATCATAAGTATAATTAAATAAAAACATAAAATTAATCTTTAAATATCCTAAATAAAATTATATTCATGATATATCATTTAAAAGTTAATGTATATAAACCACACAGAAAAATCAATTGGTTGATATGGAAAATATCTCTCAAGAATTATTGAGAGAGAAGAAATCCCTTATTTAAAGTCAAAGATTCCATTATACATGTTCAAACCTCATTTTAATAATTTTGGTTATTTTATAAATTTATTATAGAACCATACTTATATATATATAATGTAATATATGATATACTTATGACCTTTTATTAACAATTTATTAATATTTCCTTATGAAAAAGCATGTTTCATGTCATAACTACTTCATTTTTCATGAAAGTTTTGGGTTGGTGTTTTCAGTAATTTTACTTTTATCATGGTCCAACAATATAAAAAATTTTAAAAATTATAAAAATATATCATATATTCATTATATATATTTATATTCATCATTAATTTGATTTTGACAAAAAATAATTTACACCATTCACGGCGGCGGTAGACCATGTGTATGCATGAACACTATCTAAAAGAATAGAATAAAATATGTTTAAAAATATATAAAATTTATAGAATGAATTTTTACTTCATATATATAATATATAACTATTAAATATACCATTATTACCATCCTTGTAAAAAAGAAGTGAAAAATGCATCACATCACTCGGGGGAAGCGGTAGTCCACATGCACACACAAGACATTATTATTTTCCAATGGATTGAATGATAAGAAGGTAAATGTGATATTATAATTAAATAAGAATAATTACATCATTAATATCATATAAATATGATAAATAAATAATTGTCTCCATAAATGATCGACGATGATGGAAAATTAATTACATCAGTTCATGGGGTGTTATCCTGCCATATACACAATCAACAGTTTCGTTTACCATTTCATGGTGGAGGATATGGATATAGATAATCCCATAAATATAAAAATAATAATTATATGGTTTATTTTTTTAATTTTTTTTAATTATTAATATATGAATTAATTTTTGAATAGAAGAATCCAAAAAGAAAGAGTTTAGAAATGATAATTACCTTGGATTATAAAAACCTCCATTGGATGTATTATTAACGGCCATAAGGTCAGTATTTTCGGATGAAAAGTAGCTCTATAATTTGGATAAGGATTTTGAGGTGATATTTTATCAACTTTTGTTCAAGGAAAGTGACTTAAGAGGTGTGAATATGTTGGTGTAGATAGTGATCTATTATAATTTGGGAGGAGTGACATTTTTGTAGATGCCTCAAAATATTTAATAATTGGGGGTTTCTCTCAATCACTGTGACTAAAGAATTGATAAATAAATTATTTAATTTAATAAATAATTGATTCAAAAATTCAATAAAAAATGTTTCAAACATTTTATATCCTTAACCTATATGTTTACAAACTTTTACTATTTGTGTTTTCACCATGGTAACTAGTATATTATTAATTACCTAGGTAATTTCCCAATAAAGCATTAAAATAAAATGAGTATTATTTGATACTTTTTTCCCATTGTATCTAAATATTAAATAAATATTATTAAAAAAGTACTATATGCTCTAAAAATTAATTTTAAGAAAAGTTCTTGCGACGTGAATAACATTGTTTTAACCATAATAAAAAAAAATAGTTTTTACTCTCTCTATTATTGATTATGACCATAAATATATCTGAAATTATTATCTGATAAAAACCTTTCTAATTCCAAGAATTTAGTCAATTTTACCCATTTGAATTCGAAAAGGGACATAAATTAATTTAAAATTATATCCGTAAGCACAACAAAAAAATGGTTTTCCAAAGATAAATTCTATTAATGTATATAACATTTTAAAATCAAAATTCAATAAAAAATTTATTCTAAGGAAATTATTTGAAATATAGAAAATATAATTGATCTAATTTTAGATTAAACACAATTATAAAACATAATGTAATTTTTTAAAAACATTAAATTAAATGACATTTTCAACAAGAATTAGTGATTTTCATTATTTATCGAATAATTTATCTTTTCAGAAAATTATCAAAAAAACATGCTATGGTAATTTTAGATTTTTATTTTTTATTTTTTCATTGAATAAAATATTTAAAATTTTCTTAAAAAAATTAAAATAAATTTTCAAAATGTGACCAAATAATTTATTAGAAAAATATATTATTAAATAAGAAATGGATTTAATATTATTCCTTGGTGAGAGAAAATAATCAAATTAATGGGAAATTTTTTTATTGAAAAATATAATATACAATTTTCATTAAAATAATCTTCCAATAGTGGCTAATATAATTTATTTAGATTAAAATACTTTGTGGATATAAAAAAGTTGGTTTTAAAATTTATTTTTACTGTTAATTTATTTTTATTTTCATTTCAAATGAGTTGATAACAAATGGATTTATTTTAATCATGTGTAATGAATTTAACATTCATAATATAATTATTCCTATTCATAATATGAAATTTTTTCATGTAGGTTATAATGATCATGATTAAATAATAATAATAATATTTAATTATGGCTCACTAAAACTCAGTGTTTCATGTAACAACAAACATCAAATAAATTAAATTTATTTTAAATAAATTATTTCATAAAATCATGAGGTGTTACATTATCTATTCATTTAAATAAATTACATCCCCACAATTTTAATTTTTCTCTATGGGGTTCACATTTGTAAATTCCTTAATGGAAACCCCACATTGTAAAAAAGACATCAAAACATCATTTTGAATAGTGGGAAAAATTATGAATGTCATATTGAATAACACATAACTAGGTTTCAAAATTGGAGAAAATTTGTGGGATGTATAAATGTGGACTTGGAAAAGAAAACTAACACCGAAATAGTAATAGTGAGTGATAGAGAGAATGGTCAATAGAAAGTTAACAACCAAAAAACCATAAATATGTGGTGGGTGAATGAACAATTCATTCATCAGTAATGTAGGTAAATGTATAAATTTTTTATTTAAATATCATTTTCAGAAATTTGTGTAATTATCATGATAAGATATACTTTATTGATTTCATTATATTTCATAATCACAATTTGATCCTATGGTTCTACTTCTATCAATTCCCCACTCATCTATTAGTCTATGAAATGAAGATGAATTTTTCATTCTTAATGTACTATGTAATAATATTTTCTATAAAATACTGATAATAAATTCAGTCGATATCTATTTGTTATCGAAACTAAAATAGTTATAATAGGTTCTTCAATATGCATAAATCATCATATATTGAAATAATACATTAATCTCTCAAACCTCAATCAAAGTTCAACATAAACCATTACCCAAATATATAACCATAAGACACTTCTAAAATTTTAAAAAGTATAAATAATGTCACCTAATTTCAAAAAATATAATTAAAATTAATGCCACAAATATTAGAGAGTATCTCCTAATCTTCTCATACCAAGTATGTGAATACATTGGTCATATATTCTCCTAAACATGGTAATAATTAGAATTACCATAAAACTTTATTGAAGATATTAATTCTTTGTAATTATTAAAATAAAACCATATATTACTAAATATATTTCATAAATCACAAAATCATACAAACTCTATCAAAAATAACAGAATCCACTTTTTGATCAATTCATTAATATGTTCCACATTCATCAATACTATCCAATTTACTTATCCATATCAATTATCTCTTTATATAAACATTAGACCACTATATATACATTTGGAACATATTAAGGTCTATATTCCCTTCATCATTTATCTTCAATATAATATCACCTTACTATTAATTCACTTTTCTAGGTCATCAATACCATTAAATATATTATTAAAAATAATTAAATTAAAACATTAACATAATAATACTTATATATTTCATTATTCAAAAATAATAATTCTTGAATTATAATAGATAAACACTTCAGTCATTCCACATTATTCATAAAACATTAAATAGGATTCATCCTTGTATTCCTTAAAAGCTCCTTTATTTCATTTGTAATGTCACACATGTTGTGTTTTTTTGAACAATTTTCTCTTTTATTTATTATCTTAAATATGTTTAATAAATTTTATAGGATTTTTCAAGAAAAAATCCTATTTTTGGGTAGATAGAAAGAGGACTAAGAGATGATAATGGTTAGGGTAAATTGTGCACCAGCACAGTGCTAACCGTTAAACCTAGATAACGACTCTTTTAGGATGCAGGACTAGAAGAATACGTATGAATCAACTAGAACATTCCATGAATCCTAGAAAGTTTCATTGACCTAGAAACATATCTAGGTTAATGGGTTTTCACCCCTCTAGTTAAACCATGTGACCTACCCCTCCTCTTCGATATAGGTACCACATGGCTGGTGCACCGTCTGGTTGATCATGCGACTAAATAGTGTGATCCTCTGGATCATAATGTTTTTGAAATTAAAATTACCCCCCATATATTTTCATAATCTAACCCAATAATTTTCCTCATTCGACCCCCACCATCCCTAGGTCCACCTCTTCTGATCCTCCACTCCTCTTAGGTTCAATTGTTGTGTAGATTCTGTTTGTTTTTTTAAGATTATTCTATGAAAGTATCTCATTATTTATCCTCTACCCTTTTATTCATATAAACTCTATTTATTCTTGTGATATATTTTTTTTTGTTTTTGTGATGACTTAAAATCTGTTGAATCCCATTTATTTTTATTGAATCCTAACAGTTTTGCTGTGTTTGTGCAAACATAATGTCTCTTAACGGTGTAGTTTGTGGTTTCCAATCAGATTTAGGGATTTCATGTTAAAGGAATGATGTTTTATTATTATCCATATTTATGATCTAAATATTCTAGTAATTCCCTATAATTTCATTCTAAATTGTATTGTGTGTATAAAAATGGGTTTTATCTAAAAGGAGGGTGCGTTTGTGGTTTCAAAATAGTAAAACCCCACCTCAAATTGATGAGTTATGGTATGTGATAATCATTTTTGTGAATGAATAGGGATTAGTTGTCTATTAAATGGAAAATAACATGGGAATCCTTGGTGACTATTTTGGATGACTATGATAGGTAAGATAGTCATGAGAATTCCTATCTAGAAGGATGACTATATAACACAAACTAAACATTGATGATGGGTTTTTTTGACTCTAGCTGGAGAATGAACTTATTGTACATGATCGATCATGAAGTGTATGAGGATTATAGGTCCCCAATAACCCTATCTACTTCAGGATTTATCATGGTTCTTATTATGTGGTTATTGTTTATTTTTATATATCCTTATCCCTATCAAATCTAGAAAATGAGTTAAAAAAAAGAAACCAATTTACTTTTATTATAACAAGGCACATTTCAAAATCATATTGTTTCCCTTATTTAAAAAAAGAATTTTTATTTTTCATATAATGTCTATGGAGTGTACCTTAAGGTGATATCCTACTCATAATGTGATATCACACCCTATATACACCGTTAGGTGTTTGTTGACCTTGTTTTATCAAACATGGGTGAAGGAATATTCATCTTGATGGTGTGAGAATATATACACATTATTTTCTTCCTTATCAGAAGGATTTTATGGTGGTGAAATGAGGTGTTGACCACATTTCATAGGGAGTTTTTATTTATCATTTCGATACCCCTCCCTTTTAGGTTATTTTGTACTCTGTTTCTATATTTGAAATGCCCAAACTGTGGTTGAAACTATTTCCCTTCTAAATATTTTTATTTATATTTATTATTGTGTGTATAAATTTCTACTAATTCTGGTTTTTATATTCTATGGAAAAATTTCAAAAAGAGATCCATTATAACTAAAAACTAGTATCCAGCCAATTGGGATCGAGAATTCACTTTAGGTCATGTGATTAGTTATGTTGGGTGTTAGGTATGTTTATATCCTCGTCTAGTTCCTAAAAACCTGCATCAGAGTATGTTCTTTCATTATTTTGTGATATTTTATTGATGAATTTTTATTATAGGGAACAAAAAAACAACATTTATTTTCATAATGAAGCATAGAGGTTAACTAGGGTCATCTCCCTTGAAGAGTTTCAATGTTTTTCACCCACATAATCTAATTCACATTAACTACTTATTTTATAGTTTTTTTGATTAATCATATTAATATAATTTAATTTGAGATTATATATGAAATTATAAAATTTTAATGACATTTAATGGTGGAACATAGTTAGAAAAGAACTAACTTGGCCTTTACTGTTTTGTTCTTGGGTTACCTCATTGTCTTCGTTGGTGTTTAAAATTTAGTTTCACACCTTAATCATGAAATATCAATCTTAAACTAATATTATTTTTTTGGTGGTGTGAAATATTAAATTCCTTTAAAAAAATTATTTATACATCCTCCTATAATCATGTTTGATGACACACCTCAATCAAGATTGTGACTCCTTCCTGGACCCAAATCCATCATATGTCATTTCATCAACTAATGAATCCAATTTATTTCATGGAGATATAATTTTTAGTATAATGGCTGGAAAATATTAAACTAAATAATAGAAATGAGTTTTAGTTCAGTTCCTTAATGTAAAATATCTACACTCATGCACTTCACTCTATCTCACCACAGATGTAAATATATCATAATAATCGAAGAAAAGAATGAATCAAAAAAAAACATAACTTTCCCGAGCCATGCCTCTAGGTAGAACCTCATTTTAGATTGTAATAGGTCATTGTGGAAATAAAGATGAGAAAAAAATATTATTGAATAAAAAAATAATAGGGATGACGTAAGAGGAAGAAAAAAACACATGAGATCACAAATGTAAAAATTGTATATTAAATAGGGGAAGAGAGAATAAAATAATAATAAAATAAAAGATAATAAATAAGAAAATAAAATAAAATAACACAAGGAATGAAAAATACAAAGAAGAAGAGAAGAAGGAGAGAATAAAGAGAAGAATGGGTGTGGAAGATGCACATTTTGTAAAAATATTGAAATAATCATTTTAAAATGAAATTAAAATAATTTCAATAAAGAAATGAATAAAAATTAAAATAAATTAAAATGAAAAATGATGAAAAATGAAGAGTAGCATAGATCCCTCATGATCTTTCCCAGCGGGTAGTGTCCCACATTCTTTGGAAATAACTCCCTCTATTTATGGATTTCGGGTTTCATTTGGGAACCCTCAGTGAAAATAAATTCAAAATACATGGGTATATAATTTTATAACATTAATTATTTCATATCCCTAAGACATGGGATGATGAATTGAGAATTCCTACAGATCACGCGGCAGAAAAAGTGATGCACTAAGCCAGGATTTGGTGTGGTATCTCCTTTACATGAATAGTGTGCATGGCCCATGCATCTCACGCATGTACACATTACATGTAATGGGGGAATATGTAGTGCTTTAGTAGTGGTAGAAAAGTGTTGAGCATGGAAGTGTGGAATCCCACATCATCCAGCCTTCGAAGTGGCTAGATAATCCTTAAATGATTTCGTGGTGGTTATATGAGTCACTAGAGGTGGTCTATGGAATTCCTGATTGGTTGAAGTGATTAGTGGCTTGACATCAATCTTAGGGGTGTTCTTCTATCATGGTTCTTGTTTAGTGGTGGCGTAATCCATAAATGTCAGGTGGTGGTACAGGATCAACAAAGTGGAGATGGGTGTCAGAGCATAGCCAAGGTATGATTTGAATTGGTTTAATGATAACTTAGAAGATGTATTACTACATCAAGATGTATTTCTACACATGAGGCCCATGCAATTCATCAGGCCCACTATTCTCCCCCATGGGATTGACAACCCAATGGGCATCTGCACGAGCTTGATTCCCCCATGTTATGTTAACTCGAGAAGGACCTCCCAAGGTTGTCCTGCTTGGCTTCCCCCTTATGGGGTACCAAAATGATGCGAGGACATTGGTTTTTGTGCAATATTAGATCTAGATAATTGTTTTGGTACCTGAAGAGTGTGATAAACACATAGAAAACATAACAATTATAAAATATCAATCAAAATTTATAAGTGAAAATAATATTAAAAATAACTATTCATTTATTGAAATAGACTCATTTTATATCAATTATTAAAATTACCCCCAATTTACTAAAACATTGGAATAGTTGTGTATTTGGATTAAAAATCCATTTAACACGATTGTAATTTTTTAAAAATATGCCAGGAAATTTATTCTATCAAATAATCCCAAACATAAACTATTATTATCCTCAAAAATAAAATATAATCACTAAAAATCAGAGAACACAAAATTTACCATTATTTAAATCCCAAAACAATAAAATAAATCAATTATATATGTTAAATCATATTTTCAAAAATCCACATGAAATATAAATTTTAATTTCCCAATTTTCAAAGAAACAATCAACTTATTTATTTAACTTTTCCCCAATTAAAAATTATGGTAATTTTTTATCATTAATTCAAAATACTTATTTTATTATTATTATATATTCTAAATCATGATTTATCTCAACTTGAATATTTTCATTCGTCACACAGGATAAAAATTCAAGTTGATTTATTATAGAAACCATCTCTTTACAAACATTAGCATTACATAACTTTTTCGGAATCCTAAAACATTATACCAATAGATACAAGAAGATTTTACTACTCTATGCCATTAGAAACATGGAATATATAAAATCTGATACTTAATTGAGCTACATTATCTCTCACTAGGTACTTCTTAACTAGAACCCTTCGTAGAAACATCCCACATAATATATAACTTTATAACGCAGGGAAGGAATCATTAATAGGATGGGCATAAATTCCCAGTAAGGGTAAACAAGGTAGGTATGAAACCATAAATATTAGAATAAGGGTATAAGAATGTGATCAGGAAAATGGAAGATCGTACCCTGCATATCAATGATAATTGAATAATGATTGGAAGTTCATAAGACTTGAATTATAATGAAATAAAGAGCACATGACATGAATTCGTAACTTTGTAATTAGACATGGAATTGTGGAAATACATAAGAATATAATATTATTTCTATAGTAGCCACGACATCAGTTCAATGACCATATTTGTTGGAACATTCCTTTACTAAACTAGGTGAACCCCTATCCTATCCCTGTATTACTAAATCGAGTAAACCTTCATTCCATCCCCATATTACTGAACCATGTAAAACCTAGTTCCAAAACTATATTATTTAACCAATTAAACCCTAATTCCTGACCTACATTACTAAACAATGTAAACCCTCATTCCAGTGGTGTTTATATTGTTAGATGCAAATCTTAACCTAATGCATTGGAGGGGGATATTAGTCCCACCCGTCACATAATTAAAGCAAACATACATTTTACACATGAACATAAATAAACAAATAATAAGAAATATTATTAAATGATTATCATAAACATGTAAACATATCATAACCTATGTAAATAGACATGTTTCATAATCATTTCATCATAAATATAACCTATGAAAAGAACCAGGTTTCAAAATCATATACCTTATGAAATAGAAATAGTTTTCATAACACCATGCCATCAAAACATAATCCATTTAGATAATGAACATGAATGGAGACATTTAATAAATCCCCATTTTGTCTTTATTAATGCCAATGGATGTTATCTTAGATGTGAAATATTTTTAGAGATCTTTTAAAAACACTTAATAATGAAAATAATCTTTCTTCTTTGAAAATTATATTTATTAAATAAAACCTTTTGAAAACCTATTTCATTGAAAATAACATTGAAATCATATAAAGGGATATTTTAAAACATTAAATTATCATTAAAATCCATTCTTATTTGAGAATTATATTCAAGGAACTTTTTACAACATTTTTGAAAACATTGTTTTTGAGTACGATAGATTTCTAACCAAAGAGAGAGCAGGTCAGATTTTACAAAAAAAGCACATCTTATGTACAAAATAGTTGGAAAATAGAACTAAAAATTAGTATATATTGAATAAATATAGTTTAAGGAAACTTCGGAATATTTTGGAATTATTTATCATAAGATTTCATCAATGGAATCATAATCATAAATAATATCGAAAAAAACTAGGAGATTGTCTCAATAACCTCTTATAACATGATGACTTGGGATCATACTATCCATGCAAGAAAATAAAATTACATTAATCTTAAGATACCAAAAAAAATAATTATATTAATTATATAAAATGTTAAATTAAAATATTTACACTTCGATGAAGGGTTTAGGTGCATAAAAAATGAGAGTCTCAAAGAAGGAAAATTGTGACAAAACTATTTTACCGATTCAGTAACTTTTAAAAATTAAACCCCATCAATTAATAATCATATATTTGATATATGAATAACAATAAATTTATATACTGGATAAATATAATACAATATTGGTCAGTATATACACCACACAAAAGAAAAGTGTGGGGAACATAGTTTGTATGTCACAAAAATTTATAGTGAGATGAGAAAATACCATTACCTTGTGTCTTGACTTTCTATATACTCATAAAATATTTCTATATAATAAATATAAATTTATTATAAATATTTTCATAAGAATGTTTTTATATATAATACAATATATTCTTTTATTATGACCTTATATTACCTGTTTTTTAACGATCCAATGTTAAGGATTCACTTTGGGTAATATTCGCATTGTTCTTCACATGTGTGTTAATTTATTATATCATTGGTCTGTATACTAATATCATGATAACAGAATTTTTAAAATGATTTAAATAAAATTTATATTCATTATATTCATACTATAATAATATATAGCATAATTATGTGCATAGTGGAATACATCGTTCCTATAGACGGTAAGTCGTACATACGTATGAACACTGTTTTCCATTTTTTATTGTATTAAAAGAAAATATATAAATGAAATATGTATATATATATATGTATGAATGAATATATATACCACTGTTATAGTATCATGAATATATTATATATATATATATATATATATTATAATTTCATTAAACCCATCCATAATATATTCTATTGGGTGTGTGAAAGAATTACATCACTTTAAGGGGGCGGTAGTCAACACTTTCTCAAACGAGATTATCATCTTAACACAAAATGGAAGGTAAAAAGATGTGTGTTGTAAAAGGAACACATAAGAATAAATACAAAATACATTTAATATATTACATTTATAAATAGATTTTCAATCATAATGGACACCATGATTGGTGGTAAAGGAGAAATGACCAATCATTATTTCGTGAGTCTGTAGTTCACCGTGCACAGAAATAGTTTGTTCAACATCCATTGGATGTAGGATTCTATTAGTATAGTAAAAACCATTTTCATATTAACATCCTAGTATATGGATTATTCTGTTTTTATAGAATATTTGAATAAATAGAGTTGGTTGGGTGGAGAAAGAACATAAAAGAAAGGAGCTTGAGAGAAGACTTTGCCTCTTAATCATGTAACTCCAATTGGTTTATACCAAAAGGTTTCTTTGATAAGATTTATGTTAACAGAGTTGCTTCAAGGTCAGAGGGATGATTTTTGGGAGGATAAATGGGTAGATATTGTATGGAATTAAAGGTTTTGAGAGGTGTGAGTAATGGGTAGATGTGGTTTCTTTTTATAGGGAGGGAAAAGGACTCACATGGAAGTTTTAGAAACAAATTAGAAGTGCACATGTTCTTACCTAAACAAAGTATAAAAAAACAAAAAAAAAACTCAATAATATAATTTTTATGTCCTAAATGTTGACATACATTGGATGTTAGGCAAGTTTACATGTACTTTGTTACCTTGTATTTATATTTTAGTCCCCAATTGATCCTAATTTGGCCTTAACCACTGTGATTAGTTTTAATCACTTTTCCTAATCATTTAAGTCAAAAATTAACATCATATTATTAGACTCAAAATATTAGAATGAATACAATAGTGTATTTAGGAAGTTTTAAATTCTGTTTACATGAGAGGAAAAATTATGATTATTGGTAATCCCACAGGCGAGACGAAATAACAGGGTTTCAAAGTAGGTAAAAAGGTAAAAAGATTGTAAGTATTTTATATTCACGTGTAATGTGAAATTGATTATAATGAATTATATTGTATTAAAAGATGAAATTTTTATTTAATTTTACCCTAAAATATATTTTTAATATAACTTATTGTTAAAAAATAATTAGACAAAAATGTAGTCTTTAAATAAAAAAGCGTTCTTTTCACTATTCATCAAAAAATGATGTTTCTCAAAAAATTCGAGAAATTTAATCAAATCTAATTTTGACATTATGAATTCCAAAATAATTTTTATTTTATCAAATTATATTTATAAATGGGTATAAAATTAATTTTATTATAATATCATTAAAAGTTGTTTATTTGAGAAAACTGTATATTTAAACACAAAAGGACAATACCAAAAATAATATATTTCATTATCAATATGTTTTATTTATTTAAAAAAATTATAATTTTATTGGGAAGTAGATATTAAAATTTTTATTAATATTTTTAACAGCTAGGTTATAATTATCTTATACAAATAATTAAAACAATGATAAGATGTTTCGTAGACACTCAGTGTTGAGTGTATCATACACCAACTCAGTGTTTCCTGAATCGTACGCCAAGTCGGTGTTTCATCTATCAGATGCCAAACTAGTGTTTCATGTGAAAGGAATATTTTACTTAGTGCATTGTAAGATATAATTAAAAATATTAATTAATTTGAAAAAAATAGGTCCTTAAAAATTTGTGGTGTTACATTTTACAACCCTTAAAATGAATTTCACCTTCAAAATTCCCTCAATAAGGTAAAAATAAGTGAGGATAAATTTAATTCCTAACATACTCATGTCCTAAAGTAGATTTATCTAACTAGTTATTTCTCTAAAAAAATTACCAGGTGAGTGGTCTTTTTTCATAGAAATTTCTCTGATCGATCCAGAATTTCAACAGGTTGCTCCTCATAAGAATGTTATTGCTTGAGCGGTATGACCATAGAATTCAATAAATGTGAAGTGTGTGGTACATACTTACTCAACAATGATATATGTAATACATCATGAACTTGAGAGAGATTTGGAGGATGTTCCACATGATAGGCTATTATCCTGATACGATCAAAAATTTCAAAGGGGCCGATATACCTAGTGATTAGTTTCCCTTTATTCATAAATCTCCTTACTTTCATCTAGGGTGAGATTCATTGAAACTCATTTTCACTAACTTCAAACTCTATTTCTTATTGATGTTTATTTTCATATATTCTCAACTAACTTTGACTTTCCTTGATATTCTACAAAATGGTTCTAAAATTCTCAAAACTTTATTCTGTAATATCATGTCCCAATAGATTTCTTTCTCCAACCTCATCCAAACATATTGGATCCCTAAATTTATTCCCATATATTTCTTCATAAGGTTCCATATAAATTTTTATGTGAAATATATTATAGTATGAATACTCAACTAAAGGAAGGGGTTTATCCCAAACACCATTGAAATATAGAGAACAAGATCTCAATGTATCTTCTAGGGTTTGAATTGTTATTTTAGATTGACTATCTTTTTGTAGATGATAAGTAGTGATAAAAATCAATTCTACATCCAGATCTTTCGGAACACATCTCTTGAACATGAGGTAAACCTTATATCCCAATATAATAAAATAAAATGTGGTACTACCAGTATACATACATCTTCTATAATGTATATACTAGAAATATAATCAAGAGAGAAATCATCTCTAATAGAAATAATGTGTGTAGACTTAGTAAGGCAATCAACTACCACCCACATTGCATGAAACCCTTTAGAGGTTTTGGTTTTTCCAATGACAAAATCCATATTGATGTTGTATCATATCTATTCTGGGGTGGGTAATGGATGCAACATCCCTTTTGAATTTTGTCTTCCAAAATAACTTGTAGGCATACCAATTAATGAGATACAAACATTATGATATCTCTCCTTTTTTACTTCCAACCAAACGTATTTTTTCAAGTCCCTATAAATCTTCATACATCCAGGATGAATAGAGAATGAAGAACTATGAGATTCTTATAACATCTTTTTCTTCAAATCCTGCATGTAAAGAACACATACACGGTTCCAGAACCTTATCATTCTATCTTGATCATGGTTAAACTTAGGGACATTTTTTCCCATCTTTTTCATCTATTCATCTTCCTTATGCACCTCCTTAAAATTCACTTAAATAAAGGGTTGAAAATTCGATCAAGAAATATAGTATTTCCCTCATTCCTTCTGTATTTCTAGATCCATCATTTTCAAATAAAAAATATTGGTTCTTTTGTGAACCTCATCATAGATAAGCGAGCATGATCTTTTTGATTCAAATCATCGACCACCTTGTTCATTTTACTAGGTTTGTAATGTGTTGAGAAGTCATAATATTTTAACAACTCTGACCATATTCTATAGTGTATGGTCAAATCCTTCGGCGTGAATATATATTTCAGACATTTATGATCGGTATATATATCACACTTTTCATCATAAGGATAATGTATCGATATCATTATTGAAAAAATTATCGTTTCTAACTCCTAATCATTAGTTAGGTAATTTTTATCATTAATCATCAAATATCATGTGGAATAAGCTATAACCATGTTATTTTTCATAAGAACACATCATACTCCCATATTGGATTCATTGCTATAGATTATAAACCTTTATTCACTACAAGGTAGTGTAAGAACAGTTGCACTGACCAACCTTCTCTTCAATTCCTTGAATTTTTCCTCATATTCATCTATCTAGAGAAACATACAACCCTTCAGAGTTAAATTGGTCATAAGATTAGATTGTCTTGAGAGATTCTCCATAAACCATCGATAATATCTAGATAACCCAAGAAAAGTACGAATATCTATCCTTGTGGTTGGTATAGGTCATATTATAATATCCTCCTTCTTTGATGGACCTACTATTATGCCATCAATTAAGATTATGTGACCCAAAATGAAAAAATTTGAAGACAAAATTCACAGTATAAAAATTTTCCATCCATCATTTCCTTAGGATATTTAGTACAATTGTCATTTATCTTCATTCTCTTCTTTACTCTTCATATAGATAAGAATATCCTCTATAAAGACTACCAAAAACAGGTCAAGGTAATCTCTAAAGAATATATTAATTAAATCCCTGAATATTGAATGGGAATTTGTAAGACCAAAAGGAATCACAATATATTCATGGTTACCATACCTTTTATGGAATTCCATCATGGGTATATCCCACTTACTGACCCCCAGTTGATGATAGCTCGAACAATGTCCAATCATGGATACCTATTGACCTCCAAAAATCTGATCAAACAAGTCATCAATATGGGGATGAGGATACTTATACTTGATTTTGATCTTATTCCACTCTCAATAATCAATGAAGAGTCGCATTGATCCATCTTTCTTTTTCAAAAAAAAGGCTGGTGCACACTAAAGTGACACACATGGCCGAATGAATCCCTTATCAAGGTTTTTTGGAGTTACTACTTTAATTCATACTACTCAGTCAAGGACATTCTTTAAGGATTCCTAGAAAATATCATGGAACCTAGTATATGTTCTACCAAGAACTTAACTTCACAATATAGTGGGAGACTAGAAAAATCTTCCAAAAAGACAACAAAAACATCTGGAACAATATTAATATCATCGATTCCAATCTTCACGCTAACCATTTGATATTAAAAACCATTTTTATTGGTAAGTAAGATCCATAACATGGATATAATCCCCACAAAAAGTTCATACTTATCATCAAATTGATGGATGATTATAGGGGGTTTTAATGATGATCATAGCTTCCCTTCCAAGACAATATATGTGGGATTTATGTAAAGAAATCCAACCCAAGCCATGAGGACATTAGGTTAGACCAAAGGAATAATGACATGATTTTGAGGAAGCACATTCTCACAAACCTCTACCAGAGAGTATTCATAGAATTGATATGACATCATCATACCAATAGGGGGTTTCCACCACTAGATTTTTTGGAGGAATCATAACAGCCTTATAGAAATATTTAGATGTGAATGAGTGGGTAGATCCAGAATCTTATGTGAGGAACTAAATTGTCATGAAAATATTCAACTTTATGATTCTTAACTTATTACACCTTCTTTAATATATGACACTATAGGTTTATCCAAGGTTATTCATAGTAAACTTAGGTTTAAATCCTTCATAATGGTTCATCTGGTTTTTGTAAGTTACCAAAGAATATCCCTCAAGAGTGTCAAACCACATGTGCGGAAAGGACCATTATCTTGTACTATATTACCTTGAGTCAGGCATGGAGCATCTTATCATAGTTGTTACCCCAAGGTATATATGTACTAGAGCGACATCAAATTTTTTTATTGAGATAAAGATATATTTCAAGGAATCCACTCACTCTATCCTTCTCCAATGTTCCATGACATTTTCTTATACTTTGACCCATCCCTATACTTATCCTTATACATGTCCATGGTGTTCTCCCCAAGGTTTTCTCATTCTAGTTTCCAAGGGATAAATAAAAATTTCCTCTAATACCAACTATAATGATACTCAATTTAAAAACATTAAGATTACATAAATTTTATAATTTACTTAAACATTATAGAAATATACACAATAATCCCATCATAGTTTAGTTCCTTTCGAAACATTTAATACATAAAAATAGATACATAAGTGAGCTAAATTATCTCCCACTAGGTTCTTCTTGACTATATCCCTTCTTAGACACCTTAAAGCTAAGAAATATCTTCATAACATGGTAATGGAAACATAAAATGGGGTATGATCAAATGATCATTAAGGGTAAAAAAAAGGAGACATTTAAGAATAAAGATGAGAAGAAGGTATGAGAATTTGATCATGAAAATAGAGGATCATACCCTACATATGAAAGATCATGGAATAATGATTTGTAGCTCATAAGTCATGAATCATAATTAAATAAGGAGAATAGGCTATAAATGTATAACATAGGAATAAGACATGGAATTATGGAATCAAATATGAATATAATAAGATTTCCACAGTATTTCCGACGCTTTCGTCGGGGCGCGCGCATCCGTCCGTCCGCAGAGGAGGACGTGTGGCGCTTGTTGCCCCGCATTCCCTCTTTCCAAAGGCGTGTGACATTCGCTCCTTGTTCCGGAACGTCTTCTCCTTGATCCAAACAAGTTGACGGGATGTCGGTTCCTTCTTCTGTGGATTCCTCCTCAGAACTCATCACCTAGTCTGGGTCTCCCTCATAGATTTAATACGTAGATCGTGAAACTCTTCCCAGTGACATGTTTCCATGGACACCAGTTAATTACACTGCTTCTATCGGGACATTCCAAAGGGTCCGGTCAGGGCAGCAACCTTCAGTCGGGGGAGTAGTCACGTTGAGGCATCAGTAGCGTGTCTGGATGCTGGGGAACCTGGTATGTCTGTCTATTATCCCTGGCCATAGGGATTCTCGAGGGCATGGAAGCCCAAGGCATCCCACATCGAACGCGGGGAATTATGTTCCATAGACACATATCTGAGGTTTTCCTCAGCTTCCCGTGTTTAGCATAGGGTACGCCGCGAGTTTAATTTCTAGCAGAGACGGGTCAATCCGATCAGAACATTAGCTAGAACAGATTGGATTGAGGGATTTCCCTTGAAGGGATGCTGATACCGAGGCCAGCCCATGGGCGACTGTGAAGAGGAGCGTATCGACATGATCTCACCGGGATATGACGGTCCAGGCGAGGATCAGGGCGGATGGTGGACAGGTGAATCAAGTGGCGGGTGGAATGGCAAGGAACCATCTAGGGGCAACAGTGAAGTCGGGCTTGAGCATTGAAAGGGATTCCTACGTATCCCCGTGGCAGGGAATCAAAGTCTGTGTAGTTTGGGATGGTGCCGGTGGACCGACATGAGGGTGGACCTTGGTCCGACGGGCATCATCAGGGAGCTGATGTGAATGGGGAGGGCCAGGAGGGTCCTAGTGGTGGTGGGCTTGGACGACGTGGAGGCTTCCTACGTACCATGCCTTGACATGGATCAAAGACCTCGTAGTTCAAAGGATTGATAAAATACAGTTTAACGTCATGCGGGATGGTAGTAAACCATGTCGTGAATGAACGACGGGCGGTGGGTGTCGGTGAACTGATGTAAATGAGGGACCTTGGCCCGATGGGAGATGGGCTTTAACCTATGGGAGGATTCCTACGTACCATGCCTTGACATAGATCAAATTCCTCATAGTTCGGGTTGGCCACAACGGCTTGCCGTCGGACTGGAATGCAGTTTAAAGTCATGCTGGATGAGGGTGTGCAGTTTAACGTCATGCTGGACGAGGACATGCAGTTTATCATCATGTTGGATGAGGGCGAAACACGACGTGAATGAATGACCGAATAATGTGGCTTGAGCCTCATGGAGGCTTCCTACGTACCATGCCTTGACATGGATCAAAGTCCTCGTAGTTCGCTGAGGGTGGGGGTTAGGGTCGGTGCCCACTCTAAGCCCACGTGAGTCATGCTCGGTGTGAGAAACAAGAGGTTGCAAGAACCTCACGATCACGTCGCGAAGGATGCGTCCGTGAGAAGCGAAGAGGGGCTTATTCATTAGGCGGCCCACAGTGCTGGGACTTACTCGAGGATGAAGGCCCGAAGTGCGGCAAAGCGCGGCGAAAGGGGGACTCGGGACCAATGATGGGAGGTTCCCAGTTCTCTATCAAGCCCTCCACTGACCTTGGTAGTGGGGAAGTACGGAGATGCACGGGTGTAATCATGCGTAAGAAAGGTTAGGGGCTTACGCCCTAAGGCGGCCCTTCCACCGCGGACAAACGCCGCTCCGACAACGAGGATCTCATTCCATGTGAGGAAGAGTCCATTCCCGTGGAGACGAATAGGCATAAAAATGTCCGAGCTGGGGGGACCATACGTGCGAAGCACAGGGTCAGACCACAGTTTAACGTCTTGCGTTAAGGACATGATGCTTGGCAGTTTAACATCCTACAGCTCGGACGAGGTGGGTTCACTCTGCACCCCTAGGACTTACATAACCAGTACCCTCTGGTCCTTGGGGAAGGGAAGGTACCAATAAGGCCGTGGTTAAGGGGGGTGTGGAGAGAACCATTGAGGGGTCCATGTTAGCGTGGCTATGCGAATAAGAAATAGCCGTTAGCGTGCCTATGCAAAGAATCATTAGGCGAAGCAACGCTACGAGTGGTATTGTCCATGGGACTTTGAAATCACATCGTGCAAACCTGTAGGGTCGCACGGGAAGAGGAATTTCCAAGAAAAGGAATGTGCTTCGCGAAGCAGAGTGCCTTTTCCCTAGAACAAGGAATATGTGTGAGTGGAGGGTGCTTCGCGAAGTGGAACAGTATTCGCGGAGCACTGCCTCGCGAAGAAGGGGTGTCTTGTGAAGCAGGGTGCTGCGAAGCAGTGTGCTTCGCGATGTGTAGAGATCCTACCTTAGCATAGTGATCACATGTATGTTTTGGGTGTTTCGTGAAGCATAAATGCTCCACGGCTTCCCGGGTCCCCTTGGGAATCCCCTTCCTTCGCGAATGCCCTTGAGCATCACGGAGGGCATCCCTCTCGGAAGAGGGGGTCAAAATGAGACCAAGCAAAGGTGTCTCGTGAAGTAGAAGTACCTCGCAGAGCTCATGATTCCCGGGGGAAAAGGGTGCTTCGTGATTCGGGAGAGGAGAAGCCTAAAGGTCGGATCGTTCCTCCTTTAGGGACTCAGGGGGAGTCCAGTATTTATAGGCAAGGGGTGCCGCGAAGCATAACTCGCGCGCCGCCTCAGGTGCTTCGCGGCGCGCTCGCGAACGTCAAATGAGTTCGCGGAGAGTTACCACCTATGGAGCTTCGCGGCGGGATCACGAACGTCAAATGCGTTCGCGGCGAGTTACCGCCTCTGGAGCTTCGCGAGACCGCGATGATCGGGGGTGCTTCGCGCCGGTGCTTCGCAACGGTTCTTCGTGTCGGTGCTTCGCGAGGCAGTGGGCCAGCCTTTTTTTCGTCCCTTCCTTTCGTGCAATATTTTGGCGCCAAAAAATGCCCCCCCTCAGACTTGGAGCCACGGAGGGCGAAGGGTATATGTCTGAGGGAAAATCGCCAAAATTTTCGGCGGTTCACGATGTCGCTTCGCGAAGGGGGCCCGCGGTGCTGACCGGGGCCACAGATCCGGATGCGCCGCGATGCTCCGCATGGGTGAGGCGCGCTGCGATGCTCTAGGGTCGCCGCCTATAAAGAGGGGGGTTGACCTCCTTTGTCTTCACATGACTTTCTTTTCCTTTTGTGCTCTCGACTTCACGAAGCTCCGCGTACTCCACAACAGCCCTCTGCGAATCGAGCTTCGCGGCGAACCGCGGGTCTCCGACTCCGCGTCCGCACCAAGCAAACATCTGCTTGTCGGCCTGGGCCAGACTTCGCGGCTTGGTCTCGCGACCGACCTTCGCGATCCAGCTTCGCAATCCATCTTCGCGATCCGTTCAGAAAAAATTCTTTTCTGAGGGCCGGAATCGAAATGGCCCTTCAAGAGGCTGTATTGGGGGTTCTTGCAGATGCTGCCCGTCAGGATGAGATGGCCAACCGTCCAGGGCTTGGGGAAATGGTACGAAGCCATTCGGACCACGCTTATTTGACAGATCTACAATCGGAGGGTCAAAAGGATTATCCGTAGTGCAAGAATCTACCATTGTACGGCTTCAGGTTGAGGGATGACGTCTTCATCCCTGACGCGAGTAGGGATGAACCAGCCTACTGGTTCAGGAGAACACCATGCCAGCACCAATGGTTCAGGGTGGCCTATGGTCATGCACAAGAGAACTTCACACCCTTCACTGCTGAATCTCTATACAACCATGTGAACGATATTTATGGGAGGCCACTGCAACCGGAGATGTCCCCTCCTCTCTACCGTACCATGCTGAAGGCGGCTTTGCAGGATTCGAAGAAGGGATGGTCCAATGAGTGGGACCTGCGCCAGGGTGGCAACTTCACTGACGACTGGGCCTGGGCCTACTGGGTAGGCGCCACATGCGAGGAGTTTGGGGCTGAGCTGAGGAGAGTGGGGTTGTATGAGGTGGCATGGGCCTCCCAATTCCACATTTACCAACCGAATCAACTGATGCCGGAATTGCTGAGCAGATGGTCATCTAGGACCAATACCTTTCACCTGCATCACGGGGAGGTGGGCATCAGCCTGTGGGATGTCCACCAGATTTCTGGGGTTCCGATCTTGGGGGCCATGTATGATGAGTTCCTCCCCATCATCAGCGCGTGGGAGGATACAGAGCAAATTCCGCGTCTGGCGTCAGCGGTGATGGCACTCGTCCCTGGAGAGGACAAGGAGGCAGTGAGGGATGTCCACTTTAGGAGATGGTTCAAATGCTTCCTGAATTTCCCAGAGAATCGAGAGTTCCCTACGAGGCCTCGAACTTGTCCGATGGAGGCCCAACGGGGTAAGGGGCACTTGTATTGGCGGGTCTTGGAGGACAGCCAATGGAAGACTTGGGGTTTCAGTGTCAGCACTGAACAACAGCTGATAGTTAGGCTGGCGGCGTTCATCGCGGCTCTCATCTGCGGTTGGATCCTACTGGTGAGGGACACAAGCATGGGGATGTGACCCATCTTGTTCATTATGGCGTCAATGTTGTCCATGGGGCAACGGATCAATCTGGGGATTCCAATGCTCTCCAAACTATACAGAATGTTGCGGCACATTAGCGAGGGAAAGAAGCCGCCAAGGATATGAGGGCCCTTCCACCACCTGTATGGGTGGATCGCAGCGCACATTAGGGGGATTTATGAGTATGCAAACCCCATTTAGCCACTGGGATCGAACTTCCGCCCCGCCATCCTGAACGCGGTCGGGAGCTTCCCATTCAAACTAGCCATGCCGATGGTACTGAATCGGGTGTGGAGGGCGGATAAGTTTAATTTCTACCCCTTCCCATTGCCGACGGGTATACTTACTGATGACGGGTGGGGAACGGAAGAACATCGGGCTTACCTCATGGCCTTTCGAGGTGGAGTTTTTGTGGCACGGATAGATCGTGAGCCACTCTGCGAACCGTACACCCCGCATCGGTTTGCGAGGCAGTTCCGGTGCCTCCAGCGGCTGACCCCACAGGTCTACTGGGAGGTGCGTCACGAGGAGCACCCGTGTGTGATGAGGCAGGTGTGGCTCATGTTCACACGGAAAGATGGGAATATGTGGATTTCATTGCCTCCATCCACCGCTGTTTTCGGATTGGTGAGGGAGTATGCCATTAGTTGGGAGGCTGCTTACCCAGGGGAGATGCTGAAGCAACCAACAATTCGGGTCGGTGACGGTGGGCCTCCCCTATCCCAAGGTCGGGGTCGGAGGGCAGCTAGGGCCGCTTGCGGTAGCGGGGCTGCCATGGCGGCGAGACCTGCACCGGCCGAGGGTATGGCAGTAGCGGTGGATCCGGTGATTCCGGAAGAGCAAGGCCATCCAGAGGGGCAGCCACCGAGGGGATTTCGTAGGATATCCACTCAGGCTCCGGGGAAGCGGCTGCGTCATATCGACATGGCAGAGGATGTTGTCTTCCCGGAAGCCTGGACGAGCTGGAGGATCACGTTCACTCCAGTGGTGTCCCTCGCCCAATGACAGACCGGGTGAGGGTACTGCTGAATCGAACGGTCCCCCCACAGTTATCAGTCGTCGATCTGAGGGAGCGCTTCCCCTTGCCAGAAGAATCAGAGGACTCATCTTGGGAGTATGAGGCTAGAGGAGGGAGCCCGTTGGAGGAGGGTGATGTCGGAGATCAGGGCTCAGATTCCGACGATTTCGCGGAGGCTCTCGAGGTAGCATTCTGAAATTCTTTCCTTACGATCCTTTCTTGGGTCACTATGGACTTCTCACCGATGTTTGAGCCATGCAGGAGGAACTTGTTCGCAGGCCTTGTTCTCGCCGCTTGGCAGGTGATGATGCGGGACCTTCAGAACCTGCGCCTGTGGCTACGTCCAGTTCCGCGTCTGGTGGGACCAATGCACCTGAGGTGGCTCCTCCGGAATCTCCAAACCTTCCAACAGTATACGGAGTGCCTCGTCTCGGGGTCCCGTCAGTACCGGCTCAAGAGCAGCGCCAGGAGGTCGATCACCGCAAGTCTCCTCTACC
Organism: Viscum album; assembly: GCA_963277665.1. Taxonomy (NCBI): domain Eukaryota; kingdom Viridiplantae; phylum Streptophyta; class Magnoliopsida; order Santalales; family Viscaceae; genus Viscum; species Viscum album. The sequence goes on along the minus strand of OY728138.1, from coordinate 1,376,298,537 downwards.
GGTTTCCCTGTCGTCATATGTAGACCATGCCTGCCAACTAACGTTTATGTATCTCTCTGTTGTACAGTTCTCTGACTGGCGTGGGCTGCTGCGGCAAGACTGGTCGGGATGTCTGGTGGCACCCCTCTAGCGGCATGCCGGTGATGGTGGCGATAGTCCCCCCATCTCCTCAAGATGCGATGCACGTCATCATTGGAGGGACCACCATCAGAGTCATACCTGAAGTCATTGAGGTGGACTTCGAGGAAGAAGATCAACCGGTCGGTCCCAGTCTTGTCATGCCTGCTTCGGCGCCAAGTGTCGTACTAGATTCAACCCCTGATGTTGATCCTTCCAAGGATTTCCTGTGGGTGTACCCCGCGTACGAGCCTTCCAATCGCGCAGACCGGGACGAAACACCCGCCGACGAGGAAGACAGCAGCATAGTCCTCCGCCGGTCGTGGATGTTGATCACGCACTTCATCAAGGACACCCCCAAGCGCAATGGATGGCCGAAATGGATATACTCCGCTCGCGGTTGCGCGAACTGTGCGCTGGGGGAGTGGATGCTCAACGTCCTCACGCACTCATATGAGATCTTATGGCTGAGAAGATCCGGGAGCATGATCGTGGGCTCAGCGTGGGCTGGTAGCGGAGGAAGTGGACCAACATCAAGAAGGTCCAGGATGATGAAGGCGAGGTCCAACAGATGCAGACCTGGGCAGATGAGCTTTCAGCCTTTCTCAATGCACAATCTGAGCTGGTCTCACGGCTGAAGGTCCAGCTAGCAGAGGCAGAAGAGCATATGAGGCAGGCCTCTGGAAAGATGGTTGTCGTTCAAGTTGGCATAGAGAGGGCCAAAGCTAAGGCTGACGAACTGCGCCCCGCCGCTGCGGAGGAGGAGCGGGAGCTATGTCAGTGATAGCAAGCCTTGAACGTCACAAGCCAATGGGTGGCGGAGCTGCAACGCTCTTTTGACGGGGTCAACCCGTCCATGGGGGGGGGGGGGGGGTCGACCCCCGAGTATTGTAACAGACCAAAAACCTTTTATTGGTACTTTCATGCTTCAATTTTCCTTTCCTTGTTTTGAATGTCGTAGCACGCACGATTTCCTTTGTTTGAATCGCCTTGTTACATCCCTACGATGTTTTCGGGATGTTCGGCAACAATTCCCCAAGCCCACTTGGGTCGAGCCCGATGTGAGAAATAGGAGATAGTTTCCTTCTCGTCCCACCTAACAAAGGAGTGGAGACCATGCTCCAGGCATCCGGGATTCGGATTACCAGTCCAGATTCTCTAAAGATGGGAGAGTCTTGACCAGAGAAGGAATTTTTCTAAACAGCCGAATTACCGTTTCTTCAGCATGCTCTTACGCACGAATGGTGCAATGCTAGGGGCGCTGAAATCGGTCCAAACAGGTGAAAATAGGAAGTGTGAATCACGATACCCAAGATTCGGAACACTGTGGGGATGGCGTGACAATAAGGGACAACTGTTAACCATGGAGGAGAAGCAGTATCCTTACTGCATTATCCTTTAATGGGGACAACAAATGAGGGTCGACCATTGACCATGCTCGAAGCATGGGATGTAACAACCCGAAATTTTAAATAAATCTTGTTTCCTAATTTTATGTGTTATTTTATTTTATTTTTATACTCAACAAAAATGTTTCATTTGATAACATGAGTATAATTAAAATGAAACTGTTGGGTTTTGACTGTTATTTGACAATTGGTCAATATGACCGCTGGAAACTAAACGTTTTGACTATTGTCTCTAAATACAAGAAATCTTGGTTAATTAATATAGAAAGAAGATTTGATGGCCTCACCCAGTAGTCTTGGACCGATCGAAGCCCATCTAACAGAACTTGGGAAGGAGGTAGAACCACTGGGCTTTGCTCTGGACTAAACCCAAGCTGAACTTCATCGTGTGAAGCTAGAACGAGATCGCCTTCGTGAGAAGTTCAAACTGATAGAAATTACTACTCGTGCGATGTTGGTCGAGCCTCCCTCGGATTCTCTCACCATAGCACACCTTACACTTAGGTCCTATGCTGGTGTGATAAGGGGCTATGTAAGGAGACCGTAACTGCCTTGTGTAATCCTTTATTTTAAATAAAAATTGGGATTTCTTCTTATGATGAAGTTTATGAATTTTCAAATGTTCAGATAAATATAGTATGCATATTTTAGATGAATTTTAGAGAAATGATATTTTAAAAATGTCTATGTAAACCTTAAATAAATAAAAATGTGTAATGATTTTCAAAAAATGGTCTTCTACAATTATGTTCAGTACGAAATTTCGAGTCTAGTAAGATCAACTTGATTTTTGATGAATAATAAATTATGAATAGTGATTTTATGCTTAGGATTAGTAATGTGACTAAATGGATTAGTAATTTCACTCAAAGAAAGTTTTAATATAATTTAGACACCTAGATTAAGTAATGAGATTCAATAAAATGGGAAAATAACAGTTTCATAAATTATTATTCAAGTATTAGTTTTTTTCAGGTGAATAGTGTTTTTTTAAATTAAAAATTAAATTAAAAATATTTAGAAAATTATTTTTATAAAATGGATTTCATTTTTGAACTCAGAGCATCGATATTATGTTAAGGTAATTTTTGGAAACTTTTCTGAAAAAAATGAATTTTCTGTGAATAGTGTGGTTATTTAAAAAATGAATTAAAAATATATAGAAATTTTTTTTTATAAAATAGAGTTCATTTTTGAAATCAGAGCATTTATATTTGGTTAATGTGAAAATTTGGGATTTTTCTGAGAAAGTTGAATTTTCAGTGAATAGTAAAAATACAGTTTTAGGGTTTCGGTATGTTTAATGACATCATAACTGTGTCATGATGATTTCATGAGATATTTTAAGGGATGGTCGACTAAAGAATATGAATTATTGTTTTGGGGGCCCCATGTGGCCTAACTCTATGGGAAGTACCATGGGAGGGCCCATGCTTTTGAGAAAACCACTTTTGAGGTGTCCCTTGGCCATTAATGCCTTGTCCCCTCACTTTCCCTATAAATACCCACCCTTTACTCCTTTAGTTTTCACTCCCAACTCTCCCCCAAATAAGTTCTGGTCTCCTTACCTCCCAAGGAGTCCTCCCAAGGTGCCCCCAATCCCTCAAGGTCCAAACCTTTGAGTTTTAAGAGTTACGTTTTAAGGTAAGGGATCCGACCCCCTCTCTTTCTTTTCAAGTGATATCATTTATGTCATTTCTTTTATGCTCCATATTCTTATGTTGGAGTATGGTATTTTATATTCATTATACTATCCTTTTTATGTTCATATTATGAGAGACCCCCTCTTACTCTCATAATTTCATTTTATGAAAGTTTAAGTGGCGCTGTTAGGCTGCCGAAATTTTTGTAACGGATTCTTTCACCCTTCTAATTTTCAAGTTCTATTTTCTTGTCAAATCTTTCATGTTACTTTTTATTATGTTGGGGTATTATCTCTATATATATCACTCTGATCTTTTATTATGATATGATGAGATACCCCATTTGATCTCTTCAATTCAGTATTTTGAAGTTTTAAGTGGCGCCGTTAGGCTGCCGAATTTTTAAGGGATTCTTTCACCCTTCTCGTTTTCATGATCTATTTTCATGTAAAGTCTTTCAAGTTCCTTTTTATCATGTTTGGGTATGATCTCTATATCTATCATACTTAACCCTTATTTTCATATCATTAGAGACCCTATTTGATCTTGTCAATTCATTTTTTGATGATTAAGTGACGCCGTTAGGCTGCCGAATTTTTTAGGGGATTCTTTCACCCTTCTCATTCTTTTCAAAGTTCTACTTTCATGTCAAGTCTTTAAAATTCCGTTTTTTTGTTGGGGTATTATCTCTATATCTATCATACTGAACTCTTATGTTCACATTATGAGAGGCCCTATTTGATCTTTTCAAATCATTTTTCTTGAAGTTTAAGTGACGACGTTAGGCTGCCGAATTTTCATAAGAGAAATCTAATTTTTGTCTTCCTTCCATGTTTTTCATTTCAAATGGTATGTCCTTAAAATTTAATTACCATGTTCATATATCCTTATTATTCTACTCCTATACTGTTTTATGGGTTATTTATGAATGTTGGACCCATTTCCCTTCTCTTTTCAATGTTTTATAAAACCCCGAAACATAGCCGTTATGCTGCAGAATTTTCGTCTCAAAATGCCTCTCTATTTTCTCAAAATTATTTTATGTTATAAAGTGAATACTCAAAGATCTTATTTATACAGGGGTATTCACATATATATCAAAATTTTCTATTTTAAATTCTGGTATTTACATACATGAGACCCACTCTCCCCTTCCGTGGGTTCTAAAGCGACGTAAATATCATGTCTTTAAAGCAGTTTTTAAAACGTTATGATTATGAAATGAAACCCATTTATTTTATGATATATGGGTTATTTATGAAATGTTTGATGATGATATATGTGGATCACATGATAATAATGGCAAATTTAAGGGTGCGCCCTGATAGGGCTCCAATGCATTGGGTAATGATGTCACCACTAGAGATTACAATTTTCACGATACCTTGGTGAATAACCTTGGTAATTTTCAAATGACACCTTGGGGATGGAGCTTGGTTATATGTTCATATGGTATATGTTAAATGATGTATCCACATCATCAAGTTATGAAAAATGTTATTTTTATTAAGAAATGCCTCATGATTCCTTTCACATGCCTTAAATTTCTTTTTTTGACCTTATTGAAGTATCTCAAGTTCACATGTAAAATGTTTATATTGTTTCCCTTACTGGGATTTCTGCTCACCCCTTCTTTTGATGTATGTCCCCAGGTTATGAGATGCAGTAATGAACCTAGGATGAACTTAAGGAGAAGCCTTTCAAGAGTTTAAGAAAAATGTTTTATTTTTTCATGTTTTATGTTCCTGGTTTCCAAGACACTAAACCTTAAATATCCTCAGTGTTGTGTAATGTAATGAAAGTTTATGTTATAAAAAGGTAGGATGCAATCGTTGGTATCAAAGGATGGTTTAGTTATTTGTGGAAATTAGGATATGAAAACTTTAGGAAGAACCCTATAGAAAAGTGTAAATATAGGAAATCTTCCAGGTATTTTGTTGAGTATTGAGTAAGGGGTTGCCAAGAAAATACATCCCTATCTGGATACGAGTAGGTAGAGGTGGCTCTGGCACAGATGTACATAGGGGTAAAACCCGAAAACACCTCTTTGAGCTAGACTCGAATGGGAACAGGTATACGACAACGACCCTTGCTGCACTCTTGGTTACGACACTCACAAGGGATATGCTTTGGTAAATTCATAAGCTTAGTATGAACCATTATTAAAGGAACAATGATAAAATAAAATAATGATTCACATAAGAATATACGATCATGGATAACCTAGATTGGAACCTAGGGGATCACAAGTTAGGATATACATTTATTTTACAAGTTTATCCTTTTATGCTTAAAGATTCCTTTTCATGATTATTGGTGAAGTATTTAAGCCCCTAATTATACTTTATCTTCTTAGTTAATGGTGGGAAATGGAAGAACATGTCCCAACAACCAATGTGATAGGAAATGCGATGATTGCCGTATTAATATGACAGAGATGATTAGGGGATTAAAAGATGATTATTATTTTGGAAGACGTTCACTATTTTGGGGACCCTATATGATCGAGTTAAATAGATTACTATGATATTTTCATTGAGGAGTAAGTTTGACTTATATTTTGAAGAATCGATGAATTTAAGGCAGACTTATAGTAATTTAGGTTACTTATGGAAATGATTAACCTATCTTGGGGTAAATATGTTTAGGTTAGTTACATTTGTTATAAGATGTTAGGAGTGGTTGATGTTGTTTGGAGATGAATGATAAAGTTTACCTTGGAAGACTATGTTATCAAATCCTTCTTGTATTTGGGTTTCAATCTTAGTTTGGTTTATTTTGATGATTTTTAAGGACAATTATTTTCGTAATGGTCTATGATGATCTCTAGGTAGTACCATGGAACTTTGATGATTTAAAAGTAGTTTCCATTGCTATGGGATTATTTCTTTTTGAAGAGTTGTTTTACCTTACCCTTTCTGTTTTTGGGATAATGCTTAAAGATAGATGAAATAGATGGTTAATATTTTGTGGATTATGTGATTCTCTAGAAGATGATTCTTGTGTTTTGATGAGACCAAGTGTTTTTGAATGCTCATCATTTGGAGAAAAGATTATTTTTGGGTAGAAACTTTTTAAAGGATGAAAATCTACATGAAGGTAGGTATATTTTCTTATGTTTTTGTTCTATGTAGTAAATTAATTCCTTAAAATTATGAAAAGAAACATAAAACCAAAATGTTGTTGGTTTACGTTTCCTACTAGGTAATCAAAGACCGTTTACACACATCATAATTTTGGGATTTTCTTATGGTTAACTTTCTCTTAATCATGTTCTCTATCACTCTCCCTCAGAACTTGACCCTTTCTTTTCTCCTCCATGTCCATGTTTTCCTACATGGAATCCTAGTGTGGGTTAACTCGGGTGACCTTTGTACTTCCCTTTCTTTCTTTTAAAGTAATAGTTTAACTGACTCCTTTTCTGATGTGGGACTTTCAATGAAATTTCAATACCCAATTTTAAAAATTTTGAGGACGAAATTTATTAAGGGGGGAAGATTGTAACGACCAGAAATTTTAAATAAATCTTGTTTCCTAATTTTATGTGTTTTTTTATTTTATTTTTATACTCAACAAAAATGTTTCACTTGATAACATGAGTATAATTAAAATGATACTGTTGGGTTTTGAATTTTATTTGACCATTGGTCAATATGACCACTGGAAACTAAACTTTTTGACTATTGTCTCTAAATACAAGAAATCTTGGTTAATTAATATAGAAAGAAGATTCATGGCCTCACCCAGTAGTCTTGGACCGATCGAATCCCATCTAACAGAACTTGGGAAGGAGGTAGCACCACTAGGCTTTGCTCTGGACCAAATCCAAGCTGAACTTCATCGTGTGAAGCTAGAACGAGATCGCCTTCGTGAGAAGTTCAAACTGATAGAAATTACTACTCGTGCAATGTTGGTCGAGCCTCCCTTGTATTCTCTCACCTTAGCACACCTTACACTTAGGTCCTATGCTGGTGTGATAATGGGCTATGTAAGGAGACCGTAACTGCCTTGTGTAATCCTTTGTTTTAAATAAAAATTGGGATTTCTTCTTATGATGAAGTTTGTTAATTTTCAAATGTCCGGATAAATAAAGTATGCATATTTTTGATGAATTTTAGAGAAAGGATGTTTTAAATTTTTTTATGTAAACCTTAAATAAATAAAAATGTGTAATGATTTTCAAAAAATGGTCTTCTACAATTATGTTCAGTACAAAATTTCGAGTCTAGTAAGATCAACTTGATTTTTGATGAATAGTAAATTATGAATAGTGATTTTACGCTTAGAATTAGTAATGTGACTAAATTGATTAGTAATTTCACTCAAATAAAGTTTTAATATAATTTAGACACCTAGATTAAGTAATGAGATTCAATAAAATGGGTAAATAACAATTTCATAAATTATTATTCAAGTATTAGTTTTTTTCAGGTGAATAGTGTTTTTTTAATTAAAAATTAAATTAAAAATATTTAGAAAATTATTTTTATAAAATGGATTTCATTTTTGAACTCAGATCATCGATATTATGTTAAGGTAGTTTTTGGGGACTTTTCTGAAAAAAAATGACTTTTCGGTGAATAGTGTGTTTATTTATAAAATGAATTAAAAATATTTACAAAATTCTTTTTATAAAATAGAGTTCATTTTTGAAATCAGAGCATTTATATTTGGTTAATGTGAAATTTTGGGATTTTTCTAAGAAAGATGAATTTTCAGTGAATAGTAAAAATACAGTTTTAGGGTTTCAGTATGTTTAATGACATCATAACTGTGTCATGATGATGTCATTAGATATTTTAAGGGATGGTCGACTAAAGAAGATTAATTATTGTTTTGGGGGCCCCATGTGGCCTAACTCTATGGGAAGTACCCTGGGAGGGTCCATGCTTTTGAGAAAACCACTTTTGAGGTGTCCCTTGGCCATTAATGCCTTTTCCCCTCACTTTCCCTATAAATACCCACCCTTTCCTCCTTTAGTTTTCACTCCCAACTCTCCCCCAACAACGTTATGGTCTTCGTACCTCCCAAGGAGTCCTCCAAAGGTGCCCCCAAGCCCTCAAGGTCCAAACCATTGTGTTTTAAGAGTTACGTTTTAAGGTAAGGGATCTGACCCCCTCTCTTTCTTTTCAAGTGATATCTTTTATGTCATTTCTTTTATGCTCCATATTCTTATGTTGGAGGATGGTATTTTATATTCATTATACTATCCTTTTTATGTTCATATTATGAGAGACCCCCTCTTACTCTCATCATCTCATTTTATTAAAATTTAAGTGGCGTCGTTAGGCTGCCGAAATTTTTGTAACAGATTCTTTCACCCTTTTCATTTTCATGTTCTATTTTCTTGTCAAGTCTTTCATGTTCCTTTTTATTATGTTGGGGTATGATATCTATATCTATCATTCTGATCTTTTATGATCATATGATGAGAGACCCCATTTTATCTCTTCAATTCAGTATTTTTAAGTTTTAAGTGGCGCCGTTAGGCTGCCGAATTTTTAAAGGATTCTTTCACCCTTCTCGTTTTCAAGATCTATTTTCATGTAAAGTCTTTCAAGTTCTATTTTATTATGTTGGGGTATGATATCTATATCTATCATACTGAACCCTTATTTTCATATGATGAGAGACTCTATTTGATCTTGTCAATTCATTTTTTGAAGTTTAAGTGACGCCGTTAGGCTGCCGAATTTTTTAGGGGATTCTTTCACCCTTCTCATTCTTTTCAAAATTCTACATTCATGTCAAGTCTATAAAATTCCTTTTTTTATTTTGGGGTATGATCTCTATATCTATCATACTGAACTCTTATGTTCACATGATGAGAGACCCTATTTGATCTTTTCAAATCATTTTTGTTGAAGTTTAAGTAATGCCATTAGGCTGCAGAATTTTCATAAGAGAAATCTAATTTTTTTCTTCCTTCCATGTTTTTCATTTCAAATGGTATGTCCTTCAAATTTAATTACCATGTTCATATATCCTTATTATTCTTCCCCTCTACTGTTTTATGGGTTTTTTATGAATGTTGGACCCATGTCCCCTCTCTTTTCAATGTTTTCTAAAACCCCGAAACATAGCCGTTATGCTGCAGAATTTTCGTCTCAAAATGCCTCTCTCTTTTCTCAAAATTATTTTATGTTATAAAGTGAATAATAAAATCTCTTATTTCTAAAGGGGTATTCACATATATATCAAAATTTTCTATTTTAAATTCTGGTATTTACATACATGAGACCCACTCTCCCCTTCCGTGGGTTCTAAAGCGACGTAAAGATCATGTCTTTAAAGCAGTTTTTAAAACGTTATGATTATGAAATGAAACCCATTTATTTTATGCTAATGGGTTATTTATGAAATTTTTGATGATGATATATGTGGCTCACATGATAATAAAGGAAAATTTAAGGGTGTGCCCTGATAGCGCTCCAATGCATTGGGTAATGATGTAACAACTAGAGATTTCAATTTTCACGATACATTGGTGAATAACCTTGGTAATTTTTAAATGACACCTTGGGGATGGACCATGGTCATATGTTCATGATTGTCTATGTTAAATGATTTATCCACATCTTCAAGTTATAAAAAATGTTATTTTTATTATGAAATGCCTCATGATTCCTTTCTCATGCCTTAAAGTTCTTTTTTTGACCTTATTGAAGTATCTCAAGTTCACATGTAAAATGTTTCTCTTGTTTCCCTTACTGGGCCTTCTGCTCACCCCTTCTTTTGATGTATGTCCCCAGGTTATGAGATGCAGTAATGAACCAAGGACGAACTTAAGGAGAAGCATTTCAAGTGTTTAAGAAGAATGTTTTATGTTTTCATGTTTTATGTTCCTGGTTTCCAAGACACTAAACCTTAATGATCCTAAGTGTTGTGTAATGTAATGAAAGTTTATGTTATAAAAAGTCGGGATGCTATACGGGACCATGTCACAAATGTTGTCGATCAATTCTTCGGGACGTTGGCCTAGGACAGTTGGCAGACCATAGGTCAAACATCCATACTGTTAGGGGGTCCTTCTAAACATGACCAGTCTTCCGGAACGTTGGCCCAGGATGGTAGGTGAGCCGATGCGGCATGGGACCAGGCCGTTAGGGGGTCCCTTCAGACATGCATGGGAATGAAGATCTGAATGAAGGACATGCAAAGCATGGTGTGGAGTGATGGAATGTTTGAACGGATTCCAACACTCTTGAAATTACGCCACTACGATCATGGAATGAGGCATCTTATAAGGTCGGGGCTTACTCCGAGATGTATTCCCATGTACTTCTAAGGAGTGGCACTGGTGAATGGGGCTTACACAAGGATGTTGCCCAAGTATCTTCCTCATGTCTGACCATGAGGGCATCCCAACTCACTGGTGGGTTGACGAATATAATTGAGGCATACACCTATGCGCAAGTGCACAAGAGGGATAACACAAAGGGCGTTGGATTCAGTCCAAACAAAGGGAGATGAAAAGTGTGAATCACATGCTCGACATTCGGAATTCAGTGAGGGTGGCATGATGATGGAGGATAACTATTGACCATGTTCGAAACACAGCATCCATATCACGTTAGCCTGAAATGGGGATGAACAAATGAGGGTCGACTGTTGACCATGTTCGAAACACAGGACCTATCTCGAAGTGTTGTCCAAATTCTTCCGGGGCGTTGGCCCAGGACGGTAGGTGAGCCGATGCGGCATGTGACCAGGCCGTTAGGGGGTCCCTTCAGACATGAAAGGGGACGAGGGTCCAAATAAGGGGCATGCAAAGCGTGGAATATAGAGGGACGGTTCGTCCGAACAGAATCTAGCACTTAAGTAGTTACACCACCATGGTGGGAGTACGCCAGATGGGCGCGTTGGCTTGGCCATGGATCCTTCCTTCTTTGGGACAGGGCCTCTCTGGCGAGGGGTCTGCCACTTCCCATTGGGGCATCCTGAACTAGTTTAGGGTGGAACCGCAGTTTAGTGTCATGCGTTGAGGACAGATGGACTCATGTAGTTTAACGTCATACGATAGGACACATAATAAAAGGGAAGATCCCAGGGAGTGTGTGGTGTGGTAGATATGAAACCGACGTGAATGAGGACTTGGATTCCAAATCCCACCATGTACCCCCAGAGGAAACTCTTCAAGTCGAGGGACCAAGAGTGAGGATTAGGCTGGGCCCAAAGCAGCATGGTCGGGCATTCCTACGTACCCCATGAGGATGGGAATCAAGCCATACATAGTTCTAGAAGTGCAGTTTAACGTCATGCGGGACGAGGAGCAGCCTGACTATGTTGGTACATATCCTGCCAGAACTACTAAGCCCACGTGAGTCGTGATCGGTGTGAGAAACAAGCAGTAGTGGTGGGAATTTCCTGACACAAAAAGGGGCAGGTTAGGGAAAAGGGACACTCAGTAAATACCCGCCCAATGACACTAACGCGATAATTTAGCACACCTAGATGCACGAAGAGAAAGAGCCGAGTATGATGGAATTCCACTTGAACATGAGGTAGTGGAAATCTGTGAATCATGGGACTTGAGATTCAGATCACGATGATGGCAGCGTGACGATGGACAGTAACTATTGACCGTGGCGGAAACCCAGCATCCATATCGCGTTAGCCTAGAATGGGGACAAACAAATGAGGGTTGACCATTGACCATGTTCGAAACACGGGACCATGTCACAAATGTTGTCAAATATCCATAGGGACGTTGGCCCGAAATGATTGGAGGGCCCTTAGGTCCAGCATTCATGGAGATCCCTTAAGCCTAGTATCCATGTCGTCTGAGGGTCCTTTTGGATGTGGAAGAGGATGAGGATCCAACTAGAGAGCTCACGAAGCTTGGTCGTGGGACGAAGGGAATGTCTGTATGAAAGTCCCACACTTCGGGCTCTTTGTCGAAACACATCTGAATACGACAACAAGACATATTAGATAGAGGGAGAAGATTCCTTTCCCATGGGGAGATCTTAGTTTAGGGTCGTAGAATTCGGACCATGGATGGGAGGAGACATAATAGGCACATGGTGGAGTAACTCAAACACCTGGCATGAATTGGAATAGGGGTGTGTACGGTGCGATGAACAACCTGACGTGAATGAGGACATAATCCCATATCACATCGCCTGACCCCCTTAGGAGAGGTTTTTTGGTCAAGGGACCGAAAGAGAAAGTTAGGATGGGCTCGGGAAAAAGTGCTCGGGTACTCCTACGTATCTCATAAGGATGAGAATAAAGCCTTACGTAGTTCTTGAGATGGACCTTAGACCATAAATGGGTAAAGGGAGCAGGGGACACATGGCAACAAAACCCGACGTAAAGGAGGGCCTAAGCTCTACTTACCATGCGTTCTCTGGGGAAATGCTCGAGTCGAGGGACTGAACACAAAGGTTAGGCTGGGCCTACGGGGAAGTTCCCGGGCGCTCCTACGTATCTCATAAGGATGAGAATCAAGCCATACGTAGTTCTGAAAGGTGACATGGTAAGATACCAGTGCCGGGGGGAAAAGGGGAGTGCGGTCGTGACCCTTTCACTAAAAGAAGTGGAATTTGATAAATCTTGTTTGTTCTTTAAGGTGAATGGTTTTTTTAATCGACAGGCCTAGAGTAGTAGGTCGTGATGTCACAACAAGGATCAAGCCGTGATGGGCGTTGAAAAATGTCATGGAACGTGACCAATACCCAACGTGATGTCCTCTACAACGAGGTCACCACAATGCAGTTCCGTTTTTTGTTGTGTGGCTAGGATGATAGTGTCATAGTTTAGGGTCGTATGATAGGACAAATCATGCATTTTATCATCATGCAGCGCAGACGTAGCAGAGACGATGCTAGTCGGGGAACGTGCGTAGTGTTATAAAACACAATTGATGGAGACATGATCCCACATCACATTGTATGCCATTAGGAGAGGGAAACCTTAGGCCGAGGGGCCTATATAGAGGTAAGAGGTGAAACAGGGGGAGAGACTGTCTCCCTAAATGGGTTGTACCAGAAGACAGGGCGTTCGGGCGGTCCTACGTATCCCATGAGGATGGGAATCAAGCCACACATAGTTCTGAAGGGTGCCTTTTAATGTCATGTTGGACAAGGAATAGGAGGGCTGAATCTCAGAACGGGGGTGTGCGTGGTGCATCTATTGCAAAACCGACGTGAATGAGGACATAATCCCACACCACACCACGTGGTCCTGTAGTCGGGGTCCTGAAGGCAGGACCAGAGAGGTGAATTTTCTGAACTCAAGCTGGGTCCCAAAGACAAGGGGTCTGGGCATTCCTAAGTATCCCATTAATATGGGAATCAAGCTGAACGTAGTTTCAGATGAGAATCTTAGTTTATGGTCTTAGAGATCGGACCGTGGATGGTGACAACTTCCTGAGTAAGCACAGATGTCAACCTGATCCCTAATCCCACGTGAGATAAACTTGGTGTGGGAAACAAGGGGGGGGAATCCTTACCGTAATACTTGGGGCATCCATCAAAGGGGAGTCGGCGGAGAGCCCCGAAGAACACCTTTTACGCGGCTTGTTCCCCCAATGCGCGGACGTGCACGAAGGAAAAGTAACAAGAGTTCCAAGACTCTACTTGGACACGATGATGTGATGAAGGGTGTGAATTGTGTACCCGACATTTTGGGCTTAATGGGTTGGCGTGGCGATATAGGAAAACTGTTAACCATGGTGGAAACATAGCGTCCATATCGCGTTATCCTGAGGTGGGAACAACAAACGAGCATCGACCGCTGACCATATTCGCAACGTAGGATTTTATCGATTTGTTGTCCGAAACCCTGGGGGGCGTTGGCCCGTAACGGTAGGAGAGCCCTTGGGCGTAGTATCCAGGCCGTTCTTGGGGGTCCCTCCGGGTGTGAAAGGTGATGGAAGCCCTGATGCAGGGATACACAAAGCCTGGAAAGCAGGTGCGGACGTGTCCGAGTAAAGCTTGGCATTCCAGGTAATAAACCAGATTACTCTTAGGCACATTGGTGAGCCTCTGAAAAGGGATCGATGAGAAACAGCTTAGTAGGGTGAGGTACATGGCGTGGTCATTACGAGACCGATGTGAATGAAGACATAATCCCACACCACGCCATATAATCCTCTCATGGAGGAAGGGTAGGCCAAGGGGCCAAGATGGGATGAAGATTCCCGAGAGATGGGGCAGGACCCGAATCCTAGACATTCAGGTGGTCCTACGTATCCCATGAGGATGGGAATCAGGCACGCCACACCATACACTCCTATAAGAGAGGACTTGGGCTGGGGCCTGGAAAGGACAAGGGGCCTGATGGTTAGGCATTGGTCAGGAGGGCCTGACCTACTTGCAGTTTATCTTCTTGCAGTGAGGACGAGGGTCGGGGACCCGAGGAGGCCAAGGGGCCTGAGGCTGGGCCTCGTAAGGGGAGGCGTACAACGTGGTACATTATCTCGACGTGAATGAGGACGTAGTCCCACACCACACCATACACCCCTATGGGGAATCGGGGCCGTGGGCCTGATCGCCAGCACCACCCGGGAAGAAGTTTGCAACTTCGGGATGGAGTATAATGAATCACTGCACTCGATGTTTGGGATATCTCGGGGTGGACCTGAAGATCCAGGATGATGTTGACCATGTTCGAAACACAGCATCCCCATGTTGACCCGATATGGAAGCAACAAATGAGCATCAACCGCTGACCAAATTCGCAACGCGGGACTTGTATCGGCTTGTTGCTTGAAAATCCTCGGGGGCGTTGGCCCGTGTCGGTAGGAGAGCCCATGGGTGTAGTATCCAGGCCATTCTTAGCGGTCCCACTGGGTGTGAAAAATGATGGAATCCTAGTCAAAGAGTAGGTGAAACATAGCTGTATCCATCCATGAAAGAAGAAATCATCTACAGGGGGGATGTGCAGCCGGGTCGAGGCTCGCCCAATGTGAGTTGGGGAAAAAGTGTGCACCCTGCCATGTCTTGACCCGAGGGGAAGATTTTGGCTTTTGTGCTGGGCCAATGGACGAAATGTCTGGGCGTTCTTACGTATCCCATTAGGATGGGAATCAAGCCGTACGTAGTTCTTGAAGTCCATGTAGTTTAGCGTCATGTGGTGAGGACGTGGGAGGATAGAAGAATGGGAGTGGGCACATGGTGCGACCCTTACAATCCTTGTGTGATCGGGGTTGTATGAGCGGGGCTAAGAAAGCCTACTCCCTGCTACACAAAGATCCTTCAAGGAAACTGTTCCCAGGGGGGATAGTGGAAGAGGAAAAGATTGGGGCTGGGCTCAAGGAAAGGCGTCCGAGCATTCCTACGTATCCCATTGAGATGGGAATCAAGCCACACGTAGTTCTTGAGATGCAGTTTAACATCATGCGGGGCGAGGAGGTGAGGTGGCATCTCATTTGGGGATATGTATGGTATGAAAAGTAATCTGACAAGAATGAGGACGTAGTCCCACACCATACCATACAATACTGCAAGAGGGTAAGTCGGGGAAAACCAAGGGGCCTGAGGCCGGACCGCGGTCAGGGAGACCTGACCAACTTGCGGATTAACGTCTCACGGTGAAGATGGGGGGGCCAGGGGCCCAAGGAGGCCATGGGGCCTAAGGATGAGGCTCGGTCAGGAAGGCCTGACTGGATTGCAGTTTAACGTCTTGCAGTAAGGACGGGGGGATAGGGGCCCAAGGAGGCCAAGGGGCCTGAGGCTGAGCCTCGTTCAGGAAGGCCTGCCTGGCTTGCAGTTTAATGTCTTGCAGTGAGGACAGCGGGCCAGGGGCCCAAGGAGGCCAAGGGGCCTGAGGCTGAGCCTCGGTCAGGAAGGCCTGACTGGCTTGCAGTTTAACGTATTGCAGTGAGGACGGGGGGCCAGGGGCCCAAGGAGGCCAAGGGGCCTGAGGCTGAGCCTCGGTCAGGAAGTCCTGACTGACATGCAGTTTAACGTCTTGGAGTAAGGACGGGGGGAGATCTTAGTTTAATGTCATAGAGCTCGGACCATTTTGCAGTTTATCATCTTGCAGGACAAAGATGCAGTTTAAGGTTGTGTGGGACCTTAACGTGCAGTTTAAGGTCATGTGGGACCATTTTTCAGTTTAGGGTCATGCAGGACCCTTTTCCCCTTGAAAAGTATTGCTTGAGGAATTTGGCATTGGTGGGAGGGGTTATACGCTCTCCATCCGTGGTAACCAAGGAGTAAGCTCCATTGGGGGTAAACTTTATGGATGATATAAGGCCCTTCCCATTTTAGTTATAATTTGGGTTTTTTCCTACCAGGAATCATTGGCGCTCGAAGGGCCAGTACCAGGTCACCCTGTAGAGAATAACGGAGATGAACCTTCTTGTGGAAGGCCCTCGCTATCTTATCCTGATGCCTTTCCAGATTGTGCAGGGCACGAAGCCGGTTCTCATCCAGTGCTTCTAATTCAGCTTGATGGATTTCGGCTACCTCATCGGATGTCTGGTGATTATAAACTACAGTGTGTAACGATGGCAGCTGGATCTCAATGGGTAGGATGGCCTCAGCTCCATACACCAGGGAATATGGGATCACCCGGGGTAGAGTTGCGAGTCGTCGTCCGATAAGCCCAGAGGGCGTTGGGGAGCTTGTCCGGCCAACTTTTCTTGTTCTGACCAACCATCTTCTGCAGAATGTTAGGGAGGGTTTTGTTGAACGCCTCGATCTGTCCGTTTTCCTACGCGTGGTAGCGGGAGGTATGGTTCGAACGGATGTCGTACTTGGCATACAATTTCTTCAGTTCAGCCGCTCGGAAGTTCGTGCCGTTATCGGTGGGGAAGGCGTGAGGGACTCCAAACCGGTGGATAATATTGGAGCTCACAAAGTCAACGATGGAAGGGCCCTTGACCTCTTTGAGCAGAACTACTTTTGCCCACTTGGAGAAGAAGTCTGTAGTAGTCAGGATGAACCTATACTGGCGGGCTGTTGCCGGTGGATACGGTCCCACTACATCAAGTCCCCATACCGCAAATGGCCAAGAGTACTTGGTGGGGTGGAGGGGCTCCGGCGGTCGATGCAGGAAGTTGGCGTGAACTTTGCACGCGTGGCATCTCTTGGCATACCCAATACAATCGTGGATCATAGAGGGCCAGAAGTACCCCAACCTCCAGATTTGATGGGACAGCTTCGGCCCAGCTTGATGGGTGCCACAGGAACCACCATGAACCTCTTGCATAACATGAGGTATCTCTACTCCTTGGATGCAACAGAGGAGAATACCATCGAAACTCCGCTTATAAAGGATCTGTTCAAGACTGGGGCCGCTCTGGAGGGTAAATTGCAGCGCGCGGCGTCAAATTCGCTTGCGCTCGGCCCGGTCGTCTGGGGGCGACCATTTTGGAGATACTCAACAAAAGGTGCCATCCAGTCGGGAGTGGCTTCAACCACTGCATCTGACGAACTCGGGACCCCTGACATGGAGGATCTGGTGGTGAGATGACTTACCCGCAGGCCATCATTGTCCTCTTGGGTGATAGGGGCAATGACTCTCTGGTGTGCCACATGTATGATCAAATCATCTTTCTCGGGTTCTGCGAGCGACGCGGCTAAGCTAGCCAAGGCGTCTGCTTGACCGTTCTATGACCATGGGACATGGGTAACCTCTGGTCGAGAAGAGAACGGGGCCATTAGGCGGAGGGTGTACTCCATTTATGGTACAAGCTCCGGCTTCCAGACGACGTAGTCGCCGTTACCTGTTTTATTACTAGCTCAGAATCTCCTTTCACATGTAGATGGGGCACATGGATCTCAAGGTCCGACTCGAGGCCGGTGATGAGAGCCTGGAACTCTGCCTCGTTGTTCATACAACTTTCTAACAACGGGAACGAGTATGGCAGGACGACTTGTGTCGGGGTAATGAAGACAATACCCATGCCCACTCTGTTGAGCTTGGGATCATTGAGCCTCCTGCCGGTGGGGCTCCATGAGGCACCGTCGAAATGCATTTGCCAACACGGGATGGCATGATCGACTGAGAGAATCGTCTCGTCAGGAAAATCTAGGTTCATGGATTGATCCGCAGAGGTTGGATGGGCAGCTAAAAAGTCTGCCAACTCATATCCCTTAATGGCCTTCTAAGGTATGAAACTGATATCAAACTGATGGAGAATCACCGCCCACCGTGCTAGTCGGCCTGTCAGCATGGGGCGTTTCAAGATGTACTTCAGTGGGTCTACCCAGGAGACCAATTGCACTTCATAGTGCTGCAGGTAATGTCACAACTTCTGCACGGCGAAGACGAGCGCAAGGAATCTCATTTCAATAGGGGAGTATCTGACCTCCGTATCGAGAAGCATGCGGCTGAGATAGTAGAGACTGTTCTCAGTACCCTCGTTATTCTTCTAGGCGAGCAGTGCACCAAGGGATCTTTCCAGGGTGACCACGTAAAGGACTAGTGGATTTACAGAGATGAGTGGCATCAAAACCGGAGGATGGAGCAGATACTGCTTGATTTCCTCGAAGGCGGTCCGAAACTCCTCATCCCATTCGTAGGCGGCGCCCTTCTTCATGAGCTGGGAAAAGGGCTTACACTTGCCGGCCAGATTCGCGATGAATTGGTGTATATAGGCTAAGTGGCCTTGAAATCCTCGATGCTCCCGAATGTTGCTCGGGGGAGGCATTTGGCTGATTGCCTTGATCTTCTCTGGGTCGATCTCGATACCTCGGTATCTGACAAAAAATCCCAGAAACTTCCCAGAGGTGACCCCGAAGGCACATTTCAACGGGTTCATCTTTAGGTGACGGGAGAGGAGGAAACCAAACACTTTATCGAGGTCATTGAGATGGTCCTGGTTCTGACATGATTTGACTACGAGGTCATCCACGTAGCATTCCACCAATGTCCCGAGAATCAGCTTGAATATGCGATGCATGGCCCTTTGATAAGTGGCACCTGCATTTTTCAAACCGAATTGCATAACCTGGTAGCAAAAGGTACCTTGGGAAGCCCTGAAGGCAGTGGACTCCTCGTCTTCGGGGGCCATCCGGATCTGGTTATACCCGGAATACCCGTCCATGAAAGAGAGAGCCTGTAACCTGGCCGTGGAGTCAATCAATAACTACATCATCGGGAGTGGGAAGTCATCCTTTGGGAAGTGGCAATTAAGATTGCGGAGGTCGATGCAGACTCTGATCTGCCCATTCTTCTTCCTGACTGGCACAATGCTGGCAAGACATTTGGGGTACTGGACTTCATTAACGAAGATGTCTTTGATAAGATTGTCAACTTCGGCCTCAACCATAGCACCATGAGAAAGGTGCATCTTCCTGGGAGGCTGCTTAAACCCACGATGTTTCGCCCGGAGGCCCAGACGGTGAACGGCTACTTGGGGATCTAGTCCTGGCATCTCGTTGTAACTCCAAGAAAACACATCACGGTGTTGTTTGAGGAAGTCTACGTACTGCTGCCGCTCCTCGGGGAACATGGCTGCACTGATCAATGTGGGTTTCAGATCTGCCTCTCTACCAAGGTTCACCTGTACCAGTTCATCAACCGTGGTAGAGATGCCTTCTTCAAAGGAGGGGGGAGCATCTTCTAGGTCTTCCTCTCCACCAGTGGGGGGATTTCCCGCAACGGGAGGAACTTCTGGGCTATCAAAGCCAGAGGGTCAGCTGGTGCCGGCTCGGGCAGCAGTGGTCATCATATCAGAAGAATCACTTGCCATTCAGACCATAACAATGAAGGCAGTCGACCCTATCCCATCTGACCTTTGGCCTAAGGGGCCACGTTTGATGATATCAAAGCAGTGGTGACATGTCGGCCTGAGTCGGTTAATTCCAGCCTGGTGTAAGAGACACGTATGGCGCACCGCCGTTGTCTTAAGATTGATGTCCCGGTACCGTACATGGGTAGGAGGTTCCGGGATCACTTGAGGCTGGTTGATGTAGGAGTACGAGGTGATTTTCCGCCGTCGCTTGGACATGGGATCATTCCTTCCTTGTGTAACCGAAACAATAAAACATTGCCCCATGTCGGGGGTCGTGGCCTCCAATCGGTGGATCGGGAGGACGTAGGTATCATCCAGGCTTGCCCAGGGATCACTTGTGACCGGGGCAGGTTCATAATCACTTACTAAGATTTTCTTATCCTTACTTTTGTAATAACCCGCATCCAGATAGCGGGCCTCACAAGAAGAGAAAGGGGACGCGTCTCCTTGGAGCACGCCTACTCGACCGTTGAGCGAGTACTTGAGGCACTGGTGATACGACGAAGGGACCGCTACATGCAGATGGAGCCATGACCTACCCATCAACGCGTTGTAGGCGGTGTCCGGAGACACAACCATGAACTCGGTGCTGGAAATTAAGCCACCGAACTAAGTCTTCAGGCGAATCTTGCCGACTGGGGTTTGCTCAGTCCTGTCGTACCCCTAGATTCTGAGGTCAGAGGGAGTTAAATCACCTTCAGACAGACCCAGCTTTCGCAACGTCCAGGTCGGAATTAGATTGATTCCGGAACCCGTGTCAACGAGGCAGCAGTGGACTTCCACGCCATTGAAGTGGCCAGTGATGTACAGCGGGCGAATGTTCCCCTGTAGAGGAGGGTCCTCATCTTCACCGGAGAACGAGATTACTGCCTGACATTCGGCATTTTCAATTGTCTCGGTATGGAAGGCTTCTACAGCTGCTACCTCCGTCTCAAACTGGAGGGGGTTCCTTAGGGCCTCTGCAAGTGCCTCGCGCATTTCGGATGATAGGCGAAGGGCCTCAAGGATAGAAAGCCTTGCCGGAATGCCGGCCAGGTGCTTCAGGACATCATACATTCATGCCAAACGTGAACCTCTGCTTACAGGGGGTCATTCGGCATTTAGAGGCATAGCGGGTCCTGCTGGTTGAACCGGTGATCGGCTAGTACTGGGTACATCTTGCTGCCTACTAGTAGAAGCCTGGGGGGTAGTCGTCAGACTATGATCGGACAACATAGGATGGCCTGTAGCCGGGAAAGACTGACTGTGATACAAACGGGGCATCTCTCCCAGATCTAGTAGCACAAACGGCGGTGGAGGTAGAGCTGAGGGCGTTAGACGGGGTTGCGCGTGATGAACTCTGCACTGAGCCTGCTGTCTGGTCTCAGTAGCGTGCACGGCTTGACTGGATGTGCCTGCTGATGTACCTCGATGACCGGCGCAGTTTCGATTCCACTGACGTTGACATCGGCTGGAAACGTTGGGGAGGTTCGCCTAGCACTCTCCCTCGTCGGGAGTCATATAGGGCTTTACCAGCTCCATGGTGTTAACCAAAGCATACCCCTGGTTTTCGCTCGAGGATTCATCCAGTACCGGGCATATTCTGGGAGGAATCCCCATTTCAGGGGGCATAAAGTCGCCAAGAATGCGGGATGACGACGGGAACGGCGGTGCGCATTGCTTCTACTTGTGTCGCCGCTGCTTGCCCTTTTGGGAAGAGGTCGACCGTGAAGACGATGCGGGGGTTCCAGCTACTTCTTCTGAAGGTTTCGGCTGCTTCAGGAATGCCCGGATGATACCATGGGCACGGACGACAGTTTTTCGAGCCATCTAGTCATCGGATTTCTGGGATCCGCGGTTGGGAACCTTCTGCCACTCGCCTTCGCTGTCGCTACCGATCTCTGACCCTGCAAAGACACCAGCCACTTGTGCTGGTGCTGGGACCAACTTGACTATGTTGTTGTTGACCTGGTATTGAAGCCAGTCTTCAAACACATAGCATTGCTTGAGGGTGTGCCCCAGAAACTGATGATAAGGGCAGTAGTTGGGGTGATCGGTGAGATTCGCCTCTGCTGCCTTCTACACTCGGGCAGACGCACAATCCCTTGCTCTAGAGCACTTCGGAACTAGCCAGGGACCTGATTTTCATTGAACGAATAAGTCTTGTGCCTTCTTTCTAGATAGGAGGCCTGGGGGCCTCGCCCTGACGAGGGGACGGAGGGGCCTGCCGAGGAGGAGGCGCCTGATTGTCTCGCCTAGGTGGCGGGGGCACATTGCGCGGGGGAACCTGTCGATTCTGAGGTGGTCGATGCTGGGCAGGAGCATGTGCTTGAGGTGGTGGACCTCTGCGGGGTTACGAGGATGGAGCCTCTGGCAGTAATTCCAGCTGCCTAGGGGCTTCTATTTTGGCCACCGCGGCGGGTTCAGCCCTGGAGGTCCTCCTAGCCGGGATCATGGGGGGCAACAAACGTGCCTGACTAGCCTGTTGCAGGGCTTCCTCAAGGTGCTGAGCCTTATCTGAGAAATATTTAAATCCTTCAGGGTAGTTCTGTGTAATTAGGGAGGGTACCAGCTCTATCTTGACGTTCCCCACACACATCGTCAGTAATTTCTCCTGAGTCAGTGGCATATCGAGGGAATACGTAAGTCCCTTCCACCGGGTGATGAAATTTGCGACTCGCTCATCAAGCCTCTACTTGCACTTGAAGAGGTCTGCAATGCTGGTCTTCCACGTTGTGGAGCTGAACTGATATAAGAACTGCCGACGGAGATCCTCCCAACCGGTCACCGATCCTATAGGGAGCTGGCTGTACCAGATGAATGCCGGACCTTCCAATGTCTGTACGAAACATCAGAGCTTGGCGGCTTCTTGCTGAGCCGGGGTCCCCAGCATGGGGCCACACCTGGAAGAAAAATGAGCCAAGTGCTGCGGCGGGTCCCCTGTCCCGTTGAAGGGCGAGAAAGTAGGGTTCCCAAAACCCGAAGGTGCGGGCATATCATCCACCCACGCGGGATACGTCTTGCCATCCGGTGGGACCGCCACCTTCCGCATTTCCAACACTTCGAGGCGGGCTGTGAGTGCCACTATAAGATCATCCGGGTGGGGGTCCCTGTCTTGACGGGGATCCCTAACCATAAGCGCGTTTCCAGGTTCCACAACACGGTAGATGGCTTCAGCAGCTCTTGGATCAACTGGCGGAACAACCTGCGAGGCGACTGGGGGAACCCGGACTGGATTCATCAGATTGCCCCGTTGCTCGGGAGGGTTTGGCGAGACGTATCGCGCCCTCTTGCCATAAGCTCTGGCTTCTGCCCTGTCTGCGGAAGTAGCATGATCAGGGTTGCCCGTAGGCATCTCACCAGAGGAAATTATTCTTGCCCCTACTGCCTCGGCCTGGGATTACCATAGTTGGGTCGCAGCTCTGCAGCGCGCTCAGCCAAGAGTTCGTCAACCAGCCTCTTCTGCTCAGCAAGCTGCTGGCATAACGTGGCCTTCTCGGGGCCTTCGTCTGTTTTCTGCACAGAGGCAGACGGGTCGGAGTGCTTGACAATTCCGACATGCTCCTTACCCTTTCCGGTATTTCGACCGAGTACCAGCGACTCGGTGGGTATGGGGAGGCCTAGCATGTTCCTCTGCTGACGGGTAACCCTCCCTGATGGGTCCAGCAGTGGCGGCGCACCCTCGGGGGGTAAGTCTCTATCAAGGAATTCAAGCTTGTCTTCCTAGTCCACGACGTCAGCCATGTGGACTGTGACTCCTCTCGAGGGAATGTCCTCGATGCCACATAATGAATCGGGCTGCCTCCAGATAGGGTCGAAGAGGAGATCAACATAGTGTCCCCAACCATAGACTTGCACATGGGGGGTAGCTTCCTTGACAATCCTGCGGAGTACTTTGAAACTATGAACGCATTTCGGTTGAAGGGCACTCTGGCGGCCTGGCGACTCAGGGTGCTGGGCGAAAAGGAGTGGAAATGAATTGATTAGGCGACATTGCTCGCCGATTTCATCGAAGTGCTCTCAAATTCTGTGGTACACCACCCGTTCATAACGAAGGCGGAAGTGTGTCGCCCATAGGGTTCGACAAAAGCACCCCAATTCTTCAGGGGTAAGAGACTCTGGTATGGGAAAATTCAGCGCCACCATCGGCCAGAACTTCTTCGGGAAGTAATCTGCTGCAAGAATACTCCAGAAGCTCCTGGGTTCGGACTCAGGGTCTGGCCCTGTGTTGCCCCACTCGTCAACCAGGGGCGGCTGAGCGACCGGTAGCGGTACTGAGGCGGACCTCTGGGATAGTAAACTCAGCGGTGGAGAATACGGCGAACGAGCTGACTGGCTACCGAATTTTGGCCCATCCCTTGAAGAGTGAGGTTACCTGGCCACGATGTCACAATACGACGGGCTGATAGCCACAGCTTCCGGCACAGGATTCGTGGCTACCAAAGACAGGTCGTGTCGTCGCTCTACCGTCGTTGGCCCCCAAAATAACTCTCTGGGATCTCTGGTAGAGGTAGAGCGTGCTTCTGGTGACTATGGCGGTAATTGCGTGGTCGAGACTTGCGGAATTCCCAAGATTTATTCCTCCTGGATGTATCTGCGGAGAGAGATGGGAATCTGGTGGACCTCATATTCTGGGAGAATGAGGCTAACGCATCTGGTTCCTTCCCCAGTCCTCGATACGGAGGAGCGGGGAGAAGGTTCCATTGCTGAGTCGCATTCCGCTTCCGAGTCGGAGAAGCGGGAAGGTTTGATCTCCACCCGGGCCTTCACAGGACTCTTCTTGTGGCGGCGACGACCCGCTCTCCTGCACCGAGGTGGCTCTTTGGGACACAGTTGATTTTCATTATGTAGCCTCGGGGCGGCGCTGGCGCCGTGGCGGAAGGGGTCCCCACTCGAGATAGCCGAAGTGGGAGGGGCACCAGGGAAAATGCCGAAGGGTACATGGGGAGGACCTCCATGAACGGCACCAATGTGGGCAGAGCCTCTGTTGAAACCGGCAAGAGAATGGGGAGGACCTCCATGGTCTATGCGGGCGGAGCGAGGCTGGCCTTCACTCCTCATGTTACTCGGGTGAGGAGGCCCTTCCCCCGTTGCAGAGAGGACGTAGGGAGGGCCCCCACATTGGAGAAGGACTAGATGGATAGTGCCTTTAGATCGATGGTCGAGGGCAGGAGGATGGACTCCATACCCTGCATAGTGGGCGCGGGAAAGGTTTATGCGCTGAGCGTCACTGCCGCTGGGCAGGTCTTCCTTCGGAATGGGGGTAGCACGAGGCGTACCTCTATGACGAGCTTCATAGCGGGGAAGGCCCATGCTTTGTGGAGTATTGGTATGGGGAGGGCCCGAGGTGACATTACCGCGGGTTAGTTCGCGGCGATAACCACTTAGGCCTGCCACCCGGAGAGTCAACCCAGCCTGCCCGTGGGGCGGTTGGGGTCTCGATCCTGGTCGGGCAAAGGAGTGCCCCTGATCAGCGTATGCAGGGGCCCCATGATGCACGCCGGGTGGTGGCTCGGGCCACTGTAGCTATTGACGTTGACGCACCTGGGCGAGCATCCCCAGTTCGGGCCCGGCGCTGATGTCAGGTCAGACGAGCTGGTGCAGGTGGTGCAGGGTCATAGCATGCATGCTCTTCCTGCGGAGTCGGATGGTGGCGCTAACGCGGCCGGGCGGGGGCTATTTCCTGGAGCCCTTGGGTCGAGACCCTGAGCAGGCTGATCCGGATGGCGCCCGCCTCATCAGTGTAAAGAGAGGATTCGTCAAGGCCTTCCGGGGACAGGCTCCCAAAACAGTTGAACGTTGGGGTGGGGAGCAGGGGCTCCCTGCGCGGCCTGTTAGGGCAGCGTTGACGGCGAGGCCTGGAGGCCTCCAGGTCCAAGAGGGCCATATCCCTAGTTGGGATGACCCCTTTTTCCTCGTACCTACGCATGGGGTTATTGATCACCCTTCACTGGATGACCTCTGATGGGGAAAGGGGACGTGGGCGCCCCATATTCTGCGATGTGGTGGCCGTCGTGGCTGTAGCGGCGCCTTGCGGGGTGGCTGTGGCGGAGTTGCCCCTACCCCTGCATAGGCAGGCGGGCGGTGTGTTGGGTCGGAGAAAAACGGGAAGGATGGCAAGAGGGGGGGTGAATTACCTTTTAAAAAAAGATTAAAAAATTAAAATCAAAGTTGAAAGTGCAGCGGAAAATAAAGAGGCAAGACACAAGAAATTGATAACGGAGTTCGGCCTAAAACCCGGCCTACGTCTCCGCTCCCAACTCAACCGTTGAGAGATTCCTACCGCTTGCTTTTCAATGGTTTTAGCAAGAAACCCACTAGGCTTTGAGGTAGCACTAGGACCTATTACAGCTTGCTTTTGAGTGGTTAAGCAAGAAACCACTTGCTTTTAATGGTTTAGAAAGAACCCACTATCCTTCTTACAGGTGAAGGATAGCTCACCTATGTCACAAGCCTTTCAAAAGGAAAGGATTGAAGAAACCTCTTCACACCTTAGAGGTGATGTGAAACCCAAAAGAAAGAGGGGATGAGAAAAGTTTGGGGTTTGTAGGCACAAACCCAATTTTAAGCTCAAAAAGATAAAAACAATAAAACCCGTAATTGGAGGACGTCTTGGGCGCCTTTGATTGATTGGAGATGTTGAAGGCCGCTTCCAAGCTTCTTTGAAGGTGCTCTTGGATGTGGAATTGGATTGGAGCACGTTGGGTTCCTTGATGAAATCCGCCGGAGGTTCCCCAAAATGATCAACAATGTGTCCGGTGGCTTGGGTGAAGTTCCGGTGCCTCCTAGTCCTTTATTTATAGGCTAAGAACCTTCAAGTATCCGTTGGAGGGATTTGGAGCCGTTGGAAAAGGCCTCGGAGCCGTTGGAGGCCAAGAGAGGGTTGACTGGTCAAACCCAACGGCTAGTTTGACTGGGCTACCGGCTGGCCGGTACAGCTCCACCGGCTGGCCGGTGCCTTGGCAGAGGAGAAGAAGCTTCTGTCCAGACTCCACCGGCTGACCGGTGAGGAGGCCACCGGTTGGCCGGTGGTGAGACAGTAGGTCTCACTATTGAGTCAGATTGCCACCGGCTGGCCGGTGGTCAAGCCACCGGCTGACCGGTGGAGCCTGGCAGTGGGCAATGCCTCTGCCAGGTCCACCGGCTGGCCGGTGCTATCACACCGGTTGGCCGGTGGACTGAAATTCAGTCCACTTCTTGTCCATTCTTGGGCCATCTTCTTGGCAACCTTGTGCCTATCATTCAAAAACACTTCAAACAATATTAGACAAATAATAAGGTGATTGTGATCATGAAAATCAAACAACGAGGGGAACAAGAGGTACAACAATCTCCCCCTATTTTGATGATCACAATCACCAAAACAATTAATGTAAAATACTGAAATTGAAAGGAAATGCTAAGCATGATGAAAAGGATTCTCCCCCAATCAATCAAGAAATTTCTCCCCCTTTGTGATTATCAAAATAGCGTGGGGCATACAACTTGATTGAGGGAAAGGGTTTGAAAAACTAGATATGAGAATTGAAAAATCAATTGAGATTTTTGAAATTGAAATGAAAATTTGAATAACAGTTTGAATTGAATGTTTTGAATCAAAAACCAATTGAAATTTGAAATTTGAAACCAAATGAAATTTTTGAAATTGAGATTTTTGAATCAAAAATGAATTGAAAGATTTGAATGAAAAATTCGAATTGAATATTTTGAAATGAAAATTTTGATACCAAGTGTTGAAATTGAAAGTTGGAATCGAAAATTTTGGAATTGAAATCAAAAGGGCTTATTTTGAAATTGAAAGTTTGAATTGAAACAAAAAGCTTAAACAAACCAAACTCCCCCTAAATAAAAACAAAAAGTCACCGGGGAGAGGGATTTTGAAAAGAGATAATTTTGGCCCAGAGAGACTCGCTAGAAGGGATTTTTCAATCCATACTTGTCTCATGGCGGGTCTTCTCCTATAGAACTCATCGGAAAAGAAAAAAGACTTGGGTTGGCCGTACCGGGCATTTTTGCAATTACACTCATAAATGAGGTGCCCGGGTTTCTTACAATAGTTGCAAAATTTGAAACTAGAGCTCCCCCATACAAAAACAGTGGGTGCATGGGAGGAGGAAGCTTGGTTGGTATAGCCAAGTCCTTGAGTGGTTCTTGAAATTTGTTGGGAACCAAGCAATTTTGAAAGATTTTGTTCCCCTTGGGTGAACTTATCTAGGGATTCCCTAAGGTCCTTAATGGTTGATTCCAAAGAATCAACATTGGGAAAATTTTGGATTTTAAGGGAGAGTTCCTCCTTCTCTTTGAGAAGTTGTTCTTTTTCGGAGGAGAGTTTTTTGAAATTCTTTTTTAAAGCAACAAATTTTGACGATAATTCATGAAAACCTTTTTCTAATTGATCTCTAACATGTGAGAGTTCTTCATAAGATAGATGATTAAATGAATTAGAAGAACTAGAGGAGGAAGAGGAGGAAGAGGAGGAAGATACCTCATGTTTTTCCATTAGGCAATTATTACCATTGTCGCTCGAGGAGAAGGAAGAGAAGAAGGAGCTATCACTCCAAGTTTTCTTTAAAGCCTTATTCTTCTTCTTCTTGGCCCTTTTCTTGTGAGATGGGCAAACGGGCTTGATCTTTTCGTCGGGTTCTTGCTTTTGAGCGGGTTCTTGCTTTTGAGCGGGTTCTTGCTTTTGAGCGGGTTCTTGCTTTTGAGCCTTGCTAGTACCTTCATGGGTTAGCTCTAAATATTTCCAAATATCATGTGAAGTAGAGCAAGAAGAAATACTATTAAATACATTTCGGTCTAGCCCACAATGTAGAGCATTCATGGCTTTGCCATCAAGCTCGAAATTTGCAATGTCGGCGGGGGTCCATTTAGACTCATCGGGAGAAGAGAGCGTAAAACCATGCATAACAATTCTAAAAATAGGATAGCTAATGCTTTTGAGAAAAGTTGACATGCGGGTTTTCCAAAAAGTATAATCGGCTCCATCAAACAATGGAGCACGATCCAAAGAAAAGCCTTCGGGGGCGTAAGAGGTTGAAGCGGTAGAAGCCATCAAAAAATAGGATCTTTAATTTGAAACCGGTTAGGGAATTATTCAAATATCCCTCTGATACCAATTGATGGATCGGATCCCTCGGCCCAGCAATATTGTCCGCTCTGGCCCAGTTGCTATCCCAGGCCTCACGGCTTTAAAACGCGTTGCTGAGGGGAAGGTAGGCACGGGAATTTCAAGCACCCACCAATCTCCCTCCACAACCGATGTGGGATTGGTTACCGGGGCACAGGCGCCAACAATCCTGTCGGGGGCCCAACAATCCTGGGCCCAGGACACAACACGGTGATCACATCTCTGTAATAAAAACCTGGTTCCTGAGAAACGAAGGGATCAACTCATCATCACTGAGAGAAAAAGAATCGACAGCCAGTGCCACAACGTCCTTCCATTATCCACGTCTGTAAGAAGGATCCACGCCAACACGATGCAGAACGGGGTTCCCCACGTCCTACTGCCCCGACTTCTGGTGAGTTTCACGACAAGCCCGCTATTTGCTTGGCGGGACCAGTCGCCGGATATCTGGATCCGGTGACACGTCAATCTACTGGTGTCTCGAACGCTACTAATATCCACATTGAGGAGAAGAGTTTCACTTTGGGTTCACCATTTCTGTTTCCGATGCTTTCGCTGGGGTGCGCGCATCCGTCCGTCCGTGGAGGAGGACGCGCTGCGCTTGTTGCCCCGCATTCCCGCTTTCCAAAGGCGGGCGACATTCGCTCCTTTTTCAGGAACGTCTGCTCCTTGATCGAAACGGGATGATGGGATGTCGGTTCTTCCTTCTGTGGATTCCTCCTCAGAACTCATCACCTAGTCCGGGTCTCCCTCATAGATTTAATACGTAGTTCGTGAAACTCTTCCCAGTGCCATGTTTCCATGGACGTCGGTTAATTGCACTGCTTCTGTCGGGACATTCCAAAGGGTTCGGTCAGGGCAGCAACCTTCAGTCAGGGGAGTAGTCACGTTGAGGCATCAGTAGTGTGTTTGGATGCTAGGGAACCTGGTATGTCTATCTATTATCCCTGGTCACAGGGTTTCTCGAGGGCATGGAAGCCCGAGTCATCCCACATCGAACACAGGGAATTATGTGCCATAGACACATATCTGAGGTTTTCCTCATCTTCCCTTCTTTAGAACAGGGTACGCCGCGAGTTTAACATCTAGCGTAGATGGGTCAATCCGATCAGAACATTAGCTAGAACAGATTGGATTGAGGGATTTCCCTTGAAGGGATGCCGATACCGAGGCCAGCCCATGGGAGGCTGTGAAGAAGAGTGTATCGACATGATCTCACTGGGATATGATGGTCCGGGTGAGGATCGGGGTGGATGGTGGATGGGTGAATGAAGTAGAGGGTGTAATGGAAAGGAACCATCACAAGGGAAATTGTGAAGTCGGGCTTGATCCTTGAAAGGGCTTCCTACGTATCCCCGTGGCAGGGAATCAAAGTCTGCGTAGTTCGGGATGGTGCCGGTGGACCGACACGAGGGTGGACCTTGGTCCGACGGGCATCATCAGCGAGCTGATGTGAATGGGGAGGACCAGGAGGGTCCTAGTGGTGGTGGTCTTGGACCTCGTGGAGGCTTCCTACGTACCATTCCTTCAAATGGATCAAAGTCCTCGTAGTTCAAAGGATTGATGGAATACAGTTTAACGTCATGCGGGATGGTAGTAAACCCTGTTGTGAATGAACGACGGGTGGTGGGTGTCGGTGAACCGACGTAAATGAGGGACCTTGGTCTTATGGGAGATGGTCTTGAACCTCTGGGCGGCTTCCTACATACCATGCCTTAACATAGATCAAAGTCCTCGTAGTTCGGGTTGGTCACAACGGCTTGCCGTCGGACTAGAATGCTGTTTAAAGTCATGCTGGATGAGGGTGTGCAGTTTAACGTCATGCTGGACGAGGACATGCAGATTATCGTCATGCTGGATGAGGGAGAAACTCGACGTGAATGAACAACCGAGTAATGTGGCTTGAACCTCATGGAGGCTTCCTACGTACCATCCCTTGACATAGATCAAAGTCCTCGTAGTTCGTTGAGGGTGGGGGTCAAGGTCGGTTCTCACTCTAAGCCCACGTGAGTCATGCTCGGTGTGAGAAAAAAGAGGTTGCAAGAACCTGATGATCACGTCGCGAAGGATGCGTCCTTGAGAAGCGAAGTGGGGCTTATGCATTAGGAGGCCCACGGTGCTGGGACTTACTCCAGGATGGAGGCCCGAAGTGCAGAAAAGCGCGGCGAAAGAGGGACTCGGGACCAATGATGGGAGGTTCCTCGTTCCCTATCATTCCCACCACTGACCTTGGTAGTGGGGAAGTATGGAGATTCACGGGTGCAATCATATGTAAAAAGGTTAGGGGCTTACACCCTAAGGCGGCCCTTCCCCCGCGGACAAATGCTGCTCCGACAAGGAGGATCTCATTCCATGTGAGGAAGAGTCTATTCCCATGGAGACGAATGGGCATAAAAAATTTCCAAGCTGGGGGGACCCTACGTGCGAAGCACGGGGTCGGACCACAGTTTAACGCCTTGTGTTAAGGACGTGATGCTTGGCAGTTTAACGTCCTGCAGCTCAGACGAGGTGGGTTCACTCCGCACCCCTAGGACATACATAACCGGTACCCTCTGGTCCTTGGGGAAGGGAAGGTACCAGTAAGGCTGTGGTCAAGGGGGGGGGGGGGGTGTGGAGCGAACCATTGAGGGGTCCATGTTAGCGTGGCTATGCGAAGAAGCAATAGCCGTTAGCATGCCTATGTGAAGAAGCATTAGGCGAAGCAACGCTACGAGTGGTATTGTCCATGGGACTTTGAAATCACATCTTGCAAACCTGGAGGGTCGCACGGGAAGAGGAATTTCCAAGAAAAGGAGTGTTTTTCACGAAGCAGAGTGCCTTGGCCCTAGAACAGGGCATAGGTGTGAGTGGAGGGTTCTTCGCGAAGTGGAACAGTATTCGCGGAGCACTGCCTCGCGAAGAAGGGGTGCCTCGCGAAGCAGGGTGCTGCGAAGCAGTGTGCTTCGCGATGTGTAGAGATCCTGCCTTAGCATAGGGATCACTAGTACGGGTTGGGTGTTTCACGAAGCATAAACGCTCCACGGCTGCCCGGGATCCCTTGCGAATCCCCTTCCTTCGCGAATGCCCTTGAGCTTCGTGAAGGGAATCCCTCTCGGAAGAGGGGGTCAAAACGAGACCAAGTAAAGCCGTCTCGGGAAGTAGAAGTACCTCACGGAGCTCATGATTCCTGGGGGAAAAGGGTGCTTCACGATTCATGAGAGGAGAAGCCAAAAGGTCGGATCGTCCCTCCTTTCGGGACTCAGGGGGAGTCCAGTATAGGCAAGGGGCGCCACAAAGCAGAACTCGCGCGCCGCCTCAGGTGCTTCACGGCGCGCTCGCGAACGTCAACGGCGTCCACGTAGAGTTATTGCCTCTGGAGCTTCACGGCGCGCTCGCGAACGTCAAATGCATTCGCGGAGATTTACCGCCTCTGTAGCTTCGCAGCGGGCTCGTGAACGTCAAATGCGTTCGCGGAGAGTTACCGCCTTTGGAGATTCGCGAGACCGCGATGCTCGAGGGTGCTTCGCGCCGGTGCTTCGCGACGGTTCTTCGCGTCGGTGCTTTGTGAGGCAGCATGCCAGCCTTTTTTTCGTCCCATTCGTGCAATATTTTGGAGCCAACACACAGTTTCCAAGGCATCACTACTAAGACCATCTTAGTGAGAAAACTGCTTTACAAAATAGGTTGAACCCCCGCACCGACCTCGTAAAACTGAACCATGTAAACCTTAATTCTAGCCCTCTATTATTTAACCAAGTAAACCCTCATTCCCAACATATATTACTAATTTGAGTAAACCCTCATTACATCAATGATTTATTGAACTGTGTAAACCCTTGTTCTGGCTCAGTCTGTCTCATGAGATATAAATCGTTACATACGGCATTGGAGGGAGATATCAGTCCCACACATCACATAATGAAATCAAACATACATGTGAAAAAAGATGATAAATGAACATATCCTAACCCATGAAACGAAATGGGTATAATAAAAATGAAAACATATCATAACCTATGGAATGATATATGTTTCATAATCATTTCAGGATAAACATTACCTATGAAAAGAATAGGGCTTCAAAATAATATGACATGTGAAAGATAAACTGGTGTCATAACACAATGCCATCAAAACATAATTCATTCAGAAAAAGAATATTACTAGAGACATTGAATAATTTTCTAGAAAATAATGATTAACACCAATGGATGTTATATTATATTGGAAATATTTTTTATATATATTTTAAAAACAATTCTAGAGGAAAATATCATTTCTTCTTTGAAAAATTATTTTTATTACATAAACCATATGAACACATTTTTATTTAAAAATATATTTGAAAAATTATGAATGATGATTTTAAAATAATAAAAAATTTTGAAAATCCATTTTACCTTGATAATTATCTTCATGGATATTCAAAAAATATTTTTTAAAACTTGTATTTTGAGTAAAATATATTTCCAACCAAAGAGAGGTGGAAAAAATTTACTAAAACCTTATCTTAAGTACCAAAGAGTCCAAAAATGGCACTAAAAACGAGGTTATATAGAATAAATATAGGATAAGTAATATAATTAATAGTCTTTAAATTTTTATCATAATATTTCATCAAATGAATCATAAAAACTAACAATCTTGAAAAAAACAAAGAGATTGTCCCAATAAACTCTTATAACATGATGACTTGGGATCCTTCTATCAATGTAAGAAAAAGAAATTAAATTAATATTAATATATCTTGAAAAGAAGTATATTCCTGATATAACATGTAAAATGGAAGTATATACACCACAAAGAATAGTTTAGGTGCATATCAAAATAGGATTCTCAATGATGGTAAATTGAGACAAAACAGTTTTATCGATTTGGTAATTTTTGGAAATTAATTCCCATAAAATAAGGATCATTGAATGGATATTTTAATACCCATAAATTTAATTTAAAAATACATATAATAAAATTATTTTCAGTATATACACCACACAAAATGAAAGAGTGGTGGTCATAGCTTGTATCTCATCGAAATTAATCGTGAGATGAAAATCCCCTTAACTTGTGTCCTGAATCTCTCTATACTCATATAATCTCACTATATAATAAATATAAGTTCGTTATAAATATTTTAAAGAATAAAATTATTATATGTATTACCATATATTATTTTATTGTAGACTTATCTTACCTTTTTGTTAACAATCATATGTTAAGTTTGCAATTCGGGTAATATTCTCTTCGTTCTTCACTTGTCTTTTATTTTGTCATGTCATTTTTACTTATACATGTATAATGATTCCATAATGTATAAAATGGTATTACTAGAAGTTATATATATTATATTCATATAATATTAATCTATATCATAATGATGTATGTAATAGAATACAACATTCACAGAGACGGTAAGCAGTACATACGTATGAATGCTGTTTTTTTATTGTCGTATAGAAAGAGAGTATGTAAATGACATATGTATATATATTTATGTGTATATATATCATTATTACAGTAGATTTAATATATAATACCTGTAATATAGGTTCATTAAACCCATAATTAATACATTCTATGTTGCTTGTGAAGTAATCACATCGCTTTGAGGGGGCGGTAGTCCACACTTCCTCAATAGAGAATGTGAGCTTAAAACCAAATGGAAGGTAAAAATATGTATGTTGTAAAAGGTATAAGAACATTTAATTTTTAATAAATATAATATATGGAATATATAAATAGATTATCATTCATAATGGTCACCATGACTGGTGGAGAAGGAGAAATGAACAATCATCGTTTCGTGAGGCAGTAGTTCCCCGTACAATGAAACAGTACGTTCAACATCCATTAGTTGGAAGTGTGTGTAATTATAGGTCAAATAATTTGACTAAAAACATATTAGTATATTTACAATACTGTTTTATTCACACATTATGAAAATAAATATAGTATATGGGGTGAAGAATGAAAATAATGAAAATGCACTTGAGAGAAGACATTTCCAGTTAATCGGGTAACTTCTTTTGGTTTATGCCCAAAGGATTCCTTGAGATTATTTCTTCCCAAATGGTGGATTAAATTTATGGGTAGTATTTTTGGTAGTATAATATTAATGAGCATTAATGACCATAAAATGTTTGATATGTGTGCATAATGGGTAGAGATGGTGGCATTTAATTGGGTGGAAAAAGTACTCACATTGAATTTTTACAAAAAAATAGGTGTGAAAATGTTCTTAGCTAAAAAGCCATAAAAAACCAAAAACCACATAATTGAAGGTTTATGGACTAAATAGGGATAAAACATTGGTGTTTTACAAGTGTCTAGGTCATTTGGGCCCATAATTGTATTGTTTTGTTCGTAATTAAACTTAATTTGGCCTTAACGGATGTGATTAATTTTAATCACTTTTACTAATCATTTTGGTAAAAAATTGACATGGTCTTATTAGACTCAAAATTTTATATATAATACATTTTTTTATGTCATATTTTTGAAATTCATTTAATATAAGAAGAAAAATTAAGATTAGTGTTAATCCTATAGAAGGGACGAAATAACATCGTTTTAATGTAGGGAAAAAGTTTAAAAGTTTGTTATGATTTTATATTCAGTGACAAAATAAAATTGGTTATAACGAATTAAATTGTATTACGAGATGTAATAATTATCTAATATGACCATAAAACATATTTATAATATTATTTTTTATAAAAAATTAATTTAACAAAAAGGTAGATTCTAAATAAAAAGTAAAATTTTCTCTATTCATGAAAAAATGTAGTTTTTCAAAAAAAATTATAAAATCACCCTAAGATAATTTCTATGATATTAATTTAAAAATTAATTTTATTGTAACATATTAAATTTTTAAATGTGTATAAAAATAATTTTATTATAAGGAATTAAAAACGGTTTATTTAAGAAAACAATACTTTTAATCATAGGAGGACTTAACATGAAATCATATATTTTATTTCATATATAATTTATTTATATAAAAAAAATTATAAAAACCGTTGAAAAGTTTTTTTTCTATTCAAATTAATATTTTTAATAGATAAGTTATAATTATATTATTTAAATAATTAAAATAATAAAAAATAGTTGTTTCGTAGAAACTCAGGGTTGCCTATATCATACGCCAACTCATTATTGTGTGTATCATACACCAAGTTGGTTTTTTGTGTAACATACCTCAAGCTAGTGTTTCATGTGAAAGGAATATATGACATAGTACATTACACGATTTAAATTTCAATTAATTTTTTTTCAAAAAGACAGGTTCGTAAAAACATGGGGGGTTACATTTCTGCTCATATAATGTTAACATTCTCATTATACATTTTATTGCGAAGGAAATTGTTTTTACACTTTTTAATGAAAAAGGGAATGTAAAATCCTGATGAGTGTTCAATCTAGGATCATATGAATATTAGGCTTATTGTTTTAGGAGTTGATATTTAATAATTAACTCTCAATGAGTAGGTTTATCTCGTATTGTATAAATCATGGCATGATATGTAAATGTGTAATGACATTCTACCCTTCAAAGTATAAATTCCAGTTTACACCATACAAAAATTATGGATATAATAAAAATAATTCATAATGAATGGTGTTCACCCTCTAAAATTTTGTGTACATTTATATATTTTTTTCATTGTCAATGTACATTTTTTTTGTTTTTTCCTTTTTCAATTGTTATGATTATAATAAAAGTCGCATTAACCACATAAACATATATGATAAAAATAAGTTATCCACTGATGGTCATTTTTTATTCTTCTAAGTCACAACCCAATTAATTCTTCAATTTTTTATTTTTTTGTCATTTTTTCACGAGGAATATACAATAATATGTAATATTAATATAAAATATTATGAAACCCTATATTTAGCACCCAAGCACTTCTTCCAAAAAATCTATTTCATCCCTTTTACTATAGATCCCTTTATTCAAAAACATCAACATTAAAATATCATGAAACTACTAGGAGGAGGTTTGGAAGGGATAAAAGTGATTGAAACATGATTCACCCCTAAAAATGCCATTAATGTTTTATATGGGATAAACAGGGATAAATTTAAATGTTTTACTTATAGATATGGGATTTTCATAATACTCCTCAATCCTTTTAAATGTGTTTTTTCACTATCAGTAGTTGTGACACATTTCATTGAATGTTCTAGTAGGATTCTTATGTAAATGACACTGAAGAAATATCCTTAAGATAAAATATGAAGTACATGGTCTTGAAATCCTCTCGAGAATAAAAATTTTATATTAGAAAATCACTCGAGGCATGACTAATAATAAAATATCAATTCACATTAATTTCATAAATTCAAAGCATTAATATATTTTTTGGAAAATCAGTCTACATGAATTAATAAATTATCCCAAATCATGAGTCCTTATTTTAGTTTCCATGTTTAAATTTAATCATCCAATTATATATTTTAATAGTTAAATTTAATTATCATTGAAATTTAAAACATGTAATCACAAGATTGCTAAGAATCTCATGTCTCCAAGATAAATCAAGTAAATACTAATTTATGAATGGGAATTAAATTTACAATTAAAAGCTTAAAACATGTTTTTAGGATAAAATGTAAAGACTTTGAACTTAAAAATTAAAAGTGAAATACCATTCCTAGTAATATTTCATTATATTCTTCAATTGTTTTTGGGATTCCTTGTGTCTTCATAATCCCATAATGATAATTACTAAAATAACCAGTAGGATCAGGTCATTTAAGCATAAATGGATAAGAGTGTGTGGGATACATTCTAGAATAATACTAATAATAAAATTGAACGTAATATAAATAAATTTTGTTTATAATTCATTGTATGATCCACTAAGTGGGCCTTGAATTTTTAAGGCCTCCTGATGGTAGTGCCAGCTATTATTCATAATTAGATGGATGGTGGATATTCTTAAACTTGAATCACCACATGTGTATTTTCCTAGAATTCATTTCTATATTAATGGTGAGGAATGATCCACATATATTATATACCAGGTCCTACACAGTCAAAAAAATTTATATCTCATATGGCATTGGGAAGGATGATGTATAAATCATAATCATTGTTTTTATACTTATGTAGCCTCCACCTTCTTATCTTATGTTGGATCAACATAGGTTCCATGACTTGAATGATGAAAGGAAATGTAAAAAATGTAGTTTTACTTGAGAGAAATTAAATTTAAATTAATAATAAATTTCAATATTTAATTATGAGAAAACAATTC
Source organism: Viscum album (assembly GCA_963277665.1). Classification (NCBI taxonomy): domain Eukaryota; kingdom Viridiplantae; phylum Streptophyta; class Magnoliopsida; order Santalales; family Viscaceae; genus Viscum; species Viscum album. The sequence continues at coordinate 1,376,260,321 of OY728138.1, read as the reverse complement.
CTTGATTATTTTTAGGCATAGCCACTAGGAATCTCTCATGGGCTTCCTCCAATACAGGTTCCTCAAAATAAAAGAGATCCAGGTGTTCCTCGGTAGGTGTATATAGTTCCTTATCATCTTTATCTAAGGTATTGTAAGGATTTTAGGAATATAAATGTGTAATGAACTGGGTTTTATTATTCAATTAAAATTGAAAAAATAAATTGAAATAGAATTTGAGAAAAGATCAACTCCCTTAGTTGGTTTAGGATTAATATATTGTTTAGTTGTTAGTGTTTATAGAAATTGGATCTTAGTGGATAGAGTTAAGAAGTGAGGCTCCTCCATCTTTTATTCAAATTCGATAACATCAATGGGATCCACCTTTTCTATGTATATAAATAGGTAGTCAGGTGATGAATCATCAATCACAGATATTGGAATTTATCATTTCATTTCATCTTCTCCATAGTTACTCCAAAACCAATCTGAATATTTTCTCATTTGTATATCAGCATGTGATTCTTCATCTTTTGATTCTATATCTTCTTGGTACTCCATTATTTGATACCTAATTTTTTTGGGTTTTTGATGGTCCTTGAGTTGGGTCCTAACCTCATTGATGTCTTCAGTAAAATTTGATAGATCTAGTGGAAATTTTATCTTTTCCAGTATTCATTGTTAATAATCTTTGAATTCTTCAACAATATCTTCTATTTTATTTAATTAATGTATGGTTTCATGATCATTCATCATATTCTTGTCTATATATGTTATTTAATGAAGCCTTATTTAGAGAGACTTCTTAAATGGTGTAAAATATTCTTTTTATCATTCACCCCTTAGTAATTGTCCCATGCATTAAAAAATAATCATTTGAAAATATCACGGGAAAAATAATTTTTTAATGTTTTTAAAGTAATAAAAACAATATAACATTATAAATATAAAAAGTAAATAAACTACTGATTAGCTCACCGTCAAAAATAACATTTTTGATGCATGTAAATATAAGCGTATATCTAAAAAAATTAATTTTCATAATGTTACACAAAGGATGAAAAGTGTTTTCTCACTTAAGGAACATCATAATTGTCCACATACATAATCTAATTCAATTAAAACAATTCTGTTTTTGCGGTTTTGATTAATACAATGGAATTAATTGAATGTGATAAGATAAATGAAATAATAAAATTATACTGACATGTAATGATATAATGTAAATGAAAAATAAGAACATCACCTTTCTGGTTTTTTATGAGTTCTATCATTCCCCTTGTTGGTGTTTAAATATAGTTTCATAGTTTAATCCTGAAATCTCACTTTTAAACTAAAATTATTGTATTTAGTGGTGTGAAATTTTGAATTCAATTAGAAAACATAATTACACATCATCATGTAATCATGGTTGATAAAAATCCTCAATCAAGAATGTGACTCCTTCCAAGTCCCAACATCATCATATGTTTTTTTATCCCCTAAATTTCTCTACATCATTGTAGGAAGAGATCATGTTTATTGTAAGAGAGAGAAAACATTTAAACAAAGAATACTAATTAGTGAGAGTTTAGTGTTGTGGTGTAAAGTCACCACACTAGTGAAATGAAATTTTCATAAAAATAAATATAAATAAAACATATTAATTGAAGTGTGAATGAATATAAAACATTAATAACCATTCCCAATAAAATAATTGGGTTAACAACTCATTGTTTAGGGAAAGAGTTCACTTTTGAAAGAAATAATTAAAGAAGAATAGAACATAATAAAAATAAAATAAATAATATAGTTATGAGAGAAGAATATTAAAATAGACACATGACATCCCAAAAATAATAATATAAAAAGAATGTGAGAGATAGAGAGAGGGGATGAGGGTTGGGTGTGGAATCATGGAAACCCCTACATATGACACTTGAATTAGCTAGATGAAGCTTGAAATTACTTCACAGTAGTCATATGAGTAACTATAGGTGATCCATGGCGTTCTTAGTCAGTTCCAGTGATCAACAGACAGATATTGAGCATTAGGGTGGTCAAACATGGTGGTTCCTGGTTAACAATAGTAACAGTCATTGATGACATGTGTTGTAAGGTAGCAGTGCATGGTGGATCATGGTGTCCAAGAACAACGATTTAATGATTTAAATAGGATGAAAAAACTTATAAAATGACATCCCACATTGAAAGGGAATACAAGAGGGTAAAACTCTTATAATACAAGGTGTGGGATGACCGACCAAACCAACAGCAGTGGGGAAATGATCCATAAAGACACTACACACACTCAAATATGTGCCCGACGCACATGTGGTATGTGTGGGCCTTCAGGTATAATTTTTTTTCATGGCCTAGACTCCTAGTGGGCCACCATATAGGAAAAATTCCCCTGTGCTAGATCATATCATATAAGATATCCTAGGGATGGGTGGGCAAGCTACCCCCTTAAGGGAGAGCTAAATTGTGGGATTGCCTTACTTGATGGGATAACATGGATCTAGATACATTTTGTACATAAAACAATTATGATAAACAGATATACAATATAAAATAAATAAAATGTCAACTATTTATTTATAAATAAAATTCAAAATAAAACACCCCCATTATTTTATTCAAAAAACTCAGTTTAATTCATTTTTGTAATTAAAAAAAATTAATAAAACATTTCAATAAAATGTTCTTTATATTGAAAATTAATTTAAAACACTTGAAAATATTTAAAAATATTTATAGAAATTGAGTAGGTCAATTATGATATTCTGATAGAAATGAGGAAGGATTGTCAGCGATAAAAATCTATATGAAGGTGAGGTGTCAAAGAAACACACCTCATGATAGAACATGGGTATCTATGATATGTTTTGGATTGATTTCTTCTTCCATTAGGTTTAGTGCACAAGCTGTAGACTAGGCATATGTATTGAGGAAGGGTGGAGTGATTTAATCGAGTATTTTTATTGTTCTGGTTTTAAATCGCGATTTTTGATAAGTGATTAAATGATGTTATTTTTTTGTAGGATTATGTATTAATAGATTCCATTTTTTTGGATTTTTTAGTATATTGACTTTCTAGATACCTCTCATGAATCATTGGTAAGATGATGCATAGAGTTCTCCCTCATCACCTGATCAGATATTTGTTGATGATGTGGGTTTGGATGTCTGATCATTAGAAGAGGGAGAGGGATTTTGTATTAGTATACATATGGAAATAAAACCAAGACTGGAAAATGATATGAATAAGGAGTTCCTCAATAACAAACCCCCCCTCTTTCAAGTTATGTATGGACCCAAAAGACGTGGAAGATTGGATTGATAAAATTTAGGGGATTTTTGTGTTCCTTGGTACAGATGAAATAGTCAATGTGGAGTTCATTAAATTTATATTATAATTTCCAATACATAGGTGGTGGAATCCATGGTTAAAGAAAGGAAGAGATATAAAATGGGAAGGAATAATTTCAAGTCTATATTCAATGATTAATAATTCCTTAATACTTTACCACTTGATATGTCATGAGAGTTTTGGGATCTCCATCTAGGAGAAAAATCTATGCCATAGTATACCAATTGTTTTTAGAGTTAGTTTTTCCCCCTGATGTATATACTAATAAATAGATGAATTACCAATGGTTTGAAATGGGTTTTCATATAGATATTCCATCAATTGTAATCTTATTCAAGATGAACATATATGTTGGGGTGGTTCATCGGTCTATGATGGTGGAGATTGATTGCGCAGGTAAATATAGTTTAAATGGAACAGTTCCAAATATGGTCAATGGTGGTAATGTAATATTTTAAAGGAAGAGGAAATATGAGTATAATGGGATAAATGTTTTTTTAATGATCAGATTATATATACAGACTACTTTTTTCACTAACATCAATTAATGGATCTGTCATGTTCAATAAGTGCAGGTCATCTAGGAACATCTGGTCTATGTTTACAATTCCACCCTAATAATCCATAAGTGTGGAGGCGTAGGTCAAATAAAAAAAGTATGGTTTTCCTCTTCTCAGAATCGTAGAGGCTCCACAATACATAGGGAACCAAGAAACTTATTTGGTGGATCAGGGGCTATGGGTTTTGATTTAGTGGGCATTGTAGAAGGACCAAATCATCCTACAAATAGAGTCACCATGAGGTACAGAAAAAGTATGTATTCAACCATGTTACTTGTAGAGACAGAGAAAATTCATTATATGGATAAAAAAAATATTAAATCAGATGAAGGTCCTGCAAAAGTATGAGGTACGCTCATTGTTGCATCATCCATATCAGATTCTTTTTTTTGATACAGGTTCTTATTATTCATTAATAACATCTCTACATGTGGATATGTTGAAACGTATGATTGAGCTTATACCTTATTCCATGGAATTATTTATACCTCATGGAAAAAGTAATTCTGAGTGATTTAAATATCCATCATGCTCTATCACATTATTAGAGGTTGAGATGAAAAACAATTTCATTTTCCTTGAAATGGGATACTTCAATGAGATCCTAGAAATGGATTGGATAATTTAATTCATGGAAGACATCATTTTTTACTAATAGTGGGTGACCTTATTGGCACCCTATGGGATTTCACATGTTTTTCAATGTGAATGGGATAAATAGTTAGGATGATTCGGGACACCACTTATCGATTTAAGAAGCCTCACATGACAAGTATTTTCTATTATGATGAATGATGTTGAGAAAGGTAATGAGAATTTGGTTCTCACATGGTGGATGAGTTCCCATAGTTGTTTTGGGTAATGTTTCAGGTTTACCTCTAGAACCGTATGTTGAGTTGGTAGTCAATATAGAATTGGAGACATAGATCGAATATCATAAAACACTATATATGTCCGCCAATGAGTTCTATGAATTAAATATTCAAGTATATTATTTATAATCCAAAGGATTAATTTTCATGAGAATCTCATCATGGGATGAACCAATGTTGTTTTTCAAAAACAATGATGGATATCTTTGAATATGTATTGATTATAGATATTTGAATGATGTATCCATTGATAATAAGTTAACCTTTCCCCACATTGATGTCATCTTTGATCATCTCATGGGGGAAGTTTGTTTTTGAAGATCTACCTACGCTGGGTATATTATAATGTTAGGGAAAGATAATATGATGTTTCGAAGTTAACTTTTCAAAGTAGGTATGAAAACATAAATTATTTGGTTATTCCAATTGGGAAAATGGATGCTTCTGGAGTATTGTTGGACCTTATCAACCAGTTTTTTCTTCAATACCATGACTCCTTTGTTGTGGTATTTGATGATGATATTGTGGTCTACATTTAAACTAAATAGGTGAAAGTTTATCATTTAAGTATTGTTTTTCCCAAGTTAAAGGATCCAAATAATTATAAAAATTATTTTATGGGTAGTTTATGGATCCAAGAAGTCATGTTTATTCACCATGTGATCTCATATCATGGAGGTATATTTGATATAGAGAACTTATGTGTAGTGATATAATTGGAATAAAAGAGAAATGTATTTGAGATCAGGAGAATATTAGGAAATTTTGGATTCTATTGGTGGGTTTTTATTGGTTTATCATGGCTTTACAATCTGAAGATGACTCTCACCCAAAGAGGGGTCAAGTACATCTGGATTCCATAATGTCAGGATTATTTTTGAGAATCTCAAGAAGTGGTTTTTCATTTCCCTTATATTGATTTAACCCATGTATGGAAATGGGTACATGGTTTATTATAATGTTTTATGCATTGTTTTCGGTTTCATGCAGATGTAGGGAGACCATGTGGTTGTGTACAAAACTCATCAACTTCGAACCCATGAAAAGAACTACCCATCCCATAACTTTGAGATGGTGGAATTGATGCATGCTTTGAAATCATAATGTCACTATATTTTTTTGAAATAAATCCATAGTATAGATAGATAATAGGATATTAACCTACAAATTTTTCCCAAATTGATTCAAATTTTAGGTATCTCGTATGGATTGATTACCACCAAGATGTCTAACATTGATATCATCTACACCCTTGGAAAAGGAAATTTGGTGGTTGATGCCTTATGTATGAAGTTTACAATTCATGATTTAAAGGAAACTAGTGATTAATTGACTCAGATGGGAATATTTTCATGAATTCATATGGAATACAATGAGTATAGGGTATGTACGTTATTGAATATCATTCAGTTGATTCCCTCCATTCTCAGATTGATCCCAATCAATCAACCTAATAATGAGCTATGTCAGCGCTCTTTGCAGTATTTAAATGGTGGTCGGGAATCTAATAGATGGTTGATGTATTATAATTGGATTCTTTGCATAAATGGAATGTTTTTGTTCCAATATCCTTGAGGAAGGTTGTGATATAAGAAAAACCCATGTGTCAATTTTCCATTAATCATAGAACCACCAATATGTTATATGATGTGGGTTATTGTTTTTGGTTTCCTAATAAAATGTGTGATATAGATGACTATGTATCAAAATGTTATACTTTTCAGCATATTAAGGTCGAGCACCTGATTCCCTCAAGTCTAATTTTTCCACTCCACATATCAACCTAGAAGTGGGATGTGGTTAGTATAGAATTTATCATTCTGTTTCCTCATACACCCAAGGGACGGTATTCCATCTGAATAGTTATTGATAGTATGACCAAATCATCTGATTTAATTATTATAATGTATTCAACTAAGGTGTATAAATTAGGTAGGTTTATTTTTTTGGAAATGTTGTTGCTACATGGTGTCCCATCAACTATTGTTTCGGATATGGACACCCATTTTACCTTTAAATCCAAATAAAGCCATTAAAATGAAATGAAATAACATGTAAATTACAGTATAGTGTACACCCATAAATAGATGGTAAGATATAACTAAAAAGCAATCATTTGAAAGATATTCTCTATGCATTTTTATAGAATTTAGAAGCCTCTTAGGAAAACTATATCCGATTATTGGAATTCTCCCATAATAATAGTTTCCAACCTTCTATACGGATGGACCCCATTGACTTGATTTATGGCTTGATATGACAGAAACCACTATGCTAGATGGAAGTGGAAGATACATTTTTGTTGGGGCCGAGCCTTGTGCAAGGGATGTACGGTACTGTTCAAGTGTTAATACATCAGTTTTTGATAGAAAAGATCCATAATATTTCTTATGCTGATAGACGATGTTGAGATTTGGATTTCCCAGTGGGTGACCAGGTGTTTCTAAATTTGGTACCTCACATAGGAAACCATTATATTGGAAATTAGTGAAAGCTATGTAGAGTTATAGAATACCTTTCAAGATTACTGAAATTATTGGTAAGGATGAATATCTCTTAAGTTTATGTTCCCACTTAATTTTATTTCACAACGTGATCCACGACTTGTTATTGATGAAGTATAATCTAGACCCATATAATATACTGAATTGGGAAGAGCAGTATATGAAACCTGATATGTTAGTAACTAAGAAAATAATGTAAATCATAGACTCCAATGAAAGAGTGATTTTGGTAAAATATATTCTGTTAGTTTGGATCATTTGTGAACAAGGTAATGATGATAATGATACAAGGTAATGAAAGTCTTGTAAGAAAGAACAATATCGTCATTTAATCTCTGATAAATCTATAATTTTAATTTCTACTAGATGAATGTTATCATTGGGGGGATAATTTTCACACCAGTGGTGTCATTTTATGAAATTGTTTCTTTTATTTTTGACCCTACATGTGTTTTATATATCTACATGTGATTTTTATGAAAATTTCCATGTTTTGGTAGACAGAAGGAGGTTCTTGGTTGGAACACTTTTAGGGGAAACCAGGCACTATTCAGCCTAGTGCTAACCATGTAACCCATATAGTGACACTATCAATGCCACATAGTTAGGCTCATTGGTGTGTGCTATCCCAGTGCATCCCATGTGAACATGAAAATGGAACTTTTCTTTCCGCATGACATGGAACATGACAGTGAAACCATCCAATTAAAAAACGCAACCTTTTCTCTTCCTTTTATAGAGATGAAACAAGGTTGGCATTCGACCTGTAACACCTTATGAACAAACCATATGGCCTTCATGTTCTTTTTTTAAATTAAAATTATAACCATCCCTGGTTTTAAACTTATAACCCACTAATTTTTTCTTATTTGACCTTTAACATCCCTAAAAATTACTCATCTCCCCTACACTCATTTTGGCCTTAAATTTTGGGTATATTTACCCAAGATTATATTATATTTTTTTCAAAGTAAGTCCCTCATCCTTTTTCTTCTTCCCTATTATTTCTATCTCCTTTATTTTTTATCATTTTTCCATTCTCCGGTAGTTATGATTACCTAAATTCGTATTAATCACATTTTTTGGGATGAATATAGATGGTTTTGTAGAATTATTTCTTCCATTGAAAATTATCCTAGTATATATTGTGGTTTCCAAAGAGATTTTGGTGATTATAGTGATTTGTTTGTGGTTATACGAATTAACATTGTTTGATGATATAAAAATGATAGTATGGTTTCTGAAATACATTGTAAATCATGATGTGTGTGTGAAAATGGGTTATTCACAAAACAGATGTTTGTGTAAGGTTTTAAAAAAATGAAAATCCTTTAAGAATTGATGTTATACGGTATGTGGTGGTTTGGTTAGTGAATTATACGTTATTTATAGTTTATTAAATGGATACGTACATGGGAATCCTAGGTTTATAGGTGGTAATACTAGAAAATGTATTCTAGGCATGGCCCACCCTTCCTAGAAAAATTATGATTCAACACTATAAAAACATTGATGATGGGGATTGATTGGCTTAGGCATGAGATAAACCATAATATATAAGATCGATCAGCAAGATTATGAGGATAGTAGGTCCTCACTATCTATAGATACATAGGCATTTATCATATTATCATGTTATGGTACTTCTAAGTTTTTTTGCATCTTTATTCCATATAGAATGTTAATTTTTTTATAACATTCCAATTTTCTTTTATGAAAACATGGAATGTTTCCCTATTAAATTGTTTTCATTATTTTAAAAAATAATGTTTATTTATCAGATAATGGTTATACATGGATATTTTTGTGGCATTCGATTAGGAAAGAGATCTCACATCTAACATACACCCATGGGAGTATCTAGAACTTGTTTTTTCTCTAACACATGTATTGAAAAAGTATTTATTGTTTATTAGAGAAGGTGTACTCTTTAGAGGATTTTTTCATAGAAGTAGTTTATGGTGGTGACATGAGGTGTTGACAAAATTTCACCGGGACATTTTGTTTCTCTTGTAAATCCCACCCCTTCTTTGGTTATTTTGGTATCTATTTGTTAATATTAAATCTTTAGCTTGTAGTTTTTACTATTTAATATTGCAATGATTTTTTAAATTGGTTATGATGCTTTTGAAATTTATATTTATGTTTTTTTTTATTTTATTGAGGGAAACAGATCCCAAATGAGTTCCATGACCCCTATACACTAGTTTCTAGCATGTGGGGATTGAGTTTTCCCATCGGGACATGTTACAGGCTATGTCCATTATGGGGTTGGTTGGAAGCCTCATCTAGTTCATGACATGTCATTTATCATATGTTCACCATCATCATAAAAAATTTAATCATTAATCCTTACTAATACACTTATTATTCATTCCAAAAAATATCATTGATTTTCATAATTCTTGTACATTCAACATTCAAGATATTAAAACATCGATTTTTCCTTAGGGAAACCATTATTATGAAAAATAACATTGATTTCATAGGAAATTACTTACTCAGTGCCCTTATTCTCCACACATTAACATTATATCAATGAATTGAGAATTTTTCTTGAGTTTTTTTAAATTATATACAAATAAGAATAATAACTATATTTCTTATGTGGTCTCCACTACCAATACTCTTAGTTAAATATATCTTTATCTTCTTTGGAGACTTAAAAATTTGGTTAAGGTGTATGTTATTAGTAGTATATAATGATATTGATTAGGAATATCTTTAATATCTTTCACTCCAGTCATCATCCCACTTGGTTTCTCATTAAAAAAATTTCCATCACCATCAACATTAACCCTTTTCTTTATGGTTTTCTTTATTTACTAAAACCAAAAATCATAGAGTGGGAAACAATAATCATACTGTGAAACCACACATTTATGAAAAATAATTTATAAAGAGTCTAAATCATGAAACCTTTATTTCAATCTTTGAAAACATAGTTTTATTATAGATTATTCATGGTCTTCATCCATTTAAATAATTCAGGATAGTTTGTATATAGTTTATCAATTACCAAAACATATCCACTTAGAGTTTCAAACTAGGTGTCTAACAAGGAAAATTTTAATGCACCATGTGACAATCATTACAAAGACTAATTCCCCTTTTTATTATTATTTTTAATAATTAAATTTTTCCCAAAACCACTAATACATGTAATATCTATATATGGGACTAATTTCATGGTGACCACTCCTCAATTCATAAAAAATTCTAGGATATTTTCATGTTCTTAAACATATATTTAGGGTTATCAATACATATTTATTATCCTAGTATCCAAAGGTAATCTAAACCTTACTGTGATTCCAACTATAGAGACCCAGTGTTTTAATGCATATATATATAATCATAATAGATGAATATTCATTAAATTATATAACAATCCTTTCCAGAATTGTATAGGTAAATTTCATTTGGAATCCTGGAAACATAAACAAGTAGTTCACATGTGATATACATTTTCTCTATTTATGGCCTTCCTAACTAGAAGCACTAAAAATATTTAACCTTTTCCAAAAGGTTCATATCTATTATTAGTAGTACATTTTATATCGGTAAAAGGTTTTACCGATATATATGTCTCTATTAGTAAAACATACGTAAAAACCTATCGCTAAATGTTATTGTGATTGATAAAATAATTCTGTTACAATTATAATAATACCAAAAGATAATATATATAAATTTTTCAAATTTTATAGAAACATATTCATATGGAATATTTATATGTTAGTAATAATATTACCAACATATAAATTTTTTTTATAAGTTAAAATTAACAAAAAATTTTAAAAAATATCAAATATAATTTTTTATTATATTTATTAATTTATCATATACACTTCACCTATTTTAATTATCAAACAAAATATTCTTTAGCTCATGTTAAAATATATTAAAAGATTAATTATCTTAATAATAAAATTTATTAATAAGTGAATCAATACATAGTAATGTTTCTTGATCCCTAAAAAGATCATGAAAAACACAAAAACACAACCCGCACCCCACACGTAAATGTGGGTATGATTTCTATTAATAAAAATATTCTATAACCCTCCAGGATAAAAGAATAGTTACTAACATGAAATTTATTTCATAACCCCGATATAGTCTATTAGAAGAAACAAACCATGTTAGGTCCAATATCTGTGAGGAACAATAGGTCGTTGTTTTGACACACCCATCATCTCCATAATTGCCACATAACCAAATTACTTTTCCATAATAATGTTGGATGAATAATACAATAAATTTTATAATGATAAAAAATAAATTATATTACAGATAAAAACCAAATAAATAGAAAAATACCAATGATTCAATACAACACATCCCCTCCATAAAAAAAACCAGAAGAACTATCATGTCACCTATTCATCATGTAGTTGAAAAAAAAACAATATAATCCACCTATAAACTAAAAAAAGTTTTACAAAAAACAAAAATTCAACTAAAACAAATTAATTTAATATGTGTAGAAAAATATACAAACCAACAATCAATGAAAATTAATCCTCTCAAATATTAATATGAATCCCAAAATTAATTTTGTATCCACTCTTTTAAAAATGAAATATATATTTCAAACAAATACCATGAAACAATATAAAATTCAAACCATTTAAGAATTCATTTAACATAAACCATAATAAAATATAATCTTTATTTACTCTTGAAAATTTCAATGTATATATATAGAAGAGACTGTGTAGTTGGGTAGATTTATAAAATTATCATATCATGCAATATTTGAGAAAAAATATATTACTTTAGTGGTATAGGTGGCATCCCCTTGAGTCCATTGTAGAATGAAGCCAGAACACAGAAACTTGAAATAGCTTATATCAGCACCCTATTAAACCTATAAGAATAGGTAAAATGATAGGTCCATCTCATGAAAACATTGAAGCGTTCATGTTGTAGTATGCTCCATCTACATACATATTTGCAATGGTGTTGTAAAAACCACCTTATTTTTCATTGATCACATTGATAAAATAAAGAACTCACATCTGGACTATACATCACAATGAACCAACATGGGACTCCATGTTTAGATTTTTTTATAAAAAAATATCACCAAAACATCATTATTAGGATGATTTTTAGGTCACATGCAAGTCAAAGTGAAGCACTATTTTTTTCTTATTCCAATTCACAGATAATGATACTTCTTTGTGAAAATACTTTAAATAGTAGTTAGAGTTTTCTATGATTAGGACCAATGAATTTAGAGAGTTTTCTAGTTGTGGAATGTACAATATCAAGTAATGTTGGGGATAAAAATCCTATTATTCATGATGAATTAGAGAAACATTAACTTATGTTACATATATAATATCATGTATAATTATCATATTTAAATAGTTACATCTACTAAATTTTATACTATTAAAACGTATCCCTTAAAATAGTACCTTAGTCCCCATATTAAGAGTACCATGATTCTTTGGAAATAATAATCCAATGTTGAACCAAAATTATGGAAAAATTATCAAAAATAATAATATTATTTTGAAATTTTAGTTATTGATGAGTTAATAGGGGCAATAAGGTAGATAATAAATGAATTAGGTGTCCTAAATAATTATAGAGCTAAAAAATCCACTAGAAAAGTAGAAAACATAATATCTTCATCAATGTTAACAATATAAAATGATAATTAAAAATATAAAATGGACATGAAATATTGAAAGGATACATATATGGTTAAAACCAATGATTTATAATGGATAATGGTACACTATTCTAAAAAGTTTTTAAATATCATCCATTATGAAAATTATTACATACAATTATAAAAATGAAACACTTGAATATTGAAAATAAACTTATAAGGAAATATAAATATTAAAGTTACATGATTTTGGGATGAAGGTTAGATATTTTTCTATTATCAATATTATATTCAGACAAACCACACAAGGGTAATTACATGTGATGGTATGTATAAAAACATTCAAAAAACAATATCCATTCAAAATTTTCAATTTTATCCATAAATGTATTACCATTCAGTAAATTTCATTGGTACAAATCATTTTTTTGAAGTGATTGTTTAATGAATTTACAGTATCAGCTATAACTGTTGAAATATTAAACAACTAATAAAATATAGATATCACTTTACAATTCCATATATTTAAAATCAATATAAGATAACTATATCTTCAATTTCATTGTTAAGAAATTTTCATGAAACATTCCAATACTTGTTTTTTCAATGAATTGTCATATTAATTAGTCACCTAATTCATTACCCAAAAAAATTACGAAATAAATTTTAAATACATGAATGAGGTTTAAAAGGCCTAAGAATTTGGTAATTGAGGGAGAAACATGATGAGGATATAGAAAAGAAGATAATAAAGATCACATTGCATCATAACTGCCCAAAAAATCCTTCCATATATCTAGAAAGAAACTCATCCAAAAAAACAACAACTCTATGTGAACAAAAACACCCCATAACAGAAAAATGTATCCTTCAGGGGAAAAATTAATAGGAATATTGAGATGCATCAACTATCATTAATGAAGAAACAAAAAAGAAAAACAATTTGTGTCATCACCTAGGCATAAGAGACCGATGAACTAAGAGTTGAGAAACCACATCATGAATGAAACATACAATCAAATAAAATCATGTAAACATAAATATCATAAACTCCATGAATATTTCATTATTAGGGATACAGAGAAAGAAACAAAAGTGACAAAATTTCCTATAAAAAGAACCTCCTTATTAAATGATAGTAAAATGCCAACACCCATAATGTGAAGAACCATAGTCAATAAAAACATGATGAATGGAATTAAAACAAATTTCATATGATCAAAACGAAGAAACATTATAATCTAGTGATTTGAAAATTTAAAAAATATATTAAAACAAGGTCCTCAGAAAACACAATTATCATATTAAAAGTCTTAACATCACTATGCTATTTGAAACATTTTATGAATAACAATCCTTCAATGATGTAGTAGATTAACAAATCATATTCTAGGAATCTCCAAGAAACATTATCTATTAATATTTAGCATAGTGACAACATAATTATTTCCATAAATTATACAACTAATGTTAAGAAAACAATGAAAATGAACTCTGAATAAATAATAACCTTCTCCAAAATCAATGACAAGAAGGAATCAGAAAACTCAAGCAATATAAAGAAAATCAGACAATTAATACATCATCATTTCGGAAACATAGAAATCAAAGACCTATTTCACCAATAGGATATAAAAAAAATATATCCCTACATAAAAAATAAAATATAGGAATTTTGATTTAGGAATAAACAATATACCATATTTCTTGAAAAACAATCAACTAAAATCATAATATTCATACTACCATAGGGAAACTTTTGTGAAGTTTCACTTGAATGGAGGGACCTAAAATGAACATGCAAGTATCTTTTATACCTACTAACAAAAAAGGGAAACATTAACAATATAATAGAAAATAACATGCCAAAAAATAGGAAAACATTAATAAACTATAAAGAATATGAATCACATTAATGGAACTATATGTTTCGAATGTAGTATTTCTCAAGAAATATTGACAGTTGTAAATTATAGTCTATGTCCTAATTAAAAATTTATTCGATCTAGTTTCATATTATTGGTTTGTGATGATGGTTTACCTAAAAGAAGAATCTATGAGATTTTACCAGATTTGATCTCAATTTATTTAAGCACCTCATAATCATTTTTTGAATGAATTGTGATTCACATATTTAAAGTAAGAACATGGAAATAGACGGAAAAACAAAAAAACATTTGTATTTTAGAAGATGATTCATATAAGAGTAATAAAAAATTTCTAACAATCGATGGTTATTTTTGAGTTGATTCTAGAAGATGAGGAAAGATGAAGATATGAAAGGTGAGGTTGAATAGAAAATGGATATAGTATGATATTGAAAAACAATGGGGGCCAATAAAAAAATGTAAGATATTATTGCATTGAACTAGTGGATATAAACTTTTGTTGAAAAATAGTAGGTAGATGAAATATTACCTATTTAGTGATTAAGGGATGGTATCAAAATGACTTCTATGAACTGGTTAGGAAGAATTGTGAGAATATGAAGCAAAGTTCTATTTCAGTTTCTTGTATTAGGGTTTTTGGGGAATCAAATTAGGGGATGCTTTATAGTGTCGACAAAATTGGGGGAACAAGTTTCCATTAATAAGTGTAATAAAAAATTATATATAATATAGAAATACTTATTTACGTAAAATTATTATTTTTATTTTTTTAAATATCTTGATTTGGAATTGATATAGTTAATGAAGTCATAAATTTGGTTTACTTGACAATAATTTTATAATATATATATTTAATTTATTAAAAAATAATTCATTATTAAAATCATAATTTAATAAATAAAAATTTGTTTTAGTGGAAAATACATATGATATCATTAAATAATTAATAAATAAATATATTTAATAATTAATGAAATATTTATTATTATTTCATATTTTATTTTAACATGATTTCTTATTTATCAATTTTTTAATAAAAATTAATAATAATATATTTATTTCGTTGAAAAACATTTGTTGGTGTTGTTATGATAAAAAAATATTTAATTTGTGTAAATAATTTTTGGGCATTAAATAATTAATATCAATTAAAATATCTTTCGGTAAAAACAATTATCAGTACCAAAAAATTATATCAATGAAATATAATACTGGTTGGACATAATAATTTTCAATAACATATTTATAATTAGTCATTAAGTTTATTTTGTTAAAATTCAATTTTTTTTATATTTTTGAATGATTTATTTACACATATGTTTAAATTTTCTTTAATAAATGATTTATTTATTATCACGATTTCAATGATTATTATTATTAAAGTCAATTTTCATAATCTTCTCAATTTTTTATAAAAATTACTTCAATGTTTATTAATAAAGGGAATTAGAAATTATACGCACTATTGATATGTAAAAAAATTTGAAATTAAAATCAATTAATGAGATATTTTAAATAAAAACTCTAAAAGAAAATATTGACTTTGATCATAAAAAAAATTATATATAGAAATTTGGTTTCTCTTAATTGGTTATTATCATTGAATTATTTATTGTAATAACTTTTTCTTAGAAAATCATTTCTTGTTAATAGTTATTATCATTAATAGGTCGCAGTGTTCATAAAAAATGCTTCTATTAGTGTGACAAAGTAATATATTTAACAATTGGTATAATATTTGTAGGTGTTAAATGAAAAATCTAGGTATATATATATGCTGGTAAAAATAAGTGTTGATACTTAAAAGGAATACAAAAAAAACATAATATTCACTTGAATTGTAATTTTTAACAACAAATATATTATATTCATATAAACATCTATTGGTATAAATAATTTTCTTATATTATTCCTTCTTATACATATCATACAAAATACCTTTATTCATAGATGAGGGATATGAAACATAAGAACTTTTGAAATCAAGTGCTCAGTAATGGTAAACAAGGGATATATAAAATTAAAATTATCATAATGGTACGAGAACTTGAGAATGACATTCGAAAACCCTACCTTGGGTATCATGGATCTTAATCATAACTCATAAAATTGAACATGGTAATTTATAATACATAATTCATAGAGGAATAAAAGTACATTATCCATGAGAACATTACATTGGCATGAGAAATGGATTTGAGGAATACACATAAACTCATAATATTATGAACAAGTATTAAGATGAATTAGTTTACTCATTAAGTTAAGTATAAGAAATCATATTATCACAGAATCTTTTGGACATGAATTTACGTCCATGAATAACCTTATAGAAATGAATTTAATTCTATGAATAATATTATGGATATGAAATAATATCCCCAAATAACCCAATATACATGAATTCAGGTTCGTGCATAACATTTTGAACATGAAATGAGGTCCATGAATAACATAATTAACTCATGAGTTATCCTTCTTTACCCGATTAATATGAGTTGGGTATAGGTCCCAACCATAACATATAAAAATCAAACACATGTGTTCTACATGGTCATATAAAACTATTCTTATTAGAACTAATAGAAGTAAAAGGGTTTGATAAAAATTTATTTATATCACAATCAATCGGAAAAAATAGGTTCAATAAACATTTCATCCCTCAATCAAAGAAAATTCCATGGAAAAGGATCAAGTTTCATAAAAATCATTTATTCATTAACATGAACTATTAAAAGAAAGAATAAGGATGGTATATATGGAATATACACCTAATAAATTTAAATTAGAATGAGTGTATTTCATATTATGTAACGCTCCAACCCCAATTACCTAGAGTCAGTTCTTTATTACATAACATTGGCATGATACAAGGAATCATGTCCCGAAAGTCCGATCAATTTAGTATTATTTGAAACAAGATACATACATAAGTTCAACATTACAACTTGAAAAAAAAAATACAACTCTTATTTATTCCATTAGAAACTTACAAGCATCCTAGATTATTCCTGTAAGTCACTCATAACTAACTCTTGCATATCCTGGGAAAATGAAACATAAGAAATGGGTGAGCTCAAACTCTCAGTAAGGGTAATAAATACAACAAAAGATAACATAAACATTAGGCATAGTGAATAATTAAAAACACATTCCTTTATAAATAATAAAAAATAACACATTTTGGAAAGAATGTGAGATGAGTAAATAATTCTATAATAAAACATAGTCATATGTATTCTAATTGTCGAATAACCACAAGAACCATAAATATTATTTTAATAATGACTGAATTTATAAGGTCAGACATTCTGAAACATCTTGTCAAGGCCTCAAACAAGATGTATAAAAATGATTTAGGCCTCGCCCAAAAGCATATATCAAATTGGGAAATTCCTTGCCCAATTCCATATCTAATTATCTCATGAGACCTACCGATGCACTAAGGAGCTATAGCAGGCTCCACACGTCACATACTATGTACAATACGTTCCCCATATAAAAAGGTTTAAACATAATATAAACATTTGTATTAAAAATAGCATACAAAAAGTCAATACATTATCTATAAACTATTAATGGTGTAAAAATAACACATCTAGAGTCAAATATATCACAAAACCTTCAATACAATATGTAATATTTGTATCATAATAAATCAATTTCAAAAAAATTTAAAATCCATCAAAGGATGTTGACACGGATGAAGTGAAAACTATTTGAAAGCAATACCTCTTTATATTTTGAAACAATTTAAGACGAACATAATTATAAAAGAAAAAATCTATTTGAAAAATATTTTTATAATCTTATAAGGGAAGATTTTATGATGTTATAATGGTGGAAAATAGCCTCTCCCACTGTATAAGTTAAAAAAACATTCTTACCTTAATTTTGTCCAAAATGTCATAAATTCACTTGTTTGGAAAAGAACAGAAAGATTCCTATCAAAACATATAAGGTCAAATAAGGGTAAAAATTAATTTATCCCATATTCTAGTAAATAGTAATTTTTTTTCAAATACATTTTCAAGAAAACATGGATGTGGATGATAAAGAGGTCCAAGTAGATACTTAAGTAAAAACAACCTCGGATAATAAAGAGATTGGGAAATTAACCCTTACCTTGTACTTTGACTTGGTCTAGGGTATGTTAACCTCTTGTATAATAGTTAAATCATTGTTATTAAATTATAAAAGAAATATATACATAAATATGATATC
Source organism: Viscum album (assembly GCA_963277665.1). Lineage (NCBI taxonomy): Eukaryota > Viridiplantae > Streptophyta > Magnoliopsida > Santalales > Viscaceae > Viscum > Viscum album. Next base: position 1,376,241,312 of record OY728138.1, on the reverse strand, counting down.
ATATATGATCAATTAAATATTGCTTTGTTAATAATATTTCAGTAGTATCATCGTTTAAGGTGTTAACTGATTCATTTTCCTTTATATTCATGGTTACGTAAGCCATTTTTGTTATGGATATGATATATTTGATTCAGATACAGAACGCTATTATGTTTATAAACATTTTTTTAGTCATCAAATGAAAATTATTCTTGAATGTTTACGATAGGGAAATGAATCTCATCGCATTCGTGGAGACGGTAATCCATACATACACATGACTGACAATATCATTATATTGATGGAGAATAATATGTAATTGGATGGTATATCATATATAAAGAATAATTTACACGTTATATTTATTATTTACATTAGTTATACTCATTATTATACCCATCCAAATAATGAAGTATTCAAATAACGAACTACACCACGACGTGGAGAGGGTACGCCATACGTAAGCATGTTTGGTGACTTTTTCATTTATTGGATGGATAGAATGACAAATATGGTTTTACCATATTTATAATAACATCACAGTATATAGAAGGAACTAGATTTATTATTTTGTTATGGAAACAATAAAGAAAGAGGAAGTGGAAGAAGAAATGAACTTGAAAGAGGTGATGAAATATTTATCTCTTCTTCAGGTTCTTCCTTTAGATTTGATCGAAAGGGTTCCACAGGTTGGATTTGTAACAAATAGAAGGACTCTAGGATGAAGGGAAGAATATTGGGAGGATATTTGGGCTGATGGTGGCCGAGCCAAATGGCATTGGAGGGTTGATTTTGAGAGAAGGGGAAGTTCCCTTTAATAAGAGAGGTGAGAGTCACTTTAGGAAAAGCTTGAAATATTAATTTATAATAAAATTATTTTAGATTTATAATGGCTCAAAAATGATTTATTTAGCAGATATGGTGTGGTTGGTTCGTAAAACTCTTAGCCAATAGGTTTTAGATACGTTTAGGTCACCATATCAACCTTAAATTTTAGATTTAAATCATAGTTAAATAGCTTGTCATTTACCATGTCTTTTTGTACTTTTAAATTATATGGTTAATAAACAAACAATAAACATCCTACCAAACCCCAAGTTGTTCATTATTAATATATATAACCATATCCAAGTATTTTGGATGAACTGTAGATTTTTTTGAATATTATATCAATTACTAGTATAGTATTTGTTTTAAAATCTCAATTATGTCAATTTTGACACTATATAGTATTTGATATTTTTGAAAGCCATTAAAACTTTATCAATTTGAATAAAATTTATTTAACCAACCCTAACATTTAATATTAACCTATAAAATTAGTTTAATTCATCAGAAGTATTAATTTAAATTTATTTGGATATTTATAATATCTATTATTTTAATATTTCACTAATAAGGTAATTACTGAATAATCATTGTGTCATAAATAAATTAAATTATTTAATGTCTAAAAATTATAAATAAAATTAAATTATTTAGGAAATCTTGTTATAATTCTAAAGAATATTTATAGTACAATTTATATTGTGTGTAGCCCTATATTAAAAATAATTTAGTTATTAAACATTTCATTTAAATCTTTTAACTCTTCTTTAAATAAAATAAAAATAAATGTCCTAATCTAATCCAAGTGGACCAAAGGGGGTCATATTATATTCCAAAGGTTGTTTTTGGTAGAATTATAATTATCCAATAGAATTAGGACATGTGTTAGGGTAATTATGATATCATTTTTACCCTAAATTACCCTATTTACTTTTAACCGTGGTAAATAAAAGTCAACAGTTACTATTCACCAAAAGTTATTTTAATCTTATTTAACCACATTTTATTATTTTATATTAACCACATATCTCATATTTTTGAAATTAAACCCACAGAAGTGGTAAAATTATTTTTTATGCAAATTTTCAAATGCTCCTAGGAGGTTGGTAAAAGACAGTAAAAATATCAATAAAAATCAATAATATCTAAAATGATTATAAAATTAATCCAATGAATTACATTGAACTTATTTAGGTATTATGTATCTATTTTAACATAAAATAAATTTAAATAAAATAAATAATTATTTAAATAAAAATTCGGTTTAAAACAATAACACATGGTTTTCACTATTCATCAAAAATTTAATGTTTTAAGAAAAATACCAAAAAATAACTCTAACATAATTTAAATATTCCAAATTCAAAAATGAATTCCATTTTAGCAAATAAAATTTATAATATTTCAAAAAAAATTATTATAATTCATAATGTCTTTGTTGATTGGTTGTGGTGTGTTAGAATCTAGAAGTTACGTACAATGCAAGCTATTGCATTATTCAAAAAGAAACACACCGTTGAAGCTTGGGATGTTACATTCTTCTCTCGTTCAAATAATTTATTCCCCGAAATTTCTATAATACTACCGCACTAGAGAATTTGGGTGGATCTTAATCATAAGTTCCTCTAGTTCAAACATTGCCTCTTCCATATTTTGGTTTCTCTATAGAACATTTACCAGACGAGTCGTCCAGTTTCTCAGCAGTAGTTCCCTATTATAAAAATTTTGAAAGGATCTTCACAATAAGATAGATCAGGTTCCAGATCAATTTCCTCATAGGTGAGTAAATGCATTGGGTTAGGCATGTATTTTCTCCATAGTGATAGGTGGAACACATCATGTACTTTGGAGAGACTTGGAGGTATTTTCAAATGATAAGATACAACTCCAATTTGATCTAGAATTTCAAAAGGCCTGATGTACCTGGAACTCAATTTACCCTTCATAATGAAATGTATAACCCCCTTCCATGAAGATACCTTTAAGAAAATATGGTCTCCTAATTGAAATTACAAATCCTTTCTTCGGTTTTCGGCATAGCTCTTTCGCCTACTTTGGGCTGCTTTGATGTGGGTTTGGATAATCTTCATTTTTTCCATTTTTTCCTCAACATGTTCTATGCCTACGAGATTTCTTTCACCAACATCATCCTAGCAAGTTAGTGTGTGGAGTATATTTCTATATAACACTTCATTTGGTTCCATCTGAATACTTGAATGGAAGCTATTGTTATAGGAAAATTCTACCAGAGGTAAATATTAATCCCACATACATTGAAAATCAAGTGAGAAAGATCTCAACATGTATTCTAAGGTTTGAATAGTCTGTTCTGATTATCCATCAGTTTGAGGGTGGTATGTAGTGATCAAACGAAGATCAGTATCTAGGGCTCTCTGAAGACTTTTCCAGAATCCTGATTTAAAATGGGGATCACAATCAGAAACAATCGATAGAGGTACTCCATGATGTCTTACAACTTCATTAATATACATTTTTACTAACCGTTCGAGTGGAAAATCTTCTCTTATAGAAAGAAAATGTGTTGAAATGGTAAAACGATCAACAATGACCCATATTGCATCATTCCTTCTAGGGGTCTTCAGTATCCCCATAACAAATTCCATCGTAATTTCATCTCATTTCCATTCAGGTATGGGATGTGGTTGCATGAATCCTCTAGGATGTTGACTTCTAGAATTCACTTATTGGAAATCCATACATCTTGATAAAAAATCAGCAATCTCTCTCTTCATGTTGTCTCACCAAAAATGTTTTTTCAAATCTCAATACATCTTAGTACTACCAGGGTCTATAGAGAAAATGAAGCAATGTGCATCATCAAACAATTACCTTTTTATATTAGGTATATCAGGAACACAAAGTCTCTTCCCTAATTTAAAAATTCCATCTTCATATATGAAGTCACTCAATCTCCCATCATTTACATCATTAATCATCTTTTAAAACTCCTGATCATCAGTATGAGGACTCTTTATCCTTTCTAGTAAATTTGGTTTGGAAACCATTTGAAAATTAATTGATGTTTCACCTTCCATGGTTATTACCATATCCATCTTTACTAGATCCATGAAAATATGATACCTTTCAACTCTCATCTTGTTCGAAAATCCATGGTCCTTCCTACTCAAAGCATCATCCACCTCATTTTCCATCCCCAGGTGGTAGTGTATAGTGAAATCATAATCCTTAAGTAGTTCAATCCATCTTCATTTCCTCTTGTTGAGTTCTTTCTGTAGGAAAATATACTTCAAACTCTTGTGATTAGTATAAATATCACATTTTTTCACCATAGGGATAGTGTCTCCATATTTTCAGTGTAATGATTATAGCTTCTAACTTGAGATCATGAATAGGATATCTTTGATCATGAATTTTTTGCTGTCCTGATGCCTAGGCAATAACATTATCATTCTGCATATGGACCAAAGCAATTCCTTTTTTTGAATCGTCACTATAAATAACAAACTCATCATTCTTCAATGGTAGAGTCATGATAGGAGCATTAACTAATCTTCTATTCAGTTAATCAAAACATAATTCACATTATTTTTTCCAAACAAATTTAACTCATTTATGTATGATATTCATTTACGGGTTAGCCAACCGGGCAAAATTCTGGTCAAAATGTCGATAATAACCTACTAAACTAATAAAACGGTGTACCAGAATTATAATTATTGTTGCTGGCCATTCATGGATTTCCTTGGTATTTGAAGGACCAACAAATATTCCATCCTTAGTGACTATATGGCCTAGAATATAATTCTCCTAAATCTAGAATTCACTTTTTCTAAACATTCCATATAATTCATTTCTTCTAAGAGTCTTTATAATAATGCATAAGTGATTTTCATGATCTTCATAGATTTTGGAGTATACCAAGATATCTTCAATAAATACCTCTACAAATTAATCATGATATTCCTTGAAAACACTATTCATTAGATCCACAAATAAATATGGTACATTAGTCAATCCAAAAGTCATCACTATAAACTCGTAATGCCCGTACATGATTTGAAATTCTATTTTTGAAATGTCTTCCTGCTTCACACACCTGATGATATCCATATCAAAGGTAAATCATTGAAAAATATTGATCTCCATGAAGTTAGTCAAATAAATAATCAATTATAGGCAATTGATACTTGATCTTAATTGTTATAGCATTAATCTCCCTATAGTCAATGCACAACCTCATAGATCCATCTTTCTTTTTAACCAAAATGACATGGGCTACCCATGGATAAACAGTAGTGGGAAAAAATCCTTTATTAATCAATTCCTCAAGTTGTATATTTACTTCCACTAATTCAATAGTGGTCATTCTATAAGGGGTCTTTGATATGGTCCTTTATCTAGGAATTATATCAATGATTAACTCAATTTCTTGTTCTAGAGGATGTCCAGGTAAATCCTCTGGAAACACATAAACATATTCTTGATCAATAGGTATGTCTTCTATTCAAACATTATTTTACTCACCCATATTTATTTCATTCTCATACTCCCCAATAATTGAATTTAGTAGAGCTACTGGGTGTGGATCTAGATAAGAATTAGAAGGTGATGTTTCTGCTCTAAATATATGTTACTCCTTATCATCATCAAGAATTGTATCCTCCTTCTTCTTACAATAAATTTTCACATCATGGACTGAAATCCTATACATAACGAGGATTATATCAAATTGAATCTTGGGTATGACGATTATATTAGTAGATAAATATTTTTTATATGCCTTAATGGGGACTGATTCACAAAACATTTTTGAAATGATACTTCCCTTAAGAGTTTTTACTGAAAAACACATTGTTAAATCAAATTGGAAATATCTAATTTTCATAGTAAACTGGGAAGATATGAGACAATGCGATGATCCAGAATCAAATAAAGTATCGTCTAAATTTGAGGAAACCATTAAATTACTTTCCACCATGTCTTTCAGAGCTTCAACCTCTGAAGCAGTGATTGAATAAGCTTGGCTTTGATCCCTTGGCCTTTTCTGAGGTATTTTCCCTGACGATTAGGACATTCATTTTCATAATGTCCCATAGCCCTGTGATTGTAGAGTTGAACATTGGTAGCTTCTTTATTTACATTACAATCACTAGAAATATGGCATTTCTACCCACATTTGTAGAATACTTCTTTTCCTTTTAGATAGGAACCAGGGTGCTTCCTTCCACAATTATCATAGGGTTGAAATTCAACTCTTATCTTCTTCCCTATTTCCTTATTTACTTTCTTAGAGTGTTTAGCAGATCTCTTCTTCTCTTTCTTTTCTTTAAAGTCATGAAACATAGATAATTCCTTTTTTGTCTTGATAGCACATGATACAATATCTTCATACGATGAGAAGGATTTTGAGACTAATACTCAGTGGATAAATTGTTTTAACCCATCAATGAAATGATCCATATTACTTCATCAGTTATGTATATAATCTGTAGCATGCCTTGCTATCCTTGTACAATTAGCCTCATACTTTGAGACATTATCATTCTCCTTTTGCCTTAGACTCAGAAATTGTATTTCCATATCCGCTCGATGGTCACGAGGAAAATATTTTTCTACGAAAATCACTTTAAACAACCTCCATTCCATGTTGGATACATCTTTATCTTCCTTTTTGTTTTGAATCAATGACCACCATTGATCTAAATCTACCATTAGATGGTAAACTTCCACGAAAACCTTTTCCCTTTCGCTACTTCCCAAAGAATGTAATATTTTCTCTAATAAACTTATCCATTTCTCAGCTACTAACGGATTTTTACTCCCATTGAATTTTGGTTGTTTTTTCCTCATGTAGGGGTCTAACATTGATCTTTCACATTGTAGATCAGGGTGATCCATATAGGTATGTTTATTATTCTTAACATGAGTGATTTTCCCCAGTATGGGGATAAGATGATCAGCACCGGTTGCATCACCTTATCCACTATAATTTTCTTTAGCATGAGGTCAATCCCTACATGGATTACATGCATTGATACAGTTTCCATTCATTCCACTAGGTTCCATTTATAAACAATGGCACACATTATATTAGTATATGAATAACAATACATAATTATGAACATGTAAAACACTTAACATAAAATGAAAAGTTTATGGATATAATCCATTATCATAAAATGTTTTTCTTTGAGGAGTTATATACTCATAAATCCTTCATAATGGTTTGTAATGAAAATGAGAATTACCATAAGTATATCCCCCAGGAGTGTCGTAACAAAGAGTGCAGCAACACCCATTGGTGTGCACCAGTTCCCATTCGAGTCTAGCTCAAAGCGGTGTTTTCGAGTTTTAACCCTAGGTACATCTGTTCCAGAGCCGCCTCTACCTGATCGTATCCAGACATTGTTTTATTGTTTTGAAAACTCAGAAAATCTATATAGTACCAAAATTCTAGGAAGTTTATCTATACATATCCTTAATGTCATTCTTAGAGTAATGTTCCTTAATAATTGTTTTTCTAAATATAGTTTCCATGGTTTTTACTAAACTTCTATTGATAATAACTATAACACCACAACCCCATTTACCAAGTGTCTATGCATTATTATATAACATTGGCTTGATACACGGAATTAAATCTTGAAATTCTGATCAGTTTAGTATTGTTGGAAACAATATACATACATAAGTTCAACATTATAACTTGAAAAGAAATAAAACACTAATTTATTCCATTAGAAACATCCAAGCCACCTAGATTATTCCTACAAGTCACTCATAACTAACATCATCATATTCTAGGAAAATTAAACATAAGAAAGGGGTGAGCTAAAATGCTCAGTAATGTTAAGCAATATAGTTGAAGATAACATAAACATTAGGCATGGTGAATAATTAAAAAAACATGCCTTTACAAATAATAAACATGAACACTTTATGGAAGGAATATGAGGTGAGTAAATAATTCCATAATAAAACATATTCATGGGTATTCTACTAGTCGAATACCCACATAAACCATTTATATTATTTTCATAAAGAGGAAATTTATAACGCCGGACATTTTGAAACATCTTGTAAAGGCCTGAACCAATACATCTAAAAATGATTTATCCCTAAGCCAAAACCATATATCAAATTGGGAAAGTCCTCGACCAATTTCACGTCTAATTGTCTCATGAGACCTACCGATTCACCGAGGAGCTATAGAGGGCTCCAACTGTCACATACCAAGTCCAATGCATTCCTCATATGAAATTTTTTAAACATAACATAAACATTAGTATTAAAGAAATCATACAAAATGACATTACTATATATATAAACCATTAATGGTGTAAAAATAACACATCCAAAGTCAAATATATCACAAAACCTTGAATACAATATGGGCTATTTTTATCATAATAAATAAACTTCAAACAAGTTAAAAATCCATCAATGGGTGTTAACATAGATGAAATGATACTATTTTAAATAAATACCTCTTTCTATTTTGAAACCATTCAAAAGTCACATAATTATAAAATAAAAAATTTATTTTGAAAATATTTCTATATGCTTGTAAGGGAAGCTTCAATAATGTTATAATGGTGGAAAATAGTTTCAACCACCCAATATGATAAAAAAACATTCTTACCTAATTTTTTTTCGAAAAGTTCATAAAGTAAAATGTTTGGATAATGACATAATGATTCCTTTAAAAACATAGAATGTATTATAAGGGTATAAATTACTTTGACCGTTAGTCTAGTAAATAGTAAAAATGTTTTGAAATACATTTTTATGAAAAAATGTATGTGGATGATAATGAGGTCCAAGTAGATACTTCCGTAAAATTAACATCAGATAATAAAGAGATTGTGAAATTAACCATTAACATGTACATTTCCTTGGTTGAGGGTATGTTAACCTCATGTATAATAGTTAAATCATTGTTATTAAATTATTCAAGTACTATATACATAAATATTATATCATATATTATCCTCTAATATTTCCTTGTAAAAAATATTTCAGTAGTATCATCGTTTTAGGGGTTAACTGATTCGTTTTCCTTTATATGATTGGTTATGTAAGTCATGTATGTTATGGATACAATTTATTTAAATCATATAATAAATGATATTATGTTCATAAACATTATTTTTAGTCATCAAATGAAAAATATTTTTGAATAGTCACGATGGGGAAATGAATCTCATCGTGTTTGTGGAGACGGTAATCCGTACGTACGCACGAGCGACAATATCATTATATTGATGGAGAAATCATATGTAATTGGATGTTATATGATATATAAATATTCATAATATTTTATATTTATTATCAAAATTAGTTATAATCATTATTATACCTATCCAAATAATGAAGTGTTTGAATAACAAACTACACCATGGCGTGGAGACGGTAAGTCGAACATACACACGTATGGTGAATTTGAAATTTATAGGATGGATAGAATAACGAGTATTGTAGTACCGTATTTATAATAACATCACATTATATATAAGGTACTGTATTTATTATTTTGGTATGGAAACAACAATGAAAGAGGTAGTGGTAGAAGAAAATAACTTGATAGAGGTGATGAAATATTTATCTCTTATTCGGGTTCTTCCTTTTGATTTGATAAAAATGGCTCCCTAAGATGACTTTCTGATGTAAGAAAGTCACTTAGAATGAAGGGAGGATAGTTGGGAGGATATTTGTGCAGATGAAGGCTGAGAAAAATGTCCATGGATGTTTGATTTTGAGAGAAGTGTAAGTGCCCTTTTAAAACAGAGGTGAGAGTAACTTTTGGAAAAGTTGGAAATATTATTTTATAATAAAATCATTTTCGATTTCTAATAGCTCCAAAATGATTTATTTAGAGTCTAAGGTTGGTATGGGAAAAAAAACTCTCAACCAATAGGTTTTATATAGGTTTATGTTGCCATATTATCCCTATCTTTTATATTTAACTCTTAGTTAAATAGTTTGGCATTTACCATGTCTCTTTGTATTTTTATATTATATGGTTAATAAACATACTATAAACTACCTAGTGAACCCCAAGTGGTTCATTATTAATATATATGACCTTATATATGTATTTTTTACGATAATTATATTTTTATGTATATTATATAAATTAATAATATTGTATTTGTTTTAAAAACATTATTATGTCAATTTTGACACTATTTAGTATTTGATTTTTTTGAATGCCATTAAAACAGTATCACTTAGAATAAAATTTATTTAAAAACCCCTAACATGTCATATTATCCTATAAATTTATTGTAATTCATAAAAAGTATAAATTTACATTTATATTGATATTTATAATATCAATTATTTTAATATATCATTATTTATATAATTACTGCATCATCATTGCGTCATATGTAAATTAAAATATTTAATGTCTAAATATTTTAAATAAACTACCATTATGTAGGGACGATTTTTAGATTTATAATTTATATTTATAGTCTAATTTATATTATGTGTAACACTATATAAAAAATGGAATAGTTATTAAACATTGAATTTAACTCTTTTAACTCTTCTGTAAATAAAATAATAATAAATGTCCAAATCTAATCCAAGTGGACCAAAGGGGGTTATATTTTATTCCTGAGGATTTTTTTGGTGGAATTATAATTATCCTGTATAGTTATGACATGTGTTAGGGTAATTAGGATATCATTTTTACACTTAATTACCCTATTTATTTTTAAACGTGGTAAATAAAAGTCAAAAGTTACTATTCAACAAAAAGTATTTTCATCTTAGGGAACCACAGTTTACATACTAATATTAACCCTGTGTCTTGGATTTTTTGAAATTCAACTCCTAGAAGCTGTAAAATTATGTTTTATGAAAATTTGTAAATGCTCCTTCGAGGTGGGTAAAAGACGGTAAAAAGTTGAATAAAATTTTTATATATCTAAAATTTTTATAAAACGACTTCAATGAATTACATTGAAATTATATAGGTAGTATGTATCTATTTTGATATAAAACAAATATAAATAAAATAAATTATTAATTAAAAAATCGGTTTTAACCAATAATGTTTTTTTCAATACTCATGAGAAATTTAATGTTTTCATAAAAAAATTAACCCTAAACTAATTTCCATATACCGAATTCAAAAATGAAATCCATTTTGAAAAATAAAATTTATAAAATTTCCAAAAGTAGGTATTACTATTTTTAAAGGTAAGTTTGATTGGTCGTTGTGTGTTAGAATCTCGAAGTTGCGTACAATGCAATATATAGCATTATTCAAGGAGGAACGTAACGTGGAAGCTTGGGGTGTTACATCGTAGATGGATAATGACTTTGAAATATCACATAGAACATTTCTTGATAAATATAAATCTTTCACATTGAAAATAAAATTTTTAAGACAAATAACTCAAGGCCATTTTGGAAATAAATTTATTTAAAATAAAATTTTAATCTTATAAATTCATTTTTAAAACATTGAACGATAATGACAATGGAAAATACCACTCATGTTTTACATGTTAAAATATTGTTACCTTTAACATTTAAAAAAATATCCTTTATTCAGAAAATAGCATGAAGATTCCTTTTAAACCATTTTCTAAAAGGTAAAACATGTGTAGAAAATTTACTTTGGCCAATATATAGAGGATTGAAAAACTATTTTTAAACCATTTTTAGAAAACAAGGACATGGATGAGAAACATTTACAACCGAGTATAAAATTAATACTGGTTTCCAATAAAAACATTATTTTGGAATATTGATTACATAAATATAGATAAATGAATGGAAAAAATGTTTTCCCATGAAAAAACAAGAGGAAAATAAAATTCATGAGTTTATTGAGAGGATATTTAGAGTCACCCATAACGTCTATAGATAAAAAATTAATAACACAGTTCATGGATTTGGTAGGTCTTGTGTATACATGAACATAATTTATTTTTTAATAAAGTATAGAAAAAATTAATCGTATTTCATATTTAATAATATTATAATATTTTAGATTTCATAAATATAATATATATATATTCATTAAATATGTACTTATTATCGTCAATATCAAAATAAACTAGAAAACTTATCACATGTCTTCTTGGAGGCCATAGTCTATAGGTAAGAACAAGAGATGTTATCGTTTTTCTATAGATTATATTGTAAGAATTATGATGTGATATTATAATTCAGTAAGTATAATTATTTCATAAATATCATACAAATATTTAAAATATGTTATTTTCCCTATCCATGATATATTGTGATTGAAAGAAAATTATATTGGTTTATGGGGCAGTAATACATCAAGCAGATGATTCACAGTTTTGTTTCCCATATTATATATGAGTAAATAGATATATGTTATTCCATGAACATAAAAAATAAAACTATATTTTATATTATGGTGTCGATATATTTTATTTATTAGGACATGAATTAAAGTGGAAAGAGATGAAGTAAAAAAGGATAGTGTTTATTGAAGAAAATTACCTTAGACTATAAATATTTCCTTTGGATCTCTTATAAATGACCCTATATTTTTTTTTGGGAATAATATCCACTATATAATGTGTATAAATATTTTGGAGAGATATTTTTGTGTGAGTTTGTTGAGAAATATGTCTGATGATGCGTGAATAAGTGAGGGGAGGAGGTTCATTTTGTAATTGAGTAAGTGTGACATTTTTGATAAAACCCAAAACTATTCAGTAATGGTATGCCACTCTCAATACAAGTCCAACAATGATGAAAAAATAATGGATTATAAGGAATATATTATCTATATACACCTCCACCATAGAAAAAAAACTTTTTGAAACATGTTATTTCCTTAGTCATTAAGTTTACTCACTTTTACCATTTTAGTTTTAACCATATAACTAGTATTTACATATTTACCTATGTAATTTATCCATTAATACTAATAATAAAATGATACATATTAGATAATTTTGAATTTTTTTTCTAAATATTAAATGTAATTTATTAAACAAAAATTATATGTTTGTGACAAATTTATTTTAACATAAGCCCCTACAATGTGGAAAATCATTTTTTTACATTAACCGCAGTGATAAATTTTTTATTTTTATCCATATTCCTTATGAAAAAAATAATGCTTACCTAATTAAATAATATTAATTATTGTTATTAAAAATATCAATTTAAATAAAACATATTAAAATCACATAATTTTGAAAATTATAATAAAACATTAAATCTCCATGAGTGATGGAAAAATGGTTTTCTAAAGAACAAGGATTCTAAAGTATAAAATGTTTGTATATAAAGATTCACCATAAAATTTATTCTAATAAACTTAATATTTTTACTAATAATATAATAGAACTAATTTACCTTTAAAAATACGTTTTAAAAAATATTTTTAATTTTAAATATTTTTAATTCCAACAAAGGATTTTAATAAAAAATATTTTCACTTTTCATTGAAAAAAAAATTATTTTCGGAAAATTATAAAAAATTCAATATGAGGTAATTTTTACTATTGGATTTCAAAAAAAATATAAATTTTCTAAAAATATTTTTTAAATTTTTTTCAAAAAATAGTTTTTAGAAAAGCATCTTGGACACGATGAACCCGTTTAAAAAAATCATTTTTTAAAAATAAAACTGGATTTATTTATATCCCATTATTAGAAAAACATATTAGATTATAGATAAAACCTTAATATATATATATATATATATATAGATATCATTAAAATCATTCCCCAAATAGTTTCTCATTTAATTTATTTTGATAAAAACACTTTCTTTGCACATAAAAAGAATTTTGGTAAAAATTTCTTTTTTCCTTTCAGATGATTTTTTATTTTTTTTATAGATAATTAAAAGAAAATGAAATTATTTTATTCACATCTAATGAAAATAATTTTCATATGTTAGTCTATCATAGTTATAATCTCCAATTTAATTTCTTTTTTATTACATTCATGTTTACAAAATAATATTAATAATATATTGCAGTTCTCTATATATCGATGTTGCATGTAATTCAGTCCATCAAATAAATTAAATTTATTTGTAAAACGTTATTTCAAAAAATCATAGGGTGATACACTAGGAATCTAATGCGATTATTAATATTAAAGGGGATTATTTACAGGAGTCTTATATTTCCCTTATCCGTAAATATCATTACTATCCTCTACAAAGATACATGGAGGATGAATTTGTCACAACCATGAATCTCTTGGCCTCAACTATAATTGTCATCAAAACTCATATATTGAATCCAAGTATCCTTGATGTGATTTTGAATGGTCTTAATTTTTTTTATCATTTCCACAACCATTTTAGGTCCTTAGAGTTTTATTTATTAAAATTCCTCTCAACATGTAGGTGTTCTACTTCACTTCTCATAAATGATTTAATATGGAGCCAATTGGATGATTGAGTAAAAGATAATATTTTATAATAACATGAACAAAGGATGATGTTGACACCACCATCCTTTTAAATTCATTAATCATGATCTTAATAATTCTTCCAATGTCATGATAGTTTACTCGTACTGGCCAATAGTTTGTGGTAAAAAACTATTCTGAATTTAAACTCATCATTCAATGAATATTAGATACTCTTCATGAATATGGAGGAAAACCATATATCTATATTGAATATAATAGATATCAGAGTTCTAGTAAGACTCACTACTTCATTTATATATATATAATTATGATTTTTTATATGGAGAAGTCCACTATAATTACAATTAATTGAGAAGTATTTGTAAAATTATCAACCACAAAACATATTTCATTATTTTCTATATATATTTCAAAAAATAGTGACATTGTACATGGTGATTTTTTCACATTTCCATTTTGGTTTGGTTAATGGTTTAATCATACCCTTGGACTTATTCTTTCTTTACATCATTTGGTAACATAATATTCACTTTGACTTATAATTCATTATCCCCTTATTAATATTTCACCACTAATAGTGCCCCCATAGATTACTATACATATTCATTTTCCCTAGGTTTATGGAGAAATTAGTGATTTGTGAATCATTTATGAAACCATCTTTAGCTGAGGATTTGATGGTATAGATAGTCATGAACCATTTCTTATAAATCATTCCTTATTAATTTTAAACTCCTAGGATTTACCATTACTTATTACTTTCACCTTGTTCATAATTTCCACTTCATATATTTTGGAATCATTTACCTTGTCTACAACTAATGGTTGAGTAATCATTTGAGACATTAATGATGATCTTACTTCATTTATTATTCCTATATCCAACTTTTCATGTATAATATGATTGTATCCCTCTCAATCCTCATAATAGATTAGTTTATAGGATTATTTATTGTTAGATTACCTGACACATTATTTTCCGTTGCAGGATGGTAAGGGATTAGGAAATTATAGTCCTTGATAATCTACAATCATCTTCACCAGTGTGTTTAAGATCCTTATATGTGAATATATACTCAAGGGTTTTATGATATATATATATATATCACTCTTTTTCCCATATATATAGTTTCTCCAAATCATCGACGTGAAAATCACTATATCCATATCATGATCAGGAGTTCGGTAGTAATTACCATGAACGTTCTACAACTTTTAGTTTAAAGATATCAATTTATCATTTTTCATTAGTAAAAAACACAAAAAAAACTTTTAATAATCATTACATACATTTAATTTTCCACACTTGAGGGTAGCATAAGCACTGGTGCTGTGATAAGACAATTGTCCAATTCCATGATGCTCTCTTTAAATTTAGAATTCCAAAAAAACATTATGCCTTATGAACTAGATTTATTGCTGTGTTTGATAGTGATGATATGTTTAACAAAATTCACAGGTCATACAAAAGTTTTACAAGAAAAATATGGGCCTCCATTAAATATACTAGTTTGGGTCACTCCCCAAATTAAATTGTCTTAAAATGGTCCATATATATACCTTTTGGTGATAATATTCCCCAGGAATGATTCATCCTCCATTTATAACTCACATTTGATATACATTTCATAAATATATTTCTTTCACAATTTTTAAAGCACAATATTAAAATACCCATCATGCTCCTCCTTTAATTTAAAATATACTATAATATAACCTATAAATACTAACATGATTTTCTTAAGATAGTCTCTAAAGTCTATAATCCATATTTCCTTGAATATTTATAGAGAATTATTGAGTCCAAATGGAATCCCTATGAACTCATAGTCTACATACCTCATTCAAAATGCAATTTCTGGAATATCCTTCTTCTTTACATTTAATTGTTGATATCTTTTCCAAATGTCTAATATATATTCAAAATGTTCCCGATGTAGTTTATTTAACAAATCACAAATATATTTTTAGGATACATGTTATTTATTAGATAATTTTATAAGTTATGATATCCAATGGAGAGGAAGGTTTGTAAGGACCCAAACATTTATTAATGAATATTACTCTTGATCTAATTAAATTTCATATTATGTAAAATGGTGATACCACACTTTAACGTCCTTGATTTTATGACTTTTTATTTTAAAATACCATTAATTTATTTGACTATTACTGATATAGTCATTGAACAATGATCACATGATTAGTATAAATAGAGGGATTTAAAAATTCCAATTTACTAAGACAAAGGAAGTGATGGCCTCATCCAAGAAGAATTGGTCCATATGAAACCTATTTTTTGAAGCTCGAAAAGGATTTGGTGTCATTGGGATTATCTCTTGACAAAGCCAAAGCTGAGCTTTGACACGTTAAGTTTGAATAAGACTGCCTACGGGAGAAGTTGAATTTGATAGAGATTACCACACGAGTGATGTTATCTGAGCCACCCAAGAGTTTTTCACCTTCACACACCTTACCCTTATGTCTTATTCAGGTGTTATAAGGGATTATGTAACAAGAATATATCACTATGATTATGTGCATTATTTTTGTATAGAATAATTAATATACATTCATTTTATTATTATTACATTGAAAATAGTTTTTAAAGAAAAAATAGTATTTTTAGTTAATATTCAATTAAGAAATATTTTTTGACAAATTAATGGATTTTTTAATTAAATTATATATTAATAAAATATTATTAATAAATTAATTTTTATTACATATAAATGATAGTATAATTTTTATGAATAAATTTTTAATTTTTATTATGGTTTGAAAGATGTTTTTGTCAAAACCCATTAATTTTCGATAAATGTCGGTTTTTCTTTTAAAAGTAAGAATTCAAATATTTAGAAAATTATTTAGATAAAATGAAAATCTTTTTTGGATTTAGGATTTCAAAATTATCTAGGGGTGAATTTTTTATAATTTTCTGAGACAGTTGATTTTTTTGTTAAAAATTAAATACATTTAGATATATAATGAGTTTCATGACACCAAAATGACTCAGTAGGGATGTAATAAAATACTATAAACATGATTTGTAGAAAATTTTGTTTTAAAAATAAAATAATGTGATTTTAGAAAATTTTTAATTAATTTTATGGTGCCTTAGTTGACCCTCCAAACATTATAAAACATTTTGACTTTTAAAATGATTTCTTTGAGAGTGTGACTCACCTCCACGTAATCAGGACTATTATTATGAGAATTTCGTCTATTGACCTTATAAAATAATTTTTTTTCCACACCCCTTTGGAAAAATCCATGGGAAAAACCATGTGTTAGTTTGTGGGTTTGATTAGTTTAATGTGTGGTGTCCAAAACCTAAATAATAAAACATTCCATCATTTTTCATATACAAACCAACCCAAGATCCCACTTCACTTCACTCAAAACCCTTTTATCAGGTCACTAATATTCCATCCTCTATCTATTATCCTCCCAAGGGTCCCCAAGATACCATGAATCCACTCTGAAGTCCCTCCCAAGCCTTTGGGATCACATTTCCATGTAAGGGATTTCTTCCTTTCTCATTTTTGTTCAAATTAATTTAGTTTTTATACCTTTTTGTTTTCAATTAATAATTTTGGTGTTTTATTTATCACCTCCAATAATTCCCTAATTATTTTTTGATGATTAAATACCCCATTATATCTCATTAATTCCTCCCATTTACATCTGTTACCATGCCAAAATTCTGTAAGGAATTTCTCTCTCCACATATACATTCAAGAAATTATTTTGTATTATGAATCTAAATTCCATTACATATATTGGGACATGTATATATATGACCCCTTACTATTAATTTCATGTAAATATAATGATACATACCTTTATCTCTCATCAACCATTTTGATTAACTCTTATGTCTTGTATTTATGCTGGTGAAATTGCACAACGATTTTCCAAGCCAAAGTCATTGTGTAATGAATACCATGCCCATTTCTCTACCAAGGGAATTCAACATTATACACATTTAAGTTTTGAATATACAGTTTCATTTATGAATTCCATATTTCTTTATAATGAAATAAATGATAATGTATAAAGAATCCATGTGATATGATCAATGTGTCACACTTATGCTTGAAATGAAATGATTAAGAAGGGTGCACCCTGATAGCGCTCTAACGTATTGGGTAAAGATTAGAATCATGATTTTTCAAGTTAAATTAGTGTTGAATCATTCTAATTCAAGTGAAATTAGGGTATAATCATTCTCTATGTGCAATGATCCTTGGATCATGTTAATATCGTGTTAAATGTTGATGCCACATTTCTATATTATGATAGTCATGCTATATCAGGCCTTTATGTTAATGTTTCTCTTATGCTCCATTGATATTCCTATTTCCGAACATATAATGTAAACTTCATGTTATTCCTAGTTTACTCCCTTACTGGGCTTTATAGCTCAACCTTTTCTTATGTAAGTCCTTAAGTTATCACATTCAATGCAAAGTACGAAGGAATATGTGTGGTCATGTAAAATAAGTTTTCAATAAAGAAGTGTATTTTATGTTTTAAGTTGTTACGTAATGTTTCCATGCCCCTAATATAGTAGAACTATAAATATTATATGTTGTAATAATTAAATATTTTATTTAATAAATTATTTTTTAGTGTGAAATAAAGAGTAGGGTTGTTATAGTTGGTATAGAGGGAGGTTTAGTTATTTTTGGGATTATGATTATAAAACAATAGTGAAATACTTAAGGATAAGACTAAGTATAATAATAACATACATAAATATTGGTGAGTATTGAGTAAGTGGTTTATCAAGAAAATACATCCCTCTATGGATACGATTAGGTAGAGTCAGCTCTGCACAAATGTATCTAGGGGTAAAACCTTATAACACCACTTTGAGCTGGACTCGAATGAGAATTAGTGCACAAAAATGGGCCTTGATGCACTCTAGGTTAAGACAATCATAGGGGATATTATTTGGAAAATTTATGAGCTCAGTATGAACCATTATTAATGAAATAAAACAAAATTTCCCTACGAATGTATTTTGTGATGTATATCATGGATAACGTAGATTGAAAACTATTAATTCCTAAGTTATGAAAATAAAATAAATTTATATGTCATCCATTTTTTACATTGGATTACCCATTATGTGTTACACATATCTTTTCTCTTATTCCAGAAAATGGCCGATAATAAGAGGACTATAGCTAACGACTGATGCAAAAATCAATGTGATGACTGTTCTAGTGAGATCTCCAATCCGATGGGAGTGAGAATCAAAAAATTTGACATGATACTCTCTCAGTTAACTCAAGTTTTGAATAGGATCATTTTTCAAGTGGAACAATCACCCCCCCCCCCCCCCCATGAAAGAACAAGTCGTGATTGAGAGTTTGAGGAGACAAAGGTCTCCTACTTTTAATGGATCATTCAATCCCTCAATTTCCAAACAATGGATCAACTACATTTAAATGATCTTCTCAATCTTTCAATGTTCTGAAAAATGGAAGTTCCATTTGTATGCCTATCATAAGTAGGGTTAATCTGATCAATGGTGGACATTGATAAAAAATACAAATCTTAATGAGGAGATCGAGGCATTGGAATAGATGGATTTTTAAAAAATGGTTTTCAATAAATATTTTCCTTGCACCCTCAAAATTAAGATGGAAAGGGAATTCCTTTCCCTTAAGAAAAAATATGATGAATCCATTGGAAAATACAAGGAAAACATCAAAAGACATGTGTGATATGCATCCGGCTTTATCATTACCCCTAAATTTAAGGTTTACCACTTCCTTGGTGGGATAAAACCTAGGATATGGAAAGTCATAGCGATATGTGACTTCTGGATCTATGAGGAAATTTCCTGATGTGCCCTCAATGTCAAAATGGACATTTAAGAATATTATGGGAATCATGAGGATAATAATCTTAATTTGTTCTTTAAATCTGGTAGTCTGATGGATAAATACAATGGTGATAAGAAAATATAGCACCCCACATGCTAATGGTGCCGAAATAAGCACCCAAGAAATTTCATAAAGGGAAGGGGGAATGCTTTAGGTTTGAAAGAGAATGGAACATGGCCATTAACTAACAACATTAAAAAACCCATAGCTACGATAGAGGATAGGAACACTTCATTTGAACCTCAACACAATATTCATTCATCAACAGCAAAGAACCTAGGGACTTTAAAAATCAGTTCCCAAAGCTACGGGTTTTTGGAGGAAACCAACAACCTACAAGGCAATAAGGGTGAGTTTTTTTCCATCACTGCTAC
Source organism: Viscum album (assembly GCA_963277665.1). NCBI lineage: Eukaryota > Viridiplantae > Streptophyta > Magnoliopsida > Santalales > Viscaceae > Viscum > Viscum album. Next base: position 1,376,220,851 of record OY728138.1, on the reverse strand, counting down.
TAAAGTGATCCCCAAAAAATGAAGTGGTGACATACACGCTTGGTATAAAATCAAGAATAGAAAACATACTTTCTGATTCTCGTTCAATGCATTATTTTATTTCATGAATGTTTAGTATAGTAATACCAACACCAGCACAAAAAATGGAAGTAAAGATGTTGGTGAGAACTGAAAATGGTGAACTCCTTGAAACCCATACATATAAATCCTCCCTTATCACAGTTTGTGGCTTGAACATCCCAGTGAACCTCATCATACTCCCTTTGGTGGGATTTGATTCAATTCTTGGAATATATTAGATTTCCTTATATATAGCCAAAATAAATTGTCGTGAGAGGAACAATCACTCTCTATCAAGCGAATCGACCCCCTATCATATACAAGTGCAAGGAGGCAGATGAATCTTCTTTAGAACAAGAATCTCAATCATGGACATTACCACCCTATGAGCATGCATATCTTGATCAGATGATAGAGTCTAAAGAAGAAACCATCATTGAAGAAATTCATATTGTGATGAAATTTTCTAAAGTGTTTCCTGGTGAATTTTCCGATCTTACTCCTAGAAGAGATGTTGAATTCTCAATTGAAATTATACTTGTGGTGTTTCGGACATCTAAGACTTCATATTAAATTGTTGTTGTGGAGCTTGAGGTGCTGAAGAAACAACTACACGAGAATCTAGATAAAGGGTTTATATGCCCAAGTGCTTCACCATGAGGTGCACTTGTCCTCTAAGTCAAGAGGAAGAATGGGTCAATGCGCCTTTTCATTTATCATTGTGAGCTAAAAAAATCACAATAATTAACTTTTATCCTCATCCACAATTTATGACTTGTTTGATCAGCTATAAGGAAAAAATACATCTCTAAGGTGGATTTGCAGTCGGGATATTACCAAGTAAGGGTGAAGAAGGAGGATATACCCAAGACTATTTTTCAAACATGGTATGGACACTATGAATTCATAATAATGCCTTTCAGACTCAATAATTCTCCATCAATCTTCATGGACTTCATTAATAGAGTTTATAGAGATTACATCAATAAATTTGTTGTTGTCTTTATAGACTATATTATAATATACTCCAAAACCATGGAGGAGCATGAAGAGCGTCTAAGAATTTTACTAGAGACCTTGCGAAATGAGATGATCTATAAAAATTATATAAAGTGTGAGTTCTAGTTGAATGAGGTCTCATTATTGGTTCATATCATCACAAGAAATGGTATATCTGTGTATCCCTCCAAGACAGCTGCAATTAAGGGAAGGAAGAGGCCAACACTGGTAACAAAAATATGTAGCATTATAGGGTTAGTAGTATATTATCACTGATTTGTGAAAACTTTCTCATGATTATCCAACCCTTTTACTAAATATCTAGGAAGGGAGTAATGTTTTCTTGGAGTCATTATTGCGAAGATAGATTCATGGGGATAAAAAAGAGGCGTATCACTGTGCTCGTGCTCACACAAGCCACATGTGTAGAACAATTTTTTTTATTCATAGATGCATCAAAGAAGGGAATGTGACATGTGTTGATGAAAAATTAAAACTACATTTCCAATTCATCAAAGAAATTAGATGTTCATTAGTAAAACTATCCAACTCATGATCTGGAGCAAGATGCATTAATCTTTGCTTTGAAAATTTGGCGGCATTATCACTATGGGGAGAAGTGTGAAATATATACAGATCACAAAACCCTCAGGTATATATACATACAGAAAGAGTTTAATATTCTCAAAATAATATAGTTATAGATGATCAATGACTATGAATACTCAATCCATTACCACCCTAAGAAATAGAACAAGGTGGTGGATGCTCTTTGTAGAAAGGACCCAACAATTCGATCATTGATGATAATTTAAAATGATCCAATATTCTTAGATATGATGAAGATGAACATGGGAATCATAATGAAGGAAACATCATCAATACATTCACAAATGATTTCTCAACTCTCTATTTTGGGAAGGTTAAAGGATGCTCCAAAGGACGATGTGGGTATTCAGATGAAAGTGGAATCTACCAGAAAAGGGAAATACTCAGATTTCATTGTCAATGAAGAAAGAATTGTGGGATTTGGGACATGTTAATTTGTTCCATGAATTCCTTCTTTAATGAATGAACTTTTGGATGTTTTATGTAGTTCAAATTCCACCATTGTAATGGAAAACAAAGAGATGTATCAAGATCTCCGAGAGCATTATTGGTAGGATAATATGAAGAAGGATATCACTGAGTATACATCAAAGTGCCTAGTGTGTTAGAAAATGAATGATGAGAGGTAGATGTCTAAGGGGATAATGAAACCATTACCCACACCTACATGGAAATGGGATAACATCACCATGGACTTTTTCATCAGGCTTATAATGACATCCTATGGTAACAATTCTATATAGGTTGTTGTAGACCATCTTAAAAAGACTACACACATCATTCAAATTATTAATTGATTCTCATTGGATAAACTGGTACAGATATACATCAAAGATCTAGTAAGTCTATAAGGAGTGACACTATCAATGGTATCATATCGATATCGAAGATTCACCTCTATGATCCAGAAGATGCTTCAACATGCTCTGAATACTTAACTATACTTTAGTACAACTTATCATCCTCAAAATGTTATCTAATCTAATCCGACTATCCAAACACTTGACGACATGTTGATGTCATGATAATTGAACATAAAAGGTGGATGGGGAAAACATCTTCCTCTAGTTGATTTATCTTACTATAACGGTTTCCACTCAAGCATCGAAATAGATCTTTATGAACACCTTTTTGGGAAGAGGTGTAGAACACCGAAATGTTGGGATGATGTTGGGGAGCAATGAATCCTAGGTCTAGAAATGGTATAAAAATAGTGGGGAATGTTATGACAATCCAGAAGCACATTAAAGCTGCTCAAAGTCGAAAAAATAGATATACTGATAATCATCGACAAGACATAGAGTTTGATGTCAGACATATATAATTCTTACGTATATCACCATGGATGAGAGTTATGATATTTAGGAATAAGGAAAAGCTTACTCCAAGGTACTTCATTCATTTTCAGATCCTTGATCACATTGGATGAGTGCCCTATTGACTAATACTCCCACTGAACATATCTCAAGTACCTGATATATTCCATATATCACTTTTGAGGAAGTACATACCCAACCCATCACATGTACTCAATCTAGAGGAGGTACCATTGGGGAATGAACTCTCATACGATGAGAATTCGGTAAAGATATTAGATCATAGGGAAAAAGGTATACGAAATAAGGAAATTCCCCTCATCATGGTGTTTTGGTGAAACCACCAGTTTGAAGAGGCTATGTGGGAATTAGAGGAAGTGATGAAGCAGAGTTAACTGCATCCATTTAGTGAGGGAAAAGAAATTTTTTAGGGTGAAATTTCTTAAGGGTGGAAGATTGTAACGACCCAATATTTTATTAATGAAAATTGTTCTTGATAAAATTAAATGCCATATTATGTAAAATGAATATATAAAATATTCAATTCTTTGGTTTTATATTTTCTGAATTTAAAATACTACTAATAATTTTGACCATTTATAATATATACATCGAATAGTGATAAAATTATTAGTATAAATATATGGAATTAAAAATTCCAATTTACACTGACAAAGGAAGCAATGGAATCATACAATAGAATTGCTCTGTAAGAATTCCATTTGACAGAGATTGGAAGGGAGGTGGCGTTAATGGGGCTCACTCTAGACCAAGCCCAATCCGAGATTCATCACATTAAGCTCGAACAGAACCTCCTATGGGAGAAGTGGAAGTTTATAGAGATTTCCACTTGAGCGATGTTATCCGAGCGACCCCAAGAGTCTTCCACCATCGCACACCTTACCCGTAAGTTTTATGCAGGTTTTATAAGGGGTTATGTAACGAAACCCAAGCACTATGATTATGTGAATTATTTTTGTATAGAATAATGAATATACAATCATTTTATTATTGTTGCTTTGTAAAATGTTTTTTAATTAAAATATAGTAGTTTTTTTAATAATCATTTAATAAATAAATTTTCATTAAATAATTTATTTTTAAATTAAATAATATTTTAATGAAATATTTTTATGAAATTAATTTTTTTAAATATAAATGATTGTATAATTTCTATGAATACAATTGTAATTTTTATTAAGGTTTGAAAACTGTTTTTGACAAAACCATTGATTTTTCTATAGATGTTGGTTTTTATTTTAAAAGTAAAAATTAACATATTGAGACAATTATTTAGATAAAATTAATATCATTATTTTATCGAGGATGTTGAAATTATCTAATGGTTAAAATTTCATAATTTTCTAAGACAATCGAATATTTGGGTAAAAATTAAATACCGTTTAAATATATAAGGTCTTCCATGAAATCATAATGATCTAATAGAGATGTAAAAAAATAATATAATCATGATGTTTGGAAAATATATATTTTACATTTAAAATAGTGTGATTTTATATTTGTTTGACTAAATTTATGGTGCCTTAGTGGACTCTCTAGGACTTATAAATCATTTTCACTTTTAAAATGATTTCCTTGAGAGTGTGACTCCCCTCTACATAAACAAGGATAATATTTTAAGATGTTCGGACATTTCCCTTATAAAATACTTTTTTACACCCCACTTTGTAGAAATAAATGGGCAAATACTATGACAACCCTGCTTTTTATTACAACTTAAACATGATTTATTACATAAAACTTCACTTGATACAACAAAGAAGATCAAGAGGTTTAGTGTCTTTGGAGATTAAGATCATTAAATAAAAACTTAAAACATGAAATACAACATCTTTATTAAAATCTTCCTTTACATGACCACTACATTCCCTCATACTTAGCATTGCATGGGATAACCTGAGGACATGCATAAGAAAAGGGTGAGATATAATGCCCAGTAAGGGAGTACACATGGAATAACATGAGGAGTACAATACATGTTAGACAATAGTCGTATCAATAGAGCATAAAAGAATCATGAACATAAAGGCATGATAAAGCATGATAATCATAACATGGAAATGTGGCAACAACACTTAACATGGAATTAGCATGAGCCGAGGCTCATTGCACATAAAGCATGAGTAAACCCTCATTGCACATAAAGCACAAGTAAACCCTCATTGCACATGAATTATCATGATTTAACACTCATTGGACATGACGTATCATGATACTATACTTTACCCAATGCATTGGAGAACTATAAGGGTGCAACCTTCTTAAACATTTCATTTCATGCATAAGTGTGCCACATGGATCATAAAACATGGATTCATCAAACATAATCATTTATTCCACGATAAAGGAATGTGGAATTAATACATGAAACTTTATAATCAATAAGTAAATGTGCATAAAGGTGAATACCCTTGATGGAGAAATGAGCATGGTATTCACTACACAATGATATTGGCTTAGAAAATCGGTACGATTTCGGCAGCGTAACGACGTGACATAAGAATTCATAAAAAAGGTTGACGAGAGAGAAAGGGGTTCCATATCATATTTACATGTAATGGAAAGCATGGAGGTCAAATAGATACATGTCCCAACAATTTTAATGGAATTTAGATTCATGATACAAGATTATTTTCTTGAATGTAAAAGAAGAGAGAGAAGTTCCTTCCAGAATTTCGGCATAGTAACGGGTGTACATGGGAGGCATTTAATTAGAGAGAAAGGGGTCTCCCATAATTAAAACAATAATAGGAAAGTATGGGGGAGATTTGAAACCATACCCCAACATTCATAATTGAAATTAAAAGGGAAAAACAACTTAAAGAAAATTGACAAAAATGAGAAAGGAAGAAAAAACCCTTACATGGAAGTGTGATTCCAAAGGCTAGAGAGAGGCTTGGGAGAGGCTTCTTAGGAGCATGGGGCACCTTGGGAGGATTCTAGAGAAAGAAGGGAAGAGGTTGGACGAACTAAAAGAGATTTTAGTGAGGAGGAAGTGGGAGTTTGGGTGGGTTTATATAGGAAAGGTGAGCGAATTCTTTATTATTTAGGTTTGGGTCCCCTTACATTAAATTAATCCAAACCACAAACCATACAATGGTTTTTGCCCATGGTTTTTGGTAAAGGGAGGAGGAAAAAAATATTTTATAAGGCCCATGTCCGAACTTCTTAATATAATAAGGTTGCTTTTGTGGAGGTGAGTCACACTCCCATGGAAATTAATTTAAAAAGGCAAAGTGTTGAATATGTCTTGAGGGGTCCATTAATGCTTTGAAAAGAATGTCAAAAAAACCCAAAATCACATTATTTTAATGATAAAACATATATTGGCCAAACATAAGGATTATGGTATTTTTATTACATCACCATGGGGTCATTATGATGTTATAAAACACATTATATATTTAAACAATATTTAATTTTTACCCAAACATTTGACTGTCTCAGAAAATTATGAAAAATTCACCGTTGGATAATTTCGAAATTCTGATTCTAGAAATGACATTTATTTTATCTAAAAAAATTTCTAAATATGTTAATTGTCACTTTTAAAATAAAAACCATAATTTATCGAAAATTCATGGGTTTCAACAGAAATGGCTTTCAAACCTTAATATAAAATTTTAATTGCATTCATAAAATTATAAGATCATTTATTTTTAATAAAATTTAATTTAATTATAATATTATTATTTTATTAAAATATTATTTAATTCAAAAATCCCTTAATTTAATAAAATAGTTTTTTTTATTAAATAATAACTAATAACACCATTTTTACTTTAAAAAATATTTACAATGTATCAAAAATGACTAGAAATTATATTCATTATTATATAAAAAAATAATGTACATGAACATAGTACTAATTATTTGTTACATAACTCCTTAAAACAGCCACATAAGACCTACGGATAAGGTGTACGATGGTTACAGACTCTTGGGGTGGCTCAGATAACATCGCTCGAGTGGTAATTTCAATCAACTTCCACTTTTCCCATAAACGGTCCCGTTCGAGCTTGAAATGGTGAAGCTCAGCTTGGGCTTGGTCAAGGGCGAAGCCCAAGGATGCCACCTCTTTTCCGAGCTCCAAAAAATGGGCTTTATATGGGGAAATTCTTCTGGATGAGGACATCACTTCCTTTGTTTGAGTAAAATTGGGTTCGTTAAAGCCTTATATTTATACTAATCAAGTGATCACTGTTCAACGACTATATTAAAAATGGTCACAATTCTTAACATAAAACCAAAGAAGTTGACATCTTATGAAAAACATTTCATAAAGAGACATTTAACTGGATCAAGAGGGGTTTTCCATTAATGAAACTTTGGGTCGTTACAATATTCCCCCCTTAAGAAATTTCTCCCTAAAAATTTTCCTTTTACCACACGAAAACAAATGTGGGTAACTCAGCTTCATCATATCCTCCGACTCCCAAGTTGCTTCTTCAAACTTTTTGTTTCTCCACAACACCTTGATGAGGGGAATTGTCTTATTTCATAGAAATTTTTCTATAAGATCTAATATCTTCACTAGTTTCTCCTCATAAGAAAGATCGTCTTCCAATTGTACCATCTCAGAAGAGAGTACAAGTGAAGGGTCTGGTATGTACTTCCTTAAAAGGGATACATGAAAGACATCATGTACTTTTGCCATGGCAGGTGGAAGTGCTAGTCAATATGCCACATCCCCAACACGATCAACAATATCTAAGGGGCCGATGTACCTTGGACATAACTTCCCTTTCTTTCCAAACCTCATGACCTTCTTCCATGGAGATATGCATAAAAACACCATGTCTCGAACTTTAAACTCAAGGTCTCATCGACGATTATCTGCATAAATCTTCTGTCGACTCTGGGCTTCCTTGATATGCTGCTGAATGGTTTTCAACTTCTCCACAATTTCTTCAACCATTTCTGGTCCAAGCATCTTACGTTCACCGACCTCATCCCAACATGCCGGTGTTCTGCACCTTTTCCCATAAAGGGCTTCATAGGGTTCCATTTGGATGCTCGACTGGAAACTGTTATTATAAGAGAACTCAAAAAGAGGAAGATGTTGATCCCATCCACTTTTAAAGTCCATTGAGCATGATCTCAACATATCCTCAAGTGTTTGGATAGTCCGCTTGTATTGGCCATCAGTTTGAGGATGATAGGCCGTACTGAAGTTCAGTTCTGTATTCAGAGAATTTTGAAGACTCTTCCAAAACTTAGAGGTTAATCTTGGATCTCGGTCAGACACAATAGATAGTGGAACTCCATGCAACCTTACCACTTCCCTAATATATATCTGTGCCAGTTTATCCAATGAGAAATCTTCCCGAATAGCAATGAAGTGTGCAGTCTTTATAAGATGATCCATAACAACGCAGATTGCATTGTTGCCTTTGTATGTCCTCAGAAGTCCAGTGACAAAGTCCATGGTGATGTTCTTCCATTTCCATTCCGGTATGGGCAATGGTTGCATCATCCCCTTAGACTTCTGCCTCTCTACCTTCACTTGCTGACACACCAGGCACTTTGATGTATATTCGGCGATCTCCTTCTTCATATTATCCCACCAAAAGTTTTCTCGGAGATCTCGATACATCTTTGTGATACCTTGGTGAATAGAGAAATTTGAACTATGTGAATCATCCAAAAATTCCTTCTTCAGCTCCAGAGTTGATGGAACACATAGTTTTTCCCAAACCGCACAATCCCTTCTTCATTAACATTAAACTCTGAGGATTTCCCCTTTCTGATAGCTTCCACTTTTTCTTGAATTCCCACATCATCCATTTGAGCATCCTTTAACCTTTCCAAAAGAGATGGATGAGAAATAATTTGTGAAAGGATTGATTATGTTCCCTTCATTATGATTCCCATGTCCATCTTCATCAAGTCTAAGAAGATTGGATCCTTCTCAATTCTCATCATTGATAGAATCGCTGGATCCTTTCTACTTAGGGTATCTGCCACCTTGTTCGCTTTCCCATGGTGGTAATGTATTGAACAGTCATAATCCTTGATGAGCTCTATCCATCTTCTCTGGCGCATATTAATCTCTTTATGTGTGAATATATATTTAAGACTATTGTGGTCAGTATATATCTCACATTTCTCTCCATAGAGATAATGCTGCCAAATTTTCAAGGCAAAGATCACCGCCACCAACTCCAGATCATTCATTGGATAGTTTCGCTCATGGATTTTCAACTTCCTTGAGGCATAGGATATCACTTTATCTTTCTTCATCAGCACACATCGTAATCCCTTCTTCTAAGCATCACTGAATACCACAAAAAGCTCCCCACTTGTGGGTAAAATGAGCACGGGTGCAGTGATAAGCCTCCTTTTCAACTCCTTGAAGATTTCTTCGCATTCATCACTCCAAGCTAACTTTACTCCTTTTCGAGTTAGCTCCGTAAGAGGGTTGGACAATCGTGAGAAATTCCTCACAAATAATCGATAATATCCAGCTAACCCCAAGAAGCTACGGATACCTGTTAGCGATGTTGGCCTCATCCATCCCTCAATTGCATCTGTTTTAGAGGGGTCCAAAGATATCCCATTTCTTTTGATGATATGGCCCAATAATGAGACCTCCTGTAACCAGAACTCACATTTTCTGTACTTTTCATAGAGATTCTCCTTGCGCAAAGTCTCTAGTACAATACTTAAATTCTCCTCATGATCCTCCTTGGTTTTGGAGTATATTAGAATATCATCTATAAAGACTACCACAAATTTTTCAAGGTAATGTCTAAAGTCTCTATTCATCAAGTCCATGAATATTGCTGGAGCATTGGTGAGTCTTAAAGGCATTACTATGAATTCATAGGGCCCGTATCTTTTACGAAAAGAAGTCTTGGGGACATCTTCCTTCTTCACCCTTACTTGATAATATCCTGACCGCAAGTCCACCTCGGAGAAGTATTGTGCTCCACGCAGTTGATCAAACAAGTCAGCGATTCTTGGGAGAGGATACTTGTTCTTTATCGTGATTTTTTTATGTTCACGATAATCAATACAGAGCCACATTGACTCATCCTTCTTCTTGACGAAGAGGACTGGTGCACCCCATGGTGAAGCACTTGGGCGTATAAACCCTTTATAAAGATTCTCCTATAGTTGTTTCTTCATCTCTTCAAGCTCATCCATATCCATTCTATATAGAGTCTTGGATATTGGTAATTCCCCAGTTATAAGATCAATTGAGAACTCAACATCTCTTCTAGGAGGAAGACCAGATAGTTCCTCGAGAAACAGTTCCGTGAATTCCCTCAAAATAGGCATTTCTTCAAGGATGGTTTCTCCTTTGGACTCAATCATCTGAGCTAGATACACATGCTCATAGGGCAGTAATATCCATGCTTGAGATGATGGAGCTAAAGGAGATTCATCTTCATCCTGACACTTGTAAAGAATCGGGGGTCTATTCTCCATATGATGTGTGATTTCCCTCTCCCAACAATTTATGATGGCTCTATATAAAGGAAGCCAATCCATTCCAAGAATTGCATCAAATTCCACCAGAGGGAGTATGATTAGGTTCACCAGGAAATTCAATCCACACATTATAACAGGGGAGGACTTATACTCATGGGATGCAATGAATGCCCCATTTTCCGTACTCACCGATATCTTTACTTCCATGATTTGTGGTGGTGATGGGATTGTTCTACTAAACATTCAAGATATAAAAGAATGCGTAGAACCTGAATCAAAAAGTACTTTCACTATTCGTGAGTGAATAACTAGCGTACCTGTCACCACTTCGTTTTCGGGGTTCACTTCGGCAGAAATGATGACAAAAGCTCTTCCTTTCTATCTTGGAGGTTGTTGGTTGCCTCCGATAACCCTTCGATTAGGGCACTGATTTTCAAAATGACCCGGTTCTTTGCATTTGTAGCATTGAATAATGCGTTGAGGTTCGAACGGAGTGTTCCTCTCCTCTATCGCAGCCGCAGGTCCTTCTTGCCGACAGTTAATAGCTAGATGCCCTTCTCTTCCCCATGATACCCCTGTGATTCCCCGATCTCCATTTCTACCTTGAGGGCACATCGGACAATTTCCTCATAGCTTTTGAAATCACAGATCGCTAATGCTTTCCGCAAGCTAGGCTTCAGCCCACCAAAAAAGCAGTCAACCTTGCATTCAGGGGTAACGACAAAGACAGAAGCGTATCGTGCAAGCCTTGTGAAGTTTGCCTCGTATGCTCCAACAGATTCTTCATCTTTTTTCTTGAGGGAAAGGAAGTCCCTTTCCATCTTAAGCCATAGGGTGCGCGTAAAATATTTATCGAAAAACATCTTCCAGAATTCCTTCCATTCCAAAGCCTCGATCTCATCCTCAGGCTTCATATTTTTGATCAACGTCCACCATTGATCAGCTTCACCTTCCATACGATAAGCAGCCAGGAGAACCTTCTCTTGTTCAGAACATTGAAGGATGGAGAAGATATTTTCAATGGAGTTGATCCATTGTTCAGCGATCGTGGGATCAGATTATCCACTAAAAGTAGGAGGACTTTGTCTCATGAAGCTCTTGATAGTGACTTGTTCTTTCTTAGGGGGGGGGGGGGGTGAACGTTCCACTTGACCCGTGTTTCTATTCAAAACTTGAGTTAGATGAGAGAGAAGTGTGACAAAGTTCGTGATTCCCGCTCCCATTGGATTGGGCACCTCATTAGTACAATCATCACACTATTCTTCACAATGGTTGTTAGCCCAAGTCCTCCTATTACTGGCCATTGGCTGGAATAAAAGGAAAGTTAGGGGTAACACATAAAGGGTAATCATAAGACAAAAGTTGATGACTTATAAATAAACTTTTATTTCCTTAACTCATGAGTCTATAGGCTTTAATCGAGGCTTTTCGTGATCTACTTTCTAACATATATTCTTAGGGGAATTTTTCCCTTAATAAGGGTTCATACTAAGATTGTGAATTTATCAAAATGTATCCCTCGAGAGTGTCGTAACCAAGAGTGCAGCAAGGCCCGTTGTTGTGCACCAGTTTCCGTTCGAGTCTAGCTCAAAGCGGTGTTTTCGGGTTTTACCCCTAGGATGCATCTGTGACAGAGCCGCCTCTACCTGCTCATATCCAGACAGGGATGTATTTGTTTGATAAACAACATACATAGTATTTACCAAAACTTAGGGATGTTTTTATTACACTTAGTCTTGTATATAAGGCTTTACTTGGGTTTCCTAATCCCAGAAATAACTAAACCTATCCTCTGATACCAACTATGACAACCCTGCTTTTTATTACAGCTTAAACATGATTTATTACATAAAAATTCACTTGATACAACAAAGAAGATCGAGAGGTTTAGTGACTTTAGGGCTTAGGATCATTACATATAAACTTAAAACATGAAATACAACATCTTTATTGAAAACTTCCTTTACACGACCACTATATTCCCTCGTACTTAGCATTGCGTGGGATAACCTGAGGACATGCATAAGAAAAGGGTGAGCTATAAAGCCCAGTAAGAGAGTACACATGGAATAACATGAGGAGTAAAATACATGTTAGACTATAGGCATATAAATATAGCATAAAATAAACATGAACATAAAGGCATGATAAATCATGATAATCATAACATGGAAATGTGGCAACAACACTAAACATGGAATTAGCATGAGCCAAGGCTCATTGCACATAAAGCATGATTAAACCCTCATTGTACATGAAGCACGAGTAAACCCTTGTTTCACTTGAATTATAATTAGTCAACACTCATTGCACATGACGTATCATGATATTATACTTTACCCAATGCATTGGAGCTCTATAAGGGCACACCCTTCATAAACATTTCATTTCATGCATAAGTGTTCCACATGGATCATAAAACATGGATTCATCAAATATAGTCATTTATTCCACGATAAAGGAATTTAGAATTCATACATGAAACTTTATAATCAATAATTAAATGTTCATAAAGGTGAATAACCTTGATGGAGAAATGGGCATGGTATTCACTACACAATGACATTGGCATAGAAAATCGGTGCGATTTCGGCAGCGTAACGGCCTGACATACGAATTCATAAAAAAGGTTGATGAGAGATAATGGGGTTCCTCGTCATATTTACATGTAATGGACAGTAATGAGGTCATATATATAAATTTCCCAACAATTGTAATGGAATTTAGATTCATGATACAAAATTATTTTCTTGAATGTAAAAGAAGAGAGAGAAGTTCCTTTCGGAATTTCATCATAGTAACGGGTGTACATGGGAGGAATTTAATGAGCGAGAAAGGGGACTCCCATCATTAAAACAATAAGAGGGCAGTATGAGGGAGGTGCGAACCATACCCCAACATTAATAATTGAAATTAAAAGGTAAAAACAACTTAAATAAAATTGACAAAAATGAGAAAGGAAGAAAAACCCTTACATGGAAGTGTGCTTCCAAAGGCTAGAGAGAGGCTTGTGAGAGGCTTCTTGGGAACTTGGGGCACCTTGGGAGGATTCTAGAGATATTCGGGAAAAGTTTGGACGAACTCCAAGGTATTTTAGTGAGGAGGAAGTGGGATCTTGGGTGGGTTTATATAGGAAAGGTGAGGGAATTCATTATTATTTAGGTTTGGGTCCCCTTACATTAAATTAATCCAAACCACAAACCATACCATGGTTTTTGCCCATGGTTTTTGGAAAAGGGAAGAGGAAAAAATATTTTATAAGGCCCAAGTCCGAACTTCTTAAAATAATAAGGTTGCTTATGTGGAGGTGAGTCACACTCCCATGGAAATTAATTTAAAAAGGCAAAGTGTTGAATATGTCTTGAGGGGTCTATTAATGCTCTGAAAAGTAATTCAAACAAACCCAAAATCACATTATTTTAATGATAAAACATATATTGGCCGAACATAAGGATTATGGTATTATTATTACATCACCATTGGGTCATTATGATGTCATAAAACACATTATATATTTAAACGGTATTTAATTTTTACCCAAAATTGCGACTTTCTTAGAAAATTATGAAAAATTCACCATTGGATAATTTCGACGTCCTGATTCCAGAAATGACATTTATTTTATCTAAAAAAATTTCTAAATATTTTAATTTTATCTTTTAAAATAAAATCCAACATTTATCGAAAATTCACGGGTTTTGACAGAAACGGCTTTCAAGCCTTAATAAAAACTTTTAATTTCATTCATAAAATTATAAGATCATTTATATTTAATAAAAATTAATTTAATAATATTATTATTATTTTATTAAAATATTATTTAATTCAAAAATCCCTTAATTTAATAAAATAGTTTTCTTAATTAAATAATAACTAAAAACACCATTTGTACTTTAATAAATATTTACAATGTATAAAAAATGACTAGAATTTATATTCATTATTATATACAAAAATAATTTACATGAACATAGGACTAATTATTTGTTACATAACCCCTTAAAACAGCCGCATAAGACCTAAGGGTATGGTGTGCGATGGTGATAGACTCTTGGGGTAGCTCGGATAACATCGCTCTAGAGGTAATTTCAATCAACTTACACTTTTACCGTAGACGGTCCCATTCGAGCTTGACATGGTAAAGCTCAGCTTGGGCTTGGTCAATGGAAAAGCCCAAGGATGCCACCTATTTTCCGAGCTCCGACAAATGGGCTTCGAATGTGGAAATTCTACTGGATGAGGCTATCGCTTCCTTTGTCTGAGTAAAATTTGGTTCGTTAAAGCCTTATATTTATACTAATCAAGTGATCACTGTTCAATGACTATATTAACAACGGTCACAATTATTAACATAAAACCAATGAAGTTGAAATCTTATAAAAAAAATTTCATAAAGAGACATTTAACTGGATCAAGATGGATTTTCCATTAAATAAACATTGGGTCGTTACAAATACCATGGGTTGGTTTGTGGTTTTGATTAGATTAATGTGTGGTGTCCAAAAACTAAACAAAAAATAATTCTCTATCTTCTCCTATATAAACCCACCCATGGTCCCACTTCTCTTCACTCAAATCCCCTCGTGCACATATCCACTATTACCTACTCTCTCTTTCATACTCCCATGGCTCCTCATTCTCCAAAAGTCCACTCTCAATACCCTCTCAAGCCTTTGGGATCACACATGCAAGTAAGGGATTTCTCCGTATCTCATTTTTGTTCAAATTTATTCATATTTTTATACCCTTTTGTTTTCAATTATAAATTTTGGGGTA
Source organism: Viscum album (assembly GCA_963277665.1). Classification (NCBI taxonomy): domain Eukaryota; kingdom Viridiplantae; phylum Streptophyta; class Magnoliopsida; order Santalales; family Viscaceae; genus Viscum; species Viscum album. The sequence continues at coordinate 1,376,205,633 of OY728138.1, read as the reverse complement.
TGATTTATCACTCCCATAATTTAATCCTTATGTTTTAATGATTATATACACCTTTATCTCTCATTAATTCCTCCAATGTACACCCCTTACTGTGATGAAATTCAGTACGGAATTTCCCTTTCCACATTAACATTCAAGTAATTATTTTTTATTGTGAATCTAAATTCCATTAAATATATTTGGAAGTGTATCAATCTGACCCTCCATACATTCCATTTCATTTAAATATGATGATACACCCCTTTCTCTCTCATCTACAATTTTTATGAATTCTTATGTCATGCAGTTATTCTACTAAAACTGCACCATGATTTTCCAAGCCAAAATCATTGCATAGTTAATAACATGCCCATTTATCTATAAAGGGTATTCACTTTTGTTCTCATTTACATATTTAATATCGGAATTCATTTATGAATTAAGAACTCCTTTATCATGGAATAAATGATGATATTTAATGAACCCTTGTTACATGATCCATGTGGCACACTTGTGCATGAAATGATTAAGAAAGATACACCATGATAGCACTCCAATGCATTGGGTAAAGATTAGTAAAATGATAATTAAAGTGAAATGAGGGTTTACTCATGCTGATTCTAGTGTAATTAGTTTTACTCTTTCTCCATGATCAATGAGCATGAGCTCATTCTAATATCATGTTAAATGTTGATGCCCCAATTCAATGTTATGATAATCATGAAATATCATGTTTTTTTGTCTATGTTTCTCTTATGATCCAATTATATGACTATTGTCTAACATGTTAAATATTTATCATGTTATTCCTTGTTTAATTCCTTACTGGTCTTCATGTCTCACTCGTTTCTTATTCATGCCCTCGGGTTATCCCATGAAATGCTAAGTATGAAGGAATGTGTGTGGTCATGTAAAAGACTTTTTCAATAATGATCTGTATTTTAATTTTTAATTTTTTATGTATTGTTCCAAAAACCCAAAGACACTAGAAATATTGATCTTATAAGTTTTAAAAAGTGAATATTTTATGTAATAAATTATTTTTAAGAGTGAAATAAAGAGAAGGGTTGTTATAATGTTGACATATTCTTTATCTTGATGAAAAATACTGAAACACCCTACAGTGAAGCACTTAGGTGTCCAAACCCATTTTATGAAATTTACTATAACTTATCCCTCAATTATTCATACTAAATGGTTTATATTTTATAGGGAGTATTTTAAATGGGAAATAATACACTTATATGATCAATTGATAACTGTACCTCTTTATCTAGAGGAAGAATTAAATTTTTTTCATAGGTTACATTAGTATAGCCCCTCATGAAGGTAATGTATTAAATAATAATTATATCCTTTTCTCAATCAGTTTAGAAAGATATTTTTTATCATAACAAAGAATTAACCATTCATTAGAAGAAGTCTCTAATGTAGATTCATCCCCCTCCTGACACTTGTAAACAAATAGAGGATAATTCAGGACATGGATAATGATCTCACACTATTGATAATTGATGTTGTATTTTTATAAGGAAAACCAAACCACACCCAATATAGAATCTAGTTACATATAAGGATTTATGAAAATATTTTTTTAGATTATAAATGTACAAAAATTGATTGGTGAGGAGTTATATATTTGGGATGAAATAATTTATCTATTTTTTGTTCTCATATATAACTCAACCTCCATGTTTGGAGGTTGTGTTTGGATATTTATACTAAAAATACATGATATTTAATAATATGTAGATCTAGAATAAAAATTTATCCGTACTATATTTGAATGAATAACCACCATATATTTCATTGCATCATTTTGAAGACCCACCACATATTTAGTGACAGAGTATGTCCTTCCTTTATCTCTAGGCCTTGGAGTTTTTTATCGTTTTTTTATCCAACAACCCTTTTATTTGGTCATTGTACTGAATAATTTTAATGTTCCTTGTTTTTGAAAAACTATACTAGAGGATTAGTGTTGATCTAAAAACTTCTTTTATTACATCACATTTGTGTATTTCTACATATATCTTAGACATTAATTAGATAGATTCCCATATTATCCACATACGAATCATCTACTAGTTCCCTTGAGATAGTATCAAGGATTCGTATTCACACATTTCTAACACATGGGACATTGTTTTTATCCTCTTGAGGATTTATCCATTGACCCCCTTGAATTACAATACATTTTACATTTTTACCTTCATACCCATGAGACCACTGAGAGTTACAGATCACTATATCTACATTAAGATTGCAATGGAATATTTTTTTTGATTTTATAGTATCATTTCATCAATGATATCCATCTAATTAGAATTAATCCACTAAAGAAAGGGTCCGACTTACAATATTTGATAAAGAAAAAACTATATGCTACTATTCAAGCCTTGTGATTTTTTCTTCTTATGCCCTGATAGACTCATATTCTCTTTTATTTATTAAATGGAACACTTATTCATTTTAAGATAGAGAATTTAGGGAAAATATTTATTGAAAAACAATTTTTAAATTCAAGCCATTCAACAGAGTCAATTTACTCTTTGGAAATTTGGTTCTAGATCAGTGTCTACGACTGATCAAATTCCTCCTCCATGTGATAAAAATACAAAATGACTTTCTATTTCTTAAAGAATTAGAGGAAAATAGAATATATTTTAAATTAAGTTATTAAATTATTCCAAAATGATGGTATAATGATATCTAATAAAGCTAGGATTGATTTTTCATATAAATGACTCTAACAAAAATTTCTTTTTTTAAGATTTGTTGGGAATAAAACTTGATTCTTGAATTTAATCCTAACTTGAGTAATTTGATCCATTAATTCAATGATGTTCTCAGATAAAACTCCCTTATGTTTAGTCATATCATTTGAATCATAGATTAATTTCCTATCACATTGGTTGTTGGATTGATTCCCTTTATTTCTTAACTCAAAATAAAATGAAGGAAATAATAATTTGGGATAGGAATACATAAAAAAATGATATAAAAAGGGAAACTGTGAACATAGAAAGATTAAATTATATATTACATGTAAATACCAACTTATTAGTATGTAGTTTTCAATATAGGTTATATATTGTAATTACCCAATTATATTTTCTATCATGAAAATCAATTCATTGTCTTGACAATAGTTTATAAAGATTCAGTGAGTTTTCCAAAGTATGTCCAATGGGAGTGCCAAAATAGGTGTCCAATAAATACACTTCATCATCGACCATGGTATGATTGAGTTAATACACAATCATTCCATTTATATGTTATTACCCATAGGTTTAGTTATTATAAATCCACATCCACTTATAGTAACTACACAAGGATGTAATAGCATTGAAACTACATGTTGTACACCTCCCCAAAATTTTAGGATAATATTTTATAGTTACATTTATCTATAAGTATCTCACTATATTACTCCAAACATAATTTCCATAAATAATCGGATGTTCCTCATATAACAATCATAATATCCTAAGCCATTTAAATATATTATTACATGTTTTTAACATAAATATCCATTAAACAAAAACAAATTATTGAGATGCCTTCTGTATTTTGGATACTACATACATAAATCTTCAAGATGAATCTAAATAAAAAAATATTTTTTTATTCTCTATAATATGATCTTAAATCCATTTGAGATCCTAAAAACAAATAGCATAACCTGTGGAATATATAAAAAAATGGGATGAGTTACAAAGGCCAGTAAGGGAATAAACATGACAATGAAGTATATCGTATGAGTCAAAATGCATAACATTATATCATAAAATATTGTAATCATGAATAATAATATGGGAGAATAAAATTAAGAAAATTGAATCATAAGATTTGGCAAATAGAGGAATGTTGAAATAACATAAAACATGACATAAGAATAATCCAAGTATAACTTCCATGGTACTATCACATCATGGACAGAGTCCCATCAAGGATTATGTTTACTCCATAATCCCATATATATCACCACATGAGTCAAATACATTTCCATTGTAGTGATGTTTTAGAACAACCATAATACCATGAACATTCTTATTTTTTTCCATATAAGTAATCGACCATAAGTTATAAACATATAGATTACCCATGGAAAGAAATAGGCTGAAAAAAATATAATAGAACCTGACATGAGGGAATACCATTATAGTTTCCATGAAATTACAAATTAAAACATTTGTAAATGTTCATATATAAAATATAATCACGTTTCATGGAAAAGGATGTCCCTGTGAAGTGAACATGTAAAAAATAGTGGATAGGTACCATTGAAAATGGATCTCTTCATTGGGGTTTTATGGAAAAGGGTAAATATGCTTCAAAATGAAAAGAGAATATTAATATCCATAAATCTATAATTGAAAAAAATACATTATTATATGGGATATATTTTAATCCCTGGATGGTTAAAAACATTTAATGGAGTGGTACTTGAAATGGAGTAAAAGATATAGAAATTTCATTGCTCAGATTTTCATAATAAATGAAATTGGGATGAGATCCTTTACAAAATGTATATTCCCATAAAGTAAAGGAGTGTTAATGTACATATATGTGTGGTGGATATATAAAAATTATATAGAGTAAGTATGAAAGATAGTGATATAGAGTGAGGAAAATAGAGATAATGTTTTACCCAATTAAAATTGGCTGGTTCAGAGACATCTCTAACCGTATGTTCAAGATTCATTTTCCACTTTCACTCAACATCAAAAATAATAAAAAAAATATAATTTATTACTTATGTAAAAATATTTTCCATATATATCTTATTTTTTAAAATTATATTTTTTTATATACATCATTTTCAATGATATATAAGGATTAATTTCACTATTTCGAGGGCATTCATTTTGTGGTTCTAGGGTCGGACAACATAGTGATAATTTTAGTGATTCTTATCAAATGGGATATAAATACAAAACTGAAATTAAATGATATTAATATACCTATAGAACATAATTGGTATTAAATAAAAATATGTTCACTGAAGTATGTATGATTCAATTAGTAAAAAACATTAACATTAAAATGATAGTTCATTTTGGTTGTTTTATGACCATCACAAAAACGTTTCATTTTATTTAATATTATGGCTATATACTCATTCTAGAATATGAAAAAAATATAAAATATTCATATTTATGTTATATTAAATTATTATAAGTAAATATAAAACAACATTGAAGTTGGTAATAGAGAATAAAAAATCATCATCGATGTATTCAGGGAAAGTGATTATATAGATAATGTTTTCGTTTTTTGAATAAGAGGAAAAAAGAAGAGAATGTATAATAGATAGTTCATTAAAAATATAAAAATGATATATATATATATATATATATATATATATATTATACCAGGCTTATTATGACATTTTGGAAGAGGTGGGTGAATAGAATTTAGAAGATGGAAAGAATAGAAACGTGGTAGTTTGAGAGTATTACCACTTGAATGACATCTCCATGAAAAACAACATAAAGAACATGCGATTGGTCTTTTGGTGATACCTAGAGATTTAGAAAATGGGGAAAGGACTGAGAATTGTGATGAAATTTGTAAATATAAAAGTATTAGAATATGTGATGAGATGGGGAGGTGAAGGGTTATAATTATTAAGTGAGGAGAGGCATGTTTTTGAATATAATATTCACTAGTTTATTGTTTTGGATCAAGGATACCAATTGTACTTATTATTGAGATTACATATAGAAAAAGGATCTTGTGTTTTGGATATAACATGTTATTAAGTAATTGCATAGGATATTATTCTTGTATTTTATTTATAATGTTAAATATTTTATTTCACCATATTTCATGAATTCACCAAAAATTAAAATATTTTAGAAAAATTTTAAAAATTTACCCTAATAATTTTTCAATTTGTAGATTATAAAAATTAAAAAAAATATTTATTTTTTAAATATGTGCAATTGAATAGTTAATTAAAATCCATATTCATTTAAAAAATAAAAATTTTAATGTCATGATCAATTATTCAACCCCTGTAAGAATTTCATAAGGTCTCATAAAATTTTATTATCATTATAAATAATCATAATATTAATTTATAATTTCATTTTATGAAAATTAAATTTCTATTAAATAATTATTTTTGTAATAAAAATTCAATAAGAACATATTTGTTTTGTAAATGTCTGAATACTTATGTAATCATTTCTGAAATATTTATTTAGTTTTATCATGATATAAATATGTCATATTTCAATTTTATAAGATAAGTAAATGTTTTTTACACATCATTAGGAAATGATACAATTTTAATGGATATGCTATCTTTCATAATAATAAGTTATATAATTGTAAAATGGGTTCCCTACATTCTATAAATAATTAAAATTTCATTCCATTTTCATTAAATAATATTTTCACCCAATGTCATATAATGTTTTTTATTTTAAAAATTAATATTTCATTGTTAATTTTTTTTTCTTCATTTTTAATGAGTTTTTGTGATTTTTTTATTATATTGGGATTGAGAAGAACCAAAATTTTATATTTTTATTATCTTCTATTATAATTTTTTATCCCATTATAATAATTTAAATTATTATGGATATATTCACTCTCTAAATAAAATTTCAAAAGTCATATAACAATGTTTTCTTGGTTCTATCATGATGTAATTAAAGAGTATATAGTATTAAATTAAAAAATATTAAACATTTAAATAATAAGTAAACTTTCATTGATAAAAATTTTGGGTCTTTACATTTTTACCTCTAACGAAATTTCACCCTTAAAATTTAATTTCACAAACTATGGGAAAACTATTGAGGATACTGATTATTTATGGATTCCCATAGTACATATGTCACCGCATCCTAGTTGTGTTTTTTCTATAGAACATTTACTTGGGGAGTTTTATTATTGCATATTAAATTGTCTTTATGGTCTCATATCTTTATCAACTACTCACCATAAAAGATATCATTTTCAAAACGTACCACCTAGTAGTTTAGTAAATGTGAGGTAATTAGTATTTACTTCCACTATAGTGATATGAAGAATACATAATGTACTTTTGATAGGTTTAGTGAGAGTTCTAGTATACAATCAATGACTCCGATGCAATCATGAATCTCAAAGGGGTTGTTTTACATAGGACTTATCATTCCATACTTCCCAAATGTCATGAAAATATTCCATGGATATATGAGAAGGAAACATTTATCTCCATCATAAATATCTTGGTCTTATCAATGATTATCCATATATATCTGATATCTTCTATGATTATCCCTTATGTGATGTTGAATGGTCTTGTCCTATTTTACAATTTCCATTACCATTTTAGATCCCAATAACTTATCTACACCAAATTCATCCCAACATGTTGGTTTTCAAAAAATATTCTAAAAGGTGTATTATTATAGAGTCTTTATTATGATTGAGGAAAATATATTATTTTATTATAACTCTACTAGAATTTGTTTTTGATCCCATCCTTATTTTGAGTCCATTAATTATTCTATCAACATGTATTCTAGTTCCTGGATATTCTTCTCAGATTGACCATTAATTTTAGGGTGATAAGTTTCACTAAAGGTCAACTAAGTGTCTAACACATGTTAGATACTCTTCTATAACCTATAGGTAAACCTTATATATTAATTAGGCATAATTAATCATGTGTTCTACATAGCCTCAACACTTCTATGATGTATAACATTTCATGTCGATCATGTGGGAACCCCTATTGAATTCTAGTGAGGTGACTAGTCATTATATTTATATCCACCGAAACTCATATAGTATTATTTATTCTATAGGGATTAAAAAGACCATTGAAAAATTATATAGTGTTGTTTTCCCATTTCCATGTATGTATTGTAAATGTTTACATCATACCCTTACACTTTTTTACTTCTTACTTAACTTTCAGACATTCAAGGGACTTAGTAGTATATTTCGAGTTCTCCTCCTTCATATTGTCCCACCAATATCGATCCTAGAGATCCCTAAACATGTTCATGATCCTTAGTCATATGGAAATGTTCGATCGATGTGAATAATTTTATAATTCATTCTTTGTATAGGTATTTGATGGTATAGATAGTAGTTCAAAAAATATTTTTCATCAATTTTAAACACCAAGAATAAATTTTTCATATAGATTCCTACTTATTATAAAATTCCAAACCATATATTTGTGAATATATTATCTTATCTAAATGGGAAGGTTATATAAATAACTGAAAATGTAATGATGAATCTCTTTCAATTATTATTTCCATGGTCATCATTTTCATGTCTTTTATCAAACCTTCTCTTTATTATACATTAATACATGATTTATTAAAAAAACTTAATTTTAATAAAACCAAAAATAACTATAGGAATAATATATTTGATTATTATTCACATAACATGGAATTTTGTACATGAGATATAACAACATTATTTAAAAATTATTTAGCATTCTTCTAAAAATTCCATGTATTTTTAAAACACCACAGTGTAACTTGATGGAAAACATAAGAAATGGGTGATCTATAGAGAAAATTAAGGGAATAAGCAAGGTATAACATGATGAAGATAATACATTTTATATAGTAAGAACATTGATGTGACATAAAAGATATATAAAAAATAATTCATGATACAACATGATAATCATAACATGGGAAATGAGGAAACTACTTAAAACATTCCATTAAAAACATTGGTCCAGGATAAAACGACAAGAATTCATGGAGGATAAATTTCTGTAAAGGAATAGGGTTGAATCAATATCAAAAAAAATCCTATGTCATGGTACTAAACATTACTTAATTCATTGGAATTCTATATAATTCTGGTTGCACCCATCACATTCATTTGATTCTCTTTCAAAACTGTGCCACAAATATCGTACAACATGGATTCATTGACCATAATTTTTTATTCCACCATAAAGGAATGTTGAAATTAGAAATTTAATTCCACAAATAGATAAGTATATGTGTATAAAGGTGAATTTCCTTGACAGTAAATGGGTATGGTATTTAGTATATAATTGTTGTAGTATAGAAAATTTGTGGTGAAATTTTGGAAACCTAACAACATGACATAAAAATTCATAAAATGGGTGGTTGATAGTGAAAGGGGTATCTCATAATTTATAATTAAAATGTTAATTACTATGGAAATGGAAAGGAATGTTCCAAAATAATGAATTTTATATAGAAGTTAAAAGGTTTTAAATAAATTTTAATAAAGTGAAGAACCCTTACCAAATTTTAGGAACGTAATAGGTGTATATAATGGATCATGGGAAGCTTAATCAGTGTAAACAGGGGATTTCATCATATTTAAATAAAATTTATATTAACTTGAATATTTATTAACATATACAAACATGAAAGAATATAATATGAGTATCATAACATAAAATAATTGCTTGAATGGATAAGAGAGGAGAGAAACCCCTTACGAAATTTCATCAGATTAATAGCATAACTAAGAGTCAAAATGAGAGAGAAGAAATTATATGTCTATAAAATAACACCCATTACATAGTATTTTATGTTTATAATGAAATTAAACCATAAATAATTACTACTAAGAAGACAAATTCCAAAGGTGATGGAATTATAAGTAGGAGAAAAAGAACCCTTACTTGAGTGCTTGAAAAAAAATACTTAGGGTGAGGGGTCTTATTAAGAGCTTGGGAGAACCGTAGAAGGAAAATAGATAGAGGGGGGATAATATTGATGTGATAAAAATAGTCTATGTGGAGAGAAATGGGAGCTTGTGTGGGTTAATATAATTATGAGTGTTATTTCTTCGTTATTTGGTATTTGGACTCTATATAATAAAACAACATAAACCACATACCATCCCATGGTTATTCCCCTCGTTTATAATAAATGTGTGTGGATTTTAATTTTTTATACGGACAAGGTCCAAAATTAAAAAAATAATTTCTTGCCATATGTGGAGTTGACTCATTCACGTAAAAAAATTATTTTACAACATTAAAATATATTACATGTTTTTAAGGATTCATAATGAATTTTTAAAATAAATGAAATAAAATAACAATTAAATTATTTCAAAGGGTAAAAATATATTTGTTCATTGATACCATTTATGTTATTTATGATACTAATTTAGCATCATTATGATGTTATAATACCCAATGTATATTTATGTTGTATTTAATTTTTATCTGAAAATTCAGTTGTCACAAAAAATTATGAAAAAATCACCATTAGATAATTTCCACATTATTATTACCAAAATAATATTAATTTTATCTAAAAAAATTTATAAATATTTTAATTATAATTTTTTATTTAATAACCTGCCTATATTGAAAATAATGGGTTTTATTGTTAGTATCACTTTTTGAACCCTTATAAAAAATACTTTTTAATTCATAGTCATTATATGATCATTTATATTTTATAATTTCTTAATAATTATATTTTTAGAAATTATTTTTTATTTAAAAAATCTGTTAATTAATCAAAAATAAATTCCTTAATTTAATTTGAATATTAACAAAAAAATTGATGTTTGTTTTTTTGAATCAGAATAAAAATCATTTATAATGTAATAATAATAGGATGAAAATATATTAATTATTATATAAAAAATAATTTATTTATTCATATTACTATTTTCTTGATACAGATCCATTTAATACACCATGGAACTCTCTAAGAGTAAGGTGCGTGACAATGAGACTTTCATGGGGTGGTTCAATAAACATGGTTTGGGTCGTGATCTCGATGAGCTTAAACTTATCATGTAAACAATTTCACTCATGATTAGGTTGTGGGATCTCATATTGGGATCAGTCAATGGAAAATTCCAGAAATTATTTCTTCCTCAGATTCTCTGATAAATGGGAATTATATGGTACGATCATACTAGCTGAGGTTATCAGTTCCTTTGTTTGTGTCAAAGGGACTTGTTAAAACCATATATTTATACTAATCAAGTGATCACAAATAAATGGATATGTTATCCATGGTAAAGATACTAGAGTCTTTTAAATTCAAATGGATATAATAAAAAAATAATTTCATGTGTTTTCTATAGCCATATTACCTAATAATATATTTATTTACATGAAAAAGTGGAATTTTATTTATAATAGTTCATGTAATTACACGACTAATATGGTTAGATCCGTATAAATCCCTATCATGGATAAGTTTGTAGGTTCCCTTCTTCACAGATAATCTACCACTTTAATTTCTTCATAGGAAGGTAATGTATTGAGAATTCATAAACCTTGATCAGGTGTGACCATCATTACTGGATCATATTAAGATCATTCTATGTAAATATATACTTGAAAACCTTGCAGTGTATATATATTTCAATATTATGCCCATATAGATAGTCCAGTTTAATTTTCAATGTGAAGATCACTATGACAATGTCTCTATCTTATGCTGGATATTTTTTCACCTGAAATTTATACTGACATAAGGCATAAGCTATCACTTTATCATTTTTCCTTAGTACAAAACCAAATCAATTAATTAAAGCATTATTGTATACCATTAAATCATCCCCACTTAATATTAGTGTAATTTTTGGAATAATGATAAGGATCATTTTCAATTCCCTGATGTTATTTTCTCATTCATTAGTCTGTAAAGTCTATTCTCCCTTCTAAATCATCTTGGTTAACATGTTTCAAAATCAAGTGAAGTATATCACAAATAATTTCATATACCAATCTAGTCCAAGGAAAATATGGATCTTTGTTATAGATATTTTTCTAAGACACTCCCCAATTTAATTTTTCTTAGAAGGTTCCAAATATATCACTTTTATGGTGATAACATTACAGTTAAATGATAAAACCTCCTTCCATAACTCAAATTTAATTTACTTTTCATATATATTATCCTTTAACAATGCCTTTAACATATTATTAAAATACTCTTATTGGTATTTCTTTTTTTGGACTATATCAAAATATCATTTACGAAGGCTACTAAATGAATTTTGAGGTAATATATAAAGGAAATATTCATTTATCCCATGAATATTTCTCGATCATTAGTGAGTACAAATATAATCACTATGAACTCCTAGTTTCCATAATGAATTCAAGTGTTAGTTTGATTAATATCCTCCTTAAACACCATTAATTAATGATATCATGAGGGAATGTTTAATTTAGATGAATAATGGTCCCAACATAGCTTATTTAACATGTTATCAATAAATGTTATGGGATTATTATCTTTTACCATGATTTTATTAATTTGTGATAATTAATGCATAAGGGTATTAAACCATCCTTTTTTTGATGAAGTGGGCCAAAACACCCCACAGTGAATAACATAGGTTTATTAAACCATTGTCAATATTTTCTTATAAACTCTTCTCCAGTTCTTCTAACTCAATGGTGGATATTCTATAAGGATTGGTTAATATGGGAAATGATATAGGTATAAGTTAAATTTATATATCAACCTATAGATCATAAGGAAGATCAAACAATTAATCATATAATACATCAGTAGTATCCACCAGAATGGGAATGTATTGAAGAATAATTATATCCTTTTCTTGATCATATGAGATTGATATAATTTTTAACAATTTAATAATATCCATACATAATAAGATGATTCCAATGGAGATTCACCCACCTCCTAATACTAGTAAACAATTATAGGATGACTCATGATATAGAGAGGGATCTACCTCTATTGAAAATTAATATTGGTTTTATATAAAGATGACCAATCCATGAAAAATATATCATCAAATTCCAATAAATAATGTATTATGTGATTTAATGTGAGGTTTAGTACACAAATATTCTCTAGTGAGGAGTTATATACTTTGGATGAAATACTTTTTCCAATAAATATCCTCATAAATAACTCAACATACATGTTTTAGGTTTTTTAAAATATATCTAACAAATTTTGGATATATTCAATAATTTGAAGAACCAGAAAAAAATTCCAATTTATATTTTTGACTGAATAACCAGCATTCCTATCACTACATTATTTCCAGGATCCACCTCAGAAGAAGTGTTATCATATTCCCTACCACATTCTCTGGGAATTGGAGTTCAATTTCATTGATTATTTCCAAAAAACCTTTTATTATGTCATTGTATTGAATAGTTCCAATTTACCTTCTCTTGGAAACATTGCACTCTATGTTGAGTTTTGATATGAAAATTAATTTATTCCACCTCATTAGTGGGTTCCTTCATCTCTATTTAGATTTATCATTTACATTATGTTTCAGAATAATTTTTCACTTGCACTTGAAATCCCAAATAATTAAATTAACTTCATTAATTTCACAATTCAAGAACTTTCCCATCTATATTTGATTTACTAAAACTATTTTTTTTACATGAAACCATTTCAATGAGATATTGAGTTTAATTTTACTGTACTGAGGGAGTTTGTTTCACGGTTGCAGGGTTGGATCACTTGAGGATAACTATTGATATTATATTAAAATGGGAATACAACTCCAAAGTCAAATGAAATGATAATCATGTAATAATATAAAGTCAAATAGTCAAAAACACAAATATGTTTTCTGACATATGGATGATTCATTTTGTCTACATTAACGAGCTTGAAAAACTATATTCATTTTAATTAATATTATGTCTATATATATACATTCAAGGATAAAAACAATATATAATATAAAAATATAGGCCATTTTGAACCATTATATGTGAATTTAGTCTTTCGTTGAAGGAATTAATAGAAAATGAAAAATCAACATCCATGATGGTGGTGAACCGACATAATATGGATAATGGCTTCATTTTTAGTATTTTAGGAGATGAGAAGTGAATGTATGGTAAATATTCCATTATCACTATAAAAGTAATATATATGATTATATGATTATAGAGTTATTAATCCATTTTGGATGAGTGAGGTGAGGAGAATTTTAAAAAATAAAATCATTTAAAAAGGATGTTTTAGAAAAATACCTCTTGATTGTCACCTCCTTGAAGAACTCATCGATGCACATAGAATTGGAATTTTGGTGAGAATAGTGGAACTAGGACATGGGGAAGTGGTTAGGGAAGATAATTGGGAATAAATTTGGAACGTTCAATGGATTAAAATATTTTAATAAAAGGGGAGGTAATGGGTAGAATTTATAAGGGGAGGAGAGGGTTGTTTTTAGAATATTATATTAATTAATTTTTTTAAAGATGGTTCTGTTCTGGTCAAAGGCCATAACACTAAATTTTATTCAAAAAAAGAAAGGTGTATAAGGGGAAACTACATGATACAAAATGTAGGAACATTTCGGTGTCTCTAATATTATAAGGCAGCAAATATGAAGGAAGTTCATTCCTCCATATTACATCATGAGGAAGTCCCATGTTGGAAAGACCATTGGCAATCTTGTTCACTTCACAGTAGGTGTGAGTGATGATGAAATTGGGATTCTTGAGCGAGTTAAGACAATCAATCCAATTGGAGGTGGGAGTCAATGAAAGATGAGCAAGACCATTCCAAATGGATTGCAATATAGTTGTAGAGTAGATCTCAATCCATATGCTATTTCAGTTGTACATTTTGCCAAAGGAAATGGTCTAACTAACACCCCTCATTTACGCCTCCAATTCAGAAGAGACCCACAGCTTCGACAAAAACATCATTGGATCTAATCAAGATGGAATCTAAAGAAGCTACCAACGACCGAGGGTCTTGGGGTATCCTTTGAATCACCATCCACATTGAATTTGATCCAGCCAGTAGGAGGATCTTTCCAAAAAACTTCAATAGTGTATTTGGGATTCGGTTAGTTTCCACAAACTCTAATATAGAGAAGGATCATGAAATCCTTAACGGATTTTTCACTGTGGTCCTTTTGAATTGAGTCAGCCTCTCTAATAGCAATAAGAATACTTATTTTACCTGCATTTCATCTGAATGATTTTTTAAAGACAAAATAATTCATACTATACTAGAGGATTTGAAGGAGCTCTACAACAGCTGTGAGAAAGAGGTTTCTTATTTGTAGGGACCCTGAAAAATAAACTATCCTTTTTATATGAGAGAAAATAAAGTTATCCAAAATCCATATGTACACAAAAAGATCAAAATTTTAATTCCAAAGAGTAGAATAAGTGTCACAAGATAGGAAAAGATGATTTATGTACTCATGATGTTGATTGCACATTCTAAATTTAGAACGAAGATTAATACCATAAGATTGCAAACAAATATCAGTAGGAAATTTTTGATGCACAATTCTCCAAATAAGAGTAAGACGAGATAGTTTTAACCAAGATTTGATGAAGTTTTTAACCGATCATAGATTATTATCAGATTTGTAAAAGTAGTGGTTATAAAAGTTTTTTGAGTCAAGAAAGCCATTTTGAGAAGGCTCCCAAATCAAAAGATCATCATCAGTTGTGAAAGAGTATTTATTGAAAATCTCTTTAAAATTATCATGAAAATTTAATCATTAAGAATTAAACCCATCCCTAATGGTGCTATTAGTGAAGACCATGGTAAAAGCATTAAGCACCTTAGAAATGAGGGGGAAACCCGTCCATTTGTCAAACCAAAAATTAAGAGTAGATTCCTTGCTGACAATCAATCTTGAATTTTCCATGATGGAGGAAAAAGTAGTTCTGATGGAGGGCCAAATAGAAGAAGTCGTATTATAAAGATTACCTGTATTATGCTTATCAAAGAAACTAACCCTAAGAAAATTCGTGGAGTGATAGTTTTTATTTATATGAGACCACATGAGTCTGGCTTGGAGAGCATCATTAATGTTTTAAGATTTTTTATACAAATGCCTCCTTTCTCTATGGGTTTACAATAGGTAGACAAGGGGATCTTCACCAGTTTTCTATCGAGAGTACTTCTGCTCCAAATAATGTTTTTATAGTAATTTTAAGGCGTTTTAAAAGACCCGCTGGCCATTTATAGACCATCATGGAGTAAACCAATTTAAGGACTATGGTCGAATTGACAAGGAAAACTATTCCTGCCATTGAAAATATTTTACATTTCCATGAGTAATGTTTCCAATGAATTTGATCGACAATGTGATGGAAATATATTGATTTGGGTCTGCCCGAAAAAATGGGGCACCATGATAGGTGAAAGGGAGGGACCCCTCCTAGACCCCTAGAGCATCAATAGTATAACCTTTTCTATTGGGGGAATATTTTACCAAAGTAGATGAATGATTTTTACTAGTTGACACATTGATTAGACACTTCCTCATAGTTCAAAATGGTGGTTTTGAGGTTATTAATATTTATTTTGTCACCTTGGAGGAATAAGATGTTATCATCATCATAGAGATGATGTGATGGGGTGTTTAGGTTTCTAGAGGCAAGAATCAGTTTGATCATGCCTTGATCTACAACTTGAGTGAGTAATCTACTCAGGTAATCTTCCGCAATAGAGAAAATAATTCCAGAGAGAGGATCACCTTGTCTGATGCCCTTAAACAGTTTAAGGTTTCTTCTAGGAGAGACGTTCACAAGAATTGAGATATCAGCTGAGTTAAAAATAGTTTTAATTCTACTGATAAAAATCTCATTAAAACGAAAATTAGACAACAAATTATTAGTTATTCTCAAGAATATAACTATCGTTTACTATTGTGTGTATATATAATAAGTTTTTATGTTATTTTATAACTAATAGTTTCTTACATGAAATCGTCTTCTATTAATCATGATTTTAACTTATAATGTTAAATATCATAATTCACTATTCAAAATAAATTCAATTATTTTAGAAAATACAAAAAATTTAATGTAACCATTTTACAATGTGTGGATTTTATAAATTAAATATATATTATAAAAAAAATTAATTATAATAAAATAATTTTTAAATTAAAAACATCATCAATTTGAGAATAAAAAATTTTAATTTTATGATTAATTTTATGACCCTTTTCCAAGATAGTTAAGGGCTCATAAAAATATATTATCAATATAATTAATCAAAATATTAATTTATAAAACTATTTTATGAAATTAATTTTTATTTTAAATCACAATACTGATTACAAAAATTAAATTAAAAATCACATGTTTTACCAAAATAAGAAAACATTGATTATCATTTCGGAACATTTTTTATATGTATCGTGATATAAATGTATCAAATTTTTATTTTATAAGATGAATAAATTTTATTTTACACATCCATAGGTGAGGATACTATTCAAACATACATGATACTATTCCTAATAGAAAGATTAATGAGGGTCATATGGGTTCACATACTTTTTTTAAATAAATCATATTTCATTAATTCTTCATTTAATTATATTTTCAATCAATGTTATATATATTTTCATTTTCAAAAATCATATTTTATTAATAATAATCTGTTTAATTTATATAGTGTATTTTATGAGTGTGATTATTACAAGGGATTAACTAGATCCATATTTTCTTATTATTGTTATCTAATTTTCTATTTTTATCCCATTGTAATGCTTTAAATTTTTATGGCCATATTCAGTAGTTGAATGTAATGTTCAAATTAATAAAATAAAATTTGATGGTTCTATAATGTGGTGCCTGTGAAATATATAATAATTCATTTCTAAATATGAAACATTTATTTAAAAGGGGAAGTCCATTGTTAAAAATTATGGTCCATTACACACACAATGATGTCTAAGGGTTTATAGTTGTCTAATAGGTTATCAATTTCCTGTAAATAGAATACTCTAATTGAAAAACTTACGTTGGTCAACCTAGTTTAATAAATTAAATCAATACCCCTGTATAAAATTAATTCCCCAAGTCCCCAAATTAAATTCTCACATAACATATAACTCCAAACTCAGTCTCTATGACAACCCACTCTAATATAACTCTCACATTACCGAAACAACTAGGGACCTTATTGGGTTGACATTAGGCGAAGAATTCAAACCTAATCCCACCTCCCAAGGCCAGTGGTGGGAGAATAGAAATGATTTGGCATATATCACAATATGGGAAGCCTTATGATATAAAATCCTATAATAATATACTCTGCAAAAGAAAAAATTACCAAAATACTAGTTGAATATATATATTCAATTGAATAGTATCCAATGAATTCTTGAGATAGTGAATTCAAATACATACTGTAGGGTAGGTAAAAGAGAAATTACTAATTTTTTAATTATTGAGTTTATAAGGAATCAATAATCTCTTAAATGTTATATGCACTCTTAGATAACTCCCTAATTTTTGTGGTCTCTACCAACCACATGAATCACTAGGCTCTATTGTATATCATATTGAATCGCCAAAACATAACCATTAATTAGTTCTGAATAACCAATTGTAGTTTCATTTATATTAAGTCATTCATCAAATCTATGGGTCTTTTTCATGGACTCAAAATTTGTGGGAATAAGGCCCCTGTAAGGGTGGGAATAAATCTACCATGTAGGATGACCCAAAAACCACAATGGGATCCCAAATAATATTTTTGGATCAAACTTCTTGTTTGAGTGGTGATAGAGATGGGGAAAAAATAGAAATCTATAACTTTATGTTATCTCAAATCATCTTTTAATAAAGAGTAACTAGAAAGAGAAAGAGTGAAAGGTAGTTTGATAATTTTCTACAACTATTATTCTGAAGGATACAAGGAAATTCCCAATCATCATATATACAAATATAAAAAGTGACACTAGAAGAGAAAATGATAAATGTTATATTGTCGAATAGTCTACAATGCCTGAATTTGATATCCCATGTTGATGGTATATCCCAAAGGAAACCAAAAAATAAATAAAGATTTATAAGATCCAAATAAATTTGAACTACTCCATTTTCCATCTTAAAAACGTCCACAAAAATTTATAAAGGAGGATCATACTCATCATTGAGAAATACTCATTAATTATGGAAATACCACACCCTCTAGTCTTGCAATGTTTTCACCACTGAAAAGTATTGAAACTACCAATTCCCTATTACATTTAATAACATATAAGAACAATTTGGGGGGAAACCCTTCAATAAAGAATAATACATTAGTATGTGGAGTACTGACCCCATGGATACAGTAACTACGCCTGATTGTGTGTGGCAGTACCGAACCATAAATATAGTCTATGTCAGATCCACACATAATTTTTACCAAGGGAGTACCTAACACATACCAATTTGGTGGATCCAAACAACATGTATGTAGGGAAGTACTAAAATATCTGATGAATGGATATGAGGGACCCATTACCTTTCACAACATGCCAAAATGGGAGTATCGATACATTGAATTATCCAATGATCACACATGATCATCATTTTTATCCCAAATGATATAAATCAAAAACCTTATATCTCGCCTTGTAAAGGTACTCAAATAGACGAACATAACCCACCATTGTTATATACAAGGGAAAATAAATAGGATATGCTATTTCATTGTTGAAAATATTTAGCATATGAAAAATATATAGATCATCATTTTATGCATGAGAGATAATACATGATGGGGCATAAGGATTGTTTAATGATAAACAACTATATATCACATTTTGGACTTGATTCATTCCACTCACTATATAGTTCATAATAATGTAGATAGAATTTCAATATAATAACATAAAAAAATTTACAATGAAGTCCATATTTATCATAATAATAATATTATTATTAATAAAAATATTACTATTATATTTATAAAACCATAATAAAATGAATATAGGGGGATAATAATGAATGCCGCCCCTTGATTACCCTTAATGTTGGTCTATTTTGTGTACATATATTTATAAATATTAGTTTTAGTTTTCTTAGTTTACAAGGGAAAACCCTATGAATCAAAACCACATAAATTGCTCCAGTTGTAGAGAAACTAACCCCTTATTACATGTGTCGTCCCCTAATAGTGCCCATATTTTCCTTCATCAGTATCAACCTAATAGGAGACCATGATAAAAACATTACACATATTCTTTATAAAGTTCAACCTCCCATGTGTGTCACCAAAATGTTACAAGGGACTCACAATTCCCATAGATGGACTAACACAGGAGTGAAACACCAATAGTTAAGATTTTCCCCCATAATCTAGTCATCCAACCACAACTAATCCTCTTCTCTTTTATAACTAATCAAATTTTCAATAATATATCAACATCTATGACCTCTTTATCAATAAATGTTGAGTAAAGGAATTTTGGAGATAAAAATAATGTAGTTTGAACAGGGAGATGATATAAATGGAAAAATATCTCTTAACCATTCTCAATCGATAGCCATTAGATTCACATAGGCACATTAAAAAATAATAGACATAGAAAATTATCACATTAAAAATACATGGAATGTGTTTTTGGGGGGTATGAGAATATATAATTG
Organism: Viscum album; assembly: GCA_963277665.1. Classification (NCBI taxonomy): domain Eukaryota; kingdom Viridiplantae; phylum Streptophyta; class Magnoliopsida; order Santalales; family Viscaceae; genus Viscum; species Viscum album. The sequence goes on along the minus strand of OY728138.1, from coordinate 1,376,185,307 downwards.
AATTACACAATGATGGATAAGTATTATAGATTACAAAACACCTCAAATTATTCATAAAAATATTTGAATAATAATCCATCTTCATTATGATGTCCACGAGGAATAGATTAAAAAAATAAACAATCCTTAACTCCATAATTTTTTTTGGACTTCTTCCATTGTAGAACTATGGTTTACATCATTGTAGAAATCAAAATTCTACTTCCACTCTATGTTCCACCATTGATACTACCATGATTATATCTTCCTCCCCTTCCACTCTCTATATTGTTCTATCATTGAAGTCAACGGATAACCCTATGAAGAAAACCTGAAATGTTTTAAATAGAGTGGAATTCTCATTTTTATTCATGAATAATTTAATTAATCAATAAATTATTTAATTCTATTTAATTATTTAATTCATCCATTTATGTTATCCCAAATTTTAAAAAAAATGAGATGTGAACATATATTATAAAACTAATAGGTTAAAGATATAATTCTGGATTCACCCAAGATGTTAGTTATCCCATCCTATAAATCATTAAATAGATATAATCATTTTAGCACAAATACATGTGCATGAGCTAATATATTTTTATAAAGCAATCATCAAGTTCAAAATTCCATTCTGACATAACCTGACTATTAAAACCACATCCCATAATTAATAGAACCAAAAAATAATTTTTATATGGTCATACTCTTGGATGAATTTAGTTTTTCATCATTGGAGGTGCCTCAAGCCTCAAAAATAATAACTAATATCAATATTGACTAGGGAAAATCTAGATAACTAAAGGTGGGCCATAGTGTTATAAGGTGTTCTCCAAATAACATTAATATTCAATGAGTAAGTGAAACAGAACATTAATTTTGTAGATTATAAAATTTTATTAAAATTATTAAATGGTAGATAGTAAAGGATCCCATGAGATAATTTTTTGGATTAACACATTTCATCAAAATTTTGTGCAATTTTAGACTATACACTTTCCTTATATTTCCAAATTAATTTTCTGTATTTGATTATTTTTTAAATTATTTAAAATCATAAGACTAATAATAAGTGGATAACATCCTGATGGAGAACAATAAAGTTAGCCATCCTTGAGATACAACCTAGATCATCTAATAGGATACACCCTTAGGATATTAAAATAATTTTACAATGATCCCATGACATCCCTTTTCAATTTTGCATCATTTCTTAGGAGATTACCATAGTAGTTATCTTTACATCACTTTTTGAGAACCTCATTTCTATATTTTTTTCATCATTTATTTATTTTTTATATTATTATCTATATTTACTCTACAAAATTATGTTTAGAGTATATTCTATTTAATGATAACAATTTAAAATATTTATAAAAAATTAAAGAGAGTGGAGAACTCCTTTTTGAGTTTAAATATATAGTTCTGAACAGAAAAACATATAATACCTTTCATTCTTCAAAAATGATCCCATATATGAATAATTCTAATGGATATAGACAATTATTTCTAATTGGCAACATTTTCTACCATTAGGGACTTTTTCAAACATCCCAAATTCATTTATCAATGTTTCTGAAAAACATTGTTAAGTGAGGTGTCTCTAATTTAGCAAGGTTTATAAAGTAACAAGTTGGATAAATTTACAAACGTTAGGAATTAGTAATGTTTACAAACATAGTTAATTAGAATCACCTCACATAATTATGTTTTTGAGATACGTCAATAAATAAACATTTCAAAATAAGTTATGTTTGTCAACATCACTATTCTTTATAGCTCATTTACCAACATTTTTTAAAAATGGTTTTAAATAAAAATTTCAAAATTGGAGATGTATAGAAAATTCACTCGTTAGTGAAACATTTTCAACATACATTTTTTAGAAATATTGGTAAACTAAATCTTCTTTACCAATGTTTCTAAAAAACATCAGTAATTGTTTTTCTATCCTTTAAATTTCAATTTTATTTTTATAATAATAAAAATATTCACTTACTAATGTTTCCCTATAGTTTTGAGAAACCTCACTAAATTAGAATCATTATCTAGGAAACATCAGTAGTTTAGAGTTATTGTTGATGAAATGTTGCGAAATTAGAAACAATTTTTTAAAAACAATGTTATTTTAGAAATGTTTCTCACAAAACGTCTCTAAATTAGAGACCTTTTGTTATAAGAATTTCATGTTTAGTGACATTCATAAGAGAATCATTAATTTAGATATTTCTTTCCGGAAAAATCACTAAATGAAAGATGTAATCAAGAAAAGTTTCTAAATTAGCAATTTTTATTTGGAGATATCACTAATTTAGTGACATTTTTCTTGAAACGTCTCTATATTAGAACTATTTTGGCAAGAAACACGATTAAATTGCGGGTTTTTCATGAAACATTTCCAAATTATTTACATTTTAAGAAAAATCACTATATTAGATATTTTTTCACAAAAATTCACTAAATTATCTATGTTTTTCATTAAACATCACTAAATTAGGGACGTTTCAATAAAAAAATCTCTAAAAAACAAATGTAAATTACAATTTTTTTAGTGGTAGGAATTTATGTTATAGTCTATATTGTACAAGGTCTGTTGGGGGATAAATTATACAATAAATATAATTGTCAATCTCCTTAAAAGAACTTTATCCTTCACCCAATTTTTGAGGGAATACAACATTTATAGGAGATTCTTATAATTAGATATAATTATAAATAGAATATTACTAAATACATATTGAAGTAAATGAAATTAATGAATTCTAACATTTATCATTTATAGAGAAAAAATAAAAACCTCATGAAAAAAATGAGAAATCTTTTAGTGGGTTTCATTGATGAGTACATCTTGGATGTGGAATAAAAATATTAAAATAAATATCTCCCAAGTATTACAACACAATTCTCTAAGGCCTATGATATAGACATAATTTTCATTTATTTTATATTAAATTTATGTGAATAAAACCCCCCAGTTTTATCTTCTTCAATGTTTTTTCATCATTTATTGAAACCCATTAATATTTTGTATTTAATTATCGAAATATATTAATATACGATCTTTAGAAGTTTTTATACATTTTTTAATTTCAAAAACATAGTTTACTATTGATTTGGAATGTTTACTACATTCTAATTAGTGTCCAGAGTCCATTTATTAATGAGTAAAGAAGTTTTGGATTGAAATTATAGTGTTTAGAAATTATGTATATCCACATATGGTAATTCAGATTGATGATCATCCATGTATTTGAATTACTAAGGTATGTTAATTAAACATATGTAATATCATCCATGTAATGGAATTACAAGAATGAAAATGTTGATATTCACGAGAATTTAGATATGTAGTGATCCACTTATGTGAATCATTTATATATTAAAATTAAAATCTTGCAAGTGTTTCTAAATTTGTCCCATGCCTGAATTCATATATAGGAATTTTATAAAAGGAAAATAAAAAACTTATAGAAATTAATATACATATATTTTATCTACATAGGAGTACACTATAGCTATAAATAAATAGTTATCATCGCTTCAATTCAAGGACATTATATTCTACATCAGTATCCATTCATCTAATCAGGTTCCACCACATGGTATACTGTTGGCACCAAAATATTGCACGAAAGGAAGGGACGAAAAAGAAGGCTGGCACGCTGCCTCGCAAAGCACTGCCGCGAAGCACCCACGCGAAGCCCCGCCACGAAGCGTCCCGACCATTGCGGCCTCGCGAAGCTCCGGAGTCGGTAATGCTCCGCGAACGCATTTGACGTTCGTGAGCCGTCGCGAAGCTCCCGAGGCGGTAATTCTCCGCGGACGACGTTGACGTTTGTGAGCGCGCCGTGAAGCCCCAGAGGCGGCACGCGAGTTCTACTTCACGGTGCCCCTTCCCTATAAATACTGGACTCCCCCTGAGTCCTGGGGACGGACAATCCGAACTTTCGGATTCTCCTCTCCCGAATTACGAAGCACTCTTTCCCCTGGGATTTATGAGCTCCGCGAGGTACTTCTACTTCGCGAGACGCCTCTGCTTTGTCTCGTTTGGAGCCCCTCTTCCGAGAGGGATTCCCTTCGCGAAGCTCAAGGGAATTCGCGAAGGAAGGGGATTCCCAAGGGAACCCAGGTAGCTGCGGAGCGCTTATGCTTCGCGAAACACCCAACATGTACTAGTGATCCCTATGCTAAGGCAGGATCGCTACACATCGCGAAGCACACTGCTTCGCAGGACCCTGCTTCGCGAGGCACCCCTTCTTCGTGAGGCAGTGCTCCGCGAACACTATTACACTTCATGAAGCACCTTCCACTCACACCTATGACCCATGCTAAGGCCAAGGCACTCCACTTCGCGATGAATACTCATTTTCTTAGCGATTCCTCTTCTCGTGCGACCCTCCAGGTTTCCACGATGTGATTTCAAAGTCCCATGGACAATACCACCCGTAGCGTTGCTTCGCCTAATGCTTCTTCACATAGGCAGGCTAATGTCTATTGCTTCTTCGCATAGCCACGCTAACGTGGACCCCTTGATGGTTCGTTACACAACCCCCCTTAACCATGGCCTTACTGGTACCTTCCCTTCCCCAAGGACCAGAGGGTACCGGTTTTGTAAGTCCTAGGGGTGTGGAGTGAACCCACCTCGTCTGAGCTGCAGGAAGTTAAACTTCCAAGCACCACGTCCTCAACACATAACGTTAAATTGTGACCCGACCTCATGCCCCTCATGAAGGGTCCCCCCAGCTCGAACATTTTTTACACCACTCGTCTCCACGGGAATGCAATCACCCATCCACAAGGGATGATATCGTCCTTATCGGAGTGGCGTATGTTCATAGGAGAAGGGCGACCCTAGTTCCCCAACGGATGGCTGCACCTCTGCATCTCCGTACTTCCCCACTACCAAGGTCAGTGGAGGGCGTGATAGGGAACGAGGCACCTCCCATCATTGGACCAAGGTCCTTCTTTCCCGCGCTTTCTCGCACCATGGGCCTCCATACTGGAGTAAGTCCCAGCACCATGGGCCGCCTAACATGTAAGCCCCTCTTCGCTTCTCACGGACGCTTCCTTTGCGACGTGATCGGCAGGTCCTTGCAACCTCTTGTTTCTCACACTGAGCATGACTCACATGGGCTTAGAGTGAGCACCGACCCCGACCCCCCACCCTTAGTGAACTACGAGTACTTTGATCCATGTCAAGGCATGGTACGTAGGAAGCCTCCATGAGGTTCAAGCCCACCCATCATTTATTCACGTCGGGTCTCATTCCCGTCCAGCATGACGTTAAACTGCATTCCGGTCCAATGGCAAGCCATTGCGACCCATCCCATTTGAACTACGAGGACTTTGATCCATGTCAAGGCATGGTACATAGGAATCCTCCACGAGGTTCAAGCCACATTGCTCGGTCGTTCATTCACGTCGAGTTTCGCCCTCGTCCAGCATGACGTTAAACTGTATGCCCCCTTGTCCCGCATAACATTAAACTGCACACCCATTTGAACTACGAGGTCTTTGATCCATGTCAAGTCATGGTACGTAGGAATCCTTCCAAAGGTTCAATCCCACCACTCATTGGACCAAGGTCCACTTTCACGTCGGTTCGCCGACAAAGCCCCACCTGAACTACGAGGTCTTTGATCAATGTCAAGGCGTGGTATGTAGGAAGCCTCCACGAGGTTCAAACCCACCCATCATCATTCACGTCGAGTTCTACCTACATCCAGCATGACGTTAAACTGCAATTCCCGTCCGACGGAAAGCCGTTGTGACCAACCCGAACTACGAGGACTTTGATCCATGTCAAGGCATGGTACGTAGGAAGCCTCTACGAGGTTCAAACCCACCGTCTGGTCGTTCCGACCTCATTCACGTCGGTTCAACCCCGTCCCGCATGACGTTAAACTGCATTCCCCAACCCGAACTACGAGGTCTTTGATCCATGTCAAGGCATGGTACGTAAGAAGCATCCCTGAGGTTCAAGCCCAACAATCATTGGCCCAAACCGTTTCCTAGTCGGTGTGACAGGCCCCCATTTTCAAGCCCTTCTCCCATCGGACAAAGGTCCATCATTTACGTCGGTTCGCCGACACCCACCGCCTGTCATTTATTCACGTCAGGGTTCACTATCGTCCCGCATGACGTTAAACTGTATTCCATCATCCGAACTACGAGGACATTGATCCATGTCAAGGCATGGTACATAGGAAACCTCCCTAAGGTTCAAGCCCACCACTAGTAGACCCACGGGTCTACTTTCACATCAGTTCACCGATGAAACGCTTTGAACTATGGGGTCTTTGATCCATGTCAAGGCATGGTATGTAGAAATCCTTTCAGAAGCTCAAGCCCACCACTCATCGGACCAAGGTCTACCTTCACGTTGGTTCACCGATGACATCCATCGAGCCAAGGTCCACCTTCACGTCGGTTTACCAGCACCATCCCGAACTACTCGGACTTTGATTCCCTGCCACAGGGATACGTAGGAAGCCTCGTCAAGGCTCAAGCCCAACTTCACTGTCACCCCTGCGATGGTCCCATTTCACTCTCCCTTCACTCCATTCATCAACCTATCACCCATCCCAATTCTCACCTGGACCGTCTTATCCCAATGAGACCATGTCGGTACGCTCTTCTTCACAGCCTCCCATGGGATGGCCCCGGTATCGACATCCCTTCAAGGAGGATCCCTCAATCCGATCTATCCTAGCTAATGCTCTGGTTGGGTTGATCCATCTCCGCTGGACTTTAAACTCGCGGCATACCCTGTGTTAAACACGGGAAGCTGAGGAAAACCTCAGAAATGTGTCTATGAAATATAATTCCCCGCGCTCGATGTGGGATGCCTTGGGCTTCCACGCCCTCGAGAAGCCTTGTGACCAGGGATAACAGACAGACATTCCAGGTTCCCCAGCATCCAGACACGCTACTGATGCCTCAACATGACTACTCCCCTGACTGAAGGTTGCTGCCCCGACTGGACCCTTTGGAATGTCCCGACAGAAGCAGTGTAATTAACCGGTGTCCATGGAAACATGGCACTGGGAAGAGTTTCACGAACTACGTATTAAATCTATGAGGGAGACCCGGACTAGGTGACGAGTTCTGAGGAGGAATCCGCAGGAGGAAGAACCGACATCCCATCATCCCGTTTCGATCAAGGAGCAGACGTCCCTGAATAAGGTGCGAATGTCGCCTGCCTTTGGAAAGCGGGAATTCGGGGCAACAAAGCGCCGCGCATCCTCCTCCGCGGACAAAACGGATGCGCGCGCACGCCCCAGCGAAAGCGTCGGAAACAGAAATGGTGAACCTGACGTGAAATTATTCTCCTCAATATGGAGATTAGTAGCATTTGATACACTAGTAGATTGATGTGTCACCGGATCCAGATATCCGGCGCCTGGTCTTGCTAAGAAAATAGAGGGCCTGTCGTGAAACTCACCGGAAGTCGGGGCAGTAGAACGTGGGGCACTCCGTTCTGCAGCGTGTTGGCGTGGATCCTTCTTACAGACGTGGAGAATGGAAGGACGTTGGGGCACTGGCTGTCAATCCTTTTCCTCTCAATATTGATGAGTTGATCCCTTCGTTTATCAGGAACCAGGTTGCTGTTACAGAGACGCGATCACCGTCCGCTCCTCGCCCACGCAGGTGCAGGGGCAACACCGCCACGGCCACCCCACGTAGCACCGCTACCGCCACGACGGCCACCACATCGCGGAATACGGGGCGCCCACGTCCCTTTTCCCCATCAGAGGTCATCCAGCGAAGGGTGATCAACAACCTCGTGCGCAGGTACGAGGAAGAAGGGGTCATCCCAACTCGGGATATGGCCCGCCTGGACCTGGAGGCCTCCAGGCCCCGCCGTCAACGCCGCCCTAATAGGCCGCGTAGGGAGCCCCTGCTCCCCACCCCAACGTTCAACCATTTCTGGAGCCTGTCTCCGGAACGCCTTGACGACTCCTCGCCTTACGCTGAAGAGGTGGGCGCCGTCCGGCTCAGCCCGCTCAGGGTCCCGACCCGAGGGCTCCAGGCGAGAGCTCCCGCCCGGCCGCGTCAGCGCCGCCGTCCAGCCCCGCAGGAAGAGTAGGCAGGCTACGTCCCTACACCACCTGCACCAGCTCACCTGACCCGACATCAGCGCCGGGCCCGGGCTGAGGACGCTCGCCCGGGCGCGTCAACGTCGACAGCTACAGTGGCCCGAGCCACCGCCGACGTGCATCGTGAAGCCCCTGCATACACTGAGCAGAGGCACTCTGTCACCCGACTAGGATCAAGACCCCAACCGCCCCACGGGCAGGCTGGGTTGACTCTCCGGGTTGCAGGCCCAAGTGGTGATCGCCGCGAGCTAACCCGCAGTAATGTAACCATGTACGGAGGTCCTCCCCATACCACTACTCCACAGAGCGTGGGCCTTCCCCACTCCAAACTTCGTCATGGAGGCATGCCTCATGCTACCCCCATCCCGAAGGAAGACCTGCCCCGCGGCAGTGACGCTCAGCGCGGAAACCTTTCCCGCGCCCACTATACAGGGTATGGAGTCCATCCTCCTGCCCCCGGCCGCCAACCTGAAGGCACCGTCCATCCGGTCCTTCTCCAACGTGGGGGCCATCCCTATATCCTCTCTGCAACCGGCGAAGGTCCTCCTCGCCCCAGCAACTTGAGGAGTGAAGGCCAGCCTCACTCCACTCGCATCGACCATGGAGGTCCTCCCCATGCTCCTGTCGGTTCCAACAGAGGCTTTTCCAATATGGTTGTTGTTCATGGAGTTCCTCCCCATGTACCCTTCGACATTTTCCCCGGTGCCCCTCGCACCCCGGCTATCTCGAGTGGGGGCCCTCTCCGCCACGGTGCCAGCGCCGCCCCGAGGCTGCCTGATAGGGGTCAACCCTGTCCTGAAGAGGCACCCCGGGGCAGGAGAGCGGGTCGTTGCTGCCAGAAGAATAACCCTGGGAAGGCCCAGGTGGAGATCAAACCTGCCCGCTTCTCCGACTCGGATGCGGAATGCGATTCAACGATGGAACCTTCTCCCCGCTCCTCCGTATCAAGGACTGGGGCAGGAACCAGACTCGTTAGCCTCATTCTCCCGGAATTTGAGGTCCACCAGATTCCCATCTCCCTCCGCAGGTACATCCAAGAGGAAGAAATCTTGGGAATTCCGCAGGTCTCGACCGCGCAATCACTTCCTTTTTCACTATAAGCGCCCTTACCTCTACCATAGATCACGGAGAGTTATTTTGGGGGCCAATGACAGTAGAGCGACGACACGACCTATCGCCGGTAGCCGCGGCACCTGTTCTGGAAGTTGTGGTTATCAGCCCGTCGTATCGTGACATCGTGGCCAGGTCACCTCACTCTTCGGAGGATGGCCCGGAATTCGGCTGCTAGTCAGCTCGTTCGCCGTATTCTCCACCGCCGAGCTTACTATCCCAGAGGTCCGCCTCGATACCGTTATCGGTCCCTCAGCCACCCCCAGTTGACGAGTGGGGCAACACAGGGCCAAACCCTGAGTTCGAGCCCAGGAGCTTCTGGAGTATTCTCGCAGTGGATTACTTCCCGAAAAAGTTCTGGCCGACGGTGACGCTGAATTTTCGCGTACCGGAGTCTCTTACCCCTGAATAAGTGGGGTGCTTTTGTCGAACCCAATGGGTGACACACTTCCACCTTCGTTACAAATGGGTGGTGTACCCCAGAAGTCGAGAGAACTTCGAAGAAATCGGTGAGCAGTGCCGCCTGGTCGATGCGGCCGCACTCCTTGTGGCCCAACACCCTGAGTCGCCAGGCCGCCAGAGCGCCCTTCAACGAAAATACGTTCAGAGTTTTAAAGCACTCCGCAGAATCGTCAGGGAAGCCACCCCCCATGTGCAAGTCCGTGGTTGGGGACACTATGCCGCTCACCTCTTCGACCCTATCCGACGGCAGCCCGATTTTCTATGCGACATCAAGGACATGCCCTCGAGAGGGGTCGTGGTCCACATGGCTGACGTGGTGGACAAGGAAGTTGATCTTTAATTCCTTGATGGAGACTTACCCCCCGAGGGCGTACCGCCACTGCTCGACCCATCAGGGAGAGTTACCCGTCAGCAGAGGAACCTGCTAGGCCTCCCCGTACCCACCGAGTCACTGGTACTTGGTCGAAACACTGGAAAGGGTAAGGAGCATGTCGGAACAGTCAAGCACTCCGACCCATCCGCCTCTGTGTAGAAAACGGATGAAGATCCTGAGAAGGCCGCGTTACGCCAGCTGCTTTCTGAGCAGAAGAGGCTGGTTGACGAAATCTTGGCTAAGCGCGCCGCAGAGCGGCGACCCGACTATGGTAATCCCAGGCCAGGGCAGCAGGGGTAGGAACAATTTCCCCCCGGTGAGATGCCTCCGGGCAACCCTGATCATGCTGCTGCCGCAGACAGGGCAGAAGGTGGAACGTATGGCAAGAGGGCACGATACGTCTCGCCAAATCCCCCCAAACGATGGGGAAATCTGAAGAATCCAACCCGGGTTCCCCCAGTCGCCCCGCAGGTCGTCCAGCCGGTTGACCCACGAGCGGCTGAAGCCGTCTACCGTGTTGAAGAACCTGGCAATGCACTTGTGGTTAGGGATCCCCATCAAGACAGGGACACCCACCCGGATGATCTTATCGCGACGCTCACATCCCGCCTCGAAGCATTGGAAATGCGGTAGGTGGCGGTCCCACTGGATGGAAAGCCTTATCCCGCGTGGGTGGATGATATGCCTGCACCTCCGGGTTTTGGTAACCCCACTTTCTCTCCTTTTAACGGGACAGGGGACTCGCCGCAACACTTGGCTCATTTTTCTTCCAGGTGTGGCCCCAGGCTGGGGACCCCAGCTCAGCAAGAAGTCGCCATGCTCCGATGTTTCGTACAGACATTGGAAGGTCCGACATTCGTCTGGTACAACCAGCTCACTATCAGATTGGTGACCGGTTGGGAGGATCTTTGCCGGCAGTTCTTATACCAGTTCAGCTCCACCACGCGGAAGACCAGCATTGCAGAACTCTTCAAGTGCAAGCAGAGGCCTGATGAGCGAGTTGCAGATTTCATCGCCCGGTGGAAGGGACATACGTATTCCCTGGATATGCCACTGACTCAGGAGAAACTACTAACGATGTGTGTGGGGAACGTCAAGACAGAGCTGGTACCCTCCCTGATCACGCAGAACTACCCTGGAGGGTTCAAAGATTTCTCAGATAAGGCCCATCGCCTCGAGGAAGCCCTGCAACAGGCTAGTCAGGCACATTTGTTTCCCCCTATGATCCCAGCCAGGGCTGAACCCGCCGCGGTGGCCCAAATAGAAGCCCCGAGGCAGCTGGAGATACTGCCGGCGGCACCACCCCTGCAACCCCGCAGAGGTCCTCCACCTCAAGCACAGGCTCCTGCCCAGCAGCGGCCACCTCAGAACCGACAGGTTCCCCCGCACAACACGCCACCGCCACTTAGGCGAGACAATCAGGTGTCGCCTCCTCGGCAGGCCCCTCCGGCCCCTCATCAGGGCCAGGCCCCCAGGGCCCCCTATCCGGAAAGAAGGTACCAGACTTATTCGTTCAACGAAAATCAGGTCCCTGGCTACTTCTGAAGTGCTCTAGAGCAAGGGATTGTGCGTCTGCATGAGTGCAGAAGGCCGGCAGTGGAAAATCTCACCGATCACCCCAACTACTTCCCTTATCATCGGATCCTGGGGCACACCCTCAAGAAATGATATGTGTTTAAAGACTGGCTTCAAGAGCAGGTCGACAACAACATAGTCAAGTTGGGCCCAGCACCAGCACAAGTGGCAGGTGTCTTTGTAGGGTCAGAGATCGGCAGCGACAACGAAGGCGAGTGGAAGCAGGTCCCTATCCATGGATCCCAGAAATACGACGACTTGATGGCTCGAAAAACCGTCGTTCGTGCCCATGGTATCATCCGGGCGCGCCTGAAGCTTTCGGAACCTTCAGAAGAAGTAGCTGGTGCCTCCGCATCGTCTTCGTAGTCGGCCTATTCCCAAAAGGGAAAGCAGCGGCGACGTAAGAAGAAGCAATGCGCACCGCCGGTGCCGTCGTCATCCCGCACCCTCGGCGACTTTATGCCCACTGAAATGGGGATTCCTCCCAGAATCCGCTCATTGGTCGATGACTACTCGAGCGACAGCCAGGGGTACGCTTCGGTTAACACCGTGGAGCTGGTAAAGCTCTATATGACCCCCGACGAGGGGGAACGCCAGGCAGACCTCCCCAACGTTTCCAGCCGACGTCAACGTCAGCGGAATCGCAACCGCGCCAGTCATCGAGGTATATCAGCAGGCACTTTTGGCCAAGCCGTGCACACTACTGAGACCAGGCAGCAGGCTCAGCGTAGATCTCAGCACGTGCAAACCCATCTAACACCCTCGGCTCTACCTCCACCGCCGTTCGTACTATTGGATCGGGGGGAGATGCCTCATTCGTATCACAGTCAGTCTTGCCCGGCTACAGGCCAGCCTCCGCTGTCTGATCCTAGTCTTGCGACTACTCTCCGGGCTTCTACTAGTAGGCAGCAAGATGTACCCAGTACTAGTCAATTACCTGTTCAACCAGAAGGACCCGCTATGCCTCCAAATGCTGAATGACCTCTTGTAAGTAGAGGTTCGCGTTTGGCACGAAAGTATGATGTTTTGAAGCACCTGGCCGGCATTCCGGCGATGCTCTCCATCCTTGAGGCCCTTCGCCTGTCATCTGAAATGCGCGAGGCACTTGCCGAGGCCCTAAGGATCCCCCTCCAGTTCGAGACGGAGGTAGCAGCTGCAGAAGCCTTCCAAACCGAGACGATTGAAAACGCCGAATGTCAGGCGGTTATCTCGTTCTCCGGTGAAGATGTGGACCCACCTATACAGGGGCAAATTCGCCCATTTTACATCACGGGCCACTTCAATGGTGTGGAAGTCCGCCGCTACCTTGTAGACACAGGTTCTAGAATCAATCTAATTCCGACCCGGACGTTGCGAAAGCTGGGTCTGTCTGTAGGTGATTTAACTCCCTCTGACCTCAGGATCCAGGGGTACGACAGGACCGAGCAAACCCCAGTCGGCAAGATCTGCCTGAAGATTCAATTCGGTGGCTTCACTGCCAGCACCGAGTTCATGGTTGTCTCTCAGGACACCGCCTACAACGCATTGATGCGTAGGCCATGGATCCATCTGCATGAAGCGGTCCCTTCGTCGTATCACCAGTGCCTCAAGTACTCGCTCAACGGTCGAGTAGGCGTGCTCTATGGAGACGCGTCCCCTTTCGCTTCTTGTGAGGCCCACTATCTGGATGTGGGTTATTACAAAAGTAAGGATAAGAAAATCCTAGTAAGCGAAGATAAACCCGCCCCGGTCACAAGTGATCCCTGGGCAAGCATGGATGATGCCTACATCCTCCCGATCCACCGGTTAGAGGCCACGACCCCCGACATGGGGCAATGTTTTGTTGTTTCGGGTACGCAAGGAAGGCATGTTCCCGTGTACAAGCGACGACAGAAAATCACCTCGTATTCCTACATAAACTAGGCTCAAGTCATCCCAGAACCTCCTACCCCTATACGGTACCAGGACGTCATGCTTATGACAACGGCGGTGCGCCATACGTGTCTCTTTCACCGGGCTGGAATCGACCGACTCAGGCTGACACGTCACCACTACTTTGATATCATCAAACGGGGGCCCTTAGGCTGAAGGCCAGATGGGATAGGGTCGACTGCCTTCATTGCTATGGTCTCAATGGCAATAGAGTCTCCCGATGTGATGACCGATGCTGCCCAAGCCGGCACCAGCTGCCCCTCGGATATCGATAGCCCAGAAGTATCTTTCGTCGCGGGAAGTCCCCCCACGGGTTGGGAGGAAGACCTGGAGGATGCTCCCCCCACCAATGAAGAAGGCGTCTCTACCACGGTTGATGAACTGGTACAGGTGAACCATGGTAGCGAGGCAGATCTGAAACCCACATTGATCAGTGTAGCCATGTCCCCCGAGGAGCGGCAGCAGTACGTAGACTTCCTCAAACAACACTGTGATGTGTTTGCTTGGAGTTACAACGAGATTCCAGGGCTAGATCCCCAGGTAGCCGTTCACCGTTTGGGCCTCCCGGAAAAACACCGTGGGTTTAAGCAGCCTCCCAGGAAGATGCACCCTTCTCATGGGGCTATGGTTGAGGCCAAAGATGACAAGTTAATCAAAGCCAACTTCATCAAGGAGGTCCAGTACCCCAAGTGGCTTTCTAACATTGTGCCGGTCAGGAGGAAGAATGGGAAGATCAGAGTCTACATCGACTTCTGTGATCTTAATCGCCACAGCCCAAAGGATGACTTCCCACTCTCGGTGACGGAGTTGTTTATTGGCACCACGACCGGGTTCCAAGCCCTCTCTTTCATGGATGGGTATTCCGGGTATAACCAGATCTGGATGGCCCCTGAAGACGAGGAGTCCACTGCCTTCAGAGCTCCCCAATGTACCTTTTGCTACCAGGTTATGCCATTCAGTTTGAAAAATGCAGGTGCCACTTATCAGAGATCCATGCATCGTATATTCAAGCCGATTCTCGGAACATTGGTGGAATGCTACGTGGATGACCTCGTAGTCAAATCATGTCAGCTCCAGGACCATCTCAAAGACCTTGAGAAATTGTTCAGTTTCCTCCGTTCCTATCACCTGAAGATGAACCCGCTGAAGTGTGCCTTCGGGGTCACCTCCGGGAAGTTCCTGGGATTTGTTGTCAGATACCGAGGTATCAAGATCGACCTGGAGAAGATCAAGGCCATCAGCGAAATACCTCCACCGAGCAACATTCGGGAGCTTCAAGGCCTTCAAGGCCACTTAGCTTATATACGCCGATTCATCGTGAATCTCGACAGAAAGTGTAAGCCCTTTTCCCAGCTCATGAATAAGGGTGCCGCCTACGAATGGGATGAGGAGTGTCGGACCGCCTTCAAGGAAATCAAGCAGTATCTGCTCCATCCTCTGGTCTTGATGCCACCCGTCTCCGGAAAGCCACTGGTCCTTTATGTGACCGCCCTGGAGAGATCCCTCGGTGCGCTTCTTGCCCAGAAGAATAATGAGGGTACTGATAACAGCCTCTACTATCTCAGCAGCATGCTTCTCAATACGGAGGTCAGATACTCCCCTATCGAAAAGAGCTGCCTTGCACTCGTCTTCGCCGTGCAAAAGTTGTGACACTACCTGCAGCACCACGAGGTGCAATTGGTCTACCGGGTAGATCCACTGAAGTACATCCTGAACCGCCCTATGCTGACTGGCCGACTAGCACGGTGGGAAGTTATTCTCCAGCAGTTTGATATCAGGTTTGTACCTCAGAAGGCCATTAAGGGACAGGCATTGGCAGACTTTTTAGCTGCCCATCCAACCTCCGCGGATCAATCCCTGGACCTGAATTTCCCTGATGAGACGATCCTCTCAGTCGATCAGGATGTCCCGTGTTGGCAAATGCATTTCGACGGCACCTCCCGAAGCCCCATCGGTAAGAGTCTCAACGATCCCAAGCTCAACAGAGTGGGCCTGGGTATTGTCTTCATTACCCCGACACAAGACGTCCTGACATACTCGTTCCTCTTGTTAGAAGGCTGTACGAACAACGAGGCAGAGTACCAAGCTCTCATCACCGGCCTCGAGTTGGACCTTGAGATCCATGTTCCCCATCTACATGTGAAGGGAGATTCCGAGCTGGTAATCAAACAGGTTAAATGGAGACTACGTTGTTAGGAAGCCGGAGCTCGCACCGTTGCTGGAGTACACCCTCCGCCTAATGGCCCAGTTCTCTTCTCGACCAGATGTTACCCATGTCCCACGGTCGCAGAACGTCCAAGAAGACGCCCTGGATGGCTTAGCCGCGTCACTCGCAGAACCCGAGCAAGATGATTTGATCATACATGTGGCCCACCGGAGAGTCATTGCCCCCGTCACCCAAGAGGACCATGATAGCCTGCGGGTAAGTCATCTCACCGCTGGACCCTCCACATCAGGGGTCCCGGGTTTGTTAGACGCAGTGGTTGAAACCACCCCCGACTAGAGAGCACCTTTTTTCGAGTATCTCCAAAATGGTCGCCTCCCGGATGACCGGGCCGAGCGCGAGCGAATTCGACGCCGCGTGCTACAATTTACCCTCCAAAGCGGCCCCAGTCTTGAAAAAAATCCTTTATAAGAGGAGTTTCGATGGTGTCCTCCTCCATTGCATCCATGGGGGGGAGATACATCAAGTTATGCAAGAGGTTCACGCCGGTTCTTGTGGTGCCCATCAAGCTAGGCCGAAACTGTCCCATCAAATCCGGAGGTTAGGGTACTTTTACCCCTCTATGATCCACGATTGTATTGGATATTCCAAGGGATGCCACGCGTTCCAAGTAAACGCCAACTTATTGCATCGGCCGCCGGAGCCCCTCCACCCCACCAAGTACTCTTGGCCATTTGCGGTATGGGGACTTGATGTAGTGGGACTGTATCCACCGGCAACAGCCCGCCAGTGTAGCTTCATCCTAACTGCTACAGATTTCTTCTCCAAGTAGGCAGAGGCAGTTCCGCTCAAAGAGGTCAAGGCCCGTTTCATCGTTGACTTTGTGAGCTCCAACATTGTCCACCGGTTTGGGGTACCTCGTGTCGTCCTCACCGATAACGGCACCAACATTCGAGCAGCTGAATTGAAGAAATTTTACACCAAGTACGACATCCGGTCGAACCATACCTCCCGCTACCACGCGCAGGCGAATGGACAGATCAAGGCGTTCAATAGGACCCTCTCTTACATTCTGCAGAAGAGGGTCGGTCAGAAAAAGAAAAGTTGTCCAGAAAAGCTCCCCAACGCCCTCTGGGCTTACCGGACGACAACTCGCAACTCTACCCAGGTGACCCCATATTCCCTGGTGTATGTAGCTGAGGCCGTCCTACCCATTGAGATCCAGCTGTCGTCGTTATGCACTGCAGTTTATGACCACCAGACATCAGATGAGGTAACCGAGATCCGTCTAGATGAATTAGAAGCACTGGACGAGAACCGGCTTCGTGCCCTCCACAATATGGAAAGGCATAATGACAAGATAGCGAGGGCCTTTGACAAGAAGGTTCGTCTCCGCTCTTTTCTACAGGGCGACCTGGTACTGGCCCTTCGAGCGCCAATGATTCCCGGTAGGAAACCGCCCAAATTGAAACACAAATGGGAAGGGCCTTATATCATCCATAAGGTTTACCCCAATGGAGCATACTCCTTGGTGACCACAGATGGAGAGCATATAACCCCTCCCACCAATGCCAAATTCCTCAAACGATACTTTGCCTAGGGAAAAAGGGTCCTGCACGACCCTAAACTGCAAAAGGGTCCCGTACGACCTTAAACATCATCTTCGTCCTGCAAGACGATAAACTGTGAAATGGTCCCACATGACCTTAAACTGCACATTATGGTCCAACATGACTCTAAAATGTAAAGTCCTGCATGACCATAAACTCCATCTTCTTTCTGCAAGACGTTAAACTGCAAGCCGGTCAGGCCTTCTTGACCGAGGCTCAGCCTCTGGCCCCTTGGCCTCCTCGGGCCCCCGGCCCCCGTCTTCACAGCGAGATGTTAAACAGCAAGCTGGTCAGGTCTCCCTGACCGCGGCCTGGCCCCAGGCCCCCTGGTTTTCCCCGATCTACCCTCTTGCGGGATTGTACGGTATGGTGTAGGACTACGTCCTCATTAAAGTCGGATTACTCTTCGTACCGTACATATCCCCAAATGAGATGCTTCTCATCATCCCGCATGACGTTAAACTTCATTTCTAGAACTACGTGTGGCTTGATTCCCATATTCATGGGATACATAGGAATGCTCGGACGCCTCATCTTGAGCCCAGCCCCAAGCTTTTCTCTTCCACTATTCCCCATGGGAATAGTATCCTTGGAAGATCTTTATGTAGCAGGGAGTAGGATTTCTTGGCCCCGCTTATGCAACCCTGCTCGCACAAGGATTGTAAGGGTCGCACCATGTTCCCACTCCCGTTCTCCTATACCCCCACGTCCTCACCGCATGACGCTAAACTGCATAGCCTTAAAGAACTATGTATAGCTTGATTATCATCCTCATGAGATACGTAGGAACGCCCGGACATTTCGTCCGTTGGCCCAGCCCAAAAGCCAAAATCTTCCCCTCGGGTCAAGACATGGCAGGGCGCACACTTTTTCCCCAACTCACATTGAGCAAGCCTCGACCCGGCTGCACATCCCCCCTAGAGATGTTTGCCTCTTTCATGGATGGATACAGCTATGCTTCACCCACTCTTTGACTGGGATTCCATCATTTTTTCACACCCAGAGGGATCCCCAAGAACGGCCTGGATACAATACCCAAGGGCTCTCCTACCGATACGGGCCAATGCCCCCGAGGGTTTTCATGCAACAAGCCAATACAAGTCCTGCGTTGCGAATCTGGTCAGTGGTCGATGCTCATTTGTTGCTCCCATATCTGGTCATCATAGGAACGCTGTGTTTCGAACATGTTCAACAGTGTCCTGTATCTTCGGGTCCACCCCGAGATGTCCCAGACATCGAGTGAAGTGATTCATTCTGCCCCATCCCGAGGTGAAAAACTTCCCCCCCAGTGGTGTTAGCGATCGGGCCCACGGCCCCGATTCCCCATAGGGGTGTACGGTGTGATGTAAGACTACGTCATCATTCACGTCGGGATCATGTACCACGTCGTACGCCTTCCCTTACGAGGCCCAGCCTCAGGCCCCTTGGCCTCCTTGGGTCCCCGACCCCCATCCTCATGTAAGACGTTAAACTGCAGACCCGTCGGGCCTTCCTGACCGATGCCTGACCTTAGGCCCCCTGGCCTTCTCGGGCCCCTCCGCCCAAATTCTTACCCGAAGTGTACGGTGTGGTGTGGGACTACGTCCTCATTCACGTCGGGATCATGTACCATGTTGTACGCCTCCACTTACGAGGCCCAGCCTCAGGCCCCTTGGCCTCCTTGGGTCCCCGACCCTCGTCCTCATTGCAAGACGTTAAACTACAAGTACGTCAGGCTTTCCTGACCAATGCCTAACCATCAGGCCCCTTGTCCTTTCCGGGCCACAACCCAGGTCCTCTCTTATAGGAGTATATGGTGTGGTGTGGGACTATGTCCTCATTCACGTCGGCTTGTTCGACATACCGTACACCTCCCTTGTTTAGAGGTATATTACTCCCTTTCTCATCCCGTATGACGTTAAACTACATTTAGAGAACTATGTGTGGATTGATTTCCATCCTCATGGGATACGTAGGACCACCTGAATGTCTAGGATTCGGGTCCAGCCCCATATCTCGGGAATCCTCATCCCATCTTGGCCCCTTGGCCTATCCTTCCTCCATAAGAGGATTATATGGTGTGATGTGGGACTATGTCCTCATTCACGTCGGTCCTGTAATGACCACACCATGTACCTCAACCTACTAAGTTGTTTCGTCAATCCCTTTTCGGCGGTTCACCAATGTGCCTAAGAGTACTCTGGTTTATTACCTGGAACGCCAAGCTTTACTCGGACACGTCCGCACCTGCTTTCCAGGATTTGTGTATCCCTGCATCAGGGCTTTCATCATATTTCACGCCCGGAGGGACCCCAATAATGGCCGGGATACTACGCCCAAGGGCTCTCCTACCGTTACGGGCCAACTCCCCTGAGGGTTACAGACAACAAATCGATAAAATCCTGCATTTCGAATATGGTCAGCGGTCGATGCTCGTTTGTTGTTCCCACCTCAGGCTAACACGATATGGATGCTGTGTTTCCACCATGGTTAACAGTTTTCCTCTATCGCCACGCCAACCCATTGAGCCCAAAATTTCGGGTACACGATTCACACCCTTCATCACTCCATCATGTCCAAGTAGAGTCTCAGGACTCTTGGTACTTTTCCTCCGTGCACGTCCACGCGTTGGGGGAACAAGCTACGTCAAAGGTGTCCTTCGGGGCTCTCCGCCGACTCCCCTTTGATGGACGCCCCAAGTATTGCGATAAGGATCTTCCCCCCTTGTTTCCCACACCAAGTTTATCTCACGTGGGCTTAGGAATCAGGTTGACATTTGTGCTTATTCGGGAGTTGTCACCATCCACGGTCTAAGCTCTAAGACCATAAACTAAGATTCTCATCTAGAACTATGTTCATCTTGATTCCTATCTTGATAGGATATGTAGGAATTCCCAGACCCCTTGTCTTTGGGTCCATCTTGAGTTCAGCTAATTCGCCTCTCGGGTCCTACCATTGGGACCCCGTCCACGGGACCCCGTGGCGTAGTGTAGGACTACGTCCTCATTCACGTCGGGTTTCCAATAGATGCACCACGCACACCACGTTCTGAGAGTTTGCCCTCCTACTCCTTGTCCTGCATGACATTAAAAGGCACCCTTCAGAACTACGTGTGGCTTGATTCCCATCCTCATGGGATACGAAGGACCACCTGAATGTCTAGGATTCAGGTCCAGCCCCACCTCTTGGAGATCTCCTGATCTCCTGGTCACCTAGGCCACTTGGTCTATCCCTCTCCAGCATGGGGATATGTAGGTATGATACAAGGTTTTGGGCACCGTGCCCCCTTCCCCCGGGAACCCGCCATATCTTGGTTACCCTCAAGTTGAGACTCTTGACCCCTTTGCAGTGGTTCACCCATGTGTTAAGAGTACTCTGGTCTAGGACCAAGAGTGTCAGATTCAACTTGATCAAGTACCTTCCACTTGTCAAGCTTCGTGTTCCCCTCCATTCGGGCTTCCATCACCTTTCACACCCAGAGGGACCCCCAAGAACGGCCTGGATATAATGACCGAGGGCTCTCCTACCATTACGGGCCAACTCCCCTGAGGGGTTTGGACAACAAATCGATAAAATCCCGCGTTGTGAATATGATCATCGGTCGATGCTGATTTGTTTGTCCCCATTCCAGGCTAACGCGGCAGGATACTGTGTTGCGATCATGGTCAGCAGTAATCCTCTATCGTCATGCCAGCCCCTTCATTCCTCGAATGTTGGTTGCATGATTCACATCATTTTCCACCCCATCATGTCCAGGTGGAATCTCGACACTTTTGGCGCTATCCCTCAGTGCACCTTTGCATGTCCGGGGGGACAAAGCTGCAATATGGCATCCTTCGGGGCTCCCATGGTCCGAGCTCTAAGACCATAAACTAAGATCCATTCAGAACTACGTGCGGCTTGATTCCCATCCTCATGGGATACGTAGGACTTCCCGGAATCCCTATCTTCGGGTACATCCCATTTAGGGAGCCAGTCCCTCCCCCGGTTTCACCTCTTACCTCTATATAGTCCCCTCGGCCTAAGGTTTCCCTCTCCGAATGGCGTACAATTTGATGTGGGATCATGTCTTTGTCAATTGTGTTTTATAACACTGCGCACATTTCCTGCCTAGCATCGTCTCTACTACGTCTGCGCTGCATGCCAATAAAATGCATTCTTGGTCCTATCATACGACCCTAAACTGTGACATTATCGTCCTGGCCGCATGATGAAAAACGACACTGCATTCTGGTGACCTCGTTGTAGAGGACATCATGTTGGGTATTGGTCACGTTCCATGCCATTTTTCAACGCCCATCACGGCTTGATCCTTGTGGTGACATCACAGCCTACTATTCTAGGCATGTCGCTTCAGAAAAAAAAACCATTCACCTTAAAGAACAAACAAGATACATCAAATTCCGCTTCTTTTAGTGCAAGGGCCATGCCCACACTCCCCTTTTCCCCGGGCACTGGTATCCTACCATATCACCTTTCAGAACTACATATGGTTTGAGTCTCATCCTTATGAGATACGTAGGAGCGCCCAGACACTTCCCCGCGGGCCCAGCCCAACCTTTGTGTTCGGTCCCTCGACTCGAGCATTTCCCCAGAGAACGCATGGTATGTAGGGCTTAGGTCCTTCTTCACATCGGGTTTTATTGCCTTGTGTCCCCTGCTCCCTTTACCCATTTATGGTATAAGGCCCATCAAGAACTACGTATGGCTTGATTCTCATCCTCATGAGATACATAGGAGCGCCCGGGCACTCCCCCGCGGGCCCAACCTAACTTTCTCTTTCGGTCCCTTGACCAAAAACATCTCCTAAGGAGGTCGTGCGGTGTGGTGTGGGACTACGTCCTCATTCATGCCAGGTGTTTGAGTTACTCCACCATGTGCCTCTTATGTCTCTTCCCATCCATGGTCCGAATTCTATGACCCTAAACTATGATCTCCCCAAGGGAAAGAAATCTGCTCCCTCTCTCTAATACGTTTCGTTGTCGTATTCAGATGTGTTTCGACAAAGAACCCGAAGTGTGGGACTTTCATACGGACATTCCCTTCGTCCCACAACCAATATTCATGAGCTCGCTATTTGGATCCCCATCCTCTCCCACATCCAAAAGGACCCCCGGACGACATGGATGCTAGGCTTAAGGGCTCTCCATGAATGCTGGACCTAAGGGCCCTCCAATCATTTCGGGCCAACGTCCCTGCGGATATTTGACAACATTTGTGACATGGTCCCGTGTTTCGAACATGGTCAACGGTCGACCCTCATTTGCCTGTCCCCATTCTAGGCTAACGCGACAGGATACTGCATTGCGAATACGGTCAACAGTTACCCTCCGTCGTCACGCCGCCATCATCGTGATCTGAATCTCGAGCACCATGATTCACACATTTCCACTTCCCCATGTTCAAGTGTAATTCCATCATACTCGACTCTTTCTCTTCACGCATCTAGGTGCGCTAAATGATCGTGTTAGTTTCACTGGGCCGTTATTCACCGAGCGTCCCTTTGCCCTAATCTGCCCCTGTCTATGTCGGGAAATTCCCACCACTACTACTTGTTTCCCACACCGAGCACGACTCACGTGGGCTTAGTAGTTTTGGCGGGATGTGTACCAACACGGTCGGGCTGCTCATTGTCATGTATGACGTTAAAATGCACTTCCAGAACTACGTGTGGCTTGATTCCCATCCTCATGGGGTACGTAGGAACGCCCGACCACTCTGCTTTGGGCCCAGCCCAATCCTCACTCTTGGTCCCTCGACCTGAAGAGTTTCCTCCGGGGGTATGTGGTATGATTTGGACTCCAGGTCCTCATTCACGTCGGTTTCATATCTACCGCGCCACACGCTTTCTTCCCTTTTATTCTACGTTCTATCGTATGATGTTAAACTACAAGAGTCTATGTGTCCTCAACGCATGACATTAAACTGTGGTTCTACCCTGAACAAGTTCAGGATTCCCCAAGATCCCACTGGGAAGTAACAGATCCCCTCGTCAGAGAGGCCCTGTCCCAAAGAAGGAATGATCCATGATTAGACCGATGCACCCATCTGGTGTGCTCCCACCATGGTGGTGTAACTACCTAAGTGTTGGATTCTTTTCGGACAAACCATCACTCCGTATTCCACGCATTGCGTACCCCTTATTCGGACCCTTGTCCCCTTTCATGTCTCAAGGAACCCCCTAACGGTCGATCTCATGCCACATCGGCTCACCTACCGTCCTGGGCCGATGTTCCGGAAGACGGTTCATGTCTGGAAGGACCCCCTAACAGTATGGATGTCTGACCTATGGTCTGCCAACTGTCCTGGGCCAACGTCCCGAAGGATTGATCAACAACATTTGTGACATGGTCCCGTGTTTCGAACATGGTCAACAGTTGACCCTCATTTGTTGTCCCCATTACAGGCTAACGCAGTAAGGGTACCACTTCTCCTCTAAGCTCCCCTGGTGTTGCCCCGTTCATGCATAAGATCATGCTGAAGAAACAGTGGGATGAGAGGGTGACTCTCTCCTGTTTCTCACATCGGGCTCGACTCACGTGGGCTTGGGGAATTGTCGTTGAACGTCCTGTAAACATTGTAGTGATGTAACAAGGCAATTAAAACAGTGGAAATCGTGCGTGCTGTGGAATTCAAAACAAATAAAAAAAATTTAAGCATGAAAGTACCAATAAAAGTTTTTTTTGGGTTTGTTACAATACTCGGGGGTCGACTCCCCCCATGGACGGGTTGACCCTGTCAAAAGAGCATTGCAGCTCCACCACCTGTTGACTTGCAGCATCCAAGGATTTTTGTAGCTGAATCAGCTCCCGCTCCTCCTCAGCAGCGGCGGGGCATAGTTCGTCAGTCCTGGATTTGGCCCTCTCTACGTCAGCTTGAACGGCGGCCATCTTTCCAGAGGTCTGCCTCATATGCTCTTCTGCCTCTGCCAGCTGGGCCTTCAACCGTGAGACCAACTCATATTGTACATTAAGAGAGGCTGAAAGCCCGTCTTCCTGGGTCTGCATCTGTTGGACCTCGCCTTCAGCCTCCTGGAGCTTCTTAATGTTGGTCGCCTTCCTCCACTGCCAGCCCATGCTGAGCCCACGATCATGCTCCCGGATCTTCTCAGGCATAAGATCTCGGATGAGTGCGTGAGGACGTTGGGAATCCACTCCCCCAGCACACAGTTCGCGCAACTGCGAGCAGATCCTATCCATTTCGGCCAACTGCGAGCGGAGCCTATCCATTTTGGCCAGCCATTGTGCTTGGGGAGTGTCCCTGATAAAGTGTGTGATCAGCTTCCATGACCGGCAGTGGACTATGCTGCTGTCTTCCTCGTAGGAGGTCGTTTCGTCCCAGTCTGCGCGATTGGCAGGCTTGTACGCGGGGTACACCCGCAGGAAATCCTCGGCAGGATCAACATCTGGTGTTGAATCCAGTGCGACACCTGGCGCCGAAGTAGGTGCGACAGGACTGGGACCGACCGGTTTATCCTCTCCCTCGGAGTCCACCTCAATGACTTCGGGTACGTCCCTGCTGGTGGTCCCGCCAGTGGTGGTGTGCGTCGTGGCTTGAGGAGATGGCGGGACTATTGCACCATCACCGGTATTCCCCTTGGAGGGACGCCGCCAGACATCCCGAACAGTCTTGCCGCAGCAGCCCATGCCAGTCAAAGAACTGTACGATAAAGAGGAACATAAACGTTAGTTGGCATGGCCTACATGTGACAATGAGGAGACCGGTAGAGGAGACTTACGGAGATCAACCTCCTTGCGCTGCTCTTGAGCCGGTACTGACAGGACCCTGAGGCGAGGCCCTCCGTATACTGTTGGAAGGTCTGAAGATTCCGGAGGAGCCACCCCGGGCGCTGTGGTCCCACCAGACGTGGAACTGGACGCAGCCATGGGCACGGGTTCTAAAGGTCCCGCATCATCACCTGCCAAGGAGCGAGAACGAGGCCTGCGAACAAGTTCCTCTTGCATGGCTCAAACATTAGTGAGAAGTCCATAGTGACCCAAGAATAGATCGTAAGGAGATAAGTTCTGAATGCTACCTCGAGAGCCTCCGCGAAGTCGTCGGATTCTGAGCCTCAGTCTCCGACCTCTCCCTCCTCCAACGAGCTCCCTCCTCCAACCTCATCCTCCCGAGAGGAGTCCTCTGATTCCTCCGGCAAGGGGAAGCGCTCCCTCAGATCAGCAGCCGATAACTGTGGGGGGACCGTCTGATTCAACAATACCCTCACCCCGGTCTGTCATTGGGCGAGGGACACCACTGGAGTGGACATAATTCTCCAGCTCGTCCAGATACTGTTCCGCCTCTGCAAGAGATGCCATGAATCCAGCCTGAACTGGGCCTATGCCCTGTAATTCCATCCTGAGGCGATTCAGGTGGGCCCATATCTCGGGTGGGCTGAGGAATTTCCGGTTGACATCCCAAATGTCCCAAGCTTCCGGGAAGATGGCATCCTCTGCCATGTCAATGTGACGCAGGCTCTTCCCCAGAGCCTGAGTGGATATCCTACGAAATCCCCTCGGTGGCCGCCCCTCCGGATGACCCTGCTCTTCCGGAATCACCGGATCCACCGCTGCTGCCATACCCTCGGCCGGTGCGGGTCTCGCCACCATGGCAGCCCCGCTACCGCGAGCGGCCCTAGCTGCCCTCCGACCCCGACCTCGAGATAGAGGAGGCCCACCGTCACCGACCCGGATAGTTGGTTGCTTCAGCATCTCCCCTGGGTAAGCAGCCTCCCAACTGATGGCGTACTCCTTCACCAATCTGAAGGCGGCGGTGGATGGAGGCAATGCAATCCGCATCATTCCATCTTCCCGTGTGAACATGAGCCACAGCTTCCTCATCGCACACGGGTGCTCCTCGTGACGCACTTCCTAGTAGACCTGCGGGGTCAACCGCTGGAGGCACCGGAACTGCCTCGCAAACCGATGTGGGGTGTACGGTTCACAGAGTGGCTCACGATCTATTCATGCCACCAAAACACCACCTCGGAAGGCCATGAGGTAAGCCCGATGTTCTTCCGTTCCCCTTCCCTCATTAGTAAGCATCCCCGTCGGCAATGGGAAGGGGTGGAAGTTAAACTCATCCGCCCTCCACACCCTATTCAGCACCATCGGCACGACTAATTTGAAAGGGAAGCTCCCTGCCGCGTTTAGGATGGAGGGGCAGAAGTTCGATCCCGGCGGCGAAATGGGGTTTGTATACTCGTAAATCCCCCTGATATCCGCTACGATCCACCCATACATGAGGTGGAAGGGCCCACATATCCTTGGCGGCTTCTTTCCCTCGCTAATATGCCACAACATTCTGTACAGTTTGGTGAGCATCGAATCCCCAGATTGATCCGCTGCCCCATGGCCAACATCAACGCCATGATAAATGAGCTGGGATGTACCCCCATGCTTGTATCTCTCATCGGTAGGATCTAGCCACAGATGAGAGTCGCGATGAACGCTGCCAGCCTGACTATCGAGTGTTGTTCAGTGCTGACACCGAAACCCCAAGTCTTCCATTGGTTGTCCTCCAAGACCCACCTCTATGAGTTCCCCTTGCCCCGTTGGGCCTCCCTTGGACAAGTTCGAGGCCTTGGAGGGAACTCTCGATTCTCTGGGAAATTTAGGAATCATTTGAACCATCTCCTAAAATGGACATCCCTCACTACCTACTTGTCCTCCCCAGGGATGAGTGCCATCAACGCCGATGCCAGTCGCGGCATTTTCTCCGTATCCCCCCACGCGCTGAGGATGAGTAGGAATTCGTCATACATGGCCCCTAAGATCGGAACCCCAGAAATCTGGTGGACATCCCACAGGCTGATGCCCACTTCCCCGTGATGCAGGTGAAAAGTGTTGGTCCTAGACGACCATCTACTCAGCAATTCCGGCATTAGCTTCTTCGGTTGGTAAATGTGGAATTGGGAGGCCCATGCCGCCTCATACAACCCCAATATCCTCATCTCGGCCCCAAACTCCTCGCATGAGGTTCCAACCCAGTAAGCCCAGGCCCAGTCATCAGTAATGTTGCCGCCCTGGCGCAGGTCCCACTCATCGGACCATCCCTTCTTCGAATCCTGCAAAGCCGCCTTCAGCATGGTACGATAGAGGGGAGGGGACGTCTCTGGCTGTAGTGGCTTCCCGTTAATGTCATTCACATGGTTGTAGAGACAGTCAGCGGTAACGGGTGTGAAGTCCTCCCATGCATGACCATCAGCCGCCCTGAACCATTGGTGCTGGCACGATGTGCTCCTGAACCAGCAAGCTGGTTCCTCTCTACTCTCCTCGGGGATAAAGAGGTCGTCTCTCAGCCCGAAGCTGTACAATGGCAGTTTCTTGCATTGCGGATAATCCTTCTGACCCTTCGATAGCAGATCTGTCAAAGAAGTGTGGTCCGAGTGTCTTCGGACCATCTCCCCCAGGCCTGGACAGTTGGCCATCTCATCCCGATGAGCAGCATCTGCAAGCACCCCCAATACAGCCTCTTGATGGGCCATTTCAACTCTGGCCCTCAGAAAAGAATTTTTTTCAACTGGATCGCGAAGCTCGACCGCGAAGCTGAGTCGCGAAGCCGGATTGTGAAGATCGGTCATGAGACCAAGCCGCGAAGTCTGGCCGAGGCCGACAAGAAGAGGTTCTCTTGGCGCGGACACGGAGTCGGAGACCCGTGGTTCTCCGCGAAGCTCGACTCGCGGAGGGCTGTCGCGGAGTACGCGGAGCTTCGTGAAGTCGAGAGCACAAAAAGACAAGGAAGGCACATGAAGACAAAATAGGTCGAACCCCCTATTTATAGGCAGCGACCCCGGAGCATCGCGGCGCGCCTCACCCGCGCGGAGCATCGCGGCGCACCCGGATCGGCGGCCCCGGTGAGCACCGTGGGGCCCCTTCGCGTAGCCGCATCATGAACCACCGATAATTTTGGCGATTTTCCCTCATACTTCGACCCTTCGCCCTCCGCGGCTCCAAGTCTAAGGGGGGTATTTTTTGTTGACAAAATATTACATGGAAGGAAGGGACGAAAAAGAAGGCTGGTGCGCTTCCTCGCGAAGCATCACCGCCAAGCACCCACGCGAAGCCCCGCCACGAAGCGTCCCGACCATTGCGGCCTCGTGAAACTCCGGAGGCGGTAATGCTCCATGAACACATTTGACGTTCGCAAGCTGCTGCGAAGCTCCCGAGGCGGTAATTCTCCACGGACGATGTTGTCATTCGCGAGCGCGCCGCGAAGCCCCGGAGGCGGCGCGCGAGTTCTACTTCGCGGCGCCCCATCCCTATAAATACTGGACTCCCCCTGAGTCCCGGGGACGGACAATCCGACCTTTCGGCTTCTCCTCTCCCGAATCGCGAAGCACTCTTTGCCCCGGGAATCATGAGCTCCGCGAGGTACTTCTACTTCTCGAGAAGCCTCTAATTTGTCTCGTTTTGAGCCCCTCTTCCGAGAGGGATGCCCTTCGAGAAGCTCAAGGGCATTCGCGAAGGAAGGGGATTCCCAAGGGAACCCGGGAAGCCGCGGAGCACTTATGCTTCGCGAAACACCCAACCTGTACTAGTGATCCCTATGCTAAGGCAGGATCGCTACACATCGCGAAGCACACTGCTTCGCAGGACCCTGCTTCGCGAGGCACCCCTTCTTCGCGAGGCAGTGCTCCGCGAACACTGTTCCACTTCGCGAAGCACCTTCCACTCACACCTATGCCCCACGCTAAGGCCAAGGCACTCCACTTCACAAACCATACTTCTTTACTTAGCGATTCCTCTTCCCGTGCAACCCTCCAGGTTTGCACGATGTGATTTCAAAGTCCCATGGAAAATACCACCCGTAACATTGCTTCGCCTAATGATTCTTCGCATAGGCATGCTAACGGCTATTGCTTCTTCGCATAGCCACACTAACGTGGACCCCTTGATGGTTCGTTCCACAACCCCCCTTAACCATGGCCTTACTGGTACCTTCCCTTCCCCAAGGACCAGAGGGTACTGGTTATATATGTCCTAGGGGTGTGGAGTGAACCCACCTCGTCTGAGCTGCAGGACGTTAATCTACCAAGCACCACGTCCTCAACACATGACGTTAAACTGTGACCCGACCTCGTGCCCCTCACGAAGGGTCCCCCCAGCTCGAACATTTTTTACACCACTCGTCTCCACGGGAATGGAATCACCCATCCACAAGGGATGATATCCTTCTTATCGGAGTGGCATATGTTCATAGGAGAAGGGAGACCCTAGTTCCCCAACGGATGGCTGCACCTCTGCATCTCCGTACTTCCCCACTACCAAGGTCAGTGGAGGGAGTGATAGGGAACGAGGCACCTCCCATCATTGGACCAAGGTCCATCTTTCCCGCGCTTTGTCGCACCATGGGACTCCATCCTAGAGTAAGTCCCAGCACCATGGGCCGCCTAACGCATAAGCCCCTCTTCACTTCTCACGGACGCATCCTTCGCGACGTGATCGTCAGGTCCTTGCAACCTCTTGTTTCTCACACCGAGCATGACTCACGTGGGCTTAGAGTGAGAACCAACCCTGAACCCCCACCCTTAGCGAACTACGAGGACTTTGATCCATGTCAAGGCATGGTACGTAGGAAGCCTCCATGAGGTTCAAGCCCACCCGTCATTTATTCACGTCGGTTCTCATTCCCGTCCAGCATGACGTTAAATTGAATTGCGGTCCAATGGCAACCCATTTCGACCAATACCATTTGAACAATGAGGATTTTGATCTATGTCAGTGCATGGTACGTAGGAAGCCTCCATGAGGATCAAGACATATTTCTCGGTCATTCATTCACGTCGAGTTTCGCCCTCATCCAGCATGATGTTAAACTGTATGCCCCCTTGTCCCGCATGACATTAAACTCCACACCCATTTGAACTACGAGGTCTTTGATCCATGTCAAGGCATGGTACGTAGGAAGCCTTCCAGAGGTTCAAGACCACCACTCATTGGACCAAGGTCCACTTTCATGTCGGTTCGCCGACAAAGCCCCACCTGAACTATGAGGTCTTTGATCCATGTCAAGGCGTGGTACGTAGGAAGCCTCCACGAGGTTCAAGCCCACCCATCATCATTCACATTGAGTTCTACCTACGTCCAGCACGACGTTAAACTACAATTCCCGTCCGACGATAAGCCGTTGTGACCAACCCGAACTACGAGGACTTTGATCCATGTCACGGCATGGTACGTAGGAAGCCTCTACGAGGATCAAACCCACCGTCCGGTCATTCTGACCTCATTCACGTCGGTTCACCCCCGTCCCGCATGACGTTAAACTGTATTCCCCAACCCGAACTACGAGGTCTTTGATCCATGTCAAGGCATGGTACGTAAGAAGCCTCCCTGAGGTTCAAGCCCAACAATCATTGGCCCAAACCGTCTCCTAGTTGGTGTGACAGGCCCCCATTTTCAAGCCCATATCCCATCGGACCAAGGTCCCTCACTTACATCGGTTCGCCGACACCCACCGCCCGTCGTTTATTTATGTCAGGGTTCACTATCGTCCCGCATGACGTTAAACTGTATTCCATCATCCGAACTATGAGAACTTTGATCTATGTCAAGGCATGGTACGTAGGAAACCATCCTAAGGTTCAAGCCCACCACTAGTGGACCCACGGGTCTACTTTCACGTCGGTTCACAGATGAAACCCTTTGAACTACGGGGTCTTTGATCCATGTCAAGGCATGGTACGTAGGAAGCCTTCTAGAGGCTAAAGCCCACCACTCATCAGACCAAGGTCCACCTTCACGTTGGTTCGCTGACGACATCCATCGAGCCAAGGTCCACCTTCACGTCAGTTTACCGGCACCATCCCGAACTACGCGGACTTTGATTCCCTGCCATGAGGATACGTAGGAAGCCTCGTCAAGGCTCAATCCCAACTTCACTGTCACCCCTGCGATGGTCCCATTTCACTCTCCCTCCACTCCATTCATCAACCTTTCACCCATCCTGATTCTCGCCCGGACCGTCTTATCCCGGTGAGACCATGTCGGTACGCTCTTCTTCACAGCCGCCCATGGGCTGGCCCCGGTATCGACATCCCTTCAAGGAGGATCCCTCAATCCGATCTATCCTAGCTAATGCTCTGGTTGGGTTGATCCGTCTCCGCTAGACGTTAAACTCGCGGCATACCCTGTGTTAAACATTAGAAGCTGAGGAAAACCTCAGATATGTGTCTATGACATATAATTCCACGCGCTCTATGTGGGATGCCTCGGGCTTCCACGCCCTCGAGAAGCCTTGTGACCAGGGATAATAGACAGACATGCCAGGTTCCCTAGCATCCAGACACGCTACTGATGCCTCAATGTGACTACTCCCCTGACTGAAGGTTGCTGCCCTGACTAGACCCTTTGGAATGTCCCGACATAAGCAGTGTAATTAACCGGCATCCATGGAAACATGGCACTGGGAAGAGTTTCACGAACTACGTATTAAATCTATGAGGGAGACCCAGACTAGGTGATGAGTTTTGAGGAGGAATCCGCAGTAGGAAGAACTGAAATCCCATCATCCCGTTTTGATCAAGGATCAGACGTCCCTGAATAAGGAGCGAATGCCGCCTGCCTTTGGAAAGCGGGAATGCGGGGCAACAAAGCGCCGCGCGTCCTCCTCCGCGGACGGAACGGATGCGCACGCGCGCCCTGGAGAAAGCGTCGGAAACATATACAATATAAATAACATGTGAGACCTTATGGTAAGATATTTCATGCAACATATGGAAACTAGTAACTGAAATATAAATTCATAGATTTCCTATAGATTTAAAGAACTTGGGAATTTAGTGGATCTTAATGAATAGAACAAGTGAGGATCTTAAGAGTTTGTTCTAGCCAAAGTGAATTAATGTTTGTTCCTTTGAAGAATAAATCTTTTGCTTATAAATAATTATCATACACCATTTTTGTAAAAGGAAATATTCGACTCAATAAATTATTCTGATGCTCTGATACTAGATTTTTCTCCTTTTATTTTCTTTATATGAAGTCACATTCTATATATTTTAACAATTTTTATTTTTTTCTTTATTTCGCATGTCCTTCCTCTCTATTCACCACATCCCATCACATTCACTATGGAGAGTGATCAACATATGTATTGGAATTGGTAGATGTTTTCTCAATGCATAAAAATTCTTTATTGGGAATTATTTACATTTACTTTTATTTTTAGTGAGAGGGAGATAAGTGATAATGTTTGGTGTGTTGGTTATCCAACACTCCATGGAATGACTTTCAAACTCATTACTATTATATAATAAATCATTAATTATTTTCTGATCATGGGAAAACAATTTATATAGTGGAGTTGAGTTTGTTTAAGGGATAAAACTATATACAGTAAAGTTATTTCATGGAAGGATTCAGACTGTCAGTTGTGATGTTTCATTATTCTTGAACATTAGAAGAGGTGAAATTTGGTGTTTCAAGAGGTATCCTGGGAATACTAAGACTAAAAATAAAATTAGGGAGTATTAGTTTAAATATTATGGGTTTAAATATCAAATTTAATTTAGAAAATAAGAAATGTGTAATGAAGGAACCCGAGTAGCCAAATCGAGCACCAATGTAACACCCCGAGATATTTAGAATTATTATTTTTTGAATTAATTTATCTTTTCAATATTTTTCATTTAAAATGACACTAGAAATAGTTTATTATATATAAAAATATATATTAATTCACTAATTTAGGTAGTAATTTTACACGGAATATCATATTTGCTTGCGCTACATGCAATATCAACATGGCATGCACTATAAGAAACATTGAAATGGCGTACGATGCACACAACACTGATTTTTGATGGAACATATTTTATAATATTTATATATATATATATCTAATTCAATAATATAATTATAAAATAACCATTAAAAATAGTTATAGGAATCATAATAAATAAATTTCAAATATTGGTTATAAAATATTTTATATAAATAAAACATATTTATAATGAAGGATATGATTTTATCATAAAGTCTTTTTAGGGTAAAAATACCATGCTCTCAAATAAACTAATTATTGTAATGAAAGTAATTTTTGACATATTTGGAAATTTAATTTGATAAAAATAAACTTTATTATTTTAATTCATAATGTTGAAATTAACCTAGTGTGATGTTTTATGAATTTTTAGAGAAACGTTATTTTTTGATGAATAGTAAAAAATACTGCATTTTAGATAAAAACTGTGCTTTTAAATAATTATTAATTAATTATATATGATATTATAAATAGTTAAAAGGAATATTAGATATTTATTACATATATTAATACAATTTAATTCATTAGAATCAATTTCACCTTTCAATAAAATATAAAATATTATCAAACTTTTGACCTTTTTCCAACTTTATAACCTCGTTATTTCATCCCTTCTACCTGAATAACACTAATCATAATGTTTTAACTGCTATGATTTGAATTTAAAAAATCCTACATAATCTATTTTACTAAGTCTAATATTTATAGTCTAATAAGACCATGTAAAATATTTTCCAAATGATTAGTAAATATGATTAAAATTAATCACAATAGTTAAGGCAAAATTAAGAATAATTAGAGACTAGACCATAAAATTAAAACCACAAATGATATAGAAACTTGTATAACACTAATTTGATGTAAATATAGTTTTTATTTACCCTCTATGTTTGAATTTTTTTGTTTTGGAAAGACATTTTTTAGGTATGATCAGGTGCACACCTAATTTGTTTCTGAAAATTCCATGTGAGTCATATTACTTCTATATAAAAGGCCACCACCTCTACCCATTCCTCACACCAAAAAAACAATTTAATTTAATTAATGATATTCCCATGTAGCCCGCTAAAAATACACAACTTGACCTTGAATCTTTCTTTTGGGAAGAATCCTTCCCGATGAATCTTTTTGGAACATACTGGAAGGAGTTACCAGATTAAGAGGTAATGTCTTCTCTAAATCTACTTTGATTTATTCTCATTATCCACCACCACAGGATCATTATTCCATTTTTTGTTTAAGAACCAGTATCATCCATATGCTAGTATTTTTTTATGAAATTTTTCTAACTTACACTTACACACACCTCCATCTAATGGATGTTGAACATAATGTACCTATATACAGTGAACTACTACCTCATGAAATGATGATCATTTATTTCACATTTACCTCCAATTGTGGTGGAAATTATGATTAAAAATATATCTAAATATTTAATATATTATATTTATTATTTATTTATTCTAATTTATTCCATTTACAACACATATCTCTTTACTTTCCATTTTGTGCTAATACGAGAATCTCATTTGAGGAAGTGTAGACTACCGCCCCCTCAAAATGTTGTGATTCATTCACACACCGCATTGAATGTATTATGGTTGGTTTTAAGGAAATTATATGTTATATATTATATATTAATGCTAATATATTAATTATATATATATATATATAACTATATATACAAACATCATTTACGTACTTTCTTCTTATACAACTACAAAAACGGAAACAACGTTCCTCCGTATGTACGACTTATCGTCTCCATGAAAGGTGTATTCCACTTATAATAAAATATTCTATATATATTTAAAATAATTATATACTACATATTCCAGTTATTTATATCATTTTTTACATTTTGAAATATTGATATAAGTATATGGACCAAAAAAGTGACAAATTAAGACACATGTGATGAACAAAGTGAATATTTCTCTAAGTGAATCATTAAAAAGTGGGTAATATATGTTTATAATCAGACCATATATGGAAATAATTATAATAATAATATTATTTAATATATTTATAATAATCATATATTTATTATATAGGAATCTTGTACGAGTATGGAGAGAGTTGAGACATAATGTAAGGAGATTTCATATCACTTTTAATTTCGGTGATATACAAGATATATTCGCCACCCTTAACTTTTGTGTGGTGTATGGACTAACCAATATTGTATTATATATATATATTTTATTTAAAATTTTGGGTATTCACATTTTCATTTGGCCATCCTTATTCATGGGGGTTTATCTTTCAAAAGTTACCAAATCGGTAAAATAGTTTTGTCTCAATTTTCCTTCATTGAGATTCATGTTTTGTTATGAGCCAAAACTATTTTTCAAGGTGTATAAACATCTATTTTACATGTCAAAAACAAGAATATAATTATTTTCATGGTATGTTAAGATTCATGTAATTTCCTTTTTCCCTATAGAGTATGATCCCAATTTACCGATGTATAAGAGATTATTGAGACAATCTTATCACTTTCCGAGATTGTTTTTTATTTCTTCCCATGATGAAATATTACAATCCATATATCAAAAATAATTTTAAGTTTACTTATACTCTATTATTTCATGATATACTTATGTATTTGTACCATATTCTACTCTTTGGTTCATAATATAGTATGGAAAGTGCTTTTAGGGAACCCCAGCATTACCCTTTCATTGATCAGAAATCTATGTTTCCTATACCATGTTTTTAAGTCTATTATATAATTATCTTATTTTATTTTAAGACCTTTTTAACCATTTTATATTTTACTAATATAGTCAAGGGAATGGTATTATCACTTTATGAACAAGGAATTCCTTCAATCCCTTTTACCATAGAAAGGAATGTTCATTTTTTTTCTTCAAACAACATGTACAAATTTACCCACGATCATTCCATTGAAGATACACATTCATTTTTAAAAGGATAATCATTAAGAAATTATTTTAAAATTAAATTTCAAGGAAAAATATTTTCAAAATGGTCTCAAGAATTATTTATATATTTTCATGGAATTTTCTATTAATATTAACTTTAAATGGTTGTATGTATTAACAAGTCTTTTTCAAATAGGAAAGGGTACATTCATCAAGAGTAGTTTTTTCGAAGATATTAAAAAAGCTATTTTTGATCTAAGATGACATAAATTGATTTTTCTCATTTCCTTTTTGAAAATTCTCTAATGGTTACATTCATATCCTTTCTATGAATGGGTCACACTTAATGCCATTTTCTTTATGAAACCTGTTTCTTTTTCATGGGTTATATTTTTATGAAATCTATTTCTCTTTCACAGGTTATATGTTGATGAAATGGTTATGAAACCAATATATTTTCTATAGGTTATGATGTGAGGAAATTTTAATGATTCCCATTTCATTTTATGGGTCGGGATATGATTATTATAATACATATATCTTTTTATGGGTCATTATATAATGAATGTTTTATTATCTTGTGGTCCATATGTGAATGATTTTACTAAGAGATGGGTGGGACATATATCTCCCTCCAATACATTGGGTAATGATAGGTTTTATATGATTTAAAGGTGTACATGGGTTGTAGCCCAAGCCCGAAATTGAAGAGGTTGTATGGGTTATAGCCCAAGCCAGAACAGAAAGAGTGTGTTTGGGCTGTAACCCAAGACCAAAATGAATGAGGCTACATGGGTTGTAGCCTAATCCTAAAAGATAGAGGGTATAAGAGTCTAACCAAAGCATGAAAACAAGAAGGAACATGGGTTGTATTTAAATACTAAAAGAAAGAGGGTACATTAGTTAAAGTCCAATCCCAACAACAATATGGTACATGGGATGTAGCCCAAGCCTAAAAGAACGTGGGTACGCGGGTTGTTATCCAAGCGCAAAGTAGGTACATGGATCATAGCCCAAACCTAAGATTTTATAAAGGTCTTGGTAGGTAGTCTCACATAAATTTTTCTATTATTATATGTTTTCCACAATTACTATGTCTTATTAAATAGTTATGATTTCATGGATCATGATGTTTATTTCCATATGATTTGCCTCTTATGAAGTACCATGATTTATCCCATTATTTATGTTTATTCCCTCTGATATGTATATTATGATCTCTTAATGTAAGGATCGTGTTATCATACTACTATGTTCTGGTTTATGCTCACATGTCTCCCTCATTTACCCTTATTGAGAATCCGATCTCACACCTTTATTATGTTTCCTTTATATAGGTAATGAAAAATGGTTTCAGGTAGAATTATTAAATGTGGATATCTTTATTGGAGATGTTGAAGATCCTTCACCAAGATAGAATATTTTGTTTCCATGATTCCAAAGACACTAAACAATTATGTTCCCCTTGCATGTATTTTTGTGATGTACCGAATATTCATCTAAAAGTATATAATATTCGTGTATATTAATCCCAAGTCACTATAGTTGGAAACAAAGAGAGTTTTAGTCAACCTTTGGAAACTAGGATGAAAAATCCTTAGTGTGATTCCTAGGTTTTTTTCAATGGATATGTCTAAGGATGTATCTACGGATATGTATAAGGACGAGTAAACATTTAAGAAAATGTCCTGAATTTTTTGTAAGGGATAAAGTGAGTGGTTTCTAAGAAATACATCTTTGTCTGGTTACTATAAGTGGATATCGCTCTAGAACAAATGGGTAACAACTCTAAAAATATGTTATAGGTTTAACTCGGGGTAATCTAGTACACAACAATGGGACTTTCTACACACATGGTTTGACACTCTTAGGAGATATGCTTTGGGAATTAACAAAATCATCACAAAACATAATGAAGGATTTAGATATAATTTACCCATTAATAATCTAAAATAATCCTATGGTGTCATGTATTATGGAAGGGGTCGTGATTTAGACATCATATAAGTAATTATTTTAATAAATCAGTGTTTTTATTCTAAGAAACGTTTATCTCACACAATTCTTCTAGTTTTAGAAAATTGAATGAACCAGAAGGAACTGAATCATTGATAAATAAGATGGAAGATTTTCTAATGAGTAGCCAAAAGGGATGATTGGTGGAGAAAAAGATATTGCGATTATGCCAAATCAGTTATCGTGGTATATGATTAACAATGTTAGATTTGGGGTTATTTCAAACAGGTCGAATAAGAGAAATATGTCATTTTATGGTAAGAAACACATAGGCAAGAAGATTTAGTATCATTAATGTTAAGAATAAGGGATGAAGAAACATGAGGAATTCCTCAAATGATGAGGAAGATGTTATTTTTACAGAAAAAATGTCATAGAGTGTAGATTTTTCCTGGAGTTTAATATCTTATCTATGGAGAACATGGGAATTAACAAAAACAATGACCCAAGATAAGGATTTACTCTAAAAAAATTAAGGTCCTCTTCTATTACAAAAAGTAAATTTGAATAATTAATATATTTATGTATTGGGATTCCATAATTAAGAATGGGGAATTATGTATGGATTGTTCAGTTTAGATTTTTGCTAAAGGTTTACAAGAATATTTTTAAAGACGATGATGGAATAGAAAATTGATTTCATGGAAAATTGAAATTTTGATTAAGTTATGGTAATACATAATTAATTCCTATCACTATAATAATGTGGTTTGAATAAATATATACTTGATATGAATATGTAAATCAGATGGAACAAGTATCCCTAGAATGGACCATTGAAAAAATGTTCTTTGTCATCACATATTTTGTTTACAAATTCCTTGATTTAATGGTTTTATCTTGAAATCATTTCAATAAGTAAGCATGTATGTTTTCCAAAATTATTTATGGTAATTTTGGTTATTACCATG
The DNA here is from genome assembly GCA_963277665.1 of Viscum album. Taxonomy (NCBI): domain Eukaryota; kingdom Viridiplantae; phylum Streptophyta; class Magnoliopsida; order Santalales; family Viscaceae; genus Viscum; species Viscum album. The sequence goes on along the minus strand of OY728138.1, from coordinate 1,376,146,465 downwards.
TTTTCTGAGAATAAATGATGAAGTTATTCACATGTGTGGAATGTCAAAACCAAGAGATACTTTGTGATATACAAGGGAATCAATGTCAAACTGATATGAAAACCTTCTTTATAGAGCCTTGAATTTCTAACATTCAGAGGAGTTATGAGGTTAAACATATATGAAAATTTTAAGGCAAACCTCATATCAAGTCATTAAGATTAATGTTTTATCTTCCATATAATGACATATTCATAATTGAAAGCCTATTAAATCTACTTTATGTGGATGGTATCTAATGAAAAATAGGATTTCATATCATGGGAATATTGATGTATTAGTACTTTAGGAATAAAAAAACCATTTTTATGGATGGAGGTGAAATGAATCAACAAACAATAAAGGGTGTTCTTTTCTAGAAACCATGAAAGTATAAATTATAATGAATAATCTTTTACTTTTCTTGGCACCAAAAATGTTGTTCTATACCTTTGTTTCAATGAATCATAAGGTCCCTTAGGACATTACAGATTTATGGCTTTCTGGTTGTTAATATTATCTAAACCTTGTTCTCAATCACACTCTATCAGAAAAATATGGTAATATTATTATTCCGTATCCCTGTTTTCACTTTCCACATATGTTCTCCCATGTGGAAATATATTTTTATGTGACTTTTGGTAACCGTTATAGTTCTTAATTGTCTTTTTCTAAGGGATGTTTTAGTATGATTTTTTATAATGTGGGTTTCAATGAATGAAAAAACCAGGTATTAAACCTTTGATAACCAAGATGAATTTAAAGGGGGAAATTTATTTTAAGGGGGGTAGAATGTAACACATTGAGATTTTGGGAATAATTTTTTTCAAATTAATTTCTCTTTTCAATATTTTTAATTTCTCATGAGTCTTTAAATAGGTATATATATATAAATATTAAATATATAATTCAAACATTCATTTCACACATAAAACCAACTTGTCTTGCACTTTATAGAGTACCAACTTGGCTTCCATTAGAAGCAACACTGACTTGGCATACAATGCATGCAACAATGAGTTTTGATGAAACATATTTTAATATATATATATATATATATATATAATTAATTAGTTAAAATATGAAACTATAAAATAACCCTTGAACATAGTTATAGTAATAGTAATAACTAATTCCCAAATATTGGTAATAATTGTTTTATATAAACGAAACATATTTATAATGAATGATAATATTTTTTTGTAAAGTTCTTTTAGGTTAATAGTATTTCTCTCTTGAATAAATCGCTTCTAATGATGAATGTAATTTTAGAAAAATTCATAAATTTAATTTAATAAAAATTATCCTCATTTTTGAATTCATAATTTTTAAATTAGCCTAGGGTGAATCTTTGAGATTTTTTTTGAGAAACTACATTTTTTAACAAACAGTGAAAGATACTGCCTTTTAGTTAAAAAATTTCTTTTTCTCTATTTTGTTAATAATTATAAATGATATTATAAATATGTTTTATTGTTAAAATAGATAATTAATAAATATATTTCCAAAATCTAATTAATTAGATTCAATTTTATTTAGAAATTGAATATAAAATCACAATAATCTTTTGAACTTTTACCTATTTTAAAACCATGCTACTTCATCCCATCTATGAGATTAGTACTAATTTATATTTTTGTGTTTATATGATTTTAATTTAAAAAATATTACGTAAACAATTTTAATCAGTGTAAAATTTATATTCTAATAATACCTGACGCACGCCTGTCGTAGGGCGTGGAAAAAGCAATTTAATTTTCCTAGTGTAGCATAGAAGCTGACCAGGGTTGTCTCACTTAAAGAGCTTTCTCAATCGTTTACTTACTTAATCTAATTTAACTAAACTAATTCTCTTTGGTTGTTTTTATTTATGAATGTAATGCGATTTAATAAAAGATAAAACTAACATGCAATGACAAAATGCAATTAATTGAGAAAGAACTTGGCCTTTATGGGTTGGTATGTGGGTTTCATCATTCTCCTTGTTGATATTTAAATTAAGTTTGATAATTCAATTATGAGATATCATTCATGAATTACTATTCTTTTATTTATTGGTGTGAAATCTTGAATGCATTTTGCAATCTTAACTTCACCTCCTCCTATAATCAAGGTTGATAGCACACCTCGATCGAGAGTGTGTCATCTTCCAACACCTGGCTCCATCGTATGCCATTTCAACCACTGAATGACTCAACTCCATCGTATTAAGATCTTGTATCCAGTATAAGGGAGGGAAAATATTTAATAAAAGAATAGAAATGAGTTTGAGATCAGTGTCGTGGTGGACGATCGCCACACCCGTGCACATCACTCTTACTCATCACAAACTTAATAAAACATAGGAATTTAAGCACCGAATTAATGAAATTTCTACATACCTCCCCCGGGCCAAGTCTCGGGTTAACCCCTCATATTTGAGGGTAAGAGGTCACAGTGGATAATATGAGAATAATAAAAGAAGAAAAGAAGGAGAAAAGATGAAGAAGAAAACAGGGAGGAAGGGTGGACACAAAAATAAGAACAATGCATGAATTTTATTAGAAATATGAATTACAAATTAAAACTAAAATAAAGAAAATAAATGAAATGGGGAAGATTTCTGGTCGGCCTCCCTCGGTGGAGATCTCCTCCTTGGTGCCTTGAAGGAATGGATGGAGAATGGGATGATTTGGGAAGGAGGTGAGGGCCTCCTTTTATAGGCAGAATTCTACCCCCACATTTCGACGCATTGTAGACCCATTTAATGACATATTCACGCGTTCCACCCTTCATAAATGTTGTTCATAAATTTCTTGGCCGTCTCCTCTCCATATTTCAGATAATTTGGAAACCGTATGTAGGGGTTATGAATTTTGCATTCTCGGTTGCTGTTTCTGGACGAAGCATACAGGAAGGTTCTTCCAACCTAATGTCATTAAATATCCTCCATAATGACCTCCAACATCCTCCAAATTTATTTTAGAGACGGACCTATCTTTCCTAGAGGTATCCCAGGTGGAAACACATCATTTGGATATGTTTAGGCCTCGTTTGATGCCCGTTACCTTGGGTTGGTCCATGCTGTCCGCCCGGAAAAATTCCAATCTTCAATGATTTGTTAGACCCTTTAGATAACAAAATCAGCTCCTGGTAAAGAAGACAAAAATGAATGAAATAAAATAAGGATTCTAAAAAAAATTGAATCATAAAATTTGGAATTTTATGTTTCCTGAAATGACCAAAATACCCCTGACGTAAAATTCTGTCAAAAATCTAGAATTAGTCGTTTTTCACATTTGGGTTCAAAATAGCACTAAAACCTAAAAAACATGATAATTACCCATTCAATAACACTTTTGTGGGATTATAAACAATGTTTTACAGTATAAAATATATGAAAATGTGAGCTTCATCACACCCCCACACTTAAACATTGCACTCCTGGCCAATCATCTTATATCCAAATCAAAATCCACAAAACAATCAAAAATGAGAAAATATCAATGATTTCATCCAAAATAGAATTCCATCATGTCTCATTTATGAATAATAATTCTCTCATTTTAATTTCAATAATTACAATTTTTTTAACCTCATAAATCAATCCACGGCCCAATCACAACCTACCTCACATTGAATTTTATGTCACTCTTCACTCAATAGAAATTGATTCTGGAGTTATGCTCATACTTGAAAATCACATGTATCACCATAGGTTTGTGAAAATTATCATTTCTCCACAGCGTGAAACATGAAAATGAATTTAATCATGAGGGCTTTAATTAATGGTTCAAATGATTCTGTGGCTTAGGGTCGGTGGTAGAATGATTGAAAAATGTTCCAAGCTAGAAAGAGGAGGTTGTACTTTTAAGTACAATGCATGATTAAATCATGTGAAAACACAAGAAATTCCTCACTCAATACTGCTTGTAAATGTAAAAAACAACCCCACCCCTATTTATGACATGGTACATGAGCCAATAAGTGATAATATCATCTATGTTCTCCTCTTTTTTTTCAAAGCTCCAGAAAGGCACAACTTTATTTTTTTCTTTTTTTATGGAGGATGAGCTGAAAATTGAATACAATGAATGAATGACAATTCATGCCCTTGATTTTTTTGGGAGGGACATAAGTCATAAAAGAATTTACAATGAGGAATTCAAGCTCATCTCCATTTTTTGCTTTCTTTTTTAGGAGAAATGGATGAAACAAATAAAGCACAATGAAATGATGACACATGCCCAATTCTATTGTTATCCACAACCCAAAATATTGAAACAAACTTCACATTACCCATAAATGATACAAATCCCAATGAACGCACATGAAAGACCCTTCCCCCACACTCAAACTAGAAATATCCATGCAAAAATACTAAAAGTGCGGGTAGGTATGGAAAAATTGGCTTGTAATGTGGCTTAAACCTATAAGGCAATTCATGGCATCTAAGGGATTACGAAGGATAAATGTAAAGGTGGGTCTCAAGATAAAATGTGGCTAGCCAATGATATGCCTCAATCATTTTAAATACATTCCATGAAATCCAAAGCTTCGAAATAGAATATTCACAAATTCTGGTTCTCACACAAAATTCAAGTTTCCCTCAAGAAAGTGTGGGTATTAGGAAGAATATGTAAAAGTGGTTTAGAATACCTCACAGGATTGGAAAAAAATATTTTGAGTCAGTTGTTTCATGGTCATGGATTTCAAAAATCAGTCAAACTCATACAAATGATTGATAATCCAATTCAAGAAAATGTTTTCACATCAACAATCATTTAAAATCCATTATTTCAAAAATCATTTCAACTCTTTCAAAATAAATTGGTGTGTGAAATGTGATAAGAATATTCATTAAATCTAAAAATATGTTTTGGACCAAAAAAAAATAAAGGATTTTAATGGATAATCGTAAAAAGTTAACTCCCTTTTGAAATAATGATTCGGTCCTCTTCCTCTAATTCTCAGGGCTTCCTTCTGCCTTCATGATCCTACAAAAGAAAAATTACTAAATTAATCACAAGGATCATTTTATTTAAGCTCAAAATGAAAATAGGGAGGGGGACACATGGTAGACTATTTCCTAATGCTAAATTTGAAATCTAAATTCCTAATATTGAAAATTAAATTACTATAAAGAAAGTAAAGGATAAATCTTGGTATGATCCCCCAAGTGGGCCCTGGAATCTTTTACTACCTCCAGAGGGCAGTACCAGCTTTTATCCATAATCTGTTGGTGGATGAAGCTTCTTTGATTTGAACCACCACATGTGGTTCTTCCCAGCTTGAAGATCTTTGTTCTTGTTGAGGAGGACTCCATAGATAGAGTATACAAGATCCTCCCCCTTCGCAATTTGGTACAGCTTGCATGGAGGGGGTTGGAAGAAGTAGGGAACCTCCTCTTCATTTGTTGCTACTTGTGAAACATTCCCTTTCCCTTCTTGTGCTCTGCCTAGTAAATATTCAGTGTGTTCAGGGAGCTTTAAATGTTCCCCAACAGGTGAAATTTCTTTTCCTTCATCATCATCCATGGCATAATGTGAGATGGCCGAATCTGAAAATTAAAAACTATTAGGGGTGATACTCAAATCATTTTCAATAAAATTAAAAGAGTTTTAGTTTAAGATTGTATCATATCCCTGAGTCGGTTCGACTTTAATATCATCTTCAATTGAATGTGCGTCTTGGAGTCGATCTTCACTAGATAGAGGTAGGTAGTCGGGCTCCTCCACCTCAGGTTTGGATTCAACTTCATGGATGTCTTCAGTGAAATCAGGAAAGACTAGTGGCACTTCCTTCTTGGCCTTGAATCTTTTTAAGTCAGCTTGGAGTTCATTGACCATGGCCATCAAATCTTCCAATGAGATCCATGTTGCTATGCCTCTTTCCACTTTCCTGACCGTTATCATCAGTGCATCGGCTCTTCGTTGGAGGGCCTCCTTGGTATAGTCTGTTTCTTCCTCCTGCACCTGTGAGTAATTGTTCCATGCAGAATAATTTGAATTTGAATTGATCATGGGAAAAAGTTTTTTTTTCAATTTTTTTTGTTAAAATGGAAAAAAATCTAAAATTTGAAATTAGAAAATGTAAAGTAAACAACCAATTAGCTCCCCGGAAACGGCGCCAGTTTTGACGCACGCCTGTCTTAGGGCGTGGCAAAAGCAATTTAATTTTCCTAGTGTAGCATAGAAGCTGACCAGGGTCGTCTCACTTAAGGAGCTTTCTCAATCGTTTACTTACATAATCTAATTTAACTAAAATAATTCTCTTTGGTTGTTTTTATTTATGAATGTAATGCAATTTAATAAAAGATAAAACTAACATGCAATGAAAAAATGCAATTAATTGAGAAAGAACTTGGCCTTTATGGGTTGGTATGTGGGTTTCATCATTCTCCTTGTTGATATTTAAATTAAGTTTGATAATTCAATTATGAGATCTCATTCATGAATTACTATTCTATTATTTATTGGTGTGAAATCTTGAATGCATTTTGCAATCTTAACTTCACCTCCTCCTATAATCAAGGTTGATAGCACACCTCGATCGAGAGTGTGTCATCTTCCAAGACCTGGCTCCATCATATGCCATTTCAACCACTGAATGGCTCAACTCCATCGTATGAAGAGCTTGTATCCAGTAGAAGGGAGGTAAAATATTTAATAAAAGAATAGAAATGAGTTTGAGATCAGTGTCGTGGTGGACGATCGCCACACCCGTCCACATCACTCTTACTCATCACAAACTTAATAAAACATAGGAATTTATGCACCGAATTAATGAAATTTCCACATACCTCCCCCGGGCCAAGTCTCGGGTTAACCCCTCATATTTGAGGGTAATAGGTCACGGTGGATAATATGAGAATAATAAAAGAAGAAAAGAAGGAGAAAATATGAAGAAGAAAACAGGGAGGAAGGGTGGACACAAAAATAAAAACAATGCATGAATTTTATTAGAAATATGAATTACAAATTAAAACTAAAATAAAGAAAATAAATGAAATGGGTAAGATTTCTGGTCGGCCTCTCTCGGTGGAGATCTCCTCCTTGGTTCCTTGAAGGAATGGATGGAGAATGGGATGATTTGGGAAGGAGGTGAGGGCCTCCTTTTATAGGCAGAATTCTACCCCCGCATTTAGACGCGTTGTATACCCCTTTAATGACATATTCACGCGTTCCACCCTTCATAAATGTTGTTCATAAATGTCTTTTCCGTCTTCTCTCAAAATTTAAGATAATTTGGAAACCATATGTAGGAGTTATGAATTTTTCATTCTCGGTTGCTGTTTCTGGACGAAGCATCCAGGAAGGTTCCTCCAACCTAATGTCATTCAATAGACTCTTTAATGACCTTCAACATCCTCCAAAGATATTTTAGAGACGGCCCTATCTGTCCTAGAGGTATCCCAGGTGGAAACACATCATTTGGATATGTTTAGGCCGCGTTTGATTCCCGTTACCTTGGGTTGGTCCATGCTGTCCGCCCGGAAATATTCCAATCTTCAATGATTTTTTAGACCGTTTAGATAACAAAATCATCTCCTGGTAAAGAAGAAAAAAATTAATGAAATAAAATAAGGATTCTAACAAAATTTTAATCATAAAATTTGGAATTTTATATTTCCTGAAATGACCAAAAAACCCCTGACGTAAAATTCTGTCAAAAATCCAGAATTAGTCGTTTTTCACATTTGGGTTCAAGATAGCACTAAAACCTAAAAAACATGATAATTACCCACTAAATAACACTTTTGTGGGATTATAAAAAATGTTTTACAGTATAAAATATATGAAAATGTGAGCTTCATCAATACCATGTAATGTTTTTAACGAATGATTACTAAAAGTGATTAAAATTAATCAAAATAGTTAAGAAAAAATTATGCTTAATTTGGGACTGAACATTAAAATAAAGGGCCCAAATGACCTAAAAACTTATCTAACATCAATATTATGTATATATTTAGTCTATAAACCTTCCATTATTGAGGGTTTTTGGGTTTTCAAGACTTTTTCTAGGTAAGAGCACATTCACATCTAATTTGATTCTAAAAATTCCATGTGAGTTCTATTCCTTCCCTATAAAAACCGACCACCTCTACCCATTACCCACACCTATAAAAACATTTATGTTCATCCAATATCTTCCCATTTAGACTCTAAAAAATCTTTTATTAGTCCTTGAATCCTACATTAAGGTAGAAAATCTCTCAATGATGCCTTTTGGAACAAGCCAAAAGAAGTTTCCCGATTAAGAGGTAACGCCTTCTCTCAAGCTCATTTCCTTTATTTTACTCATCCACCACTACAATTTAATTATTTAATTTTTAGTGATAAACCTAGTATCATCGATATACATGGATTTTTTATACATTGGTTATATCCTAAACTTACAAACACCTATATCTAATAGATGTTGAACATACTGTTTCTATGTATGCTGAACTGCTGCGTCAAGAAATGATGATTGTTAATTTCCCATTACTACCCATCATGGTGGCCATAATTTTGGAAAATAACTTTAAATATTTAATATATTATTTTTATTATTTTATTATTTATCCTTATTCTTTTTTACAATAATAATCATTTTAGTTTCAATTCAATGTTAAAAACAATAATCTCGTTTGAGGAAGTGTGAATTACCTCCCCCTCAAAGCGATGTAATTCGTTCACACACCACATATAATGTATTAAGGTAGGTTTTAATGAAAATATAGGAGATATATTATATATTAATTATACTATAATAATGATATATATATACACTCATATATATATATATACACATATATCATTTACACACTTTCATTCAATACGATAATAAAAACAGAAACAACATTCATGCATACGTACAACTTAACATCTACGTATACGGTGCATTCCATTTAGAAAAAATATATTATATAGATTATTATAATAATCATATAATTTATATACCTGAAATTTATATAATTTTTTACATACTGGAATCTTGATTTAATTATAGGTGTTGACCTCACCTGTTTTGATAATCCCAATTATGCTTTCACATTCTTTGATAATCCCAATTAATGTTTATATATAGATTAATTCTTTAAATCTATGACATTATATCATCAAGTTGATAATAATATTAAAATAATCTTTGAAATGCGTTAATCAATGTTTATCTATGTTTATATGAATTTTTAAATAATTCTAACTCAATTGGATATGTTTTTCATAAAGTAGATAAGTGTTAAGTCACTAGTATGCTTATAGCTACTGATACAGATCTACCAGTACTTAGTCTACCGATAGAAATAGTCACCAATAAGCTAAGGTCACCAATACAGAGAGCTACCAGCATGTATAAGTCCATCGGTAAGCACATGTCACTGATAGATCGAGTCTACCGATACATAACGAAGCTACCGATATGCAGAAGCTATCGATACCAAGTTTACCGATACAGACACCTACCGACAGAAGCTGAGCTACCGATATAAAAAATCTACCGGTATGAATAAGTCTACTGGTATACACTTAATCACTAATATAGAAAGAAGCTACCTATACAATGTTTATCGATATAGACTGTCACGAATACAAAATATCCACCGATACAAGCGAGCTACCGATAGACTATAGAGAGACAGATAGAAGTCCCCGTTATATAGAGCTACTGATACATAGAGTAATAGTTACTGACACATGGAGCTACCGGTTCAAGTACAAAGAGCTACCGATAGGAGATCACTGCTATACCACGTCCTCCATTACATATCTACCGATAGAAACCTACTGATGAAAGACTTACCAGTCACTGTTTCCTAAACTCTACTTTTGTCAATATTATTTATTTATTAAGAAACGATCATATTTGATGATTTTAATGGAATTAATGTTATTTAATGATAGTTTTTGTCATTTCAGGGAACCATACCTAGTACCCATGAAAATGTAATCATTCCCATTTGATGGAGCTGAAAGATATATAAAGAAGGACAAAGGATGGACATATAGACATGAAAAAACGTAGAAAAAGAGTGTTGAAAATTGGTGCATACAGAAAGAATACATCTATACTCGAAGAAAACTAAACATACACCAAGAGATTCATAAAAGAGGAGAACAAAAGCTTCACCCTAGTCAAGGAGTGAAGAACTACAATGAGCTGTTCATGCACTCAAGTTGATCAAACTAGAATTGAATAAAACGAAACTCTATTTTCCAAACATAAACTACAGAATGACTCAGAAGCATTTCTGACAAATCAAAAGGATCCAGATCTGCACTTTAAATCACTAGATCATTCTAAACACATATCTACTCTCTCTTATTGATTCTTTTATTTACATTTTGAGCAGTTTGTGTGATCTGTATATTTTATACTCACACTGTCTCCCGTGATAAACTGGAAGATCTCTAAATCCTCACACAAACCTTCCATCACTCTTTTGTATCCCACTATGAATAGTGGTAGAGTTCATGTAAGACTTGGAAAGCCAGTGTTCTGTTGTTTTTTTCCCATTTAGAACTGTGGTAGAGATCTTAGTACCTAGACAGTCTTTACAATGTTGTTTACCCTGATCCAGGGTGTGGATCAAATTTATATAAATTGTTTGAGAGGAATAAGTCTTGGATTGAGACTGAACCTCTTTGTTACATCTTTTGTGCATCTTAGATTAAGTCTAAAGTATACTATATATTTAATATTCCCATTCAAGTTACATTGAAATAAAATTTGTTTTAAAGTTACTTTTATTGTTAAATTAGCAAGTGTTTATAATTATTGTGAACCGGTAAGTTAGTTTCAAAAGTTAATTTAATCACCTGATTAAATTAACTGAGACCTAATCAATCTTTGAGAAACTAATTGAACTTTTACAATCTGTATAAATTCACTACTGTTTAACTTGTTTTTAAATAGGGGGTTTTTATAGAAATATTTTTAACAAAAATTTTAATTGGAACTCAATTCAACCCCCTCTTGATTATCCACTTTAACCAGCAATTGGTATCAAAGGGTTTGTTTATTATTAAATGTTTTCAAAACACTATGTGTTTCAACTGTGATTTTAGTTGTATCGTAAAGATCTTAAATTTCAGTTAGTTCTAAATTTTATCTCACTAAATATATCCTCTAAAATATAATTATGGATAATAGACTTGAAGGTTTTGCTATCAACTGGCCACCTTTCTTTAATGGTACAAATTATTCTCAATGGAATCTTAAAATTAAAATTCATTTAGAGAGTATGGGATTTGATATCTAGACTGCTATAGAGATTCAATATAATATTTCAGAATCTGAAAGAACTAATGGGATGAACCTACTAAAACATCTGACAATAATAACTGTAAAGCAGTGAATACCTTGTACTATGATTCAAGAGATCAAGATTTCAATCAAATATCTGCTTGAAAAATTGCTTATGAAATTTGGGACACTTTGGCTATTTCCCATGAGGGAACAACCAATGTCAAAGAAATGAGGCTGAATACCTATACTATTAAATATGATAATTTAAAAATGAAGCCTGATGAACCCATTTCTGACATGTATCTCAGGTTCAATGGTATTGTCAACACTATGACCTCTCTTGGTAATGTTGTTCATGCAAAAGAACAGATCATGAGGATATTACGATGTGATCCAGAAAGATGGAGAGGCACATCTGTTTCCCTAAGAGAATTGTGCGACATCTGCAAATTTCCTATTAAAGAATTAATTGGTAAGCTAATGATGTATGAGGAAGAGTTGAAGGTCATCATATAAGAGGATGATGAACCCAGGAAGAATTTATTATCCATCAAGACATCTTCTTCAAAGAGTAAAAACCAAGGAAAAATTCAAAGTGAAAGTGATAGTTCAAGTAGTGATGAGAGTGCATCTAACAATGATGCTGAGATGTCTCAGATAGACAGATGATTCAAGAAGTTATACTGGAAGAAGAAATTCTTCAGAAAATAAAATTACAAAGGAAAATATGATAACAAAGGTCATTGGAAGAAGGGCAGGAAGAATCCTGATAAAAGTAATGAGATTGTCTGCTATTAATGAATAAGGAAAGGACATGCGAAAACAGACTATCCAAAGTTGAAGTTCAAGAAGAAACATGATTACAAGGACAATAATTACAAGAACGCAATGAAAGAAACGTGGAATACTTCATAAGACACTTCAAGTGATTCTGATTCTACTAAGGATGAAGACTCTCACAAGGCTAATATGTGTTTTATGACAGACACATCTGAGGAAATTTGTTTGAAGAGTTCTCACAAGAAAGTATGGTACTTAGACAATGGATGTTCAGGGCATACGGCTAGAGATTACTCATGCTTCAAGAGTTTAATCAAAGTTTATGGAGGCCATGTCACCTATGGTGATAATTCTAAAGGAAAAATCATCGGCCTAGTCCAGATTGGTAACACTGATTCAGTTTTGATTTCTAAATTTTTGTTTGTTGATGGACTTAACTATAATCTGTTAAGTATTTCTTAGTTATGTGATGATGGTTTCAATGTTAATTTTGAAAATGATTCTTGTAATGTTTTTATATCAATTTTTTTTTTATTTTCTGCTTTGTGAAATGAAAAAGTTTATGCTGTTGATTTGAATTCTTTAGCTAAACAAAACATTATTTGTTTAAATTCTTTTCATAAAGAATCTTGGATTTGGCATAGAAGATTAGGAAACTGCAACATCCATTCACTTAGAAAATTGACTAGTAATTACATAGTTAGAGACCTACCCAAACATTAATTCCCCTCAACAAAGTTTGTAATCCCTATCAAAAGGGAAAGCAACATAAAGTTTCTTTTAAATAAAAGAAAGATGTTTCAACTTCTCAACCTCTCGAGTTGGTTCACATGGATTTGTTTGGACCTTATAGAGTTTTTAGTTTAAATGGGAAGGACTACGTTTATGTCTTAGTAGATGACTTTTCTAGATATACTTGGGTATACTTCTAATCTCACAAAATTGAAGCTCTTTCTTACTTTATTAAATACTCCACGTCTGTAGAAAACCATAGTGGACTTAAGGTTAAAACCCTAAAAAGTGATCATGGTTGCGAGTTTGTAAATCATGATTTTGAATCTTACTGCTCACACAATGGATATAGTCACAATTTCTCTACCCCTGTAACACCTCAGCAGAAAGGTGTAGTAGAAAGAAGAAGTAGAACCATTCAAGAGATTGCAAGAACCATGCTTAATGAGTATGACATGCCTATTTTCTTTTGGGATTAAGCTGTAAATACAACTTGTAATATTATTAATAGAGTTTTGATCATACCTGTTCTTAAGAAAACCCTTATGAACTTTGGAAGAATAGGAAACCTAAGTTTATTTACTTTAGCGTTTTTGGCTGTAATGTGATTATTCTCAATACAAAGGATAATCTTGACAAGTATGCATCCAAAAGTGATGATGGAATTTTTCTTCGTTATTCATTAACTTGAAAAGCCTATAGAGTCTTTAACAAAAGAACCAAATGTGTGGAAGAATATGTTCATATCAAGTTTGATGAAACTGATCCACATGAACCTAAGTCTTATATTGAAAATCACGAAGAAGATTTGTTTGTTCTGGACCTTAATGATAAAACCAAAAAACCTGCTATAAAGAAATCCAGTTCTGGACATATTCCAGATCCTGCTTCTGCAGAACTCGAACCCAGATAGGAGCCTAAAATTTCCAATCCTATCGTTACTATATCAACTAGGATTATAAAGAATCGTCCTTTAGATTCTTTTGTTGCTAATCTTGATAGAGGGACACAGAGTAGAGATTTTCTATGAAATCTGGTTGAACATCAAGCATTTCATTCACTATTAGAACCTAAAAATATAAATGATGCAATCAATTATAAATTTTGGGTAATGTCTATGGATGAAGAGTTAAATCAATTCGAACGAAACAATGTCTGGGAGTTAGTAGAAATACCTAAGGACACTTTGACCATAGGCGCTAAATGGGTTTTTTAAAACAATGTTGATGAGTCGGGAAATATAGTTAGCAACAAAGCAAGGATAGTTGCACAAGGATATAGTCAAGAGAATGGTATAGACTATGAGGAAACCTTTGACCCTGTAGCGATATTATAGGCCATTAGGATCTTACTTACTGGTGCTGCTCATCTAAATTTCAAGTTATATCAAATGGATGTTAAAATTTCTTTTATAAATGGTTTTATAATTGAAGTTGTTTTTGTGGAACAACAACCTAGATTTATAAACCCCCATTTCCAAAATCATGTTTTTAAACATTCTATATCTTTATATGGTTTAAAACAAGCTCCAAGAGCTTGGTATGATATACTTAGACATTTTTTTTATTTTAAAAGGTGTTACTAAAGGGATTGCCTACCCAACTCTTTTTATTAAAATAATATCTAAAGATGTTTGGATAGTACAAATCTGTGTTGATGATATTATTTTTGGATCTTCTAAACATTCTTTATGTACTGACTTTTCAAAGATTATGCAAAATTAATTTGAAATGGGTTTAATGGGAGAACACAAATATTTTCATGTATTTCATGTTTTTCAAAATGAAAATTGTATTATTTTGAATCAAAATAAATACACAAAGGATATTTTAAAACGTTTATGTTTGGATAGTATTAAGGAAAGTGATACACCTATGAGTACTATCTATAAATGTAACACCCCGAGCTTCCACGATACGCTTCTCATTCAATAATGCAATAGCTTGCATTGTACGCACCATCGAGTTCTAACACACTGCAACTAATCAAAGTAGCCGTTATGAATAGTAATAACCACTTTTTAAAATTATAGAAATTTTATATTTTAAAATGGACTTCATTTTTGTATTCGTAATATCGAAATTATCCAAAGTTGAATTTTTTGTAATTTTCTGAGAACTTCCAATTTTTATGAATAGTGAAAATTATTTAAAAACAACTTTTTTAATAAAAATAATTTATAGTGATAAATTATACAATTTAGTGGTTTTAAAGTATAATTAGAATATATTTTTACCATTTTATCCAATGGTGGTCATTAGAATTAATTTAACATTGAAATTGGACATAAACAATTGCCAATATTTTGATATAAATTGTTTCTTAAAAACACGCTATTTGTTGTAACAGCGGGAATTAATTATAAAATTAATTAATTCAACTTATATGTTTGAAATTTTGTAAAATAGACATCATTTTTGAATTCGGAATATCAATTATAGCTTAGGGTGAAATTTTGGCTTTGTTCTGAAAAACATCAATTTTTGATGAATAGTGAAACCACTAAGTGGTAGTTAAATAATTGATTTTTCGTTTAAATGAAATATTACCACTTATGTGATTTGATTTTCAAAAATCCGACATACATGGTTGTCATTAAGAAGTAAAATGTGGTTCAATGAGATTAAAATAATTTTTTGGTGAATAGTAACTTTTAAGTTCTTAATCGCGATTAGAGTTAATTAGTGTAGTTTAAGGTAAAAACAATGTTTTAATAATATGATATGAGCTTGACACTTGTCCTACTCCTATTGGATGAGTCATGGCCGACCAAGACAACCCATGAGTCAACTTGGGGACCCCATGGAGCCACTTTAGTTGGAAAATGACATTAATATATATTTATTTAATGTTAAGATTAAATTGACACAAACATGAGATGTTTTACTAAAACAGTTTTTAAGTGGGGTTACAAAAGTCAAAATTTTGATTATAAATATTCATTAGAAATATAACACGATTTCCTACATCATAGTATTTTTTTTATAATTTTTAGACATTAAATAAATTAAATTAATTATGACATCATGATGATGCAGCGATGACCTCATTATTTAACGATTTAAATAAAATGGAAAGATAATGTAAAATCCAAAGCGTACACTTGTCAAAAACCTATTGGATGAGTAGATTTAGAACCCTTATCATCTTATCCTCGAATTTTATACGTTTGGGACCTCTAAAATTCGAAACTCAGTTTATAATAAAGTGACTTTTCTTTACTTTCCAAGAGTGTCCCTCCTCTCCACTTATAAAAGGCCCCCACCTCTCCCACCTCATTTACACTTTCAAGCCATTTGTCTCGGCCAACCTCTGCCCAAATACTCTCCCAACTTCCCCCTCTTACTCATAGAAGCCTTACTTTGGGCAGAACTCTTCCCAAGGAAGCCTTTGGCTCAAATCAAAAAGAGTTGCCCGATTTTGAGGTAATGTCTTCTCTATTGTTGTTTTATTTTATTTTTCTTCTCCAACCCCCTAAACTCTTTTTATTAATTTATTTTGTAACAACACCAGTATCCTCAATATACTAGGGTGTTGTTATAATAAGTATTCGAGCTACACTTATACACACCTACATCTAATGGTTAAAGAACATACAGTTTCTGTGAATGGCGAATTTCTGCCTCACGAAACGATGATTGTTCAACACTCATATAACACCTTCAAAGGTGGCCATTAAGATGTCACTATTTTTATATATGATATATAAAATGTTTATGGTTTACTTATGCTTCTGTATTTCTCATTTATGGCATACTTTATGATTTCCATTATGGGTAAAACCCGATAATTTCATTTTAGGAAGTGCAGACTACCGCCCCCTCAAAGTGATTTGAATCGTTAATGCCATATGTGGGATGTATAAAGGATGGAGTAAATATTATTATACACTATATTATAATGGAATTATATTATAAATTTATATCATTATGATTTCCTTCCATTAAATATGAAATTGAAATGAAAGTAGCGTTCATGCGTATGTACGGCTTACCGTCTCCATGAACGGTGCATTTCATTTCTTACCTCTAAATGTTACGTAATATTATAAATGTATATACTGGATATATATGATATATATGACATCTAAATCATGAATATAATTCTGGAGATAATGGATATTCTACCACATAAACAACTTATAATTATAAGAAGTTTATTGTTGACCCAAGTACCAAAGATCGACAAAACGACCGTTATTAACTTAAATAATTACATAATGCTCATAACATTGTAATAAGTGATATAAAAAGGATAATGAAATTGAAAATGGTTCTTGATAAGGTATATATTAACTCTAGTTTATTATTCAGGAGGTTAAAGAATGGTTGAGTCAAGTCAGACACGAGGTAAGGGAATTTCTTAACCCAACTTCCATTCTTTGGGTTAATCTCCTACTTTCAAATTATGTCATGATATGATTATGTCCTATCATGTATTTTTACATTATTTATGTGTACTTATAGTGAATACACATTATATATGTACTTTATTTAAAAGAATAATCTTTTTAAGGGACTTCGTCTCAATCTCCATTCATTGAGGCATATTTTTTTTTATACACAAATTTTTTTTGTACAGTGTATAAACCCCTTTGACTTTTAAGTTTATTCAAAAGGAATCTTTTTATACGAAACGTTTTGCTAAACGACAAAAGGGAATGTTTTTCTTTCCGTACTTATGTGGCGACAACGACTTCTCCGCCGCCGTGACCATTATTTGAGTGTCGGCTTCCTCTACAAGCCATCTTTTTTTAATGAAAAATAAATACAAAGTTTTAACTTTCTTTTATTTTGGTATTGAAAATGGTTTTGAAAGCGTTTTTATTATATCAATGTGTTGTATTGATATCTTGTGATTGAAATGTGGAAATTTTATGTTTCCTTTATGCATGTTTTATGTGATACGATTATGTTATGGTTTATGATATGTTTAAACCTATTCATATGAGGAATGTATTGGACTTAATAAGTGACGGGTGGAGCCCGCTATAGCTCCTCGATGCATCGTTAGGTCTCATGAGACAACTAGACGTGGAATTTGCCGAGGCCCTTTCCCAATTTGATTTATGGTTTTGGCCGAGGCCTTAATCATTTTAGACGTCTTGGCCGAGGCCTCGACAAAATGTTTCAGAATGTCTGGCATTATACATTCCCTCATTATGAAAGTGGTTATTGATATTGCATGTGATTATTCGACCAGTAGAATATCCATGTGAAGAAGTGAATGGCATTATCTCATTTTACTTTTTCCATATTATGTTGAAGTTCAAGTTTAAAAGGATTTTGTTTTAGTTATACATTGCCTTAAATTTTTATGTTTATTTATGAAAGCTTCCGCAATATTGTTATCCTTACTGAGCATCTGAGCTCACCCCTTTCAATGTTTTAATATTTTCCAGGATGTGAAGAAGTATTTTGTGAATGACCTACAGGGATAGTCAGAAGAGGATATGAGTGTGGACTATGAAGACTTTGTTATTAGTTTTTCACTTTATGATGTAATGTAAGACTTATGAATGTATCTAGTGTTTCCAAGGCTACTAAACTAATCGGTCTTTCGAGACTTGATCTTTTGTGATCATGCCAATGTT
Organism: Viscum album; assembly: GCA_963277665.1. Lineage (NCBI taxonomy): Eukaryota > Viridiplantae > Streptophyta > Magnoliopsida > Santalales > Viscaceae > Viscum > Viscum album. Next base: position 1,376,128,128 of record OY728138.1, on the reverse strand, counting down.
ACGAAGTAATGCACCGACTCTGGGTAGCTGGGGTCGGGGCGTTAGAGTTGGTATCAGAGAAAGTTTAGTACAAACCTTGGAAGCTAGATTTAGATAAACTCTGATTAGAGCACATAGACCTAAGATGAACTTTGAGGATTAGTATAGAAGAACTTCCTAGAATTTTGGTATTGTAGAGATTTTTTGAGTTTTCCGAGCAATACATCCCTGTCTGGATACGAGCAGGTAGTGGCGGCTCTGACACAGATGTTCCTAGGGGTAAAACCCGAAAACACCGCTTTGAGCTAGACTCGAACAGGAACTGGTGCACGACAATGGGCCTTCCTGCACTCTTGGTTACGACACTCCCGGGGGATATTCTTAGGATAACTCTCATTTTCTTTACAAATCATTATGAAGGGCTTATGAGTATATACTTCCTCAAAGAAAACATTTTTATGATTATGGATTATATCCATAAATAGTTCAATTTATGTTAAATGTTTTATAAGTATGGGATTATGTATTCTGATTCATAAACTGATCTAGTTTATGCCATTGTTTAGAAATGGCGCCTAGTGGAAGAAATGGAAACCGTATCAATGCACGCACTCCATGTAGGGATTTCCCTCCTGCTCAAGATAATTATAGTGGGGCTGGTGATGCAACCGGTGCCGATCAGCTAATCACCATACTGGGACAACTTACTCAGGTTATGAATAATAACCTTACCCGTATGGAGCACCCTGATCCACAGCGTGGAGGATCAATGTTAGATCGATTCATGAGGCAACAACCACCAACGTTCAATGGGAGTAAAAATCCTTTAGTAGCCGAGAAATGGATAAATTCCCTAGAGAAAATATTTCAGGCTTTGGGGAGCAGTGAAAGGGAAAAAGTTATCATGGCAGTTTACCACCTCACTGGAGATGCCGATCAATGGTGGTCACTAATTCAAAACACAAAGGAAGATGATGAATTAACAAACATGGAATGATAGGAGTTCAAAGATCTGTTTTTAGAAAAATATTTTCCTCGTGACCATCGAGCAGATATGGAAAGGCAATTTATGAGTTTGAGGCAGAAGGAGGATGAGAATGTCGCAAAGTATGAGGCTAACTTTACAAGGTTAGCGAGGCATGCTTCCGATTATATACGTAACCCAAGGAGTAAGATTGATCATTTCTTTGATGGGTTAAAACCATTTCTCCGTCGAGCTTTAGTATCACAATCCTTCTCATCATACGAAGATACTATCTCGTGTGCTATCAAGACAGAAAAGGAATTCTCTAAGTCTTATGACAACAAAGTAAAGCAAGAAAAGAAGAGAACGGTGGAACAAGAGACAGATAAAGGGAAAAAGGGAAAGAAGGATTTTCCATTATGTGATAATTGTGGGAAGAATCACCCTGGTACTTGCCTAAAATGAATGGGAGTTTGTTATAAATGTGGAGAAAAGGGTCACCAGGCTCATGATTGCAAGGGAAAGAAAGAGGCTGTCAAAGTTGAATGCTACAATTGTAGGGAAACATGGCATTATGCAAATGAATGTCCTAAGCGTCAGGGAAACTTACCTCAGAAAAGGCCAAGGGATCAAGGCCAATCTTATGCTGTGACTACAGTTGAAGCGGAATAATTAATGTATTGGTGCTTTTGGACTCAAGGATTATATTCTGGTTATAAGAATAATGTGATATATATATATGGATTGTACTGCAGTACTTTTTGATTTCAGTAAGGTTTTAATATGATTAAGGTAATCATATTTTTAGTATGTGACAATAAGATAAACTTTTCTTTGTTTGGGGAATCTGATGTTACAATTGATTTTGGAATTTAGAGACCTTTTAGAGAAAGTCTGGATGGAGGTATTTTGGATAACTATTAAGGTTGGAATGGATTAAGTTGAACCATGGATAGTATTATTTAAGGTTAAAGAATTTTTGATGATTATTTTTGGAATATTATAATACTATAGTTTTAGGAAAAGGACAACCTGCAGGGTGGGGAATAACCCGTCGCGTCGGACAATGCTGCAGGAATCGAACCCACAACCGTAGTGCGACAAGCCTTTATTTCCTACCACTAGCCTACAGGAAGTCCCTGGTTATTACAAAATAGTTTTACTAATCTAAATGGTATGTGTTAACATTTTGAACCTTATACAATTAGGATAAATAGAATATTTTTGAGTTTCGTTGCCATTTGGAGTAAAAGTTGGGTTTGTGGTGAAAATTTATTAACGAATGAAAGTATACATAACAAGTATGTACATTCCCTTACATTCTTAGAAAATCTCCTAAATAAATTCCTCAACATTATAAAAGGTAACTTAAAACAAAAAGGTTGTCGGTTAACTTTTCCAACTGGGGATTCAATGACCGTTTAACCAATCACAAGTTTGTGATTTTCTTGTGGTTAAACATTCTCCTAATCCTGTTTTCTATAACTCTCCATCAGACCTTGATGGTTTGTTTCTCCTCCATATCCATATTTTCATATAATCCTAGAATGGGCTATATCGGGTGACCTTTGTACTTATCCTGCTTTCTTTTAATGTTATATATTTATTAACCTTATTTCCGATGTGGGTTTTCCTCAAAGGTATTTTCTCTTTTCAACCATTTATTTTCAAAGAAAAATTTCAAATTGCGAGGACGTAATTTATTGAAGGAGAGGAGAATGTAACACCCCGAGCTTCCACGATACGCTTCTCATTCAATAATGCAATAGCTTGTATTGTACGCAACATCGAGTTCTAACACACTGCAACTAATCAAAGTAGCCGTTATGAATAGTAATAACCACTTTTTAAAATTATAGAAATTTTATATTTTAAAATGGACTTCATTTTTGTATTCGTAATATCGAAATTATCCAAAGTTGAATTTTTTGTAATTTTCTGAGAACTTCCAATTTTTATGAATAGTCAATATTACTTAAAAACAACTTTTTTAATAAAAATAATTTATAGTGATAAATTATACAATTTAGTGGTTTTAAAGTATAATTAGAATATATTTTTACCATTTTATCCAATGGTGGTCATTAGAATTAATTTAACATTGAAATTGGACATAAACAATTGCCAATATTTTGATATAAATTGTTTCTTAAAAACACGCTATTTGTTGTAACAGCGGGAATTAATTATAAAATTAATTAATTCAACTTATATTTTTGGAATTTTTTAAAATAGACATCATTTTTGAATTCGGAATATCAATTATAGCTTAGGGTGAAATTTTGGATTTGTTCTGAAAAACTTCAATTTTTGATGAATAGTGAAACCACTAAGTGGTAGTTAAATAATTGATTTTTCATTTAAATGAAATATTAACACTTCAGTGATTTGATTTTCAAAAATCCGACATACATGGTTGTCATTAAGAAGTAAAATGTGGTTCAATGAGATTAAAATAATTTTTTGGTGAATAGTAACTTTTAAGTTCTTAATCGCGATTAGAGTTAATTAGTGTAGTTTAAGGTAAAAACAATGTTTTAATAATATGATATGAGCTTGAAACTTGTCCTACTCCTATTGGATGAGTCATGGCCGACCAAGACAACCCATGGGTCAACTTGGGGACCCCATGGAGCCACTTTAGTTGGAAAATGACATTAATATATATTTATTTAATGTTAAAATTAAATTGACACAAACATGAGATGTTTTACTAAAATAGTTTTTAAGTGGGGTTACACAAGTCCAAATTTTGATTATAAATATTCATTAGAAAGATAAAACGATTTCCTACATCATAGTATTTTTTTTATAATTTTTAGAAATTAAATAAATTAAATTAATTATGACATCATGATGATGCAACGATGACCTCATTATTTAATGATTTAAATAAAATGGAAAGATAATGTAAAATCCAAAGTGTACACTTGTCAAAAACCTATTGGATGAGTAGATTTAGAACCCTTATCATCTTATCCTCGAATTTTATAAGTTTGGGACCTCTAAAATTCGAAACTCATTTTATAATAAAGTGACTTTTCTTTACTTTCCAAGAGTGCCCCTCCTCTCCACTTATAAAAGGCCCCCACCTCTCCCACCTCATTTACACTTTCAAGCCATTTGGCTCGGCCAAACTCTGCCCAAATACTCTCCCAACTTCCCCCTATTACTCCTAGAAGCCTTACTTTGGGCAGAACTCTTCCCAAGGAAGCCTTTGGCTCAAATCAAAAAGAGTTGCCCGATTTTGAGGTAATGTCTTCTCTATTGTTGTTTTGTTTTATTTTTCTTCTCCAACCCCCTAAACTCTTTTTATTAATTTCTTTTGTAACAACACCAGTATCCTAAATATACTAGGATGTTTTTATAAGAAGGATTAGAGCTACACTTATACACACCTACATCTAATGGTTAAAGAACATACGGTTTCTGTGGATGGCGAATTTGTGCCTCACGAAACGATGATTGTTCAACACTCATATAACACCTTCAAATGTGGACATTAAGATGTAACTATTTTTATATATGATATATAATATGTTTATGTTTTACTTATGCTTCTGTATTTTTCATTTATGGCATACTTTATGATTTCCATTATGGGTAAAACCCGATAATTTCATTTTAGGAAGTGCGGACTACCGCCCCCTCAAAGTGATTTGAATCGTTAATGCCATATGTGGGATGTATAAAGGATGGAGTAAATATTATTATACACTATATTATAATGGAATTATATTATACATTTATATCATTATGATTTCCTTCCATTAAATATGAAATTTAAATGAAAGTAGCGTTCATGCGTACGTACGGCTTACCGTCTCCATGAACGGTGCATTTCATTTCTTACCTCTAAATGTTACGTAATATTATAAATGTATATACTGGATATATATGATATATATGACATCTAAATCATGAATATAATTCTGGAGATAATGGATATTCTACCACATAAACAACTTGTAATTATAAGAAGTTTATTGTTGACTCAAGTACCAAAGATCGACAAAACGACCGTTATTAACTTAAATAATTACATAATGCTCATAACATTGTAATATGTGATATAAAAAGGATAATGAAATTGAAAATGGTTCTTGATAAGGTATATATTAACTCTAGTTTATTATTCAGGAGGTTAAAGAACGGTTGAGTCAAGTCAGACACGAGGTAAGGGAATTTCTTAACCCAACTTCCATTCTTTGGGTTAATCTCCTACTTTCAAATTATGTAATGATATGATTATGACCTATCTTGTATTTTTACATTATTTATGTGTACTTATAGTGAATACACATTATAGATGTAATTTATTTAAAAAAAATGATCTTTTTAAGGGACTTCGTCTCAATCTCCATTCATTGAGGCATATTTTGTTTTATACACAAATTTATTTTATACAGTGTATAAACCCCTTTGACTTTTACGTTTATTCAAAAGGAATCTTTTTATACGAAACGTTTTTCTAAACGACAAAAGGGAATGTTTTTCTTTCCGTACTTATGCGGCGACAACGACTTCTCCGCCGCCGTGACCATTATTTGAGTGTCGGCTTCCTCTACAAGCCATCTTTTTTTTTTAATGAAAAATAAATACAAAGTTTTAACATTCTTTTATTTTGGTATTGAAAATGGTTTTGAAAGTGTTTTTATTATATCAATGTGTTGTATTGATATCTTGTGATTGAAATGTTGAAATTTTATGTTTCCTTTATGCATGTTTTATGTGATATGATTATGTTATGGTTTATGATATGTTTAAACCTATTCATATGAGGAATGTATTGGACTTAATAAGTGACGGGTGGAGCCCGCTATAGCTCCTCGATGCATCGGTAGGTCTCATGAGACAACTAGATGGGGAATTGGAAGAGGCCCTTTCCCAATTTGATTTATGGTTTTGGCTGAGGCCTTAATCATTTTAGACGTCTTGGACGAGGCCTTGACAAAATGTTTCAGAATGTCTGGCATTATACATTCCCTCATTATGAAAGTGGTTATTGATATTGCATGTGATTATTCGACCAGTAGAATATCCATGTGAAGAAGTGAATGGAATTATCTCATTTTACATTTGCCATATTATGTTGAAGTTCAAGTTTAAAAGGCTTTTGTTTTAGTTATACATTGACTTAAATTTTTATGTTTATTTATGAAAGCTTCCGCAATATTGTTATCCTTAATGAGCATCTGAGCTCACCCCTTTCAATGTTTTAATATTTTCCAGGATGTGAAGAAGTATTTTATGAATGACCTGCAGGGATAGTCAGAAGAGGATATGAGTGTGGACTATGAAGACTTTGTTATTAGTTTTTCAATTTATGATGTAATGTAAGACTTAAGAATGTATCTAGTGTTTCCAAGGCTACTAAACTAATCGGTCTTTCGAGACTTGATCTTTTTTGATCATGCCAATGTTACGAAGTAATGCACCGACTCTGGGTAGATGGGGTCGGGGCATTACAATAAATTGGATGCAGATGAAACTGTGAAAGCAGTGGATCAAACCAACTACAAAAGTTTGATTGGAAGCTTACATTACAATACATCTAGTCGAACAGAAATCATGTTTATTGTGTGTATGTGTGCAAGATTTCAAGCTAATGCTAAAGAATAGAATTTGATTGTTGTTGAAAGAATTTTTAAGTATCTTAAACATAATGTAAATTTAGGTTTCTTAATCCAAAAGGACAGTCTTTTGAACTAATGAGTTATTCAGATGCTGACTTTGCTGGTTGCAAGTTGGATAGAAAAAGAATATCTGGAACATGTCATTTATTATGAAAATAATTATTATCTTGGTGTAGTAAGAATCATAATTCTATAGCTTTGTCCACTATCGAAGTAGAGTATATAGCTACTGGTAGTTTCTATGCACAAATTCTGTGGGTGAAACACACTCTTTTGGACTATGGATATGATTTTAAGCATGTTTAAATAAACTGTGATAACACTAGTGCAATTGACATTTCAAAGAACCCTATATCTCACTCTATAACCAAACACATTGATGTAAGGCACCATTTCTTAAGAAATCACTACCAAAAAGGTGATATTACTCTTGAATTTATAGGTATTGAACATCAATTAGCTGACATTTTCACCAAACCTTTATGTTCAGATAGGTTATGTTACATTAGACATGAGTTAGGAATGATTAACCTTGATCGGTAGATACCTCACCGATATAAAACCTCACTGATATACCTCACCGATATGAAACCTCCCTGATATACCACACCAATATGAAACCTCACCGATATACCTCACCGATATGAAACCTCACTGATATACCTCACCAATTTGAAACCTCACCGATATACCTCGCCATTTGGAATTCTCACTGATATACCCTACCGATAAGTATGCGCTATTTTAAACTTCTGTATGCCGCCAGAATCTGTATCGTTTATACTTTACCTTTTATATTTTAATTATTTATTTTATGATTCCTAAATGATAAAACGAAGTCCTGGTTACTTATCAATCCACCGAACTCCATACTGTTAGATATGATATTGATGAGATTAATGCAAAGAAGAAGAAGACAGAGCAAGAAGAAAGTAGCAGTTTCAGTAGAACAAGGTCGGGGAGGCGACCAGTGAACACTCATTTACAAAATAGAGTTATTGTGATCGAAAAAGAGCTATGTTTGGAATGGCTGTTGTCTAGTAAATCTTTTGTTCTAGAGGTGCAGAAAAATCAGAAGTGGGAAGAATTATTTTTGAACAACAATGGCCCCTACTATCCAAAGTTGGTGAAACAGTTCTATGAGTTTGAATGTTTTGAGAAATATGATGAAGAAAACAGAATGGTTTCATGGGTAAATGGAAAGGAGATAGCTTTTTCTTATATTGAGTGGGTTGAATACCTGATGATTCCACATGAAGGTGTTTCGGGATATTTCTCGAAATCAGTACCACCTACAAACGACATATTGGATTATGAGATAGCCTTAGAGGAGCTCACCGGTAGTGGAAAGAAAAGACAGGTGTTGGATGCTGAAATGGATGGAGAGAATAGATTGATGTTCAAGTTTGTTCAACATGTTTTAATTCCAAGAAGAGGGGACTTTTCAAATTTGAGATATCAAGATATCTATCTGCTACATCTTTTGAGACTTGGTGTGAAAGTAAATCTTTGTATGCAACTAATGATTAAAATGGAGGATATGACCAGGCCTAAATCAAAGACCAATGCCTTATTCTTTACCAAGTTGATCTTAGTAAGGATTAAGGTGAAAGGAGTAGCTGAGTCTCAGGATCAGATAGTAGTGGTAAGAAACAACTTCTGTATCACAAGAACAGTTTGAAAATTCATGAAGATAAACTAGAATCCATGGAAAGGAGAGTTTTTTAATGATGATAAGAATCTGTGTGATAATTTAAAGCCTGTGGATCATCCTTCAAGGACCAAGGATGTGAGGGATCCAGGTTTAGGACATGATGAAGAAGAACATGAGTAAAGTGATGAGACTAATGAAGATGAGACTTCTATAGCTGAGGGAAGGGATCTGGGTTTGCCCCCAAGTCATGTTTCTGAAATTATATCTTCAGAAAAGGAAAATTTATTAGAAGAAGAAACACCTGTTGATGAGGAAGACCATCCAACCCCTGAGAATGAAGAAGAAAGAGAGAATGAATCTAGAGCCTCTGATTCTATATGCTTATGTTTGAGTCCATTGATTGGATGCTCAGTTGTTCCTGTTAAGGATGTAATGGGTGAGATGGAAGTACCATTAACTATTAATGAGGATCCTTCTAATATTATATAAATGGATATGTTTCTTCAAGATACTTCTGAGGAAGAAAGAGTTGGTGAAGATATTTTTTGCTGTACAAGATAATTCACCAGTTGAGGGGGAGAATCCAACCAAGATTGGCAATGTTTTAGTGGCTTTTGAGTTTCATGACTGCGAAGAGGATACAGGGTTTGCAGTTTGTGGATTGGATTACCCAGATTCTGATAATGAGGCATCCCTCAATAGACCAAAAATCAATTATGATATTTAGTCTGAGATATTACCTGAAGATGTAATCAGAATACATGATCTGGGTATGCTCATGTCTGGTCTCAAAATCAGTTTTGTGGAAGAAATAAGGAAAATGGAAGCTTCACTGGTATCATCTATTCAGTCGAATATAATTGTCTCTGTGGCTAGTATAGTATCTGAAAGAGCACCTGTTGTGGTGGCACCTGCTGATATGATCACCACGGATGACTTAGAATCCTTAATGGCTAAAATGAAAGAGTCTTTTAGTGCTTCTATTTCTGCATTGAAGCACTGCTTTGTTGAAGATATAAGCAACTTGGAAAAGTCTTTTTAACTCTCTCTCTCTATTGAAATGTGTCAAAAATTTTGGCAGATATAGTGGATGAAGTTAAAGGTTATCAGACTCAAGTATCTAGATTGGCAGAGGATGTTAAAGTTCTAATGAAATCAGTTGTCTCTCTGGAATCCTATATGAGTTCAAAATCCCATGCATACAAGGATTTGGCCTATGTGAAGAGTGTGGTAAGCCATATGGTTTCTATTTTTGAAGTCTATAAAAATTTTGTAGTGAAAAATCATATTAGTGGCTAACTAAGAGTTTCAAGAAAGCTGTGACCTTTTCTCTTGGTTCTCTTGCGTCAAAACATTTAGTGAATTTGGATCAGATTAGGAACATGATGAAGGAAGAGCTTTGTTTAGCATCAACAGTGGCTCTATGGACTCATCTGATCTATCCAAATTGGTAACATCTACTATATATACCACTATAGATATCATGAAGATTGTTCAAGACTATATGAGTGAAGCTTCTGCCTCTCATAAAGAGTTAAAAGACAAGGTAGATTATTTTTTCCAAAGGATTTACACCGAGCATCAAATCAATAATCATTTAAAGATTATGGTAGAAAACATGAGGTTACCTACTATCAATCAGGCCTTTATAGAAAAAGTTAGCTAGCTCAAAGAGTTGACTCCTACACTGGACAAATTCATGGAAAACAAAGATGATTTCATTTATGCTATGGAGAGAGGAGGAGGAATAATTATGGATTTCTGAAATCTTCTGTTTCCCTTCTTGCATGTCGATGAGAGGCCAGTGATTGTACCTCCAGCTTTACCTATACCAACACTGCATTTTATTACAACTTAAACATGATTCATTACATAAAAATTCACTTGATACAATAATGAAGATCGAAAGGTTTAGTGTCTTTGGAGTTAGGATCATTACATAAAAACATAAAACATGAAATACAGCATCTTTATTGAAAAATTTCTTTACATGACCACTACATTCTTTCGTACTTAGTATCGCATGGGATAACCTGAGGACATGCATAAGAAAAGGGTGATCTATAAAGCCCAGTAAGGGAGTACACATGGAATAACATGAGGAGTACAATACATGTTAGACAATAGACATATCAATAGAGCAGAAAAGAAACATGAACACAAAGGCATGATAATGCATGATAATCATAACATGGAAATGTGGCAACAACACTTAACATGGAATTAGCATGAGCCAAGGCTCATTGCACATAAAGAATGAGTAAATAATCATTGAACATAAAGCATGAGTAAACCATCGTTGCACTTGAATTAGCATGAGTGAAAACTCATTGCACATGACGTATCATGATACTATACTTTACCCAATGCATTTGATCCTATAAGGGCGCACCCTTTTTAAACATTTCATTTCATGCATAAGTGTGCCACATGGATTCATAAAACATAATCATTTATTCCACAATAAAGGAATGTGGAATTCATACATGGAACTTTACAATCAATAAGTAAATGTGCATAATGGTGAATACCCTTGATGGAGAAATGGGCATGGTATTCACTACACAATGACATTGGATTATAAAATCGTTCTGATTTCGGAAGCCTAACGGCGTGACATAAGATTTCATAAAAATGGTTGATGAGAGAGAAAGGGGTTCCTCATCATATTTACATGTAATGGAAAGTAAGGAGTTCATATAGATACATATCCCAACAATTGTAATGGAATTTAGATTCTGGATACAAAAGTATTGCTTGAATGTAAAAGAGGAGAGAGAAGTTCCTTTCGGAATTTCGGCATAGTAACAGGTTTACATGGGAAGCATTTAATGAGATAGAAAGGGGTTTCCCATCATTTAAACAATAATAGGGAAGTATGGCAGAGGTGTGAAACCATACAACAACCTTCATAATTGAAATTAAAAGGGCAATACAATTTAAATAAAAATTTGCAAAAATGAGAAAGGAAGAAAAAAACCCTTACTTGGAAGTGTTCTTCCAAAGGCTAGAGAGAGGCTTTTGAGAGGCTTCTTGGGAGCTTGGGGCACCTTGGGGGGACTCTAGAGAGAGTAGTGAAGAGGTTGGACGAACTCCAAGGAATTTTAGTGAGGAGGAAGTGGGAGATTGGGTGGGTTTATATAGGAAAGGTGAGGGAATTCTTTATTATTTAGGTTTGGGTACCCTTATATAAAATTAATCCAAACCACAAACCATCCCATGGTTTCTGCCCATGGTTTTTGGAAAAGGGAAGGGGAAAAAAATATTTTATAAGGCCCAAGTCCTAACATCTTAAAATAATAAGGTTTCTTATGTAGAGGTGAGTCACACTCCCATCGAAATTAATTTAAAAAGGCAAGGAGTTGAATATGTCTTGAAGGGTCCATTAATGCTTTGAAAAATAAGTCAAACAAACCCAAAATAACATTATTTTAATGATAAAACATATATTGGCCGAAAATAAGGATTATGGTATTTTATTACATCACCATTGGGTCATTATGATGTCATAAAACACATTATATATTTAAATGGAATTTAATTTTTACCCAAAAAATTGACTATCTCAGAAAATTATGAAAAATTCACCGTTGGATAATTTTGACATCCTAATTCTAGAAATGAAATTTATTTTATCTAAAAAATTTCTAAATATGTTAATTTTCACTTTTAAAATAAAAACCAACATTTATAAAAAATTCACGAGTTTTGAGAGAAATGGCTTTCAAACCTTAATATAAAATTTTAATTGCATTCATAAAATTATAAGATCATTTATATTTAATAAAAATTAATTTAATAATAATAATATTATTTTATTAAAATATTATTTAAGTCAAACATCCCTTAATTTAATAAAATATATTTATTAATTACGTAAAAACTAAAAACACCATTTGTACTTTAAAAACTATTTACAATGTATCAAAAATGACTAGAAATTTTATTCATTATTATATACAAAAATAATATAAATGAACATAGTACAAATTATTTGTTACATAACCCCTTAAAACAGCCACATAAGACCTAAGGGTAAGGTGTGCGATGGTGACCGAATCTTGGGGTGGCTCGGATAACATCGCTCGAGTGGTAATTTCTATCAACTTCCACTTTTCCCGTAGACGGTCCCATTCGAGCTTGACATGGTGAAGTTCAGCTTGGGCTTGGTCAAGGGAAAATCACAAGGATGCCACCTCTTTTCTGAGATCCAAAAAATGGGCTTCGAATGGGGAAATTCTACTGGATGAGGTCATCGCATCCTTTGTCTATGTAAAGATTGGATGTGTTAAAGCCTTATATTTATACTAATCATGTGATCATTGTTCAACGACTATAAAAGTAACGGTCACAATTATTATCATAAAACCAAGGAAGTTGACATCTTATAAAAACATTTTTCATAAAGAGACATTTAACTGGATCAAGATGGATTTTCCATTAATGAAACTTTGGGTCATTACAATATTCCCCCTTAAGAAATTTCACCCTCGAAATTTTACCTTTTCCCACACTAAAACAGATGTGTGTAACTCAGCTTCATCTTTTCCTCCGATTCCCAAGTCACTTCTTCAAACTTGTGGTTTTTCTACAACACCTTGACGAGGGGCATTGTCTTATTTCGTAGAACTTTTTCCTTACGATCTAAGATCTTCACTGGTTGCTCCTCATAATAATGATCGTCTTCCAATTGTACCACCTAAGAAGAGAGTACATGTGAAGGGTCTGGTATGTACTTCCTTAAAAGAAATACATGAAAGACATCATGTACTTTGGATATAGTAGGTGGAAGTACTAGTCGATAGGCCACAACCCCGACACGATCAAGAATCTCTAAGGGGCCGATGTACCTTGGACTTAACTTCCCTTTCTTTCCAAACCTCATGACCTTCTTCCACATAGATATGCGTAGAAAAACAATGTCTCCATCTTTAAACTCAAGGTCTCATCGACGATTATCTTTAAAAATCTTCTATCGACTTTGGGATACCTTGATATGCTGCTGAATGGTTTTCACCTTCTCCACCATTTCCTCGACCATTTCTGATCCAAGAAGCTTACGTTCACCGACCTCATCACAACATGTCGGTGTTCTGCACCTTTTCCCATACAGGGCTACATATGGTTCCATTTGGATGATCGAGTGGAAGTTGTTATTATAAGAGAACTCAACCAGAGGAAGATGTTGATCCCATCCTCCATTAAAGTCCATTGAGCACGCTCTCAACATATCCTCAAGTGTTTGGATAGTCTGCTCGGATTGGCCATCAGTTTGAGGATGATAGGTCATACTGAAGTTCAGTTCAGTATTCAGAGCATGTTGAATACTCTTCCAAAACATAGAGGTGAATCTTGGATCTCAGTCAGACACAATAGATAGTGGTACTCCATGAAACCTTACCACTTACCTGATATATATCCATGCCAGTTGATCCAATGATAAATCCTCCCGAATAGCAATGAAGTTTAAAGTCTTTGTAAGACGATCCACAACAACCCAAATTGAATTGTTGCCTTTGAATTTCCTTGGAAGTCTGGTGACAAAGTCCATGGTGATGTTCTCCCATTTCCATTCTGGTATGGGAAATGGTTGCATCATCCCCTTAGACTTCTGCCTCTCTACCTTCACTTGCTGACACACCAGGCACATTGATGTATATTCAGCGATCTCCTTCTACAAATTATCCCACCTAATGTTTTCTCAAAGATCTTGATACATCTTTGTGCTCCCTGGGTGAATAGAGAAATTTGAACTATGTGCATCATCCAAATGTTCCTTCTTCAGCTTTGGACTTGATGGAACACATAGTCTTTTCCCAAACCGCACAATTCCTTCTTCATTAACATTAAACTCTGGGGACTTCCCCTTTTTGATAGCTTCCACTTTTTCTTGAATTCCCACATCTTCCTTTTGAGCATCATATAACCTTTCCAAAAGAGATGGTTGAGAAATCATTTGTGAAAGGATTGATGGTCTTCCATTCTTTATGATTCCCATGTCCATCATCATCAAGTCTAAGAAGATTGGATCCTTCTCAATTCTCATCATTGATAGAATCGATGGATCCTTTCTACTTAGGGCATCTGCCACCTTGTTCGCTTTCACAGGGTGGTAATGTATTGAACAATAATAATCCTTGATGAGCTCTATCCATCTTCTCTGGTTCATATTAAGCTCTTTCTTTGTGAATATATATTTAAGACTCTTGTGGTCAGTATATATCTCACATTTATCTCCATAGAGATAATGCCGCCATATTTTCAAGGAAACATCACAGCCACTAACTCCAGATCATGCGTTGGATAGTTTGAATCATGGATTTTCAACTTCCTTGAGGCATAGTATATCACTTTGTCATTCTGCATCAACACATAACCTAAGCACTTCTTTGAAGCATAACTGAATACCACAAAAAGTTCCCCACTTGTGGGTAAAGTGAGAACGGGCGCAATGATAAGCCTCATTTTCAACTCCATGAAGCTTTCTTCATATTCATTACTCCAAGAAAACTTTACTCCCTTTCGAGTTAGATTGGTAAGAGGGTTGGACAATCGTGAGAAATTTCTCACAAATCGTCGAAAATATCTATCGAACCCCAAGAAGCTACGGATATCCGTTACCGATGATGGCCTTGTCCATCCCTCAATTGCATCTGTTTTGGAGGGGTCCATAGATATTCCATTTCTTGTGATGATATGGCCCCAGAATGAGACCTCCTTCAACCAGAACTCACACTTGACGTACTTTACATAGATCTTCTCATTGCGCAAAGTCTCTAGTATAGTTTTTAAATGCTCCTCATGATCCTCCTCGGTTTTGGAGTATATTAGAATATCATCTATAAAGACTACCACAAATTTATCAAGGTAATCTCTAAAGACTCTATTCATCAAGTCCACTAATATTTTTGGAGCATTGGTGAGTCCGAAATACATTACTATGAAATCATAGTGCCCGTGCCTTGTACGAAAAGCAGTCTTGGGGATATCTTCCTTCTTCACCCTTACTTGATAATATCCTGACCACAAATACACCTTGGAGAAGTATTGTGCTCCATACAGCTGATCAAACAATTCATCAATTCTTGGGAAAGGATAATTTTTCTTTATAGTGATTTTGTTAAGTTCACGATAATCGATGCAAAGCCGCATTGACCCATCCTTCTTCTTGATGAAGAGGACTATTGCACCCCATGGTGAAGCACTTGGGCATATAAACCCTTTATCCAGATTCTCCTGTAGTTGTTTCTTCATCTCTTCAAGCTCAACAATAGCCATTCTATAAGGATTATTGGATATTGGTGGTGCCCCAGGTATATGTTCAATTCAGAACTCAACATCCATTCTTGGGGGAAGACCAGGCAGTTCCTTGGGAAACACTTCAGCGAATTCCCTCACAATAGGAATTTCTTCAAGGATGGTTTCTTCCATGGACTCAATCATCTGAGTCAGATACTCATGCTCATAAGGCAGTAATATCCATTCTTGAGATGATGGAACTAAAGGAGATTCATCTTCCTCCCGACACTTGTAAAGAATCGGTGGTTGATTATCCATATGGAGTGTGAATTCCCTCTCTCGACAATTTATGTTGGCTCTATATAAAGAAAGCCAATACATGCCAAGAATTGCATCAAATTCCACCAGAGGGAGTATGACGAGGTTCTCCGAGAAATTAAATCCACAGATTATAATAGGGGAGGACTTATATTAATGGGATGCAATGATTTCCCCATTTTCCGTACTCACCGACATCTTCACTTCCAGGATTTGTGGTGGTGCTGGGATTGTTTTACTAAACTTTTGAGGTATAAAAGAATTCGTAGAACCTGAATCAAAAAGTACATTCTCTATTCTTGAATGAATAACTAGCGTACGTGTCACCACTTCGTTGTCGAGGTTCACTTTGGCAGAAGTGATGGAAAAAAATATTCCTTGCTACCTTGGAGGTTGTTGGTTTCATCCAAAAACCCTTGGAATAGGGCACTGATTTTCAAAATGACCCGGTTCTTTGCATTTACAGCATTAAAAAACGCGTTGAGGTTCGAACGGAGAGTTCCTCCCCTCTATCACAGCTGCGGGTCTTTCTTGTCGATAATTAACAGCTAGGTACCCTTCTCATCCACACCTGAAGCATTTTCTCGTCCCCTTAAGGCAATTTCTAGGGTGCTTCTTTCTGCACTTTTGGCAAGTGGGGTGCTGGATCTTCTTAGCACCATTGGATTTATCCATCGGACCACCAGTATTGAAGTCCACCTTACTCTTCTTATCCCCATGATACCCATATGATTCTTTGATCTCCATTTCGACCTTGAGGGCACAACGGACAATTTCCTCATAGCTATCGAAGTCACGGATCGCTAATGACTTCTGCAAGCTAGGCTTCAGCCCACCAAAGAATCATTCAACCTTGCATTCGGGGGTAACGACAAAGCTAGAATCGTATCGTGCAAGCCTTGTGAAGTTTTCCTCATACACTCCAATAGAATATTTATCTTTTTTCTTGAGGGAAAGGAAGTCCCTTTCCATCTTAATCCAAAGGGTGCATGTAAAATATTTATTGAAAAACATCTTCCTGAAATCCTTCCATTCCAAATCCTTGATCTCCTCCTCGGGCTTCAATTTTTGATCAACGTCCACCATTGATTAGCCTCACCCTCCATACGATAAGAAGCCAGGAGAACCTTCTCTTGTTCAGAACATTAGAGGATGTAAAATATCATTTCAATGGAGTTGAACCATTGTTCAGCGATCGTGGGATTGGATAATCCACTAAAAGTAGGATGCCATTTCCTCATGAAGCTCTTGATAGCGACTTTTTCTTTCTTATGGGGGTTTGGACGTTCCTCTTGACTCGAGTTTCTATTCAAAACTTGAGTTAGCTGAGAGAGAAGCGTTCCAATGTTCGCTATTCCCGCTCCCATTGGATTGGGCATCTCATTAGTACAGTCATCACACTAATCTTCACAACGGTTGTTAGCCTGAGGCCTCCTATTACCATCCATTGGCTGGAATAAAAGGAATGTTAGGGGTAACACATAAAGGGTAATCCAAAGAAAAAAGTTGATGACTCAAAAATAAACTTTTATTTTTTTAACTCATGAGTCTATAGGCTTCAATCTAGGCTTTTCATGATCTACTTTCTAACATATATTCTTAGGGTCATTTTTACCTTAATAAGGGTTCATACTAAGATTGTGAATTTATCAAAACATATCCGCAGGGAGTGTTGTAACCAAGAGTGTAGCAAGGCCCATTGTCGAGCACCAGTTCCCATTCGAGTCTAGCTCAAAGCGGTGTTTTCGGGTTTTACCCCTAGGATACATTTGTGCCAGAGCCGCCTCTACCTGCTCGTATCCAGAAAGGGATGTATTTGTTTGATAAACCACTTAATTAGTATTTACCAAAACATAGGGATGTTTTTATTATACTTAGTCTTGTATCTAAGGCTTTACTATGGTTTCCTAATCCAAAAAATAACTAAACCGTTCCTATGATACCAACTGTGACAACCCTGCTTTTTATTACAACTTAAACATGATTCATTACATAAAATTTCACTTGATACAACAAATAATATCAAAAGGTTTAGTGTCTTTGGGGATTAGGATCATTACATAAAAACATAAAACATGAAATACAACATCATTATTTAAAACTTCCTTTACATGACCACTACATTCCTTCGTACATTGCGTTGCATGGGATAACCTGAGGACATGCATAAGAAAAGGGTGAGCTATAAAGCCCAGTAAGGGAGTACACATGGAATAACATGAGGGGTACAATACATGTTAGACAATATTTATATCAATAGTGAATAAAAGAAACATTAACATAAAGGCATGATAAAGCATGATAATCATAACATGGAAATGTGGCAACAACACTGAACATGGAATTAGCATGAGCCAAGTCTCCTTGCACATAAAGCATGAGTAAATCCTCATTGCACATAAAGCACGAGTAAACCCTCGTTTCACTTGAATTATCATGAGTCAACACTCATTGCACATGAAATATCATGATACTATACTTTACCCAATGCATTGGAGTGCTATAAGGGCGCACCCTTCTTAAACATTTCATTTCATGCATTAGTGTGCCACATGGATCATACAACATGGATTCATAAAACATAATCATTTATTCCACTATAAATGAATGTAGAATTCATACATGTATCTTTACAATAAATAATTAAATGTTCATAAAGGTGAATACCCTTGATGGAGAAATGAGCTTGGTATTCATTACACAATGACATTGGCTTATAAAATCGGTGCGATTTCGGCAGCCTAACGGCTTGACATAAGAATTCATAAAAATGGTTGATGAGAGAGAAAGGGGTTACTCATCATATTTACATGTAATGGATAGTAAGGAGGTCATATAGATACATGTCCCAACAATTTTAATGGAATTTAGATTCCTGATACAAAAGTATTGCTTGAATGTAAAAGAGGAGAGAGAAGTTCCTTTCGGAATTTCGGCATAGTAACGGGTGTACATGGGAGTCATTTAATGAGAGAGAAAGGGGTCTCCCATCATTCAAAAAATAAGAGGGAAGTATGAGGTAGGTGAAAAACCATACACCACCATTCATAATTGAAATTAAAAGGGAAATACAATTTAAAGAAAAATTGACAAAAATGAGAAAGGAATAAAAAACCCTTACTTAGAAGTGTGCTTCCAAAGGCTAGAGAGAGGCTTGTGAGAGGCTTCTTGGGAGCTTGAGGACCCTTGAGAGGATTCAAGAGAGAGTAGGGTAGAGGTTGGATGAACTCCAAGGGATTTTAGTGAGGAGGAAGTGGGATCTTTGGTGGGTTTATATAGGAAAGGTGATGGAATTCTTTATTATTTAGATTTGGGTCCCCTTACATTAAATTAATCCAAACCACAAACCATCCCATGGTTTTTGCCCATGGTTCTTTGAAACGGTTAGAGGAAAACAATATTTTATAAGGCCCAAGTCCGAACTTCTTAAAATAATAAGGTTTCTTTTGTGGAGGTGAGTCACACTCCCATGGAAATTAATTTAAAAAGGCAAAGTGTTGAATATGTCTTGAGGGGTCCATTAATGCTTTGAAAAGTAAGTCAAACAAACCCAAAATCACATTATTTTAATGATAAAACATATATTGGAAGAAAATAAGAATTATGGTATTTTATTGCATCACCATTGGGTCATTATGATGTCATAAAACACATTATATATTTAAACGATATTTAATTTTTACCCAAATATCTGACTCTCTCAGAAAATTATGAAAAATTCACCATTGGATAATTTCGACGTCCTGATTCCAGAAAAAACATTTATTTTATCTAATTTTTTTTTAAATATTTTAATTTTCACTTTTAAAATAAAAACCAACATTTATAAAAAATTCACGGGTTTTGACATAAATGGCTTTCAGACAATAATATAAAATTTTAATTGCATTCATAAAATTATAAAATCATTTATATTTAATAAAAATTAACTTAATAATAATATTTTCATTTTATTAAAAGATTATTTAATCCAAAGATCCATTAATTTAATAAAATAGATTTCTTAATTAAGTAATAACGAAAAACACCATTTTTACTTTAAAAACTATTTACAATGTATCAAAAATGACTAGAAATTATATTCATTATTATATACAAAAATAATGTAAATGAACATAGTACTACTTATTTGTTACATAACCCCTTAAAACAGCCTCATAAGACCTAAGGGTAAGGTGTACGATGGTGACAGACTCTTGGGGTGGCTCAGATAACATTGCTCGAGTGGTAATCTCTATCAACTTCCACTTTTCCTATAAATGGTATCGTTCGAGCTTCACATGGTGAAGCTCAGCTTGGTCTTGGTCAAGGGTGAAGCCTAAGGATGCCACCACTTTTCCAAGCTCCAATAAATGGGCTTCTTATGTGCCAATTCTACTGGATGAGGCCATCAATTCCTTTGTCTATGTAAATATTGGATGTGTTAAAGCCCTATATTTATACTAATCATGGGATCACTGTTCAACATATATAAAAGTAACAATCACAATTCTTCTCATAAAACCAAAGAAGTTGACATCTTATAAAAACATTTTTCATAAATAGACATTTAACTGGATCAAAAGGGATTTTCCATTAATGAAACTTTGGGTCGTTACATTACCTGCCTCTGCCTCTACTACTTCTCCTTCTTAGATGACTCAAGTCCAAGCTATAAGAATCCTTACTCATATGATCACTAAGAGAACTACCCAGTACAGGATAGGAAAAGTTTCAGTAGCTCAACCACCTCTGATCATCTCTAGTGTTCCTAAGCCTTGACCTACATCCACCTCACTGAAATCTTCTTCTAATCCCAAGGGGAAATCTCATTCTAAGGATGTGGATTGAACAGTGGCTAAGATTTTTGATAGGAATCACCTGTATTTCTTTTTGTTTTTTTTAAGTATTTATTTGTATTTGTTTTCTCCAAGAAATATATATTATCTTAACTTATTTTACCCTTTTTTACTTCTCTTCTCCTATATTTCATTCTTCTCCCACTTTTTGATTATCACAAAGGGGGAGAAATATTATCTAAGGGAATAATATCATTTATGAGTTTAATTAATTTCCCTTTGGTACATTTGTTTTACATTTTAACTTTAGTACATATGTTTTATAATATATTGTTTTCTCTAATACTATTGAATTTAATGCTATATCCTCTGATACATTTATGATTATTTTTAGATTATAATACCATAAGAGGTGATTCTTAAAAAGGGGGGGATTGTTGACCTCACTTGTTTTGATAATCCCAATTATGCTTTCACATACATTGATAATCCCAATTAATGTTTATCTATATATTAATTCTTTCAATCTATGACATTCTATCATCAAGTTGATAATAATAATAAAATAATCTTGGAAATATGTTAATCAATGTTTATCTATGTTTATATTAACTTTGAAATAATTCCAACTCAATCGGAAAATTTTTGCATAAAGAAGATAAGTGTTACGTCACTAGTATGCTTATAACTACTGATGCAGATCTACCAGTACTTAGTCTATCGATAGACATAGTCACCGATAAGCTAAGGTCACTGATACGCAGAGCCACTGGTATGTATAAGTCCATCGGTAAGCACATGTCACTGATAGATCAAGTCTACTGATATAGAATAAAGCTTCTGATATGCACAAGCTATCGATACAAAGTTTACCGATACAGATAGCTACCGATAGATGCTGAGCTACTGATAGAACAAGTCTACCGGTATGCATAAGTCTACTGGTATACACTTAATCACTGATATAGAATGAAGCTACCAGTATAATGTTTACCGATACAAACAGTCATGAATAAAAAGGATCCATCGATACAAGAAAGCTACCGATATACCATAGATCTACAGATAGGAGTCACTGGTATATAGAGCTACTGATACACAGAGTAACAGCTACCAACACAAGGAGCTACCGATATAAGGAAAAAGAGATACTGATAGGAGATCACAACTATACCAAGTCCCCCATTACATATCTGTTGACAAAAAGCTACTAATGAAAGACTTACAAGTCACTATTTCCTAAACTCTACTTTTTCAATGTTATTTATTTATAAAGAAACCGCCATATTTGATGATTTTAATGCATGTAATGTTATTTAATGATAGTTATTGGAATGTCAGGGAACCATACCTAGTACCCATGAAAAGCTAATCATTCCCATTTCCCGGAGCAGAAAGATATATATGGGAGGACAAAGGTTGGACATATAGACGTGCACAAAGCAGAAAAAGAATGCTGAAAAGTGATGCATATAGATAGAATACATCTATACTCGAAGAAAACTAGACATACACGAAGCGATTCATACAAGAGGAGAACAAAAGATGCACCTTATTCAAGGAGCGAAGAACTACAATGAGCTGTTCATGCACTCAATATGATCAAACTGAAAATGAAGAAAAAAACACTCTATTTTCCCAACAAAAACTAGATAAAGACTCAGAAGCATTTATGAAAAATCAAAAGGACTCCAGAGATGCACTTCAAATCACTAGAGCATTCAAAACTCATTTCATCTCTCTCTTAGTGATTCTTTTATTTAAATATTGAGCTATGTGTGTGCTCTTTAAATTTTATACTCACACTATCTCATGTGCTAAATTGAAGGATCTCTAAATCCTTACACAGACCTTCCATAAGTCTTTTTTATCCCAATGTGAACAGTGGTAGAGGTCATGTAAGAACCGGATAGCCAGTGTGCTGTTGTTTTGTTTTCCCACATAGAATTGTGGTAGAGGTCTCAGTACCTGGATAGTCTTTTCCCTATTGTTTACACTGATCAAGGGTGTGGATCAAATTTATATAAATTTTTTGAGAGGACTAAGTCTCGGCTTGATACTAAACCTCTTGGTTAAATCTGTTGTGCATCTTAGATTAAGTCTAACGTATACTATATATTTTATATTCCGATTCTAGTTACTTTGAAATACAATTTGTTTTAAAGTTACTTTGATAGTTAAATTAGAATGTTTTTATACTTACTGTGAACCCGTAAGTTAGTTTCAAAAGTTAATTTAATCGCTTGATTAAATTAACTGTGACCTAATCAATCTTTGTAAAAATAATTGAACTTTTACAATCTGTATAAATTCAATATTGCTTAACATGTTATTAAATAGGGGGATTTTAATAGAAATATCTTTAACAGAAATTTTAGTTGGAACTCAATTCACCGCCCTCTTGAGTATCCACTCCGACTAACAATAAGGACCAAATATGTAACAAATTAATACAGATACGAAGAACAATATGAATATTACCTAAAATGGAACCTCAACATAAAATCATTATCAATCATGTAATATATGTTTATAATCAATCCATATATAGTAATAGATATAATAGTATTCATCAGTAATAGAAACTGATTTATAAGATTTTTATTAAGACATTCTCATTGAATTCTAAAATTGATTAAGTTATTTCTTACCTTTATGAAATATTATGATCCATATCTCAAGAATATTCACGAGTGTCCTTCTCCTATATTATTTCATGATATACTCATGTATTAGTACCACATTATACTCTTTGTTACATAATATAGTTTGGAAAGTGTTTTTAGGGAAGTCTGATATTAGCCTTTCTTTGGTCGGAAATATATTTTTTCAAAAAGGGTTTCAATGAATATTATACGATTATCCTATATGAATTTAAAGGCATTTATACCATTTTTTTCATTTACCAATCCCTTAAATGGAATATATTTATCTCTTTCTTAACAAGGCATTACTTCTTACCAAATTACCATGCAAAAGGAATGTTCCATTTTTTTCTTTGTACGACATGTACAGATTTACCCATCATCATTCTATTGAGGATCACTTTTCATTTTTTAGATGGATAATCATTATGAAATTGTTTTAAAAGTAATTTTCAAGTAAAATTATTTTATATATGGTCTCAAATATTCTTTATATGTTTCCAAGGTATTTTTTTGAGAAAATTATTTCGAAATGGTTTCATGTAGTGACAATAATTTTTCAAAGAAAAAAGGATATTTTCCTCAGGAAACATTTTCAAAGTATATTTATAAAACAATTTTCCATATAAGATGACATCCAAATGTGTTACTCATTAAGTTTTTGGAAATAATCTGAAGGCCTCATTCATATCCTTTATATGAATGGGTCAGTTATAATGTCATGTTCTTTGAGAAAAGTATTTATCTTCCACTGGTTATATGTTTATGAAATCCGTTTCTCTTTCATGGATTATGATTTGATGAAATGGTTATTAAACCTATCTATTTTCCATAGGTTATGATGTGATAGAATTCGAATGATACCCATTTAATTTTATGGTTCATGATTTGATTTTTATAAGACCTATATATTTTTAAGGGTCATGATAGGATGAATTTTTTATTATCTTTTGGCACATGTGTGAATGATTTTTATATTAGTTATGTGGGACATTTATCTTCCTCAAATTCATTGGGTAATGATATATTATAGATGAGATCAAAGGGTACATGTGTTTTATCCCACGCATGACAAGAAATATGGTGTATGGGTTGTAACCCAAGCCTGAAAAGAAAGAAGGTGTTTGGGTTGAAGCCCAAGTCAAACAATAAAGAGGGTACATGGGTTGTAGCTCATGACTAAAATAAACAGGGTACACATGTTGTATCCCAAGTCTCAAAATGGGATGGTATATAGGTTGTAGCACAATAGTAAATGAAAGAGGGTATACATTTTTTAGCCCCAACCCAAAAATAATAATATACATTGTTTTTAGCCAAAACCTAAAAGAAATTTGGTACATAGATTGTGAGCCCAAGCCTGATGTAGGTACACGAGTCGTAGCCCAAGACTAACATGTTATAATGGTCTTGGTAGGTAGTCATGATGTAAAAGATTATATTATTATATGTATTCCACAATTAATATGTCTTATTCCATTTTTATGATTTCATAGATCCTGATGTTTATTTATTTATGATTCATGTCTTATGAAATGACAAGATTTATCCCATAACTAATATTAATGACCTTTTATATGTAGGGTATAATCTCATAATGTCATGATTACATTATCATACTACTATATTCATGTTTATGATGAAATGTCTGCCTTGTTTAGCCTTACCAAACATCTGAGCTCACCCCTTTCATATGTTTCCTTTCTCTAGGTTATGAGTAATGGTTTTAGGTAACATAATAATAGTGGAGATATTTATGGGAAATGTTGAAGATCATTCAACATGATATAATTTTTTTATGTCTCCAAAGGCACTAAACTATTATGGAACTCTATAATGTATTATTTTAATTTACATAATATGCATCTAAAAGGATGTAATATCCATGTATATTAAGCCTGGTTTGCTAAAACTAAGTTCATTCCTGCTAGCTTCATTATTTGTTTAATTTCTTTTACAAACAAATATATTTATATGCCAGTTTAATTATTATAAAAAAATACTTATTGCATATATTACTTTTTTAGTACACTTAATAAAATAAAATAGTAAAAATTGAATAATGATGTGACTGAGTGGACTCCTTGAGAGGTAGAACCTAGGTATTTCACTACACTGCATACAATAAGAAATATTAATTTTTTGAATGGGTATACTTAAAAAACCCACATAAATAAACTTAGCCCAATTATTAGGGAGTTTTCCTAAGTTAATGAATTTTATTTTTCATGAACAAATGTTCTATCCCCAATGTATTCCATTTATATCCCAAAATTGTACAAAAATATCTTTTTGGAGTGAAGGATAACATAATTTATGACCCTGAATCTAACTTTTTCAACATTGTTAGTGATCAAACCCTTGAAAAAAAGTTTGAAACTCCAACAACTATCATTATAACATCTATAGAAGACACATGTGAATATAAAATAAACATGGATAAAATAGAACCATTACGTAGTTATTTTTATCTTATGAATTCCTTCAAAATACTATTGAATATCATGATTCACTTACTATATTAGAAATCAAGTCCATATTCATACTCCATCATCCCAAGTTCAATTGAAATATTGGATAAGATCCACAGAAACACCATAAAAAACATAGTTATATATATTTAAATATGATACCCTATGATGCCAATTCGTAACAAATGAAACATATATCATTCCATTATTACATAGTTGCAGAGTTTAATTAGTGTTTCTTTTATTCACACTCAATACTAATTGGGGGTTGGAATGAATTGAAAAAAAATAACTTAGAAAAATATTTCCTTCATTTAGAAATACCTAGATTAGGAAGGAACTATTTTGGATTGGGTAAACTCAAGGATAAAACATTCATTAATTTTAAGAATGATTAAAAAATGTGATTTTTTTCCCAACAGTGAGATAAGTGATTAACTCTTAATGACATATTTTTATGAAGAAATTTTCTAACCATAAAACATTTTGGTGGACATTGATGTTGATGTACAGAGATCCTTATTTTGAAAAAAACTAGTTTTTATAGGACCTTAATTGAAAATATGGCGAGGAATTATAATAAATTCAAAGGAGAATGAATTATGTATATTTTATCTTCAAAATAAATTTCCACTTATAATTATAAGAATATCATGAGTGGGAGTCAAATTAGTGATCCTACTACCATGGTGTGATATATTATGCATTACAACACCTCGGAACCCTATCCCAAACATGATTTTTTTACTTTTATAGGCCACTATAGAATTTTTCATTATAGTGTCAATTTCATCAATCAATGACCATAACTATATGATCCATCATAAAAATATTGTGTATTTTTTGGAAGAATAACATTTCCATCCAATGAAAAAGGATCTTTTCAAGTAAACCAAAAATAGAACAACAAAATGAAAAATAGATATAGACACCCTAAAAAAAGAAAATGATTTTTGGAGGCCAATCAAATTACTCAAAACCAAGATACATAATTGAGTAAGATAATGATCAATATAGAAGAAATTTTATGCCTTATCCAACAACTCAAGAACAAAATAATAACCTTCAATAAAACTTGTGGAATGAAAAAATATTGTGTAGTACCATAGTAAGCATAACGTGATGACTGGACCCTAATGCTAGTAGTATAAGGTATCACATCAATGGTGTATTACGTTGAGAAACTCAATTGAATCCCCAAGATAAATTGAAAAAACATTTGACAACCATATAAAAAAGGAATGTTACTATACTAAAGAATCCTCATTCTATAAATTATAACACTACACCTAATCAAAATATTATTCATAAGTGTTAAAAATATTCATAGAGTTTAGGAATTTGGGAAGAATCCAAAACTGATATTGATCTTTCTAAAATGACCAAGAGTTATTTAAAAGAAAACCCATTGTCATAAAATGAGTATTTTACAAAAAATGTCACGAAATAAATGAGGATAATGACTGTAAATTATGTTCACCAAAAATATTGACAAAAAATTTATATTATAATATTGACCTCTATCACCCAAAGATCACACAGACAATAAATAATACCATTGATATTGAATTAGTCATTTAGAATTTTCATTCCTTTAGAAAATTTCAGGTCTTTATTCCATTACTAGATTCCATGAACAATATTACAAGTTATGAAAAAATAATTTAGTTGATGTGACTAAAAAAAGGAAATTCAAAGGAAGAGATATAATTAACATATGAATGAATGTTTCCACTATAATTAATCAAGACCTACCAATCAATTTAAGATATATAGGATCATTTACTATTCTATTCACTATAAGAAAATTTGAATTCAATGATATGATGTTAAACCTAAAAGCCACTATAAATCTTATTCCTTGTTTACCATGCTCAACCATAAAAGTTGGAAAACTCAAACCTCTAGAATTTTCATTCAATTAGTATACAAAATCACAAAAAAAACATGATGGCCTTATTGATACTTCTTTGGTATGGGTAAAATACATTATATTCCCTAATTATTTTTAAAATTTTGATATGGTTGTTGATGGATTATAGACCCATGCACCCCACATTATTTGGATACCATTCATGAAAATTATAAAATAAATCATCCCTTTATAAAAGGAATCTTGTAAGTTGAATTTAGAGAAAAATATATTCACTTAAATATTTTTCAATCCGTGAAACATCCTAATGAGACTATTCATCATCTCAGGTTAAAATTTTATGTTTATTTTCCACCAAGTTGATTATTAATTTTATATGTTATGAAACTATTTCTATATTTTTTTTAATATAAGACCTTTTTGTGGATGAATTATACTTACATAAGGAAGTGGATATTTATTTGGAAGATAACATGAATGTATACCATATTTTCTATGACCATGATGATTTTAAAATAATTGAATATGATTTGAAGAAGATTACTGATAATCTATAAGTCTTGAACTATATTTATTATAGATTAGAATAATTTAATAATTTTTATTTTGAAATCAATATCAAATTCTTTCAATGTGTGAAAATTAATGTTGGGAATATATATCCTAACAACCTATTTAGATGTTTAATTTTCATTGAGACTAATATTTGAAAATAGATTGGGTCATTTTTTCCTTCCCCTAACTGAATACACAAGATTCATATTTTGGTAATGAATCAAGGGTTGAAATTACCAATATTGGTTCACAGAAACCTCATTTATCCAATGAAAATTTCAATTTCATGTTAGAGTAAAAACCACTTTCTCAAAACCTCATGTATTAATTATTAGTTGAGAATGAATGATTTCCTATAAGAATTTCTAAAAAATATAACCAAAATTCAATTCATATATCTCATTAGAATTATTATAATCCAATAGAGTTCTTTTAAATGGACTCTAAATTATCTGACTAGAATCACCCTTTCGATTTTATGCATAAACTTTTATTAGAGGAAAATGTAAAACCTATAGAGAAATTTAGAATGAGATTGAATCCAACACTCTTAAAAATTATAAACAAGCTTGTAATGATTTTTTATCTTTAGGAATAGATTATCCAATCTATGATAGTAAATTTTTTGTTCCCATTATAATTATTCCTAAAAATAGTTTCTTATTATTTATAAGATTTATAATTTAGAGATTTTACTATTATAATAACAAATAAATTGTATACAAGTATTTAATATTGGAAAATCAATTTAGTGACTAAGAAGGATAATTTTTCCTTCCAATTCTGAACTATATGATTAAAATAATAACATGATATATTCATAATTGTTTTAATTGTGGATTGAATGGTTACTTTAAAATTCATATTACACCTAATTATCAAAAAGAAAGCCACTTTCTCATGTCCTACTAGAAATTTTTCTTATAGGTGAGCACATTTTGGTCCATGTGATTCCACATAAAATTCATAAATATGTATGATGAGTATTTTATATGATTTTTTATAATGTTTTATAGATGTTTTAATAGAGTATTTCTCTCTTTATGGATCATAATTTGAAAATTATGTTAAATATGTTTCTTATGTCTTTGAAACGTTCCTTGAAATGTGGGTTCATACAACCTATAGACATAGTTTTTATAATCCATGGATATAGGCCAATATATAGAAAGAGTTATATTAACCATGGAGATAAGAATTATAGGAATACTAGAAAAATGTGGGAGAGGAATATAGTCACATTATAGTAAATGATGTTTATAACCACATATTTCCATAATTTAAATAGTGTCTATAGCCACTAATTTCCATGGTTTAAACCATAGACACAACGGCCTATTACTACTATTCAGACAGTGGTTGTATCCACCTCTTTCCACGATTTCAAACCATGGTTGTAGCCACCTAAGGCCAAAATTTGAATCCGTTTAAATAGGTGGCTAGGGACATGTTTTAAATCATGAATGTAGATTATTATTTTCGTATGATTAATAATTATAATTATATATAATTATATATAATTATATATTAGAAATATAAATATATAAACATTAATATATAAAAGTAAATATATATTGTAGAGTAAATTGGAGTGGTTAAGTGTTTTAAAGAATATAGAAGATTCTATATGATCAAACCTCAATGGTAAAAAATTTTATTTTAAAGGATATGACCACAATTTTAAATAGTGGACATCTAAGGCCACAGTTTGAATCTGTGGGCACGTCCACCTAATTCCACTGTTTGAAACCATATCAATAGCCACATATTTCTATAGATTTAAAAATATCTACAACAACCTATTTCCATAGTTTAAACCATGATTATAACCACCAATTTCTATGGTTTAAATCATATATCTATCCATGTATTTCCTCGAATTAAACCGTGGATATAGCCATATATTTCCACTGTTTAAATAATCACTATAAGAAACCATCACCATTGTTTAAAACTTGGCTGTAGGTAGAAACCTTTTGTAATAGATATTGTATCCATTGTACAAGTAAAAAATATCCTTAGGCCACTACCAGAGATTTTGAGATTATTTCCACTTTTACAAAATATGTCAATATAGTGATTTTCCTGTTGTGTGATCCCTAGGATTCTATACTTGGAGTAATTTTAAGCTAAATAAATTTTAATAAATCTTATTTCCTATCATATATCTCAAGTACTATAGATCATACCCAATACTATTACACAATTTATAATAAATATAATATAGTTATTATATTTGGTTTGGATAAGTTTAGAAGTTTTAGGCTAGGCTTTGAAGGAATTTTTTCACAGACCATTCTGAAATCATAATTTTAATTAGAAAACATGATGAAAAAAATGATTCTAATATGGAAATTATAATTTCAATTATTTCATATGGATTTAAATTGTGGGAGAGGGTGTGAAAATATAGTGGCTAACCATTTTAGTCCATTTCTTAATGTTATTTGATGATATATTTCAAATATTTCCACCCATTAAGGAATCTTTCTATGATAGGTAATTGAATGATATTAAGAATTAGAGACCATTAATTAATGTTATTTTAAATAGAATGGATTATAATTAAGTTCCCCAGTGGTTTTTGAAGCATCAATTATCTATGCTTATTCGTGACTCAGGAAGATGAATTTTGGATGATCCACACTTATAGAACATTGGTAGTTATTAAATATTAAAATGAAAAATTTATAATTTTAAAGGTAAATTATTTATGAATTATTGTAACCCATTGAAATATACATGCCATTTTTTACAATAAATCACCACTATTAAATAACTATTTTCTTGTTTTTTTGTACTACATTTTTAGGTATTACTTTTTGTTTTGTAATGTTTTCAAAAACTACAAACTGAAAGGCTACATTTTAATTTTGAATGAGATTCTTAAACAACCAATTTCATGTTGTGATGTGTTTAGGCATGTGGAATATATTTTATGGGTTAATTTAAACATTTATTTAGATATATTTACATATTTATTTGTTGATTTCTTCTCAATGTGGGCTTAATATGTTCCAATATGAATTGATTATGGTTTTTTAGAAAATCTTTAAATGGATTATATTTTCAAGAAATGGATTATAAAATATTTTAATCATTTATCAAGGGACTTCATTTTATAAAAAAAGTGGAAGCACTTTTATATAAATATGGATTTCATCATAGGGTGGATACATCCTCTCACCCATGGAAAAGTATATTGGATGAAGTGTCAACTAGATAACTCAAATGGTTTTTAGAAAAAACATACACCTAAGAAGAATATATATGTTTTATATACTAGATGATTCTATTTTAAGCTTATATAAAATCTTTTATAACTATAATTTGTCATTGAACATTTTAATTACATACATAAAAACATTACACTTTACTATGGTGTGAGAACATAATGTTTTTTGGATGTTAAAAATTATAAGATGAATCTATTTTGTAATAAAAAATAAAATCTATAATGAAAGAAGATATAATATATTAGGAACATTTTATATGACTGTTATAAGATATTCAAGGATACATCCATATATTTTTCTGTTAGAATAATCCGTAATAAATATTTCAAAGAAGAAAACAAGGTAATACTATTTGATTCAAGACTAAGGCTCTTTTTAGGAAAATTTCATTCAAAATAGATTGGAACATTCATTATTATTAAAGTTTTTCCCATATGTTCAAAAAAAATTATCAAAAAAGGTAATAAAAAAATTACAGTCAATGAGATTTGACTGAAAGTTTTTAGTGATAATTATAGACAACCCCTAGGAGAGGATAATCACAATCAAGAGTTTATGAACCATTAACACTAGGTTATGACCCTTCTAATTTCATTTAATTATCATGTACACTATTTATATGTCTAAATTTATCCTTTTATTTGATTCAAAATGAATTAATTTAATAAAATAAGAATGTTTTGGTTGTGGTTGGAATATCATTGTTTGGATTGGATTTTGTTTTTTATTTTCTAATTTTATTTTCTACACTATTTAATTTTTATGAGATTTTTAATTTAAGATTTTCTTGG
The DNA here is from genome assembly GCA_963277665.1 of Viscum album. NCBI lineage: Eukaryota > Viridiplantae > Streptophyta > Magnoliopsida > Santalales > Viscaceae > Viscum > Viscum album. The sequence goes on along the minus strand of OY728138.1, from coordinate 1,376,095,989 downwards.
TTTTAAAAACTTAGAAACCAAAAATTCATTCTATATTAATGTTCGAAACTCTTGTTTAAATGTTACCTAATTTACCCCCATGAAATTGATTTAAAATTAATATTGAAATAAACATTTGTATATATTCAAATGTTTTTGATAAATTCGTAAAAAGATATATAAATATTGAAATCTCATTCAATGAATAATTATATTTTTTATAACCATATTATAAGGATTATAAACCTTTATTGACATATTATTTCTATTCACATTGCCTCTTGAGTTGATTGAAGGAAGCTTATTTTACCATGAATTTGATTTTTTTCTATTAAAAGACGAGGGTATGAGAAACTGTCAATTAAAATGAATAAATAAATTCAAATATTTTAAAATCCTACATTTAAAAAGAATCCATTTCATTTTTATTTCCATAAAATTAAATATTTTAGACCCTATAGTAGATATGAACATCCTTGTTACCTAGCCACAACACAAGCCACTTTTTCCTATCTGATTATCTCTAGGAAGTGAAATGCCTGATTTAGTAGAACTAGTAAGCTGGGAAGTTAACTTGTGATAAAAATAATATTTTTTGGATAAATGTTCTTGAAAAAAAAAGAAAAATAATAGAATTTTCTTATAAAATAAGTTCCTTACTAAACTTTTTAGAGCATAATTCTAGAATTATTGGAATGAAATATACTAGTTTATAGATAATAAAAATACAAAAAGAGAAATCATTTAAAAGATGAAAACATGTATTATAATTATAAATAAGAAATGATATTCACATATACCATTTTAAACACAAAAGAAACTTCACTTATTTGAAACCTAAAATATAGATAGGTTTTGAATAAAATAGAATATAAAATAAAATCTATGAAGGTAGTTGAGTGGAGTCATTTAAAATATTTGAATGATGAATGGTGTTCACTATCTGTAAATTTTTATGATTATTGTAGATAATTTTATACTAAGGAGAGTAAGGACGAGACCCATTCATGAGTGTAAAATTAAATTAATTCATTTTGACATAATGTTAGTGCCACGACATCCACAGTCAGCCATAATCATTTTTAGACATGAGTCCAACCAACCACCATCCATTGAAAACCCTTGACATGTCCTCGTTATTGGAAAAACATTAAATAACAATAGGTATATATTTAGGATCTTATCAGGCCTATGGTTTCACTTTCATTTTTTATGACAATAAAAATACTAAATAAACTTGGGAATTTTTGTGATGAGGAAAATTCATGGAATGTAAGTGTTTTTTGTTAATGTTTTGTCGAATGAATGAGTAATATATAAAATGAACTAAATGGAGAATTTTAAATAAACGTATCTAAAGATGAATTATATATTTAGTCATGTGGTGTTAAAATATTCGATCTCATGGGGATGTTTTAAAAATTCCATTGGTATTGATCTAATTTCCCTATTGTCAAGGAGTATAAGACATATTTGTTGGATAATTCTAGAGGTAAAATTTTAAATACTTTTACAAAACGTTTTAGTGAATAAATCCCCACTATTTTATCATTTTAAAAGATTTTTCATCATTTATAAAATAGAAATATAATTTTGGATTTGACTAACAAAATTTATTAATCGATGATAATAACATGTTTTTATTTGTTTTTTAATTATAAGAATATATCATATAAATAATTTTATTTTAATTGATATAATTCTTGGGTATCTAGATACCATTTTTTTAATGATCAAATAAGTTAATTATGACATGAGAATGTATCTAAACTATTTATATCCATGTATGAAAATTAAACATGGAGGCCGTTTATATATGTGGATTAACCACTGAAGGAAATTCGATAGAAGTTTGATTAGTCGGGTAAGGGAATCTAATTGCAGAAAATCTATGTATTCATGAGAATTCATTGACACGATGAACCATTCATGTCAATCATTCATTCATGGGAATTCAAAATCTCAGTTAAATGTCACAATTCATGCCTTTTAGGCATTCATTTATTTTAATTCAACAAAGGTAAAATCATCCATGTATAGAAATTCACATACAGATCAGTCAGCCATGTCAGAGTCCACTATAGCCATCAATAAAGAGTCACCAACACTTCATGTTAGGGCCTTGGGATTCCATATCAATATCTTTGATTTCAACCTAGATTGTCTTGGTTGACTACTTTAAAAGAAACTTGTTAAACCTCAAAGTGTGATATTTCAGTTGAAATAAGGACATCTTCATTTTGAATCTAAATTCATGTATTTCATGGTGATTTGAAGATTGTATAAATTAATAGTAACTCAAATATTTTGAATGATTAAGGATATGAATAGTTTTTTTCGATTAGAGGTAAATTATGTTTGAAACATGTAAAAATAAATCCATTTATTATAAAAAATAATAAGAAACAACCCTTTGAAATGAGATCATCCACTATGTTGTAAATCAATATAAAAATTTTCTGATTGATTATTATTGTTATTTTTTTAATTATCAATCCATACTATATGTTTTATTAAGAACACTTCATATGATTTATCTCTATTGTTAGGAATCTATATTTACTCTGACATCTCACAATCACCATGGAGAGTAGAAAACCCTAGGATTGGCCCACTGAGATGTTTCCTTAGTGTTCCCATGACCTTGACTTGAAATTCTCTATGTTTATATTTTGTTTTTGGTGAGAGAGATAGGGAGGAGTGTTAATGTTTTCATGTTTTTTTACACCACTCAATGGATTGAAATTTTATATCATTCATATTATATACCAACTCAACATTTACTCCCTCATCCTAAGATAAATCCTTATATAGTTGAGTTTAGAGTGTTTGAGGGACGGTTATTTTGAGTCTGATTATGTGATAATTGCATTTCATTTTAATCTTTATAGAATGTTTCATTATTTGGGAATTTTAGGCATGTGTTATAATTTTAGACAAATTTTTATAAACAAAGTCAAGATTTATTCATTCATTAAATTTATTATTCATAAAACATTCTTGGAATAGAATTTATATGAAAAAGAATAAAAAATTAAAAAAATTAAAAAATGGAATACAAGGAAAAATGTGTACATTAATAATTAAATAAAATTAAAATGATATTATGATTGAAATATTCATTTATAACTATTTAAATATCCAATGATCCCGAATAATAAAAAAATCATCATGGGATACAATTATACTATGATCTATTTGAGGTATAATTCATTGAATATACTTTATTTATCATGAAATATATTTACAAATAAAATATCATCTTTGTTGATTTTTTTAAATGAGTAGCCACTACACCCTAGACATAAAAATTATATTTCCCAGAGATAATGATTGGAATAATTTTTCATGATCAAAATTTTTAGAGGTTATTATGCATTACAAGATTTTGGTGAGATACAATATTTCTAATGCATGGATATAAATTCACATATATTATTCTCTTGAGTGAAGTGTGATATGAATTTCATGTGAGGCCATTTACAAAATGGGTTTTGGATAGAGATAAAATTTAAAATTCCTATGAATTGGTGGAATCATAATTTTTTGATATATAATCATATATGAGGCATAAAAAACAATAATTAAAATAATTGGAAATCCCCACACATATGATTTATTTTTTTTAAATTGTAATATGATATATATTTATGACTAGAGTGAAAAAATTTTGTGGAATGGTGATCAATATTAAAATTTCAATATTTTTATTTAATATTAATGGTATCAATTCCCTATATTTTATTCAATTTATAATGATAAATATACCTTGTGTGTCTCGGTGAGGTCTCGAGTTCGAGTGTCACCGAGTTCATTCCTTTACTGCTTGTTGCATGGTTTTCATTATACTGTATCCCTTTCCCATAATAAAATGTGGCCTCTGCCTCAAATTTTATAAGGATAAATTAAAATTTATAGTTTTAAAATATTCAATATAATTAATTTTACCATGTAGTTTTTGAAATGATGTAAATTTTTATTAAATTAAGTGATAAGAATAGTCGTGAAGACCATGTTCATCCTCGACCACCACTAAATTAAAAACATATGGAAATGAACCTAATGAATATAATATGATGATAAGTGAAAATTTATTTCCTTTGGTCTCTAGTTTGTCCTCAGCCTTATTTTCAACTCCCTAGGTGTGATGTAACTTGATATGATAGAGAGGAATCCCTGAGTAATTTACATTATTCCTATTAGATGGAAATATAATTTCATAAAAAACTGATCCTTTATTAAAATTCCTTGGGTATCGTTATAGTAATATAGCACTTTTAATTTCACATAAAAAAAGAATATTTACAAAAAAATATATAAAATCCTCCAATGAATTTTCATGATATAAGAAAAAAATGGTTCCTAAAAATTATCTAAAAGGACATACGATGTCAGTATATATAATTATAACATAGGAAACAATCACATCATATAGTAGAAAAATTTCATACACCTATTACAACATTAAAATCATCCAAAACACTAATTTAATCCTCCAAATTACTCAAATATAATGAAGCATTTTTACAAAGGCTCTATTGTTATTAGGATTGATATAAATTCCATATAGTAGAAGAAACCTCATAATATAAAAGGAATATCATGAATCCTTTTTCATTACACATATAAAAATTCCTCAACACACACTCCATGTTCCATGCATCCAAGTGAACAGTGTCACAAGGATCATGTGATTGTTACAGAATGTTAGGAAAGGTCAATGGAAGAAAAATAATATTCTTGAAGAAACCTAATATGAGGTATCATAAAATATACACTATAAATGTAGACCAAATCTGACCATGGAGAATATATCAGGGGACCTTCAAAGAATATTAATGTGGAAGAAATCCCATAGGTAAATAGTATCAAACACATAATTTATAGTTTTTTTATCATTGAATTCATATTGTTTTCCTGTTAATATATTAGCACCATTTCATACCCATTTTTCATTCATGTTATCCCACCATACCTCTTATAATTGATGTTCACGTATTAAAAACCTAAGGGATTGATCCTAAAGGGAGGTTGTTGTGTTTCTAGTCATTGAGATTCATTTATATTATTATTTATTTCTATTTTAGTTGTGAAAATGATAGTGATATGTGTTTTATGTTGTGCACATCCACCTATTCTATGAATACTCATCCTTATTGGACAATTATTCAAATTTGTTCTCCCTCTATTCACATGAATAATCCTTCATATGGTGATGTTGGGATGATGAACGACTATGTTGGATCTAGTTTTTGTTTTATGGAATGGTCATAGATATAGAATATCAATCATTCTATTATATAGAGGTGGTGGTTCAAGTTTTATAAGGATTTCATACATGAATATTTATCATCAAAATAGAAGGAGGTAATAAGGGATTATATTGAGTGGGATTTTAATGTTAATAAAAAAATTAATATATGAACAGTGAAGGATAATGTAAGTCTCTTTTAAGGATTTATACCATTAGTCTAAATTTTGTTAGTTTTTATTTCTTTCCCTTTTGTTTTACATTTTCCATTTCTATTTTCAATTTTAGATTAAATGTATTAAAATTATTAAAAATTCCAAAAATAATAATAACTGAAAATCCACATGAAATGAAATTATTATGTTGACTCTCCTAGGGAGGAAACATTGTTCCTATATTATAACACCCCAATATAATTTTTTTATTAATTTAATTAATTTAATTATTTTTATATGGAATTTTGATTGTGAGATGGTCTAGGTTAATTTTAAATTTTTTAGGCATGAAGAGGTCCTGCGGATGGGTTACACATGGTTAGGTGTAACCTTGCGGAAACTATGAGTGAGGTTCTGTCATCAAGACGGTTCCATTTGGAATAGTTAGTGCACAATTTTCTCAACCATGAATCTTTCTACTGGTAACTGTGTGAGGGAGCCTAGCCTAAGTAGTGGCCAGTGCATTATTATCACACAGTCTGGTAAACCGTGTGCAAATCATGTGGTCTGCCCAGAATTTTAAAAATAGAATTTTTTATTTTATATTTATTTTCCTTTTTCATTTAATTTAATTTTATTTATTTTCCCATATTTTCCCTTTCTCTAATTACCCTCAATGTGTCATACGTTGTGCACCTCCTTCCCCTCCCATGGTTGTACATTACCCCCACTATTGAGCGATCTCCATCTGACAATTCCACCAGATTTCATACAATTATTCTAGGTAAGCTATATCCTCTCTCTATTCTCTATATTCCATATGAATTACCCTCTTCCCATCCCCCTAATTGGCCTGTCCAAACCATAGGGTTTTGAATGAGGTAATTTTTGATGCTCCTCCTGTTTTTAGGGTGTGCAATGGGATCCTCAGGCAATCATCACGTGTGTTCAGACATTCACCACTAAAGGAAAAGTGAATTGGCTCCTCTCAGATTTCATACACCACTCAGGGTAAGAATTTTATTCCACCATTTTGTTTCATACCTTTATTTTGGGTCCCTTTGGCGATTTAGGGTTTAAAGAAATTATTTTAAGATTTTTGGTGGCTCTTTAAAGTGTTTCACTCACATATGTAGTAATGTCTGTATATATATACATATATTCAATGCACACATTCCCTCATGGATAAAGGAATGTTTACAATTGAAAAAATGGATATATATACATATATATTTATTTATATTGGAATATATGTGTATGCACGTGTGGGATACTCCTCACCAAATGTTTTATGAGTATTAGTTTCTCGGCTTGGTCCACTTCCTCTTTAAGGTAGGTTCCCTATACCTTACCCTTTAATTTGAATTCCATAATTTCTTGATTTTTTTTTCAAAATATGTTTTATTTTTACATAGTAGATATATAAGTTATGTGATCTGTTTCTGATTTTTGAAAATATTTCTTCATTGGTTTTTCATAATATATCATCGATTCCAATTTTTTATTTTCACGTTGATATATTGTGTCCACATTGTTTTGAAAAATGTAATTCATTTAAAATGATTAATGGAACCTAAATGATATTTCATTAAAATTGGATTACTAAATTGTTTTTATAGTATGATAAGTATATCCAAATTTGTTTGGTGGGTGTATAATATTTATGAAAGCTGGCTTAGATGAATATGGGTAAGTATGTTATTTAAAGAATGTTAAATTTCTCGTTTTAGTTAGTTTGGAAAAATGCATTGGTTTATGTATGAATTAGTGGTTAATTGGTAATTTGAATTTATAAATTTATTTTAATTGTTTTAATAGTGGTTTCAAGATAGGTTTTAAAACTGTGGTACCTTGGATGTTTAATTGGGATTTTAAAAGTTTTTGGAGATTGATTGGTGATTATGCTTTTAAAAAAAGATAATATTCTTTACAATGTAATGAGGCCCATTTGGATCATTAATAATGGTTCGTAAAAATGTAAATCCCTTCTCAAGGGATAACTGACTTGATTTATAATAAATGACATCTATGTTAAATGTGTGATCAATGATATCTTCCTAATGAGAAGGATTGTGGTTTTTTGTAACTTAAGGGGGGATGAAGGAGCTGATCAGTAGTTAATGGTTGAATGTGTATTGGATAAATAATATAGTATATTTATATTTGTTTTTTTGATAAAATCTCAACACCAATAGAAATAGGGAACATGTGTAACCCTAGGCACCTAGGCGGGTAGACTAGGACTATTACACTAAATGATTCTGATGTGGTTAGTCATAGTTTCATCTAGAAATATTGATTCTACTATACTAACTGAAATTTATTATCACTGGAGACGAATATAATTTTGGATGTTTCTCATATATAGTTGTTCATGCATGAGAACAGTGCTAGTTTTGGTTTCTATACCGTATTTCGACGAGTTACGAGGATCCTAGGTCCCCAACTAACACTATCTACTTAGTGATTTCCCATGGTTCTTGTGACTTGATTTCTATTTTAGTTATTTCATGACTGATCTCTATTTTATGAAAACTATATTTTAATATAAATTTCATTACATTTATTTTTAATGTTAATGTATGCTCGGAATATATGTTGAAAATTTGGTGAAAGAGAAATATTTTTCATGAAAATTAAAACTTATTACATGAATCTCAAAATAATTACAAACATTAATTTATTAGGTCAGATATCTACCCTTCATGATTTGGGATTATTTATAAAGGTAAGGGAATTGGGAATTTTTTATCTTTGGCTTTCCTACTAAGTATCTTGGTTCTCCCACATACTCTATATTTTTAGTTTCATGTTCTAGTTTTGGATCTCCCTTGGAGCGAGTGTTTTTCCATGTTTGGTGGTGACCCATGAGGTCACTTGATGGTATGTTTAGCCTCCCAATTCTATTTTTACTTCCATTTCAAGTGTTTATATGTTTTTTTCAGTTTATATTTATTTATTTATATCTTATTTATGATCCAAATAATTCCCTATTGTTTTTTTGGTTCCCGACACTAATTTTCAACCCTTGGGGATCCGGAACTCCCTTTGGGCCCTATCATAGACTGACCCAAGTGACCGGTATAGGATTAAACCAGTTTGGTTTGTGAAAAAATAGAATTATATCAGGCCCTTATAATTTTTGGTGTTAGTTATCTTAGATATTATGTCATTTAGGACTCGAGATGTAGGTACATGAAGGAAATCATGAACCCTTTCCCATTATGAGCTTCGAGTTAATAGGGGTAGTACATGATTTTTATTTTTATTTTTCATGGTATGTGTAGATAAGATATGACAGAGGCAGTGATCCAATGTTACATGATGAGATTTCATGGATTAGTGACCCGTATGGATCCCAAGTATATGGTTCAAGATAAATCAGGTGGTTGACACTCGATTGACGAATGGTCTTCTAAACATTGTTGTTGGGTTTGGAATTTCCACCAGTCCCTTATTCTTGGAAGGTTTTATGTGATTTAATTTTGGGATTAATTTTGGTTGGCCACAACAAATTTAAAAAATTCAATTTGTTTTGGGAAAATGGTTTTTTCAAAAAGTTATGTTTTTTTGGATTGGAAACATGTTTTTGAAAATGAAAATGATTAATGGAAGTGGTCTTATTTTAATGGATTGTGTGGTTTCAAAATTAAAAAATGGTAACTAAAATTATAGATTGTTTTTCCGTTTTTTAAATAATTTTTTGAATTTTATATGAATGTTTCTGAGGAATTTTATATTTAAGTTGAATGATATTTTTTGGAAAGTAGAAATTTTTTTGAACTAAACCATTTTATTTCTATAAATGATCCCATATATGAATTTACAGATATAGTGATTGAATACTTTTTTGTATGCGTGGATGGGTGATTGGTCTATCACAAGGATGATCATATGTGAGATTTCATGGAATACTAATGGTGAATTCTTGAATCATTTTGTTTGATGACAAATGGTTTTCGAAAAGGGTAATTTTATTATTTTGAAATGTGAGTGGGAAATTGTATGGTGTTTTCATCTCATGTTTGGAAATCTATTTCATGGGTTCAAAATTTTGAAATTATATTAATGGGATTAGAATAGTAATTTGAGTTTGGGATTTTGTTTTTTATTGAAGTGTTGATTTTTTTATTTACGATGTGTTTTGATTCAGCTCCGTGCTTCTTGTTTCTGAGAATTCCCTACAAAATACCATGCAAGGAGTCAACAATCATACTCTAGGATTAATTTTTTCATGTTTTGGTGATTTAATGTTTTTGGAATCATTTTTAGTCATCATTTAAAGGTTTAATGTTTTCAGAACTATGGTGGTTATAGTTTTGAAGACATTTTGAATTAGTATTTATCTTAGTATTCTCATTGATGCCTATAATTAAACTCTAAATTGAGTGGTTGAGTTGGAGCCTTCCCTAACCATGGACCACATCCAATCCTTATTATTTTTATTACCTACCTTTGTAATCTAAAAAATAAGAATGTTTCATTCGTAGATGAAAATATGTTCTGACCGGCTTGGTCTCTTGGGTTATTCAAAAGTTATCTATAAGTCACACTATAGAAAGTGATGTTTTAGTGGAGATATTCATCTCCTAACTGTGGGGTATCATAAGTTTCTAGACATCAGACCTCTATCCATAGGTATTAGAGTGAATATTTTCCTATAGTCAATAAATCATTGGTTGTGGAGGACCTTGGTCTAGATTTTTTCTCTAGTGCAATAATGGGGGCGGTTTAAATTTCACTGTTGTAGATTCCTAATATTTTAAGGTTCTATTTTTCGGTAAGAGGTATAAAGGTATCATTTCATCATTGTGGTATTTTTTCTTTGAATGATCTACTTTTCCTATAATAAGTCGTGGTGATCTCATTTTCTTGTAATTTAAGTGGTTGTGACTCATCAAATTTAATTTTATGAATGGTTCTCATTATTTTGTGATTGGAAATTTTTTTATCATTCCTATTTTATAATATATTCCTCTTTGTGATTCTTGTGTCTTATGGAAATGATGAATCATGATTCAATTAAATATATTATTTGAGCTCTTTTAATGAGATTTCCCATGTGTCGAGGGTTTCTAGTATGGTTTGGAAGTTCCTATGACTGTTTGTGCGTGTTGGCCTAAGATTGTTGACTATTAAATGGTGGGGATACCCACCATATATATTTTTGTGGTTTCTTATATAGTTATTATTTTTAGAGTTTTTATCATTGTTGGGGGTTTCCACATTGGTTAATGATAGTATTTCTAGAGCTAGCATGTGCCCGGAGTCTCAATGTTGGTTCTCCTAGTGAGGTTATTATGATGGGGGATCCCACAATGTTTCCTAATGGACCTTCTCGTTGTGGTTTCTCTTAGAGAATCTCGGGTGAGATTTGAAGGGAGAAAAGTCACCATGAGGTTCTCGATAAAATTTAATGTTGATCGGGAATGAAACCATGTTTTTTTTCATCTTTTGGCTAGGTAACTTTCTAGGAGAATAATGTGTTTACAGATTGGATAATAGGAACACCCTGAACATGAAAATTTATTTATTTTAAATATTCTAATTATTTATATCCTTGTTTTTTAATTCTAACAAGTCTATGTTAATTTTCATATTTTCAAGCGAGGAGGTTATATGCGCATGGTTTGAGCATGGTTAAGAGAATATATGAAGAAAAAATGTATGTGGGTTTATCATCAGGACATTTCCATTTGGAATGCTTTTATAACAATTTTATCAAAAATATTTATTTCTCTAGGTAATTGAGTGAGGATGTTTGTCCTAGGAAGTGGCCGGGGAATGTCCATCACATGGTCTGGTTAACCATGCACAAACTGTGTGTGTTTCCCAGAATTTTAAAAATAGTGTTTTTATTTTATCTTTATTTTCCATTTATTTTATTTACTTTTCCCCTCTTTTTTCCTTTCACTCATTCTCCTCTCTCTATCCCGCAAGATGTGCCTCTCACCCAACACTTGGTTGAACATCACCCCCTCCTACAAGCCCTCTCTGTGTGTCGATTCTAACAGATTTCATCTAGTTTCCTAATAAGATCCTCTAAATATGATCTCTCCTCCCTCTCTTATATCAATTCCAGCTGATTTCCCCCTTCCCATTTCCCCAATCAGTCTATTCAAAACCTAGGGATTCTGATGTGGTAAATTTTAGTGCTCCACTTATTTTTGGGGAGTGCAATGGGATCATCAGGTCATCTTCGAGTGTGTTCCGACATCCTCCATTGAAGGAGAAGTGGATTGGCTCATCTCATCTTTATGACCCCACTCATGGTAAGTTTTTTCTTCTAATATGTTTCTTCATACCATTATTTTGGGTCCCTTTGGTGATATAGGGTTCGAAATATTTTTTTAGGATGTTAGGTGTCTTCTTGTAGTGTTTCACTAACATACATAGGTATATATATATATTCCTTATACACATTCCCTCATATATGGGGGAATGTGTGAAATTTGACTAAGGGATATATATATATATATATGAATTAATGTGGGTGCAAGTGTGGGGAGATCTTTGTCAAAATAATTAATAGTCGAAGTGTCTCATCTTGGTCTGCTTCCTATTGGAGCTAGGTTCCCCACACCTAATACATTAATTTTAATTTCATTATTTTTTGATCTATTTAAAAATATGTTTTATATTAATGCAGTATATGTATATGCTATAATATCTAGTTCTGATGATTAGAAACAGTTCTGTATTTGTTTAATATAACTTATCTATGTTTCCAATGTGTCCTTTTTCTTGTTGATATATTCTATTGACCTTATTTTAGAAAAATTAATACATTTATAACTCTCAATAATCAACAATGATATTTCATTAAATTTGGAATCTTAAATGGTTTTGATAGTGTGATATGTATTTCCCAAGGATTTTGTTGTATATATAACGGTTATACAAGATGGCATAAATAAAGATATGTTAGTGTGTTTTTTTAAAAGTGTATATTTTATGTTACAGTTAGTTTGAAAAAATATATGGGTTTATGTAGGAATTTGAAGTTATTTTGTAGTTTGGATTCCATAAATGGTTTTTTTAATTTGAAATCATAATTCCACATTTGTTTTTAAAACATTTTTTCCATTCATGTTCAATTGGTATTTTAAAATGATTTTGGAAAGTCTTGGGTGATTATGCTTTTCTTAAATGAAAATATTAATTGGAAATTAACGAGGCCATTTTGTAACATTAAGAATGTTTTGTGAAAATGGAAAACCAATTTCCGGGTTCCCCCCCTTGTTTTAGAAAAATATTTGTGTGTGTTAAATTTGTGATCTATGATATGTTCCTAGTGAGGAAGCTTATAATTTTTTTTGTGACATAATATGGGGGGAATTATGTAAGAGTATATTTGTGGTGAATGGTTGAATGGGTTTTAGATAAATATAGTGGAATGTTTATATTTTTTTAAAATGATAAAATCTTACCCCCACATGGAATAAACCATATGGGTAATCCTAGGTATGTTGGTGGGAAGACTAAGACTAGTACACTAAATGATTTAGAAGTGTTTTGTCCCAATTTTGTCAAGAAGGATTTTCTCTAAAACACTAACTAAACAATTGTAATAATTGGAGAACACAATAATTTTGGATGATTCTCCACTACAGTGGTTTATGCAAGAGAACAATGCTATTTGTTATTGTTATACCACATTTTACAGAGTTATGAGGATCTTAAGTCCCCAACTAACCCTAGCTTCTTAGGGATTTAAAGTGGTTCATGTGATGTGATTTCCATTTCAGTTGTCTCATGATTGAAATATCTTTTGTGAAAACCATATTTTAATCTAAATTTCATTCATTTAGTTTTTAAATGTTAATTTATGCTAGTAATATATTTTGAAAATGTTGTGGAAGATAAATTATTTTCCTGAAAATGAAAACTTTTTACTTGAATTTCATAAGAATGAATTTTTTTTATTTTGTCTAGTTTTCTAACTAGCATGATTTATGTTTCGTTTTAAAGGTATGGGAATAGGTCATTGTCTATAAATTCCTTTTTTACTAGTAATATCGGTGATCATTCCCACTATATCTTATTAGTTTCAAGTTCTATTTTTGTATATATCTTGGAGGGAGTGTGTTTCCCTGATTAGTGGTGACCCCTGGGTCACTTGGAGGCATGTTTAGCCACCATGTTATATTTTTATTTATTATTATACTGTTTATCTAATTTTTTCATTTTATATTAATATTTTTAGTTTATGGGACAGATTGTTCCAAACAACCTTTTATGTCTTTCAGTAGTTTCTAGTCTATAGAGATTGGGAATTCCCATCGAGCCTTGTCAGGGACCGGCTTGGCTGACCAGTTCAAGGTCGACTAAGGTTGGTTCATGACATCAAATATGATTCAACCTTCAGAAATTAATTTCAATTGACAGGGAACCCATAACTGTAATTCATCATATAATCAACATATATTACTTGTACCATAACATAATTTTCTTTTATTTAAAATTGGACTCTTGGAGGTTGTTAACTATATTTATTTATACGAGGGCCACCTCAAACTCTTCTATTATCCACTTTAAAAGAATGACCACCACTATTAATAGTTTTTCTAATCTTCCACTTATGGGTGAAATATCATAATTTAAATATAACCAATTCTTAAGAGTCTCTATTAGACACCATAATAATCAAGAGGTGAAAAGAGTATGTAGTTTAGAAATAATTAATGATTGAAACTCAAACAATATCAAGAATTTTCTTAAATATCATCAACTAACAGTATTTGTGGGCCTCAACTATAGAATAGGTGATAATTTCAAATAAATCATATAATGATCAAGAAAAATCCTTATAAATTTAAAAAAAATTATAGAACAATCAATAATCTAATAAATATACTATACCACTTATTCTATGCAATGCTCAATTACTATGTCACTTTTGGTAATTTTATATTTGACATTTTTTTCTTGTAGTCTAGGTATTCAACTATGATTATAATTATATTTTTTATTCATATATTCTAGAAAATGTTATTTCCCAAGATCATGATACGTCATCAAAACATTTATATATGAACCAAATATATTAAAATCCTTAAAAAAAGTTCTCAAAAATCAATTAGTACTAAAACACAGTGCAATAAATTAAAATAATACTCCACACCATTATAAAATCTATGAGAAACATAAATTAATATTATTAATTCATGCCAAATCCAGTAATAAATTTCTTTTATTTGATCCAATTTCACTCGAAGTGGATGTTTTATTGTTAATTTCATCTTGTTTTAACAACGATATCGTACACTCCCACAATACCTAGACATAAAAATTCTAGCTACACTATATTCAACTTGTAGTATTAATAATCATAACTATTAGTATAATAATGTATCTTCCAGGACCAGATCATCATAGGAGTCATTTAGACTATTGCAACATCAACAATATATAATTATGTTAAATAAATTTATGAATTTATAGTTATTCATTAAATTATGTGCACGACTCATAATAATCCACTATTTAGTAACCAATTTAAGAAAAAATCATATTGGTATATAAATTTTTTTTGTTCCTTTTATCCTTGGTCATGGTCACTTTTTTTCTATCATGAGTATGGGAAAAAAACACAGTGATGCCTCTCTATTAGTACGAGTGGGAAGAAATTTACATATAATGTTACCATGGTCTACATAAAATAACATCACAATTGATCTTGTTTAAGGTATTGACTCAAAATATCCATGTATTTCGGGTGTTTCTATGATTATTTCTGTTATATGTTTTTATATAATAATTCAAAGATGTAAAATAATCTAGTAATTTTTATTATTATTATGGAAGATGATTTAGGTCAAACATTATATCTTATAAGATGAACTTATCACCATGATAATGTACCCCAATATCATATGACTACCCTATATAAAGAGAAAACATGATATTGGGTACTCATACTAGTAATTATGTGGTGAAGGATTTTAGATGTAACCATGTGACCTTAATATTTCTACTATAGATTTGAGGAGTATATTTGTCTAATAAAAAACATTATGTGTGAACTTTAAAAAAAACTAATTTAATTTACCAATATCAACCACTTATACTAATTTTATTTCTAATAGACCAAAAATATCTAAATAAATTCTCATTATGAAATATTTTTCACAGTAGTAATATTTTATTATTATAATTTATGTCCACATAATTAAATCCTAAAAAAATAATTCCATGATGCTCTTATTGAAGTGGAATATGCATTTCCTGGTCACGTTATCCTCATTTACATAGACACAACATCAACTGATTATCATCATATATGGTCTCTAACATTATATTATGATCAAATAAAATTAATGACAATCTCAACTATTGATAAATAAAACATCATCACAATTGAACATTTTTTACAGTAGTTTCACTAACAGATATTCTATATGAGGGTAGAACGTATTATTTAAATTGATCCATTTTTAAGTTGTTAGATAATGGTCTTCTATAACATGTATTTAATAAACACACTTATTTATAACTTCAATACCACTTTTCTTGCATTTTAAATGATAATAATTTCCATCATAATTCTTAATATACATTCACTATGTGATTAAATTAATTTGAATTATTTACACCATTTTATTCATTCCACATAAAACAAGGAAATTAATATTGTAAAACTTGTCATGTATTGCCTATTATGCTCCTCCAGCATATATGTTAGCTAAAAATTACAATATCTTATTCTCTTATGCTCATATTATGGTGAAAATATATTCAATATATACAACAATGTATAAAATCTTAAAAAATATTACAATGATTATGCTACTAATATTTTTCTAATTGAGATGGCCCAAAATCTGATCTCCTATACATGCACCAAAAAATATGTTTGATTGGTCAAAGTGTATAATTTCAATCAATATTTATTTTCAAAATAGATATCTGAAATACCTATATATAATAATTAGAAAAATTACCCTATCATGAGAGGTATTTGGTTTTTCATTGAATTTAGTGGAATCTCATATAGCAATCAAAAAACATTATCATAAATTTAATAGATATTTTAACCTATCCACTTCCAATGGTATAGAAAATTATTTTAATTATAAAATACATTGGAATAATCCATCTTAGTCGTTTTATTCTCACATAAGCTTTAGAATCCATATAAACCATCTATTTGACCCACTATGACACAATGTCATTGTGAAAAACACTATCAGGTATATATGATTCCTCACAAAATGAAAAATCATATTAATCTGATCTTTCCAAATCCTATTAATATTACACACATTCACCCACAAATGGAGGTGTAATTTGATAATAAAAATCCTATAGATAATCCATTTGATGATCAATGTCACCTATATATTGTGTCATTCATTGGTATGATTTCATGAACATGTCGATCATTCATATATATTTGGATGATGTTCTTATTATTCTAATGATTAATTACAGGGAAGAAATTTGTAGATGAATACTTGATTCCTCTTGTAATATTGATATAAACCATTGTTTAACATGATGAAATACCACCTTTAAGAAGGATTTAAAATTCATGCCTGATTAATGTCAGCTAACTGATATTTTCAAAATTGATATTTAATTAAATTAACCAAATTATAGTGTTTACAAATAATTAATGGTTTATATGATTGTAATAAAATTTAGATATTTATATCTCATAATATATTTGAATCATTATGGATGTACCTGGGAAACATAATTCTATATATGTTGTATGTTTTTGACAAATCAATAACATGTAATATCATGTTGAATATTGATATAGCATCTTATTGATAATATATGTATTTTACCACTGGAGTTAGGTTATATAGATGAAATTGAAGACATAATAATAAAATAGATATTAATAATAATATATAAGGGTTGAGAAATTGATGGAATATACCATTTTAAACATTCTAGAGATGGAAAGATGTTTTTTCAGTATATAGGAATTTATTTATGGAATAGAAACATGACGATTGAAAATGTTTATCATTGATAATTTTATCACTATGTGAAAATAAAGATTAATATTTAATTAAATCCATAACAAAATAATGTAATCAAGAAAATATTATAATGAGTTAGATACACCAACATATAAGTGTTTGTATTCTCCTTAGACTAGCCTATACACATTTGAAGGTAAATCGTGTAATAATTTCATTATTCTTTCACATAAATTTTTTATATTTAGTTAATTTTGTCTATTACCATATGTGATAGATTCATTTTACTTTTTAAATGGGAAAAATATTCATAGGATAACATGAAACATAAATGAAATCACAAAAAATATCACCATTTATTGGGCTATTGGGTACCCATGTTGTAACAGGTGTCATCAGAGTAAAAATAGTATAACATTTATATATTTTTACATATTAATATAAAAATAATAAAATTTCATAAAGAGGATAATTTTTTTGTCGAGGAAGTTCTCATATTTGATGTAATAAATGATCAAATTTTAATTAGTTGAATAATCTATAATCTTTGATCTATTAGAGTGGTCATTTTTACTTTTAAAATGTGTGTTATACAAGGTAGTGATCCGCCATATATCTATTTGGTATAAATGAAATAAAATTATTGAATATGGAATATAAGGATAAGAATAATTTATTTAGATATCTTTCCATCAAGGTATACATAGAGATCAATAGCTTTAATTCATTGAAGGCTATGCATGAAAAAATATTTCCACATATATATATGTGTTTCCAATGATATTTGGAATAAGATATTAACTTTATATAAATATTATTTATAATCAACTCATTAATGATTTATTTAGTAGTATCATTTATGTTGTTTTAAAAAAGGTTAGGATTTATAAAGGATATCGAGGATATGATCATTTTAAATAAGAACATTATAATACATTCAACTTTATACTATAAAATGCATAAATAATTAAAGAGTATAATCTAAGTAAACTCATTATTAATTACTTATTGATTATATTGTTATCTTAAAACATGAGAGTCGAACCATATGGAAGGTCTATCCATTCATCCAATGAAATGACATTCATGGAAATTGAGATGGTTGATTTCAATAATTAGGAGAATGAAAATGATAATGAATAGAATGTATTTATAAAAATTATGAAAAACAAATTAATATTTGGAAATTTTAGGTTTCTTGAAAGAGTATTATTATAATGTAAAAAATGTGTAAAATTTTCGACATAAATATAGAATGTATAAGATGAAAAGTTACAAAATATACTAAAATATATTTTCTAAAGAGATTTCATAATAAGATCTTTCTTAAGTGAAACAAAAATTAATTATTACTCCATAAGTAATCAAATAAAAAAGAAGAATTTTATAGGATATTATTGGTAATAAAATTTTATGGTGATGATGAATACCTCAATAAATAAAAAAATAAGTTAAATCAAATATAAGAAGATTTTCTTGTAGTTTTTTATGATAGAGTAAAAATTTTAATTAAATATTAGGCCCAACATGATAGTTTTTAAATATAATTGTTAATCATAAAGAACTATTGAGGAGGTAAAAATTTCAACGATGAAAATAATAAAATGATTATTATTTTGAAACAAGAAAAACTATATATTAAAGATATAAAGGAGAAAATAAAAAAACGTGAGTATATATTTGAGTAAAATTCAGTACCATAATAAAATCTAAAAGTAGTTCCTCAATTAATGATTTATATTTAACTAAAATCTAAGATAATTTACATTATAAATTAATATAGAAAATAAAAATTTAAAATGATTAAAATAAATGTTGAAAATGTTTTTATACTAAATAAAAATAATTAAACTGATTTAAAATCAATAAAATAGGATGTAAACAAAAGTTTTGATGCTTTAATTCTGTGTTGGATAAATAAAAAAATAAAAAAATAAAAAAAATAAAACAAATAAAACAAAATTAAAAAAATAAATTATTCTTGATAAATAAATTTTTATTTGCATTGGGAATAAGTAGACTTGGATATTATGAGGATTAATCAAAGTCATCCATTTTGAAGTCTAAATCAACAAAATCAATAGATAAATAGAAGTGAAACGTTGATGTAAATTTTAAAATTTAATAATTAAGAGTATCTGAGAAACATAAAATCCAAAACATTTATGTTTTGAGGATATCCATGAATTTATTCAAATTAATAATGATATTATTATATGGCTGTTTGGATAACACTATAATATTATAGAAAATATTAAAAAAGCTACCTAATAGGTGGAGAGGTTACTAAAAATAAATACAAAAAGAATCAGATTCTATAAAATGAATTCTAAATACCTTTATGAATTTTTTTCCTAAAGTATGGTAAAAAATAATGTTATTATTGATTTAAAAGAATTGGTACAAAAAGTGAACATGTAATAAGGAAGGAAGAATGTTTCTCGATGAATGTTACTCATTTGAATAATTGGTTTTTTCATAATTGAAGAGAAAAAACTATATATATATATATATATATATTTGTATTATAAATAAGGAATTGAGAATAAAAATGTTTAAAATCAGTAAATAATATCATGAAATAAAAAAAATGGAATCAAATATGTTATAATTTTTACATAATTTAATTAAGAATAGCCTTACCTTGATCCTTGACCAAAGATATCCATCACAAGTGATGATTGATATGAGATTGAAGAAAAAACTAAATAATTATATGGATTGTAAATTTTATTTTTGAAATTATGGACTAATTAATGTAAATAGTTTTTCTAAAATGATGATAACTGAAAAATATTTGAAAAAATAATTTTTAGTTTTGTTATGGACATCATCCAAACCAATCTTATGTTAGTCAATTATATAAATCTAAGGTTGATGTATTATGAAAAAATGATATTCTCTTTCAAAATAAAATTTAAATTTTATTATATTTAATTTCAGAGGAAAAATGATATCTATATTTGGTTGAAATAAGTAAAATAACATTTTTTATAGTGGAATAAGTTAATAACTTGTGACATGATTCATTTATATATATAGAAAAAAACCCAATTTATAATATCTCTAATAAAAATTAAATAATGATATAATAATATATATATGTGAGAAAAAAGGAGAAGATATGAAATACATGAATAGAAAAAAATATTCTTCATAACATTTATGAACCAATGAATAAGGGATCTAAAGGGTTACTTGATTTAATAAATTACGATGTTTGTGGTACTGAAAAACAATATAGAATATAGGTGAGTGATACTATATCTTGTTTTCTTTTTATTAAAATTTCATGGAATTAATCACCCTCATACAAAAAAGGAGGTTATAGATTTTAATAAATGTTATCAGATACAATTATAGAATGAGTATGGAAGAAAAATCATGAGAATTCGGTCTAAAAATATCTTAGAGAAAACATTCATTGATGTTTAGAATAATTTTGAAATAGTGGACATAATATTATTTTTTGAAAATGGGGAAACCCCATAAAAATTGGAGTATTGAAAATATTAAATTGAACGATGAATAAAATATAAATTAAATCACTTATTAAAAGTGATATTTAAACACACTCTTAATAATAAGTAGTTTTAGTGATTATATATGTTCAAAATAAGACATTAATTAGTTCAAAAATAAGGTAACAATATATGAGATATGAAATTGAAGAAAAAAAACATAATAAAATTTTAAAGTATTTATAGCCATGTCCTTTATCATGAATAAATAAGAAACATAAGGTAATAATGATTAGGTTCTAAACAAATGAATTTATAATTTTATTATACTAAAAAGACCAATAAAGGTTTTAATAAGAGTCTTGATGATTTTTTTTTGAACAGTGATGTGTATGAAATTGATTAAAAATCTATAAATAAATCCTATTTGAAGAAATTAACAATGATAAATAATATCATGAAATTAAAGATGAATACCCTTATTAAGTTACTCATAATAATGATTATAATGTATAATATAAATATTATGATACAATTTATGTGAATCATCCTCAAATCCTAACTAATAAAAATAAAATTATTTGAATAGATAAATAAAATATTGCAGGTGAGAAAAGCACATATATAAATATAAAATAGATCAAATTTAGAGTAATTATTTTTAGTCTCTACTAGATATTGGATCATATAAATAGAAATTAAGAGATAAATCACAGATAATTTCCATGCATGAGGAGAATAGACAATAAAAAATAATAACACATTACGGCCTCTTAAGAAAACAAATAAATATATTTTTATTTAAATAAATTTTTTATTTAAGAATAATCTTTATGAACATGTAATATTTGTAGAAAAAATATCATCTTTTCAGATATAAGTTTCTTAAATTAATGTTATATATGTAGAATAAACATTTTAATCCATATAAATACAGGTGGAATTTGTATTTATTTGTAGTGAAATTGAAAATAAAATTTCATGTCTATAAAATAGATGTTAACAAGAACATTAAGTGTTTATTAAACAATATGATTGATTTTTACTTGACTATGATAGAATAAATGTCATCACATAATAAAATAACATTATGGACTGTGATGAAAACAATTTTCAGGATATAAATGGGAAAAAAATTTCTTGAAAGAGTGGTATTTTAGGATTGGATATATTGACCATAATTTTTATTTTAAAATCATTAGAGAATTATAATTCATCTTAACCTTATGTGTTGATGATATCATTTTTTCAGTAGTAGCATTGAGTCATGTAATAAGTTTTTAAATTAGAAGTGATGTGAATTTAAAAATTTAACTATTAGATAACCCAAATGTTTTCCTAGTCAGTAAGTTAATAAATATGGAAATGAAAAATTTATCTCAAAAGTTAAATATGATAATCAACTATTGTTAAATATAATAATACATGATAGAATATTTTTAATTTCCATCTTGGTTTTAATTTCATTGGGAATAATTATTCTTGAAATATAGTAGATCTAACATTATATGAGATAATAATTGGATGTTCTATTTACTTGATCATGATACGATTAAACAAAGTTCACAATATTATTTTATTTATTCATTTTTAAAAGTCATTTTTTGAAGGAACACCTCCGGACAATTCATAAAGTAATGAGAAATGAATATTCGGATAAATATGAGGAGGATAAAAAATATATAGGGGCATTGTAATTTTATAATATTGGTAAGGGTATTCAGAGGCTATGAAATAATCAAGAGCGTAATTATCTTAGCACGACTAACATAAAATATAGTCTAATTACATAGACAAGTACCCAAAAGGGTTTTTAATATAAATTCATAGTATCTTGGATATAAAAAAAATTTACCACTGTGATTTTTTTATAATAAAATTTTAGTTGATCTCATGAATAAATAGAATAAATTCACAATAGATAAAAATATTCTAAATCTATACTGTTTTTTTATGGAAAATGTGGATTAAAAAATATTCAATATTGTTCATGTTATAAAAAATAAGGAGGTTGATTATATTTTCACAAAGACACATTCAAAATTGGAATATAATAATAATTGGTAAAATTTTTGAGATCCACCACCTCCATTTATTTGATTAGGTTTGGTAGTATCCACTCTACATATAGTTTTCATTATATTGATTATCAGGATTTTAATTTTGGATTTAAAATAGAAAACCCTTTATCTTTACTATAAATCAATGATAATAAAATCGATATATTATTTATTTGAGAGTAAAATAAGATGGGGAAGTTTATTATATTGATAATGGAACATACAATGTAGTGTGAAATTAGATACATCATATATATGGGTAGTTTATTAATTAATTTATATGTAGTAATTTTAATAAAAAAAATGTTGTTTGAATTTTTTAGAATAATTTGTTGTTTGATTAATAATATTTCTACTCGCCCATATTTTATAAATGAAGAATGGCCCAAGTCTTTATAGAGTTGAGAAAAGTTTTTTTATTATCTATTTGGATATTTTTAAAGTATTAAAAATTACCAAATAACATAAAAAATGAGATTGTTGGAATATTAGGATATTTAGAAAATTATGATATGTTTTGAATTTTAGAGAATTTGGAATCCAATCCTTAATATAGATTTTCATGTGATGTATTGCTAGGAAATTATTATTGAAAATTATTGTGTTTGGATTTATTTAATGTTTGTGACTTTAATATAATGCAAGAATCTAAATGGTGATAGAAGAACTAAAACTCATTGTATTGATAATTTTTGGGGTGTGATTACAATTTTCAGTAAATATATATTAAAAATATTGATAATTTTGATCAAAATTTTCATAAGAAAAATTTGAAAAATCCACGTATACCATTCTTATATAAGTGGAAATAGATTCTAGTGAAATAAATATTTAAATTTAGAGAATATATGATTTTTATGCAGTTGATTTGATGATAACACTATTCTGCACTGGATTTTTGGATAAGTGATTCAATGTTTTGATTAATTTCCTTGGTAAATATAGAAGTACCACTATTTTTATTCTAAATGACTAAAGTAATGATATAGATTGATTTTATGATAATATTATATTATGAGTGGCTCATTTCTTCTAAATTTATGTACTTTTTTTATAATTAAAAATAATTCACTATTTCATATCTCTTATAATTATAATTTCTCACAGGATTAGTAAAAATATAATTTATTCCATCTAAAATGTGTTTGGAAAATTTGATTAATTTATTTATTCTTTCATAGTTATTATTTATTAATTTATTCTATTTTTTCTACATTTTTTAAATCTAAAATATATATAAGAATATTTTTCATACATTCTAGAATGAAGGTCATAACAAATAAGTTTTGAAAAGATATCATATTATTGAATTCTTATAAAATATGCAGTGTCATAAAAACTATTTGTGAAGTCATATGAGATTTTTCCAATGTCATACATTTTCAATTTCGTAGTCATATGAAAATTATGAATTTATATGAAATGCAATTTTATAATATATGAAAATTTTTCATGTCATAAAAAATGGTCTCTAAAGTCAAATGAAAAATATTATGTCATTAAAAATTGATTGATGTCATACAAATGGGCTAAAATCTTATGAAAATTTTCGTTAACATGATAAAAATTCAAAAGTCACACATTCGTAATAGAATTCATATAAAAAAATTCTTAGAATTTACTACAATCAGAACATGCTCTGTTTAAGCTATTTTGATATTTTTATTTTTTTCACATTAATATTTTATAATTTCAATAATTTATTTTTTCTATAAGTTCATATTAATAATATCTACTCTATTAAAAATAATTTTAATTAGTTTTTAATGAATATAATCAACTCCATTTTTTGGTAAAAGGATGTACATGTTGTTGTAAGAAACACTATATTTAGGCTTTGAGAGTCAAGTCAACATTGAGATTATCACTATTCCATGATGGTAGAGTCCATGGTTCGTAATTTGTTCTTCCAATGATTCATTCGAACTACTATGGAATAGTGCAAGCCATGTGGGTGATTTAATTAATTAATATAAAATCCATAGGAAAATACAAGGTTCAAAAAATCTTAGTTGATTAATTGATTTATATTGGAAGGCATATCGATATTTTCAAATATTGATTAAAAATAGATTGATGACATAGCTATGAAAAGATTCATGTTTAGGTTTGTTTAGGTAATCAAAATGACTAATGTTTGGATAATATGATGTATTTTAAGTTGTGGTCCACATTTTTTCTACATGTTTCAATTTATAATGTGTGAGGAGTGGAATTAATTTCACTATAGAGATCAATGATTTATTCCTTCAACTTTTATTTTAGGTTGAGTTTAAAATTTAACATTAATGGAATTGAAAAGGATCACATGTGTATCATTAATACTTAGAGAATATTTATAGTTTAGTTGAATTATTGTTTTTATGGTTTCCAAATATATGTTTTACTGATTAGAAAGCTATTTAAAGTGATGGAACATGAATATTATCATTGATAATATTTACCTGAAGAATCTTAATCATTTAATAAACTTAATATAGACATTGATAGGTTGGTAATTTAATGTGGAAGAATATTGTGATGTCACATTGGGTATATATGGACCTTGTCTTAACATACATGGATATTTCACAATTTTAGATGAATATTCAGAACACTAAAAAAGTACACAACC
Source organism: Viscum album (assembly GCA_963277665.1). Taxonomy (NCBI): domain Eukaryota; kingdom Viridiplantae; phylum Streptophyta; class Magnoliopsida; order Santalales; family Viscaceae; genus Viscum; species Viscum album. The sequence continues at coordinate 1,376,070,533 of OY728138.1, read as the reverse complement.
AAGGATTGTAATAGTTAAGTGTGTTTGGAAACATGGAACACAATATTATTTCATGGTGGAATATATTAAATATATCCAAAAAATATCATACCATTTATTAATTCAATATAAAAACATTATTCATAACATTGGAAAATGAAACATGGGAAAGGGTGATCGCATATGGTTAACAGTGGGAAATAATATAGATAAATAAGAATACCATGAACATAAGGGTATGAGAACATTAGCATAACATTGAGGATAACACCCTTCATGTCAAAACACATACACAAGATTCATGTAATATATATAGTTATATCATAATGCATGAATCATAAAGGAACCAAGGATCATAATCCATGTGAGTGCGACCTAGGTACAAGACATGGAATTGTGGAAAATACATAAACATATAAAATGATTTCTATAATAGTCAATGATTATTTCCAAGGATATATTAGTGGAATGGGTTCATTCACTAAACCATCATAGAAGTCAAGGTTCACTCTAAAGGCTATATTAGTTTTAAAGGTTCACCCCCAAGATCATCTTAGTAGTCAAGGTTCACTCCTATGACTATTTTAGTAGTCAAGCTTCAATCCCAAGACCATCTTAGTTAAAAAAATCCCATACCAAACTAACATAACTATCCATTCCATCCATGTGTATCTCATGATATATAAATCATGGACAAATAATATATAGGGAGATACAGGTCCCACATATTACATAATGAAATCATACAAAGATGTTCCACAAGATAATAAATCTTATTGAGGCACATAAAAATAGATGGGTTTTAAAAAGATCATAAAATAACTCATGAAATGAAATGAGTAACATAAATATTTCATAATTTCATATCATGTAAAAAAAGCATAGGTTTCATAATCATTTCATCATAGAATAACCTGTGAAATGAAATGGGTTTCATAAGCCTTTTATAATGGTATAACCAATGGATGAGAAATATGACTCATAAAAAGCAGGTAATCCTAAAAATTATAAATTAAGATTAATAATAAAAATTGTTTAGATGTATAATATTTCAAGTAAATCATAAATTATATCAAATTATATCGTCTTACATGGAGAAGGATTTTGAAATATCTCATGGAACATTTCTTAAGGAAAATAATCATTATTTAAAAATCATTTTTAAAGACATATAACATTTTCAAAATCTTTTTCTTAGAAAATAAGAAAGAAAAAAAATCAAGTATTATTTAAAAATAATTTAATTCATTTCTAAAGGAAAATATTCATTCTTCATTGAAAAAACTCTTTCCAAGTCATAAAATATATTGAAAACCTTTTTCAATGAAAATAACCCTAAAAAATTATAAAGAATTATTTTAAAACAATTTTAAATATTTTTTTAAAAATAAATAAATTAAAATTATTTTTCGTGAAAATTATGTTATAATAAAATTTAAATAAATTATTACATATTTTCTTATAACATGATTTTTGAATATAACTTATTTCCGAACAAAGGGAGAAATAAACTCATATTTTATTAAAAGAATTTAGTAAATTAACATAATTTTAAAAGAGAAATAAAATGGTTCCATTACATGAATAAATAGAGTATAATAAAATTCATAAGTACTTTGAGATATGGAAAATAATATTCCATAAATTAAAGCATAATCATAAATAATCCCGAAAGATGATGAGATTGTAATAGTAAACTCTTAGCACTTAGGAAACATTAAAAAATAATCCCCTTTAAATAATAGCATTAAATTAATGTAGATATATAATGAAAAGATGTAAATTAAGGATCTAAATTGTCAATGGGGTGGTATATACGACTTTAAATGTACATAGGTGTTTAACATAACATGTGTCTTGAAGAAGGAATGTTGAGACAAAAATCCTTTACCAATTTGGAAACTTTTGAACTCTAAACCATATGAAGAAGCGATCCACAAATTTATATGTAAATAAAAATATTATTTTCCACAAGAATTATAAAATATATTCATAGGATGTATATAAACCACCAAGAAGAAATAGGAGGTGAATGTAACATTTTCTATACAAAATTAAAAAACTAGAAGAAATCCCTTACAACCTGAGTAACATTATAATCATGAGATCTGTGAATCAATAAAATCAATTTAAACATTAATATCATGAAATATATAAAATTCATTACATAACATTTCATAGTGTATTACAAACACCACATAATAAATAAAATTTTTATATAAATCTAACAAAGAAAAATGTTATTATATATTATACCATTTGTGATTTTATTGTGACTTTAAATTACACATTTCATAGAAATTCCATGTCAGAGTTACGTTTTTCATAATAAGCACTTTATGTTTTGTATATGTTTTTACTTGTTATTTTTTCCAAATTTATTTGATATTTATTTACTAAATAAAATAATTTAAAACGTGATATAAATAATACATATATTAAGTCCATATTAATTTATAATAATCTATAAAAGATATAAAGAGGAAATGAAGTACATCGTTCATGGAGACGGTTGGTCGTACGTATTCATAAACACAATTTCCATTTTCATATCATATTTAAAAGTGGTAAATATAAATAATATTTATATAATATCTATAAATTAATTATTATATAATGTATATCATATATTTTTATTACACTAATCCTTAGATAATTTCATGTAAATTAGGAAGAATCACATCATTTTACATGGTGGTAATCTTTCGTACACACGAACTATGCCATCATATTCTCAGAAAATGGAAAGCATGAAGGTATATGATTTTTTTTAATTTAAGAAGCCTAAAAAACTCATATATATCATATATAAATATAATATTCATTATTATTCCCAACCATAATAGGTGTTAATGGAAGAACAGACAACATCAGTTTGTGACATGATAGTCTTCCATAAAAACAAACGATGGTTGTGTATCCCATTTGATGGATGTTATTGAAGTATTAGTTAATAACATTAAAATAAAAATGTATCATTATATTTATAATAATAATGATTTTATATAATCACGAAATGATAATAATTGAAGGTGGTGTAAGAGGAAACAAAACAAAAATTCAAATTGATGAATGTTACCTCTTCTTAGGGTAACAACTTTTGGTTTTTACCAAATGACATCCTTGGTTGCATTTTTACCAAAAATTAATGTTTCTAGATGGTAACATGGTAATAAATTTGGATATATTTTTCCTGATCCAAATGTTTTCAGAGTTGTAAATATGTATGGATAATGAATTCCCATTAATTGTTTTGGAGTAGAAACATTCTGATAAACACAAAATGGTAAATGCTATTGGGTGGTCTCCCATACATAATGTACTCCAATAGGGAACAATGTTCAATAATATATGTTATATGGTCAAAATATTCCTAGAAAATGTGATTTGGAAATGTTTCTAGGTAATTTCCCTTCATTTTGATGTTGAATCCATTAATAAACTAGGTTTCATCACAATCTATTAGATTAATTTTAAATGTTTTCATTCGTCATTTTTGTAAGAGAATTATACTGATTTTTGATAAATTATAAATTATGATTATAAAAAATATTTAATCCATTTTTTTAGATTTCGGTCACAGTAGTGGAAAAAAATAAATTAAAATTAATCACATAGATGGGACGAGACAATGATTTTATAAAGTGAAAATCATCATATGTTTGAATTGATTTTATATCTAATTTAAATGTTAAACTAATTCCATTTACCTGAATTTAATTAATATATTTATTAATTATCTAATTACACTTTAATATTAAATAAAAATATAGTTTATCGTCATAAATTACATAGATGGAAAGTGAGTTTACAAGTCAAATTATATATTTTTTATAATTCATCCAAAAATGAATATTCACTAATGAATGGAAATAATACACAATAAGGTATTTTTGGAATTAATAATTAAATATTAATATTATTTTATCAAATATGGTTTATAATTTTATTTAAATTAGTTTCAAAATTATTTCCCCATTAAATGGTGGTATAACTAACTATTAGAAAAATACATCAATTATTCATAAAATTGGATTTATTCATATCCGTTATCCAAAAAAACAATAAGATGAATGCTAAATAGTTGATTAAATATATATATATGTCTATCATTAAAATAATTCAGCAATTGTTTTTATTTTATTGATATAAAATGTGTTTATACATAGAAAAACATTTATTAAGAAAAATAATTTCATTGCTTTCTAAGTATACAAACTATCATTTCATATTTATTGTTAACTAAATAATTCAATGTGTAAATCATATTTTAATATTTTAGTTAATTCTATTCAAACATTCCATACCAAAATCTAGGATAAAACTATCATAATAATAATATTATTATATTTTAGTTTGGTAAAACTCGATCTTGCATGTAACACAATCTGGCAAAGGGACATGGTATAATGTGTAACATAATCAAAGTGAGGATTTGTGTGTAACCCAACCCAATCATGGTATCACATGTATACCAATACAAATTATGTGTTACATGTACCGAATGATAAATTCAGTGTCGTGTGTATTATAAAATTAACATTGTGTAGCGATTAATGAAATCCATCAAATAATTTCCATTTATTCGAAAAAATAATTTATAAAAGATAGGTTTTTTTATTTACCCCCCCCCACCCCTATAAAATGAATTTCTACCTTCAAATTAATGTTGGTCAGTAATGGGATAATACATGAATGTTTCTACCATAGAGAACCACATCAAAAAACATTATTGTTAAAATATTGTTTAAAAATGGAAGGTTGTGAATATAAAGATTACCCAAAATAACGCATACCTTTGCTTCCACATTGGATAATATAGGTGGGAAGTGAAAACTTGGACATTTAATAGAAAACAAACTCTGATGGAGTGTGATTGAGGACATGGCCATGATAAAGATAACGATCATAAAGACCTTAATAAAGAGGCTTGAAAAGGTCATTGATATCATAAAAATGATGATAACAAGACATCATTTTATTTGAAGACCGATGTCCTAAATATGAATAATATTTCAGAAGAAGATATAGTTACTTGATTTCATTCAATTTTAAATTCATAGTATAACCATTTGGTTGTTAATTTATCTATTTCAACTTAATCTATTACTCCAGATAAAATTAAGGTGAATTTTTCATTCCTCATGTATTAATAAATCATTAGATCTATAAATAAAATGATAGGTCATTCTATAATTATTTACCTAATATCATTGAAAATTTATTAGAACATGTTATCCAATGTGCATAAATTCTCATACAGAGAGCTATTAATTTAATATATAAAACCTTATCTAAATTTTAACATCAATAATTACATAAATGGATAACATTATAACCCCTTTCAAAAAATGTATGTATTAAACATTATAAATAAGGTCACTAAATTTCAAAGAAATAGCTTAACATTGATCCATCATATATTATAATGTAACTATTGGTTGTAACGTACTAAAAATGTGAATACATTCATCATTTAATCTATCAAAACATTGAAATAACCTAAATTACAATAAATCCTTATTGAAAACATGCATGCTTCCTCATTATTTTTAATGATTACGGGACATATAACCGAAGTCCAAAAAATGATATAAAATCAATCTAGGATATCATAAACTACTTCATTAAAAAAATCAATAACATGTTCCATGGTATCGACTACTATGTGATTTAGTTATTTATATCCAACATCATTAAATCCCAACATAATTTTCTCAACATATAGGACATAATACGGGGTATCTTACTGAAATCAAAATAACTCCTTTTCATTAAACCAATTTTTATTACATTAGAATCATTTACAATATTATTTTAAATCTATAATGAAGAACCTATACCAAAAAATATTTTTAAATTTCAGAATTCCGATAATAAAATCATTGAAGTTCAAGGCATAAGTACTTTATTTATCCCACTTCATTCTCAAACTATTAAATAAGGTTCATCTTCATATTCTTTAACCCTTGTTTCCTTTCACATTTCATCTGTATTCTCATCATCATCTACCATATAACCATTCCTCATTCCATTTTTCTTATTATATTAGAAATATTTCCCATGACGAAACATATTTTCATAATACCCCCACATTCCACATAAAAAAAATTCATCCCTTGATAATGACATAAAAAGGCCAATATACACATCCATTACATTAACTGAGATCTTCAATTTTTCATTTGAAATTAATTATTTTTTGGAATTCATCATAACACATAAGACAACTTTTCATTACTCTGATATATTTCCTTAACTATTTTGCCTTGTATTTTTGACATATAGGAATCAATATCTTCAATCATCTATAGTTCTTATCACCCGATCTATCAGAGACCAATTTCTTTATTTTCTTTGGTTAGTATGATAGTTAGTTAAGGTACACATTGAAAATCATGTCCCATGAATAATGATTAGGTATTATAACAATAGAGTTTACTACAGTCATCATATATTTAGGTTCCTCATTAGAAAATTGTCTTGCACATCCAATGTTAAGCCAGTTCCTTTTAGTTTCCACTACTGATTAAAACCAAAAATCATAGCATGGGAACCATTAATAATAATGGGGAAGAATATATGACAAATAACTTATAGGATGTCTAAATCATGAAACAATCTTCTTTAATTTATTGAACCTTAGTTTATCTTGGGATATTCGATGTCATATTCTATTTAAATCCTTCATGTGGGTTGATTAAGAGTTTTTTATTTTCAAATCACATCCCCCTGGAGTGTTAAAACAGGTGTACATCAAGGATAGTTTTCATAAACTAGTTCCCAATAATGGCTACATCAATATTTTTTTTCATGGTTGTTACCCTAGGTACATATAAGATTTATCCACATTTACATGTAGTATCTTGATAGGTATCTATTGAGAGAAACTCATTCACTTTATTAGTTAACAAATCTCCGAGACATTTCTCTAAACTTTGAAACTAATTTAGACATATCATTAGAATAATACCTAGACATATATTTATAAATATACTTATGGATCCCACTAATTATTTCTCATAATAGTTTCCAAAGTTTGACTAAACAATTCCTTTGAAACCAACTATAATGAAACTAGTTTAATAGAAATGGATATTACATCATTTTAGATGAATATTCCATATATCATAAATGGTATTGCTCAAGGAAAATAATAGTTTATTGTATTTGTAAAAATAGAAAAAAAATCGAACTTTTGGAATCATTGTCAATGATTCCAAAAAATATCATCAGATTTAGTACTCCAACATAAAACCTTTCTTTATAACATAGGGAAAGAAAATATAAAGATGGTTGATCATTGTAGAGACCCGAAGCTTGATGTACATAGAAATTACATTACATTTGCAGAATACTTAGTACATAAAAAAAAACACACACAAGGACCGTAATAGTTTAGTTTCTTCGGAAACTCGGAATATAATCTTCTAATTGTGGTGAAAGATCTTCAACATCTCCCATAAAGATCTTCCCTTTTTTTTACCTAAAACCTTTCATTATATCTTGGGGAAAAGAAAACATAAAAGGGTGAGATCAAATTCTCATTAAGGGTAAACAAAATAAATATCAATCACATCATATACATAAGAACATAACTTTTGGAAATCTTAACCTGTAAAAGAAACCATAATTTCATAACATGGGATAAATCATAGTAGTGAAATGTAATCCCAATAATCATAACATAAAACATAAAACTTTGTGTCATACACACATAATCATATATAATCATTTCTTATTAGTCAAGACTCATTGCCAAGACTATCTTAGTGGACAAAGTCTATTTCTGAACCGAGCTCACTCCTCGTTTCAGTCCTGTTTCACTGAACCGGTTTAACCTGTCGTTCTAGCCATGTCTATCTCACAAGATATAAAATCCTTACCCAATGCATTGGAGGGAGATATAGGTCCCACCCATATCATAATGATACCATTCTTATGTGTTCCACAAAATGATAAACCATACATCATAGCATAACCCATGTAATAAAAATGGGAATCTTAAACATCGTGACATCATAAAACAATTCATATAAGATAACGGAATTCATAAAAATATTTCCATCACAACATAATCAAATCAATGTAATAATAGGGATATAAAGAGAACCCTATATTATCTTAGATGGAAAATAATTTTGATAAAACACTTGAACTCCATTCTTGAGGAAAATATCCTTTCTACATCAAAAACATTTTTCCTTTCTTAACATGTCATACAATTTTAAACTAAATGAAGTTGATTAAAAATAAACATGAAAACTTGTAAAGGATGATTCTTGGAAATAATTTTTTAAAAATCCATTCATGCCGTATAAGTTAAAAAAACATTTTTGTCATACTTTTGTCGGAAAAGTCAAAAAGTACCTCATACGAAAAACGACAAAAGATTCCTTTCATATCTTTTAATAAAAACTCACCGAAGGGTAAAATTGTATTTAAACAATTGTAGGTGGATGGAAATAATATTACATATTGAGTAAACTTGGATGTGGATGATAAAATAAACCCCAGTAAATACCAAATTATAAATAATCTCGGATAAAAATGAGATTGTGATATTTTCCTTACCGTAGGTTCGATTTTATTCATACATTTCCGAACCACCTGTATAATGATTTACATAATGTCATTGACTTATTACAGAATCATAATCATTGTTATGATATCATATACGGTTCACTTATGAATTTATTTTACCCATTCTTTTGTAAATTCCATGTTAAAGAGCGTTTTGGGTAAAATCATTTCATTTGTCGTCCGTGTTTTGACTTGTAATTATTCATATGATTACTTAGATGATGATTAAATAATTCCAGAATATAAGACATAATTTATATATAATATATATTCAGAATATACATATATATAATAGATCAGTAAATGGAAATAAATACACCGTTCATGGAGACGGTAGGTCGTACGTACGCATGAACGCTGTTTTCATTTCCTTATTGAGTTGAATGGAATTAAGTAGATGACATAAATATATATAAAAATAAATACAGTATCATTATTATGTCATATATTTCATGATTACTTATTATATATACTTTATAATCATTCATGAATGGTTAACGTGGATAATGAATCTCATCGCGTCGTGGAGACGGTAGTCCGTACGTACGCACGAGAGATGATATCGTTCTCATGATCGTGGAATTGTATTGGAGTGTATGTATACTATTTCAGAATAAATATCACTTTACAATAATCTTATATAGTTATTATGTACACCATTATACCCATCCAAGTAAGGTGGTGGTGGAAAATAGATTACACCACGGCGTGGAGACGGTATTCCGTACGTACGCACGCGCGGTGATTTCATTTTCCGTAGGATGGATAGATGGTGAAATAGGGTTTCTTCATACTTATAATAACATATCAGTATATGATTGATACTTATGTTATTACTTCATAATGAAACAACCTAAGAAGAAGAAGTCGAAGAAGAAATAAAGTTGAAAGAATCGGTAACGGACATTACCTCTTCTTTGAAGCGCCTCTTTGAGACCTCCTTTTAGGGCACTAAAATTGGTCTTTCAAGAGGACCAGGACCTCTAGGATGTTTCTAGGGAAATGGAGAGGAGAAATTGGAAGAGGTTTGGACGAGATTTAAGTCTCAAAGTGGTGTGGGGAAGAGAGGGAGGAGGTGCCCTTTTATAAGGGAGGAGAGGGGCTCTTTTGGAAAAACTAACAATATTATTTTATTATAAAGTCAAATTCAGTTTTAAATAGATCAAAATTGATTTATTTCGAAGCTAAGGTAGTTCTGGGTCGAAAAACTCTCATCCAATAGAATTTGGACAAGTTTAGTTTACTATTTTAACCTTATCATTTAGATTTAACTTTAAGTTAGATAATTTTACTTTTACCATGTCTTTTTGTGTTCTAACACTATAAGGATAATAAAAATACTATAAGAAGCCAAACAACCCCAAGTTTCTTATTATTAACATATATAACCTTATATAAGTCATTTGGCCGATCCTTAAATTTTTAGGAATAAAATAACAATTAATAATATAATATTTGTTTTAAAAACTATTTTATGTCAATTTTGAAACTATTTAGTAATTGATTTTTGGGAAAATCATAACAGAATGATTAGTTCAAAAAAAGTTATGTAAATCAATATTAAAATGTTATATGGACCTATAAAATTAGTGTAATTCATAAAAAGTCTCAAAATACATTTATTTGGGTGTTTATAACATCAATTATGTCAATATTTCATTAATAAGATAATTACTGCATCATCTTTGTGTCAAAAATAAATTAAATTATTTAATGTCCAAAAATTAAAAATAAAATATCATTATGTAGTAAATATTTTTATCTTTCTATTGAATATTTATAGTCGAATTTATCTTATGTATAACCTTATATTAAAAATGATTTACTTATTAAACTTTGAGTTTAACTATTTCAACCCTTCTTTAAATAAATTAACAATAAATGTCCTAATCTAATCCAAGTGGGCCTAAATGGTCATATTTTATTCCTAAGGTTGTTTTTGGTCGAATTTAACTTATACAATAGAATTAGGACATGTATTAGTGTAATAATAATATCAATTTTACCCTTAATTACCCTATTTACTTTTAACCGTGGTAAAAAAAAGTAAAAAGTTACTATTCACCAAAAATTATTTTCATCTCATTGAACCACATTTTACTTACGGTCATCAACCGTGTCTCTCGGATTTTTGAAATTACACTCACAGAAGCGGTAAAATTATGTTTTATGAAAAATTCATTTTTTTTACTATCACTTAGTGGTTTCACTATTCATCAAAAAAATGAAAGTTTCCAGAAAAATACCAAAAATTACGCCTATGTTATATTTGATATTATGAACTCAAAAATGATGTCTATTTTACCAAATTCAAAACATATCAGTTTCATTACTTAATTTAAAAATTAATTCTCGTCGTCAAAACATATAGGGTGTTCTTAAGAGATAATAACTATCAAAAGATTGACACTTGTTTATGTCTGGTTTAAATGTAAAATTACATAAAATGACCAAAATTGTATTAAATTGTAAAAATATATTCTAAATATAATTTAAAACCACTCAAATTAATAATTTATTTCTATTAATTACTTCAATTTAAAAAGGTTGTTTTTAATTAAAATGTAGTAAATTTCACTATTCATCAGAAAATGAAATTTATCCGAAAAGTACCAAAATTTCACCCTAAGCTAATTTCGATATTCCCAATCAAAAAATGAAGTCCATTTTGGAAAATAAAAATTACAAAATTTCAAAAAGTTGTTATTACTATTTATAACGGTTTGTTTTAATAATATTTTAAAAGTATATCGTTGTTTAGTGAAACTCGGTATTGCGTACTACACATGTTATCGAGGAAGGTCGCGATTGCATGTAATGCAAGGAAAGTCAAGGATGTGTTTTGTGAAAGCTCCTTTTGGTGTAGCGTACAACACAAGACATTAATGAAATTAAAAAGAATATTTTCCATAAAATCTCGGGGTGTTACATTCTACCCCCCTTAAAATGAATTTCTCCCTCGAAATTCATCGGGGTTATAAATGGTTTACTAATTTAAAGTTTCTATAATAGAAACCCACATCGTAAAAAGGAATACCAAAACCAATCTTTAAAAACAAAATTATGAAACGTAACGGTTACCCAAATAAACTAATCACTTGGTTTCCACATAGGTGAAAATATGGATATGGAAGAGTAATCTAACCATCATGTTCTGATGGTGAGTGGTAGAGAACATGGCTATGGAAAAGCCAGAAATCAAAAAGCCATAAATTTGTGACGATCTATGGTACCATCTGATTCATCAGATATAAGAACAATAAGACATCATTTTTGGTTTTCAAGATCATTTCCCTAAAGTTGATGAAATTGGAATTAGAAGAAATACTTTAGTGACTTTGGTATAGTCTCACCGTTGGTCATTCATTGGACAATTTCCACTTTATCTCTTAATGAAATGAAGTTGAATATGTCATTCGTGATGTGTTAGCAGATCATGTGATAGAATGATGGGTCATTCCATCTATCTCAAACAAAAGGTTAGAAAAGTTATCAAAAATTACATAAGTCCATCTATAGTGAGATTAATCATATATGGTTCCTAAAATGGACTTATACTTCATATATCATACTGTCTAATATAATAAAACTAGTTTCTACTAAACAGGGACTTCCTGTAGGCCAGTGGTAGGTGATAAAGGCCAGTCGCACTTCGGTTGTGGGTTCGATTCCCACAGCCTTGTCCGACGCGATGGGCTGTCTCCCATCCTGCAGGTTGTTCTTTTTCTAAAACTACATTACTATAACATCCAATCAATAATATCAAAAAAAATTATATCCTTAAACAATACTAACTTATGTCCAACATAATCAATTCCAATCATTAGGCTTATCTAAAATACTTCGGTCCAAGATCATAGTATAAAGAAAATGATTACTTGAAATGTCATCAACCAAGCATGTGAATACCATCATTTATCCCCCATATATCTTGTTGGTCACATTCCAATAATGTGAATACCTTAATCATGTATTCTCTTGAAAAATTAATACCCATTAAACCTTAGTAAAAACATGAATGCTATCAAAATTTAACTCTTTCCACATACCAAAATCCAAAAATTCTATATACTCAAACCATGATATAACCTTCTCCTTATATCAGTCATGAGCTCATGAATACGGTCAAACATTTCATTTTCTCGTTTTCCTTTCATTCTACGCATATCATCTTTTTTCACAAAAATATCTCAATCACATTCCATGGTTACCAGTACAATTGAAAACCACAATAGACCAATACATAAATATTCTAATATTCCACGATACTATATACACCATTATTTTGGAATCCCATTACATAAACACTTAATCATTCCACCACATTGTTTTCATATTCAACATTGCCAATAGTTATCTTATGTGACTTCCCTTTTTCCTTTTCCTTAAGTGGTTTCTCATGTAGATCATCACTAACCCTTGGATTAGGGAATTTATTAGCATAATCCACATTTCCTTGCACTTGAAGAATTGATGTGTTGGTGGTGCGTTCTCTGTAGTCTTTTCTTTATTCACATCATTAGAAACCCTTTTTCCATTACTTCGACACTTGTCTTGTAACATCCCAAGTAAGTAATGAATAATAGATATTTTTACTTATGTCTATTAATGAATTAGATAGTGTTTTAGAGGCTTAAAATGAAAATAAATCCAATCTTAAGCATGGAATACACTAATATTTTTTAAAAGATTGTTTTACTGCCTTTTGATGGCAAACCATTTTTAAATCTATCATTTGAAAATTTTATAAGCTATTTTTTTCAAAATAAACTTATTCTTTATGATTGGGACATCAAAATTTACTTTGTGTGAATTTTTGGTATTTTCAGAAAATGTTCATTTTTTAAGGAATAGTGGAAAATACTGCATTTTGCATCAAAACTGCTTTTTAATATAATTTATTTATATGACTAGATTATCTTTTGAATTGGTTTTGAAGTAAAATTAGAATATATTTTTACCATTTTATCCAATGGTGGTCGTTGGAATCAATTTCACTTTGAAATTGGACTTAAACTAGTGTCAATATTTTGATACCTATTGTTTCATAAAAACACGCTATTTGTCATGACAGCGGGAATTAGTTATTAAATTAATTAATTCAACTTACATGTTTTGAATTTTGTAAAATAGACATCATTTTTGTATTAGGAATATCAAATATATCTTAGGGTGAAGTTTTGGTATCTTTCTGAAAACTTCAATTTTTGATGAATAGTGAAACCACTAAGTGGTAATTAAAGAAACTGATTTTTCATTTAAATGAAACATTGCCACTTATGTGATTTTATTTTAAAAAAATCCTACATACATGGTTGTCATTAAAAAGTAATATGTGGTTCAGTGAGATTATAATAATTTTTTTTGTAAATAGTAACTTATTAAGTGTTTAATCGCGATTAGAGGTAATTAGTGTAGTTTAAGGTAAAAATAATGCTTTAATAGTATGAGATGAGCTTGACACATGTCCTACCCTCATTGGATGTGTCATTTACGACCAAGAGCAGCCATGGGTCAACTTGGGACCCCATGGAGCCACTTTGGTTGGGAAATGACATAAATAACTTTTTATTTAATGTTAAAGTAAAAATGACACAAACATGAGTTATGTTACTAAAAAAATTTGTATATGGGGTTATAAAAGTAATATTTTTGACAATAAATATTCATTAGAAAGATAAAACGATTTCCTACGTCATAGTATTTTTCTTATAATTTTTAGACAATAAATAAATTAAATTATTTATGACATAATGATGACGCAGCGATGACCTCATTATTTAACGATTTAAATAAAATGGAAAGTTAATGTAAAATCTAAAATCTACACATGGAAAAAACCAATTGGATGAGTGTATTTAGAACCCTTATCACCTTATCAACTAATTATATCAATGTGGGACCTTTTGAATACGAAACGCATTTTAAAATAATGTAACTTATCTTTACTTTCCAAGAGTGCCCCTCCTCTCCTCTTATAAAAGGCCCCCACCTCTACCTCCTTACCCACACTCCCAAAGCCTTTGGCTTGGCCAAACCCTAACCATTTTTCCTCTCCAATTCCCTATATTACTCCTTAAATCCTCACTTTTGGCATAAGTCTTCCAAAGGAAGCCTTTGAGCTCAAACCAAAGGGAGTTACCCGATTTTAAGGTAATGTCTTCTTTTGAGTCCTTTTGTTTTATTTTGCTTCTCCAACCCCGTAAACTCTTTTTATTCGTTTCTTTTGTAACAACTACAGTTTCCTCAATATAATAGGATGTTTTTATTATATTGATTCAAGCTACACTTACACACACCTACATCTAATGGTTAACGAACATATTGTTTCCGTGTATGGTGAATTTATGCCTCCCGAAACGATGATTGTTCAACATTCTTTTAACACCTTCAAAGCTGGCCATTAATATGTCACTATATTTATATATGATATATAATATGTTTATGTTTTCCTTAAGATTCTTTATTTTTCGTTTTTGGTCATTCCTTTATGGTTTCCATTAAGGGTAAACGCGATATCTTCATTTAAGGAAGTGCGGACTACCGCCCCCTCAAAGTGATTTGATTCGTTAAATACCATATGTGGGACGTATAAAGGATGGAACTATGATATTATATATGATATTATAATGGAATTATAATATACCTTTATATCATTATGATTCCATTCTATAAAATACGAAATAGAAATGAAAGTAGCGTTCATGCGTACGTACGACTTACCGTCTCCATGAACGGTGCATTTCATTTCTTACCTCTAAATAATTATGTAATATTATAAATGCATGTATATACTGGATATATATGATATATAAATAATGATTATAATTATGGATATAATGGATACATGAACAACATGTAATTATAAAGGGTTTATTTTTAACTCAAGTACCAATGATTGTTAAAACGACCGTTATTAACTTAAATAATTACATAGTGGTCATGACATGGCAATAAGTGTTATAAAAGGAATAATGAACTTGAGAAAGGTTCTTAAACAAGTAGAAATTAACTCAAGTTTATTATTCAGGACATTAAAGAATGTTCGAGTCAAGTCAGACCCGAGGTATGGGACTTCATCTCAATCTCCTTTCATTGAGGCATATTTTGTTTTATACACAACCTTCTTTTATACGGTGTATAAACCCCTTTGACTTTTACGGTTATCCAAAAGGAATCTTTTTTTATACAAATCATTTTACTAAACGACAAAAGGGAATTTTTTTGTCGCACGTATGTGGCGACAACGACTTCTCCGCCGCCGTGACCGTTATTTGAGTTTCGGCTTCCTCTACAAGCCATACCTTCTTTTTAAAAGAAAAATAAATACCATGTTTTAATTTTCTTTTATTTTGGTATTGAAAATGGTTTTCATGATGTTTTTATATCAATGTGTTGTATTGATATCTTGTGATTGAAAGGTGGAAATGTTATGTTTCCTTTATGCATGTTTTATGTGATACGATTATGTTGAGGTCCTTGGGCATTATTATGAAGACGGGTGGTTCCGTGATAAACTAAGGGCGGGTGAGCCCGATATAGCTCTCCAATGCATTGGGTAACGCGAAGGAGTGAAAAGTTAAGGTTTCTCCGAAAAGATTTAGGGAATATACTGTGATGGGTATTCCAAACGTAACCAAGAGGGTTACTCCCTACGTAAGGATGTTATGAATGCCTCACGTTATCTTTATGTCTTATGATTTCTATGATTTATTCATGATTTGATGAGGTATGTTAAAATGCTTATGTTTTATGGGTAAAGTATGATCTCATTATTTTGTATATATGTACCCATGTTTCCTTTCCATATTTTTATATCCCTTACTGAGCTTTTTATGCTCATCCCAAGTTTTTTTTGAAATGTTTTTCACAGGTCAAGGGAAAGGTACATGATATGATGATAGTGTCAAGGAAGTGTCAAGAAATAATCCATGCTTTTTTAAATATGTTTCCATTGATGGGTAT
Organism: Viscum album; assembly: GCA_963277665.1. Taxonomy (NCBI): domain Eukaryota; kingdom Viridiplantae; phylum Streptophyta; class Magnoliopsida; order Santalales; family Viscaceae; genus Viscum; species Viscum album. Next base: position 1,376,054,006 of record OY728138.1, on the reverse strand, counting down.
GAAGAATACTATCATTATGTAACCACTTTGTTTATATGTGGAATGTAATGAAAGTTTTATGATCTAATTCTCTAAAACTCTAAACCCGAAAAGATCCTCAATGTGTAATCTTCTAATAACTCAAGATTAAGTAAGGTTTAAGGCTGGGGCCTTACAGTTGGTATCAAAGGTCAGTTTAGATAACTTTAGGAGTTATAGTTACATTAAATGATTATCCAAAAATATTTTTTTATGGTCAAATTGAAGTGATATAGCATTTGAAGATTACCATGTTGCTTCATCTAAGACATGTTTGTTCAGAATGGTTTTCCGCAGAGGAAACAGGGAAGCAGTGCTAGGAAGGCATACAGAAGGAAATAACCTTCTGAATCAGCATCTTGAGATGGTCGGAATTGGAACTGAACTGTTTTTTGCAGTAATGGCTCAGTTGAATAAAGTGATAAATGATGGTGGTATCCATGCACGAGATCAGCCAGATCAACCACAGAGGAACATGTCAGTGGTGGAACATTTCATGAGGCAACATCCCCCATCATTCAGAGGATCATCTGACCTTGTGCTAACTTAAGGGTGTATTAAAGCACTGGAGAGATTTTCGATGTCATGGGGGGTTCAGACAATCAAAAGGCTAGTCTTTCTATTTACCGTTTGGAGGGTGATGCAGATCAGTGGTGGTCTATGGTTAAAAATATCAGGGACGCCTATGAGATTGATTCTCTTGACTGGGATGAATTCAAAGGTATGTTTCTTGAGAAGTATTTTCCTAAGGCTGTTCGACTTAGGATGGAAAATAAATTCTTGGAATTGAGGAAAGAGGAAGACTCAGTGGCTACCTATGATGAAAGGTTCACTCGATTGGAAAGGTATGCTTCAAATTTTATCTGAGACCTTGATAGTAAAATCAATCGTTTTTACTCAGGATTAAAGCCAAAATATCGAAGGGCACCAGCTTCTCGTGAGTTTAAATGTTATGAAAAGCTTGTTCGACGTGCTGAGAAGGTGGAAATGGAGTTTGCCGATGATCAAGTGTCCTATAACAACCAACAGAAGAAGAGACCGAGGTGGCAGGAGAAAGGTAAGAATTCTTCAAAAAAGTCTGATGGTAAGAAAACTAAGTTTCCAGTTTGTGGTAAATGTGGAAAAAGTCATGCTGGGGAATGTCTTCTGAATTCTGTAAAGTTCTACCGATGTGGTAAGATGGGACATAAGGCTCGTGATTGCACTGAAAAGGATCAAGGTGAATGTAAGACCAAATTTGATTTATAGTTAGTGAAATGTTATAAGTGCAATGAGATGGGTCACTATGCAAACGAGTGTCCGACAAAGAGCTTGAGTGATGGAAAGCAGTTAGAATACAATCAGAAAGGGGTGGTGAAATCCTTTGCAACTACTTCAGCCGATGTCGGGCCATCAAATGAAGTTGTATCAGGTACATTGTTTGTTTTTTCAGATTATGCCAGTGTGTTGTTTGATTCAGGGTCAACACATTCTTTCATCTCTGAAACCTTTTCTAGTAAAATGGGAATACCATCTCAAGAAATGACTCCTGAACTTTTGGTAAAAACACCTGGGGGAATGTTGAGGGAAAAAGAATTTATAATAATCTTCCTATACTTATTTGTGGAAAGAACCTACTTGCAAACCTTATTGTTCTACCTCTAGTAGAGTTTGATGTTATCCTGGGTATGGATTGGATCTCTATTTACCATGCTAAGATTGACTGTAGAGCTAAAGAAGTTTCTTTTCAGAAAGACTTTCAGTTTTTGTACAAGAATGAACCCTTATAGTTGATAACTTATCAAGAGGCCGAGAAACTTGTAAAAGATGGAAATGAATGTTACCTTGCACACATCGTTGAAAAAAATGGAACTGTTCAGATTAATGATGTGCCAGTGGTAAATGAGTATCCTAATGTTTTTCCTGATTAATTGCCTGGAATAATACAAGATCAAGAAGTTGAATTTACTGTTGACTAAGTTCCTGATGCTAAGCCAATTTCAAAACCCCCTTATTGAATGGCTCAAATTGAACTTTTAGAGTTGAAGGAGAAATTGCAAGATTTATTAGAGAACGGTTTCATTCGACCTAGCGCATCTCCATGGGGTGCTCCTGTCTTGTTTGTTAAAAAGAAAGATGGTTCAATGAGACTTTGCATTGATTATAGAGCCTTGAATAACATCATTTTTAAGAAAAAATATCATTGGCCTCATATCGATGATTTGTTTCATCAGCTCCAGGGAGCTCAGTATTTCTCAAAGATTGACTTGAGATCGGGGTACCATCAGCTGAAGGTAAAGGAAGCAAACGTTCCGAAGACTGCGTTTCGTACAAGATATGGCCATTATGAATTTGTATTAATGCCTTTTGCGATAACCAATGCACCTACTGTATTCATGGACCTAATGAACAGAATATTCCATGAGTTCTTGGATAAGTTTGTGGTGGTTTTCATTGATTATATTGTGGTGTTTTCTAAAAGTAAAGAGGAGAATGAAAGAAATTTACGGGTTATCTTGCAAACCTTAAAAGAAAAGAAACTGTATGGAAAATTCAGCAAGTGTGAGTTTTGGTTGCAACAAATTTCTTTCCTTGGTCATATTTTTTCTAAAGATGGGATAAATGTTGATCCTACAAAAAAAAGGTTGTTGAATAATGGCCAAGACCCACAAATGTAACTGAGATTCGTAGCTACCTTGGTTTGGCAGGCTATTACCGAAGGTTTGTTAGAAATTTTTCACGGTTATCTAGTCCAATGACTAAGCTAACTCGGAAGGGTGTTAAGTTTATCTGGACAAAACAATGTGATGATTGTTTTTAGGAGTTGAAAAGAAGATTGGTGAATGCTCCAGTTTTGGCACTGCCATCCAGGAATGGTGAGTTTGTTATCTACAGTGATGCTTCATTGAAAGGACTTGGTTGCGTCCTAATGCAGAATGATCAGGTAATTTCTTATGCTTCACGACAGTTGAAAACTCATGAGGTAAATTACCCTACACATGATTTGGAATTAACTGCTGGTGTTTTTTCTTTAAAAATTTGGAGGCATCATTTTTATAGAGTAAAGTGTGAAATATATACTGATCACAAAAGTTTAAAGTATATATTCACTCAGAAAGAGTTAAACATGAGACAGAGGAGATGGATATAATTAATCAAGGATTATGATTGTACAATTCATTACCATCCGGGAAAAGAAAATAAAGTGGTTGATGCTTTGAGTCGAAAAAGTAATGCTTCATTAGAAATGTTGCATTTGGAACGTGATCCTTTCGTTAAAGATTTTATGAACTTTGGCATAGAAGTTGTTGGTGCAGGATGTTCTTCTGTTTTGTTTCAGGTATCAGTGAGATGATCTCTATCAGACAGAATCAAGCAAGCACAGAAGCAAGACAGTGAGTTGCAGAAAAAGGTAGAGCCGGTTCAGAAAGGTAAGTTGCATGAATTCAACATCGATAATGATTGTGTTTTGAGATTTGGGAAGAGATTGTGTGTGCATTGTGATTCACAGTTGAAGAGAGAGTTGTTATGTGAAGCTCATAGTTCACTATTTTCAGTTCATCCTGGCAGTACTAAGATGTACAGAGATCTGCGGGAGTATTACTGGTGGGATGGAATGAAAAGAGATATTGCTGATTTTACTATGAAGTGTTTGACATGTAAACAGGTTATAGCAGAGTGGAAGTTACCGAAAGTGATGCTTCAGCCTTTACCAATGCCAGAGTGGAAATGAGAGAATATATCCATGGACTTTGTTGTGGGATTACCGAAGACATCTCGAGGTAATAATGCAATATGGGTTATTGTTGATCACTTGACTAAATCTGCTCATTTCCATGCTATACGAGATACTTTTTCCCTAGATCAACTTTCCCGTTTGTATCTTAAAGAGATAGTCAGGTTACATGGAGTTACACTCTCTATTGTATCTGATCGTGATCCCAGGTTCACTTCTAACTTTTGGAAAGGCCTTCAGATGTCGTTGGGTACTGAATTAAATTTTAGTACATCATTTCATCCTCAATCATATGGGCAGTCAGAACGAAAAATTCAGACCTTGGAGGATATGCTACGAGCTTGTTCGATGGATTATCAGGGAAGTTGGGACCAACATCTTTCTTTGGTTGAATTTTCATATAATAACAGTTTTCATTACAGTATACAGATGGCACCATTTCAGGCATTATATGGGAAGAGGTGTCGAACTCCAGCTTCCTGGGATGAAGTGGGTGAAAGGAAGTTGATGGGAGTAGAATTGGTAGAAGAAATGGAAGAAAAAGTTCAGCTGATTCAGAAGCACATGAGAACATCTCAGAGCTTGCAGAAGAGTTATGCGGATAACCGGAAGAAGGATCTATCTTTCGAGGTAGGTGATCATGTTTTTATCAAGGTTTCTCCTTGGAAAAGTGTGATGAGATTTGATAATAAAGGAAAGCTGAGTCCAAGGTTTATTGAACCGTATGAAATTCTAGAGAGAGTTGGATCAGTTGCATACCGGGTGGCTTTACCTCCGAGTTTATCTCAGGTACACAATGTTTTTCACGTTTCGATGTTGAGAAAGTATATGCCAGATCCATCTCATGTTTTGAGTACATAGGTAGTTTAGCTGGAAGAGAACCTATCTTATGAGGAACAACCGGTCCAGATTCTTGACCACAGGGAGCAAGTGTTACGGAATAAGGTGATTAAGCATGTAAAGGTTTTGTGGAAAAACCACATGATGGAAGAGGCAACATGGGAATCTGAAAATGCAATGAGGGATAAGTACCCCCATTTATTCGATATGTAAATAAATTGCAGGGACGCAATTTTCAAAAGGGGGGAAGGATGTAACATCCCAAGTAAGTAATGAATAATAGATATTTTTATCTATGTCTATTAATGAATTATATAGTGTTTTGAGGCTTAAAATGAAAATAAATACAATCTTAAGCATGGAATACAGTAATATTTTTTAAAAGATTGTTTTACTGCCTTTTGATGGAAAACTATTTTTAAATCTATCTTTTGACAATTTTATAAGCTATTTTTGTCAAAATAAACTTATACTTTATGATTGGGACATCAAAATTTACTTTGTGCGAATTTTTGGTATTTTTCAGACAATGTTCATTTTTTAATGAATAGTGGAAAATACTGCATTTTACATCAAAACTGCTTTTTAATCTATTCTATTTATATGATTAGATTAAATTTTTAATTGGTTTTGAAGTGAAATTAGAATATATTTTTACCATTTTATCCAATGGTGGTCATTGGAATCAATTTCACTTTGAAATTGGACTTAAACTAGTGTCAATCTTTTGATACTTATTGTTTCATAAAAACACGCTATTTGTCATGACAGAGGGAATTAGTTATTAAATTAATTAATTCCACTTACATGTTTTGAATTTTGTAAAATAGAAATCATTTTTGAATTCTGAATATCAAATATAGCTTAGGGTGAAGTTTTGGTATCTTTCTGAAAAACTTCAATTTTTGATGAATAGTGAAACCACTAAGTGGTAGTTAAAGAAACTGATTTTTCATTTAAATGAAACTTTGCCACTTATGTGATTTTATTTTAAAAAAATCTGACATACATGGTTTTCATTAAGAAGTAAAATGTGGTTCAATGAGATCATAAAAAATTTTTGGTCAATAGTAACTTATTATGTTTTTAATCGCGATTAGAGGTAATTAGTGTAGTTTAAGGTAAAAATAATGCTTTAATAGTATGAGATGAGCTGGACACATGTCCTACCCTCATTGGATGTGTCATGGCCGACCATGATAAGCCATGTTTCAACTTGGGGACCCCATGGAGCCACTTTGGTTGGGAAATGACATAAATAACTTTTTATTTAATGTTAAAGTAAAAATGACACAAACATGAGTTATGTTAATAAAACAATTTTTATATGGGGTTATACAAGTCATATTTTTTACTATAAAAATTCATTAGAAATATAAAACGATTTCCTACATCATAGTATTTTGTTTATAATTTTTAGACATTAAATAAATTAAAATATATATGACATCATGATGATGCAGCGATGACCTCATTATTTAACGATTTAAATAATATGGAAAGTTAATGAAAAATCTAAAACCTAAACATGGCCAAAACCAATTGGATGAGTGTATTTAGAACCCTTATCACCTTATCATCGAATTATATCAATGTGGGACCTTTTGAATCCGAAACTCTTTTTAAAATAAAGTAACTTATCTTTACTTTCCAAAAGTGCCCCTCCTCTCCACTTATAAAAGGCCCCCACCTCTACCTCCTTACCCACACTCCCAAAGCCTTTGGCTCGGCCAACCCCTGTCCATTTTGTCTCTTCACTTCCCTCTCTTACTCCTTAAAGCCTCACTTTGGGCATAAATCTTCCCAAGGAAGCTTTTGAGCTCAAACCAAAGGGAGTTACCCGATTTTAAGGTAATGTCTTCTTTTGAGTCCTTTTGTTTTATTTTGCTTCTCCAACCCCCTAAAATCTTTTTATTATTTTCTTTTATAACAACTCCAGTATCCCCAATATACTAGGATGTTGTTATAATATGTATTCTAGCTACACTTACACACACCTACATCTAATGGTTAACAATCATACTGTTTCCGTGGATGGTGAATTTATGCCTCCCGAAATGATGATTGTTCAACATTATTTTAACACCTTCAAAGGTGGCCATTAAGATATCACTATATTTATATTTGATATATAATATGTTTATGTTTTCCTTAATTTGCTGTTTTTTTTCTTTTTGGTCATACCTTTATGGTTTCCATTATGGGTAAACGCGATATCTTCACTTAAGGAAGTGCGGACTACCGCCCCCTCAAAGTGATTTGATTCGTTAAATACCATATGTGGGATGTATAAAGGATGGAACTATGCTATTATATATGATATTATGCTGGAATCATAATATACCTTTATATAATTATGATTCCATTCTATAAAATACGAAATAGAAATGAAAGTAGCGTTCATGCGTACGTACGGCTTACCGTCTCCATGAACGGTGCATTTCATTTCTTACATCTAAATGATTATGTAATATTATAAATGCATGTATATACTGGATATATATGATATATACATAATTATTAAAATTTTGGATATAATTGATACATGAACAACATGTAATTATAAAGGGTTTATTTTTGACTCAAGTACCAATGATTGTTAAAACGACCGTTATTAACTTAAATAATTACATAGTGTTCATGACATGGAAATAAGTGTTATAAAAGGAATAATGAACTTGAAAAAGGTTCTCAAACAAGTAGAAATTGACTCAAGTTTATTATTCAGGACATTAAAGAACGATCGAGTCAAGTCGGACCCGAGGTATGGGACTTCGTCTCAATCTCCTTTCATTGAGGCATATTTTGTTTTATACACAACCTTATTTTATAAGGTGTATAAACCCCTTTGACTTTTACGGTTATCCAAAAGGAATCTTTTTTTTATACGAAGCGTTTTACTAAATGGAAAAAGGGAATGTTTTTGTCGTACGTATGCGGCGACAACGACTTCTCCGCCGCCGTGACTGTTATTTGAGTTTTGGCTTCCTCTACAAGTCATACCTTCTTTTTAAAAGAAAAATAAATACCATGTTTTAATTTTCTTTTATTTTTGTATTGAAAATGGTTTTCATGATTTTTTTATATCAATGTGTTGTATTGATATCTTATGATTGAAAGGTGGAAATGTTATGTTTCCTTTATGCATGTTTTATGTGATACGATTATGTTGAGGTCCTTGGTAATAATTATGAAGACGAGTGGTTCGGTGATAAACTAAGGGCGGGTGAGCCCGATATAGCTCTCCAATGCATTGGGTAATGCGAAGGAGTGAAACTTTAAGGTTTCTCTGAAGAGATTTAGGGAATATACTATGATGGGTATTCCAAACGTAACCAAGAGGGTTACTCCCTACGTAAGGATGTTATGAATGCCTCAAGTTACCTTTATGTCTTATGATTTTTATGATTTATTCATGATTTGATGAGGTATGTTAAAATTCTTATGTTTTATGGGTAACGTATGATCTCATTCTTATGTATATATGTACCCATGTTTCCTTTCAATATTCTTATATCCCTTACTGAGATTTTTATGCTCATCCCAAGTTTTTTTTTTTGAAATGTTTTTCGCAGGTCAAGGGAAAGGTACATGATATGATGATCGTGTCAAGGAAGTGTCAAGAAATAATCCATGTTTTTTTAAATATGTTTCCATTGATGGGAAAGAATAATACTATCTTTATGTAACCACTTTGTTTATATGTGGAATGTAATGCAAGTTTTATGATCTAATTCTCTAAAACTCTAAACCCAAAAAGATCCTCAATGTGTAATCTTGTAATAACTCATGATTAAGTAAGGTTTAAGGCTGGGGCCTTATATGGATGCTTGATGAACTTCTTTTGCACACTTAAAACATTTTCTAGTCCCTTTAGGACAATCTCTACCATGCTTCTTTCCACACTTTGATCATAAGGAAACATTCATCTTCTTTTCACCATTATTCTGAGATTTCTCCTTGAACTCCAACTTTGGTTTCTTTTCAAAACTATGAGATGGATAAGTAACACCAACTTAAATTTCTACCTTGATAGCACAACGCACAATTTCTTCATAGCTACTGAAGTCTCCTATAGCTAATTCCCTTCAAAGATTTGGTTTTAAGCCACTGAAGAATCGATCAACTTTACTTTCAGGTTAGATGATAAATCCAGATGCATACCTTGCAATCCTTGTAAAATTCACTTTGTATATACCAACAGATTCATCATCCTTTTGCTTTAGTTCTAGAAACTCCTTCTCCACCTTTGTTCGAAGAATACGAGGGAATTACTTATTGAAAAATAATTTCTTGAACTCGTCCCATTCCATGGACTCAATTTCATCTCTTGGCCTCGTATTCTTGATAAGATTCCACCATTTATCAGCATCACCTTCCAAACGATACACTACTAAGATGACTTTATCATGTTCAGAACATTGAAGAACTAAAAATATCTTTTCCGTAGTACTGATCCATTGTTCAGCAACAAGTGAATCAGAAGACCCACTAAAAGAAGGTGGACGTTGCCTCATGAAGGACTCAATAGAATATTTTTCCCTTCTTTGCTCATTTGGAAGTCCAGAATGATTCATAGCTTGTGTAAGTATAGAAATAATATTTTTCAGTCCATATCCCATAACATTTATTTGCTCAGGAGGACAATCATTGGATTGTCCATTACATTGATCAACACGGTTCCTTCGGGTTCCAGCCATCGTCTAAAACCCAAAAAGAATAGTGTGAGAGGTAAAAATCATGCTAGGGAAAACAATATAATAAAGGGGGAGTACCTTCAATATCTAACATCATAGGGATCGTAATAGTTTAGTGTCTTTGGAAACTCAGAATATAATCTTCTAATTGTGGTGGAAGATCTTCAACATCTCTCATAAAGATCTTCCCCTTTTTTACCTAATACCTTTCTTTATATCCTAGGGAAAAGAAAACATAAAAGGGTGAGATCAAATGCTTAGTAAGGGTAAACAAAAGAAATATCAATCACATCATATACATAAGAACATAACTTTTGGAAATCTTAACCTGCAAAAGAAATCATAATTTCATAACATGGGATAAATCATAGTAGTGAAATGTAATCCCAATAATCATAACATAAATCATGAAACATTGTGGCTTACACACATAATCATATAGAATCATTTCTTATTAGTCAAGACTCATTCCAATACTATCTTAGTGGACAAAGTCCATTTCTGAACTGAGTTCACTCCTCGTTTCAGTCCTGTTTCACTGAACCGGTTTAACCTGCCGTTCCAGCCATGTCTAACTCATGAGATATAAAATCTTTACCCAATGCATTGTAGTGAGATATAGGTCCCACCCATCTCATAGTGATACCATTATTATGTGTGCCAAAAAATAATAAACCATACATCATAACATAACCCATGTACTAAAAATAGGAATCTTAAACATCGTGACATCATTAAACAATTCCTATAAGATAAAGGAATTCATAAAAATATTTCCATCGCAACATAATCAAATCAATGTAATAATAGGGATAGAAACAGAACCATATATTATCATAGATGGAAAATAATTTTGATAAAGCACTTGAACTCCATTCTTGAGGAAAATATCCTTTCTACTTCAAAAACATTTTTCCTTTCTTAACATGTCATACAATTTTAAACTAAAAGAAGTTGATTAAAAATTAATTTGAAAACATGTAAAGGAATCTTCTTGGAAATAATGTTTTAAAAATCCATTCATGCCGTATAAGTTAAAAAAAACATTCTTCTCATACCTTTGTCGGAAAAGTCAAAAGGTACCTCGTACGAAAAACGATAAAAGATTCCTTTCATATCTTTTACTAAAAACTCAACGAAGGGTAAAATTGTATTTAAACAATTGTAGGTGGATGGAAATAATATTAAATATTGAAGAAACATGTATGTGGATGATAAAATACAACCCAGTAAATACCAAAGTATAAACAATCTCGGATAAAAATGAGATTGTGATATTTTCCTTACCTTAGGTCCAATTTGCTTCGTACGTGTCCGAACCTCCTGTATAATGATTTAAATAATGTCATTGAATTATTTCAGAATCGTACTCATTGTTATGATATCATATATGGTTCACATGTGACTTTATTTTACCCGTTCTTTTGTAAATTCCATGTTAAAGATCGTGTTTGGTAAAATCGTTTCATTTGTCGTCCGTGTTTTGACTTGTAATTATTCATATGATTACTTAAATAATGATTACTTAATTCCAGAATATAAAACATGATATATATATAATATATATTCAGAATATACATATATATAATAGATCAGTAAATGGAAAGAAATACAATGTTCATGGAGACGGTAGGTCGTACGTACGCATGAACGCTGATTTCGTTTCCTTATTTAGTTGAATGGAATTAAGTAGATGACAGACATATATATACACATAAATCAAGTATCCTTATTATGTCATATATTTCATGATTACTTATTATATATACTTCATAATCATTCATGAAGGGTTAATGTGGAAAATGAATCTCATTGCGTCGTGGAGACGGTAGTCCGTACGTACGCACGAGCGATGATATCGTTCTCATGATCGTGGAATTGTATTGGAGTGTATGTATACTATTTCAGAATCCATATCACTTTAGAATAATAATATATAGTTATTATTTACACCATTATACCCATCTAAGTAAGGTGGTGGTGGAAAATAGATTACACCATGGCGTGGAGACGGTATTCCGTACGTACGCATGCGCGGTGATTTCGTTTTTCATAGGATTGAAAGATGGTGAAATAGGGTTGTTTCATACTTATAATAACATATCGGTATATTAGTGATACTGATGTTATTACTTAATAATGAAAAAACCTAAGATGAAGAAGTGGAAGAAGAAATAAAGTTGAATGAATCGGTAACACACATTACCTCTTCTTTGAAGCGCCTCTTTGAGACCTCCTTTTAGGGCACTAAAATTGGTCTTTGAAGAAGACCAGGACCTCTAGGATGTTTCTAGGAAAGTGGAGAGGACAAATTGGTAGGGTTTGGCCGAGATTTAAGGCTCAAAGTGGTGTGAGGAAGAGAGGGAGGAGGTGCCCTTTTATAAGGGAGGAGAGGGGCTCTTTTGGAAAAACTAAAAATATTATTTTATTATAAAGCCAAATTCGGTTTTAAATAGCTCCAAATTGATTTATTTAGAATCTAAGGTGGGGATGGGTCGAAATACTCTCATCCAATAGAATTTGGACAAGTTTAGTTTACTATTTTAACCTTATCATTTAGATTTAACTTTAAGTTAGATAATTTTACTTTTACCGTGTCTTTTTGTGTTCTTACACTATAAGGTTGATAAACATACTATAAGAAGCCAAAAGAACCCCAAGTTGCTTATTATTAATATATATAACATTATCTAAGTCATTTGGCCGAACCGTAGATTTTTAGGAATAAAATAACAACTAATAATATAATATTGTTTTAAAAAACTATTTTATGTCAATTTTGACACAATTTAGTAATTAATTTTTTTTGAAAATCATAACAAAATGATTATTTCGAAAAAAAGGTTAATTACATCTATACTAACAAGTCATATTAACCTATAAAATTAGTGGAATTCATAAAAAGTCTCAAATTACATTTATTTGGCTATTTATAACATCAAATATGTCAATATTTCCTTAATAATATAATTACTACATCATCTTTGTGTCATAAATAAATTAAATAATTTAATGTCCAAAAATTAAAAATAAAATACCATTATGTAGGAAATCCTTTTATCTTTCTAATTAATATTTATAGTAGAATTTATCTTATGTATAACCCTATATAAAAATTGCTTTACTTATTAAACTTTGATTTTAACTATTTCAACCCTTCTTTAAGTAAATTAATAATAAATTTCCTCATCTAATCCAAGTGGGCCTAAATGGTCATATTTTATTCATAAGTTTGTTTTTGGTCTAATTACACTTATAAAATAGAATTAGGACATGTGTTATGGTAATAATAATATCATTTTACCCTTAATTACCCTATTTACTTTTAACCGTTGTAAAAAAAAGAAAAAAGTTACTATTCACCAAAAATTATTTTCACCTCATTGAACCAAATTTTACATACTGACATCAACCGTGTCTCTCGGATTTTTGAAATTCCACTCACAGAAGTGGTAAAATTAAGTTTAATGAAAAAATCAATTTTTTTAACTACCACTTAGTGGTTTCACTATTCATCAAAAAAATGAAAGTTTCCAGAAAAATACCAAAAATTAGGCCTAAGATATATTTGATATTATGAACTCAAAAATGATGTCTATTTTACCAAATTCAAATTATATCAGTTGCATTACTTAATTTAAAAATTAATTCTCGTCGTCAAAACATATAGCGTGTTCTTAAGAGATAATAACTATCAAAAGATTGACACTTGTTTATGTCTAGTTTAAATGTGAAATTACATCCAATGACCAACATTGTATTAAATTGGAAAAATATATTCGAAATATACTTTAAAACCACTCAAATTAATAATTTATCACTATTAATTATTTCGATTTAGAAAGTTTGTTTTTAATTAAAATTTAGTAATTTTCACTATTCATCAGAAAATGAAAGTTATACGAAAAGTACCCAAATTTCACCCTAAGCTAATTTCGATATTCCGAATCCAAAAATGAAGTCCATTTTGGAAAATAAAATTTACAAAATTTCAAAAAGTGGTTATTAATATTCATAATGACTAATTTTAATAATATTTTAATAGCATATCGTTGTTTAGTGAAACTCGGTATTGCGTACTACACACGCTATCGAGGAAGGTCGTGATTGCATGTAATGAAAGGCATGTCAAGGATGCGTGTTGTGAAATCTCCATTTGGTGTCGCATACAACACAAGAAATTAATGAAATTAAAAATAATATTTTTCATAAAATCTCGGGGTGTTACAATCTTATATCCTCAATAAGGGTTAGCAAAAAATATAAATATGCATAACATGTGCATATTTGAATAAGAAGATGAGAAAAACATTTGATGATCATATCCTACAGATCAAAGAGCAAACACATGATTCATAGAATAAATATTGACATAGCACAAGTCATGAATCATAAAAGAAGAAAATAGAATAATCCATTTGAGTAAAAAATAGGTACAAGACAATGAATTGTGGAAAACACATAAACATATGAAATTATTTATATAGGTGTCAAGTATCTCATTCAGGGATATCTTAGAAGAATGGGTTCCCTTCCCTAACCATCTTAGTAGTCATGCTTCACTCCCAATACCATCTTATTAGTTAAGGTTCACTCCCAAGACCGTCTTAGTAGTCTTGGTTTAATCCCGAGAGAATATAAGTGGAGAAAATTTATTATTGAACTAGGTTGACTCCCCATTCCAACCATGTCTATCCCATGAGATATAAATATTTATTCAATTAATTTGAGGGTGGTATAGGTCCCACCAATCACATAATGAAATTATACATGCGTCTGATATAAGATATTAAATCATATCATGACCCATAAAATATATGTGTTATATAAAAATCCTAAAAAACACATGATATAAAATGAGTATCATAAAAATTTAATAATTTCATAACTTAAGGAATGGATATAGTTTTCATAATCTTTTCATCATAGAATAATGCATAAAATGGCATGGGTTTCATAATTATTTTACCATGGTATAACATAAGTACAAGATGTGGGATTCAGAAACAAATTTTCCTTATAAAAATATACAATTAAATGAAATAATACGAATTGTATCTTTATATAATATACCCAGTAAAGAAAAAACTATTATTACATATGTAATCTTAAATGGGGAAGGATTTTGAAAGGTCATTTGGGGAATTTCATTCGGAAAACAATCATTGTTTCAAAATAATTTTTAGAACATAAGTCATTTTTAAAATGATTTATATGTAAAATCACTATAAAAACTTATCAAATAATATTTATGAATATTTAAAAAAAATTAGGGAAAAGTATCATTTCCTCTTTGAATAATTAAGGATAAATATATATAATTTTTATATCTTTTTTAACTTGAAATAAAATTCAAAACATATAATTAAAATTTTAAAACCCATTTAATTAAAATTTAAATAATAAATATTTTTTAAGATACTTTATTTGAATATTACATTAAAATAACAATTTAAAAAAATTAAAACATTTTAAGAAAACAAGGTGTAGAAAATAGTTTTATGACCGAATGGAGAAATAAATTCTTATTTACATAAAAAAATTATTATTTCTATTAAGAAATATAGAGAGTAAAATTGTTACCATTACATGATGATATAATGAATAAATATTGTATAATAAAATTTATGACTATTCTGGAGATATGGATCATAATATGACATCAACGGATGCATAATCACAATCAATCATTACAAATAATGAGATGGTAGAAAACAACACTTACCACCATGTATCATTGAATCATAATCCCGCTAAAATAATTACATTAAATGAATGTTAAAATACCATTAAAAAATTGAAATTCATGATATAACATCATAAAGGGTGTGTATATATACCTCATAAAAGAATATAGTTTTCTAGCATGACATATTTTTAAAAAAGGAAAATTGGGACCATAATACTCTATCGAATTGGTAAGAATTGATCTAAAAACCCATGAAAGAGAGATACTAAAATGTATATATAAATTGAAATATATTTTATTATAATAATAATAAAATACATTCCTAGTATGTATATACACCACATAGAAGAGGCGGTGGTGAATGTAACATGTTTCTCTAAAAAGTAAAAAGGGTGATATAAATCCATTAATATTGAGTACCTTTTAAATCATAAGATCTATGAAAGAATAAGATCCAATGAAAATTTAAATATAAATAAATAAATAAATAAATAAATTTCAAGATATAATATGTCATAGTTCAGTATATAGACCACTCTAGAAAAAAACGAGTATTGAGAAAGGCATATGTCTCACAGAAGTAAAAGTGAGACAAGAAACCCTCTTACCATAAGTTTTACATCCTGCATAAACATTCCATCTTTAGGTATAATAATAAAATTATTATAAATCTACCACAGATCCATATTCTTATTTTTCATTCCATATATTATTTATTATGACTCTATATTACCAATTTATTAACAATTCAATGTTAATGTTATGTTTCGGGTAATAACTTTTTGGTTCCTCTTATATGTTTTTACTTTTTTTCATCATTGAAAATTGGTAACTCATTTTAAAATGTATTACCTGATATAAATATTATATATATTCAATTTATTGGTAGTTATAAAAATATTTAAAATATATAAATAGTAAATTAAATACAAGAGTCACAGAGACTCTAGGACGTCTGTAGAATGAATATGGTTTCCATTTTCCTTTCATATTTGATAGAAAAAGTGACATATACAAATATAATATTCATAGAAGTATTATTATTTCACATTAATCACATAATACTGTTACACCCATCCATAACACATTCGGTTTATAGAGTGAATGAATCATATAACTTTGTGAGGCGATGGTCTGTCGTGCACATGAACTACGTTATTGGATTCACAAAACTGTAATGTATGATGGTATGTGTTATTTTATAATTACAGAAAAAATTAATACATCAAAATTATAATATATATATTATGTAAATTTTTTCCATCATTATTACAAACCAAAATAGTTTGAAATTGAAGGGTGAATGACATCAGGTTTTGAGGTAGTACTCCACCGTACACATGAACGATGATTATGCATCTCATTTGATGGAAGTGTGTGATGTTTTTGGTCTTAACCTAAATATAAAAAATAAAATTATATAAATTATAATTATTATATTATATAATAAAGATTTACGAAGGATTACATTGGTCGGAGTAAGAAACTAAACAAAAAATCACATTGATGAATGTTGCCTCAACCTCGAGTAACTCCTTTTGGTTTTCTCCAAAAGAATGAAATGTTTATTTTATTACATAAATTGAGGCTTTTTAGTTGATTTGAAGTAAATTTCATATATATATTTATTGGTATTTTTTGATCCAATGTACTTTATAGATGTGAAAAAGTGGGGAGATTGAATTCCCATTTATAATGGAGGATTAGTGGCATTCTAGTAAATACAAAAATGTAAACAATATTGGGAGGTCTTCATTAGATAAAATGCCTAAAATAATGAAAAATTTATAACACAATATGGGATATTTTCAAAATATGGGCATCAATTGGGTATTATACATGTTTCTAGGATATTTTACCCTTATGTATAAAGTGTGGTCCCTTAGTATACTCATTTTTCTCTTAATTGTTGTGATTAATTTTCACTGTTTTCAATAATAATTCTCGTAAAAAAAATTTTAAAATTATTTTTAATTATTAATTATTATTATTAAAATTATTTAACACATTTTTCAAAATTTAATTCATATAAGTGGGAGAAATTAATTTAAAATAAATCTTGTAGATGGGATTAGACATAGAGTTTTTAATTTGAAAATGCTCATAAGATTAATTTTTTTATATAGAAAATCAATTTCAAATTGAATTAAATGAAATAAATTGGATTTAATGATGCATAAAAGAAAAAATTATACTTTAAAACCAATAAAATTTATAATTTAATGTTATAAATTACTTGAATAAAAAGTCAGTTTTTTATTAAAAATAAGTATTCTTCACTATTCATAAAAAAATTAAACATCTCAAAAAATAACAAAAATTGACACTAAGATAAATTTTACATTATTATTTAAAAAATAAAATTTATTATTTCAAAATATATTTAAATAAAGTTTCAAAAATAATTTTTAAAATAAGTGAACCATTAAATGATGGTAAAACTACCTTTTATAAAAATACATCTTTTACGCATCAATTAGGTTTTATTACTATATAATATATATATAATATGAGAAATAGTAAATAGTATATTGAGTATAATATAGAAAAATAACTCATTGAAATCATATATCAAAATTTGTTTGTTTAATATTTTTAAATAAAGTGTGTTTGTACATAGAAAAATAGTTTTTTATAAAAGGAATTTCATTATTTTCAAATAATTATTATCATAATTTAAAATTAATTAGTAACCAAGTAATTAACTATATAATTATTATTTTAATAATTTATTAAATCCTATTCATAGCCATCATTATGAATTCTAGGTAAAAATTGTCATATCGATATTAATAGTATATTGTAGTTTGGAAAATCTCGGTCTTTTGTGTGCTAAATTCCAACAAAGGGACCTCATATTGTGTGTAGAAAAATCTAAGATTAGTATTTCATATAATGAAATTAAAACATGATATCTCATATATCACAATAAACACTCATTTTTACATGTTTTTAAAACTAACATCATTTTTTCATCTACTAAAATCATAACATAGTTTAGGGTGCATTGCAATCCATCAATGTATTTTAGTTTATTCAAAAAAAAATTAAATTATAAAATATAATGGTGTTATACGGTAAATTATAATTATTAGAATTTTGTTGTACATTAATTATTAAATTAATTATTAAATATCATCATAGGTCACATTTCTTTACTAAGGTATAAACAGATCACTCAAACATTTTCATTCATCATCAATCGACAGGCAAGAAATTTTCATCACTAGTAACTCTGTTTTAATCTATATAAAGGTTCCATTATCTTATTTATTATCTCAGTAGTTATTCTATTGATTCTCAATAAAATTTATAGGTTATACTACAAATAAAACATATCATTGGTTGTATCCACCTGACCAAATGGAAGATACATAGGTTTTTCATAATTTTATTAAAAAATCACTTGTTTGGGGATTCTCGTTATAGAAAATCCTAGGTTATAAATGATCCCACACAAATATATATAGGTTTATGAACGCTCTATTTAAAATCCCTAATCCCGGATTTAACCCATTTAAATTTTTGCGTAGGGATTTCCCCAATGTAAATGTTTGGGTTTTTGATAGTGACTTTTAAAATCTTCCCCCAATTTTTTAGTTGGTTCCATACTCCATTGGTTGGAGTGTGAAGAGTATACATAGGGTAATTTGGATTTTAATAACTTGAAAATTAAATTTTTTATCTTTAAATTATTATATAATAACTATTAATACTTTACTGAAAATAAATGGTTAAATTATTTAATCCTGATCAACCATAAAATTTCACATTTATATATGATTTACTATGAAAATTTAAAAATTTAAAATTCAACCCCTCTTGTCTTTATAATTCACAATATGGGATCTAATTTTTTTTATCCAAGCAATGAATTATTTGTATTTAATTTACTATTTTTATTCAAGTTTTTATTATTATTATTTTATTTGAAAAATATTGTACACTAGAGAAAAAAATATTTTGTAAATAACTATTTTAATCATTTAAAATTCAATGATTTAAATATTGTAGCCTCTAGGTCCACCATATGTTAATAGAAGTGGATATGGATATTGGAGAGATTGAATTGAGGTATTTTCTAAATATATATTTTTTAAATATTTGAATATACTAGCTAAATAATATAGGCTTCTTATTGTTAATATTTCTCTCATTATAAGATCCATGGACCACCCATATGGTAAAAAAAATGGCCTTAGAGGAATTATATATTTTTTTTAATGAGATGTCACAGTTAAAATATTTTACATTAGGTTCACCATTGTGGTTTTGATAAGAAAAGATCATGCACATTGTTGGGACAAAATGTCCCTAAAAATTAATTGTGGAGGGGGCATGATGTTTGTACAATAATTCACATCAGTTTCACCCTTCACGTTTAACTTCTATGGTAGCTCCCAAAAGTTCCCACATCCATATATGAGTACATACCTACTTTACAAAGACAATAATTAAATTGTATTTTCATACCCCATGACACATAAGCACTCACATTGGTCAAGAGGATGGGTGGTCAGGATCATCACACCCTTTTTGGATGAATTCTTTCCTACTCTTGGACTCTCTTATACAATTATGATATGTTGGAGAACCTCTTCATAATCCCAATACATGACCAGTTCCCCTAAACAATTATCATGTTTTAAATCCCTTCATGTATAATTGGAGGTCTATTAATGTGGCCATATATATATGTATCTTACGTTAGTCGTCAATTTTCCATTGACGAGTTGTGGTTTGAATGTAGAATGCATATAACCAGGTACTCTACGGTTTATTATCATCTTTGGAGGCAATTGATATTTCATAGATGGGATCAAACATTTATGAGGAATCTTATCTATATTGGTTATATTAGGAATTAAAATACACACAGTTTGTTAAAAACATGCAGTTTAACATCTTTTGGAAATGAAAAATATAAGGGAACATAGGAATCTAGTATCTAGATCGATCCTTAGAGTGGCATCTTATGTATCCATGTTATATCATGAATCAGATTCATCATATTTTAGTCACACCCTTAATATTTTCCTAGATATAGATTCCCTTTTGTTGTGGGAATTCATATCATGCCACTGAATGATGCTTGCACACTAAGGATTCCCTTGCCAGCAGAGATTCATGATTTTGATGATATGATCATTACGAATCCCTAATCCCACATGATCTATGTTCAGTGTTAGAAACCTGGGATATCATGTAATAAATCTCACTACATAGGGATGTGGGACTAATGTGTCAGGATAGTCATTTTGATATTTGATATGGAGCTTGAGACTGAGGAAAGAATCCTAAGTATCCTAGTTACAACAGGAATCATAGGTTTCATAGCTGAGTTTATTTATCAATATGCAAGAGGATGAGGAAGAATCATCAGCCCATGGGAAAATTTAGGCCTCAATGATTAGAATGTATGAGACAAGGGGGGACCTACACTGAGGTAAATGTCCTTATGAGCTCAGACCATAGGACGGTGTCCTATATATCCTAGTTATACTAAAAATAGGATTTCATATAGTTTTATTGATCATGTATTACATGATGAAGTTTCCATCATATGGGGGAAATTATATCATTAACGGTCAAGGAAAAAAACTCAGACTTACATTATATGGGGCGAGTCATATCATGAAAATGTTTGGGGATTACACACTAAGGCTACCATAAGGTATCCTCTGGATAAGGTTTTCAGGTCCCGGAATGTCTTCTCCACATGACCATATCATATTCATGATTTTTTTCCTACTAGAAATATCTAAACATAGAGGGAAATGTGCTATTATCATAGGAAATTTTCCTAATGACAATAAAATTATCCATATAACCTTCTAGAAGGATGTCTCATAAATATAATGGCATGTCTGGATACCATCACTTGATCAATTCTAACATGTATGAAGGGTTCCACATGGTCAAGGATGACATTTCCCATTGACATCACATGGCCTAGCTAACATTTCCCAATGTGATCATGAGACCTAAAAAATATTTCCTAGTGTCATTACATAACATGGTTGACATATCTATAGAAAATCACATGATTTGGCTGTAAATATTGGAGGACTCTTCAAAACTTGGATTGTATGTCTAGAATGTAACGCCCCGACCCCAGTTACCCAATGTCGGTGAATTATTACATAACATTGGAATGATCACAAAAGTTCAGGTCTGGAAAGACCGATTATTTTAGTAGACTTGGAAACAGTAGATACATTCATAAGTATAACATTACATCATAAAGAGAAAAACTACAACAACATAGTCTCTATATTCCACCCCCATATCCACTCAGACTATCCCTGCCGATCAGTCATAAAATACCATTTCACATCCTGTGAAATAATATAGAAATGGGTGAGCTCAGATTCTGAGTAAGGATAACAATATAATAGAAAATTTCATAAATAACCATAAAAATTTAAGGAAATGTATAACTAAAACAAAAGCATTTTAAACTTGAAATTCAGAATTATATGGAAAAAATAAAATGAAATAATTCCATTTACTTATTCTCATGGATATTCTACTAGATGAAAAATCACATGAAATATCAGTAACCACTTTTAAAATGATGGAATTCATAATGCCATACTTTTATAACCACATAGTAAAGGCCTTGTGCCAAGACTACAAAAAATATTTTGTCAAAGCCTTGTTCCATGACATTAGTTTTCTCATCAGACCTACCGATGCATCAAGAAGCTATAGTGGGTGCCACCTGTCACTTACTAGGTCCAATTCATTCCTCAAATGAAAAGGATTAAACATAACATAAACATTCATATTAAAACTGGCATAAAAAATGTCAATAATTTATCGATAAACCGTGAATGACAAGAAATAACACATCCACAGTCAAGCATATCATAAAACCTTAAATAAAATATGGAAGTTTTGTATCATAATATATCAACTTCAAACAAACTTAAAATCCATCAAAGGATGTTGACATAGATGAAATCAAAAACTTTTTAGAGAAATATCTCTTTCTATTTAAAAATCATTTTAAATTCACATAATTATAAATGAGAACATTTATATTTTAAAATATTGTTATAATATTTTAAGGGAAGGTTTGATTATTTCATAACAGCGGAAAATAGCCTCACCAGCCTTATAAGTTAAAAAAATACATTCTTACCTTAATTTTGTCGAAAAGGTTTTAAAGGACCTTGTTTGGAAAACGATCGAAAGATTCATTTATATAGATCTTATAAAAGTAAAACAAGGGTATAAATGAATTTATCTCATAGTCTATTAAATGGTATGAATGTTTTTAAAAACATTTTAATGAAACATGGATGTCAATGATAAAGAGGTCCTAGTTGAAATTATGTATAAACAACCTCGGATAATGAAGAGATTGTAGAATTAACCCTTACCTTGTACATTTCCTTGGTAGAGGGTAGGTTATCCTCCTGTATAATGGTTAAATAATTTTTACTAAATTATACAAGAATCATATACATTAATATGATATTATATATGATCCTTTAACATTTATTTTTTAATAATATCATAGTATTATCGTCGTTTCAGGTGTTAAAGGATTCATTTTCCTTTATATTATTTGTTATGTGAGTTATATTAATTTTTTATGGGATGTTACTTATTCATATCCATAATGATATCAAGACTTTAAACATTATTTATAATCATCAAATGAAAGTCAGTCTACAATGGATATGACGGGGAATGAAAATATTACCTCTTTTTCGGGTTCTTCCTTTTGATTTGATCAAAAGGGCTCCATAGGTTGGCTTTATGACTAATGTAAGGGCTTTAGGATGAAGATAGGATAGTTAATACAGTATCTGGGCAGATTTTTGCACAAGAAAAATGCTTTGAAGGTGTGAATCATAGGGAAGGGGGAGTGCCCATTTATAAGAGGGGTGAGGGGCACCTTAGGAAAAGCTTGAAATATTATTTTATAGTAAAATAATTTTCGGTTTATAATGTCTCCGAAGTGGATTAGTTAAAGTCTATGGTTGTTATGGGTTGAGAACCACTCAACTAATAGGTTTTATACTGGTTTGGGTCAATATATTAGCTTTATACTTTAGATTTATCTCTTAGTTAAATAGTTTGACATTTACCATGTATCTTTGTATTTTTATATTATATTGTAAATAAAGTTATATATACTTAAAAAACACCCCCAGTGGGTCATTATTGATAGAAAAATCATTATATAACTCCTTTGGAAGAATATTATATTTTTTGGAATATAATATCAATTAATAATATAATATTTTTTTTAAATTATTTTATGTCAATGTTGACACTATTTGGTATTTTGTTTTCTATAAATTCATAAAAGCATTATTAATTCAAAACAAATCATCTAACCATCAGTAACATGTAATATTAACCTATTGAATTAGTTTAATTCATAAAAATTATCAAATTACATTTATTTGGATATTTATAATATCAATTATTTTAATATTTCATTAATTAGGTAATTAATGTGTCATCATTGTGTCATAAATAATTTAAATTATTTAATGTCTAAAAAATATAAATAAAATAAAATTATGTATGAAATTTTATTATATTTCTAATGAATATTTATAGTTGAATTTATCTTATGTATAACCTTATATTAAAAATGATTTAGTTAATAAACTCTGATTTTAACTCTTTTAACTATTCTTTAAATAAAATAATAATAAGTGTCCTAATCTAATCCAATTAGACCAAAGAGGATCATATTTTATTTGTAAAATTATTTTTGGTCGAATTATACTTATCTAATAGAATTAGGACATGTGTTAGGGTAATAATAATATCATTTTTACCCTTAATTTCCTTATTTATTTTTAACCGTGGTAAATAAAAGTAAAAAGGTTACTATCCACCAAAAATTACTTTCATCATACTAAACCACATTTTACTTATTGATATCAACCGTGTCTCTAAGATTTTTGAAATTCCATTCACATAAGTGGTAACATTACATTTTATGTGAATTTGCAACTTCTCCTAGGAGTTGGGTAAAAGAAGGTGAAAAGTTCAATAAAATTTTCATATATCTAAAATTATTATAAACTGAATAAAATGAATTAAATTGAAAATAGATACATATTATGTATATATTATGACCTAAAATAAATTTAAAATAAAATAAATAAGTGTTAAAATAAAATTTTCGTTTTAAACTATAACTTAGTGTTTTTTCACAAGTCATCAAAAATTGAATGTTTTCAGAAAAATACCAAAAATTCACCCTAAGATTATTTCGATATTATGAATCCAAAAATGAAGTGCATTTTGAAAGATAATTTTTTTAAAATTTCAAAAAGTGGGTATTACTATTTATAACGGCTACTTTGATTGGTCACGGTGTGTTAGAATCTCGAAGTTGCGTACATTGCAAGCTATATCATTATTCAAAGGGAAACATATCAGGGAAGCTTTGGTAGTTACATAGAAGGAATCATATGAATTATTTGATATATTCATGGGACATAAAATGATTCAAATGGATTGTTAAGGGAGTGTCTCATGGAATAAACGACACGTCGCACAGTTTCCACAAGCTCTGGCTGAGTCATGTGATGTGCATATCGTACAACAAATCTATCTTCACATAAGAATCCCACTTTTTGAATCATTTATTCTAATCATTATTCCTTATGTTCTTCAATTTCTTCTAGTGCTATCTTGTTTTAGGTTTTTCATTACCCACCCAAAATGCTGGTTGTCCTTATTATAATCCAGATGACAAGCTAGAATTCCTTCATGTTATATATAGAAGGATCACATTAAGGGCCTACTAATTCTATGTAATCCTTTAAATCATTCCAATGAGTTTACCTAGATGAAGACCTTTTTGATCATGTGACTGGACTCTTAGATAAATATTCTACATCACTCCCATGTGTGAACAATCATGTATGCATCCTTATTTTTTTATGAGGCGGAGAGATTTATAGGACTCAACAAACAAGTTATATTACACCTTGTTTGTAATGTATATCATGGATTTGGACTGTAGTTGGTAGAGAGTTTTGGTGTCACGCACTTTAAATTATCTTGTTTTGGGTTATCCATGACACTATTTGTTGAAAACAACTATGAGAATGATCTATCATTAACAATTTATTAGATCTAGACTGATCAAAGGTATTTTTCTTTACCATGTGGACATGCCCATGAGATTCCACAAGTCTATGCCAACATTTCTAGGGGTCTTAACAAGATTAGGATGTAGTGAAAAGGCCTTCATGTGATCAACGAAACCCTATATAGGGAATTCTATAAGAAAAATGTATCTTTTCATTAACACCTCCACATGATCTTTCTGATTTTTCAATGGGTCTTTGGATATTTTTCAGGTACATATGGAAGCCTTCGGGAGATCAGGACCTCATGTCTAAGATCCTTTCTGAGACCATGATGGCTTCTCAATAGGGCCTCACATGACCAATGGTGATTTCCATGGGCATATGACCTATTTAACATGATTTCCAACATATCATCTCTCAGTAAAAATCATCTGTCTATTCCCTTTTCGTATTCCTATTTATTTTTCAAGAGTAAGTTTTACAGTGAAGTTGTGTGAGTGTTTTTGAAGACAATCATATGTTATATATAAACTACATCGCATGGCCAACATTGAGACTTTCATTGATGTGAGTTCATTTTCATGGATGATTAGTTTTCATGACTATGGAAAACAATGGATAGTTTATAATTGAATTGACGTGTCTAATACCCTTTACATGATGAATGTAACATGCTAGTGTGCTCTTGCCTGAAAATTTGGACATGGTTTTAGGGACTTATTGAGGTCTTACATACTGTATGAGCACATTGATATAATAACAATGAATTAATTATATATCCACCTTCTTTATATTTTTTTCATTTATGTTATATTGTTTTGGATGATTCATAGGTTTCTTTGGGTTAACAATTCTTGTGACTTAGAGGAACTCTTATGGTAGATTTTATATGATCCATTAGTTTATTGGATGACTTCTAAATAATAGGGGACTTTTCAAAGGGTCTCCATGTTATCTCAAGAAGATAATTCACTACATATCAACAATTTGAAATTCCTTCTAAAGGTTATGTGATCACATATCCTTTGGAATACTGCGTGATCTTCATTTTTTCCACCTTCTCTTAAATTTTTTTGAAAAAATAATACCCATTCTTCGAGTATTATTTCACTTTTAGATTTTCCAATTCTCATGTGGTAGTTTTCAACAAATCCCACTTGTAGTGAAATCCATGGGGACAACAGGTTGAAATTATGGAATGTAAATTCCTACTAATGACTTCGGAGCTTCCAAAAATCAGTGTCTTGGGTGACAATTGAAATCTATGTATATTATTTATTCTTGGTTTGATCGAATGATCACTCAACAATTATGCAGTTTTCATGACTTATTATGGGTCATACGATCATTAGTCATATAAGTGGTTATGTTGCTGTGAGATTTCCCATGATTCAAGGGGGCCGTGTGAACTCTATGGTTCATATGGTTCAAGAGAAATATTTAATTTAATGTGATCAAGATTCCCTTCCTCAGTCAAGTGATTCACATGATGTTTTCAGAGTTATATATCTTTTCAGATGTGGTTTCTCACTCATCTAACTGATAATAATTAATTTTTTACAGATGGATTCTAGCTCACATGAATCATTTAATGTGGTTAGAAAGAGGGAAATTTTGATTGGGTACCATAATGTTGATAGTTGATATCATGTAAATTCTGAAATCATGGTTTTGAAGAGGCTACTGTTATATGAAATTCAAAGAAATCCTTTATCACAATGGCTTCCCCTGTATGGATTCAGCCTAATAGATGATGTTCTAAATCATTACAATAACTAAAATATAACATCTCATTGGGTGTTAAAATCCCTCAACTGTATTTGGAAAATTGTTTTTGAGTATTAACAACTGGTTTTAGGGAAGTCTCATGGGTTTCTTATATGATTAACCAATTCCATCTATGTCCAAACAGCTATGATTTCTCCCATCATTCCATTAGTCAAACTTATTTGAACATATTTTTTCTCTTAATGGAAAAATCTATGTGGATGATAGATCAAAATGGTATATGTGTATTGGCGGTAATTTTTATGAGGAATAGGTGTTTCCATTCTAAGTTAGATGGAGCTATTCATTATTTTCTGACCAACTACATGATATCCCTCTTTAAGAGGTTGATTGGGTTTCTAAGTTCATCATATACCATCAGTCATGCCTTTATAGAGTACTGATTTCCTATTAGTTCCCCAATAAAACTTTGTTCCATCAATCCTACATCAATGATGTAATCATCCTTTTGTATATATACTATGTATATGGGATTCCCCACATGGGGAAATGTATGACATGTTCCTTCCCATTGTGGATGTCTGGGATGAACCCACAAAAAAACTAGTTTTCTAGATTAATATTATCAACAATGTGAAAGATAATTTAGGTGAATAATGGAATATGAACTCAATTTTATCCTAAAAATAATAAATCAATATTTTTCTTTATCGTAGTGGAGCTCAGTCAATAAGTATACACCCTCACAGGTGACCTTCCTGATAGGTCTGTGACAGTGCTAGCTCATATTGATAATTCATGGATGCCTGAGAATATTCTACAAGGGTATAACTAGTGATTCTAAAGATATCATCGTGCCTTAGGATTGTGCATTTGATGTCCATGTTTTTGAATTTGTTTATTTTCCTGTATGGGGAATCTTTCTCAGGAATCTATGTTAGCATGCTCGTTATGGTAGCTCTACTAGAAGACACACCAACATTCAATCAGGATATATAGATTATTCCATTAATTTACAATTTTATGGGGAATATTCAATATGGAAAATCCCTTATAAAATTGATGGTCCTTTGATGTTTTTATTCGGATTTATAGGTAACCATTCATATTGCTATAGATACCACAATATTATCGTGTTATCTGGTGTGTTTCTTCTCCTCAAGATGTTAGTCGTCTTTGAGGTTAAGGTAATTTAGTTTGTCCATGATGAGGTTTACGAAATGTTTTTATGATTATATTACATCAATTTCATTCGTTATCCTGCACCAATAGGTCCAACTTTTGATAATTGTGTCAGCTCTCTTGAAGAACGGTCATACAATATCTCCCTTTGGGATGGGTTTATCATGACTTGGATAGATGATTTTATTTTTTTGGAGTCTTATAACCCATTCCACATTTTTCATCAATTTAGATGTATCTAAACGGTTTCCCCCCTTTCATTAGCTAGAATGTGGGGGGAATAATAACCGATGATTATCCACTAGTTATAGATAATATTGGTGCATAAGGATACCAATGTTAAGACTATCCCGTTTCCTGTTGGCCGCTCTTGATATGAAGCTCATGACAGTTCCCAGGATTGGGTGGAATCCTAACTGGGTGGTGAACTAAATAGACAAGTCTAACAAGTGGATAGACCATGTGATTCATATACCTCTTTGTTTGTAACAACATTGGAGGTGATTCAGGATTCAGGTGAGTGTTCGAGGTAGAATCATGATCCTTTCAATGACCATTCCATTAATGGAGAATAATTTTACAATGATTTAAGTCCTTATATAAAATTAATAGATGATTATTTGTTTGAGAGAAGAGTTTATGTGGCTTCCCCTCTCACTTATTCATCTTCCTAGCAAGTTTTTACCCATTCTTATGTATTTACTATAGCAACTATATATGATCATACATGTCCTAGGATAATCTCAATGTAGATTCATTATTTAATCATTGAGACACCTAGAAAAACATTTCATGATCAATAAGAACTTCTTCATCTAATCTTTTATGATTTTGGGGTTGGAAGATTTATCCACCAGCCTTTATATAAAATCATGTGACGAATCATCCTAATGTGACTTGTGTTGTCTACTAGTGAGAGGCGCTTTCATGATTTTGATTGGGCTCTCATGGATGAACAAATTATGGAATATTTAGAGGAATTGGGATAGATCCATCAAATAATATCTCATTTTCATTCCCCAAAGGATGTCTAGGTATCAAAGATAGAGAGACATGAGGAGATAATATCTCACTCAAATTCTAACCTTAAGTGTTATCATACTCATTGGAAACTACAAAAAAAAGAGTTGATGAGTTTTCTAATTTTATTGTGACTCTTCTCCCTCATAATTAACTTGAACAAGAAGGGCAGGAAGATCTTTAGAACTAAATCCAAACTTCTCATCAGGCGCAAACTTATTTTTTCTAACATAGATGATTTGGTCGAATTGTAGTTTGACCTTCAGTGTTTTTTGATTGAATCTTCGAAGAGGCTCTAAAATGTAGATATCTCACATTTTTCATTCTATAAAAAAAGATCTCCTGAACCATAGATCATATTTTATAGTTATCTTTTATTCTAGATGTGCATGATATTACATTTATTTTATCTTCCATTAATCATCAACAATAACCATCTTTTGTTATAATATCAATTAATCCTGAATTTCTGGATTTGATTGTTTTAAATCACAATAAATTTTTATTGAGAAATGATCATGAATTCCCACTATCATGAGATTCCCCATTGATGTAAATGATCTAGTTAACATGAGATTTCATGATTTAGAAAAAAGGATTATTTGGGTATGATATATGTCTCGGAGCGAGAATTCTCTATATTTGGATTATGTTAGTGGAATTACCAATCATATCATGATTCTTTCTAAATAAATATGGTTGGCCCCCCAATATTGGTATCTTTTAATTCAAAGATACCAAATTTTTATGAAATATTCATATAGGGGAAGGATTAACCATAATGTGCTCAACCTTTATGTAGTCCACCCTCTAAAAAGTTTTTTTATGATAGGTTTTGTGCCTTCTTATGGTCCAGAAAACTATACCATTTTTGTATTGTAGTTGAGCGTATTTTAGCATGGACCTTCTATTGTTGTAGTTTAGGGTATTTTAGATTAGAACATTTATTACAATAGGTTATGGTCATTTTTATTAGTCCTTATATCACTGGTAATATACCATTTGCGATGTATGATTATCTGTGTAGTTTAGTTTCCGGTGGTAAGGAATTATTCAATTAATTTTATCATAACATTGTTTGGATGTATAATATTCAATATAGTTTATTGTCTTACTGCCGTGACATCAAATACTATGTAGCTTAAAGTTTTGATTCCATGTCTTGATTGGTTGATATATAATTTGGAGCATGCGTGCTAAGGATGATCCAAAACACTCTAGGGTGGTGAGTTTCATCGTGGTGTTGTCCGGGATGAAAAGTATGAGTTTTCCTTTATTAGAAGTAAAATATTCCATTGGTTGGTAGTTCAAATACCATATGCTCTGATGGCATGGTAAAATATATGTTTCCCTACTCTTTTCCGTGTTCCAAATAATATTTATGTTGGTAACATTGATAGACAATAAAATATCAAGGATTCTATGTCCAAATGGATAGTTAGAATATGGGTAGGGTAATTCCCGAAAAAAAAGTTTGAGTTGCAGAATATGAAATGGGAAAGACATACCATGTTTGACTCATGACACTATATTGTTCTAGATTCCTCTATAGTGTTACTATGTATCACAAGTATGATATTTCCATTTTTTCAAGGAGGGAATGACTTTTTTTTTGGTAGTTCGAATCCCTCATGTGTCAACATAATTGTCAAAAAGAGGTGTCCCCACTCTTTTAAGAGGGCCATGAAATGCTTTTAATGACTCAAATGTCTAGATGATGAAGTTGGTTATGTAGTGAAAGCATTCCACGACGGATTTGGGCAATCTAGTATAGGTTATCTCTTAAATTTTAATTTTGGGACCTATTCCATGTCGCATCGAGTCATGAGGTGTGGGCCATAAAAAGATTCGGGAATGGAGTATCGCATTTCTTATTTGAGAAAGGGTGAAAAACACAGTTATATAGCACTGAAGATGTCAACCCTTATTTATTAGTATGATAACGGATATTTTAAATCATGGTGAAAAGTGGATAGGTCATGGGGATGGTATCGGTTATTCATTTTTTAAATTCTATATAACAATATAAGGTTCTGAGTATTTCCACATTGATTTCAGGATCACAAGGATCATAAATCCATTTTTTAAGACAATGATCCATTTGTTTGATGACCATAGGATGATATGCAGGAGATATAGGCATAAATGCATATCTATGTATAGGGTCCCAGGTAGATGAGTATCCTTTTTTCAAAATCCATGGTTGGTTTATGGAGATCTGAGGTACTGAAATCATGATTTTTGATTTGTGGATAATGTAATATTTAAGAAGGTTTTGTGCACCATAAAGGTTGTGTCTCCATTGTAACACCCCAAGATTTTATGAAAAATATTCTTTTAATTTCATTAATGTCTTGTGTTGTATGCTACACCAAGATTACCTTGCGCTATATGCAACACCGTATTAACTTGTAGTATACACAACACTTTTCTTGGCTCTTGTTACACACAATTTCATGTTCGTTTGATAGAAGTTATTCTACGCAACATTGAGTGTATATATATATCAATATATATTCAATGTATAAATAAAATATGGTTGGATTATGTTATACGCAACAACAAAGGAGTTGTGCACTACACACAACCCTGACTTGGCTTGCATTATATGCAATCGCAACCTTCCTCGATAGCGTGTGTTGTACGCAATACCGGGTTTTACTAAACAACGATATATTATTATAATATTGTTATGAACTAGCTGTTATGAATATTTTTAACTAAATTTTGAATTTTATAACATTATTATTCATCTTACAAATTTCTAGAACATGGTATAAGAACAAAATAAATTTTTCGGGTAAAATAAGTATTTTTCAAAAAATGCAGTTTTGCTGCCTTGTGATGGTGCACCCACTTTAAATCTAGTTTTTGACATGTTTATAAGTTCAATTTGAAAAAAATAAAATTCTTCTTTTGAATCAGGATATAAAAATTTACATCAGATAAAGTTCTGATATTTTTCCGATAACTTTCATATTTTAATGAATAGTAAAAACACACTATATTTTAATTAAAAACAACTTTTTTCATCGTAATATCTTATGTGGTTAAATTATAATATTTAATGGTTTTAAAGTATAAATAGAATATATTTTTACCATTTAATATAATGTATGTCATTAGCATTGATTTTACCTTGAATTCGTAGGTTAAATCAATTCAATCTTTTGCAATGTTTTAAAGAAAAACTCATTTTCTTTCGACAACGGGATTAATTTTAATTTAATTTCTGCATCTTTTGTGTATTGAATTTGGAAAAATGGATTCCATATTTTGAATCAGTGGGTCCAAATTATGTTAATAAGATACATTTTATTTTTGGTCATTGTG
Source organism: Viscum album (assembly GCA_963277665.1). Classification (NCBI taxonomy): domain Eukaryota; kingdom Viridiplantae; phylum Streptophyta; class Magnoliopsida; order Santalales; family Viscaceae; genus Viscum; species Viscum album. The sequence goes on along the minus strand of OY728138.1, from coordinate 1,376,021,708 downwards.
AACAGTAACTACGGTAAATTTTATTTACTATAGTTAAAGGTAAATCAGGTTATTAAGGGTAAATATAAGATTATAAAACTACCCTAACACTTGTAAAAATCCTATTGTATGGCTAACAGTAGACCCATATAACCTAAGGGTCGGATTATATTCATTTTATTGACATTGTTTCATGAAAATAATTTAATTATTATTAAAACCAAAGAATGTGACAACATGTCACTTTCTTAAATATTATAAGTATAATAATTTTAATTTAATGATACACTTCATGAAACTTCGAACATGAATAGTCTCCATAAATATAATACAATTATCTACATCATATGAATTTATTTATAATTTTTCGGAATTAAATAATTATCATTTATTATGACATAAAGATGATGCAGTAATTGTCTTATTAATGAAATATTAACATAATTGATGTTATAAATGACCAAATAAATGTAATTTGAGACTTTTTATGACTTAAATTACATTTATAGGTTAATATGACATGTTATTGTTGATATAAGTAACTTTGTTTGAACTTATCATTCAATTATGAATTTCATAAAAATCATGTACCAAATAGTGTCAAAATTGACATAAATTAGTTTAAAAAATATATATATTATTAATTGTTATTTAATTCCTAAAAATTTAAGGATCGACCAAATGACATAGATAATTATAGATATATTAATAATAAACAACTTGGGGTTCTTTTGGCTTGTTATGGTATGTTTATCAACCATATAGTGTAAGAAAACAAAAAGACACAGTGAAAGTTAAATTATTTAACTTAGAGTTAAATCTAATTGATAAGGTTAAAATAATAACCAAAACTTGTCTAAATCCTATTGGATGAGAGTATTTCGACCCATCCCCACTTTATCTTCTAAATAAGACCCTTTGTAACCATTATAAACCGAATTTGACCTTAATATAAAATAATATTTTGAGCTTTTCCTAAGGTGCCCCTCTCCTCCCTTATAAAAGGGCACCTCCTCCCTCTCCTCCTCACATCAATTTGAGCATTCAAGCTCGGCCAACCCCTGAGAAAATATCTTCTCAACTTCCCAAGTACCATACTAGAGGTCCTGGTCTTCTTTAAAGACCATCCTTAGTTCATTAAGTGGAGGTTAAGTGAAGGCGCGTCAAAAAGAGGTAATATCCATTACCGATCTTTTTCAATTTCTTTCTTCTTCAACTTCTTCTTCTTTAGTTGTTTCATGATAAAGTAACAACATCAGTATTTCTTATATACTTATATGTTATTATAAAAATGAAACAACTCTAATTAACTTTCTATCCATCCTACGGAAAAAGGAAATCACCGCGCGTGCGTACGTACGGAATACCATCTCAACGCCGTGGTGTAATCTATTTTCCACCACCACCTTACTTGGATTGGTATAATGGTGTAAATAATGACTATATATGACTATTATAAAGTGATATTGATTCTGAAATAGTATACATACACTCCAATACAATTCCACGATCATAGGAACGATATCATCACTCATGCGTACATACGGAATACCATCTCCACGATGTGATGCGACTCGTTATACATGATCTTAATTTAATAATGATTATATAAATGAATTGAATGAATGAATATGATATATTTTACACTAATACCATTCTGGAAATGAGGTATCTATAACCTAAAGAGAAGAATAATAATTTATTCAACAAACACGCATAAGAACAAAAAGTAATAAACACCCGAATAACAAGTAGTAATGAAATATTACTAATAAGAAGCTAAGAATATGACCATATATGATATCATAACAATATGTATGATTCTGGAATAAGTCAATAACATTATTTAAATCATTATACAGGATGTTTGGACACTTACAAAGCATATCGGACCTAAGGTAAGGGAAATATCACAATCTCATTTTTATCCGAGATTGTTTATACTTTAGTATTTACTGGGGTGTATTTTATCGTCCACATCCACATTTCCTCAATATGTAATATTATTTACATTCACCTACAATTTTTTAAATCCTATTTTACCCTTCGGCGAGTTTTTAGTAAAAGATATGATACGAATCTTTTGTCGTTTTTCGTACAAGGTACTTTTTTGACTTTTCCTACAAAAGTACGAGAAGAATGTTTTTTTTAACTTATACGGCATGAATGGATCTTTAAAACATTATTTCCAAGATGCTTCCATTACAAGTTTTCATGTTTATTTTTAATAAACTTATTTTAGTTTAAAATTGTAAGACATGTTAAGAAAGGAAAATGTTTTTGAAGTAGAAAGGATATTTTCCCTAAGAATGGAGTTCAAGTGTTTTATCAAAATTATTTTCCAAATAAGATAATAAAGGGTTCTATTTCTATCCCTATTATTACATGGATTTGATTATGTTGTGATGGAAATAATTTTATGAATTCCTTTATCTTATATGAATTTTTTTATGATGTCATGTTGTTTAAGAATCCCATTTTTATTACATGGGTTATGCTATGATGTATGGTTTATGATTTTGTGGCACAGATAAGAATGGTATAATTATGTGATGGGTGGGACCTATATATCCCTCCAGTGCATTGGGTAAAGATTTTATATCTCATGAGATAGACATGGCTGGAACAGTAGGATATACCGGTTTAGTGAAACAGGACTGAAATGAGGAATGAACTCGGTTCAGAAATGGACTTTGTCCATGAAGATAGTCTTGGAAAAGAGACTTGACTAATAAGAAATGATTCTATATGATTATGTTTGTATGCCAAAAAGTTTCATGTTCTATGTTATGATTATTGGGATTACATTTCACTACTAAGATTTATCCCATCACTACTGGAAATGGGGTCTATCCCCACACACCTATTCCCACGGTTCTTTAAACCGTGGGGATAGTATGTTTTTTTGCTGTTTATACCCACGGTTTTATTAAAACTGTGGGTATTAATTTTTTTTTCGAGCCCTTGTATCGGGCTCCTCCTCAATCTCTCCTCAAATCTGCGACGCATCGAGCTCTACCCTACCTCCCCAAGCCGCGACGCCGCTCCCCGACCACTGACTCCCGACCCTCCCCTCTCCTCTCCGACTCCCCTCCCTGGCCTCCGACTCCCCTCCCCGGCCTCCAACCCCGGGCTCCGACTCCCGGCTCCGCCTCCCGGCTCCCGACTCGCGGCTCCCGACTCGCGGCTCCCGACTCGCAGCTCCCGATTCGCGGCTCCCGGCTCCCGACTCCCGGCTCCCGACTCCCGGCTCGGCCTCCGGGCTCACGACCTGGACCTCCCGACCTTCTCAGTAGTGATTTTTTTTATGCTGGAGTCCCAGATTTCCTGGTAATTTCTTAGTCTTGGTTGATTTCCCATAATTTCATCATATTACCTCTTGATAATCAATTAGTGTTGTAACACCCCAAGATTTCATAGTGTGTTATTTCTTCAAAATAATTCAATAACTTTCACTACACGCAACACTGAGTTCAATTACACCATGACATACCAAAAAAAAGCCATTAAAAGAGGTCATGAATAGTATTAACTAAATTTTAAACTTTATATAATCCTTATAATTTTAGAATCCATATTATGAGTTTCTTAGTCATAATGCAAGAACATATTCATTTTCAGTATTGCACTTTTATCAACTTTAATAGTGAAACCTTTTTAAATAAAATATTTTAAACTACCTGAATAAATTGGGACATCAAAAAAATTTAAAATGAAACATCCCAAGCTTCCACGGTACGCTTTCCTTTGAATAAAACAGTAGCGTGTGTTGTACGCAACATCGAGTTCTAACACACCGTAACCAATCAAACTAGCTGTTATGAATAGAAATACCTACTTTTTGAAGTTATATATATTTTATATTTTAAAATGGAATTCATTTTTGGATTCGGAATATCAAATTTAGCCTAAGGTGAAATTTTGGTACTTTTCGGATAACTTTCATATTTTGATGAATAGTGAAAATTACTAAATTTTAGTTAAAAGCAACTTTTTTAATCAAAATAATTAATAGTGATAAATTGTGAATTTGAGTGGTTTTAAAGTATATTTAGAATATATTTTTACCATTTAATATAATTTTGGTCATTGGACATAATTTTACAATTAAACCGAACATAAACAAGTGTCAATCTTTTGATAATTATTATCTCTTAAAAACACGCTTTTTGTTTTGACAGCGGGAATTAATTTTAAATTAATTTCTGCCACTTCTGTGTTTTGAATTTAGAAAAATGGATTCCATATTTGGAATCAGGATGTTAAAATTGTGTAAATAGGTAACTTTTATTTTTAGACATTTTGAATAATTACTGCGGTAAATATTTTATTTACCATGGTTAAAAGGTAAATCCGGTAAATAAGGGTTAAAAAATAATATTATAATAATACAAAATTACCCTAAAACGTGTCCTAACCTTATTGGTGGACACATACCCGACCATGGGCATCCTTGGGTCAATTTGGGGACCCCTTGGAGCCACTTGTATGTGGTAGGGACACATTATATTAATAAAGTTAAAATAAAAATAAATATGGCATAAGCTTACATCTTTTAGAAGAACAATTTTTACATAGGGTTATACATGTTGGATTTTAGATTATAAATATTCATTAGAAAGCTAAAAAGATTTCCTACATAATGATATTTTATTTATAATTTTTAGACATTAAATAATTTATTTTATTTATGACACAATGATGATGCAGTAATTACTATAATAGTGAAAAATTAAAATAATTGATATTATAAATACCCAAATAAATATAATATGAAACTTTTAATGAATTAAACTAATTTTATAGGATAATATGATATATTAGGATTGATGTAATTTACTTTGTTCGAAGTAATCAATCTGTTAGGAGTTTCAAAAAAATCAACTATTGAATAGTGTCAAAATTGATATAAAAGAGTTCTTAAAACAAATATTATATTATTAATTGATATTAAATTCCTAAAAATCTAAGGTTCGGCCAAGAGACTTATATTATGATAGGTTCCTCATTAATGGACCACTTGGGGGTCTCTTGGATGTATATAGTAAGTTTATTAACCATATTATATAAAAATACAAAGAGACATTGTAAAAGTGAAACTAATTAACTTAGAGTTAATACTTAAAGATAAGGTTAATATAAGTACCCAAACCTGTCTAAATTCTATTGGTTGAGTGGTTTTAGACCTATCCCCACCTTAACCTTTGAATAGTCAACTTTGGAGCCATTATAAACCGAATATGAATTTATTATAAATTAATATTTCTAGCTTTTCCAAAGGTGCCCCTCACCCCTCTTATAAAAGGGCACTCCTCCTTCTCATTTCTTCACACCTCTAAAGCCTTTTGGTTCGGCCAAACTCTGCCCAAATACTCTCCCAACATCCCTCACTACAACCAAGGGGCCTTAGTTTGATCAGAAAGCCAACCTAAGGAGCCCTTTTGATCAAATCAAAAGGAAGAACCCGAAGAAGAGGTAATGTTTTCACCACCCCTTTTCCAAGTTCATTTCTTCTTCCACTTCTTCTTCATTTGTTGTTACCATTCTAAAATAATGACTCCAGTATCATTTATATACTGTGATGTTATTATAAATATGGTACAACCATATTCAGTATTCTATCCACCCTTTGAATAACATGTCACCATACGTGCGTACGTACGGCTTACCGTCTCCACGTCGTGGTGTAATTGTTATTCAATATATTATTATTTGGATGGGTATAATAATGATGTGTAACTCATGTAAATAATAAATATAACATATTAATGATTCTGTATATATGATATACCATCCATTTATATATTATTTTAATATCAAAAGAATGATATTGTCGCTCGTGCGTACGTACGGACTACCGTCTCCACGAACGCGATGAGATTCATTCTCCATCGTAACCATTAAAGTATAATTATCATTTTATGATTTAAAAATGATGTTTAAGGACTTGATATCATTCTGGATATGAATAATATACAACCTATCCTTTACAAACATGTCTTACGTAACAAAACATATGAAAGAAAACAAGTAAGTTAACACCCGAAACAACGATAATACTAAGATATTATTATCAAATCAATATTAAAAGATCATATATGATATCATATTAATGTATATGATTCTTGTATAATTTAATAACAATTATTTCACCATTATACAGGAGGTTAACCTACCACAACCAAGGAAAAGTACAAGGTAAGGGTTATTTCACAATCTCTTCATTATCCGAGGTTGTTTATACGTAATAATCTACTCGGATTTCTTTATCATCCACATCCATGTTTCTTCGAAATGAATTTCAAAACATATTTATTATTTACAAGAATATGGGTTAAATTCATTTATACCCTTGTTTGACTTTTTGTAAGAGGTTTATAAAGGAATCTTTCCGTCGTTTTCAAAACAAGGTCCTTTTTAACCTTTTCGACAGAATTAAGATAAGAATGTTTTTTTTACTTATACGGCGGGTGCAGTTATTTTCCGCCGTTATAAAATCGTCAAAGCTTTCCTTACAATCTTACAAGAATATTTTCAAGAAAATGTTTTATTTTATATGGCTCTTAAATGATTTCAAAAATAGAAAGAGATATTTCTCTAAAAAGTGTATTGATTTCATCTATGTCAACATCCTTTAATGGATTTTACGCTTATTTGAAGTTGATTTATTATAATACAAAACTTCTATATTGTATTGAAGGTTTTGTGATATGTTTGACTGTGGATGTGCTATTTTATACCATTCATAGTTTATGGTGAAACTATTGACATTTCGTATGCTAGTTTTAATCCGAATGTTTATGTTATATTTCAAACTTTTCTTCAGATGAATGTGCTAAACAAGTATGTTCCGGGTTGGGGACCGGTAAAAGTAAGCCCTCCAGGTTGGGGACTGGTTAAAGTATGCCCTCCAGGTTAGGGACTGGTAAAAGTATGCCCTCCGGGTTGGTGTCCGGTTATTAGAGGCACTTCGGGTTGGTGTCCGGTTAGAAGTAACCCCTAGGTCTTGGGATGAGGCCTAGACAAAGAAATTAACGTTTAGCATTATGCATTCCAACATTATGAAAGTGGTTATTGATATTTCATGTGATTATTCGATTAGTAGAATATCCATGTGAATAAGTAAATGGCATTATTTCATTTTACTTTTGCCATACTATGTTGAAGTTCAATTTTAAAAGGCTTTTGTTTTAGTAATTCATTGCCTTAAATGTTTATGCTTATTTTGAATGTTCCGCTATATTGTTATCCTTACTGGGCATTTGAGCTCACCCCTTTTCTATGTTTTATTTTTCCCAGGTAGTGAAGGAGTAAATTATGAATGACTTGCAGGGATATTATGAGGGGTTAATAGTGTGGATATGAAGACTTTGTTGTTGTAGTAGTTTTTCACTTTGAAATGTAATGTAAAACTTTATGATTATATCTAGTGTTTCCAAGGCTACTAAACCAATCGGTCTTTCGGGATTTGATCTTTCTTGTGATCATGCCAATGTTAGGAAGTAATTGCACCGGCTCTGGGTAGCTGGGGTCGGGGCGTTACAGTTGGTATCAGAGGAGGTTTAGTACAATCCTTGGAAGATAGATTTAGATAAACTCTGATTAGAGCACGTAGACGTAAGATTTACTTTGAGGATTAGTATAGAAGAACTTCCTAGAATTTTGGTATTGTAGAGATTTTGTGAGTTTTCCGAGCAATACATCCCTGTCTGGATACGAGCAGGTAGAGGCGGCTCTGGCACAGATGTACCTAGGGGTAAAACCCGAAAACACCGCTTTGAGCTAGACTCGAACGGGAACTGGTGCATGACAACGGGCCTTGCTGCACTCTTGGTTACGACACTCCCGGGGGATATGCTTATGATAACTCTCATTTTCTTTACAAATCATTTTGAAGGGATTATGAGTATATACTTCCTCAAAGAAAACATTCTTATGATTATGGATTATATCCATAAATAGTTCAATTTATGTTAAGTGTTTTATAAGTATGGGATTATGTATTTTGATTCATAAACTGATCTAGTGTATGCCATTGTATAGAAATGGTTCCCAGTAGAAGGAATGAGAACTCCAGAAATGCACATGATCCAAAGAGAAGGAAGGATCATATCTTTCATGGTCTTAAGCTAGAATTTATAAGAGAAATAGTCTCCCATGTATTATCATCATATGAAGAATTAATATCATGTGTTGATAAGATAAGTAAAGTGTTTACTGAGTCCTATGGCTTTGAAGGGAAGCAAGAGAAGAAAAGGATGGAAGAGAGAAAGATGGATAAAAGTAAGAGGGAAAAGAAGAATTTTCCCATATGTGGTAACTGTGGAAAGAAACACCCTGGAACTTGCCTGAAAGGAATGAGAGTTTGTTATAAGTGTGGAGGAAAAGGGCACAAAGTACGTGACTGCAAGGGTAAGAAAATGGTTTTAAATGTACAATGCTTCATTTGCAAGGAGTTTGGACACTACGCGAACCTATGTCCCAGTCATCAGACTATGCCGCAAATGATGCTATTGGATAATAATCAAGTTATGATACTACCACAGATGAAGAGGAATGATTAGAGTTCTTATGTTGATTATGTCAATTGAGTGTTGAATCAACAATGTACTTGTTATAATAATTATGGAGTATATAAGGATTGTACTGCAGTACTATTTCATTAAGGACTTGATATTGTGTGGAATAAAGAAAAGTGACTCAATAGAAGGTTAAATTTTTGGAAAATATATGGTTGAGAGAATGATAAATCATAATATAGTTCTGATACTGAGGTAGTGATTTTGGAATAATATGTGATTATTTTGGATAAATTATATTGGATATTATTGACTACCTTGAAGCTGATTAATGATTTGTATATTCCATCATTGTTGGGGTTTAAAACATTTTTGGATTAATGAAGTATATCCAGCATTCTATATGGAATAAGGGAACATGAATGTAATCAATAAGGAATATGGTAGTACATGATGAAGGTATTCATATGCTATTACGGGGTAAAAAGGATCTATATTATGTTTACCTTCCTTATAAATGTTGGACTGTGAGTTTGGATAGAAGTATTTTGGATAGTTCTAGTTTGGATTATTTTGGATTACCATAAAAGGACAACCCGGAGGTCGGGCGGCAACCCGTCGCATCCGGCAAGGCTGCGAGACTTGAACCCAAAACCGAAGGGCGACAAGGGTGTATCACCTACCACTGGCCCACGAGATGTCCTGGATTAAGTAATGTAGTTTTTTTAAAAGATCTGGTAGATGAATTATAAATTCATTTATTTTGGAACCCTGTACGAATAGTATAAATAGAAAAAAAAATTTACGTTCTATTATCTTTTAGAGTGAAAGATGAATTTGTGGTAGAAATTTATTAATGGATAAAACTCTAATTATAAAGTAAGTATATCTCCTTATTATCTTATCCAATCTCATAAATAAATTCCTCAACATTAATAAAAGAAACATAGAACAAAAAATGTTGTCCTAGATAGTACCTTAAATCATCACTAATTCATGGCTTTGGGATTGTTGGCCTTTTCATAGCCATGTTCTCTACCACTCTCCATCAGATAATTGATGGTTAGATTTCTCTTCCATATCCATATTTTCCTACATGGAACCCTAGTATGTGTTATTTTCGGTAATCTTCATACTTTCCACTCTTTATTTTAAATAGAGGCCTCATTAATTCATTTTTCGATGTGGGATTTCAACTAAGATATTTTGAAACGTCAAAAATGTGTTATCCTAATACCCTATGTTTTGTTGAACCGATGGTATTTCAAATCATCATAGATTGATGAATTTAAGGACCTCAATTATACACTTGTTTGTGATTGATGATCTCAATCACTACCTATAAATATTTACGTTTTTCCTCCAATTATATGTCTCTAATTGCCACCAATGTTCTCCTAATCGAGATCATAATTTGTTGGTGACTCTTTCATTTCTCTTTTCCTCATATTAAGACTAAATTTTAGTAACCTAATTTCCGATGTGGGTTTTCCCACAAAGATATTTTCTATTTTCAACCTTCTATTTTCGAAGAACAATTTCAAATTGCGAGGACGCAATTTATTGAAGGAGGGGAGAATGTAACACCCCAAGATTTCATAGTGTGTTATTTCTTCAAAATAATTCAATAACTTTCACTACACGCAACACTGAGTTCAATTACACCATGACATACCAAAAAAAAGCCATTAAAAGAGGTCATGAATAGTATTAACTAAATTTTAAACTTTATATAATCCTTATAATTTTAGAATCCATATTATGAGTTTCTTAGTCATAATGCAAGAACATATTCATTTTCAGTATTGCACTTTTATCAACTTTAATAGTGAAACCTTTTTAAATAAAATATTTTAAACTACCTGAATAAATTGGGACATCAAAAAAATTTAAAATGAAACATCCCAAGCTTCCACGGTATGCTTTCCTTTGAATAAAACAGTAGCGTGTGTTGTACGCAACTTCGAGTTCTAACACACCGTAACCAATCAAACTAGCTGTTATGAATAGAAATACCTACTTTTTGAAGTTATATATATTTTATATTTTAAAATGGAATTCATTTTTGGATTCGGAATATCAAATTTAGCCTAAGGTGAAATTTTGGTACTTTTCGGATAACTTTCATATTTTGATGAATAGTGAAAATTACTAAATTTTAGTTAAAAGCAACTTTTTTAATCAAAATAATTAATAGTGATAAATTGTGAATTTGAGTGGTTTTAAAGTATATTTAGAATATATTTTTACCATTTAATATAATTTTGGTCATTGGACATAATTTTACAATTAAACCGAACATAAACAAGTGTCAATCTTTTGATAATTATTATCTCTTAAAAACACGCTTTTTGTTTTGACAGCGGGAATTAATTTTAAATTAATTTCTGCCACTTCTGTGTTTTGAATTTAGAAAAATGGATTCCATATTTGGAATCAGGATGTTAAAATTGTGTAAATAGGTAACTTTTATTTTTAGACATTTTGAATAATTACTGCGGTAAATATTTTATTTACCATGGTTAAAAGGTAAATCCGGTAAATAAGGGTTAAAAAATAATATTATAATAATACAAAATTACCCTAAAACGTGTCCTAACCTTATTGGTGGACACATACCCGACCCTGGGCATCCTTGGGTCAATTTGGGGACCCCTTGGAGCCACTTGTATGTGGTAGGGACACATTATATTAATAAAGTTAAAATAAAAATAAAAATGGCATAAGCTTACATCTTTTAGAAGAACAAATTTTACATAGGGTTATACATGTTGGATTTTCGATTATAAATATTCATTAGAAAGCTAAAAAGATTTCCCACATAATGATATTTTATTTATAATTTTTAGACATTAAATAATTTATTTTATTTATGACACAATGATGATGCAGTAATTACTATAATAGTGAAAAATTAAAATAATTGATATTATAAATACCCAAATAAATATAATATGAAACTTTTAATGAATTAAACTAATTTTATAGGATAATATGATATATTAGGATTGATTTAATTTACTTTGTTCTAAGTAATCAATCTGTTAGGAGTTTCAAAAAAATCAACTATTGAATAGTGTCAAAATTGATATAAAAGAGTTCTTAAAACAAATATTATATTATTAATTGATATTAAATTCCTAAAAATCTAAGGTTCGGCCAAGAGACTTATATTATGATAGGTTCCTCATTAATGGACCACTTGGGGTTCGCTTGGATGTATATAGTAAGTTTATTAACCATATTATATAAAAATACAAAGAGACATTGTAAAAGTGAAACTAATTAACTTAGAGTTAATACTTAAAGATAAGGTTAATATAAGTACCCAAACCTGTCTAAATTCTATTGGTTGAGTGGTTTTCGACCTATCCCCACCTTAACCTTTGAATAGTCAACTTTGGAGCCATTATAAACCGAATATGAATTTATTATAAATTAATATTTCTAGCTTTTCCAAAGGTGCCCCTCACCCCTCTTATAAAAGGGCACTCCTCCTTCTCATTTCTTCACACCTCTAAAGCCTTTTGGTTCGGCCAAACTCTGCCCAAATACTCTCCCAACATCCCTCACTACAACCTAGGGGCCTTAGTTTGATCAGAAAGCCAACCTAAGGAGCCCTTTTGATCAAATCAAAAGGAAGAACCCGAAGAAGAGGTAATGTTTTCACCACCCCTTTTCCAAGTTCATTTCTTCTTCCACTTCTTCTTCATTTGTTGTTACCATTCTAAAATAATGACTCCAGTATCATTTATATACTGTGATGTTATTATAAATATGGTACAACCATATTCAGTATTCTATCCACCCTTTGAATAACATGTCACCATACGTGCGTACGTACGGCTTACCGTCTCCACGTCGTGGTGTAATTGTTATTCAATATATTATTATTTGGATGGGTATAATAATGATGTGTAACTCATGTAAATAATAAATATAACATATTAATGATTCTGTATATATGATATACCATCCATTTATATATTATTTTAATATCAAAAGAATGATATTGTCGCTCGTGCGTACGTACGGACTACCGTCTCCACGAACGCGATGAGATTCATTCTCCATCGTAACCATTAAAGTATAATTATCATTTTATGATTTAAAAATGATGTTTAAGGACTTGATATCATTCTGGATATGAATAATATACAACCTATCCTTTACAAACATGTCTTACGTAACAAAACATATGAAAGAAAACAAGTAAGTTAACACCCGAAACAACGATAATACTAAGATATTATTATCAAATCAATATTAAAAGATCATATATGATATCATATTAATGTATATGATTCTTGTATAATTTAATAACAATTATTTCACCATTATACAGGAGGTTAACCTACCACAACCAAGGAAAAGTACAAGGTAAGGGTTATTTCACAATCTCTTCATTATCCGTGGTTGTTTATACGTAATAATCTACTCGGATTTCTTTATCATCCACATCCATGTTTCTTCGACATGAATTTCAAAACATATTTATTATTTACAAGAATATGGGTTAAATTCATTTATACCCTTGTTTGACTTTTTTTAAGAGGTTTATAAAGGAATCTTTCCGTCGTTTTCAAAACAAGGTCCTTTTTAACCTTTTCGACAGAATTAAGATAAGAATGTTTTTTTTACTTATACGGCGGGTGTAGTTATTTTCCGCCGTTATAAAATCGTCAAATCTTTCCTTACAATCTTACAAGAATATTTTCAAGAAAATGTTTTATTTTATATGGCTCTTAAATGATTTCAAAAATAGAAAGAGATATTTCTCTAAAAAGTGTATTGATTTCATCTATGTCAACATCCTTTAATGGATTTTACGCTTATTTGAAGTTGATTTATTATAATACAAAACTTCTATATTGTATTGAAGGTTTTGTGATATGTTTGACTGTGGATGTGCTATTTTATACCATTCATAGTTTATGGTGAAATCATTGACATTTCGTATGCTAGTTTTAATCCGAATGTTTATGTTATATTTCAAACTTTTCTTCAGATGAATGTGCTAAACAAGTATGTTCCGGGTTGGGGACCGGTAAAAGTAAGCCCTCCAGGTTGGGGACTGGTTAAAGTATGCCCTCCAGGTTAGGGACTGGTAAAAGTATGCCCTCCGGGTTGGTGTCCGGTTATTAGAGGCACTCCGGGTTGGTGTCCGGTTATTAGAGGCACTCCGGGTTGGTGTCCGGTTATTAGAGGCACTCCGGGTTGGGTTCCGGTTAGAAGTAACCCCTAGGTCTTGGGATGAGGCCTAGATAAAGAAATTAACGTTTAGAATTATGCATTCCAACATTATGAAAGTGGTTATTGATATTTCATGTGATTATTCGATTAGTAGAATATCCATGTGAATAAGTAAATGGCATTATTTCATTTTACTTTTGCCATACTATGTTGAAGTTCAATTTTAAAAGGCTTTTGTTTTAGTAATTCATTGCCTTAAATGTTTATGCTTATTTTGAATGTTCCGCTATATTGTTATCCTTACTGGGCATTTGAGCTCACCCCTTTTCTATGTTTTATTTTTCCCAGGTAGTGAAGAAGTAAATTATGAATGACTTGCAGGGATATTATGAGGGGTTAATAGTGTGGATATGAAGACTTTGTTGTTGTAGTAGTTTTCACTTTGAAATGTAATGTAAAACTTTATGATTATATCTAGTGTTTCCAAGGCTACTAAACCAATCGGTCTTTCGGGATTTGATCTTTCTTGTGATCATGCCAATGTTAGGAAGTAATTGCACCGGCTCTGGGTAGCTGGGGTCGGGGCGTTACAAGTGTTGTAGTCAAAGGTAGCAGTTGATGCATTCATAGGTTAATGGAGTGGTTTGATTCTAAATTTTTTTAAGCAATTTCATTTTTTTATGATGGAATACTAAAAGATGAATGATATAAATATCCTGATTATCAAACCCAGTGAGAATATTTCCCCAAATTAATTTAGCATTGATAATCCTAAGATGCACTATTTTGGCCTTAAAATAGTATATATGAAGGTATGTACATACACATGTTGAGCAGTTCCGGGTGGTTGTTTATAAATCTATCAAGTTTCATGTGTTGGCTTGGTTCCTCTTTGAGGAAGGGTACCCTTCCAATTCCTCAAATTTATTAATGCATTAATTAGTTTCTTACCACACTTTTTCTTTGTTTTTAGTTAATGCAGTGAATACATTAGATTAAATTCCTCTTAATCTTGAATTTAGTATGTTTCATGATTTAAGAGTTAAAGGTAATAAATGATTGTTTCATAAGAAATATCATGTTTATATATTAAAACCCCTCCAACGGAGGTGCGCTGTATTCAAGTTAAAAAACAATTATTAGACTTTTAGGATTTATTGTCTTGTTGTACTGATATTTATTTATGAATTGATGTTATGTTTGAATTATGTCATATATGACCCCTAATGGAATTAAAAAAACTAAGCTTTCCTTTTTAAATGATTAAATAACCAAGGAACCGTTTAAGTTCTTTGACCGGTTTTTATATTGGAATTACCCATGTAGAATTGTTTCCCATAATTTTCATTTTAGTATGTTGACATGTTTGAGCCACCATTCGGTGAGCCTTAGATTTAAATTTCTAAGGGTATGATTTTCTATATTAAATGGCTTGAATTATCTTTTGAATTTCAGAATGGAAATTACCCTGTATGCACAGCATTTAACCCGCCTAATGTAAGTGCGTCAATGTAATAATTAAATGTGAAATAGAAATTGTAAAGTATACTAAGTACATGAATTAGCCGTATTAGATGTAATTGAAAAATATGTTGCGTATTCATAGAACCCCTTACCATGTTAATGGAAGGTACCAGAGTGAACCTTGATTATTGAAAATGCCTTAAATGGATTAAATGAGTGGTTTCAAGCTACATGGCCTTGTCACACTAATGAAAGGCTAGGGTTGAACAAAATTGACTTATTGATTAATTATTACTTGATTAAAGGGTTTCATGCTACTTGGCCTTGTCACACTAATCAAAGGAAAGGCTTGAACCAAATGGAATATTATATGAATTCAATATCAAAGTAGGTGTGGCCTGACTCAAGCTCACCTTGGATACTTGAGAGAAAGACTTGAGCACTCAAGGACCCTATTCCGAATTCAAGGATACAACTTTCTTAGGTTGAGACCTACATAGAACCTGATCCTTGTCTAACTTTAGATGCCTGGTATGACACCATATAATCCCTCATGTATTACAACAAGATTCCTTAGATACACTCCTTGGTTCCAGAATTGACAAGTAGGTGCCATGGTTAAATCCTAGCCCAATCTTTTCTTAGACCCATTTTACCTTGGATGAACTTCTTAGACTAGATAGTCCTCTTATTGTGGAATTAGTTGGACTGTTATCCTTGGATTACACTCTTACCCCCATGTGAGGCTATAGTTATTACTAAGTTGTTGACACTTGAGGTCTATGTTTCCTTGGTTATAACCTTGGAACTTCATTATTAAATATCATTACATGTTTTCTTCTCACATCTTAGAACCTCAATATCTTTCTCATATAAATTATATTTAAACTAGATAAAATTGATTAATGAAATGGTTACACATTCTGACACCAGTCAAAGGCTAAAGAAGGTATAACTGCTATGTGTCCCATAGGAAACTGTACGGGTGATGTTTATTTATCTCTCTATTATTATTCTATATACCAGTGAACAATATATTTTATACTGCACTATCTAGATTGGGCTGGACATCAGTGGTTCCATCCTATTATTATTTATATCTCACACCCTACTCAGGCCGCTATTACATTGGGATACTCGAGTATACTTTCATTTTCTCAGGACCTTGGACCTTGCTTTTCAATGTATGCTTGTAACTAGAGTTAGGAGAAAAGGGCTGAGTTGGATCTCGAGATGCTCAAGGAGATCGCCCATGGGGTTTTGATGTGACTTTATTATTTTTTTATTTTATTGAAAATAATGATGTAATGTTTACTACTTTTAGATATGTATCATTACCATGTCATGCATTCATCTGTTGTTTAAACTACCATTGACCACTTTAATTCAGTTATAATAATATTTATCTTATGCTGCTTTGTCATTTATTTACTACCTCTTTCATTTTTGATTGTTATTTATTCAATTTTACCACTGTGTATATGTGATAAGAGGGTATAGTCCCCACTATCACCTCTCGAGACCCTCACTACAAGTCAAAAACCTCTAACGTATGGGGAGACTCACCAGCCCCCCCTGCCCTAACACAACCTCTCCCCCTCCCTCTACTGCACCAGTCCCTCCCCCTCCCCCTTCCCTTGCACCAGCCCCTCCCTTAACCCCCTGCTGCAACATCCCCTCCCCCTGCACCAGCCCCTCCCCCTCCCCCCCTCTTGCACCAGCCCCTCCCCCTACCATGCACCAGCCCATCCCCCCACCAGCCCCTACCCCCCCCCCCCCACTACACCAGCCAGCCCCTCCCCCTCCCCCCCTTCCCTTACATCATCCCCTCCCCCCCCCACACTGCACCCCCACCAGCCCCTTACCCCATGCTTCCCCAGCCCCACCACCAGCCCCTCCCCCTCCCACTTTCCCTGCTGCACTGGCCCCTCCCCCTTTCCCTGCTGCACTAACCAACCCTCTCCCTCCCCCCTGCACTACTTTCCATGTGGAGTGTCTTTTTTAACTTTTTTCTTTAGTTTACATCTCAAGGAAGACCTTTTTCTCTTTTTCCCTACTTATTCAATCATGAACTCCTCTTGTCATTAAATACTTGTCATTAAATATGTTTTGCTAGCTACTAATATGCTTTGATTGATTTAATAATAAAATTGATTGTAAGGATTTTTTTAAATATGATTTACATTGTTGATTGAATGATAATTTTTTTTCTTATTATAGAATGGATAGAAGCTGGATGTATCGTACCGATCGGATTTCAACCGAGTTTCAAAATAATTTGGAGAATTTTTTAGATTTTGCATTTAGCAATGCATCAGATGGAGGTTGTATACAGTGTCCCTGCTATAATTGTGTTGGAAGACCATGGTTAAGACGAGAAGAAGTTAGTTACCATTTAACGAAATTTGGATTTCAGGCAAACTATAATGTTTGGTTTCACCATGGAGAGACGAGTCAATCTTCGACTGTTCATAAACGAAATGAACGAAGTGACATGGAGAATTTGATATTTGATCGGTTTCCATATGTGCATCATTCCGAGAGAGATAGCATGCCGGTGCAAGAAGACAATGATATCAGTACACATGAGGAAAATGCTGAAAATGATGATGTTGACATAGTGAAAAATTTATTGGATGATGCCAGAACTCCAGTATATCAAGAATGTACTAGAATGACCAAGTTGGAATTTTTAATGCGGTTATATCATGGGAAAACTATGTATGGGATTTCTAATACTGCCATTGATTATATTCTTACATTTTTGAAGGACTTGCTTCCTGATGGTGCAGATATTCCCTCAAATCATTACATGGCATGGAAGTTAATTAAGCAGCTTGGATTTGCTACTAATAAAGTCCATGCTTGTCCGAAAGATTGCAGTTTATTTTTGGAGGAAACAGGTGACCGTAATGACTGTAAAGACTGTGGTACATCTCGATGGAAGACAAATGCAGATGGAACACCGTCTCGTGTGCCACAGAAAGTCATGTGGCACTTTCCATTGATTCCCAGACTTCAAAATCTATTCATGTCTCCAGAAATCTCAGCCAATATGCGATGGCACGATGTTGAGAGAATTAAAGGAAATGATGAGCTGGTCCATCTAGCAGATGGATTAGCATGGCGGACATTTGACGCACAACATCCTGATTTTGCAGCTGAGGTGCGTAATGTCAGATTGGGCCTATCATGTGATGGTTTTAATCCGTTTGGTCAGATGCTTACTGCTCATAGCACGTGGCCGGTTTTTATTCATGTTTATAATATTCCTCCGTGGATGTGTATGAAAAAACCTTTCACTTTCTTGAGTATACTGATATCTGGACCTTCGGATCCTGGTAATGACATAGATGTATACTTGCAGCCTTTAATAAAAGAGTTGAAACAACTTTGGGATTTAGGTGTGCAGACATTTGATGCTTCTTCAAAGAATACGTTTCAGATGCGTGCTGCCCTTCTATGGACCATAAATGATTTCCCTGCCTATGCAATGATGTCTGGGTGGAGCACAAAGGGAAAACTTTCATGTCCCGTTTGTATGAAGAATACACGATCGAGAAGGCATAAATATCGTCGTAGTTTCAGTTTCACGGGGCATCGCCGATTCTTGCCAATGGATCATCAATACAGGAAGAATCGTCGGAGGTTTGATAATAATGTTGACACTGAAGAACCACCTCAACGTATGTTAGGAAGTGATGTGCTTGATGAATTGAAAGATTTCATCTTTTCATTAGGAAAAGGTCATTTGACATCTCGAAAGAGGAAGAATGCTGATACTGAAGTCATTTACAATTGGAAAAAGAGAAGTATTTTTTTTGTGTTGCCATATTGGTCTACTAATTTGTTACGTCATTGTTTAGACGTAATGCATATTGAGAAAAATATATGTGAAATGTTGCTTGCAATTCTTTTGAATATTAAGGGGAAGACCAAAGATGACTTCCGATCTCGTCGGGATTTATTGGATTGGGGTATTAGACCAGAACTACATCCTGTTTGTATCGGTGAAAACAAATGGAAAGTTCCCTGTGCTTCTTATGTGATGACACAGGCAGAGAAAGATCAATTTCTGGCAGTATTGGAGAATATTAAGGTTCCAGACGGCTATTCCAGCAACATATCTAAACGAGTCAACAGAAGACATTTGAAATTGAAATCCCTAAAAACTCATGATTACCACATCCTTCTTCATGAATTGATTCCAATAGCAATTCAACATTTGCTATCCAATAATGTAAGGGTGGCAGTGATTCGGTTGTGTCATTTTTTTAGAGACCTTTGTGCTAAAAGGTTATCCAAATCATTGTTGATAAAAATGCAGCAAGAGGCACCATTAATTCTATGTGAGTTGGAAATTTTTTTTCCTCCATCCTTTTTCACTTGCATGCTGCATTTAACAGTTCATCTTCCAACTGAGACACTTCTTGGGGGACCAGTTGCTTTTCGGTGGATGTATCCCACTGAAAGAAATATGTGCACAATGAAATCATATGTCCAAAATAAGAATTATCCTGAAGGTTCCATTGTGAGGAGTTATCTGGCCCAAGAATGTATGGATTTTTGTTCAATGTATTTGTCTGATGTGAGCACAAGACATAATCGACCAATGAGAAATGAAGATGAGCAGTATGAGGAAATTCAACCCTCGTTTCCATCTCTTCCCCAAACCGGTGGAATTGTCGGGTCATATACATTGGTTACATTGAGCTCTGAAGAGCGGAATATGGCACATCGTACAGTCTTGTTTAATTGTGGTTTGTTCGATGCCTATATCAAGTAAGTAATTTGAATATATATATGTTATCTCATATGATATCATATCACATATACCTTATACTTTTATTGTCATTTTATGTAGAGAACATAAACAAATTATAAGTAGAGTTCATCGGTCTTTGCCGTTGAGAAGGAGAGAGGCTATGCATAGCCAAGAGTTCCCAGCTTGGTTGAAATCAAAGGTATGACCATTACATTAAATACCTTAAAATATAGATATATATTTAATTATATTACTCATGTATTCCAGGTATTGAGTTTACCTGCTGACTTCATTTCTCAAGAATTAAGAGCGTTGGCTTTTGGTCCCAATTCTTTGGTTCGTGATTGCAAATCTTTAATAATCAATGGATACAAATTTGTTACAACTGATAAAGCGGTGAAAATGAGAACACAGCATGATGGCGTTATGTTAATTGCTAGAACAGATTGTTATGCCAGTGCATCTGATAGTCGACCTCGATATGAAGATGTGTATTATTATGGACTGGTTGAGAAAATATTGTTATTAGATTACTACTCTCGAGGTCGAGTCACTATGATGCAATGTAAATGGTTTGATTCAATGACACGCCATGGTACATTTATTGATGATTGCGGATTTAGAGTTATTAACATGAGTCGATTCCTGCATACCGATGAACCATACATTTTGGCATCAATGGCAAAACAAGTGTTTTATGTGAAAGATCATCTGAACCCTGATTACGGTGTCATTAATGAAGTAATCCCAAGACATATTTTTCATGATGCTGGGGATGAAATTGTCACCATTGACGCCCCCATCGGTGTTAGCCAAAATATTGCATTTGATGACACAAATTGTCCCATTGTGAGGGATGATGTTGAACCTGAGGTAGTGGAGGGTAATATATAAAAGCAACCATATATATTCAGAGTTCATTCAGTTTACCTTGACATGAGTTTCTCAGGTTGGTACTAATTTAATTACTTTAATTTACTTTTAGTTTGAAATGATATGTCTGTTTTAGTAATGTCAGGAGTGCCCGATGCTGAATGCGCCAAGTTAGGATGTTGTGATTGGTTGGGATACCTTTGCACCACCGATTTTCCGATATCTCGTCGCGTTCCGTTCGTTCATTCAAGGAGGAGCAGTAACCACTGCTCGAGAATTTTCCAGATGGAGAAGCTATGAAACAGCAGCTATCCGATTCGTCCACCAAAAAAATAATGTGAAATATCTGCCTCTTCTTGGGGATGATAATGGCTTCAATGAGGCCTCGATGGCAACTGGCCTCCCTGGAGGTCATGTTTGGAATAGGGCATCCCAGAAAGTAATGTTTGGTGCCTACCTATTTAACATTCCATCAGTTTATTTCCCCACTCCAATCACCTAGTGAGAATGCTCCTACAAAATGGAAAGATGAGACAACATTCATTTATCCAGGTTGGACAGGGTCCACCTCTTGCGCGGCCAATCCTCCCATTTAGCGCCTTATCTACTGAGCATAAACCTAGCCCAGAGAGAGGACCCTTTGATGATCTTCCACACAAGCCTTGCCTACATGCCTTGCATGGTTTCCGTAACATTATGAAGACCGACACCACCCTCGTCAATTGGTTTTTTCATGCGGCTCCAGGAGGCCCAATGGCATCTCCCTAGCTAGTTGGCATCCCATAAGAAGGCCAACATGTTGTTTTTGATCGTAGATATTGTTCCCTTGGGTGTGATAACTGAGAAAATGTGCATGGGTAGTGGGGAGGGGGAGGGGGAGGGGGAGGGGGGCTGGGCAGGGGGGGAGGGGGGGAGGGGGAGGGGGGCTGGGCAGGGGGGGAGGGGGGGGGGCTGGGCAGTGGGAGGGGGGGAGGCGGGCTGGGCAGTGGGGAGGGTTGGGCAGTGAGGAGGGCAGTAGGGAGGGAGGGGGAGGGGCTGGGCAGTGGGAATCCTGCACTAATAACAAAATTTCTTTATGCAATTTCTTCTTTCATTTTTTCTACTTTTTTTCAGCATTTGTTTTAGTTCTATATGACATTTCATTGGTTATGAGTCTTATATATTCATTAATAATAATTCATGGTTTTATTTGTTGCATGTACAGATTGTAGCAAATTAAAGTATGATTAGCAATCAGTGGTTTGCCATTCGATCTTTATCAAGGTGAGCTGACAAATCTATGTGCCAATCTAACACGGCATTTGAGCTTATTCATGCATGACTCATCAATGTGAATTCTTCTTTGAGTTATGAGTCTAGCTGAAACGCACTTTAGATATTGGAATCATTGAACACACATGCATTCTGAATGTCCAATTTTTTTCCCTGCTCGGTCATTGGTTTTAATCTAGCTTCTTTCATTTGGTTGGCATTTCCCATCACTTTTGTGCTGAATATGTTTTCCATCTATTGTTTGAACAGTTGAAACTGTTTGAATGGTTATGTATGTAGTATGTGGGTGTGTCTCGATACGTTCTGTTTGACCATGTCTATCCTATCCCCTTATCTCCTTAGGATCCAAATTTGGTAAGTGTTTTCTCATAATGGAATTGAAATATTATGGTGTTCCCAGGAATAATCAGTTTTCTTCTTCTTCTTTATATCACTTCATCTTTATTTGAGTAGTGGGGAGGGGTGCTGGGTAGTGGGGAGGGGGGGGGGGCTGGGCAGTGGGGAGGGGGGGTGCTGGGCAGTGGGGAGGGGGGGTGCTGGGCAGTGGGGAGGGGGGGGGGGGGGGGGCTGGGCAGTGGGGAGGGGGGGGGGGGCTGGGCAGTGGGGAGGGGGGGGTGCTGGGGAGGGGGGGGGGTGCTGGGCAGTGGGGAGGGGTGCTGGGCAGTGGGGAGGGGGGGGGGGTGCTGGCAGGGGGACAAGCAGGACGACACCTTGCGGCGGTCACGCCGCGGTCACGCCGCGGTCACGCCGCGGTCACGCCGCGGTCACGCCGTGATTTGGCCCTGCTCTAGGATGACACCCTGCGGCGGTTACTCCTCCTTAGAGAAACATTGAATGGTTAGCTCTATAATTTTTCGTATTTCCTCATTCCTAAACTATATCTCCTCTCAGCGCTGCCTCTCATCCATCTTTCCACAAAACGTGCATAGCGGGTGGTACAAAAGCTCAATTCAACTGAAAACATTGGTTAGGAATTGTCTGGCATATTTTATTCCTCTAGGTATTCCTACACATTTCTAGATCTCCAAACCTCACCGAATTAGGTATATCAGGGGTCATCCAATCCTCTATTCATCACAGATTAGCATTCATTTCTTTAAATCTTCTGAGAAAACATCCTCTCATGCCATCCATATCATCCTATTTGAAACTAAGTGGAAGATGTTGCCCCGCGGATGTCGCTGGACCGGGCCAACACGCTGCGGTCACGCTGCGGTCACGCCGCGGTCACGCCGCGGTCACGCCGCGGTCACGCCGCGGTCATGCCGCTGTCACGCCGCGGTCACTCCGCGGTCACGCCGCGGTCACGCCGCGATTTGGCCCTGCTCCAGGACGACACCCTGCGGCGGTTACTCCTCCTTAGAGAAACATTGAATGGTTAGCTCTATAATTTTTCGTATTTCCTCATTCCTAAACTATATCTCCTCTCAGCGCTGCCTCTCATCCATCTTTCCACAAAACGTGCATAGCAGGTGGTACAAAAGCTCAATTCAACTGAAAACATTGGTTTGGAATTGTCTGGCATATTTTATTCCTCTAGGTATTCCTACACATTTCTTGATCTCCAAACCTCACCGAATTAGGTATATCAGGGGTCATCCAATCCTCTATTCATCACAGATTAGCATTCATTTCTTTAAATCTTCCGAGAAAACATCCTTTCATGTTGTCCGAACCAGATCATCCTCATCCTCTGCACATGTCGTCTGAACCGGATCAGCCTGTTGTGATAGAAATTCAATGTCTGCTTTTGACTGAATTTCACACCAAACCAAGAGATAATAAATGAGTCAAACAATCAGACAAATGGTTTAGGTTCTTTTTCCTCTGCTCACTACACCTATGACTCTAAAACTCTGGATGCCACTGGCACTGCTATAAAAACCAGAAAACTCTCCACTAATCTAAACGTCATTCATACCACTGGTTGTCCTATAAAAAATAGGAATCCTCATATTAGTCTAAAGTCTCTTTAGGCTAAGGCACAAACAAAACACACTAACATTGATAAACAAGGTACCTTGACACTGGAACCTATAAAACATACAAAAGGAAGCACAACCTCTGTACAAGACCCCACGCTAATGCAGGCACATTTTGAACCCATCGGACAGAGGCCCCTTCCATTAGATCTGGACGCTATCAAGATGCAGAATATAGATGATTCAAAGGACCCAGGTACACCTACTCTTCATTCTATTAATTTAACTTTTGTTGGTTCTAAATTTGTAGATAATATGAACTATTATGAACAGCCTGTATCCCTGTTATCTAACCAAAATACCATTTTGTTGATGCTATATAACATGAACATTACAAACTCAATTAAGAATGCTTCAAGAAATGAACCAATAAAGAAGAACTCTGGCAGGGGGACAAGCAGGGGGCAGGGGGGGCTGGCAGGGGGACAAGCAGGGGGCATGGGGGGGGGGGGGCTGGCAGGGGGGCAAGCAGGGGGCCAGGGGGGTGGGGGCTGGCAGGGGGGAAAGCAGGGGGCAGGGAGGGCTGGCAGGGGCAGGGGGGGTTGGCAGGGGGACAAGCAGGGGGTGGCAGGGGGGGGCTGGCAGGGAGACAAGCAGGGGGGTGGCAGGGGGGACTAGCAGGGGGCAGGGGGGGACCAACAGGGGGCAGGGGGGACTAGCAGGGGGTGGCAAGGGGGGACAAGCAGGGGGGAGGGGTGTCCAGGCAGGGGGGAGGGGTGTCCAGGCAGGGGGGACTGGTAGGGGGCAGGGGGGGGGGGGCTGGCGGGGGGACTAGCAGGGGGCAGGGGGGGCTGGCAGGGGGACAAGCAGGGGCAGGGGGGGCTGGCAGGGGGGCTGGCATGGGGACAGGGGGGGGGGGGGTGCTGGCTGGGGGACAGGGGGGGCTGGCATGGGGGGCTAGCAGGGGGCAGGGGGGGCTACATGGGGCAGGGGGGTGTCCAGGTAGGGGGGACTGGTAGGGGGCAGGGGGGGCTGGCGGGGGGGGGGGGGGGGGCTGGCGGGGGGCGGGGGGGGGGGGGGCTGGCAGGGGGCAGGGGGGGGGGGCTGGCAGGGGGCAGGGGGGGGAGGTAGTTGTTCATACTCAATTTTCAAAAACAAGTCATCTTCATTTGTGGATAACACAACCCGATCAATGAGGGTGGAATTAAGGTCCACTTCTAGAAGAACTATAGAAAAATGCACATTATTCTAGCAAAATACCCATAATGTGCCTCCTCAGTTGCTCTATCCATTTTGATGGGAATGCCAATTGTAGATGTAATCTCAAATAATATCCTGGGGGGGCTGGGTGCATGTGGTACTGGGGGTGCAGGGGGGTGTCAAGGGTGGGGAGTGGGTTTGGGTTTGGGGGGGGGGGGGTCTGTCCATGGGGTGTCTAGGGGGTCCAGTGAGGGGGGGGGGGGCGTTTGTCCTCGGGTGTCCAGGGTCTGGGTTTGGGGGGGTCTGTCCTGGGGTGTCCACTTTTAGCATGAATTGATACCATTGCTGCATGCAACTTCCAGCTCTAAAACAGATCTGTTTTCAGCTCTAAAATATATGCTTTGTGAGCACACTTACCCCATGGATTGTGTCTCCACTTCTTTAGGTTTGTTCTCTTCTTCACAACCCAAAACACAACCTGTTTTTCCTTGGACAGCTTTACCACCAAGGATTTTTCTTTTCACTATAGGTTGATTTTTCTTTCTCCAAATCACCTTGCTGCTTGGACTATCCCTGCAAGCATTTTCAGTACATACCTTGCCTTGGGGCACCCCTTTCACATGAATCCTTCTAGTTTTAGGATCATGTGAGTTCTTCTCATGCTTCCAAGCCCTTTTTGTGTCTTTCCAGGAGGTTTGTGCTTTAGAACTAGTCTTGGATTTTTTTTTTTACATTACTCTCAGCATAGGAGTTTTCTACATGTAGCCCCTGAAATCTATTCCTCAAAGGAACATATTTGTCGTTGTATTCATGTTGATTTCTTCCATTACTCCCTACTGAATGCTTGTAGCCTGCAACTGTCGCAGATGAGGATTTTGTTGGATTGGTGTTGCCCGATCCGGTTGGGCCGAATGCTTGTGGCCCGCAACTGTAGCAATGTTGACCGACAGGGGGGGTGTCCAGCAGGGGGGGTTGTCCAGCAGAGGGAGGGGGTTTCCAGCAGGGGGGTGTCCAGCAGGGGGAAGGGGTGCTAAACATGGTCTGTAAATCTGATGTAGTTCAGTCTGTTCATGTCTTATCTCATGCTGCTAAACATGTCAGAATTGGTGAATTGGTACCTGTTAAACCTGAATCTGGAAGTGCTGAAGATGTTGTGGTTATCAGATCAGATAAACTTGGTTATCAGATCAGGGGGCAGGGGGACTAGCAGGGGACTGACAGGGGGCCTAGCAGGGGACTGACAGGGGGCCTAGCAGGGGGCAGGGGGGGGGGGGCTGGCAGGGGGACAAGCAGGGGGCAGGGGGGGCAGGGTGGGGGGGGGGTGATGGCAGGGGGGGACAAGCAGGGGGCAGGGGGGGGGCTGGCAGGGGGTAGGGGGGGCTGGGTGGGGGGACAAGCAGGGGGCGGGGGGGGGGGGGGGGGGCTGGCAGGGTGACAAGCAGGGGGGGCTGGCAGGGGGACAAGCAGGGGGGGCTGGCAGGGGACAAGCAGGTGGCAGGGGGGGCTGGCAGGGGGACAAGCAGGGGGAAGGGGGGGCTGGCAGGGGCAGGGGGGGCTGGTAGGGGGACAAGCAGGGGGAAGGGGGGGCTGGCAGGGGGACAAGCAGGGGGAGGGGGGGGCTGGCAGGGGGAAGGGGGGGGGTGGCAGGGGGGCAAGCAGGGGGCAGGGGGGGCTGGCAGGGGCAGGGGGACAAGTAGGGGGGGCTGGCAGGGGGACAAGCGGGGGGGGGGCTGGCAGGGGGACAAGCGGGGGGGGGGGGGGGGGCTGGCAGGGGGACAAGCAAGGGGCAGGGGGGGCTGGCAGGGGGACAAGCAGGTGGCAGGGGGGGCTGGCAGGGGGACAAGCAGGTGGCAGGGGGGGGGGGGGGGGCTGGCAGGGGGACAAGCAGGGGGGGCTGGCAGGGGGACAAGCAGTGGGCAGGGGGGCTGGCAGGGGGGGGCTGGAACAAATTTTTGCTAGATGTTTTCATTTCCATGGCTTTTATTGATGTTTTAATGCATTTTAATTTATGTTGTGAAGCTTGCAAGTTTCTTTTATTATGAAATTCCTGTCTCCAAATCACTATTCTTGTTGAACATCTTTAATGCAATATCCATTATTCCCATTGTGCTGGTAGTATCTGTATTGCTTCATTTTTTCCCTGCGGTTTCAAGCTATAGCCATGTAATATTTTCAATGCC
Source organism: Viscum album (assembly GCA_963277665.1). NCBI lineage: Eukaryota > Viridiplantae > Streptophyta > Magnoliopsida > Santalales > Viscaceae > Viscum > Viscum album. Next base: position 1,375,994,341 of record OY728138.1, on the reverse strand, counting down.
TATAATTAGACTTATTTTTAACTTGCACATTGTTACATGTAGGATGATCAGAAATTTGTTAAGCGGAAAACAGAACTTGGCGGAACTTTCTCAATTGCAAGCTGCATACTTTTTGTTCTTATATTTTGTTCTTATATTTTGTCTTCAGGTAGAATTGCAGAGCCTGCTGCCAGGCCTGTGTTGATGTGGGGGACATTGCAAATACCCACGGTTCATTTGAACCGTGGAAATATTCTGGCGCTGGAAACATGTGTACCCACGGTTATAAAACCGTGGGAATACATATATACCCACGGTTCAAGTGAACCGTGGGTATATTCTGGAGCTGCAAAAAACTATACCCACAGTTATAAAACCGTGGGAATACATATATACCCACGGTTCAAGTGAACCGTGGGTATATTCTAGAGCTGCAAAAAACTATACCCACGGTTATAAAACCGTGGGTATACATATATACCGGAGCTGCAAAAAACTATACCCACGGTTATAAAACCGTGGGTATACATATATACCTACGGTTCAATGAACCGTGGGTAATATAAAAATTTCTGGGTCTATACCCACGGTTTTTTAAAAACCGTGGGTATAGGGCTATTGCGACGGTATTCCAGCCCGCGGTTGGCAAAACCATGGGTATACCCTATACCCACGGTTTCAAGGGCTATACCCACGGTTTCAAACCGTGGGTATAGGTGCAATTTCAAGTAGTGCATGTTATGAAATTATGATCTCTTTTGCAGGTTAATATTTCCAAAAGATATTTTCTTATGAATATGAAGTGATTGACATTTCTTTTGTTTACCCTTACTGAGAATTTGAGCTCACCCTTTTTATGTTTTATTTTCCCCAGGATATAAAGAATGGTTTTAGGTAAAAAAAAGAAGATCTTTATGGGAGATGTTGAAGATCTTTCTCCACGATTAGAAGATTATATTCCGAGTTTCCAAAGACACTAAACTATTACGGTCCTTGTGTGTGTGTTTTTGTTATTTACTAAGTATTCCGCAAAAGTAATGTAATGTCTATATACGTCAAGCTTCAGGCCTCTACAGTTGGTATCAGAGCAAAGTTTTAGTCAACCTTTGGAAACTAGGATGTGAGAACGTTAGTGAGATCCCTAGAGATATTTCTAAGGTATGTCTAGGGATGTCCCTAAGGATAAGTATACATATAGGATATAGTCCTAGAACTACGGTAAAGATCTTAGAATTTAACCTAAGATGTTAGATTTTAAGGGTACTCCCCCTTTACTATGTTTTTTCCCTAGCATTATTTTTTCCTCTCACACTATTATTTTTGGGTTTTAGATGATGGCTGGAACCTGAAGGAACCGTGTTGATCACTGTAATGGACAATGAAATGATTGTCCTCCTAAACAAACAAGTGTTATAGGAGATGGAGTGAAAAATCTTATTGCTATACTTACACAAGCTATGAATCATTCTAGACTTCCAAATGAGTAAGGAAGGGAACAATATTCTATTGAGTCCTTCAAGAGGCAACATCCACCTTCTTTCAGTGGGTCTTCCGATCCACTTGTTGCTGAACAATGGATCAGTACCACTGAAAAGATATTTTCAGTTCTTCAATGTTCTGAACATGATAAAGTCATCTTAGCAGTATATCGTTTTGAAGGTGAAGCTGATCAATGGTGAAATCATATCAAGAATACGAGGCCATGAGATGAAATTGAGTCCATGGAATGGGATGAGTTCAAGAACTTGTTTTTCAGTAAGTACTTCACTCGTATTCTTTGAACAAAGATGGAAAAGGAGTTTCTTGAGATGAAGCATAAGGATGATGAATCTGTTGGTATATATGAAGCGAATTTTAAAAGAATTGCAAGGTATGCATCTGGCATTATCATCCAACCTGAAAGTAAAGTTGATCGATTCTTCAGTGGCTTAAAAACAAATCTTCGAAGGGCATTATCTATAAGAGACTTCTGTAGCTATGAATAAATTATGAGTTGTGCTATCAAGGTAGAAATGGAAGTTGGTGTTACTTATCCATCTCATAGTTTTGACAAGAAACGAAAGATGGAGTTCAAGGAGAAATCTCAAAATAATGGTGAAAAGAAGATGAATGTTTCCTTATGCTCAAAGTGTGGAATGAAGCATGGTGGAGATTGTCTTAAAGGGACTAGAAAATGTTTTAAGTGTGGAAAAGAAGGTCATCGAGCAGCTGAGTGTCTAAGTAATGGAAAAAGGGTTTCTAATGATGTGAATAAAGAAAAGACTACAGATAACACACCACCAACACTTCAATGTTTCAAGTGCAAGGAGATGGGACATTATGCCAATAAATGCCCTAATCCAAGGGTTAGTGATGATCGACATGAGCAACCACATAAGGCAAAGGAAAAAGGGAAGTCACATGCGATCACTATTGGTGATGTTGAATAAGAAAACAATGTGGTGGAATGATTGAGTGTTTATGTATTGGGATTCCAAAATAATGTTGTATCATGGAGTATTGGAATATTTATGTATTGGTCTAATGTGGTATTCAAAGTGATTGAGATATTTTCTGAAATAAGATGATATGTGCATAAGGAAGGGAAAACGAGAAAATGAAATGTTTAATAGTATTCATGAGCTCATGATTGATATAAGGACAAAGTGATATCATGGTTTGAGTATATAGAATTTTGAGGATTTTGGTATTTGGAAAGTGTTAACTTTTAACTGCATTCATGTTTTCACTATGGTTCAATGGGTATTCAATTTTCAAGAGAATACATGATTAAGGTATTCACATGATTGGAATGTGACAAACAATATATATATATATGGGGGATAAATGATGTTATTCACATGCTTGGTTGATGACATTTCAAGTAATCGTTTTCTTTATCCTATGAGCTTGGACTGAAGTATTTTAGATAAGCCTAAATATTGGAATGGATTATGTTGGACAAATGCTAAGTATTGTTCAAGGATAGAACTTTTTTCGATATTACTGATGGGATTTTATAGTAATGTAGTAATAGAAAAAGGACAACCTGCAGGATGGGAGACATCCCATCGCGTCGGACAAAGCTGTGGGAATCGAACCCACAACCGAAGTGTGACTGGCCTTTTTCACCTACCACTAGCTAACAGGAAGTCCCTATTTAGTAGAAACTAGTTTTATTATATTAAGCAGTATAAGTCCATTTTAGGAACTATATAAGATTAATCTCACTATATATGGACTTATGTATTTTTTTGATAAATTTTCTAACCTTTTGTTTGAGACAGATGGAATGACCCGTCATTCTATAACATGATGCACTAACACATCACGAATGACAAATTCAACTTCATTTCTGTAAGAGATGAAGTGTAAATTGTCCAAAGAACGACAAACGGTGAGACTATACCAAAATCACAAAAGTATTTCTTCTAATTCCAATTTCATCAAGTTTAGGTAAATGATCTTCAAAACCAAAAATGTTTTCCTAGTACTCTTATATCTGATGAATCATATGGTATCTTAGATCGTCACAAATTTATGTCTTTGTGATTGCTGGCTTTTCCATAGCCATGTTCTCTACCACTCTCCATCAGAACATGATGGTTAGATTTCTCTTCCATATCCATATTTTCACCTATGTGGAAACCCAGTTATTAGTTTATTTGGGCAACCGTTACATTTCATACTTTTGTTTTTAAATATTGGTTTTGGTATTCCTTTTTACGATGTGGGTTTCTATTAAAGAAACATTCAAATAGTAAACCATTTATAACCCCGAAGAATTTCGAGGGAGAAATTCATTTTAAGGGGGGTAGAATGTAACACCCTGAGATTTTATGAAAAATATTATTTTAATTTCATTAATGTCTTGTGTTGTATGCTACACCAAGATTACCTTGCGCTATACGCAACACCGTATTATCTTGCAGTATACGCAACACTTTTCTTGGCTCTTGTTACACACAATTTGAAGTTCGTTTGATAGAAGTTATTCTATGCAACATTGAGTGTATATATATATATATTCAATGTATAAATAAAATATGGTTGTATTCTCTTATACGCAACAACAAAGGAGTTGTGTACTACATGCAACCCTGACTTGGCTTTCATTACACGCAATCGCGACCTTCCTCGATAGTGTGTGTTGTACGCAATACCAGGTTTTACTAAACAACGATATATTACTATAATATTGTTATGAACTAGCCGTTATGAATAGTGTTAACTAAATTTTGAATTTTATAACATTATTATTCATCTTACACATTTCTAGAACATGGTATAAGAACAAAATAAATTTTTCGGGTAAAATAAGTATTTTTCAAAAAATGCAGTTTTGCCGCCATTTGATGGCGCACCCACTTTAAATCTAGTTTTGACATGTTTATAAGTTTAATTTGTCAAAATAAAATTCTCCTTTTGAATCAGGATATAAAAATTTACATTAGATAATGTTTTGATATTTTTCCGATAACTTTCATATTTTAATGAATAGTAAAAACATGCTATATTTTAATTAAAAACAACTTTATTCATCGTAATATATTATGTGGTTAAATTATAATATTTAATGGTTTTAAAGTATAAATAGAATATATTTTTACCATTTAATATAATGTATGTCATTATCATTGATTTTACCTTGAATTCGTAGGTCAAATCAATTCAATCTTTTGCAATGTTTTAAAGAAAAACCCATTTCTTTCGACAACGGGATTAATTTTAATTTAATTTCTGAATATTTTGTGTATTGAATTTGGAAAAATGGATTCCATATTTAAAATCAGTGGGTCCAAATTATGTTAATAACCTTCTTTTTATTTTTGGGCATTGTGAATAGTAACTACGGTAAATTTTATTTACTATAGTTAAAGGTAAATCGGGTAATTAAGGGTAAATATAAGATAATAAAATTACCCTAACACTTGGAAAAATCATATTGGATGGATACAAGTAGACCCATATAACCTAAGGGTCGGATTAGATTGATTTTATGGACTTTTGTCCAGGAAAATAATTTAATTATTATTAAAACCAAAGAATGTGACAACATGTCACTTTATTAAATCTTATAAGTATAATAATTTTAATTTAGTGATAAACTTCATGAAACTTCGAAAATGAATAGTCTACAGAAATATAATACAATTATCTACATCATAGGAATTTATTTAGAATTTTTAGGGATTAAATAATTATCATTTATTTTGACACAAAGATGATGCAGTAATTGTCTTATTAATGAAATATTGACATAATTGATGTTATAAATGCCCAAATAAATGTAATTTGAGACTTTTTATGACTAAAATTAATTTTCTAGGTTAATATGACATGTTATTGTTTATATAAGTAACTTGTTTCTAAATTATCATTCTTTTATGAATTTCATAAAAATCATGTACCAAATAGTGTCAAAATTGACATAAATTAGTTTTTAAAACACATATTATATTATTAATTTTTATTTAATTCCTAAAAATCTAATTATAGTCAAAATGACTTAGATAAGGATATATATATTAATAATAAACAACTTGGGGTTATTTTGGCTTGTTATGGTAAGTTTATCAACCATATAGTGTAAGAAAACAAAAAGACACGGTAAAAGTTAAATTATTGAACTTAGAGTTAAATCGAATTGATAAGGTTAAAATAATAACCTAAACTTGTCTAAATCCTATTGTATGAGATTCTTTCGACCCATACCCAATTTAGCTTCGAAATAAGACCCTTTGGAAGCATTATAAACCGAATTTGACCTTAATATAAAATAATATTTTGAGATTTTCCTAAGGTGCCCCTCTCCTCCCTTATAAAAGGGCACCTCCTCCCTCTCCTCCTCACATCAATTTGAGAATTCAAGCTCAGAAAAACACTGCCAAAATATCTTCTCCACTTCCCTAGTATCATCCTAGAGGTCCTCGTCTTCTTCACATACCATCCTTAGTTCTTTAAGTGGAGGTTATGTGATGGCGCGTCAAAACGAGGTAATATCCATTACCGATATTTTTCAATTTCTTTCTTCTCCAACTTCTTATTCTTTAGTTTTTTCATGATAAAGTAATAACATAAGTATTTATTATATACTTATATGTTATTATAAATATGAAACAACTCTAATTAATGTTCTATCCATCCTACGGAAAAAGGAAATCACTGCGCGTGTGTACGTACGATATACCGTCTCCACACCGTGGTGTAATCTATTTTCCACCACCACCTTACTTGGATTGGTATAATGGTGTAAATAATGACTATATATGACTATTATAAATTGATATTTATTCTGAAATAGTATACATACACTCCAATACAATTCCAAATTCATAGGAACGATATCATCACTCGTGCGTACGTACGGAATACCGTCTCCACGATGTGATGCGACTCGTTCTACATGATCTTAATTTCATAATGATTATATAAATTAATTGAATGAATTTATATGATATATGTTACACTAATAAAATTCTGGAAATGAGGTATCTATAACCTAAAAAGAATAATAAGAATTTATTCGACAAACACGCATAAAAACAAAAAGTAATAAACACCCGAATAACAAGTAGTAATGAAATATTACTAATAAGAATCTAATAATATGACCATATATGATATCATAACAATAAGTATGATTCTGGAATAAGTCAATAACATTATTTAAATCATTATACAGGAGTTTCGGACACTTACGAAGCATATCGGACCTAAGGTATGGGAAATATCACAATCTCATTTTTATCCGAGATTGTTTATACTTTAGTATTTACTGGGGTGTATTTTATCATCCACATCCATGTTTACACAATATATAATATTATTTCCATTCACCTACAATTCTTTAATTCCTATTTTACGCTTCAGTGAGTTTTTAGTAAAAGATATGAAAGGAATCTTTAGTCGTTTTTCCTACGAGGTACTTTTTTGACTTTTCCGACAAAAGTACAAGAAGAATGTTTTTTTAACTTATACGGCATGAATGGATTTTTAAAACATTATTTCCAAGAAGCTTCCTTTACATGTTTTCAAATTTATTTTTAATAAACTTCTTTTAGTTTAAAATTGTAAAACATGTTAAGAAAGGAAAATGTTTTTGAAGGAGAAAGGATATTTTCTTCAAGAATGAATTTCAAGTGTTTTATCAAAATTATTTTCCATATAAGATAATAAAGGGTTCTATTTCTATCCCTATTTTTACATGGATTTTATTATGTTGTGATGGGAATATTTTTATGAATTCCTTTATCTTATATGAATTGTTTTATGATGTCATGTTGTTTAAGAGTCCCATTTTTATTACATGGGTTATGCTATGATGTATGGTTTATGATTTTGTGGCACACATAAGAATGGAATCATTATGAGATGGGTGGGACCTATATCTCCCTCAAATTCATTGGGTAAAGATTTTATATCTCATGAGATAGACATGGCTGGAACGGTAGGTTATACTGGTTCAGTGAAACAGGACTGAAATGAGGAATGAACTCGGTTCAGAAATGGACTTTGTCCACTAAGATAGTCTTGGTAAAGAGTCTTGACTAACAAGAAATGATTCTCTATGATTATGTGTGTATGCCACAAAGTTTCATGTTCTAAGTTATGATTATTGGGATTACACTTCACTACTATGATTTATCTCATGTTATGAAATTATGATCTCTTTTGCAGGTTAATATTTCAAAAAGATATGTTCTTATGAATATAAAGTGATTGAAATTTCTTTTGTTTACCCTTACTGAGCATTTGTGCTCACCCTTTTTATGTTTTATTTTCCCCAGGATATAAAGAAAGGTTTTAGGTATAAAAAAAAGAATATCTTTATGGGAGATGTTGAAGATCTTTCACCACGATTAGAAGATTATATTCCGAGTTTCCAAAGACACTAAACTATTACGGTCCTTGTGTGTGTGTTTTTGTTATGTACTAAGTATTCCGCAAAAGTAATGTAATGTCTATTTACGTCAAGCTTCAGGCCTCTACATCCATCTAGTGAAAATGTTATCATAATGAAGAAATGTTAAAAATAATTACCCTAATTTTTTCATGGACTAGGGGGTCCATAAATCATGACATTAAATTTACTAGGGATATAATGTATTCCATATGAGCTTCATGATTCATTTATTTATACTCTAATTGTTTCCTTAACTCTTGAGATGATGAGTTTAGTGAGAGAAGACATGAATCATACACAGGTTTCACTTTTTATATTTTCAACCTGATGTATGTCTCTTTCTATCTTAGTATAAGGTATTGGTATTTGGAACCTAAAAGTATAGAGTTTAAGGTCATACAATGTTTAACAAAGTCCATATAGTTTAATGTTATGACACAAATGAACCTGATATTAGGGGAATGTTACAAAATATCCTAATCAGGACTCTCGGTGTTTAAAGGAATCAATATTATTTCTATGTGGGAGTTGAAATTGTTGTAAATCATGGATCAAGGTTTCCATGTAGTGAGTAATGATATGGTATAATGTTACTAGGGACGGAAAGAGACACCCTATGTTTTTGAGTTCTGCTCAGGTGACATTGGGATCTCCAGGATCAGGAAGCCCTTACTATAGGGCCAAGATGTCTCTAGATTATAGTTATATTCCCTTATACATCAATATCATGGTCCAATTGAAAGACCTTATTTCTGTTCCAAGAACCATGAATGGTTTACAACAACCCGAGGTTCTCAGTACATGAGGATTGATTTATGGACTATGGGGTATAAAGGATTGAAGAAGCACCCCAAACACTGGTTGATCATTGTAATTCTCTCATGGTCATTTTATAAGTAATGGTGATGAATGATGGGATTCACATTTTAGATTCACGTAGTTAGGATGTGTTTTTCATTTTGTTTTAATTTCATGTGACTTGGTTGTTTTTTTTTTGTGGTTTAACATCATGTTGTACGGAAATTTTCATTACAGTTTAACGTAACGCGGTAATGATGTTTTTTTAATAGGTATAGCCCATATTCAGTTAGGGGATAGATTTAGTCTTTTATATGTTGTGTTTGAGCCCAATATTAGAGATATGTGTCTCTCTAAATTACATTTTATGATATTAATCAATCCATGTGTAGTTCATACATGAAAATTTCTAGTGTTCTTCTAACCCATAAAAAAAGTGGGGGGATATATATTTTATGTTTTGTCAAATATGGACCCATGGATCGAATATTTGGAATTCAATAATTTTCCAAGTGTAATAGGATTTAATACACACTTATTAATTTAATTTTATGCACTCTACATAGGCCAAACCCATTCACAGAGGGGGGGGGGGATTTCCACAATGTTCTTTAGAGACAACATAGTTTAGTGACATGTGATAAGGACATAGTCTCCCCAATGTGAAAAGGGAATATCGTAATAGGACCCATTAATAGAGGTCTAGAAATCACTATATATCATTTTATTATAGTAATAAAGTCCCATATAATTATTAAATGGATGAATCTCTATGCAGGAATCCAAAGTACACAGAGGGGGGATTGTATCTGCTGATTATTGTAGATATTACTAGGTTTAGAGATATAGGAATAACTATGAATCATATCATGATAGAAATAGATATGAATATATATCTTGAATTGAAGGATTTCGGAAGACCCACAACAATTAAAGTGGTCCTCTCAAGTGAGGTCCACTATAATGCATAGTTTTGTGTCATGCAAGAGACATCAAACATGAAGTTTAGCATCATGGTTCGAGGAATCATGGTGTTCATTTTATGGTTTTCATCAATGACCATGCCAACCCTACCATGCACTGATATGTCATGATTTTGTGGTGAATCCCCTTCCAAAATATCTAAGATCATGTGAGCTATGCTCAATTTGAGAAAAAAGAAATGGAAAAGGTTACCATCAAGGAATGGGGTGATTATAGAAAGCACATGGGATGTTTTTTTCCTCTTGGTGGCTCGGCCAAGATATAGAATCTAGAATTACCTATAAATATCATTGGTATGAGAATGAATTTGTATATATTTTTAGAAATCTATGTATTTTAGTGTCATTCTATGAGGACAATAGTCATGTGTTTTAATGTTGTGTGATATGGTTGGAGGTGACTCAAATAGAAAGAACACCAATGGTACGGTTGGGCCTATGAATGGAGGTACATGCATCACTGTGTTTCCTATTATGGAAGAAATCATTACTCACATATTAGTGGGATGGTGAATTCTATATTTTGACCTCACTAACACACACGTACATGTGGAAATTCATTTATATTTTTCACTAAACTGGCACATGTGTAATGACTTTATGGTGATATAATGATTCCCCTATTGTTTAATGTCATGTGACAAGGATGCATATTATATAGTTTAACATCATGTATTCAGGATTTATTTTCATAGTCTAACGTCATATAACTAGGACGAGAGATGTTGTATAGTTTAACATCTTATTATATTGACGTTTTTCAGTAATGTTTAACTTCATGTCGTTAGGATATGAATAATGCTTGATGGATGCTTTACAAGTAATTTCTTATTAAACCTTGAATTGGTGGGATGTGTCACATGTTACCCATTCATTTTGAGTAGTGATCAATCCCTCTTTTCAATGACCTTATTTATTACATAAGGCCATTCCCATTTTTTTTCTATTTTTATTGGCATCTTTCCAGGTATAAATAGGTTTATAAGTGCCAATACCAATTATTCTTGGAGGAACGAATGGAGTAAAACATTTTTATTAAAGGCTTATAGGATCTAATAATGATGTGAAATATTTAAAGCATTTTCACAAAAAGATTCTAAAATTCATCCAATGTTCCAAATATATTTTATTAGTTTTTTGAAAAAAACCCACCTTTATGGATGAGTGGGAACCTCACAACATCCACCACACCAAGGTGGCATACACCATAACAAAATCAAAAAAAATAAGAAGAAAAAAAAATCCAATTCCACAAACAAATTAAAATTCAAAAAACATTTCCAAAGCATCACATGTTATCATCATCACAAAATATGAGCCTCCTCGAGTATTATGCCTTAAACACCAGTTACCATCATCATTAGTCCAACCCCATCATGGAAAGGACCCATCAAAGATCAATGGTAAAACCATTACAAAACATGAACATACTGAAACACATCAAACAGAAACCTCCATCACCATTGTGAACAAATGAACCACCATTAGATAAATCCTCATGTAATGCTAACCATTGCTCAAAAAGAACCATCCCAAAACCTCACCAAGACCCAATGCCGAGGAATAACAGGATGGTTGAAAATTAATGGAAGGATAAGAAGGAGTTTTGAGAGGGTGTACATAATTAGGTAGATGTGAAATTTGACTAAACTTGACCCCAAATATTCAAAATCACCATCAGCGTCAAGGAAAAAACACTAAGAAATTTCAGGTAACCAAAAAATTGGAATCAATAATAAGGAAAAGTGAAAACCAATGGATGAAAATGATCCAACACAGGTCATGAATTAGAAAACACCAGTGAAAACCACACCAACACTTCCCAAAATACCCATGAAAAAAATATATTAGACCAAAATAGAGTATGGTGCAATAGATATACCGGCATGAGCATAGGTTGAGCCAAAAATGGCCACAAGAGCGACTAATGACCAAAGAGGGTAAATAAAATCACCCAAAAAGAATGAAGAAACCCTTAGACCAAAAAATATGAAACAAACTATAAATATAAGAACATCCCAAACCACCATGAAGAAGACAAAATAAAATTAATAGTGGGGTTAGGCATGATAGTTCTGTTAGGTAGGGAAGTCATAGTTGGAAAATGATGTCTAGGAAAATGAAAAGGAAATGATATACGAGGATAATAGATGATAGAGAAAAGGTATAATATAATTCAGAGAAACTGAAAATAAAAAACTATAGTTTTATTGGACAAGCATGAGTTCTCACCATTAATGATGTGCACTAGAAACCCTTGAGAGGGTGATACTGAGAACTATAGTACAATCATGGGAGTGGGGTCTCATCCAAACACTTTTTCAATTCCTCATCATCTATTTTTCCTAGATATATTTTATAAGGGATGTAAACAAGAATTCAATGTAAAATACATCCTCAGTTATATATTCCAATTAATATAGAGTTTCTTGTGTATTAATACATGTCATGGTTTGGTGGGCCCCTAATGTACGGTGGAGCATATCTGGATAGAAATTATTGACTTATTTCTCTGTATTCGAGAGTATACATTAATGAGTATTATTATAGGCCTCTATCTATCCATTTACAACATCATGGTAATTTGATGAGTGACAGGACCAGATGTTTTACTCCTCATAAAATCTCTTCATCTTCATAGAGAATATTTTTTTTACATTTTTATTAAAATAATGTGGGGGACTCTGAACATGTTAATGATATTGGAATTTATGAAGATGACGATATTCATTTTCATGACTTCCTTGAGGGGCATTTCTTCATCCCACTTGGAAAAGAAGTCGGTAGTAGTAAGGATGTACATAAACTACTTATTTGTTGCAGGGGGATGTGGCCCCACAAAATCCCTTCCCCATATGTAAAATAGGAATAGATGTTTTTCTCTATGTAGAAATTTTTGGGGTTTATGGATTAAGTTTTCATGAATCCATAATGCATGAAATTTATTGTTAAATACCAAGCAATCCTTTATCATGGTTTTACAATTGTAACCCAGACTCTTGATTTTGTGGGAGAATCTTTTCCAAGACCGATGACCACCATAAGAGCATTCATATAATTCTTCTATGATAGTATGAATCACTATTTATTCTATAAATATGTGGAGTATTCAATTTATTCCTTCTTTTTAGAGGGATTTTGACTTATTTTTACAATCTAGCAGGGTAATGTTCACTCCTCGACACTGAATATATTTTCTTTAAGCTTATTCTATTGATAGTACCTCATTTTAGATATAATCAATTATTAGATCCTTCCATATAGTGGTGGATTTCAGTTCATCATAATTTAGGGTGGGGTTGACCTAACATATTTAATCCATGCCACATATAATGATTAGTGTAACCACCCTTTGTTGTGTGATGCATAAGATATCTTTTTCTTGATCAAGGTTGGTCGGGGTTATGGATGCATTTTCAAATATGTTAACATGAGAATTATTTGATTGGGGGACATTATATAATATGGCATTGAAGGGGAACTCTATCATCATTCCTCTAACACAAAAAGTGAGAGGTAAAATCCATTCATTTAGATATCATATTCACTCTTAATTCTTGTTATCAATAGCGTTGGATCAGATTTAATGTATAGGAATGATATTTTTAGCTATAGTGAATGTTTTAATAAAAAAATGAGGGATTGGTATGCTGGATCATTATCAATTTAGCCTTCAGATAGTGATAAATAGTAAGGAAAAAATTTATTTTTCTAGAGATACAAATATAATCCCTAAGCCAGAAAGATTGAAAATAAGGTTTTATAATATTTTTTGAGAGGAAAATGGATGTCACCATCAAAATACATCTCCCATTTTTAAAGAGTTTCATTGGAATAGAAAGTCTCTTCTTTTGGATGTTTGGTTCTCACAGGTGTAATCTATGGGGTAGGGTGGTTCATGAGGAAATAAGCCATGGGTTTCCCATTTACTCACTTCTGTGAGATGAATTTAATTTCATACTATATCAGAATGACCGACCATCATGGAAAATTCATAGTCAGTCTGGGATGACCAAGGCTATACATGGGCGGATCGAGATAAGAGACCAAGTGGAATTCATGGTGTTGTATGTAACGCATCATCCTTTGCACAACAATGATGAGTGTGAGTCATTTCTTATCAATTACTATCATTATTTGGATAAGGAAATAAATTTTTTTTTCATTACCCATATCATTTGTTTTGCGAGGATTACACCATGATATCACTCTATAGAGGCCACATATTATATGAGTGGCATCCCTTACATCAGTGGCATCATGACCAATGGGTGAACTACATACTTCCTGAGACACTCAAAGGATTTTTGTCAGTCCTCATCCCATTGATTGGTAATTCTCTTCTTTATTTTGATGTTGAAGGGGAGATATTTTTCATCTTTGTTGGATACAAAATGATGAATTTAGGAAAGGTTACCTTGGAACCCCCTCATTTTTTTGAAATTATGAGAGGGTATCATCCACCATATTTCACTATAATATTCAAGGTCTTCCACAATTCCATAGTTGTGAACTAAAAATAAAAAAAATCCCTAATGTTAAACCCAAATTACATTCTAATTGATTCATCATTAGGGTGTGTTATTATATCCTTTAAAAGACTATTTGAAGGTCTGTGAAGTGATCACACCATTGTCGATATTTTACCACCAGGTCATCAACATAAGATTCTATTATTTAACCCAATAGTGGTTTAAATATATGATACATTTTGCATTGAAATGGGGAACCAGAATTCTATAACCCAAAGTGCTTGACCTGATAGAAAAATATCCCTTGGGGTTCTCTAAAGGAAGTGTCTTTTCATCTTTAGGGGCCATCATTATTATATTGTACATTGAGCACCCATCCATGATGGAAAGGTTTCATAAGCTTGTAGTCTCATCTATCAAGAGTTTTTTGATAAGAAATGAGAAGTTTTCCTTTGGTAAGTGTTATCTAATATCATTTAAATCAATGCATACACTAATCATCCATTTCACTTTCTTGACATGAATGATGTTGGTGAAGAGTCATGGGTATTTAAATTCTAAAAAAAATTCCTTTTGGGATATTTTCATCTTAATTCTCTATATTAGTAGAATGAGAGATGTTAATCCTATTAGTTGCCTATTTTATGACTAATGGTCATCAGGTAAACCAAGATGATGTGCAACAACATCTTGATTCTTCATGATCATTTCTGTATAGTTGAAATAAGAAACCTATCAATTTTTTTAGAAATGAAACTTATATCTGTAGGTCTATGAGATTCATGGTGTAACTAATATATGATGAACATTGGTTTTCTTATCTACAATTATTTACCCGCATAATCTTGAGGATGGTGGTGTAAATATATTCCGTAAATGAGGTATATGAGGTCCTTAGGCCATCCCTGTCTTCTTCCACCTTTGATACTGCCTATACATTTTTAGTTGAATTTAAAAATCATATGGGAGTACTATCACTATCATGGTGACAGGGTCCCTATAAAGAGACATTTTCATCTCCTAATGCTATATTATTTGAAGAGGGGTTCATGAGTAGATTTCCTCATATGCTATCTCTAGGGATAAGAGGGGCACGAAAATATATGATGTAGTCTATTTCCTCACTCTAATATAAGGGAAGCACATAATCACTATAAAAAATTCTCTAGGTATTTTAAGGGACAATCCCCATTCCATTGGGGGTTTCAAATCGAATATATTAATTGTCTATTGGTTATTTTACACTCTCTTAAAAGAAACATGTCACATCATATGTGCTTTTAAAGGACTCTATGGGGGCACTGTCACCTTGAAATATCCTGACATTTCCATTGATAGGGTATTTAAAACACTAATAGAACATTGAAGGTTCCTCCATGTGGCTATGAATCCAAGCCCTTCTAATTAGGGCATTATATGTGGTGTCTTTCAAGATAACCATGAAATAATCATTAGATGTGATATCCACAAACTTATCATTGATCATGATCCTCTCGAGATATATTTTATCACTCTAATTATATCCTTAAATGGTCATATTTATAGAAGACAAATCTCCCTCTATATATCATATATGTCCAAGAAACTAAATTAGGATGTGGTTAATTCTGGAAATATTTTCAACCAAATATATTTGGATATCAACATTTTCATGTTGTCCAAAATCTTATAGGGGTTAGATGTGAACTTAGATTACCACTTTCAGATTCTATTCATTGAATGAGATAAATACCTAAAATCATGATGGAATTGCCTCCATTTGAAAAACCTAGACTTTATTGATTTCTATCTCAAAATAATTTGGGATTTGGAGAGCTTAAAGAAGTAGCCCTTTGAGTTACATTGAAATATGGATTGCATCTAGGATTGCGAACCTAGCTAGGACAACCACCAGCTATTTAAAAATGTTGTAGTTTTATGACCAAGGTCAGGTCATCCCTAGGTGTGGGTGATCCTTATTACATGGTTTGGAAGATGAGAAATTTTAGTTTGATGAGCTTAGTTATTTTTTAGAGTTCAATGAATCATCTTATGCAGGTGACAGAGGACGAATTAGCCTTCCCCGCTGTCTAGGATGATCAGATAATCTAACCCCAGCTATGGTGGTTATGTAAGATGAAAGGGAGCGAAAAATTACTAAAGTGTTTTGGTAAACCTCTATATCTTCCTTGGGATTGATGGGGTGATTTACCATGGGTATCAACATCATATATGTCCTTCATGGGGATATAAAAAAAATATTATTTTTGACCATACCAACTCTATCCTTTGTATCCTTGGTTCCTATGCCTTATGCCTCTGGCTCACTGGTTAGGTATGGGGAAATCATACATGGAGGAATATTCTTCATCAGAAATGGGGTATTCCAAGTGTACCATATTCGCAGAACCAAATCTTGGATGTTCATCTGATTAGGGTTCCATTTTGTGTGGTGGTTATCGCATGTCAGATATTTCATGAATGAAATCAACAAGATTCAGAGATTTTATCAATGTTTAATATGACTCTTCCTCCTCTTTATATTTCTATGTATGATAATTATTTTAACCACTAAGAGGTGCGTTTGAAGTCAAATACCTATGGTAAAAGATCACTATGGATCTCAGAATAAATTCCCTTAGGGCGGAATGATCTCAGTCCACTATATTTTGGGTCATCAAGTTGTAAATTTTCTTCCCATTCTTTGATGAAACTTTTTTAAATCACCTATTTATTATAACTATGAAATGGTTATGAAGGTCATATTTTTTTTGGGAGTTATCTAACATCACATATCTAGAATTCACAATATGTTGAAGGATGTATTTGACGACAATGCAATCCTAGATGTTGTAACACTTCCTTATATAGAAAGGGTAGTATTTTTGATAGTTTGTGAGGTTGTCCTCATTTGTATTCTTATGATTTGGATTCTCGAAAACGTAATTTTCCATTTATGTAAGAAAATAATTGAGTAATTTCTGCATTCGAAAAAAGTATGTTTTATTCATCCATTCATCTAATGTAGGGTGACCCTAAGCTAATTTTTCATTAGGCCAAGGGATATTTGGTTGTTTCATAAACTCATTTGGAGATGCAATATAGGTGGGGACATTCCATTGTGTATAAATGGGAACTACATCTAGTTTTATGGTAACAACGACCGTCTCTAACTTTATAGTAATTACCCCTCTACATAGGGTATGATTCGAGACTCAGCTCAGTTCAATGAAATTAAATCTTCTAAATGTGGTTCTATTTATTCAAACTCATGTAATCTACCTTGATATCTCATTCATATTAGAGGTCTCTACATCTCATCGCAGATATTTTCAACACATAACATCAACAATTTCTCCTATTAGATAGGGATTATAATTTAATTTTTTAAACCTTTCTTTATAGATTTTAATATATAAACCCTCTCATTTTTGTGTTGCATGTAGTTTTCTAGGTCGATAATTGTAATTTTCCTCAGTGTGGAGCTGAACTGGTAAATGTAATGATGAATAAGGTCTTCCCACCATAAAAAAGATCTTACTGTAAGACTACTATACCAAACAAATTCAGGACCTATCAGCTTCTAGAAAAATCCCCTCATCATGGTTTCCTACTATTGATCTTAAGGATCCATTATCAGATATCATTTGGAAACGAAGTGGGTCATATGCTATTATGGGTCTCTCACTCCATTAAAAGTAGTGAAGATATGATTGTTTAAATTGGGTGGAGGATATGTTTCATCAACACATTCATGATTTGGATTCTTCAAAGGATTCATTGGTGTGTGTCTCCCATCAATTGATTCCATTCAAGAAGAAAGGGACTTGATGACATTGATCAGTTTTTGAAGTACTATATCCGGGGCCACATACTGTCTATAGATAGTAGATAGGGATTGATGAGGTGGTCTCATTTTCATTTCACACTAATTATAATTTTTTATAAGATTGAATGATTTGTCTTTAGAGACAGAGGTTGATATCCTAGTAGAGGGAGGTCACACTTTTTTTCAACTTCCTTCTTTTGGAGACTAGATATCTAGCTCTGGAGTGGGTTTAATGATTGATTCCACTCTTGTAGGAGGATTTAATCTTTCCTATGGTATATGATGAGGAATATTCATCTCATCCTAAAGATAATAATTAGAGGGAATTCTTACCCTTATTTTATATTAATTTATTTTTCTAATTCATTATATATCATTCTCATATTGTTCCCAATTCCTCAGCATGAAAGGAATATCATCTTTCCTAATAGAAGAGCGAGATATGACCACTTCTTCCCCTTTATACTTGGTACTTCTATGTCATTTAGGTGGAAAATAAATATTTTTAGGTACCATATTTTGGATCCTCCTCTCTCTCCAAGTACAGTCAGACATAGTGGGTTCATAAAAATCCTCCCATCATGGTATATTATCCATATCGTGTCCCTCTCTATATCTGTCTTGATACACATTACATGTTGTTTTGATGGATATGATATTCAAAGATGTGTATTGGGAAATGTTAGATGTCTAATTACTATCAAAACAATAGGATGATTCTTCACCACAAGAATTAGGGTCGTTTCATGAACCCTTGGAAAGTTTGGACCATTTTGGATTTCATCCTTGATGGAGTTTGATTGACATTACCATAACCTCATCCCATCGTGGTCTCTAAGTAGTGACACTAATAGTGTTTTTGGTCATAATTTATGAACTGGTCCTGATAGTATGAGTTTTTTATTTTGGTTGGAGGAACGGTTGGGATTCCAAACATTAATATTTAGGTATACACTATAAGAATATTGATTCCCACTATTATAAGGATATTGATGAAAAATCCCAAAGCCATGCATGTTGGGGACTATTCAATACCCCAATCAGAATTTATTGATCATATTGTTGAGGATTCAATGATTCAAGTCAAGGATTTTATGACTCTTGGGATATACATTGAGATAAAAATTCTTCCATCCCATATGGACGACATTGATCCAGAACGGCCATGGATTTCCCTAGGACCCTCTCAGGGGATGATGAAACTAGTGAATGTGATTGAGATAAAATTCTCCCATACCAGTTTTTTGGGGTTGATTTTTAGCTTCTACTAATATGTACTAAATCCTCTCATGAATTGATGATCTTAGGGGTGGAGTTGGTAGTAATATATTCCATAGACCCGGTGGCCTAGGGTCTCTCCTAGATAACCGCTATAGCAGCTTCTATTGAGACCTATTTGAAATGGTGTAGCTGTAATCATGTATGATATCCGTGAAACTAAATCCCATGATGATATTCATTTTCTATGAGATGTTTTTTGGTTAACCAAAATATATGATTTTTTTCTGAAATAAAATCCTTCTATTTCTAGGGGACATGTTTGAAAACATATTGTCTATCCTCTCCATATGTTCTTGATTTTATGGCACCCTTGAAGCAGGGGAATCCCATAGTAGTGACCAACTGGACCTTATGTCACCTAGTCGCTGAATTTCACCAAATTCTATGACATCATGTGATTTCATATATTGGAAGTTCTGATATTCCAGTGTTGTGGTGAATTAAAACAATCAATGCATTCCATATCCTTGAATATAAATGCATAAAGTGGCTTCAAGGATCTGGGTACGAAGGGTCATGAATTAATGGTTTAAGGAGTATTGTATATTTATGATGTTCTTTTCCAGTTTTAAATTCTATTCCAGGGAGATAACATCCATGTCTAGTTGACAAGATAGAACCTTTATGGTCTGAAGGTTACCCTTATATCCTAGATTATAGAGGTTTCCATCTTTCAATCATTGATTACTTTCCTACATATTTTGATGCAGATAAGGATTTTCACTCCTTATATAGCTCATCCATGATCTCATAGTGAGAGGTGAAAAGGGTATAGAACATGGTGGGGAGGTTTTCTCTAACAAAATATCTCTATATGTCAATGTCACCCTCTTACTTCTTAGGATTACAAGACTATATATAATGAGATAGTTGAATTTACTTCAGGGAGTCACCTACTGACTGTGGTGAATGGTTGTTGAATGTTTATGGGAAACTATATACAGTTGACCGCTATGTTTCAAGAACATATCTATACGAATATATCTGAGTTTTGCAAACCTCTATATGTAGAGGTGTATTGGAAAGTAGATGATTTCCTTTTTAATGAGTGATATAATTATGGGGAGGTTGAACATGATGGATTTTAGTGTTACATTTCATATGATCCATCTCCACACTATCACAAGGAGGAATATCATGTTAATGATCACCTTCTAATTTGGTCGAATTTTATTTGGACCCTTGGGGTGATGAGTGTGTTTCTCATAAACCTAAAAGACACTCACATAGATTTGTTTTTGAAAATGTGTTCCTTTTTCAATGTGGATGGTATATGTTGACCTAAATATTTGGATTGTGTAGTGATATTATCTTACCATATTATAAATGCTGGAATATATTTAAAATTATCTAGTGTTGAGGGGGTTGAGATCCTCCTATTTAGAATTTTTTAGGATTAACCAATGATACTCTTTAGTATCTTCTAGAATATTAGCCAGTGTGTGGTTGGTTATTGGAAAATAATGGTCAAACCCTACTGATGATGGTATATGATCCCCATTAAAATATTAATTCCCATATTGATTATGCTGATAGACTTTTAAAATGGGATAATGGATATGATCCTCCTATTGTATATCCTCGAGAGGATTCAATTGAAGTAGTTCACCTGTGGATGTGGGAATATAATCCTCGATTACATGAGCTAGTGGAATTTTCCATGTATCATTAGTGATAAGAATATAGGCCTACCCCAAGGCATGATCCACTCTCACATGATGGGGCATAATCAGAACTGGTATCTAAACCTGATGAAGATCATTTTATGTATTCAGCTATTTTTTCAATATGACTATGATCCAATCCTATGGTATGTTCATCTCTCACTTGGTGGGCCCCAATCAGAATGGGGTTATGAGCCCAATCTCGAGCCTTGGTATTATGCTTTCATAACAGTTCAATAATAATGTTTAACTATCCGGAACTATCTTCCACCCTCACATGGTGACCCCCATTGAAATGAGAATGTGTTCCAGTTCTAGTGCCTCATCCTTAATCTGAATATTTAGATAATCCTCCTTGATGGTCACAAGAATTCATGCTTTCTATAAAGCATCAACTTGTTCATTCTAATTGGAGTTTTCTGAATCCATATCAAAATGGATAGTAAAATTCACATCTCTTTGTATATATACTAATTCTGGGATATTCCATTAGGTTTAACCAGATTTTGTTGTAATGTAATGTCATTTTAGCATTCTGTGTTCAAGAATGTATGCTGGTATATTTTTTCCACTATGTAATGGAATATATCTTCAGTTGATGCGAGGATATGATACAACTTTTTTCCCCCTTGTTTCATCGGAATATGCTAATGGGATTCAGTAATGATGGTTGGTATATTCCCCACCCCCATTATTGATGTAGTAATATAGCCATATTTTTTTCAACAAATCAGGGATATGAGTTTCCTTGCAACATACTGCAAGAATATATTTTAGGTCATCGTCATCATAAGTGGTGATATGATAACACTATTAGTTATCTAATGTTTTATGTGCATGATGTGTCTTCCAGGTTGCCCGTTCATGGGTTTCAAAGGAGGAAACACGTTGGGTGGTTCTTTTAGAATGTCATTGAGGGGAACCGATGGTATGATGTTGGTGATGATGGTGGACATGAGTCCTCCTTAGAAGATCCTAAACTAGAAGGAATCCAGAGTAGAATCCCTATTTAAATTTCATCAGATACTAAAGGTGGTTATTTTCATGATTTGAGGATAAACATATAATGTTTTTGGGTGTGGAAATGAGCACCACTAGCTTTACTATAGCATTATATGTATGGTGAAGACTTTTTGGTTTAAACATTTAGAGATCCTTATGGGAATCCCCAATGGGTGACATTGTACCATGTTTATGGTATTACCAGACCATTTCATTTTCCACCCAACGCAGAAGGTGTCATGCTAGTGATGTCATTTTGTGACCCACATGGGCTGTAGAATGAGTTAATTTTCCAAAATAATTTCTAGATTAATACATGATCTCATGTTAGATTTTCTTGTTGAGAGAATAATATGAATTCACATATACAACATGGAAAATGGTACCTTACAAGTGCATCATTATAGGCATGATGAATGATCAAACAGATATAAATTTGTATCACAATTTCATATTCATATTCTTTGTCTATAAATATCTCTCATATGAAATTTTCATAACCAAGATAAACTTATTTCATTAGAAACCAAGCTATAAGTTATTAGATGATCTTTTTTATCATGTGAAGAATTCGTTTAATGTTCACCATACAAGTTTGTGTTTGATATCTAAACAAATTGTTCGAACCCATGCTAAACCAATTATTTTTATATTTCAGAGATTCATATTCAGTTTACAATTTATGATTCATTGGAAGATGTGAAAATCACCCATATGGTAGGCTTAAAATGTTCTGACAAGAACTAGGAAGTATGTCATTTTTATTTGGTGGAGGAGATTCCATTATTAAATGATTTCACGTCCGACGCACCATTTTTTTATTGGGAAAATGTCTCATGCATGGTTGGGAAAAAAATTCTATGGTTAGATTGTGTGTTTGTGTAAGTGTCTGTGTGTGTGTTGGGCGGGGGGGGGGGGTGACGTCTATACAATAATTCACATTGGGTTCATCATTAATGTTTATAATCCATAAAAAAATGAATGGTTCCCACATCCATAACTAAGTACAAACCATCATTTCAAATGAAAATGGTCAATTTGGGTTTCCGACCCAATGGCACTTGGGAACTCACATTGGCCAAGAGGATGGGAGGTCAGGTTAGTCACACCATTTTAGGGGGAATTTTTTTCTACTCCAGAACAATATTATAGACTTATGATATGATATAAAACCTATTCCTAATCTCGATATGGTATTTTTAACCCTAACAAATTGGTCATGTTTGGAATACCTTAATGTGTAAATGGAGTTCTATTGATGAGTCGTTATATATTTATATGAGCTTCTTCATCTGTTTATCATTTATGAGTATCTATTTTATGTTGCACCCATATAACGAGGCACTCTACAGATTATTGTCATCTTTGGAGGCAATTAATATTTTGATGATGGGATAAAACCTTAATTGGGTGCCTACATAGCCTACATGTAGTAGGAATCAAAAAACTATATTTTTTAAGCCTGTGTAGTTTAATTTCATTTGAAATGGAATATGTGAGAGGACATAGGCATTGGGTCTCTATATTAAGTTTCCGAGAGGCGTCTTACATATCCTTTTTATAAAAGATATTAGAATCATCATACTTTAGTCTTTCCCTTTACATATTCAACGAGGTAGATTCCATTGTGTTGAGGGGAAGTCTTATTATGCCACAGATCATGGATTTCATATTAAGGGTACCCTAGATAGTGGATATTCATTATGCTAATGATATGATCGTTTTGAATACCTAAGACGACATGATCATTATTCCATGTGAAAAACAAGGGAATGTAATTAATTAGTGTCCCTTTCAATGGATGCAGCACTCATGTGCTAGGAAACCCATTTGTGTGATTGTTTTGGAGCTTGGCCCTTAGCATGGAGTCATATGTATATTGGTTATGGAAAAATTATAGTTCTCATAGTGCATTTGCCTTCTCAATCCACTGGTTTATGAGAAGAATAATCATCCAATGGGAAATATTGGTTTATGATGGATAGGATATTGGAGACATAGGGAGATTAAACTAAAGAAGATGTCCCTTTGATCACGTTCCTTAGGAATGTGATGTTTTTATCCTAGTTCTATCAGGAATAAATGTTTTCATAGTTATATTGATTGGGTCTTATAGGATAAAGTTTCTATTTTATGGGAATAGTCATTTCATTCCACTGTTCTAGGGTTACACACTGAGGATTACCTTATATAGAGGAAATAATTTCATCCTAATGGTTAAAGATTACACACTAAGGCTACCCTAAAATATCCCATTGGAATGGTAATAATGTCCTAATATTTCATATTGACATGGACTAACTATCTTCTTAATAGGATATGATCTCATTCCAAACATGTGTGGGGATGTCTGGACATGTCTTGGGTTTTTAGTGGACATTCTTAAGACAATCTTAAGATATAAATGAATTTTATGGAGGACATCACATATCAAGAATGACATTTCATGAGACCATTTCGAGATCAGTGCTGACATTTCTAGAGGGTGTTGAATAATCATTGATGATATTTCCCAGATACATCGCATGACATAGATGACATGACCAGATGTCATCATAAGACTTAAAAAACCTTTAGTGACATCTCTGCATATCTTGGGATACATGTCTAGAAAAAATGGAGATATTTGGATGGAATCTCGAAAGACTCTAAAAGTCTTCGGTGGCATGTCGGGAGGGCATCACATGACATTCTTAACATGCCCAAGGGATATCTCAATATCCAAATTTCATGTCAAGGGATTTAATCAAGACATAAACAACATTTCCAAGTGTTTTTTCATTATTTAAACGAGTCTTGTGAAGTGTATAAGGATCAACATATTTTTTCACATAGGAATCCCATCATCTTATTCTTTAATTCATTCCATTATATTATTATTTTATGCGGATTTTCTAGTGTTAGCTTGTTTTAGGGTTCATGTGACCTGACCTACAAGAAATACATACTTCACATAATCTGGATAACACTCCATAATTATTTTGCGTGATTATATAATGACCATGTGAAGAACCTATAAAGAATAATCAATACATAATTTCATTCACCGTAGTTTACATAGTAAAAGACATATGTGATCATGTGACTGACCGATTTGAGAAATCTTCTCTTGTACTCTTGTGTGCAATAAATTTTGGATACATCATTTCTTTCAAGTTTTTGTGGAGGAATCTATAGATAACTCTTCCTCTATTATATTCCTCCTTTCATGAAACATATCTCACAGATTTGGGCTTCATTCTATTGATGGTTTTGGTGTTATGAACCCCACACGATCTTGTTGTGCATCATCCATGGTTCCTGTTAATGATAATGACCTCGATAATTTTCATCCTTTACCATTTTATTGTACCCATTATAAACAAATGATTTTTTCTTTACCATGTGGACATGTCAAATAGGTTCTATACAGTCAGGAAAAAATGTCTATATATCATCATATGATTTGGATGCATATTGAAAGAAATTCATGTGATCCAAGATGAATTGTATTTTTTTGTACTCAATATATGGAAATATTTTCATGATGGATACAATAAAATCATGATGAAATGTAGAAGGGTATTGTGGGGGAATTCTAACTCATCATGAGTGACTTTGGGAGATTAGTTCAATATGTCTAAGGGCCTTTGAAAGACCATGAATTATTGTTCAGAGGGCCACATGTGACCAATGGTGATTTCATGAGGCATATGACCTCTTTATTGTGAAGGGAATCATATAAAAAATCCATAATAAACCTCCCTATTTTCTATTTTTATTCCAATATTTATTTTACATTGGTTTTGTATCTCACAATGTTGTGTGAATGTTGTTTAAGAAAATCACTCTCCTAATATGTGTTCTATCACATGACTAGCATCAGGGATTGTAGTGAAACATGTGTTTTTAAAAAAAACCCCATCTACATTTCATTAGGGATTAAGGGGTAGGAAATAATTGAATGGAAATGTCTGAGACACTTAACATGATGAAGGGGACAAGCCAGGAGGCTCTTGCATGACATGGGGGGCATGGTGCCAAGGACTTCATGAGGCCATTAAAAATGTATGACCGCATCAAAATAATATAAATAACTGTATAAGGTATTCACATTATTCATTTATTTAGCCTTTATTTTATAAGGGTTTTCTCTTATTCTAGGTTCCTCCCATTTTAAAAGTCACACGTCTTAGAGGAACTCCTTTGGTAGTATCTGTATGACTATTGAGTGTCATGGATTCCTTCGAAAGGATAAGGGGCCTGTAATAGGGGATCTTTTTCATCTCAAGAATCACTTACTATTCAGATGACCTTCAAAAGGACATGTGATCATGTGTCCTTTGGAAGATTATGTGATCTTTCTGTTTTTGGCACCTTCTCATCCTTTGTTTTATGGTGAAAATAATACCCATTTTTTGGTAATTTCTTCCCTCATATATTTTCCAATGATCATTTGGTAGTCATCAAAAATATTAATACCTTAACGGGTGATATTTTTTAAATATGTTTTGAAATATAAAGTAATTAATCTTATTTATTATTTTGCTAGTATAAATTCTTATAGTTATATATCTTCTTATAAATCTACTTTTGGAATTTGGAGGACTCTAAAAGTCACTCCTCAAGGTACCAAAAAATTATATATATCAATTTTTTTCTTTAAGAGGGATGAATTTCATTAAATTAAAAATTATTATCTTCAAATAATTAGTAACATTTAGAATTTCCTCTCAAAAATGTTAATAGCATTATTACTCATATAGAAAAAAATTTAAATTATATTTTGATTGAAAATATTCTTCAAACCTTACCAATGAAATGAAATTCAAAGAAAGTGTCTATTAAAAAATGTTGGTTTTTTGTATGTATAATTTGGGTGTGATGATTGGTTCAATAATAAAATATGTTATTTAGTTTAATAGAATTGAAAATGGAGATCAGGAAAAATGATTTAGAGTTCATTATATATATATAAGAATCTTCTATCTGATATAGTGATTTCATGAGTTAAACTAGCTCCAATATAAATGAATATCTAAGTCATGCTTCAATTTTCATTAAAGGGTTATATAGAAGAATAATTAAATAAAAATATATGGAGATAAACTAGATGATACGAGAATAATATTAAGATAAAATGCATGAAATGTAATTCTAAAATAAGAATTTATTAATTTTAAAAAATGGAAACATTTCGTATGAGTATCAAAGGATAAAAAATACAAGAGAATATGAATGTATAAAAAACATGAATGTATTTTTGGAGGTTGGGGATTTAATAATGATTTAGACTCATGTGATGAATCTAAAACTGCAAAGGATATAACAATGTTTTATCTCATGGAAGCTGATTTCAACAAGGTATGTAGTTTTTCAAATTATGATTCTGATTTCTAATACATTTTTTTAATCCCCTTATAAAAAATAAATGTCTTAAAAACATTGTCAATTATTTGATGAATATGAAGAGTAAAATGAAAAACATGATTAAATGTTTGTAAATATTAATTAAAATTAAAATAAAGTATATACTGGAAAACAATATCCCTTTGAATTAGAAAATTTTAAAATATTTAATTTATAATTTATAATATTTATGAACAAAATTTAAATATGAATGAATATATGTTTGATAATAATTAGGGATAATAAATGAGATATTTTAATATATTGGGTTATTATCTAATATTCAAAATTATTATAATTGTTTCCAAAATTCTAACACATCTATAGAAGTTAATGTTTTTAATGATCCCAATCTCATTAAAAGTTAAAATGGGATTCTTTATGACGAGAATAATTATTGAAGGAATTTATCTCATAACTTACTAAAATAATTCAAAGTCTATTTGAATTTATGAGATTCAATTTTCAAAAACACGTTTATATCAACTATTAAAATAGGTGACCTCCTTTGGCTGTCATCATTGGTTAAAACTAGAAACCACCATTTGTAATCACTGCTCCCAAAAAATACATATCTATCACCCACCGGTCTTCTCCCACATAAATTACCATTATCCTCTCCCTCACCCTCAACATTCCAAGAACGACCACCACTCCCCCTTACCTCATGGACCCAACCAGTCCCCATAATTTCCCTCATACTCATCACACCCACTACTAGAGTCGTCATTGTCACCAACCATTTAAGCATCCTTTTCATTACCTGATCACCAAACCCTATAATAGAGATTTGGACACCCCTATCTTCCACCACCATGATCTAGCTTCCACCTCCACCTCTACGCACCATAATCCTCTCATGGTGAGGCTATGAAAACTGAATCCACCTCAACATGAATGACCACTCACCTAGTTTCTATATTCATTACTCTATTATATAAAAAATAATAATCACAGAATAAAAACATGTTATTTATAATAATTCTAAAAATAGCATCTATTTTAGGGCTTTTATTTTGATCATTTCAATGTAGGTATTATCTCAATTTTATATTTGGTACATATTTGACTCATTTATTTTATGAAGTTTTTTTGTTTCATGGTGAATGATTTCCTCAATGAGAAATAATAATTAGTTGTTCCTCAAACTACACTTATTTTTATGTTCAAATTATAAATTTTATTTTTTGGGATTAATTTTATAATGTTACTTATATAATATTCCATATACATTTCTACATTAATTTTGATTGATTAACTTCAATTTTAACTAACAAATTATTTTGCAATGGTTTCAGGATGTTATTTTTTTTAGCGGCCCGTATAGGATATCAGGGTCAATGAATACTCTATGCCCATGGGATTCTTCTTAGGTGTGAGATATATGAGGCATATGTAAGCCTGATGATAGCATCACAACGGTGCGTCCGCATGAAGTGGGGTGGGGCTTACACATGACTAGTATCCTATAGAGGAAACAAGGGCATATGATTAGATAGGTGCCTATTGAGAAATGAGGGTTTCCATGATTATGAGGTGGATATAGTCATCGTACATTAATCATCCCATCAAAGGGTTTCAAGGATTATGTACAGACTTCCCAAGGTGTGCTTGGTGAAAAATCTCAGAGGGAAAGAGAGAGAGGGAGGGAACTCGTACCCATCCTCTCTCTAATCCTCTTGGACCTACCACACCTATGACCATAATAGTTTAACATCCTTAATCACGGTTGTTGATGCATATTAGTTTACGAACATGCATCTCGGACATTGAGGATTCACTCCTCTCTCCTAGGACTTACATAATTGGAACACTTCAAACCTTAGGATAGGCAAGGCACCAGCAATGCCATATAAAGAGGGGGTTGTGGAGTGATCCAATGAAGGGATCGCGTTAGCATGGCTATGTGAAGAAGAAAAATCTATTATCATGCATATGTGGTGAGGAATAAGGAAAATAAACATAAGATGAGTTATCATCAAAGGTATCTTTAAATAACTTCATACAAATGTAAATGTCGGTATAGGAGAGGGGAACACAAAAAAAAAGACCTAAGAAAGGGGTTATTTGAAAATAGACTTGAATCAGTGGAGAAAAGGATATTCATGAAGAAATAGGCATTCATGATGGGAAGTATGTTCACTAAGGGAATGTTTTTAATAAAGTTATGTGTGTTTTTGAATGGAAGGATCTTCATGACGGGAAGCTGTTGAGGAAGCCGAACTTTGCTACAGAAAATGCCTCATTTTTTGGAGAGTACTTCAGGAAAGCTCTATGATTTGAGAAATCTCAATATCCCTAAAGGGTATCCCTCTTTTTTGTTTGTCATATGTCGTGGAAAAGGGCATCCTCACCATAGGTGGTGGCTATGAAAAATATAAATAGGTATAACTCAATGAGGCCATGTACCTTTGGGGATCCATATGTGGGTTTCACTATGGTATTATTTTAAATGGGAGCATTGGAAGTTGAAAGGATAGAGTAATAAGGGATTTAGAGGCGTGAGACCTCTATTTATGGGAAATGACGGTCTGGGAGGGTCGTAGAACTTTCCACATTGAGGAGTGATTCCAAGGAGAGGAGTTTCTCTATTGGAATACATTGGCCTCTCTAGGGTGCGAGATTTAAAGGATTGGATCGTAGAGGTGGGGCTCGAGATCAATGATGAAGTTGTGGAGAGTTTTCTCTCTGTTAGATTGTGTCATATGTGACGATTTTTATTGACACTATAGAGTCAATCGAAGGGATGGTCCCCGTGAAAGCAGACCATCCTTTTAGAGGTATTCTCAAAGGAACCCTTTTGGGATGGTTTGGAGGGATATATGTCCCTTTTGAGTGATTATTGACTCTAAAGTGTTCAAGAATTCTCTGCACAAGTGGGATGAATTTTAGTGGCAACAAACGATCCCCCTTAGAATTGGTACTGATGGAAATTTGGGGTGGATTCTGAGGGTAAGTCACTGAAGATACTAGGAGAACCAAATATATGGTAGATCATGAAACTAGGATAAAGAGAATAGTGTGAAGTCACGTTTCATAAGAGATCACAAAGCTGAATCACAAAGCTACCCTCGCAGAGAGGCAGCATTATGTGAGAGTGACAGGAATCATGAAGAGGCTTTTTAGGTCGGCACAAAGACCATTCAAGGGTGTCCACAAATCCATTTCAGATCGTGACAATAAATAGGGGCCCAAAGTTGTTTTTCTTTATCTGGATCTTCATGAAAAAAATTTCTGTTTCATTCTCTTCGTGAAACGATCATCTCCATGAACAATTTTAGTGATCTAGAGTTCATTGGTTAAGTTCTATACGAATTCATTTAGGGAACCAAGGCATCACGATCCATTGATTCAATTATAAAATATGCTATAGTAATGGACTATTCATTGAGGGTCGATTTTTTTTAACCGTATTTGTGAAAAGTCTTCATGAAAAGTCTTCGCGAATGATTTTTCAGTCATCTGTTGTGACCTGACCATAAATATTCTCAATGTCTTTTTCCTAATGGTCGCTTAAGATGTTGCATGAGAAGCTCATGTTGACGTTGTTCAGAGGGAGTCCATGGAAATCTACATCAAAATATTAGTGTGCATCCAGAGTACTTTTGATCACCAATTGTTGATAGAGCAGTTGATGGAGATACATATGGAATACCTAATGTTCAAGTGCCTTCGAGTGTATGAATTTGGTTTATGGGATGAATTCACCATCCCAAAAACCACTAAGTATTATCCATCCTACTTGTTTACAATCACCCCCATGAAATACTAATGGTACAAGGTTGCTGATGGCCACATTAGATAAGATCATAACCCAATCAGTACACATTGTCTTTAAAATCATGTAAACAACATTGATAGAAAGGTATTGGAGAAGGAGACTACTCCACATTTTTACAAGATGGTTATCATGGAAGGGCTTAGGAATCCAGTAAATGGGTGGATAAGAAGTTGGGATTTTTACCAGGGTGGGAACTTCATTGAAGATTTGTCCAGGGCCTACTAGGTATGTGCATCAAGTGAAGAGTTCAATAATGTACTGAGGAAGGTAGGAATTTTTAAAGTGGATTGGGCTTTCCAATACCACATCTCTCAACCAAGGGAATTTATATTGAAATTTCTAATACAATGGTCACTGGATACCAACACTTCACATCTGCATCATAGGGAGGTTGGCATCAACCAATGTGCCTTCATACACATTATGACATCCCAGCCATCAGAGGTATGTATGAAGAGTCCCTCCCTTCCATGAACATCTTGGAGGATTGGGAGAAGATTTTGCCTTTGGTGATGGTATTGCTGAGGCTAGTACCGATTACAGATGAGGAGAAGCAGAACACATGAGACATCCAATTCAAGCAGTGGTTAAGCAATTTTCTATGTTTCCCGCCCCGTGGGGAAACACTGCCAGTAAGGCCCCCCATATTTCAACAAGGAGCTCAGCAGGGAAAAGATGGTTCAAATAGGTGGATCCTGGAGGATAGCCAATTGAAAATGTGGGGAACAGTGTCAAGACTGAGCTACGACCAATAGTCAAGCTGGATGGATTCATCTAATTGATGATCTGTGGGTGGATATTACTGGTCAGAGATGCAGACAAGGGGGTGCACCCATGTACATTCATCATGGATTCTAAACTAGATCGAGGAGACCACATAAACAAAGAGATTTAGGTGCTGTGGATGTTATACGATATACTCTATCACATTAGTTAGGGAAAGAGGTTGATGTTGGTGTGCGGGTAGTTCCACATTCTTATAATTGCATTAGGGCACACCTGGGAGGTTTTGAATATCTAAACCCCATTGATCCGCCTGAGATACATTCTTGGTCATTAATTTTGAATATAGTAGGGAGAACCCCATTGAAGCTGGATTTAGTGACCATGCTGGCTAAGATAGGGCGGGTAGAGAATTTCATCTTCCACGCACTTCCTTTTCCAACCAGATCCTATACTGATGATGTCATCGATACTATAGAGAATCGATCATATTTTTTATCTATCCATGGTTGTGTTCTAGTAACATGATTAGGATATGAAACTATATTTTAATCATATACCCCACATCATTTCGCAGGACAATTCTGGTGTATGCAGAGTCTGTCTCTGTATACAAACAGGTGCCACAAGAACCACTGGTGCACGATCCGACAACACTAGATGATATTTAAAAATAAATATGGGAATATGTGGAATGATATTCCTCAATCCAATGATACACTTGGATTGGATCATGATTATGCATTGATTTGGAAGGCTACCTACCCTAGTGTGATGATGGAGAGACTGTATATTCGGGAAAGAAAAGTGGCCTCTACACCTCAAAGATGAATAGTGGTGATTGGGGACCTAAAGGAGGTGGTGAGAACATGCATCAAGGAAATTATGATGTTATAAAGGGGTAGTATTCCACGAATCAACTGACCCCATACTAGTACTAGTTGGGGTTGTAGAGAGAGGTAATAGTGAAAGGCCTAGTGGCTCCGCCTGGGAGGACCATGGAGAGAGGTAAATCATTATAGGGATTTTGAAGGGCCCCCTCATTCTTCATGGAAGAAAATTCATCTGGTAATGATTTATTCCGATGCCATATTTCTGGAGGCTAGGAATGATTTAGAAAAGAGAACGCAATATCTCGGTGTTAACGACCTATAGAAAAACATGAACATAAATGAGATATCACTGGGATAACTTGGATATTTGTAAGGCATATAAAATGATACCTTTGCTGAGGGAAGATAGTTTTTGATAGAACTTGAGGATGTAATACACTCTTATTGTGACATAAAGCTGATGACACACTTGATAAGGGTGTTGTTGAACGTGACTACTACTACAGAATTGACAGCAGCTCCACTAGTGGAGCGTTTTCCCTTCCTCAATCATCCAGATGAATCATGAGGGGGAGAGGTCAATGAGAGAGATATACATGTGTCAATAGAGGGGACTTACAAGGAATACACTACTAAAGAATTAAATATAGTGGCCTCGGTGGGAATTTCCATTGGTGAGGTCACCGTAACTCTAGAAGTGAGTTCCCAATCAACTAAATTGTTCCAGTGCCCTTATTACATTATCATATTTTACCAAGTAACACTTATCTATGAAGAAGAATCTTCGATAAAACACTCCCAAAAATGGGGAATAAGGTATGATAGGAACCAAGGGGAAAACACTAGGACCTTTAGCTGAGGAGATAATTATTTTAGAATCCATTAGTGCTAGGGGAGAATGGGTAGCCTCCTTACAATCATCAGAGCCGAAAATCATATTTAGGGGGCCATGTCCTCGTCTCCCAGCAATGGTTTAAAAGAGGATTGATATAGCAGCTAAACAGGGTTAATATCATGCTTTAGAGTCATAGCCATTGTATGGCCAGTCATATTGGCTAATGTGAACCATGGAAGTACTATTTTCATGATGGTACAACTGTTTCTTGGTAAAATCATTTAAAGGATTATGGATCCACTCCAAAAAAGGGTGATGATACCTATAACACTTAGGTCCCAGGATAACCAGGATATTTTCCATTATGAGTTATTGGTGGTGATGAGTGATACCGCATGAGGGACTGAGTTCAAATTTGACCATGTGGACCTCATTGAATGAGAATCAAGTGATAAAGACTATCCCAAAGGAGATCTTGATACTGATATCCTAGAGGCATTTATCGTATATGAACATGCTGATCTAGGGGAGTGGAACAAGACCAATTCTGATGAATAGGATATAAAGGTTTTCCTCTGATGATCATGAAAATTAATTAAACATTTCCTCGTTAACACCCCACAATCGCAATGGATAAATTAGATGGAAAACTTATCCCCAGGCTGTGAGAACTATGCACTGAAGCAGTAGATTCCTGATTCCCTCACACACTCATTTGGGATAGCCATGATGAGAATGTGTGGGAGGATGTGTGTGGAATAAGTGTTGGTCGACAATAGAGGAAGGTCGTCAGTATCCAAGGACTTCAAAAGAATGAGCATGAAGTCCAGTGTTTGAGTGTGTGGGTGACTAAACATTCCGCATTCATTATCTCCCAATCAGAATTCATATCTTGAATAAAGGAATATCTGATAGAATCCTAGGATTAGATGAGTATGTCATCCCTTTATATGGCTAATATCCAAGAGGATAATTACCGGGAGTGCACCATGGTTGATGAATTGTTCCCCACGGCCAACGAAGAGGAGAGGGAGCTTACTAGGAGGGAGAAAACATTGGTGGGCATGCACCAAAAAGGGGTGGAGCTGGAACACTCTCTTGGGGAGGTCAATCCATTTGTTGGAGGAGGTAATCCATGGGTATTTTTACTTTTATGGACTCGTAAACATACTTCCATACTTTATTGTTTATTTTGGTAGTGTGCATGGATCCCATTATTAGTTTTCGTTACTGTATCTTAGAAGTATCTATGAAATATCCATCAAAAAAACTCTAATCTCACGTGGTTCATTCCCAAAAATAGATAAAAGTGATGACCGCATAATTATTCCCTTTGAATTCAATATTTCCAACCAATTAGAGAACACCAAGTGTTTGAATGAACACCTAGATTTTTCGGTAATAATTCTCAAAACAACAAAACCACCATCTCCCAACATGCTCTAGCGCATGACCATGAGAATTCCACGGGAATTAGAATCAATCTGAACAAAGGGGAATAACAAATATGAATTATGAAACACAAAATATGGGATGTAGTGAGGATGGAATGATGAAAGGTGATTTTTGTTGAAAAAAATTGAAATATAGAATCTGTATCGCATTAGACATAAATGGGAACAAAAAAATGAGGGGTGACCGCTGACCACATTCAAAACACCATTCCAAACTCGATGTGACATATGATGTCTTCTATAATGTTGTCTTGGGATGATAGGTGAGCCTTAAGTCCAAGATTCCAAACTGTTAGGGGGTTCTTTTAGACATGAAAGGTAATGGGGCTAAAGAATATAGGGAACACACTATGTGGGGATAGAAGGATGGGTTTTTTGGATGGAGTTCTACACTCATAGAATTACACGACCATAAAAAATGAATCATGTGAACGTATCGATCTGAATTGATATCAAGAATACTTCAAGGAGGGACCTTTCTAGAAAGGACCTAGGATGGTATACAATTTTATGTCATGTAAATGGGTATGGTAATCACGTATTTTATCATCATATGGTGAGGATGATATAATAGTTTAACATCATATGATTAGGATGTTACACACAGTTTAAGGTCATATGATTAGGAAACTATACGTAGTTTAAGGTTGTACTGAATGGACCCAATCCAATAGTATAATGTCATGTTAAATTGAAAGGGAACCCATATTTTATGGTCATAGTGTTCATAGCATGAATTAGGGAAAGGAACTAGGAATGTTAATTCTCCTAGAGTTGGTCCCAAGGAAAAATGTCTGGGCGTTGCTACGTATCCCATAAAGATGATAATCAAGACAAATGTAGTTATTGAATGAAGATGATGGGAAAAATTTATATAATGATGTTTAAGATGCAATAATTATTTTCTTTTGTTCCCATTGAAGTTTGAGAATAACAGAAATGACTTCTCGTTATATAAGTTGGTGAGGAAAGATAAGAAAGTTAGAATACATTCCATTGTAAATCTGATGATGAATTTTTGGTATGTATTTATAAAATATCATAAGTTATATTGAGAGATTTTTATTCAATATCTATGAAGGTAATTCTAAGAAAAGGTAATGTCAATCATCATGGTTGGTCTTGCAGCTGCAGGTGACTAAGATGGTGCATTTTCCCATTGTGTGCCAATTTTTTGGGGTCCAAAATTTTGAGTTTTTATAGCATTTTGAAATGTGTGTTTCCTTGAATATATCTAAAAATATGGAAAAGTAATGAATTTTGTGAATACGGGATTTATTATATGGATTTCTCAATGACATGAAGAATTTTTAAGGTGTTCTTCGCGATTACGGCGTGCTTTGAAAATGGTCGAGGAAAGGAGAATTGAGAGAGAGAATTGAAGTAGTGAAGTTGAAGAGAAATGTAGTGGAAAACTGAAGAAGGAGCATCATGATGGAATAAATAATTTGATGTAAGGATTCAAAATTACAATGATATTTGTGAATCCATAAAATAACCATTGTGCTTCATGAAACAATGTGTATTTTAAAGGAAATTTTTAAGCTATGAGATTTGGTGATGACGTTGAATTGAGGTGGATAGAAGATTATATAGTATCTGGAAACACCTATTAATATCTCCCTAACCCCACATGAAAATTAGATAGATTTAACAAGAATTTTATACCTCTGGAATTGCAAAGAAGGTTTGCAGAGAAAGCGAGGTCTGCAAAGGTAGTGAGCTCCATGAAAGAATGAAACTTCATGACGAGACATTGAGATTTGTGAAAGAAGTGAATATCATAAAGACCAATATGTGCTCTAAAAATAGTTAGCTCTATGATCTAGTTAGCTCTATTAACTATAGAGATTTTAAAACTAGAGTGCTTTATAAAGCTAGGAGATTCGCGGAGGAGCTATGTAAAGGAGATCAGTGAGGGGAAGATTTGATTACCCAAATTAATTAAGAAGTTCTTTCAGGTTGATCAAGATTTGAATCTAGTATAGGAATAAGTATTATTAAAATTTCCATGTAGTTCCTATCAGCTTCTGGATATAAAAGAGAGGAGTCGTTTTCAACGATCAAGTTTTTGAAGGTTTGGCAAGAAGCATAGAGATATTGCATTACCACTTTTTTTTATAAGAGGGTGCACACACACTTGAGGATTGTCTCAAAAGTAATAAATTAGTGAAATGGAATATCCTACTCATTTTATTACACATTAAATGATTATATATTTAGTGGATTGTGTGGTACATGATTATATTTGTACTATAACAAGGACTAACTACTATCATTGAGTAGTGAACCTTGTAAATTCTTGTGTTCCTGTGGACATGTGTTTGGATTGTGTTTATCATGTATGGAGATCCTTAATAAGAGATGAAGGTTGTGTAATTTGAAAAGAAACATTAAAAGAAAAGGCATCACTCATTCACCCCTCCCCGTCTCAATGTTACATGGATCCTGACTGGGTATCTTTAGCAGTGAGGTCAGGGACCAACATTGGTGGGGTATATCCTCTCTGGAGAGGAGGTTGACAAATACCACAATTTTCATGAAGCATCCAGAACTTGTTCAGGGTAGGGTGTCTATTTAATCTCACATATCAAGGACATTCCCCTGTATTTTATTGACATGCAGTAGGGATAAAGAATTAGAGAATTCCTGAGAAAGGTATGTGGAGCGGAAAATGAAAACCCGACCTGAATATGGAAAAAATTCCACACTGCACTACATAATTCTAATGTAAATAAAGAAGAAATGGCACAAGAGGGTTCTTGGTTATGTAGTTGTACCACAAACAAGAAGATTGGGCATCACTATGTGTCCCATTAATAGGGGAATCAAGCCATACGTAGTTCTTTAATGTTGTGTGGTAGGCAGCCAATACCAAAAGGGGAAATATATTCTCAAGTTAGGATATCAAATGGATAGGTAATTTATCATTAAATAGTATAGGCATAGAAGACATAATTTATCACCATATGATAAGGACGTAAGATATCTTAGTTTATGGTTATATATGTTGGACCAAAAATGGGAAGATTACTTAAGAGGAAATATGTGACATGGTTCCATAAAGCAACCCAGTGTGAATGAGGACAAAATAATCTACACCACCCAAAAAATTTCCATAAGAATTCACATAGTTTAATGTCATGATTCCTGAAATAAGGGACTGAACCTCCTAGTTTACATTCACAGAGTTAGAACCTAATAAAGTGTTGTTCTTCCATGTATGCACAAACACTACCCATATCACTATTCCCACATGAGCTACGCTTGATGTGGGAAACAAGGGCAGATAAGGTCTTTAGTAACACCTAGAATAAATATAAAGGGGAGATAGTGTGGAGTCTAAGATGACCCTCACGACGCTTATTCACCCTCTTCAACACGTATAGGTGAACGATGGGATAACACTAAGTGTACGAAAATTCCAATTGAACATGATGGATTGAAAAGGGATGTGAATCATGGGAACAATATTTAGGTTTCAATAAGGTGGCACAATGATGGATTATAACTATTGACTATGTTTGAAACACAAGTCTCACATCACGTTTCCCTGAAATGGGAACAAAAAATATAGGTTAACCATAAAATCAATTCAAAATATGTAACCTCTCACATAACATCATTCAAAATCCTTTTGGAAATGGCCAAATGTGGTAGGTGAGCCATAAGTCTGAGCATCCATACCATCTGGGGGTCCTTTCAGATGTGAAAGATGATGGAATCCCAATTAAAGGGAGATGTAAAGCATATAAATTGATGAAGTCATGTCCATGAAAAATAAAAAACTCTAGGTATTAAACTATTTTGAATCTAAGCACGTTGTTGAGGTGTAATAAAGGTCTAAAAGTCCAAACGAGAAGGGGAAAATGGGTTTATGAACCTAGGGATAGACCTGAAGATTAAATACCTAGGAGTTATTATGTATACAATGAGGATGGGAATCAAGCCATACATAGTTCTTTAAAATGATATGTAGTTTATCATCGTGCGATAATGATGTAAAAACAATGGAAGGAATATCCATAAAGGGAATTACATGGAATGAATATTATAAACCCAATGTTAATGTGGACCCATGATTTCCTCACCACACCGTGTTATTTTGACATAGTTTGGGCTAATGGGATAGAAAGAAGGTAGGATTTTAGGTACTTGGGGATGGACACAAAGACGAGATGTCTGGGAATTACTATGTATCACATGAGGTTGGGAATCAAGACATACCTTTTTCTTGAAAATGGAATGGTAGGGTACCAATTCAATGGAAAATACTATCATGCAGTTAAGGCCCATGCACCAAAATAAGCATCATTTGATGGATCTGGTTATTTATATAGTGTTGGTGTGTTTTTTTTGAAGAAATAGACCCAGGATAGAGATTTTGGGCATCACCACAGGAATCAAGCCATTTGTAGGCCTTGATAAATTTCATGGTGGATGACGGATAAGAAACATGATGTCTCCGTAAGTGAGGAAACCACAACGCGGTGCCATTTTTCATCATGTGGCTAGGATGATAGTGTCATAGTTTTAGGTCGTATGACAGGGAATTCTCATCTATTTTAATGTTTTGCAGTAATGAATAAATAGTTTAATGTCATGTGGGACCATGAATCATATATTCACATCAAATGGATTGGATTTATATAGAATAATGAGATTCTAAATGAAATCTGCATGAATGATAACGCATACCTAACGTGAATGAGGACATCAATCCATGCACCACAAGACACAATCCACTGGGGCGGGGGCCTCAGGCCAAGGGGCCAGAATAAATCCAAGGACATGGGGAAGGACCTGATGATGAAATATCTGGGCATTCTTATATATCCCATGTGTATGGGAATCAAGACATTAATTATTCTAGAAATGTGATACAGTTTAATTTTATATAGTAAAGACATAATTGTGAGGGACTATCCCATAAGGGGGAGTATGTGGTGAGGCTATTACAGAGTCGATGTGAATAATGGAATATGTCAATCACACTACACCTTGAAAACCCATAAGAATTATAGTGAAAATTCTAGATAGAAGACATAATTAGTTGAGATTGAGCTAGACTTGAAGACAAGATGTCCATGCATTCCAACATATCCCATAAGGATGGGAATCATGACATAGGTTGTTCTCAAAATTTGTGTTGTTTAACATCATGAAGTAAGGAACGAGGGGGGTCTTAATTTATGTTTGTATAGAATAGAGAAAAAGAATTGATATTCCTCAAACTAGGTGTAAACCATGACCAAGACCCAAATCCCACGTGAGCTATACACGATGTGGTAAAAAAGGGAGTCGAATATCTTCACACAACACATGGAATACACTGTAAGGGGAAATAGTGTAGAGTCAATAATGACACCATGACATTTTTTAATCCTCCTAACATGAAAATTTTCACTGAAGGATTACACAAAGGGAGTATAAAATACACTTGAACATGATGGAGTGTAAAGGGATGTGAATCATGAGGCCAATATTTAAGGTTAAATGAGGTGGTACAATGATTGAGGATAACTGTTGACCATGTTTGAATCACATCACCCACATCATGTTGGCTGGAAATGGGAGCAGAAAAATGATGTTTAACCACTCATTGTATTCGAAATACGGAACCTTTCAAATGACATAATTCAATGTAATCTAGGATGTTGTCTCAAAGGGGTACACAATCCATAAGTCTGAGCATCAATACCATTAAAGGTTCCTTTCATATGTGAAATAAGATTTAAACCCAAATAAATGGATACATGAATCATGGAGACAGATGAAAGCATTTCCATGTGGAATCCAACACTCTTGGTCTTAAACAATAGTGAATCTACGCATGATGGAGATTATCCAAAAAGTGTTGAGGGGTCCAATTGAGAGAAGACGACTAAAGGAGATGAGATGAGAAAAATGGAATTGAGATATCTCAAGAGAGAGATACAGGATGTGGTTATTTCAAACCCGACTTGAATGAGGAATTAAGTCAACACCACCCCACACAACCCCTATAAAACTCAGGCCAAGGGGCCATAAGGAAGACCAGGTTTAAAAAAAAATAAGGATGGACCTGAAGATGATATGTCATTTCATTCCTACATATCACATGAGGATGGGAACCAAGCCACAAGTAGTTCTAAAAATACCGTGCAGTTTAACATCTTGTGGAAAGGATGTAGAAAAGGGGTATATTGAAGACAAATGTGTATGGAATAGAATATAACCCGTCATGAATGAGGAAATAAGTCTACATATGCCACAACATTCAAAATTATAGGATAGAACATAGGACAAGAGAAATAATAGATGAAACTGGGTTTGACCTAAAAACAAAAATTTTGGCCACCTTTAGATATCCAATGAGGATTGGAATCAAGCCAGATGTAGTTCATATTGAGAGTATGTTGTTTAATGTCATGAGGTAAGGATGATGGATAAATGACATTCTAGAAGGTAGGGCATGTTATGCATATGTTGTAAATAAGACGTGAATGGGGACTAAATGAGTCCTCATCTCACCATACACAACCTTCGAAGGAAACTAAACTCAGGAAAATGGAGAAGATGTTTTTTGGGAGGAACCTGAATAAAAAATGTTTGGGAATTACTACGTATCTCATAATGATTTGAATCAAGATAATCATAGTTCAAAAAAGGCCATGAAGTTCAACAATGGGTGACAAAGATGTAGAAAGGTGTTGTCCCTAACGGGGATGTCTATGGCATGAAAAAATATCTTGACCTGAATGAGGAAATTGAATCCATACCGCACTACACAATCCAATGTGAGAACTTAGGCCAAAAGGCTGGAAAGGTCGAGGGACCTGGGGCTGGGCCACAAATAAAAGATTTAGACATTCTTACATATCCCATAAGAATGGGAATCAATCCATAAATAGTTCTAAAAAAATACATGCAGTTTAACGTCATGCGACAAGGATGTAGGAGATCTTAGTTTAATGTCATAGAGCTCAGAACATTTATATATTTACATCTTGCAGGACTAGGATGAGTGGTTTAATATCTTCTATGATGGGGATATGTAGTTCAATGTCTTGTGGGCTGGTAATATAGTTTAACATCATGCAGGATGAAATTCCCTAACATGAAGTACTGATTGAGTTATTTGGCATTGGTGGGAGGAGCAATACACTCTCCATCCATAGTGACCAGAGATTATGTACCATTGGGGTAAACCTTCTGAAAGATATAAGTTCCCTCCCATTTGTAATCCAGGTTGGGATGCTTTATACCTCATATTATTGGTGTTCCCAGGTCCAATATCATGTCACCTTATAAGGAGCGTAGGAAAACATTCTTATTGAAGGCCATAGATATCATATTGAGATGCCTCTCCAGATTGTACGTGGTAGAAATCTTATTATCATCAAGGGATTCCCATTTAGCAAGATAGATTTTAGCTACTTGGTCTGGTTCATGAAAATTTTATATGGTTGTGTGTAGTGTGGCTATCTAAATCTCAATTGGTAGTACTACCTCTATTCCATACACTAGGGAATATGTAGTCACCTGTGTGGCATTATGAGTTCTCGTATGGTTATCCCAGAGAGTGTTGTAGAGGTTGTACCACCAAATCTTCTTATTTTGACCAACCATATTCTTCATGTTGTTAGATAGGGTTTGGTGGAATTCCTCTATCTTCCAATTATCATACATGTGATAGTGAGAGGTATGATTAGACTAGATATTGTACTTGGCATACATTTTCTTCAGTTCAGATGCTCTGAATTTGGTGTCATTATCGGGGAGGATAGAGTGAGGGACTCCGAATCAGTAAATGATATTGGGAATCACGAACTCAACGATATTATGAGCCTTGACTTCATTGAGCAGAATTGCCTCTTCCCACTTGGAAGATAAATAAATATTGTTCAGGATGAACCTTCACTAGTGAGCTGTTTTTTATGGATATTATCCCACGACATCATGTCCCATGACCGAAAAGGGCCAATAGTACATGGTAGCATGGAGAGATTCTTGTGACTGATATGAAAAATAAGCATGAATCTAGCCTCCATGGCATGCCATGGTAAACTCAATGCAGTTACAAATCTTGGAGAGCCTAAAGTATCCCAATATTCAGATTTGATGAGAATGGTTTGGCCCTACCAGATGATCCCCCACAGAAAAGGTCTTGAATTTCCTACATGACCTAATAAATTTCACATCCATGAATAAAACAGGGGATAATCCCATAAAACCCTCATATGTAGAGGATCTTCTCAAGACTAGGACCACTCCAGAGGGTTAACTAAACCAGGTGCCAATGAAATTTCTCATGATTAGCTATTTCTGTCAGGAGATTACCATACTGGAGATACTCGATAAAAGAGATTTTTACAGTCAAGGGTCCCTTCCAACACTACAGTAGAGGGACATGGAGTCCCGATGTGGAGGCCCATGCTGTTATGTGGCTTACCTATGGGTAATAATCATCATTTGACGTGAAGGGGGTGATTACTATTCGATTCTCTTTATAATAATCAAATCATCCTAGTGAAGCTCTGCAAGAGATGTAGGAAGGCCATCTAAGGCATCAGATAGACCATTCAGTGATCAAGGGACATGAGTAAATTCTGACCGATAAGGGAATTTGGCCATCAGCTGGTGAGTATGCTCCAATCAAGGTACGAGATTTGTCTTTTTGACTACATAGTATTCTTTTATATTCTTGTTGAAAATATCAGAGTCCCCATTCAGACAATGGTGGGGAACGCCAATCTCGATGGCTAGCTCAAGAACAATGATCAGTACCTAGTACTCTGCCTCATTGTTGGTAAAACATTATGATAATAAAAACGAATGGGGATGGAAAAATTGTACAAGTTTGATGAAGACCATATCAATGCCCACTCTTTTTAGTCTGGTAGCATTGAGTCCTCTCTCAGTTGGGCTTCATGAAGATCCATTAATGTGAATTTTCTTACATGGAATGGCTTGCTCCACTAAGATGATTTCTTTATCTAGATAAATAATATCCATAGACTAATCTGCATGGGATGGTTGGACGGAAATAAATTCCAACAATGCTAGTCCCACGATAGCCTTCTGGGGGAAAAACTTCAAGTCTAAATGTAAGAGGATCACACCCCACCAAGATAGAAAAATTTTCAACATGGGTGGTTTACAATGTAATTCAACATACCCA
The DNA here is from genome assembly GCA_963277665.1 of Viscum album. NCBI lineage: Eukaryota > Viridiplantae > Streptophyta > Magnoliopsida > Santalales > Viscaceae > Viscum > Viscum album. The sequence goes on along the minus strand of OY728138.1, from coordinate 1,375,950,292 downwards.
ATTGGGAGACTAGATTTATATCATAGTTCTGCATGTAATGTCCCAATTTCTACACCATGAATACCATCATGAGGTATCTCTTCTTGAGAGTGGAATATATAGTTTCTATGTCAAGGAGCATGCAGCTAATAGATTATAAATTGTTCAATTTCTCTAATTGTTTTATGGTTCATAAGAGTGTCGAGGAACCATTATAGGGAGGTCACGTAGAGGACCAATGGTTTTATAAAAATAGGCATCATCAGAACTATATGTTTTAGCAGGTACTACATGATTTACTCTAACGCAGTATGAGACTCCTCATCCCTCAGATAATCATCACATTTCTTCCTAATATGGGAAAAGGGATTACACATGCCAGCTAGATTTGAGATTAATCGACATATGTTGGTTATGTGGCCTTGAAAGAATCAAAGCTCTAAAATATTGCTCGGAGGAGAAATTTGTCTAATTGCTTTGATCATTTATAGATCGATATCAATGCATATGTATCTATCAATTAATACTAGAAACATTCAAAAGGTTACCCCAAAGGAATAATTCAATGGGTTCATCTTCAGATGGAGGGAATAGAGAAATCTGACCACTTTCTCAAGTTCACTACAATGGTCCCAAAGCTGGTTGGATTTAACCACTATATCCTCCATGAAGAATTCCACAAATGTCCCTAGGATAAACTTGAATATGAGGTGTCTGTCACCGTGATAGGTGGAACCTGAATTCTTCAGACTGAAAGGCATTACCTGGTAGAAAAAAGGTCCTTGTGGTGCCATTATGGTAGTATAATCTTCATCATCAGGATCCATTTGAATTTAATTATATCTTTCATACCCAACCATGAAGAAAAGAGCCTAGAACTTAGCAGTGGTGTCAATAAACAGTTCTATAAGAGAATGGGGAAAGCCAACCTTCGGACCTTGATGGTTGAGATCTCAAAATTCAATGAAGACTTTTATCTAACCTTTCTTCTTCCTAAAAGAAACAAGGTTAGCTACCATTTGGGGTAGTGGACCTTCTTCATGATGTTGCCTTTGGTGGTATTTTCCACCTTAGTCACAACCCTGGAATTGTGAGAAGGGTGTATATTTATGGGATGTTGTTTGAAACTATGATGGTTTGTGAGGGGACCAAGCCAGTTGATATAAAACTGAGGATCAATCCCAAGAATCCCATCACAAGTCAAGGTGAAACATAATTATTCAACTTTGGGAAATCCATGTATAACTGCCACTCTTCTATTGGAATAGTGGTGTTGATCAGGTTTGGATTCAGATCTCTCTCAATCCCGAGCTTCTTTTGTACCAAATCATCGACTATCATGGAGACACACTCAGGAATATACCAAATCCACTTTTTTATCCTTATAGAGATGATCATTTACTGGAGGCAACTCATCCGAGTTAACAGATCCTGACCGGACACTACTGGAATCCTCGGCAGTAGTGGAAACCTCATCGGGGGACTCATACACTACATAAACATTCTAGATGAAAGTTGTCTACCTGATCCCATATGGAATTCAACCCAAGGGGCCATATTTGATAATCATAAATAAATAGTGGTGCATTAGCTTGAGCTAGTTTATCCGGACCCGTAGAAATAAGAAATATTGACGTATCACTGTTTCCATGGGGTTGAAACCCCGATACATTACTGGAGTAAGGGGATCTAGGATTAGCTAAGATTGATTTTTTAAGAATATGAGGTGATATAAATAAATTCCTTAGACATGGGAATCCTCTTCCCCCTCATTCTATAGACAACAAATCATTTCCCCCAAATCTGAGGTCGTGGCCTCCAATCGGTGAATTGGGAAAATAGAGTGGTCATCTAGGTCTTCCAATAGATCAGTCACAACCGTATATTGTTCAACTTTGTTAGCTTGAATATGATTTTACTTTCTCTTGTAATAGTTGGCATCAATGTAGCGAGATATATAAGAGGTAATGTGGAACACATCATCTTGGAGTGCACCTACTTGACCATATGGGTGTACCTAAGGCATTAGTGTTATGAGGAAGGAAAAACTTCATGCAGGTGGAGCCTTTGTCTTCCCATAAATGTGTTTTAAGTAGTGTATTGTGAGATATTCATGAACATGGTGCTGAAAACTAGGCATACAAACAAGGTCTTGAGGTGAATGTTTCTTACTGGTGTCTTCTCTATCCCGTCATAACAATCAATTTTCAGGTTAGAGGAACTCAGATCATCCTCAGATAGTCCCATTTTTTGGAGTGTCCTGGTCAGGAGAAGGTTGATCCTAGAGCCCATGTCAGAAAGACAACGGTAGTCCTCCACACGTTTGAAATGGAAAATGTTGTAATGTGGGTGGATATGACCTTGTATAGGATAACCTTTATCTTCTTCATAGAATGTGACTATTTTCTGACATTCTGCATTATCAACTATCTCAGCATGGAATTATTATGTGGTTTTTACCTTTGTCTCAAACTAGAGGGGGGTTATTAAAGCTTCTACAAGGGCTTCACCAATATCTGCAGATAGTCAGAGATCCTAGAAGATATATAAATTCATACAAATTATAGAAAGATTCGTGAGGATGTCATATATTCATACGAGGCATACAATTCTACTGATAAGTGGTCACTCTCTGTTAGGAGGTTTGAATGGCAATGTTGGTTGAACCAGTGGATTCGGTATGGTGCTAGAAATGTACTTTTACTCACTGGTGGACCAACATAGAGAGTGACTACTGGCATAGGGATAGATTATTGAGGTCTATCCATGATATAATGTGATTAAACATAGTATAGTCTTGGAGGCTCTACCTGATCATGTAGTAAAAAAGGAACTGGATACAGATTTGATGAAATGACATAAGAAGGATGTGTGTTTGGAGATCTATATTGGGCATAATTTCAGGTCTTATTGGCCTGCAAATAATGGATGGAAGCACTAAACAATGCATTCTTGTTATTAAAATTCCAACGGCTCCATCAATAATGGTGTCGTCTTGGGATTTTGGGAGGGTCCACCTAACACTCTTCGTTATCAGGAACCATGTAAGTGTTTATCATCTCGACAGTATTTACTGAACTATAAGCATTGTCATTAATTGCAGAATACTCCATTGCTGGGAGGATTCTGTGGGAAATCTCCATCTCTGGTGGCATGAAATATCCAAGAGTATGGGGTGATACTAGAATCAGTGGGGTAATATTATTTCCTTGCATCATTAATGCTTTCCCTTCTTGTAAGAGGAAGGCTGAGATGATGGTGTAGAAGTAGTGGCTGCAGGTAACGTGATTAATTCTGAAGGATTGTGTCTATTTAAACATGCCAAAATAATACCTTGGTAATGGGAGACTTCCATGCATGCTATCCGATTGTCTTATTTTTCAGACCCGCTATTAGAAACCTGCTACCATTCTCCCTTATTGTCTCTGTTAGGATTTATAAACACACATGCAACCTGTGATGGGGATGGATGCAAGCTACCTATGTTGTTATCGTCTTGGTCTAAGAGCCATTCAATAAAAAATAGCACTTCTTGAGGTTTTTTCAATGTAACTGATGATAGGGGAAGTAACTGGGGAAATCAATGAGTTCTGCCTCTTTGGGCCTCTTACATTTCAGAAACCACATGATTCCCTAATATAAAAAAATTCATAAGTAATTGGAAACCATATCCTCATTAAATGAGTAGGCATGGTTCCATATGTCGTGAAAGGGGGATATTCGAGCTTGTCCATGACAAGGGGTTGGTGGAGCCTAACGGTGTGGAGGAACCTAATTATCTCCCACAGGTGGCGGTGGCACGTTACGTGGGGGAGGCATAATATTTTCAGGCGGGCACTATTAGGCTGGAGGCTATGCCTAAGGTGGTGTTCCTTGACAAATATATGATGGTGGCTCTTCCAGTAACAATTATAGATTCATGGGGTCCATTATCTGTGCTACAGCGGTGGGCTCGGCCTTAGCAGCTCTTTTTCGAAGAACCATAAGAGACAGCTGACGTTCTTGCTTCGCTTGTTGCAAGGCTACTTATAAATGTTAAGCCTTATCTGAGAAATACAAAATCCCAGTGGGGAAGTTCTAGGTGTTGAGTGAATAGACATATTTGTTCTTGAAATTCCCAATGCACATCATTAGTAGCTTCTCTGGGGTTAGTGGCATATCAAGGGAATTTGTTAGGCCCTTCAACCTGACAAAAAATTCTGTGATGCACTTGTTAGGCCTCTTCTTTCATTTGAAGAGGTCAATGATTCTTGTCTTTCGAGTGGTGGAATTGAACTGGTATAGAAAATTCATACGAAGGTCCTCCTAGCCGACTACTGACCCATTAGGTAGATGGCAGTATAAAATAATAGTGGGCACTTCTTGTGGCTGCACGAATCATTGGAGCTTGGTGGATTCCTACTATGCTTGAGTTCCTTACATTGGTCTATAGCATGAAATAAAGTGATTCAGATGTGGCATGGATTTCCCATCCAATTAAAGTGTGTGAAATTAAGATTCCCAAAACTCTAGGGTGCTGGCATAATGTCGACCGGTTCCATATACATATTTCCCATAGGTGGTATTACCACATGTCAAGTTTCTAGGGCCTCAAGGTGATCAATAAGTGTTTCCATTAGATCATATGGAAGAGGATTCAGATCATGATAAGTATTTCTTAAAACTAGTGTGTTGGATGGTTTTTCAATATGGAAAGTAAGACAAGAGGCTCATGGAGCGATTAGTGGGTTGACTTACAGGACTGCTGGGGGGACGACCTATGGAGCGGTAGGGGAAACCCAAGATGGGTCACAATTAGGGTTATCACATCACTTTGGTAGATTTGGTGATGAATATCTTTCCTTATTGATATAAACTCACCCTCTACATTGTCCATATGGGCAGGATGATCACTGTCACTGTAGGGAAACTCATCGAGGGGAGGTTGTACCTTCCCCTACTACCCTGGCTGAGGAATACCATAATCTGTTCATCATTCGACAACAAATTCGAGGAGAAGTTCATCGACCATATTTTTATGTTCCACAAATTTTTGACACAACACAACCTTTTTAGGGTCATCTTATAAATTTTTCATTAATGCATATATGTTAGAGGATTTTATAGTCCCAGTGGGCTCATTACCCTTATTAGGGCCCTGATCGAAGGACATTGACTTAGAATGTGCAGGAATTCCCAGCATGATTCTTTTCTATTGAGTAACCCTACCCAAAGGATAAAACAAGTGTAGAACCACCACCATGGGGTATTTTCTCTTCATTGAGTCCTAGCTTAGATTATTCCTCTTATAGGTCATCCATGTTAACTATGACTTTCCATGGAGGCATATCCTCAATATCAACTGGAATGTTGTGATAGTGCTAGAGAGGATTGAAATGAAAGGGAGCATACTGCCCCAAACCATGGATATGGACATGGGGGAAGCATGCTTACTAATTTTTTGGATCCCTGTAAAGATATGGACTCATCGTTGGAAGAAGTTCTGATGATGACCGGACAACTCTTGGTGATGAGCCGTAGAGAGCGCATCTAGGTCAACCATGAAACATTAGTAGCCGCCATTGTATAAGTTTTTCTGGATCTTGGGGTAACCTCCTCATTGATGATAGGGATGTACGTGCATTTTCCAGAGAGTTTGGTAGAAGCCCATGACCTCCTTATGGGTGAGATATTAGGGATTCTAAAACCTGATGTTGCAATGGGCGAAAACATCTTAGACATACGATCCACTTTGAGAAGATTCTACAAATTTCTCAGCTCAGACTCAAGATTCGGACCTCGGTTTCCCCATTCATCGATTGGGGGTGTTTTAGGGACATGTAATGGAACTGAAGTAGACAATTATGATGGTAGAATATTTAGTGGAGAGTACAACGTGTGAGCTGACAAGCCGCCACATATAGGTTTGTCTTCTGAAAAATGCACTGATTATACCACCACATCACTGAAAAACGTACAACCAACCATTGCTTCCCACCCAGGGGATGTGGTTTTTGGTGGTAGATCATGTTGATTCTCATCCTCTACCGGTCCCCAAAATAACTCTCTATGGTCACATGTTGAGGTAGAGAATGATCCTGTGGACGATAAGGAAGCTTACATGACCAGGCCCTGAAAAGGGGCCAAATATTTCTCATCCTGTACATATCTTCGGAGGGATGCAGGGATCCAGTGGACTTCACTTTTGGAAATGATGTGGCATATACAACTCGTTGATACCCCATCCTCTGACATAGAAGACTAAGGTGAGGTTTCTATCACTGAATCGCACTCCGCCTCAGAATCTAAAAATAAGATAGGTTTCATTATGTTTTGAAGCTTCTCATGATTCTTCATTTGGCGATAGGGAACCGACTTCCTGCCCTGAGAAGGATCATTAGAATAGGGTAGGTTTTTGAAATGGGGATGTCCTTTTTTATATTGTTTCTAGAGTGGGGAGGACCTCTGCCCGAACTGGAATGGATATGAGGAGGGCATTAATAGTGGCTATTTTGGATGCGGGGATGACCTGTTCTTCAATGAGTATGTGTAAGTGGGGCACCCAAGAAAATTGTTGAATTGAAAAAAGGGAGGACCTCCATGTTTGATAGTGTTGGGGTGAGGATGTCCTCCACTGGAGGTAGTAAACACATTGGGAGGAACTCCATGGTGATCATCCGTTGTAAGGGGAGGGCCTTCATGTTGGACGGCCTAAGTATAATCGGTAATAAGAGGGCCTTTGTACTAATTATACTAGACACGAGAAGGGCCTCTGTGTTCATCATTAACGAAGTGGGGAGAGCCTCTTATTTATTGATCACTATCATGCAGAGGATCTCTACCGAAATCAATGATCACATGGGGAGGTCCTCTATGATGTTCGGTGACCAGGTAAGGAAGACCCCCATATTTAGAACCTAGTATTTGAGAAAAAATACCATTTATATGATTTATGGCATGAGTAATAACTTCATACTAAGTGTCAACAAGATGGAGAGGGCCTCTTCTTGGGAAGATGATAGGGACATGTGGAGGGCCCCTGTACCAAACGTCACTATCATGGGTTTTCCTAAAATGACTGTTGTGTGCCATGGTAACCAAGAAATCCAATAGAACCTACTCATAGGGTTACTAGTGATTCAACACAAGCCAAAATTGGAAGTGCATGTGCTCTGTAACTGAGAGGTGCACTAGCCCACGGATGAAAGAGGGATAATATCTTGTGTTGATGGTGGCTCGTCCCATAGAATTACTGGATGAAGATGCCCCATGAAAAGAATAATCTTGATCTTTCACCAGACATTGACGTTGAGTCATCTTACCTAGATCTAACTGTGTAGGGGGATGAACCAACTACTCTTCGGTCTATTAGACTGGATGGAGACACTGACGCGGCAGGTTGGGAGCTATACCTACAGGATACCTAGATGAATACATGGTTGGGTGGACTTAGACATTTCTTACATCATCAAAATATAGTCGTCAGTCGTAAGAGTTCTCTTGGGATATTCTCCCAATGCTTTTGAAGGTCGGAGTGGGGAGCAGCGACTCTCTATTCGACCTTGGGGGGGGGGGGGTTGACGGGGCACCGAGGCCTCCATGTCTTGGAGGGAATTGTCCCTCATCGGGATGAACCCTTTAAATTTATATTTTTGAACATGAGTATTAATCACCCACCTATGATTAAATTCAAAGGGTGAGAGTGGGTGTGGGAGCCCAATAGCTACGGGCATGGGAGAAATCATAGAGGAGCTGAATCCATGGAGAATTTATGCATTCATACTGCCTCTGGCACTACATCCGTTGGAGGGAGGTGATTTATTTCCAATCTCATGAGCTTGGTTCCTGTATAGTAGGAAAATTCAATAATCAGTATAGAAAATAGAAAATAGTTACCTATTTCCCCAGCGCTGTTCAATCCTCCATAGTTGGATATGAAGATACACATTGACAACTTCACGTACTGGGATTCCCAATGATCAACTGCCCTAACTAATGGGGAGTTTCACTCCAGTCCCCCTATTTTCAGGGAGGGACATAGCGCTGGATAGTTGGATCTGGTTACACACTTAAATAATGATTTATGAAATGCAATTATTTTCCATATTGTGTAGAATATTCACGTTGTGTTCACCATTTCTATTTCTTATTCTTTCATTTGGGTGGACATCGTTATGTTGTGAGGCACAGGCTGTTTCACCACCTTCATACTTTCCATAGGTGGGAGGAATTCATGGCTTATTCAAGGACGTTTTCTCCTTGATCGAATTGGGATGATGGGATTTTGGTTCCTAATTTCATGGATTACTTCCCAGAACTCATCACATAGTTTGGGTCTTCCATAAATATTAAGGCATTGTTCATGAAACTCTTTTTGGTGAAATGTCTCTATCGACACCGATTAATTACACTACATCTGTCAGAACATTGCATGGGGTCATGTCAGGGGAGAAACCTTCAGTTAGAGTAGTAGTCATGTTCGACATTGCTAGAATCATCTGATGATGAAACACTAGTACACCTATATTTGTTCCCCTTATTATAGGGATTATTGAGGGTGTGGAAGCCAGAGGAATTCCATGTTGGGTAAGGGGAATTGTATATCCATGGAATGTCTCCAAGTATTTCTATATCTTCACATGTTTAACATGTGGTATGCCATGAGTTTATCATCTAGCTGAGATGGATCAAAATGATTAGAACACTGATGGGAGTGGATCTATTCGGTACATCCCAAGAAAGGGGGTACCGGAGAGGCTTACTAGATGTATGGATTAAAACACCCAATGGGGATAGATCAAAGGATGATTGGGTCCCAAAAAAGGGGACACCATGGTTTACCATTGGCTGGGTTTCAACTACCTTGAGGCATCCTATATACCCTGAATAGTAGTCAGGGATCAAAACCCACATATTTTATGATTGTGAATCATGGGTTCAGGGTGTAAATAATGGAAAACAACCCCATGACATGCTGGTTTTACATGTGGTTATCATCCCAGGTACTGATAGGAGCCGTGAGAAAATGGATGACATGATCTCCCTGGGATGTAGTTTCTCGGGTAAAACCAGGATGGATGATGAATGATGGATGATTTGATGGCATGGATGGTATGAATGGGATGGGACCAATGTGATGGTGAAGGTGGTGTGGGGATAGAACCCCATGGAGGCTCCATACATATCCTAGTGGGTGGGAATCAATGTCCAAATAGTCCGTTGGGGTTGTGAGTCACAAAATGAGGTGGATCATGATAATATATACTTGTATATGACCCAAAGGATGTAGAACCACTAGGATAAAAAATGACCTTCAAGAAACACAAAGGCTCAAGGGAGAGAATAGGATAGGACATATGTGATGGGCTTGAACCTCAAGGTGGATTCCTAAGTATTTCCATGGTGGGGAATCAAAGTCCACATAGTTATGGATGTGTCATTGAATTTGGGTGGTGGGAAACAAAGGATGGCATCCTGAAGACATGTTAGAGCTTACGTGTGGATAGAAGCCCATCACAAGAGGCCACTCTTGGGTGGAAGAAGATGGATTGAGTGTAGAGATTATGCGTGGTTAGTATCCCAGTAACAGGTATGACACCAGTAAAGGGTGGACCAATGATGGGTGTCCCAAGTAGGGGAATGTCTACGCTTTCCATTGTAGGGTTTAAACATCCGGGAGGCTTCCTACATACCTTTTATAGGAGACATGGCCCAAAACCCATGTAGTTCAAACACATATAGTTTAGTGTCAAGAGGGATGAAGGTGAGATGATGTGAATTGGGCATGACCTATGGGTGATGGGGAATGATGGGGCTTGAACCACATAGAGGCTTCCTATATACCCTTCATAAAAGGAATAGATCAAAGTCCACGTAGTTCAGATTATGAGGAGGCATGGGCCTTATACATGGTCAATGGCTAATATAGGATATCATGGTCAATGCATACTCTAAGCCCACAAGAGTCATGTTGGGTGTGAGAAACCAGAGGCATTAGTAAACCTAAATATTGTGTCACAAAGGTGCATCTTCAAGAAGTGGGGTGGGGCTTTCACATATCTAGTAGCCTATAAAAGAAATTGGGGGAAAACATAATTAGAGAGACATTGATAAAAGCACTTTTTCCAGGAATAAGAGGACGATATGGTCCTCGTACCATTATCAACCCATCAAAGTGTTCTGGGGAAAATGTGGAGAGTTCCAGAGGTGCTCTTAGACAAAATGATCAGAGGTTATGTGAGAGTGGGAGGGAACCTGTTCCCATCCCCTCTCTAATCATCACATTCTAACAACACATTCATCTATCATATTTTATCTTCTTGTGTTGGGGATGAAAGTTATTTGTAGTTTAATTTCTTACATCTTGGACTGTGGGGATTCACTCATCACCCATAGGACTTACATAACCAGCACACTTCAACCCTTGGTGAAGGGAAGCCACTAGTAGTGCTATATGGAGACAAGGTTGTGGAGTGATCTATTGAAGGGATCATGTTACCATGGATATGTGAAGATTCAATATCCATTATCATGCATATGAAAAGAATCATGAGGAAAACAATGTAACATTATTTATCACCCAAAGGTCCTTTAAATCACTTCATATAAACCAAGAGGCCATACGGGAGAGGGGAACACAAATAAGGAGACATTGGAAATAGTCTCATTGTGAAGAGAATGGATTGTTGATGAAAATGATCTTCATGAAGGAAAGGGAATACATGAAGGGAAGTATGTTTGAGAATGTAATGGTCATTGTGAAAGGAATAGTGTTTGAGAATGGAAGGGTCATTGCAAAGGGGTTCTTTTTATGGGTAAGAGCTTCACATTATAAAATCCCAATTTGTTTGGATAGTGCTTCATAAAGGATATACAATTCACGATGTCTTGAGTAACCAAAGTAGATCCCTCCTTTGAGAAGGTCATATTCCTTTGCAAAGGGAATCCACACCATTGGTGGAGACTGTGAAGAACACAAAGTGGTACGGGTCGTAGAGGACAGATACCTTTGGAAATCCATCTGAGGGATTCCCGATAGTCTTTAAGAGATAAGAGATTTCCAAGTCAAATAGGTGGATTTACAGTGGTTTGTGAGGGGTGGGCACTCAAATTATAGGAAACAATGGTTGGTGTGGGTTGCAAAACTCACCGTAGAGAGGAGTGACATTTTGGAGAGGAGTGGCTCTGTTGGAATGAATCATCCTCGCATAGGGTGTGCGACACCGTAGAGAGGATCAGAAAAGCAGGCCTCGTGATGATCGATGATGATGCAGAGAGGTTACACTCCATCACAATGCATCAGATATGGTGAGGGTCCATGATGCCATAGAGATGATTTCATAGGAAATCCTTTTGAAGTAGGTTCATCCCAATGGAGGGATTTTTGAAGGAGCCCTTTGGGATGGTTTGGAGGGATTTAGGGCCATTTTGAATGCATATTAGAACTACAACATCCATGAATCCCCCCCCTATGAGGGATGAATTTCAGCATCAATAGACCCATTGTTTGTGGAGGCTTTATATAGTTAGAAGAGTATGGAACAAATTCTTTGTCATGGGAGAAAAATAAAATACCTCGACCTACCCAATTGCGTCTTGGTTTTTCCATACCTATGTCAACATGACTCTGGGAGGATCCATCAATTATCATCTCCCATATTTGGGGTGTATCATGGGCATAGAATCCCTCCACATATGGAATCATGATTTCTTTAGTTGGATTTCTAGGGGAAGGTTTTTTTGTGGAGAAGTCAGCTCAGACTTTACCTTTCATATAATTTTGTGATACGAACTGAATGTATTATTTATAAAAAATGAGCACCCATCAGGAGAAGTGCCCAGTCAAAATAGGGATTCCAATGATGTACTTGTGTCGAATCAATTCGTGAGAAAAATATAATTAATGGTGTTAGAACTAATGAATTATCTTCTAAACTACAAATATTAGTGCGAAGATGTTATTCTTAACATCATAGTATCTAGTATTAGTACAAAGAACTATCTTTCTAAGGTCATGGAGAATGTTCTCCTATCTCGAACCATTTTTTTGTGTGAGGAGGGTTCCCATTCAACATTTCATTGCAACCACAAATAGGAGGAGTGTCCTCTATTCCATAAGAGGCATCAAAACTGGAGATTAGTGTATGTACCTCTTAAGACATTGGAAGGATTTTTGGTAGTCATCATCCCATTGATAAGAGATCTCATTTTTCATTAGTTGAGTGAAGGGTGGATCCTTTCCAACTAGGATGGATATGAATCAAAAAATGTAGGCAAGGTTCCCTTGGATCCCCCTCATTTCATTGATATTTTTTGGAGGGATACACTGTTAAAATAGAACTATCATTCTCTAGGAAACATCAAAACAGAGGAACATTCATGATGTTACCCCAAAAATATATATCAGCAGATTCATCACTAGACTCTCTTTTGGTAGCCTATAGAAGACTCTTAGGATATCCATGATGTGATTACCTAACTGTCAGTGTTTAACAACCAGGTCATTAACAAAAAATCAGATATCCTTCCCAGGGATGGATTAATTATATGATAAATAGTGTGTTCTTATTCGGAACCAATATTAATTTACACAAAGGTCATGACGCAATGGAAGGAGATCCCTTATTGTGCTATAAATCTAGTGAATTCTTCATCTTTAGGGGCCATCATGATCTGATTGTACCCTGAATTCCTATCCATGAAGGGAAGGTACTAGAAGAGATGAGTTTTATAGATTAAGTATTATGTGAATCGAAAACACAAAAAATAATATTGGAAGTGGTGATTACAGTCTATGAAATCAATGAACACAATAATTTCCCCATTACTCCTCTTGAAGGGGAAAATATTGGAAATCAAACATTGGTATTTAACTTTATGGAAAAAATTTTCATTGAAAAACTTGTCAAATTCCACCTCTACAATGCTTTCATAATAGGGGTTAATTATTCTAGTTTATTACTTTATTTCTTGATGTACATTGGGTCGGTCGAGATGGCATGTAGCTAAATCATGATTCAAAATGAGAATTTCTATATCGTTTTAAGGAAACACAAATTGACGTTTCTTTAGAAATGTAATATACATCTATTTCTCTTTGTGGGGAATGATATAACTAATAAATTTAGGCCACAAGTCTTCTTTTGTTCCAATATTTATTTACATGATCTCATCGATGGTGGTGGAGAAAACTCCCATAAATGAGGAAGGGGGGGTTCTTGAGGTCATCCTATTCATCTTCCATCACATTGTTTTATAGAGGAATTTCTCTGATAAAGATGAATAACTGTAGTAATATCTATCATGATCAAAGTGATAGAGGCCAAGAGAAGAGACATTATCATCCCCAATTTACTAATTCACTACAGAGAGATAATAGAACTAGTTGTCTCTTACACTGTCATGGAGGATATGATGGGATTATACCTCCAAGACTAGGTCTATTTCATCGATCATATTTATTGGTAGCACATATTAACTATTGATAATACTATAGGGATTTGTAGGGGATGTACCCAAGATATTGGGGGTTGCAACTTTTATATCATAATCACCCATTGGGTTCTTACCACTCCTCTTATAGAAATCGGATTCAGCATATGTGGCTCTGAACATCTCGTAGGGAGGGATATCACCATGATGTATGCCAACCATTCCATCAAGGGGGTTTTTAAGACATTAATGGAATGTTAAAAGTAAAACCAAGTGACAATGGAGATATGGCCTTCCACGAATGACATTTTATGTGGTGTAATTTTGGATAACCATAACCTCAATGTTAGATTGGAGTTCCCCAAGATGATCACTGAGTTTGATCCTCTGGATAGGTCTTTGACCGCACTTATCATACCCTTGAATGGTCAACATTGTGGGATATAGTTACTCAAAACATATAAAGTTCATATGAGTTTATGGTTATTCAAAATGACTCCACATAAAATGCACAAAATCAGTGTTATAAGACTCCTTCATGTCTTTATTGGGATCTTTAGAGTTCCTCACCATTGGTCTCACCTACATATATGTCCTCTATGGGGATGCACCCAAAATATTGGGTCCAACCACACCCATGTTATCCCATGTATCCTCGGTTTCAATATATGTGGGCTTTTTTCCTAGTTATATTTATGTAAATCATATTCATAGGCATGTTCATCATCAAAGAATAGGCCAACACATTTTATATCATTAAATAAACTAAAGATGATCTCTTGGTTTTATTGGGGTTCTATTTAGTGGGGGTGGTTCCCATGCTTTGGATGTTTCAAGGAATAAATATCCAAGAGTCAGAGCTTGTGTTGGCGTAGATATTACTCTTCCATTTCTTTTTTTTCTTGATTCTGGTTGTCACACCAACTTTTGGGAGGAATATTTGATGTTAACTCCATATGTGGTTGAGCTATTGTTGGTCTGATCAGATGTTCGCTTAAGATGGTATGAGATCAATCAACCATCTCCTATGTAATCCAGTTATCCATATTTCATTCATGTGGGGTAGAAAAATTCTACCACCCATATTCTTCTTTTTACTAGATAATAGTTATGCTGTTCAACTTCTCTATAGAGTTTTCTAGCCCTTTCTATTCAAAAATTATCATGCCTTAAAGGATGTATATGAAGATGAATAATTAATTGATATTATGACCTATCCTTCTATTGAAAAGAATGAGGTTTGGATAGTCGATGATATCGACCCCATCCAGATTCCTAGGCTACGGAAGCTGGAGTAGGTTGTTTTCTATTGTTCCCAATAAATAATAGGGGACTTGTTCATTTCCTAAGTAGTATGCATTGTTCATTAATTTCCCAAATCCTAGGTGACCATGATTTCTATATTCTTATGACCATGTGAGATTCTATGGTGACGCTACATGAGAGGAGGTACTGGGAGATTCCTACCTAGGGGTTTGAATGGGAATTGTTGTTATCTTGAGAGTGAAATATGCATCTTCCACTCATCCTAGAATTTTTCACAATGTTGGGGAATGATTTGAGATTTAGATTGGGTTTGCAGAATGGATTCTTCCAAATGATGGGATGTTTCTATATAATTGAGGAATCCACTTATATAATTCAACATAATCAGAGGTGTGTGCAACTCTTACCTAATATTTTCAGCATATAGTCCAAGGAGTATCTCATGTGAGAGAGGATTGTTGAGTGAATAGTTAAAATAGTTCCTCCTTTCAATGGTGTCAGAAACCATATCATTTTCTCACTTTTTTTATTTTGTTACGTCGTCGATTTTCATTTTCCATAGAGTGTATATTAACTAATAAAGGAACTGATGATGAAGGTCATCCCATCCTGGAACGGATTATATGAGAAGACTGCTATACCAAACAAAGGTTGACCCTATCAGTTTCTATATCATAAACCTCATCATTGATTCCTCCAATTGATCTTGAGGGCCCATCAACATCCCACATTAGTATTCGGAGTCTGGGTATGTTTTTTGCGGTCACCTGCATAATCAAAAGTATTGAAGGTGTGATTTATGAAATTGGATATAGGAAAATTTTCATGTACCAATTGAGGATAATGATTCTTCTCAGGAAACAGGAGTGAACATAAGACTTCCATTTCATCTATTTAAGTATCCAGGGACTCAATGATGTTATTTAGTTATGGAGGTATTGTTTTCTGATCTGTCTTCCATCCACATGGAGTGGCTGGGGGTGATGAGGGTGTACCACCTTCATCTCCCACTATTTATTTATTCATCCTATGACTTGATTATTTACCTAGTGAGGGAGTATTAGTTTCCAAAATAGATTGAATTCGCAATCATTTTTGAATTAATCATCTATATAGACTAGTTTCCAAGATCTTGAACTTTTTTGACACTAAAATGTTTATTTTTGACAGATTTAATCCTATGGGAGGAGGGATATTTGACTCATTATAATGACAATACAAAGTGGGGATATTGTCATTGAGTATCTCCTCATTGAGTTTTTTAATATTTTTCATTTAACTATCATATTATGAAAGTATTTCCACTATGTAAGGAACCAAATATTTTATGGGTGGTGATTGGGTTGTTTTCAAACCATTACCTTTTTCATTTTTTTCCACTGAGAAGGTGGTGATTTTATATTCATAGGTGCAATAATTTGGATCCTTTTCGGGTTCCAGGTGCGTGAATCTTTTGTTAGTGCAACAATATCACCCACCTATCAGGGTAGATACAACATGTTGTAGATCTATAAATATATATCTTGATCCCAAATGTCTTTCATATTGTTATTGTTGACATTTACAGAGGAATATAGGAATATGGTGGTCGTGCCATTACTTTTGATGCAACTGGATGATTCGACACTACCTCCATCAGGGACGATCTTTGAACCCTTGGCCATATTGGGACATTTCAGACTGCAACCTTGGTAGGGATCTAATCACCTTTTTCATACATTCTTCCTATCTTGGTCTATGAGTGAAGAACATGAGGGATTTTAGGGTCATTATTACTAAATGGGCACTGAATAGAAGATGTCTATATTGTGGTGGGAGGAACACGTGGGATTCCCACCATTTATCTTGTCCTCCCAACCTTTAGAAGAGTTATCCACCTTTTGGTGATGATGATGATGAAAATTATCTCATACCTTTGGATTGGGGGTTATTCAGGGACACAATTTTAAATGATTTATCCTTTCTTTAATGATCCAATGATTCAAATTGTGGATTAGATGATTACCTGGATAGACATCAAGATACAAATTGCCCAATCCTAACTGGATGGTGCCAATCTATAATGACCATTTATTTACCCATGACCCTCTTAGGGGATAATAAACCTAGATGTGGTGATTGAAAAATATATTATCCCATCCCATGAGTTGGGGTTCATTTTTGGCTACAAACGATATTTCATAAATCCTCCCAATAATTGAAAATATGAGGGGTGGAGGTGGTGGTAGATATTCCCCCATCCTGATGGGCGAGGTCCCCACCTTGATGGCTACTATAGTAGCCATTAATGTTTATCGTTTTACACGGATTAGCTGTGCTCATGTAGGATATGGGTGTGATGGAAGAACGTGATGATAATTATTCATTATTGGATGTTTTTCGAGTGATCGCACCATTAGTATCAGTGTAAATAATACATTCTAATTTCATCGACTGTATCATGTTGATTTCATTTTTGCAATATGCTCCCTTCAATCAAGATGTTAGGGAATCATCGATGTAGGGTAATTCTGTAGTAGTGACCAATTGGATTGAACTTTATCGAGTCCTCTGATATCCCTAGAAGATATAACAACATAGGATTCCAAATTTGAGCCGTTATGTTATTTCATGGGTGTTGAGAAGTGAAATGATATATAAATTCATGATCTTTGAGTATAGATGCGTGATGTGTATTCAGATATCATATTTCAAAGGGTTATGATTCATTGAATGAAATAGGGTTGCATGTTTCAATTATTCTTGTCTGGTTTTGGATTCGTGGCCATGAGGATTGTGGAAAGGCCTAGATGAAAATAGAGTATTTTGATTATCTGTAGGTGAAATTAATGACCTAGATAAAGGATATTTTGGTCATTCTATTTTAGATGAGTAACCCACATATTTTGACATAGATATGACATGGAATCCTTTTATAGATCATCTGAGAACTCATAGTCAGAAGTGGAAAGAGGCCAGAACATGATGGGGATGTTGTTTCTACCTAACTCTCTCCATTATTCAATGTGGGATTCATCTTCATTAGACTGATATTCTACCATCTGTGTATACTATAATATGCTTCTGAGGGTCACCTACTGACTAGATTGGTGTGCCACTGAATGTTGATGGGGGAAATGTATACAATTGACACTAATGTTCTGAGAACCTCTCTATAGGGAGATATTGGTGTTTTGAAGACCTATTTTTATATACGTGTTTGGAAAAGATATGTATTTCATTTTTGGTGGGAGATATCATAATTGGTAGGAAGACCAACTTGGATTTCATGAGTAGATTCCATGTGTTCAATCTCCACACTACCACGAGGAGGAATATAATGGTAATGACCATCATCAACTTCATTTAAAGAGTTAATGACTGATTGTGGCATTTGGAATGTGTCAGGAATGGACTTATGTATAGTGGCATTGATCAGATTAATAATATGGGTCTCAATATGGATAATGGATGGGTTATGAAGACCTATATTTTTTAATTTTTCAAGCATACGAGCATGTTGTATGATGTTTTTTAGAACATTATTATAACTACATGGTGGTGTGGCAATATACACCAACTAATAAGAATCTGTCAAAATATGACAACAAGTTATAACATTATCGACCGTAATATGAGATTATCTTAAGGTATATGTCCTTCTCACTCAGTGAGAATCTTACAGTACAGGAACATGAGCCCGATCTTGGGCCTTTTGGATATTCTTTTTGAAGGACCCCGGGACACCCTGAGAGGGGAGGGGTGAATCAGGGTGACCAATTTTTCTTTTAATGTGATGGATCTTGTTCCCACATTGGTAGGAACTTGTTGAACCTGTATAATGATTATGATCAGAAAGCAAACATTAACATACATAGAGAAGACACAACCCTTTTTACTTGGTTCACCACTAAGGGCTACATCCAAGGAGCATATGCCGATAGGTTGTCGGTCGTACCAAAATCCACTATGCTTCACTAGCGGTAGATTACAAAAGTTCGGGTACAGTTACTCTGTCCCAGGCTCACTGCCTTTACAATGGTTCAGGGATAGCCCACTGCGTCCCTTGGGTCACTCCCGTTGACTCCCCCTAGCTCACTGCCGTTGGTGAAGTCTCACTCAGTTTATAGACGTGAAGGTCTCTTCATAATTTGCATAATAATGCATCCTTTGTTGTATGTAGATGCTCTATTGAAGTCCGATTCTCACCAGAAGCAGAATATCACTTTTCCTCGAATGTATCGGGTAGTCTCCTGGCTTTCGTGCAGGTCCAAACAAGCCGGCGGGCTTCAGCAAAAACTGGCATGCTTCTCCAAGCCATACACGGAAGTCCCAATACAGCGTGCAAGTCCAGACTGGAGCGCAAGTGTCACCAACACACCTGTGCGACACTTCCTTCCCTGACAACAAATGTGCACGGTCCACTTCCTTTCTCTTCCAAACCGCCTTGGGCGCTCAGCAGACAACCGGTGTGCAAGCTCTACTTGCACGACCAAACTACCACCTGCGCGGCTCAACCACCTGCGCGATGAGAGCTCGAACAATCTCTAAGTCTCGAAATCCGTAGGAAATGAGGAGGGGTGGTCTAGTATTTATTGGAAAACTGGACCCCCTACGCGGAGGTGTGAAAGTCCCTCAGCGGTGTGCAAGTCTTGTCTCCAGTAACCTCTGTCGCGCAACTCCCTTGCGCGACCCAACCAACACTTGCGCGACCTTCTTTACTTAGCCAAATTTTGATGTTCTGATCCTTAAAAACATATAGCACGCAAGTCTTTTATCCTCAAAGAGCTCGGCGCTCAAGTACCTTTTCCAAAAACACTTTACTTTATTGGCCGATTTTCAAGCCCAAAAATTTGGCAAACACTGGGAAACAACACCACCTTCACTGCTATTTTCTGCTTGAACGGTATGATCTCTTTGTTGGTACACATCCTGAACTTCCACTGAGGATTGACAACAAACACAAACCATACACCAAATCATGCTTTGAAGACCCTGGTTCCAACAATCTCCCCCTTTGGGTTTGTTGGAAATCAGAATAAATTCAATAGATCTCCAACCATGAGCAAACCCAAAACGCAAGAATCAACTCAGCCAACACTCTAAGTCTACGTGAGCAATGCTCGGTGTAGAAAAAAAGAGAGGAAGCTTGAATTGGGTTTTGCTATTTTGAAATTATCCATGATTCTTATACTTCTCATCACAGAATCATTTCTTGCCTTGAATTTATTATTTTCTCCCCCATTGACAATAAAACCAAAGACCGATAAGATGTTCAACGTTCAGCTCAAGCCATACTCCCCCTGGATAGTATCTCCCCCATAAACCTGCATCACATCCATAAGCAGATAAAAATAGTTAAAACAAATGGGGAGAGGGGATTTCCGGAGCCCCCATATGCAGTAGGAGGTGGTTGAACACCGAGGTTCAACCGACGCTTCTCCAACACAGCCGCGGACAATGGCTTGGTCAGGATATCAGCCACTTACCCATCAGTTCCAACATGAGCCATTCTAATCATGCCTTGTTCAACCTTTTCTTTGATAAAATGATACTGTATTTCAATATATTCTGTATGAGAATGCTGAACCGGATTCTTCGTAAGATCAATTGCACTTTTTTTATCACAATAAATCACCATTGGTTTCTGCACCTTATCACCAATATCTGTTAGCTGCTGCTTCATCCAAAGAAGTTGAGTGCATGATTTTGTGGCAGAGATATACTCAGCTTCAGCCGTACTGAGTGAAGTACTTTTTTGTTTCTTTCTCAACCAACCGACACATTTCTTCCCAATATAGAAAGCTCCACCACTAGTGGACTTTCTGTCTACCACATCACCAGCCCAGTCAGCATCTGAAAATGCGGATAATTCACTGTCCCTGCCTGCAGCAAAAAATAACCCGAAGTTATGTGTACCGTGAATGTATCTCATGATTCTTTTTACTTCTGCCATATGTTCCCCTTTTGGATTACTCTGAAAGCGGGCTACAAGGAATGTGGCAAAGACAATATCTGGCCTTGTCGCGGTCAGGTACAGTAGGCTTCCAATGATCCTCCTGTACATGGTGGGATCAACAGAGTCCCCATCCTCATGTTTTCCGATTTTAGTTCCAACTGCAACCACAGTTGACATTGGTTTGGAGTCTTGCATATTGAACTTCTTCAGTAGCTCTCTTGCATATTTTTCCTGAGAAATGAAAGTGTATTCCTTCTTTTGAATCACCTGCAGCCCCAATAAATATGTGAGCTCCCCAATCATAGACATTTCAAATTTTGATTTCATGTGGTTGGGAAATTCATCCACTGATTTCTGCCTACTGCCACCAAATATGATATCATCAATGTTGACAAGAACCATGAATTGATCTTTTGGAGAATTCTTCACATAGAGATTGTGATCAAGTCCTCCTCTTTTGAATTCCAAATTCTTGAGATATGAATCCAGCTGTGAGTACCATGCCCGTGGGGCCTGCTTCAAACCATATAGAGCTTTCTTCAGTTTACAGACCTTTGTTTCATCAGTACCCAAAACAAAGCCCACAGGTTGTTCAATGTAGACTTATTCTTCGAGTACACCATTCAAAAATGATGTCTTAACATCCATTTTATATACTTTATATCCTCTTTGGAGTGCCATGGCAAAGAAAAGCCTGATTGACTCCAGTCTAGCTACTGGAGAAAAGGTTTCTTCAACATCAATGCCTTCAATCTGAGAGTATTCTTTACATACTAGACGTGCCTTGATTCTGATGACACTTCCATGTTCATCAAACTTATTTTTGAAGATCCATTTGCTACCAATCACATTTTGACCTTCGGGTCTCTGGACAAGATCTCATGTATGATTCTTGTCAATCTGATATAATTCATCATTCATGGCTTTCACCCAAGATTCATCCTTAGCAGCTTCTTCAAACGAGGATGGCTCTACTACTGATTGAAATGCAGATTGCGTGTTATTCCTCATTCTCCTTGTTTGAGTGGGTGCACTCCTATCCCCAATTATGTTGGATGGATCAATCTCAGCTCTTCAATTTCTCCTGCGAGGTCCAGTAGCATTTTCTTCAGTCATAGTTTCTTCTTCAGATTCTTCTTCTGATTCAATATCATGATGTGACTGCTGAGAGTTTTGAACAACTTCATCTATTTCAGCATTTGTATTTTCTTCACGTTCACATTCTTCCTGAATTTCTATCACATCAGTATATGACGTCCTTGAAGCATTCGTGGTTTTCTCTTCAATTATCTTAACTTCATTGCTTTCCACAATTCTTCCCAAATGCTTGTTTAAGCATTTGTAGGCTTTTCTGTTCATTGAGTAACCAAGGAAAATTCCATCATCTGTATTGTCGCCATATTTACCTTGATTACCTTCTTTGTTCCTGATGAAGCATTTACTTCCAAAGACACGGAAGTATTTTAGAGAAGTCTTCCGTCCATTCCCCAATTCATATGGTGTCTTCGTCTCACCCAAATAGAGTCCTGTTCTATTTTGAATGTACACTGCAGCTTGAACAGCCTCTTTCCAGTAATGTCGTGGAATAGGACTCTCAATCAGCATAGTTCGCGCCATGTTGTTCACCTGTCGATTCCTACGTTCAACAACTCCAATTTGTTGTGGAGTTCTCACAACAGCTACCTCATGCTATATCCCATGCTTCTCTAGATAATTCTCAAATTCAATGGACGTGTATTCTCCTCCATTGTCAGATCGCAACACTTTGATTGTTCGTCCAGTATCATTCTCGGCGATTCACCGATATGTTTTCATGCAGTCAAGTACTTGTCGTTTCGTGTGAATGGCCATCACACATGCCATTCTACTGTAATAATCTATGAAAAGGACAAAGTACATTTCTCCATGTGTTCCGGGAACATTTATTGGACCACAAACATCTGTATGAATCAGATCAAGAAGGTGAGATGCCTTTTTATTCTTTGGCCAATATGAACTGCAGACCAGCTTCCCACGAATACAAGCATTACATGATTTTTCACGCTCACGCTTCAGGTTGGGGATGTCCCTGAAAATTCTCAATTTTGATATTTTCTCCATGTCTTGTTGATTGATGTGTCCCAATCTCCGATGCCACAAATTGTTTTCTTCTTCAACAGTCATGTAACATACATTTTCTTCACTATCAACCTGATACAAGTTGCCTTCTGTTCTGCATCCTTTCATAATTGAATTGCCGGTTTTTCCCTTGATAGTGCAGCCTTTCTGATTAAAAGTAACTATAAGTCCTGAGTCACAGAGTTGACTCACGCTGAGGAGATTATGACGTAGGCCATCTACGTAAAGGACTTCAGTCTTCTTTAGTTCTCCATTAGCTAATTTGGTACTTCCACTCCCTTTGATTTTCAAAGCCCCATCATTACCAAATCTTACTGTACCATCAACATTTTTTATGATATTCGTTAGTAGGCCGTCATTACCCATCATATGAGATGAACAACCGCTATCCAGAATCCAGGTACTGTTGTTCTTTGTAGCTTTGAGGGCTACCTCTGCAAGGTTCGATTTCTCAATCTTCTTCCTTTCCTTCCATGAGACATTAGATTGAGTATATAGAACTGATGGCCTTTCAACTATCTCTTCTACATACCCAGGTTCTTCATAGTCAAAGTCTTCTTTGATAGGTGAGAACCTGTTTGAAAGAGCAACACTGTCTTGCTGATGAGACTTGACTTGTCTTGAACTTCGGTATAAGGTGTCTACGTCCCTTCTCTCCCTGCAATTAACGGCCTTATGACCAAAGTTAGAACAAAGAAAACAATATCCATAGAAATTATTTCTTCTATGAGAATTAGGATATGAGATTGTTCTCCTTTGTTGAGCATCTATATCTTCTCCATTCAGATAGCTTCTTGCCTCTTCACAATAAGACATGATATGGCCCAGATAGCCATAGAACTGACACTTCATGAGAGGAAATGTCGTCTCACTTGAATTCCTCCTGATATCTTCTTCCTTGGGAGAATAGTAAGACTGTATGTCATTTTTGAAAGTTTGAGGATAATTTTCGGGTCTCCTTTTAGTTTTGATTGAGGGTTCCTTTTTCAGCACTCTAGGTAACATTTCATCATGTTCAACATTCATCTTATCTTTCTTTTGGATCTTTTCACTTCCAGCAGTTGATGACTCAGCCTCACAGCCAATTCCACTCTTTCCCATGCAAGCGGGTCTTTGATCACTCAAGATTTTTTCAACCCCATCTGAACCACACTTGGCTCTTGCTAGTAATTCTGCATCTGAGAATCTTCTGAACTGTATTTTCTTCCTCGATTCTTTTGGAATTGATTCAGTCTCCAGTTTACTACTTAGAGTAACTACTACCTCCTCAAGACCCTCAGTAGTCTTGGATTTTTCATCCAGTCTGGATGTGAGGTCATTGATGACATTTGCCTGCTCTTCAATTCTCAGCTTCAGATCAACTACATCAACATTTCTTTCAATTATTTTAGACTATACCTTCACAAATTCTTCCAGTCGTTCAATGTCAGCTTCAAATTGATCAACATATTCAGTTGATTCTTCTACAATTGACTTCCACTTATTACAGCTCTTACATTTAATCTAAAGCTTACTAACCGCACCCTTAAGTTGCACCTCAGGATCTACACAAGTTCTCAGTTTTTTTTCTCCATCAGTATCTTCTGACTTTTCAACAGTGGCCATCATTGAAGAATGGTTCCCAGTTTTGAATTCTGGTTCTTCTTCATCACAGAATTCATTGTCATCTTCTTCCTCTTCACAGACAAAACTCTTCCTTTGCATTTTCTTACCAGAGTAGAAGTCTCCATTTTTGAAGAACCTTCTATGAGGCTTCTTGAAGTTTTCATATTCACTGTCATCATCATTGATATTCTTCAAGCACTGAGAGGTAATGTGCCCAAATTTTCCATAACGGAAACATGCGAGAGGTAACATCCCTATGAATTTCCCTTTCCCCTTCTGGGACTTCTTTGAAATGAGAGAAAGAATTTCTTTCTCTTAGTCATCATCACCACTACTATCCTTTGAGATTTTCAATTTATCCATGGCCTTGAATGCCATTTCCTTGCTCACCCGAGTCGTAGCATCTTCTGGTTTGACTCTCATTTCATATGCTACCAAGCTGCTCAGTAGATCATCTAGAGAAAGTTTGGAAAGATATCTTTCCTCAAGGGATGAGACCTTCGCATTATACAATGGTGGAAGTCTTCTTAATATTTTATTTACAATATCAATGCCTTTGATTTCTTCGCCTAGACCCCGAATTTCTCCAACCACTTCAGTAATTCGATTGAAGAAAGAGTCTGCATTCTCATCTGGATGCATCTTCAGATCATCAAACCGATTGTGTAGAACATGTAGTTTCGCCTCCTTCACCTTGATATCCCCTTCATAAATATTCTCAAGTTTATCCCACATGGATTTTTCTGAGGTGCAATTCATCACCTTTAGGTAGATCTGATCATAAAGGGCTACAGTGAGAGAATTTTGTGCTTTAGCATCTGCATCAAGAAGTTTCATGTCTGTTTCAGTCAAAGCCAGACCTGTTGGATCAGTGACTTGTATTCCTTGCATAGTTGAAAAAATAAAATCCATTCCAAGAGATCTTAGATGAGATCTCATTCTGTTCTTCCAGATCTGGAAATTTCTTCCATCGAAGTGAGGGACTCCCCTGACATTGACCGCGTTTTCGATGACGAAGAAGGTCAAATTCAACACCATCAACCTTTATCCTCTGATACCAGTTGAAGGACCCCGGGACACCCTGAGAGGGGAGGGGTGAATCAGGGTGACCACTTTTTCTTTTAATGTGATGGATATTGTTCCCACGTTGGTAGGAACTTGTTGAACCTGTATGATGATTATGATCAGAGAGAAAACATTCACATACACAGAGAAGACACATCCCTTTTTACTTGGTTCACCACTAAGGGATACGTCCAAGGAGCATACGCCGACAGGTTGTCGGTCGTACCAAAATCCACTATACTTCACCAGTGGTAGATTAAAAAAGTTCAGGTATAGTTACTCTGTCCCAGGCTCACTGCCTTTACAATGGTTCAGGGATAGCCCACTGCGTCCCTCGGGTCACTCCCGTTGACTCCCCCTAGCTCACTACCGTTGGTGAAGTCTCACTCAGTTTATAGACGTGAAGGTCTCTTCATCATTTTCATAAGAATGAATCCTTTGTTGTATGTGGATGCTCTATTGAAGTCTGATTCTCACCAGAATCAGAATATCGCTTTTCCTCAAATGTATCGGGTAGTCTCCTGGCTTTCGTGCAGCTCCAAATAGGCCGGTGGGCTTCAGCATAAACTGGCGTGCTTCTCCAAGCCGGACAGGCAAGTCCCAATACAGCGCGCAAGTCCAGACTGGCATGCAAGTGTCACCAACGCACCTGCGTGACACTTCCTTCCCCGACAACAAACTTGCGCGGTCCACTTCCTTTCTCTTCCAAACTGCCTTGGGCGCTCATCAGACAACCGGCGCACAAGCTCTACTTGTGCGACCAAACTACCACCTGCGCGGATCAACCACCTGCGCGACGAGAGCTCGAACAATCTCTAAGTCTCGAACTCCGTAGGAAATGAGGAGGGTTGGTCCAGTATTTATAGGCAAACTGGACCCCCTGCGCGGAGGCGTGCAAGTCCCTCAGCGGCACGCAAGTCTTGTCTCGAGTAACCTCTGTCGCGCAACTCACTTGCACGACCCAACCAACACTTGCACGACCTTCTTTCCTTAGCCAAATTTTGATGTTCTGATCCTCAAAAACATATACCGCACAAGTATTTTATCCTCCAAGAGCATGGCGCACAAGTACCTTTTCCAAAAACACTTTACTTTATTGGCTGATTTTCAAGCCCAAAAATTTGGAAAACACTGGGAAACAGCGCCACCTTCACTACTGTTTTCTGCTTGAACGGTATGATCTCTTTGTTGGTACACATCCTGAACTTCCACTGAGGATTGACAAAAAACACAAACCATACACCAAATCATGCTTTGAAGACCCTAGTTCCAACACTTTTTCAATTTATTGGTATGGATCAGAGACAGACCTGAGACATGTTTCACTCTAACATAGTGATGCTTGGTTAGAAAAGTAAAATGAGCCTCGATAGATTATTAATTCCCCACCAGAATACACCAACAAACCTTCATAGTTGAAGAAATTATATGAGCGTCCTCCGAAATAATGTCGGGGTAATCATTCATTAGTGGAACTAGTAATATGCATCCATCTTCTAATATTTTATGGAATATTCCATGAAGATTCACTAATAGGAACATGGGAATATCATAAGGCTTGTTACATTCTCACTTTTTTAGACCTAGGCAGAACAGGGATATGAGCCTGATTTTGGGGATATAGAATATACCTCCATACTTTTTCTACAAACATGTGACCATTTCATGGGGAATGTAAAACAATAACCTAGTGAGACCTAGTGGTAATGGGTGTACGAGACCAGTTCAATGCCTCTCCCTTTATCGGAATATGCCAATAATCCTTATAGGTGGGGGAAAAATGTGTTCTTGATTTGGTATGAAAACTTTTTCATAGTGAGGAGAGTGTTGAGATTCCTTAGCAACATGGATAAAAATATGCACATATCCATTTATCTATACAAGGGAAAAAAATATTCTGACAAAGTTCTTCAATTATTTTTGAAATATATAGGAATTTTATCAAAGTTTTTCCTTGGATATAAACCTAAAAATTTTCTATTCCCATTATAAACTGGCATATATCATTGATTGAAGTGTGGAACTATTCCAACATCAATCCTCCTTATTCCATTAGAATATGCCAATGGGATTAAGGAATGGAGAAAGAGATTTTCACCACCCCCATTCATGATGTGGGAATATACCCATATACCTATTTTGTGTGAGTAGGAATATGAGCCTACTCACCAATTACCACTGGAATATTCATACAGACATCGCCAGAGAAAGTGGGGATATGATCCCACACATGGAAATTTTGAATCTTACTTTCTTGATGTTTCTTCCTTATTTCACATTCATTAGTGTAAGATGTAGAAGTATGTCAGGTGGTACCCTCATCTGGTGACTTGTTGGTACTAGTGGGATGGTGCTGGAAATAACAGTTGAAAGGTTACCTCATTGAAAACTCCAAAACCAGTTCGGATCCATATTTTATTCCTTGGACCACCTTAATTTGAAAATAAAGGCTTTAGTTATCACGCTTAGGGTATATGGTCATGAAGTGGGTGGTTTTGGAAAAAAGGTACACAAACGAAGACACAACATTTCCTAGGAGATGTCGTCTTGCTGATTTTCATTCATGGAAAACCTCATAGGTAGCTTCTTGGTTCTGGACTATACCATGTCTGTGGTACTCCCAGACCATCATTTTATCCACTTGATGTTTGATATGTCAAGCAGGAGTGATTATTTTTCACCCCGTGGGGGTTGCAACTGTAGGAGATTTACCAAAGAGATTATTGGTTGATTAATTCATTGTCCCATATAGAGTTATTGATAGTAGTTTCTGTTGTAAAAAAGACAAAAAGGAAAAAAAATCAATTATTTTAATATCATAGGCATGATATTATCATTTATATATTCATGATAAACTAATTATTCCTTTTATTCCAAATATTTCTATTCAGCTCGCTTGGACTTGTCCAAGTGAGGATGAATTTATTTCTGGACAACCACATTTATAGAGGATTATAAATAAGATTATTATGGACTTAGTAGCACTTTTTTAGGGATATGAATAACAAAGTGTCCTAACAAATAATTAACTAATCATTCTATTATTTGAGAGATTAAATTCAATATTTCAGTTTTCTTCATATAGTGTGTAAATGAAATTCCCCAATGGATAATAAACCAATCATTTTTTTAGAGATACTCACACTGGGTTCCCCATTTTCTTCTGTATATAGTGTTAAATAATGGACCAATGGATAAAAACCCAATCATTTTTTTGTTAAATTGATTCACATCGAGTACACCATTTTTGTTTCCTTGGGAAAATGATGTGATTGAGAACCCTTGTACAAGTTGGTACAGTTTAGCCCTATGGTTGATTTTGAGGGGTTTATTTCATGCAAAATCATTAAAATCAGGTTTCTATTGTTGTTCTTACTTGAAACTCTCAACAGTTCCTCCATCTATATCTGTGTACACACCTTCTTTCCAAAGGCAGACAGTCATCTAGGTTTTCAGGACCAATGTCTCTTAGGGACTCACATTGGTTGAGAGGATATGAGGTCAGGCTCATCGGACCATTTTTTGGGAATTGTTACCTACTACAGGACTCTTATATATTTTAGATATGTTGAAAAATCTATTCCAAATCTGATATGGGGCTAGGTTCCTAAAAAATTATCATGGGTTAATGATCTTTTAGTTGAAAAATATAGGGATCTCATTAGGGAATCAATCTCTATGTGTCCGAAGTTGTTCATCTATCTCACTATACTGAGCAGTTAATTATGTGAGGAATCCATATAGACATGATATTCATAATGCATGGCCATGAAAAAAGACAATTAATATTTACAGGATTGGATTAAGCCAGCATGGGGTGTTATACATATCATGGTTACTGTAGGAATCAAAACTCTCATTTTTTGTTGAACGCGTTCATTTTAATGTAATGGGTAGAGGTCAAAAATGAATGATTCAATGCAAAATTTATTAAATCTTAAGTCCCAGATAGACATACTATATATCTTGATTATGGAGGGAATCAATGTTTTCAATGTTAGTTTGGTTTCTTTGTCCACTGGAAGATGTGGTTGAATTATAAAATCGTGGAATTTATTGGATCTTGATGGTTGATATTTGAGTTACAAGGGGGAACCTATGCCAAGGTGGATACCTATTTTAGCTCGGGACCTTGATAGTGTTATATGTATCCTCTTTGTGGAATAAATTAGAGTTATAGAAGTTCATTAAAGTCCTTGGGACAAACCCCAAGGTAGATTTCCTCACATGGGGCAGGTCTATCTCATGCTGCTCATCAAGGATTACATACTCACATGCCCTGTCTGGTGGAGATTCGTGATAAAAATGATAAGACTACTACTATTCTATAACCTCACGTGTTCTTGTTGAGAAAATAAGGTCTCCTTATGACTTTTCCACTCCATAATGTTTTGAAAATCACAAAAACAATAATTTCTAAAAAATAGATTATCTCCAAGAATTATCTTAATAAAGAAAATTTTCCTTTCCCAAGGAAATTTATCCTTACCTATGTTTACATTTTTTTTTGTTTCTCTAAATCTATATCATTTTATTCAAATCGGTTTCACATATAAAAATGTGGAATCCTATTAATACTTAGTTATAGAGTATTCTGTTTTCAGGTTCTGATTTCAGGTTCCGAATTCAGGTTCTGAATTCATAGAAAATTAGACTCCAAATTCTAGGAAATTCAGTCTCCAAATTCTCTAAAATTGAGGTTCCTAATTCACTAAAATTCAGGTTCTGAATTCTCTAAAAATCAGACACTTAATTCGTTGAAATTCAGACTCTGAATAATCATAGATTCATGTTCTAAATTCAATGAAATTCAGGGTCTGAATTCTGTGAAATTCAGACTCTGAATTCTCTAAAATTCAGACTCCAAATTCTATGAAATTCAGACTAATAATTTTTTTGAAATTCAGACTCTGAATTCTACGAAATTCAAAAATTGAATACTCTAAAATTCAAACTCTGATTTTTTTGAAATTTAAACTCCGTATTCTATGAAATTTAGACTTTGAATTATCTGAAATTCAGACTTTCAATTCCTCAGAATGCATAATATGATTTTATTATAATTTGGACTCTGAATTCCCCATTATTCGGACTCTTAATTCCTCATAATTTTTACTCCTAATTCCTTGAAAAACATAATCGGAATATCCATGAGTTATAGTATTTGAATGTTTATCTGGTTAAACTCCAAACTTTATTTTTTCCTTATACATTGAAAAATGTTTTTGGGTAAGAAACCTTATTTTTTTTTCAATTGTTATAGTTATGAAACGATGTTGTACAATATATTTCAATCTAACTACTTTTTTAGTGACATGTGCATAGGTCCCTCTGAAATTCAAGAAAAAATATGATCGTTGGTGGAGGGAGCCGATTGTTTGAAAAGTGCCTATAAATAGGAGATCATTTGAATGTGATTGAACATATGTTGATCACTCTATATATGGCATGCTGTTAAAGTGATTTCGATAGAGAGACTCTCATGCCTTGGGCATACTGAACATTTTGGTCAAATTGCTTTTTGAAAAACTAATTGGTGTTGTGTACAATAGAGTACTTCTATGGATAAGAAGACAGAGGTGTCGATTACCTTATTTTTCAAGGTCTTGTGAAGATAGAATGACATATTCTGATATGCTTATAGAGGGATTATCCTAGGGTGGGTAAGATAGACATTCTTGAAAGTAAAAATTAAGGGACCTTTATCAAAGGTTGTTGGATACCCTTCTCTTCTGGTTAAAATATTTCATACTTGTTACTAGTTTTGTTTCATGTTTATTTAGACTATATTTTAATAAAGGAGGAATCTATAACATTCTTATACATTCTTGTTCTCTTGTATACTCTGATAAGTAAAATTATATACTCTTTAAAGAAGAATATTTTCCTTGTAAACATTCCTTATGTTTCATTTCCAGAACCACATTTATGGAACCTAGCATGTTCGTAGAACTAAAAGTGTTCATTTTAATTTACCTTTTTAACCATGTTAAAAATAGTTTTCCATAAGGTTAGAAATGAATGTTTTAAACATAAAAATCACTCCTCCTTTAATTAAGCATCTACATTCACATTTCGATCCTAAAATTGGTATTGGGGGTGGTTTTTGAAATACTTATATTCATATATAAGTTTTCTTGCTCACATTTTCATTTTTCAAATATTTTCCTTGCTTAATATTTTTATCTTTGTTTATAAACCTTTATTTTTAACAAGATTCTGTGGAAGTATTTTTATTGAAGATGGAAGTAATGAATGTCAGTTCGATTGACAATAAAAATCCAACCAGAACACTTATATTTGATGGGGATTATTATGAATATTGGAGTGATCGTATGAAGACTTTTGTTATTAATACTAGAGTGTACAATATTGTTATCCTTATAGGAGATTACATGATTCTCGATAAAGAAGTCATAATTTTCACCAATCAAGAAAAGTTAGAATATCAACTAAATGACATAGTATGCAATAATTTTTTGTGTTCCATGACCAGAAATATATATTTTCATATTTATTCTTGTGAAGCTACTAACTGTATCTGGATTAAATTGGAGGTTACTCATTTTGATACATCCAATGCTGTAGAATCTAGTAGAGCTATGCATAGAGAAAAATATCATGGATTTCTATTTTATTATGGATAGACAGTATGCAATGTACAACAAAGGATTATGACTATTACTAATAGTCTACAATCTATGGGTCAAAAGGTTTTAGATGATGAGGCACCTATGGATAAGATTATAGATATCATTTCTAATGAGTGGGACTCTGAGAGTTAATCTATTGTTGAGAATATGAAAGTTTCTCATATTACTATTAATGAGCGTTTTGGAACTCATCTTCAAAATGAGACAATAATGAAAATATATTTTGAAATGAATAAAAAGAAAAATGGTAATGGATTTTTATCCTTTAATACTACTAAATCCAAGATTCCAAAAAGGGTTACAAGATACAATTTAAAGAACATCAATGTTTTATCTAAATATTGTGAATGTGAACATAGTGAGAATGAACTAGAAAATCTTGCTCGAAGGATGAACAAGATTGTTGGAAAGAAATACATTCAATATATATATAAGAAGAAATAATTAAAGGACAAGAAAGGCTCAGAAGTCACATGTTATGAAAGAAAAAGAGTAAGGCATATCAGGCCGGATTGTCCTACACTTAAGAAAAAGGATAGAAAGGAAAATAATTTTGAGAGGAACAGAAAAAAGTATTAGAAGGATGAATCTAGGATTTTTTTGAATGCCAATGACACATGGAGTGCTAGTGGTGGTGAATCTTCTGAAGAATCCTAATATTACAAATCATCTTGTCAAAAGAATCTTGGTCTAATAGGCAGAATACCTATAGAAAATCATTGTCTAGTGGCCATGGTACACAATGCTGAATCTATCACAAATGTATCATTGAATGGAAATTATACTGATAATAAATACTATAATTAATTAGATGAAGAATCTTCTTCTAATTAATAATATAGATTACGTTCTTAGGAAAAAGTATCTAGGTTTTCTAAACATGTTGAAAATGTAAATTCTAAAGTCAAGAATGAGATTTATAAGAAAAATTCAAGAATTACTATTTTTACTAAAAAAGTATCATATATTTTTAAATATCATGATAAGAAAATTTATGATTTTGAATGTATTTCCATAAAACATTAAGGAAGTTAATTTTTAGAAGGATAAACTTTCTAAGGATCTTGAAAATGTAATTTCTACGAAATTTTTTTTAGAGACTAACTCTAGTTCTAAAACAAATGTTTTTAGGATAAAAACATGGTTATTAAACTAATTTCAGAAACATTTTCCTTAATGAGGTGTTTCTCAAACATTACCTCTAGTAAGAAAAACATTGACAAGATGCATTCCAAAATTCTACCTCTATGAAATAGTTCTAGATTGTGTTATACTAACTATAAGCTAGTTTTTTGAAATCACTATTTTGTTCTTCAAATTTCACCATTCTGTATTAAATGTTAGTGTGGTATACAATGGAAAAAATTGTTCTTTAAATAAAACTCAGTCTTTAGGTTTTCATAATGATTATTTTTCTCAGAAAATGTGGATTCCTAAAATCTTGCTTTATAATATTTTCAGATCCAATAAAATTTTTATTCTGAAAGTCTAATACTCTTTTTTCCAGAATATAAAGATAATAACAACAAAAATAAAAGGTACATTGATAGTGGATGTTCCCGGAATATGAATGGTAACAAAAACTTCTTTGATATGATTATCAAGATGAATAAAGGATAATTTACTTTTAGAGATAATGCTCAAGGAGAAATTATTGTTATAGGTAACATTTCTTTTCTTGGAAAATAATTGATTTCAAATGTTTAATTTTTTAAGAGTCTTAAGCACAACCTAAAGAGGATATATCAATTATGTGATGAAGGTAACCTTGTCAATTTTAGTAATGATATGTTCTTAGTACACAATTTGAAGGAAGAGTTTATTCATTCTACCCATAGGCAAGAGAATGTATACACACTAAACATAGAAGACCAATGGAGCCAAGATCCACCTTGTCCTAGTGCAATAGAAGATCAATCTTGGTTATAGAATAGAAGGTTAGGACACTATAACCTTAGGGACATATGTAAACTCTCAAAGAAAAGACTTGTTAAGGATCTACCAGATTATAGATATGATTCTTCAAAAAAATTTAATCCTTGTCAATATGTAAGGACCCATAAATCCATTTTTTAACAAATCAGTGAAGTCTCATCTACTGATGCATTATAGTTGGGGTATATGGAGCTTTTTGTTCCAACACAAACTAGAATAATTGGAGAAAAATATTATGTATATGTCTTAATTAGTGATTACACTAGATTTATGTGGGTCTATTTTCTAGAAAATAAATCTAATGAATTTCCTATTTCAAAATTTTTAGAGACCATGTTAAAAATGAGAAAAACCTTCCATTGATAACCATTCATAAAGTTAATGGAGGAGGATTTCAAAATTCTTATTTTGAAACATTCTTTAGTAAGAAGGGAATTACTCATAACTTCTCATCACCAAGAACTACTCAAAAAATGGTGTTGTTGAATGAAGAAATATAATTCTTCAAGAGATAACTAAATCCATGTTGAGTGAATATTATATAGCTAAAAATATTAGGGCTAAATCTGTAAGTACTAATTATTATACTATAAATTGAGATTTTATTAAACCTTTTCATAATAAAATACTCTATGAATTGTGTAATGGTAGAAAACCTAGACTTTTCTACTTCAATGTTTTTGGTTATAAAGGTTTCATTTTTTATACTAATGATAATGTTCATAAATTTTCACCACAATCTGATGAAATAATTTTCCAAGGATACTCCATAATCATTAGGCATTATAATGTTTTCAATAAAAATACTTGTACTTCTGAAAAAAAGTACATCATAAATTTGATGAAACTGATCCTTTTGTTTTTTAACAACCTCTACCTACATCCTCAGATGTGATTTCAAAAAATAATTATCAACCCTTCATAGAATATCCTTCTGATAAAGAAATTATCAAGAAAATATTTCTGATGCATTTACCTCAAACGATTTCCTACCCTATATTGATGAACATGTTTTACAAAACCCAAATCAGTTGTTTCTTAAGAATCATCTCAGTTATAGAATCATTGGGGAACTAAATAAACCTATATGGACTAGAAGTTTCGTAAAAAATGAAGTAGAAAATCTATATTTCATTTCCCAATTAGAACCATAAATTCTTGATAAATATAATGGTGACGACGATTACATAAAATCTTTACAGGATGAGCTAGATGAATTCAAAAGGCATAAAGTGTGGACCTTAGTTGAAAGACCTAAAGAAACTTATGTTAATGGAGTAAAATGGGTCTTCATAAATAACTGTGACGAAAATGGAATCATAGAAAGAAATAATACTAGATTAGTTGCTATAGTCTATAATAAAAAATATGGAATAGAATATAAATAAACCTATGCTCTAGTAGCTAGAATTTAATATATTTTTATTATACCTGCCTTTGTATCATTCTTCAACTTTAAACATTTTCAAATAGATGTTAAATATTCTTTCCTTAATGAATATGTTTAAGAGGATGTTTTTGTTGATCAACCTCTTGGTTTTGAAGACAAAAAACACCATGATCAAGTTTTCAAATTTACCAAAGATTTACATGGACTTAAACAAGACCCTAGAGCCATGAATGATAGACTTACCTGATTTTTGTTACAAAACAATTATATTTAGGGAAATGATGATCCAACCCTCAATATAATGAATTATAATAAAAATTTTATGTTTGTTGAAATTTATTTTGATGACATTATATTTACTTCAACTCATCAATCATTAATCAATTGGTTTTCCAATCTAATTAAATATGAGTTTGAAATTATTATGATGGGTGAGATAACATTTTTCCTAGGTTTTAAAATTTGTTAAAACCAAAAGGAACTTATATATATCAACATATGTATATTAAGGATCTTCTTAAAAATATGTATATGACAACACTAAGAGTATTATTACTCCCATTGGTACTTCAAATTCTCTTGATCTTGATAAATCTGGGACACAGGTAGATCAAACATAATTTAGGGGTATGATAAGAAGTTTACTATAATTGACAACTAGTTATCCAGAAATATTTTTTAGTATTATTATGTGAATGATATAAATCCAATACTAAGGAATCTCATTTCAATGACATGAAAATAATTTTTCACTATTTAAGCGAACCATGGATTTAGATCTCTTTTATACTTCTTGAAATGATCTTATATTAAAATGTTTTTCAGATGCTGATTTTGGTGGATGTAGAATGGTTAGGAGAATTACACCTGGAATTTTTATTTTATTAATAGATTCATTAGTTTCATGGACATGCCAAAAGTAGCACTTGATATAACAATCCACTGCTCAAGCTATATATGTAGGTGCTGGAAGTTGTTGCGCCCAAGTGTTGTAGATGTAACACACACTCACAGACTATGATAAGAGTTAGAGATACGCAGATATTGTGTGATAATACTAGTGTCGTTTCCTTATGTAAAAACCATGCACATCACTCTTGTGAAAAACACATAGATATTAGACATCAATTTCTAAGATATCACATAAAAAAGAGATGTAAATCTTCAATTTATTGTAAATCAATATCAACTTGCTGTTATTTTCAAAAAATCATTACCCTCCGATATATTTGAATACATTGAAAAATATAATAATTATAATCGTAAGGTAATCGTCCATATTAACTTTATATTGAAACCTATCTCCTTACAGAAAGAAAATTTGTTTCATAGGGGTAGTACATTTTCTTTGTAATCATAATTAATGTAATTAAAATTTTTGTAATCAAAATTTTCATAATCAAAATTTTCATAATCAAAATTTTTGTAATCAAAATGTTCGTTGTAACGCCCCGACCCCAGCTGCCCAGAGTCGGTGCATTACTTCGTAACATTGGCATGATCACAAGAAAGATCAAATCTCGAAAGACCGATTGGTTTAGTAGCCTTGGAAACACTAGATATATTCATAAGGTTTACATTACATCATTAAACGAAAAACTACTACAACAACATATTGTCTCCATAATCCACACTCATATCCCCACATAATATCCCTGCAGGTCATTCATAATTTACTTCTTCACTTCCTGGGAAAAAATAAAACATAGAAAAGGGGTGAGCTCAAATGCCCAGTAAGGATAACAATATAGCGGAAACTTTCATAAATAAGAACAAACATTTAAGGCAATGTATAACTAAAACAAAAGCCTTTAAAACTTGAACTTTCAACATAGTATGGCATAAATGAAATGAAATAATGCCATTTACTTATTCACATGGTTATTCTACTAATTGAATAATCACATGAAAAATCAATATCCACTTTCATAATGATGGAATGCATAATGCCAGACTATCATAACCACATAGCCAAGGCCTCGTGCCAAGACTACAAATAAGATTTTGTCAAGGCCTTGTGCCAAGACACTAGTTTGTCTCATGAGACCTACCGATGCATCGAGGAGCTATAGCGGGCTCCACCCGTCACTTATTAAGTCCAATGCATTCCCATATGAAAAGGTTTAAACATAACATAAACATTCGTATTAAATCTAGCATACGAAATGTCAATAATTTCACCATAAACTATTAATGGTATAAAAATAGCACATCCATAGTCAAACATATCACAAAACCTTCAATACAATATAGAAGTTTTGTATCATAATAAATCAACTTCAAATAATCTTAAAATCCATCAAAGGATGTTGACGTAGATGAAATCAAAATTCTTTTTAAAGAAATATCTCCTTTTATTTTGAAATCATTTAAGATCCATATAAAATAAAACATTTTCTTTGAAAATATTCTTATAATCTTGTAAGGAAAGCTTTGAAGATTTTATAACGGCGTAAAATAACCGCACCCGCCGTATAAGTTAAAAAAAACATTCTTACCTCAATTCTGTCGAAAAGGTTAAAAAGGACCTTGTTTTGAAAACGACGGAAAGATTCCTTTATAAACCTCTTATAAAAAGTCAAACAAGGGTATAAATGACTTTAAACCATATTCTTGTAAATAGTAAAAATGTTTTGAAATACATTTTTAAGAAACATGGATGTGGATGATAAAGATATCCCAGTAGATTTATACGTATAAACAACCTCGAATAATGAAGAGATTGTGAAATAACCCTTACCTTGTACTTTTCCTTTGTTGGGGTAGGTTAACCTCCTGTATAATGGTGAAATAATTGTTATTAAATTATACAAGAATCATATATATTAATATGATATCATATATGATCTTTTAACATTGATTTGTTAATAATATCTTAGAATTATCGTCGTTTCGGGTGTTAACTCACTCATTTTATTTATATGTTTTGTTACATAAGCAATGGTTGTTGTATCTTATTCTTATCCAGAATGATATCTAGTCCTTAAAAATCATTTTTAAATCATCAAATGATAATTATACTTGAATGGTTACGATGGAGAATGAATCTCATCGCGTTCGTGGAGACGGTAGTCCGTACGTACGCACGAGCGACAATATCATTCTTTTGATATTAAAATAATATATAAATGAATGGTATATAATATATACAGAATCATTAACATGTTATATTTATTATTTACATGAGTTACACATCATTATTATACCCATCCAAATAATATTATATTGAATAACAATTACACCACGACGTGGAGACGGTAAGCCGTACGTACGCACGTATGGTGACATGTTATTCAAAGGGTGGATAGAATACTGAATATGGTAGTACCATACTTATAATAACATCACAGTATATGTGAGATACTGGAGTTATTATTTTAGAATGGTAAGAACAAAGGAAGAAGAAGTGGAAGAAGAAATGAACTTAGAAAAGGGTGGTGAAATCATTACCTCTTCTTCGGGTTCTTCCTTTTGATTTGATCAAAAGGGCTCCTTAGGTTGGCTTTCTGATCAAACTAAGGCCTCTAGGTTGTAGTGAGGGATGTTGGGAGAGTATTTGGGCAGAGTTTGGCCGAACCAAAAGGCTTTAGAGGTGTGAAGAAATGGGAAGGAGGAGTGCCCTTTTATAAGAGGGGTGAGGGGCACCTTTGGAAAAGCTAGAAATATTAATTTATAATAAATTCATATTCGGTTTCTAATGGCTCCAAAGTTGATTATTTAAATGTTAAGGTGGGGATAGGTTGAAAACAACTCCACAAATAGAAGTTAGACAGGTTTGGGTACTTATATTAACCTTATCTTTAAGTATTAACTCTGAGTTAATTAGTTTCACTTTTACAATGTCTCTTTGTAGTTTTATATAATATGGTTAATAAACTTACTATATACATCCAAGCGACCCCCAAGTGGTCCATTAATGATTAACCTATCATGATATAAGTCTCTTGGCCGAACCTTAGATTTTTAGGAATTTAATATCAATTAATAATATAATATTTGTTTTAAGAACTCTTTTATGTCAATTTTGACACTATTCAATAGTTGATTTTTGTGAAACTCATAACAGATTGATTACTTCGAACAAAGTCAATTACATCAATCCTAATATATAATATTATCCTAGAAAATTAGTTTAATTCATTAAAAGTTTCATATTATATTTTTTTGGGTATTTATAATATCAATTATTTTAATTTCTCATTATTATTGTAATTACTGCATCATCATTGTGTCATAAATAAAATAAATTATTTAATGTCTAAAAATTATAAATAAAATATCATTATGTAGGAAATCTTTTTAGATTTCTAATGAATATTTATAATCTAAAATCCAACTTATATAACCCTATGTAACAATTGGTTTTCTAAAAGATATATGCTTGTGTCATTTTTGTATTCATTTTAATAAAGTGTCATTATCACTTACAAGTGGATCCATGGGGTCCCAAAATCGACCCAAAGATGCCCATGGTCGACCATGTATCAACCAATAGGTTTAAGACACGTTTTAGGGTAATTTAGTATTATTATAATATTATTTTTTTAACCCTTATTTACCGGATTTACCCTTAACCATGGTAAATAAAATATTTACCGCAGTAATTATTCAAAATGTCTAAAAATAAAAGTTACCTATTTACACAATATGAACATCCTGATTCCAAATATGGAATCCATTTTCCTAAATTCTAAACACAGAAGTGGCAGAAATTAATTTAAAATAAATTCCCGCTGTCAAAACAAAAAGCGTATTTTTAAGAGATAATAACTATCAAAAGATTGACAGTTGTTTATGTTCGGTTTAATTGTAAAATTATGTCCAATGACCAACATTATATTAAATGGTAAAAATATATTATAAATATACTTTAAAAACACTAAAATTCATAATTTATCACTATTAATTATTTTGATTAAAAAAGTTGTTTTTAATTAAAATTTAGTAATTTTCACTATTCATGAAAATATGAAAGTTATCCGAAATGTACCAAAATTTCACCTTAGGCTAAATTCGATATTCCGAATCCAAAGATGAAGTCCATTTTGAAATATAAAATATATATAATTTAAAAAGTAGGTATTACTATTCACAACGGCTAGTTTAATTAGTTGTGGTGTGTGTTAGAACTCGAGGTTGCGTACAACACACGCTATCGCATTATTCGAAGGGAAACGTACCGTGGAAGCTTGGGGTGTTTCATTTTAAATTTTTGATGTCCCCATTTAGTCAAAAAGTTTAAAATATTGTATCTAAAAAGGTTTCACTATTAGAAGTTGATAAAAGTGAAATACTGAAAATGAATTTGTTCTTGCATTATGACTAAGAAACTCATAATAGGGATTCTAAAATTATAAGGATTATATAAAGTTCAAAATGTAGTTAATACTATTCATGACCTCTTTTAATGGTGTGATTGAACTCGGTGTTGCATGTAGTGCAAGTTATTGAATTATTTTTAAGAAATAATACACTCTGAAATCCTGGGGTGTTACATTCTCCTCTCCATCAATAAATTGCGTCCTCGCAATTTGAAATTGTTCTTCGAAAATAAAAGGTTGAAAATAGAAAATATATTTGTGGGAAAACCCACATCGGAAATTGGGTTACTAAAATTAATCTTAATATGAGGAAAAGAGAAATGAAAGGGTCACCACCAAATTATGATCTTGATTAGGAGAACATTGGTGGAAATTAGAGACATATAATTGGAGGAAAAACGTAAATATTTATAGGTAGTGATTGAGGTCATCAATCACAAAAAAGTATAAAATTGAGGTCCTTAAACTCATCAATCTATGATGATTTGAAGTAACATCGGTTCAACAAAATATAGGGTATTGGGATAACACATTTTTGACATTTCAAAATATCTTAGTTGAAATCCCACATCGAAAAATGAATTAATGAGGCATCTATTTAAAATAAAGAGTGGAAAGTATGAAGATTACCGAAAATAACACATACTAGGGTTCCATGTAGGAAAATATGGATATGGAGGAGAAATCTAACCATCAATTATCTGATGGAGAGTGGTAGAGAACATGGCTATGAAAAGGCCAACAATCCCAAAGCCATAAATTAGTGATGATTTAAGGTACCATCTAGTGAAACATTTTTGTTCTAAGTTCCTTTTATTAATGTTGAGGAATTTATTTATGAGATTGGCTAAGATCATAAGGAGATATACTTACTTTATAATCAGAGTTTTATCCATTAATAAGTTTCTACCACAAACTCATCTTTCACTCTAAAAGATAATAGAATGTAATTTTTTATTTATTTATACTATTCGTACAGGGTTCCAAAATAAATGAATTTATAATTCATCTACCAGATCTTTAAAAAAACATTATTTAATCCAGGACATCTCATGGGCCAGTGGTAGGTGATACACCCTTGTCGCCCTTCAGTTGCGGGTTCAAGTCTCGCAGCCTTGCCGGACGCGACGGGTTGCCGCCCAACCTCCGGGTTTTCCTTTTATGGTAATCCAAAATAATCCAAACTAGAACTATCCAAAATACTTCTGTCCAAACTCACAGTCCAACATTTATAAGGAAGGTAAACATAATATAGATCCTTTTTACCCCGCAATAGCATATGAATACCTTCATCTTGTATTCTTTTAATAAACTGAAACATCTTGAATTACCATATTCCTTATTGATTACATTCATGCTCCCCTATTCCATATAGAATGCTGGATATACTTCATTAATCCAAAAATGTTTTAAACCCCAACAATGATGGAATATACAAATCATTAATTAGTTCCAAGGTAGTCAAGAATATCCAATATAATTTATCCAAAACAATCACATATTATTCCAAAATCACTACCTCAGTATCAGAACTATATTATGATTTATCATTCTCTCAACCATATATTTCCAAAAATTTATCCTGCTATTGAGTC
Organism: Viscum album; assembly: GCA_963277665.1. Classification (NCBI taxonomy): domain Eukaryota; kingdom Viridiplantae; phylum Streptophyta; class Magnoliopsida; order Santalales; family Viscaceae; genus Viscum; species Viscum album. The sequence goes on along the minus strand of OY728138.1, from coordinate 1,375,908,017 downwards.
ACTTTTCTTTGTTCCACATAATCTCAAGTCCTTAATGAAATAGTACTGCAGTACAATCTTTATATACTCCATAATTATTATAACAAGTACATTGTTGATACAACACTCAATTGACATAATCAACATAAGAACTCTAATCATTCCTCTTCATCTGTGGTAGTATAATAACTTGGTTATTATCCAATAACATCATTTGCGGCATAGTCTGATGACTGGGACATAGGTTCGCGTAGTGTCCAAACTCCATGCAAATGAAGCATTGTACATTTAAAACCATTTTCTTACCCTTGCAGTCACGTACTTTGTTCCCTTTTCCTCCACACTTATAACAAACTCCCATTCCTTTCAGGCAAGTTCCAGGGTGTTTCTTTCCACAGTTACCTCATATGGGAAAATTCTTCTTTTCCCTCTTACTTTTATCCATCTTTCTCTCTTCCATCCTTTTCTTCTCTTGCTTCCCTTCAAAGCCATAGGACTCAGTAAACTCTTTACTTATCTTATCAACACATGATATTATTTCTTCATATGATGATAATACATGGGAGACTATTTCTCTTATAAATTCTAGCTTAAGACCATGAAAGATATGATCCTTCCTTCTCTTTGGATCATGTGCATTTCTGGAGTTTTCATTCCTTCTACTGGGCGCCATTTCTAAACAATGGCATACACTAGATTAGTTTATGAATCAAAATACATAATCCCATACTTATAAAACACTTAACATAAATTGAACTATTTATGGATATAATCCATAATCATAAGAATGTTTTCTTTGAGGAAGTATATACTCATAATCCCTTCAAAATGATTTGTAAAAAAAATGAGAGTTATCCTAAGCATATCCCCCGGGAGTGTCGTAACCAAGAGTGCAGCAAGGCCCGTTGTCGTGCACCAGTTCCCGTTCGAGTCTAGCTCAAAGCGGTGGTTTCGGGTTTTACCCCTAGGTACATCTATGCCAGATCCGCCTCTACCTGCTCGTATCCAGACAGGGATGTATTGCTCGGAAAACTCACAAAATCTCTACAATACCAAAATTCTAGGAAGTTCTTCTATACTAATCCTCAAAGTTAATCTTAGGCCTACGTGCTCTAATCAGAGTTTATCTAAATCTAGCTTCCAAGGTTTGTACTAAACTTCCTCTGATACCAACTGTAACGCCCCGACCCCAGCTGCCCAGAGTCAGTGCATTACTTCGTAACATTGGCATGATCACAAGAAAGATCAAATCTCAAAAGACCGATTGGTTTAGTAGCCTTGGAAACACTAGATATATTCATAAGGTTTACATTACATCATTAAACGAAAAACTACTACAAAAACATATTTTCTCCATATTCCACACTCATATCCCCACATAATATCCCTGCAGGTCATTCATAATTTACTTCTTCACTTCCTGGGAAAAAATAAAACATAGAAAAGGGGTGAGCTCAAATGCCCAGTAAGGATAACAATATAGCGGAAACTTTCATAAATAAGAATAAACATTTAAGGTAATGTATAACTAAAACAAAAGCCTTTAAAACTTGAACTTTCAACATAGTATGGCATAAATGAAATGAAATAATGCCATTTACTTATTCACATGGTTATTCTACTAATCTAATAATCACATGAAAAATCAATAACCACTTTCATAATGATGGAATGCATAATGCCAGACTATCATAACCACATAGCCAAGGCCTCGTGCCAAGACTACAAATAAGATTTTGTCAAGGCCTTGTGCCAAGACACTAGTTTGTCTCATGAGACCTACCGATGCATCGAGGAGCTATAGCGGGCTCCACCCGTCACTTATTAAGTCCAATGCATTCCCATATGAAAAGGTTTAAACATAACATAAACATTCGTATTAAATCTAGCATACGAAATGTCAATAATTTCACCATAAAATATGAATGGTATAAAAATAGCACATCCATAGTCAAACATATCACAAAACCTTCAATACAATATGGAAGTTTTGTATCATAATAAATCAACTTCAAATAATCTTAAAATCCATCAAAGGATGTTGACGTAGATGAAATCAAAATTCTTTTTAAAGAAATATCTCCTTTTATTTTGAAATCATTTAAGATCCATATAAAATAAAAAATTTTCTTTGAAAATATTCTTATAAGCTTGTAAGGAAAGCTTTGAAGATTTTATAACGGCGTAAAATAACCGCACCCGCCGTATAAGTAAAAAAAACATTCTTACCTCAATTCTGTCGAAAAGGTTAAAAAGGACCTTGTTTTGAAAACGACGGAAAGATTCCTTTATAAACCTCTTATAAAAAGTCAAACAAGGGTATAAATGACTTTAACCCATATTCTTGTAAATAGTAAAAATGTTTTGAAATACATTTTTAAGAAACATGGATGTGGATGATAAAGATGTCCCAGTAGATTTTTACGTATAAACAACCTCGGATAATGAAGAGATTGTGAAATAACCCTTACCTTGTACTTTTCCTTTGTTGGGGTAGGTTAACCTCCTGTATAATGGTGAAATAATTGTTATTAAATTATACAAGAATCATATATATTAATATGATATCATATATGATCTTTTAACATTGATTTGTTAATAATATCTTAGAATTATCGTCGTTTCGGGTGTTAACTCACTCATTTTATTTATATGTTTTGTTACATAAGCCATGGTTGTTTTATATTATTCTTATCCAGAATGATATCTAGTCCTTAAAAATCATTTTTAAATCATCAAATGATAATTATACTTGAATGGTTACGATGGAGAATGAATCTCATCGCGTTCGTGGAGACGGTAGTCCATACGTACGCACGAGCGACAATATCATTCTTTTGATATTAAAATAATATATAAATGAATGGTATATCATATATACAGAATCATTAACATGTTATATTTATTATTTACATGAGTTACACATCATTATTATACCCATCCAAATAATATTATATTGAATAACAATTACACCACGACGTGGAGACGGTAAGCCGTACGTACGCACGTATGGTGACATGTTATTCAAAGGGTGGATAGAATACTGAATATGGTTGTACCATACTTATAATAACATCACAGTATATGTGAGATACTGGAGTTATTATTTTAGAATGGTAATAACAAAGGAAGAAGAAGTGGAAGAAGAAATGAACTTAGAAAAGGGTGGTGAAATCATTACCTCTTCTTCGGGTTCTTCCTTTTGATTTGATCAAAAGGGCTCCTTAGGTTGTCTTTCTGATCAAACTAATGCCTCTAGGTTGTAGTGAGGGATGTTGGGAGAGTATTTGGGAAGAGTTTGGCCGAACCAAAAGGCTTTAGAGGTGTGAAGAAATGGGAAGGAGAAGTGCCCTTTTATAAGAGGGGTGAGGGGCACCTTTGGAAAAGCTAAAAACATTAATTTATAATAAATTCATATTCGGTTTCTAATGGCTACAAAGTTGATTATTTAAATGTTAAGGTGGGGATTGGTCTAAAACAACTCAACCAATAGAAGTTAGACAGGTTTGGATACTTATATTAACCTTATCTTTAAGTATTAACTCTGAGTTAATTAGTTTCACTTTTACAATGTCTCTTTGTAGTTTTATATAATATGGTTAATAAACATACTATATACATCCAAGCGACCCCCAAGTGGTCCATTAATGATTAACCTATCATGATATAAGTCTCTTGGCCGAACCTTAGATTTTTAGGAATTTAATATCAATTAATAATATAATATTTGTTTTAAGAACTCTTTTATGTCAATTTTGACACTATTCAATAGTTGATTTTTGTGAAACTCATAACAGATTGATTACTTCGAACAAAGTCAATTACATCAATCCTAATATATCATATTATCCTAGAAAATTAGTTTAATTCATTAAAAGTTTCATATTATATTTTTTTGGGTATTTATAATATCAATTATTTTAATTTTTCACTATTATAGTAATTACTGCATCATCATTGTGTCATAAATAAAATAAATTATTTAATGTCTAAAAATTATAAATAAAATATCATTATGTAGGAAATCGTTTTAACTTTCTAATGAATATTTATAATCTAAAATCCAACTTATATAACCCTATGTAACAATTGTTTTTCTAAAAGATATATGCTTGTGTCATTTTTGTATTCATTTTAATAAAGTGTCATTATCACTTACAAGTGGATCCATGGGGTCCCAAAATCGACCCAAAGATTCCCATGGTCGACCATGTATCAACAAATAGGGTTAAGACACGTTTTAGGGTAATTTAGTATTATTATAATATTATTTCTTTTAACCCTTATTTACCGGATTTACCCTTAACCATGGTAAATAAAATATTTACCGCAGTAATTATTCAAAATGTCTAAAAATAAAAGTTACCTATTTACACAATTTGAACATCCTGATTCCAAATATGGAATCCATTTTCCTAAATTCTAAACACAGAAGTGGTAGAAATTAATTTAAAATTAATTCCCGCTGTCAAAACAAAAAGCTTGTTTTTAAGAGATAATAACTATCAAAAGATTGACACTTGTTTATGTTCGGTTTAATTGTAAAATTATGTCCAATGACCAAAATTATATTAAATGGTAAAAATATATTCAAAATATACTTTAAAATCACTAAAATTCATAATTTATCACTATTAATTATTTTGATTAAAAAAGTTGTTTTTAATTAAAATTTAGTAATTTTCACTATTCATCAAAATATGAAAGTTATCCGAAATGTACCAAAATTTCACCTTAGGCTAAATTCGATATTCCGAATCCAAAGATGAAGTCCATTTTGAAATATAAAATATATATAATTTAAAAAGTAGGTATTACTATTCACAACGGCTAGTTTAATTAGTTGTGGTGTGTGTTAGAACTCGAGGTTGCGTACAACACACGCTATCGCATTATTCGAAGGGAAACGTACCGTGGAAGCTTGGGGTGTTTCATTTTAAATTTTTGATGTCCCCATTTAGTCAAAAAGTTTAAAATATTGTATTTAAAAAGTTTTCACTATTAGAAGTTGATAAAAGTGAAATACTGAAAATGAATTTGTTCTTGCATTATGACTAAGAAACTCATAATAGGGATTCTAAAATTATAAGGATTATATAAAGTTCAAAATGTAGTTAATAATATTCATGACCTCTTTTAATGGTGTGATTGAACTCGGTGTTGCGTGTAGTGCAAGTTATTGAATTATTTTTAAGAAATAACACACTCTGAAATCCTGGGGTGTTACATTCGTAATCAAAATTTTTTTAATCAAAATTTTTGTAATCAAAATTTTTATAATCAAAATTTTTGTAATAAAATTTTTGGTAATCATAGTTTTCGTAATAATATTTTTTAACTAGTTTTTTTTTAATTTTTTTTTTCAAATTCTAATGTTCTTAAAGTAGAATTTTCCACATCATGCATAATTTTCCAAGAAATCCTGAAGGTATGTTTCCTTTCTTAAAATTTTCTTAATAATCTTTTTACATGTTGGTATTTTCATTTTATTGAAAACTTTTCAGATTAACTTTTCAATAAATCTTAATTTTTACTTTAAAAAACCTCAAAATATCAAAACATATAAAATTCCTTCTTCGACTATCATCTCAACTATTAGATCTGATCCAGAGTTTTTTAGTGGTTAGATCAATCAAGAATGACGATTCGTCTCCTCAAACACCTATATAAGGGCCCCCCCTGACGTTTGTCCCACCTCGATCTTCAATGATTTGGTGTGTTGAAGTACTGCTCCCCTACTTAAGGCGGTTCTGAATCTTCATGATTCCCTTAATTAGAAGTATATGTGCCTGCTTCTCCTTAGAAAAAAAATGACATCAGTAATAGAAATCTCTGAATGCTGGATATAAAGATAAATGATAGTTGATCTAAAACTCTTTTCTATGTATGATTTTATTATTTCAAAGAATATAATGATGAATGGATAGGAGATCCTATGTATATCCAAACCGAAGGCACAAGATCAGATTTATCTAGAGTAGTTGGTTGAATTATATAAATCAATAAGGTCTTTAATGAAGGAGGGAGAGAAACATTTTCCTTCAAGTGCTATGGAAAGACCTACTCCCTTTCCTTCAGTATGGCTGCAAGCTTCATTGAATTCTGTATGAGGGGGAAGTAGAGTACTACACACACAAGATACTAGATGTAGCGAGTTCTTTTGATATGGAGAAATGTATGGAATGCCTTCGCTTCAATGAATTAAAGACTCCAAAAATTGTTCACTTATCTATAGAAATCCTGATTCATGAAATATGGGTTCATGGTTTTATTATTATGAGAAAAAGGGGATAAGGATTACCTGAAGAAAAGTGACATCTATATTCTGGATTTCCTTGTGAACCATAGGAAGATAAATTTTGTGACTTATGTCTGGATCACCATTGAAAATATCTAAAATGGATCTATGAAATATTAAATCATAATGTTTCTGGAAATTCTCTCGAAGATTATAGTTCTTTGTCTTGAAAAATTAAAAATCCCTTGTAGTTCTAAGATAAGTAATTTCAATGTAATGTTGTTGCGTGATGATACTATAAGGAGAATAAAGGTTTGTTTTTCTAGTGAATTTGGAGAATTATATGATTTTTCTGAAGCTGAAATCAATGTTCTATCAAAGAAACAAGAATCGGATGAAACTTCCAAGAAGGGTGGAAATAAAAGAAGGTGAATGAACCAGAAGGGAGACAAAAATATCTTACTATTCTGGAAATTCAATACGCACCTACAAAACCAAAGAAGAAAAAAACTTATCCTCATGAAGTGGTAGCTGAGTGGAGGGAAGAAAAATAATAAGAAATAGGGGAGCCTAGTTTTTCCTTGGACCCTATTGAGGAAAAATCATAGAATTTGAAGGATGTTAAAAATCATGAGAAGCAAGAAAATAAAAATAAGAGGTTGAAGAAAATTTATAAAGTTGAGTAAGTTCAATCCCTTCTTGAGGCTGTTGAGAAATCCACTGAGAATATTCACATACCAGAATCATTTTTGCAAGAATCACTCCCAGTGACTTCGGGAAAATATATTATGATACCATAACTAGAACAAGTAGAAGAAATTTTTTAATAGGAATAAGTAAAAGAATAAGAAGAAGAAGAAAAAGAAGGAAGTGGTGATATAAATGACAGGATAATGAATGTAGAGGATTATCATGAGAATGAGTATCCTTTAAATATACTGTCAATTCGATATTTGGAAGAAGAATCTTCAAAACGTGATACTCTAGGGAAAAAAGAAAAGGTCCAGCAAGAAGTGAATAAATTATCTGAAGAAGATAGTAGAAACCATAAATTTGTTCTGCTAGAGGATATTATGGAAGGTGTTGAGAAAGAAAATCTTGAGGAAGACAAGATTGTTCAATTATTAGATAATGTGCATGAATCACCCAAAGTAGAATAGAAAATTCCATTAAATGATAAGGGAAATCAGGTGTTGGTTCATACACCAAGGAAATCAATAGTGAAAAAGAAATATGTTAGTGGTTTGTTGAAAAAGAATTATGAAGTTATAGAGAAAATAATCCTATCCAACTAAAAAGTCTTATTTGGAATCTTCTTCTCTCATACATGATTATGTAGTTCAATCTTTGAAGAAGCTGGTTGATACTATTCCCTTATTTCTGAGTATAGGCTTGAGGTTCTAGATTCTTCATCATTCGTTTAATCAGAAATCGGATTCACATACAATGCTTATGGATTTGTTTTTCAGGCCTGCGGCTGATTTAAATACTTTTTTCATTGGATATGAAGCTCACGAAAGATCATGCAAGGAAATCACTAAGTGTTCAAGGAAAAAAAACTTAAGCGATGACAATTCTAGATGATTTTAGAGAAAGTGTGAATGATTCTTTTGAAACTGAATATGCAAAGATTAATGATCTTACTAATATTATTGTGGAAAATCTATGTCTCAAACAGACAACTCGGAAGCAGGATGTAGAGGATCTTAATGGGAAGCATAATTCAGTGGCAATGAATTGGAATAGGGAAATGGATCTAAGAATAGTGTTTGAAGAAATGATTGTTATGCAAGAAGATCTTTTTATGGATTAGGAAGATATTTTTAAGGCTCATGAGGAAAATATCAATGCCATAGTGATGAAAAAAGATGATTAGGATCAGTTTCTCAAGCATGTGGAAGAAGATCACAAGGAGATAAAGAAACTGAAAATAATCATAAAGAAGTTAACGCCGAAGGAGAAAGAACGATTTTTTTTTTGTTTCTCAATCCGATCTTTTGTTGTATTTTCTTTTTTGTACAAATTATTTCAATTATAATAGAATTTTGGTTATTCTACATATATTTTGTTCTTAGTACTAATTGTTCAGGTACCATATTATTTTTCCATTCTCTTAATTCCTTTTTGAAAATGAAAAAGGGTTAGAAAGGAATTATGAGAAGAATACTAAGTAAATAAGTGAATTACATATGTAAGGGGAAGTCTATCAAAATAGGAGTTTCATCCACAATGATTTTCTTATACAGAAAATGGAAATACCTTTTTACGAAAATCAAGAATATGATCCGTAGGGATTTTAAAACCTAAGGGGGAGTAATTCATATTCACCATGATTCATAAGTAATGGGAGATAAGTTTTTATATTCAAGTCCACAAAGAAAAAGTCTATATTATTATATAATTTTTCTTAAGGATTTTTGTGCTTTCCCAAAAGGGAGAGATTGTTGAGTCAATAAGGTCATTTTATGACTTTTCCATTACGATATGTTTTGAAAATGAAAAACATTTTATCTTAATGAAAAATTATATTTTCTCCATGAATTATCTTAATAGGGAAAATTATCCTTCCCCAATGAAATTTATCCTTACCTATGCTTTCATTTTTATTTTTATCGTTTCTCTAAATCAAACTCATTTTATTCAAATAGATTTCACATATAAAACCTTAGAATCCTATAAATACTTACTTATAAATTATTCTGTTTTCAGGTTCTGATTTCAGGATGCGAATTTAGGTATTGTATTCTCCAAAAATTAGACATTCTATGAAATTCTAACTCAAGATTATCTGAAATTCAGGTTCCAAATTATTTGAAATCCATGATCTGAATTATCTAAAAAAGACTCTAAATTATCTGCAATTCATGTTCCAAATTCTATAATATTCAGGAACCAAATTAATAGAGATTCCGGTTTCGATTCTCTGAAATTCAGACTCCAAATTCTTTGAAATTCAGACATTGAATTATCTGATATTCAGACTCTGAATTTTATGAAATTCAAACAGTGAATTCTATGAAATTATGACTCCGAATACTATGAAATACAAACTCAAAATTTCTTATAATTCATACTCTGAATTCCTAAAGATTATGAATCTGAATTCTTCAGAATTCAGAGTTTTAATTCCATAGAATTCTGAATCCAAAATCGTCCAAATTCGGACTCCAAATTCCACAGAATTATGACTCTGAATTCCTTTGAATTCAGACTCCAAATACCTTAGAATTCATACTCTGAATTCATCATAATTGAGAATCCGAATTCCTTGAAAAATAGAATCTGAATGTCCATGAGTTATAGTCAATGAATATTTATTTGGTTAGACTCTGAACATTATTTTTTCATTAGACTTTGAAAAATGGTTTTGGTTTAGAAACCTTATTTTTATTTAACTTGTTATAGTTATGAAACAATGTCGTAAAATATGATTCTAACTAACCTTTGTTTCAGTTACACTTGTACATATCCCTCCAAGATTCGAGAAAAAATATGACCATTGGAGGAGAGATCCGACCATTTGAAAAGTGCCTATAAACAAGAGCTCATTTGAATGATCCAAAGATCTGTTGATCACTATACAGATTTTATGCTGCTGAAGTAATTTCTAGTGAGAGAGACTATCATGCCTTGTGTGAACTAAACATCTAGTTCAGATTGATTTGTGTGGCTACAATTGTTTCTGTGTACAATCGAGGACTTTCGTGGATAGGAAGACAGAGGTTCCAACTACTTTAAAGTTCACGTGCTTGCGAGGATAGAAAAACAGAATTTGATATTCCTATCAAGGTCTTATGCTAGTCTAGGTAAGACAAACTTTCTTGAAAGAATAAATCAAGGGACCTTTATCGAAGGATATTTGATACCCTTCTCTTTGAGTTAAAATATTTCATACTTGTTACTTGTTTTGTTTGATGTTTATTTACTTTATATTTCTATTAAGAAAGAAATTGTAACTGTATTATACTTTCTTGTTCTTTTTTATACTCTGATATGTAAGATTCTATATGCTTTAAGGTAGAATATTTTCCTCATAAATGAAATTTCTAGAACATAGCAAGTGTGTAGAACTAAAAAGGTCTTATGAATTTACCATGTTTAACCTTCTTAATAATATTTTTTCTTAAGGTTAAAAATGAATGTTTTTAAACACAAAATTCACCCCATCATGAAATTGAGCATCTATATTCATATTTTGATCCTATAATTTTTTTCTTTATGTGAGAGACAATGGATAATAGGTGATATGTATCACTGCATATGGATATAGAAATTATGTATTAGGATATCCCCAGGGAGATTTAATATAGACCTTGGGCCTTAGGGAGGCATCCTACATATCCTGGTTATAACAAGAATAAGATCCATTGTAGTTCAGTTTATTTCCTAGTCCACTGATGGATGAGGTAGATGTTTTAGCCCATGAGAATGATTTGATACTAATGGATATAATTTTATAGACATAATGGGACTTACACATGAGGTAAATTCTCATTTGAGATCAGGATCAAGCCTCTAGAATGCATTCTACTTATCCAGATTATGGGAGGAATCAAATTCACAATGTTCATTGGATTAGAGATTACAATCTATAGATGACATTATAATCGGGGCTTACACAATGAGTATAGAAAAAGTCATCAAATGCTATGGTTCCCTTTTATGATTGAGGTTTATAGTGAAAATGATATGATTATTAATACTCCATAATCTCGTGCGAGCTATGATCGGTGTGAGAAACAAGGGGTAGAAAATGATCACTATAATTTCTTGTGGATGTGGGACTTATCAGCAGGGATCACCCTTGGGATATTAATATGGATTTAAAACCTCGGGGAGGTGAAATACATATCCTATTTATGGAAGGAATTAGAGTAATTTTAGTTCCTATGATTAGGGATTATACTCTAAGGATCCCCTAAAATTAAGGCCTTACTCACTAAGGATAAAAAATTTCATTAAATCTTGGAATACCATTTCATGACATTGGATTGTAGGGAAAATTATGTGATTATTTGGATGCCCTATGCTCATGTAAGCTATGATAATTGTATTAAACAAGGGATATAAAATGATCAATTTCATTACATGTGGATATGGGACTCATGTTTTAGGACTACCCTTGAAAAATTAATATGATTCTCAAAACATGGGGGTTTTTCCAACATATCTTGGTTTTGGAAGGAATCAAATTTATTATAGTTCCCTTGATCAGGGCTTACACACTGATGTTTCACTTGTTGACCTGCCCTCTATTCCTTCCTGAAATGCTTTGATTTTCTTGTTGACATGCACTGATTACTTACTTTATATGTATTATTTTATCTACCTATAATATAAAAAGATAATCGAACTATATAATTGAATTGTCTGAAGGACTTCACATAATACAGATGGAATGTTTGAAGTTTGTTGCATGATCAATGTTAGCTTGACTGGAGGACATCACAAGAAGTTGAGAACTAGTCCTAGGAGCCATTGAATGACCTGCATGACTTTTTTTGAGGGTGTCTTAGGACCATGATGATTTTCCTAGTGGATATCGCAATAGTAAATGAAAAATTATTAGAAATAAACGTAAGACCTAACTATCATATCTGTAGGGAATCGCGAGAGATGAAATGGAATGAAACAATACTTTAACTATGAAAGATGCTTCTTATAATTATTTCATACAGTAATATCACAAAACATCACAACATAAACCCAATAAAATCGTTATAAATGATGAACGAATTAAATAAATTGTATTTCTAGAAGTAAAAGAACCTATAATAAGGAAATAGTATCTCAAACATTTGAATTGTAATTAGACCCTTATGAATAGTAAAACAGACAATTGAATAGTACCCTAACAAATTAAACTATAAATAAATTTTATCCAACTTAATAGTGACAATAAGATATAATTATATCATCGTATAAGTAAATTAACATTTTAATAATTATTAATTAAGTGTTGGTATTTTGGTAAGTCATAAATATTTCATTACAATATTATGGTTAATTTAATATTTTAAAATAAAATTTATTTTAACAAAATGTGCCCATACATTTATATTTTTATTTTATATGATTATAAGACAATAAATGTTCCCTTATTTATTTTTTGTAAGTTTTATAAAATCTGTGATAATTTTAAAATCGATATTTTTCGAGTAAATTATGATATTAATTATAAATTAAATTTAGAAAATTTAGAAAATGTTTTTTATAAAATGGAGTCAATATTTAAATTCTACATGTAAAAAAATGGATTCTGTGAATTTTAGGGATTTTTTTAAAGTACATGAATTTTGTGAATAGTGAAACGCATTAATTTAAGGTATTTATACATTATAATTTAAGTAAACAATTTCTTGAGTCATCGATGATGTATGAAACAAAATTTCAATCTAAAATTCATTATTTTTATATTTTTTATTATATTTTTAATACTATTCATTGTCTTGACTCAAAAAAATAATTTAATAAATAAAATAATGAAAAAACACCCATCTCCTCCACTATAAATACCACCCCACACCACCTCCTCTCATGACACCTCTAAATCCTTGATACATATCTAAATTATAATAAAATGTTCTCACAATCCCCTCCAAAAAATACATGATATTTTGTTCTTAACAAATTACCCGAACCTATCCCCTAAGGAGGTTCCCAAGAAGAAGTAATCAAGAGGCAAAACCCTCTTCCTTTCTTTCTAATTTCCATTCAAGTTCCTTTTTTTATTTTCACTTCTCAACACCCATCATCCAAATAGTATTATAGAAAATTTAAATTAAATATATTTTAATTTTATTATTCTAAAGTACTAATTCATCATCATCTCTCTTTCCCACTCATTTTAAACCAAAATTGAAAACATCATCCGTGATGTGTTAATATATCACACTCAAAGATGATGAAGTTTTCAATTTTCATTACTGTATTCAAGGCAGGTCATGAATTAATTTTTATGGTTGAAACATGTTCTAGTATATGAATTATATCTTATTTAATTTTTTAGAATCATTTTATACAAAATATATTAATTTATAAAACAAAATGAGTTTGTTGTGATCAGAAATTGCCAAAATAAACCTAAACAATTATCATTAACTATTTATATAGTGGTTCATGCTATTGCGAATAAAAAAATGATATATAAACCAAATTTAACATCTCTAAGATCATTAATATCATATATTATCATTTTTGTATAACTACCCCTACATTGCATGACCTTTCATACATGTATACAAGTAAACTGATCTTGAAAACCAAGGAATCTAATGCTCCCAACCGATGAAATTAAACCTCTTAACCCATCCAAAAGGCCATAAATGAACATAAAAAAGATATTATAAATAAAAAAAATCTGGAAATGTTTATGAAATTATTAATTAATAAATAAAATTTGATTTTTCAGGACATTAAGCTCTAGTGTAGAACACCTTCAAACATAAGGTATGGGTAATACCCGAACCACCATTATTCCTTCATGTTATTTCTTTTCACTTTTTACCCAAATAAAATTATATTTTATTTTTATTTATATCATCTAAATTATATTTATAAGTTCGAAACTCTTATATCTTGATCCTTTCAACCTTCTTTTTCAATGATTTTCATATTTTAAAAAGGTTCCCCACTCTATTCTTCCCGTTAAGTAAGCCCAATTTAATGGAATTTCCCATATTATTACCCATTTTCAAGCGTGCTAGATAATATTTTTTAAGTGGCCATTAATTTTATAAAATAAAAAAAATTATTATTAATACATTTCTGGTTCACATATGGTTTTATTGAAAGGATTTTCCATTTTTCCTCTTAAAATGATCATTAATATTTTCCTTAAATTTTCCAAAAATGTTTTATCTCTAATGTTTCATAAACCCCATTTTTACATGTATTCAATTGTGTTTGTCCTTAATTATCATTATTTATCCCTATTTTACCTTATGAATGTCCATTTAAGATTTTAATCCATCTTTCAAGGAAACCATTGTGATATTTTGTTATGTTATTCCTTTTTATAAGATTATAATACTCAATTATTACCATGGGTAACCATTATGTTTATGTTTGATTATTTAGGTTTAATTCTTCATGTGCAACACTTATTCATGAACATGTTATTGTGGTGAACCTAGATATCACTCCAATTTATAGGGTAAATTTTAATCTCATTAGATTTTATATTCAATGGTCTTGGTGGTCAGGCTTGACTCGTGGTCCATGTGCAACAATCTTGGTTGTTAACCTTGACTCATGATTTTTCATTTGAAATGAACCTTAACAGATGATTATTTTATTTTGATAATTTTTTGAACATCTCATACAATAAAATGATTACATATGTTATGAATATTTATGTATATCCATTCCTTTTATGTCATCTTATTATTCATTTTAACCCATATCCTATGCTTTATTCTTAGGTTTATTCCGTTAATCAGTTTTTTAGCTCATCCCTTTGTTCATGTTATCCCTAAGTTATCATATGGATAAGTAAGGTCTCAATGTAAGTTAGGAGCTCTAAATTGATGATAAATTATGAAATGTTTTATTTAGTCCCATGTTTCTAGATTTGTGTACCAAGTATCCCAAAGACACTAGACATTATGATCCTTGGCTTGTAATTTTGTAGTTAATTATGTTTGAAATATTGTAATAATATATGAAAAAGGATTTTTCCTCTATAGTTATTAACACAGGAAATGTATTGTTATTTTTGGATATTTGGAATAGTTCACTTTAGTAAGAACCTTATGGATATGAATATGTCTAGGAAAACATCCTTAAATTTTGGTATGTATATAGTAAGTGGTTTATCATGAAAATACATCCAATTATGGAAAAAGGGAATGGTTATGGTCTAGATGTACCTAAGTGTAACAACTCAAAAAAAGTTTTTTGGATGACTTAGGGTAACCTAGTACACGACATGGGACCTTACATAATACCTTGTTTGACACACCTAGAGGATATGCTTTAGTAAATTCATAAGTTCATTATGAACCATTAATAAGGGGGAAAAATACCATATAGGTATAATTTAGGAAAAAAACATGGATAACATGGATTGAAACCTATGAATCATGAGATTGGATATCATTTTCCTCTAAAGGATTATCCTTGTTATGTTCAATGTTTCTTTTTATACATTATAATTAGTTAAGTACTCAAGACCCCTGATTTAACTTAATTTTTTTAGTTAATGGAGGGAAATAGAAGAACATGTTCCAATAATCAATGTGATAGTAAATGTGATGATTTATCTAATGATATTCCCAATATTATGGGAATGGGTGATCAAAACATCATTATAGTACTTTATTAGATTACTTAGGTTATGAATATTAACTTGAATTGTGGGGAACGACCTACTTCTCCAAATAAAGAGAAATTATACATAGAGTAATTCATGTGGAAAATGGACCCTCGTGTTTAGTGGATCTTCTCATCCCCTCCTTATAGAATAGTTGATTAACTCCATTGAAAAAATATTTTATATCCTCTAATGCTCAGAAGAAGAAAAACATTTTGTGGAAGACTATCATTTTTACAAGGAAGATGATAAGAGGTGCACACTGATAGGAAATATTATGTGAAATGAAGAAATGGATTCCATGGATTGGGATTAATTCAATAAAAAAAATTTCATTAAATATTTCACTATAACCCTCCATCTCAAGATGGAAAGAGTGTTCGTCAAATATAAGTAGATGGAATATGAGTCTATCATGACATATAAAGAAATATTTACAAGGTCTTCAAGATACACACACATCTTTGTCTGGAACATTTAATGAAATGTGGATCACTTATTTAGAATATTAAAGATGAATCCATGAAAAGTGTTTGAATTTTGTCACATGAACAGTTATGAGGAGATTGTTTTTTGTTCTCTCAAAGGTGAAATGGAGATCTATGATTCTTAATGGTGTTATGGTCCATGTTATAAAAAAAATATGGATTCTAATATAATTTGATTATAAATTAAATCCCATAATGGAAAGAAGATTGAATATCCCAAGTGTCAATGTTTTGGGAAGAAGCATCCCAGGAACTATACAAAGGGAATAATTGAATTATTTAAATGTATAGAAAAGACCTAGTAAGGGACAAGAATAATTTCACTAATGTGGAAGAATAAAAGAAAGATCATATAAACACTCATACAGATGTTCAGTTTTTCAACTGCAAGGAACAATTACATTTTATAATCCAGTTACATAAGAACATGGTTATCGGAGGCAATCAACAACAACCTACAAGGAAACATGCAAGGGATTATCTTATCACTAACATTGAGGTTGATCCAGACAATTATGTGGTAAGAGGTATTTTGGATATTCATTCAATAATAGAAAACAAATTATTTGATTATGGTTCTACTTATTCTTTCATATCTTGCATGTTTAGTAGATCTATTCAACCTCTGTCTCAAAATATGGAGGTTGAGTTATCTTTGAGAAAAAAACATTGGAATATTATTTCATAAAATTATATAACTCCATCCCAGTTAATGATTGTGGGTTGAAACTCCTATAAAATATTGTCTTACTTCCTTTGGAGATGTTTGATGCTATATATGTCCTGTATTGGCCATGTTTATAAAATACTAATTCATATTTTGGGAAGGGGAGATCACTCATCACAACCCAAAGAATCCTTCAGTTCTATATGATTCTAATGAGGAGGATACATTTCCATTAGAATCATTATGTCAAGTGTGGATATTACTGCCTTGTGAGCATTTATTTCAATCTCAAATGATTGAGACAATAGAGGGAATCATGACCAAAGACATGCCCATTGTTAGGGACTAGAGTAATGTGTTCCATAAAGAGTATGAGGGTATTCAACCCGAATGATAGGTTGAGTTTTCAATTGATCATTTTCATGTATCTCAATCGTTATAAATGACACCATATAGAATTTAAACCATAGATCTAGAAGAGGTGGAGAATAAATAATAGGAGATTCCAGAAAAGGGTTTTCTACGATTGAGTGATTTACAATGGGGTGAACCGGTCCTCTTTATTAAGAAGAAGGATGGATAAATGCACCTCTTCTTTGATTATCATGAGGTCAATAAAATCATGATAAAGAAAAAGTATCCCCTACATTGAATAGATGACTTTTTCAATTAGCTACATTGGGCTAGTTATTTCTCTAAGGTGGACCTTCAATTGGATATAATCAATTACACGTTAAGAAGGAAGATATTCTCAAGACAGACTATAAAACATGGTATTGAAGCTATTAATTCATCGTGATTACATTTAGAATCACTAATTCTCCAGTAATATTCATGGATTTAATGAATATACTCTTTAGAGATTACCTCAAAAAAATTGTGGTAGTCTTTATCGATGATATTATGATATACTCCAAGAGAAAGGAGGAACATGAGGATTATTTGAATAGTATGTTGAAGACAATGAAATGGGTGAAACTATATAAAAATTATAGTTAATGTTAGTTATGGATAGAGGTAGTATAATTCTTGGGGAATGTTATCACCAGTAAATAAATATATGTGGACACTTCTAAGAAAAAGGAATGTGAAAGGTGTCCATAGCCAACATTTTTAATGGATATCCATACATTCCTTACCTTTTATTGGTCTTAACGATGATTCGAGAATAAATTATCACAACTTTCAAAACCAATAACCAAGAAAAAAAATGAATTGAGTGATGTTTTTTTGGACTCAAGACTATGATGAAAACTATATAGAGATTAAAAAAGGATTATCACTATTCCAGTACTCACACTACCAAAAAGTAGGGAACTCAGTGTGGTGTATAAGGATGCTTAAAAAATGTAACAGTATATGTACTAATGAAGAATGATAATGTACAATCATATGCCTCAAGGAATTTGGATGTACCTGAGCAAAAATATCATACACATGTTATGGACTTAGCAGTTGTGATTTTCGCATTGAAAATCTACCAGAATTGTCTCTATGGGGAGAAGTATAAAATATATACTAATCAAAAGAGTCTCAAATATATATTGACACACAAGTAGCTTAATATTCACCATTGAAGATGGATAGATCTAATCAATAATTACAGCTGCTCAATCAACTACAATCCTTGTTACGAAAATATGTTTGAGGTGATCTAAGTGGAAAGGATCATTCATCTTTATCAATGGTGAGAACTAATAAGGATCAAATCTTCATAGACATACAAAGGATAGAAATGGTATTCATTATGTGATGTAAATCGTCAATACTCTCTCAAATGATATTTCAACTATCACTTATATAGAATGTAAAGGATGCTCAATAAAATGATGTTGAAATTAAGAAATGGGTTCTATTAGAAATAAGATATAATCAGATATCCAAATGGATGTATATGGAGTCATGAGATCTAGGTCCCGATTTTTTGTACCATAAAATATAAAGATTAAGAATGAGCTTCAGAATGATTCACATAGCTCAACCTTCTCCATTTACCTTGGTAGCACAAAGATGCCTGAAGATCTCCAAAATAACTATTGGTGGGACATTATGACGATGGAAATTGGTGAATATACATCAATGTTCCTATTATTTTTATATGTAAAGGATAAAATTAAAATTACAAAGGGTTGATGAAACTATTACCCTTACCAACCATGAAATGGGAAAAAATAACTATGAACTTTGTCAATAGACTTCTAAATTCATTCCCAGGGGATAATAATATATGGGTTATTGTGGATTGAATTGCATGTATAGTTCAATTTATCAAGATTCCAGAGGACTTTTCATTGGATCAACATTCAATGATATATATCAAAGTGGTGGTAAGGTAGCATGAAGTACCACAACAGATTATATCCAATCAAGATTTGATATTCACTTCGATGTTATTAGAATGTCTCCAGCATGATCCAAGCACTCAGCTAATCATTAGTACAACCTTTAATCCTAAAACTAATGGATATTCAATGAAAGAAATTCAGAAACTTGATGACATGTTGAGAGTGTTTTCTATGGACTTTAATAGCGGATGAGACCAACATATACCTATGGTTCTGTTCTCTAACAATAATAGTTCATGCTTGGGAATCTAAATTTTTCCCTATGAAGCCATTTATAGAAAAAGGTATAGAACAATGGCATGCTGGGAGGAAGTGAGTGTAACAAGCTTCTAGGACCTCAAATGGTCGAAGAAATGTTGGAAAAGGTGGAAAAATTCAGCAGGACATCAACACAAGCCAAAGTCAAGAAAAGTGTTATGCAGTCATTCATCAATGTGACCTTTGCATTAATGGTAGACACATGGAATTCCTCCAAATATCTCCATGGAATAAGGTCATGATATTTTGGATGAAAGGAATGCTAATTACCATGTAAATCATCCCTTTAAAGATTCATGATCCTGTCGGAGTTGTGTCCTATCAGCTAGCACTTCCACATGCCATGTATAAAGTACAATATGTTTTCCACAAATCCCCCTTAAATAAGTACATACGATATCGTTAACATATATTGACTTCATATGTGGAACATTTTATGAAAGATATTTCTTATGAGGAGTATCCAGTAAAGTTCTTCTATTTTAGAGATACATTTCTACGCCACAGGACTACTCATCTATCGAATTCATGATAGAGGAACCATAAGTATGAATAGGAATCATTGGAATATGATGAAGTAATGAACAAAATTTTTCCACACCTATTTTCAACATGGAATTTAAAGAAAACTATGGGTGAAATTTAAAAAGAGGGAAGAATGTATCCACCCAAAACATTTATCAATGAAACTACCTTCATATATTTATTTCATACAATATAATCACATTATTCACCTTAATAACACAATACAGACTTTATAAAGGATGAATGAATGCAATAAACGGTATTTCTAGATGTTATGGAAAATACACTGATGAAATAATAATTTGACCCTTGGAATAGTAATGTGAAACATATGAATAGTTTACTAGATAAATTGAATAGTAACCTCACCAATAAAGGTATAAAAAAATTTATCCATCTTATAATTGAAAATATGTCATTATTATATCATAGTATAAGTAAATAAATATTTTAAAAATTAATAATTAAATGTTGTTATTTATGTAAGTAATAAATAGTTAATTACTAAGTTATGATTAATTTATTAATTTAAAAGAAAATATATTTTCATAAATTTTTTTCATAAATTAATATTATGGTGTCTTACAATTATATGATAATTGTACAAGACCTTAGCTGATTTTTCAAAGTGTTATAAAATCATTTATAAATTTAAAATATTTTGTTTTCGAGTAAATAATGATTTTAATTAAAAATTAAAAATTTCATATTTTTAAAATTATATTTATAAAATATAGTTCATTTTTTAAATCAAATCATCCAAAAAAAATTATGGTTATTTTTTTGTACTTTTATAAAATAAATGAAATTTTTGTGAATATTGAAATATTGTAATTTAAGGTAATTATAACAAGAAAGATCAGTTAGAGTCAAAGTCTCTCACCATTTATTAAAATAAAAGGAAAGTACAAAAAGAAAGTATCACAATCTAGAAAAAACAACTACATATCATAAAAACCATAACCATCACCATATCAATGATCTATTGCTTCATCAGCAAGAGTCGATTCCTAGTCCAAGCTTTCGTCATTCTTTAGGGACATAACATAATTTCTTCTGAGATTTAACTTTTCCAAATATAGAAACTCCTCTGAATACTACATACCTTTTTCCTTGATGAAGGAATACCTGGTAGGAATCAGCTTCAGCATATAAGTGTTGTCTTTCCTCTGCCTTCTTCTTGGTGGAGTAGTCGTGACTTCTTTAGTCCCTAGCACCTTCTTCTTTCCACCCTGAACAATGTCACTATAAGAGGTTAGAACCTTGCCACCAACATTCTCCTTTTCACTATTAGAGATGCCACCCATTTTCGAGTGATATTTACCTCCTTGTAACCATCAATAACTCCCCGTTCTTTCTCAAAGTGGCAATTAGGAACATTCATTGATAAAAGTTGTGTGTGTTCCACACATTGAGAGTAACCAGGACAAGCAGAATACACCTTCTATAATGCCTCCTCCCCATCTCCTCCTTTATTGGTGACTACATCCTACAAAATGATATCATCGATCACATGGGGAACTTCCATCACCGGTGGAATCTCCTCATGCGCCAGACTACCAAAGAGATTGTATGTCATAACTACACCAGAGCTATGAGTAACCATGTTCATAACCTCAGAATCACCATCTACATTGGTTAAAGGCTCATCAATGAGAGGAACCAACTGCAGATGACACAAACTACCTTCCACCGCAAATTAGGACTCAACTCCAAGGCCACCCTTCAGGTTAGCAAAGACCGGCAATACTGTGTGACTAAGAGGTGCCTACATCGTCTTCATACCACAAGAAATACTTGGCGCAACAGAGAGAAGATCCTGCCTCATCTCCGTATCAACAGTTCCATTAGGTTGCTCTTCATCCATTACAACTATAGTGGAAGAATATTCCAACCAGGATCCCTTCCCAAATGATCCTCCAGAATTGGTAGACATAGTAGACTCCACTGGGGCACTTTTTCCCCCCATTGACACGTCCACATTCATACAGATCTGCTCTAAAGCCATCCTTCACCACTGCCTGAACTGGCCTCTCGGTATCACGATCATCACAGCCATCACCACTCTACCTTTCCACCACCTATGAGGACACAATCATACTTCCTATGTAGAAAACAGCCTTTAGATTCCCAAACCTCGTACACTTGACATATAATTGAATCCACAATTCAAATACAACCACTTACATCCAGAAGAACTCCTTCACACCATAAATCCATAAGCAATGCACTGGAGGCCTAGAAAAATCATCCTCGACATAGATCCGCAGAAAAATAAGTTGTGACATAGACTTAGTTCAGGGATCAGAGAATAGATACTACCCAATCATATTTCCAATGGCGTAGAGAAAAGTAGGATTTTGGAATGAAAGTGGAAAGACGAGGAGACTTACCCATGTTACGATCGACGATGGGTCACATCCCATATTAAATTTGAAACTCCATAAAAATAAATAAAAGGATTAACCATCACCCCTTCGATAGGCCATGGACCAAGAGGTGATCATATCCTCTTTTTATCCAAAAGGAACTATTATGTGTCTCCAGTCAAGAAATCCAACGATTTCACGCTCATGAAGCTCCCAAGATTCAGAGACGAACTGGGAAAATGCTTTCACAAAAGGTCAATGTTGATGAAAATAAGCAACCAAGGTATACTTGCAAAGATCCATGGAACTATTGACTTCCTTCATGAGAAATGATAATTAGGGCATCTCCCGAAAGAGATCCGCAACATTCGGGGAATAGAGATTTTAGGGAAGGACATAGAATATCCATGGTTTGAAGAAGAGTAATCCCTCCCAGGAAACATAAATCACGAGGCTCCACACTCTGATCAGGAGGGGGGAGTAAGTCCTAGTGCAATGAAGCTAGGTCATCGCCGTGAGATGAGAATGGTCATGTCCCTCCTCTCTCACATCAAAATTGGATTTTTTTCAAATTATTAATATATTACTTTAAGTTATTTATACGTTATAAGTTATATATACAATTCCCTGAATCATCACTGATTTAAGAACCAATTTATCAAAATTAAATTCATTTTTTAAATATTTTTTATGACAATCTTGAAGCCATTCTTAGCCTTGAGGAAAAATAATAGACTAATTTTTAAAATAATGAAAAAACACTCCACTTCTCCTATATAAATACCACCCCTCATCACCTCTTCTCCTCACACCTCTCCATCATTCATCATTGTCCATATTCGGATCAAATTTCCTCTCAATCCCCTCCCCCACATTCATGGGATTTTGGTCTTTACAAAATACTAATACCAATAACCTAAGTAAGTTCTCTATAAGAAGGAATTAAGAGGTAAAACCCTCTTCCTTTTCTTTTAATTTCATTTCAAGTTCCATTATTTTCTTTTTCTATCATAAACTCTCATCATTTAAATGGTATGATAACTGCAGTACCACACATGTAATAGAATGTTGTTATGGTAATGGAATAATGCATCAACATATATCTTTCCCCTTTTTTATATTAATATTGAAATTATTTTCTGTCATGTGATAATTTATCCCATTCAAGGATGATGAGGATTTCAATTTCCATTACCGTATTCAAGGCTAGTCATTAACACATTTTTATTATTGAATGAGGTTATAATATATGTATTATATGTTAGTTAATTTTATTGAATCATTTCATATAGATGATATAAATTTATAAAACAAAATCAGTTTATTGTGATCTAAACCCACCAAAATAAACCCAAACAATTACCATTAACTATTTTTCTAATAATCCATCTTCAAAAAGTAAAAAATTATATATATGTCCAATTTGAAATTTGGATGAAAAATAATAACATATATGTTCAATTCAGGATAATTATCATCATTTTACACGTTCTTTCTTACATGTATACAAGTAAACCTATCACGAAAACCATGTAAACCAATGCTCCCAAACGATGAAACTGTTCATAGATAAAAAATACCATAAATGATATTAATAATGTTATTATAAATAAAATTAATGTATAAAGGGTTCTATAATTATTAATTAATGAATCACATTTTATTATAGAGGACAATAAGATAATGTGAAGAACACCTTCATACATTAGGTAAGAGGTTTTACCTGAACCTCCACTATTCCTTCGGGTTATTATTTTTCACTTTTTGAACTACTGAAATTATATTTTATCCTTATATAAAACATATAAATTCAGTTTATATGTTCCGAACTCATGAATCATTATCCATTAATCCTTATTGATTTGGGATATATTTGTTTTTAGATGTTTCACAACTCAATTATTCCCGATAAGTAAACCCAATTTAAGGGAACATACCAAATTTTTACCATTTTTCAAGTGTTCTCCTTTTAAGAAACAAATATATTTATAAAATCACTCATTTTATTATGAAATATATCCTATTTAACTTCATTTTTTACATAAAATATTTTTTTTCATTTTATGCTTAAATTCCAGTAAATACTTTCCTTAAACAGAAAGAAAATGTTTTATTTCTAAAATTTCTTCAACAACATTTTTACATGTATTAAATTCAGTTTGAAATAACTTATTATAATATATGCTAACTTTTTCTTTTGAATTCCCATGTATTATTTCAATCATTTCTATCATGAATACCATTGTGATATTCACTTATGTTATGCCTTTTTGAGAATATTATGATACCAAATTCTTACCATGGGTAATCCTTAGGATTATGATTGATTGTTTATGTATGATTATTCCTATGAAACATATATTCATGAACATATTATGATGGGTGAACCCATATATTTCTCTAATATATTGGGTAATTTTTAGTCTTATGCGATATCATATGCAACTGTCTTAGTGGTTAGCCTTGACTTGTGATCCCTGTGCATCGGCCTTGGGGGTTATCCTTGACTCATGCTCCTTCAGGTGAAATGAGCCCCGAATGATGCTTATGTAATATTTTTATTTTTTTCCACATCACCTATAATACCATGTTTACATATGTTATTATTATTTTGGTCTATACAATCCTTTTATGTCATCATATTAGGCCTACTAACCAATGTTCTATGATTTATTCTTATTTTTAATCCCTTAGTAGGATTTTTAGTTCATCCCTTTGTACACGTTATCCCAATGTTATCCTTTGAAGATGCATGGGATCAAAGAAATTTAATATCTCATAATGAATAATAAATAAATAAATTTTTTATATAGTCACATTTTTTCAATTCAATATACCTAGTCTTCCATAGACACTAGAATTTATGATAATTATCTTGTAATTTGATATTAAATTATTTTTGAAATCATGAAATAATATGTGAAAAAGTATAGGGTCACTATATGACTTTCCTAGGTGCTACCGTGATACTTTAATAACACGAGTTGTTGTCTCTATATGATTTTGAAGAATCTAATGAAGTACATCGTGATCCTTGAATGGCGAGCTCTGAAAATTTTGTGAGAATTGGGTGGATTATCTGGGGGATTCTATGCGACATGATTTGACATGTCTCGAGGACTTATCATGATCCAAATGGCATTATAAAGAAATTTCATGAGATCTTGGTGAAATCTATTAATTCTATATTGTGTATTGGGTGATTCACGCGAAGCGCATGATGGTTATTGATATACATTCCTTGCTTTAGTCTCAGGCCTTTACTCTTTATTATAGCATTTATATTAATGCATAAAAATTTATTATCATTTATATCATATTTTAAGCCTCTCATGATCGATTAGGTTTTCATGATGTTCTTTGTGTGCCCAATTAGAAATACTAAATGAGATATATGATTGATTAAACGATCTTATTATTCCTATTGCATGTATGTTCTAACTATTCCCCATACATTACTGGGTGAGATTCTTTTCTAGATGTGAGATTAGACACTCTGAAAAATATGATATAGTCTTGGTGTGGGGAACTGATTGATCACCAATCTGTAGAGAGTAGATTGAGTAACCAGATCTCGTGATTGTGATTATTTTCCTATATTTTTTATTTTGGGGTGGAGGATTTATAGGACACACCACCTTCATTTGTTTCCACTTTTTATAGTTCATATCATGTGAATCTAGGCTGGAGTTGGTGAAGGGATTTGGCATCATGAATATTTTCTAGTCGTATCCCTGGATCACGTAAAGGGTATCACCTAAATTCCAGTGTCCACATGTCTATCATGTCAACACCTCCATTATTATATTATATCCAAATAATGAGAAATTGTTGAATTATGATGGCATGCCTATGCAATTTAAAATTTTCATTTTGATACTACCAAGTGTCTTCACGAGATCAATGTGCATAAAATCAGGATTTCACATGATGCTCAAAGCCTTGTCCAGGGCATTTCATGAGGAAAATATGGCCTACTTAGTGTCATCCGCGAAACAAAATTTTCTTTTCACGGAGTCTCACAATATTATTCTGCGGAAATCCTAAGCTCATCACAATGGTTATACAACAATTAGATATTCCCCCTACACCCCTATTATATTTCTTTTTTTTATTTTACAATGTTCAGGGAGTCATAATAAGGTATTATTATTATCAAAGTCAAATAGTTCTCCTCTTGGTAATGCATTGTGTGACAAAGAATGGTCCTGTGGATATGTGTGATAATTTAATGGGAAACTCCCTATGTTTGTACTTGTGGATCCAAAGGGGATGTGAAAGGTCAACTAGACATACCCAATCCTTCTTTAATGATTAGGATGTCGGGAAAGTTGTCTTTCATGAGATGAGGTGGGCATGTCTCCAGAGTCTTTTGATGTCATACAAATCACTAGGGGCATTCACATGATGTTTTTGACTGTGAGTTCCTCCCACATCCTTAACATTTATTTCCATTATTTTATTATACAAAGGATCAAGGGTGTCTCCAGTTTTCTTGAATGTTATCAAGGATAGCTATTATATTCATCGATGATCGATCGTGCTAGTTTTATGAATGCACGGTCGTTAAACTTTTGAATATATTTCTCTTATTTTTGGAGAATTTTGGGAAGCATTTCCAAGCTCCCATTGTTAACAAGCTACATGACCTAGGGGAGCTCATATATTTAACACAATGTGACCACTAGTTTTTTGAGGCCCTATAATGATAGAAAATGGTATTTTTGAAGGATCTTTGTGGGATCCTTCATAGGCTATTCAATGCACATGGTACCATCACATGTCCTTATGATGGACAGGTGATCACGTATCCTTTAGGGTCCCACATGGGATGTGAGGTTCAACCTCCTCCATGTTGCATTTTATTTTGAGAGAAACAAATAACCATATCAAATTATTTCATCCTTTTTGAATTTATCAATTCCCATTTGGTGGGTTACAATACTCATCTCACCTGATATAATGGAAAACAATAAGTAACATTGTCTAGTTGTTTTAAAAATTTCTATTCACCCACCATGGGCTAAAAATTTAGAAAAGAAATTATAAGTGACATGTAAATATTAGGGATAATTCAACATATCATTTATGATTTTTTGGATCAACCATTCATCAATTAGATTCCCTGATTGTACTTGATCTATTAAACTTTGATTTTAGCCTTAGCGGTAACTACTCAATTGATAATTATAAATATTGAAATCATATAATAATGATTAGATTTTCACAATGCATTTATTTATGATACTGTATATTTGAAACACTTTATAAAATATTTATATTGCTCTATATAAATTAATGGAATAAATTTAATTTTAATGATGAACATGATAATTTTTGTTTCCATTATATAATTGTTTAATATGATATCTGCAGTGTTATTGAGATTGAATATTGGATAGGTATAAAACATTATAGATACTAATTCTTAATTTTTTGGTATTTTTTTACCTACAGTTTAAAATTTAATTTTGTTTTGGAAAACCTTTTTTAGGATATAGAGCACCATGGAATGTCATTGATTAATTATTTTTCTCTGAGAATTGGATTCTTCCTATAGGACCAATATAATAAAAAGATTTAGATACCACGTATGGGAGTCTCTGAAGCCCTTCCTGGGAACCACCATCAATCTATTCCGTAATCCATAATAGATACTAGTATTACAAGTGATTATTTCCCATTATTAATGTGAAAACTATGACCATAAAAAAAATTAGATGGTGGCCACTAAATAACTTTAACAACAAATTTTTTCTAGAAACTAATTTCCATTTTCATAGTACAAAATTAAAAATATTTCTAGATATAAAACATGATTAAATTTCCTTAGTTTTGATGGTAAGTTACCTAAAATGTATAAATATAGATTTTTGGAATGTAATTCTGAAGTAATATCTCTTATACATGTTTTATATGACGTTTATTTGAAAATTATGTAAATGATATATCTTTGGTGTTGAGTGGATTCATACCATATCTTTTAGTGAGTTCTATACTCTATTAGATAGTGTATTATGTGTAAAATGGGATTAGGTTTATTTGAGCCATTGTAAAATTATTTATGTTCATATCATTATTTAATTCTAAAACCACTCTCCAAAGTTCAATTTAATAAAAGTATTTTTTTTAAAATTTTGATTAAAAAAACTATACATATTAATTTGATTAACTATTATAATTTGTAAAATTGAATATTCACCCCTATTTTCATTTCCATTCACATAGTGGGATGTAAATACTTCTATCGGAGAAAAATATCCATGTTATTGGATAAAATAATAACATTCTATATATTTAACAATATTTTTGTGAGAGTATCTAATACAATATTAAAAGGGGGATATGATCAATATTTAAAGATAATATTCTATATTTTGGCCATGATATTGAGAGTCATTTATGGACTTACCTAGTTTATTTAATATCACACATGTTTATGGGATCGAAAGGTTAATAAAGGGTCATGGAATGAGATGAATTTAGAGAATATTTTGAAATATATAAATGACCCCAACCATTTGAGTAAGATTTTGTGGATTTTATTGAAGAATTGGATATGAGAATGATTTTTTTAAAAATAAAAAAAGTATTAGGGATGATAATGTGAAAGAGGCGCTGATATAAAAAATTAAATAATCATTTTTTATTTACATTTCATCATATTTAGTCACCGATTATATATGAAATTCAGGTAATATTCATGTTTTTATAATTTGTATTCATTTATAATAAATTTTTTTATTTTATTTATTATCACTAATTTAAATAGAATATTATATTTCCTGGGTTTTTAATAAGTGTAAAATATATTTTAATATTATTTATGGAAATTTTTAACCTTTTTCATGTTTAGGATTTTTATAAGATTATCAAGTTATAACATTAGTTAAATAATCTTAACCAACCAATAATGAAATACACCGTAAGATGCACTAATACTATTGTCTAGTAAAAAACTATAAGCATATATCACCACATGTAAGCTCAAACCACAATTGTAATCAATTAAAATATATAGCTTAAATCATCATAAAAAACATAACCTTAGTAGGTAGTTGTTTGAAATTCTCATTGATGTAACGTCATTTTAAATATGGTCATCCAAAACTTCATAAAACCATTAATATTGCAATATAATGAATGATTTTCTGAGTATCACATCATTAATTCAAATATTTACCTTTTTATTAGTTCTGAAATAGACTATAATCAATGAAATCATCATAAATTTCTAACAGATGGAAGTAGATATAATATCTAATCTTTCCCTCATTGTATTAACTCAATATCTATCCTTATGTTATGTAACCCCTAATGACATAATACCGACTAACCAGTACAAATATGTCAACAAAACCAATCATTTTAGTATATAAATCTAATGATTTCATCCCAACACCAGACCATTTATCTTATTGAATTCCATTTATTAAAAAGAAAAAAGGGGACAACCATCATCATTTTCCTTGGAAGAAATAAGTCCACTAATTTTTCATGTTGGAAAATAAAGACATGAAATGTTTGTAATCCAAACCCACCTTCTTGTTGTAATAGGTTAGCATAAAGGATGAAACCCAACTTGAAAAAGTTCCTATTTTATGATAAATTATGCGTTAGGTTTATTATTAAATTATCTGCATTCTCATTTTGTTTTATTTTTGAGGTGTATTTATCTACTTAATCAATATAAAATATTACGGTAAAGCCTCATTATTATTAAATAAAATAATATGCTCAATATTATAATGATATGACACATAGAGCCTAAAAAATATCAAAATATTATTATTAAATTGTTACACTTGTCCCCAAACTATTAAAATGGAGGAAATTAATGATATTAAAAAAATGAGGAAAATATATTTCACATATGTTTTTAAAATTGATTAATTGGTTTCAAATTATTTTTAAATGAAAATAAAAACCCATTGTGTGTAAATCAATTTTTTTTATAAAAATACTGGTTTATGCTCAAAATGGAATTTTTTTCGACATAAATTAAATTAATCAATATTAGTAAAATATATTAATGAAATTTAGATTTTATATATTCAATAAAAAAATTAATATTCATTGAAAATTTTTAATAGAATTAAGATAATAATATATCATATTTTAATCATAAATGATATATTTTTCTAATTGGAATTTTTTTCACCTATTGATGGCACACTTGTTATAAAACAAACTGTTGACACTATTATAAATTTTAATTTTCAAAATCAAGATTTTTTTTTTGAAATGGGAATACTGAAACAACCTTTTAGTGAAATATTAATATTTTTCTAATAGGTTTCATTTTTTGATGAATATACGAAAGTACAACATTTTATTTCAAAGATTATTTTTCATCTAATCTATTTATGTTGTAAAAGTATATTCTAAATTGTATTTAAAGTATAATTAGTTAAATTATAGATCCATACAACCAATTTGGTTCATTTGAATCAATTTACCATTAAATTGGATATAAAAACATGTTAATGTTAAGAACATTTAACTTTAAAACCCCTCTTTTTCATTGTGTATACAAGATTAATTTTAAATATATATTTTTTCTAATTATGTGAATAAAATTAAGTGAAATGAATTCTATATTTTGAATCATAAGTTCAAAATTATTTTTTATATGTCAATTTCATTTTTATAAATAAATAAATTTACCTTGTTAAAAATATTATTTACAATGATATAGGTCAAAAGGATTAATGTAAAAACGGTAATGGCTTAAAATACCAAAAAACAACGATGTTTAATGTTTTTTGGGGTTTAGATCAAACATAAACATCCTCTAAAAAATTAATTATACTCCAATGTAATGTAAATTAGTTCCACATCGATGTGTTTGGTTTATATATATAAAATAATCGTTATTTTAATCACCTAATCCCACTTCTCCTCAATATTAAATACCACCCCTTACCACCCCATTTTGGCTCACAGGATGTTTAGATCCTCATATATCTACCCAAAACTATAATATTTACTTTCCACACTTTATATTTCAATTTTTATCTATAAAAAACCAAATTCATATTCCTCAAGGGTTTCTCAATGAGCTGATATTCAAGGGGTAATTTTCTCAAATTACCTATTTTAATTTATTTTATTTTTTCTACTTTCTCCCCACCATCATCTTCTATAAGTTCAGTATAACTACAAATTAATTTATATACCACAGTTTTATGTTTTTTTATGGAACATCTCACACCCATTTTATTTCTAATCTTAACTTATCAAAATAAATAAAACAATTTTCCATGTTCGGTCGGTTCATCGCCTCCTAGAATAATGATTTTTTTTCATTTTCCATTAATTACTATAGAAATTTTCAAAAAACATTCATTATTATAAAATAATATTTTATTAGGTATATTATAACATATTATTTGTTACATAAAAAATCTATTCCCAGAATACTAAATAAAATAATACTAGTTCGTGATGTGCAGAAAAAACCACCAAAATAAACTAAACCTTTATCAATAACAATTTATCTAATGAATCTTCCTTATATATGAAATAAAAGTGATAAATGGGACAAATAATACTTCTATAATTTCATTTATACTATTACTTGATACTTATGTATTTTTAGCCACATTTTTCAAGAACATCAAAAATTATACCAAAATGAGCCGATCATGAAAACATGATACAAACGCACCCGAAACCATGAAAATAATGAAATATTAGTAGTGAATGGGTCATAAACATTAATAAAATCATCACATAATGTATTTTAAATATGAATATGGTTAATTAAATAGACAACCACCTTCTTTATAAAATTATACATGAGTATTGAAGAGATTTTAAGGAAGTAGAATGTGAGGTAAGGGATTTATTTACGAAATTTTTATTCTTTAGGGGTAAACTTATACTTGTTGATTATGTCAAGTTATGATTATGTATGAAATTACTTTAGAATAACTTATACTGTATTTATACTTGTTTTTTGGATTTATTAAAAAACATATAATTAATTATTATTATTTACACTCACTCTAATGTAATCATGTTTATAATATATATTCCTTTAATATTTAACTTTTTAAAGATTTCATAAAACTATCTTTTTATTTCTTGTATGTGTCTTAAAAAAATAATTTCAATTTTTTTTACTATTATATTATTATTTTTTATTATATTTTTACTCATGTTTGACTTTTACAAAATGGTTTGAATTTATTCTTTTTGAAATTTTCAAAAATTGGTTCTTTGTGAATTTTCAGACAAAAATAAGAATGGAATTTTTTAACCTATATGACTCGAGTGGATTTTCCTTCTGTCAATAAGAATTTATCATTTTAATCTTAATTTAAACTATTACAATTTTATTTTCATATAAAATGTTTCCCTTCATACGTGTGTAGAATTTCTAGAAAATGATATTTTAAATAAAAGGGTTATTTTGTTTATGTATATTTATATAAAGAAAGAATTCATGTTTTATGACATTGATATGGTTTTTTAGAATTTTTTATAATTACTAATGGATATGTGATTAACCAATTATTGGTGGTTATGTGATAGACCAATTATGGGTGGTGACATGATAATATAATGATGGGTGGTTCTATGATAAACCATGAATGTTTACTTAAGTGATAAACTCCAATGCATTGTGTACTACGGAGTTGGATACTGGACATATTTATTACTCCATTCAAATTTATGGTTGAGCCCCATTATATTTTATCTGTGATCCTGATATAGATTATATTAATGGTCGATGTAAGGACCAAGCATTATGAATTACATATTATAGTGTTTTTAAAATAGTATTCTATTACATTCATTCCCAAAAAAACATTTGGGTTTAGTGTTTTAGAGAGATGGGGAAAAAACTACATAGTAAACCCATAACTTAAAAGTGGACTCTTAAACATAGTGACCATTTTTCATTAAAATTAATCCTCTTAAAATAAAACATATTTTCCCTTCATGTAAAACCTTTACAGTTTTCCCTATGTCCTCACCATTGTATTTATTCTACCTTAAATCTTGTGAAAAACGTTTTAAAACGTTGAATGAGGAAAAAATATCAGTATGGGACAAAAGGATAGGAAAAATTATTACAATTAAAATCTATAAGAAATTTATAAAAATATTCCCTTTTATTTATAAAAAGGAATAATTTTCTAAAAATATCAATGTCTTACCTTTTGAAGATCAACCAACTTTCCTGAAACCTCATTAAAAAATATAAAAATCAATTTGTTAAAGGGGGATATTATTTTATAAATCACTCATAAAAATGGACTAACTAATATGATTTACCTACAACTCAAGAGTACCTAATGCATTGAAGGATATCACATAACCACTCTTATTTGGTTTATCATGAAACCACCCATCATTGGTTTATCACATAACCACCCAACATTGGTTTATCACATAATCACCCATCATTGGTTTATTATGTTACAAAATTTCATTAAATATAGTTCCCATGAACCATAGTATAAACAAAAACCAGGAATCATTACGTCATAAAAAATACTCTTTGAATAAAATGATCTTTTCATTTTTAAATAACCCATTTTGAAAAGTTATGGATGTAAAAAGGATGTAAATTTATTTTAAAGATTCCAATTTAATAATGTAATGCAAGATTTGAAATATTTTCGTTACAAAAAACTGTGAAATTCTATTCAATCCATATATGTAATAAAACAAATATTTTTTAAAAGGGACCTTTAAAAGATGATTTTTAAAATAAAACCCTTTACATAAAAGAGAAAAAAGATTCATGATGAAAACATTTGAGAGAAATTAGGGGAAATATATTTTTATAATATTAATTATATAAATACTGTCTAAAAATCGATTTGAAAACATGGAAATGAAGGAGGAAATTTTAGAAGAATAAATCTTTAAAATGGTTCAGATACAGTTTTTCAGTTTGAGTCCCTTACCTTGAGTCCGACTCATCATGTGCAATATTTATCTTCCTGAGTAATAAACATCAAATAATTTACAATTACATGATAATATTTTTCATGTATATTATTTCCTTTAAATCACTCATTTATATGTTATATAAAATTACTTATTCAATTATGTTCACATCGAGCATTTTGAAGATATTCTATAACTAAGTCAAAAATTAATTTGGTATGATCTCTATTGTCAAGGTGGTAACTATTTAGTCACATATAGAATAATATTAAATTCATTATAATCACATTTATAAATAAATAATACTTTTATATCAATTCATTAAATATGGATATGATAAATGAACTACATTACAATCATAGAGACAATAGGTTGTATATACAGATTGGTAATGTTTTCATTTTTCAATGATCATTATAGAAAGAGGGTAAGATTTATTTTGAATAGAAAAAATGATAATAATATAATTAATATTATATTAAGCATTGAAATATAATTATATATATATCCTTCATATTATTTGGGGATAAAAAATAAATCTCATTGTTTCATGGAGATGATAGTTCACAAATACACACGAACGAAGTTTTCATTTGTCTATGCAGGGATATGTAAGAAATAAAATGTTATATTAAAATTTATTAATGATGAAAATATAGTGAATCTCATATATAAATATTAATCCCATCATTATAACCAGTCTTGTGAAAAGGTGATGAAAAATGAATTACATCATTTCGGGAGGTGGTAGTCCTCCATACACATTGACGATGATTCCTTTTCCTATTTGATTGAAGTAGAGATGGACTTAGGTTAATATATTTACAAAATAATGTATATATATGTTAAATATACTGGATTTATTTTTTCAAAATGTTTGAGGAATATTTTATCGAAGTGGAAGATGAAATAAAACAGAAATAATTGATTAAAAATGATACATCTTTCTCAGACCACCTCTATTGCTTAACATTATAAGACATTTTAGGTGAGTGTTCTTCCTAAGAGAAATATCTATAATGTGTGAGTGGGGGGTTATATATAATGGGTATTGGTAAGATATTTTTTTTGATAAAACACTGGTCTTTAGGTGTGAGGAAAATGGAAGATTAGTTTCTCTTTAATAGGAGAGGTGAGGGCCACTCTTGGAATTCTACAAATTATTAAATTAATGTAAATTAATATTATATTTAAAATGGTTCAAATATAATTAATTTCTACTATAAGAAGATTTATTGGTCCAAAAACATTCATAAAATTAAACTTATCCACATTTTGACTACTTTCAATCCTTATCTTTTAGTTTCAACACATATCATACCCTCTAAACTTTTACTGTGATATCATGTAACAGACACATTGAGGGATAATATACATACTAGAAAATGAATAAAAAAATATAAATGAGTCATAGGTAACCTTTTAACCCTTATAATAATCATTTTTACTAATTTAATATTTTTATTAATTTCATATCATTTAATAAAATATTATTTATTCTAAATCATCATTATATCAATTTTGACACTATTCATTACATTAATTTTTAAAAATATGAAACAATAGTATATCATTAAAAAACTATTTTAAAACATCCCAGACATGTCAAGTTAATCTATAAAATTCATTTATAACATTATTTATCTCCAATTATATTTATTTTAATATTTTTAATATCATATATTTGATATTTCCTTTAATTAAATAATTAATGCATCTTCATTATGTTACCATTTAAGGTAATTATTTTATAAAAAAATTAGATTTTTTTAGCACTTGTTGAATTATTTTATAATTAAAATGACTATTTATATTTGAACATATCACCTATAAAATATCATATTAAAAATGGCTAACTTGTAAAAAAGAAAAGTATAACACATTTATCACTTCCATGAAAAACATTTATAAAGGTTATATTCTCATTTAAATGGAAAAATGGTGTAATAAACAATATTTTAATTATTAGGTATAAAAATAATAATACAATAAAATCCGTACAAGTTTTATGGGAATTTTTTAATATTTATAATACTTTTTATCCTTAATTACCTAATTTACCATAAACCATGGTAATAAAAACACTCAAAACAACTGTTCATATTGTCCTAAAATAAAAGGGACATATTTTATAAATTTTTACATTCCGATTGAATATTTGGAATCCATTTTTCTCAATTATATTCACAAAACATGTTGAAATTAAATAAAAATAAATCTCATATATGGGACGAAATAATGGGTTTTTAATGTAAAAATGTTAAAAAGTTCATAAAGTTTTTAAATCAAATTTGATTGTGACATTTATTTCAACAAAAAATTGGATTAAATGATATGAAATATATCTAATGATACATTAAAATGGATCAAAATTTAATCTTATAATATAAAATATT
The DNA here is from genome assembly GCA_963277665.1 of Viscum album. Classification (NCBI taxonomy): domain Eukaryota; kingdom Viridiplantae; phylum Streptophyta; class Magnoliopsida; order Santalales; family Viscaceae; genus Viscum; species Viscum album. The sequence goes on along the minus strand of OY728138.1, from coordinate 1,375,871,532 downwards.
TAGATAGGAAATCTATTTTTAATTAAAATGTATTGTTTATCAATATTAATCACAGAATGAATCTTATCAAAATGATGAAAAAATTAAAACAAATATAATTATTATTGTAACGACCCGAAATTTTTAAATAAAATTTGTTTCCTAATTTTATGTGTTATTGTTATACTCAACAAAAATGTTTTATTTGATAAACATGATTATAATTAAAATGAGATCAGTGGGTTTTGACTATTATATAACCATCGGTCAACATGACCGCTGTGAACAAAATATTTTGATTATTGTCTCTAAATATAAGTAATCTTGGTTAATTATTATAGAAAGAAGATTCGATGGCCTCACCTAGTAGTCTTGGACCGATCGAAGCCCATCTAACAGAGCTTGGGAAGGAGGTAGCACCATTGGGCTTTGCTCTGGACCAAATCCAAGCCGAACTTCATCATGTGAAGCTAGAACGGAATCGCCTTCACGAGAAGTTCAAACTGATAGAAATTACTACTCGGGCAATGTTGACTGAGCCACCCCAAAATTCTATCACCCTAGCACACCTTACTCTTAGGTCCTATGCTGGTATTATAAGGGGTTATGTAACGAGACCGTAATTGCCTTGTGTAATCCTTGTTTTAAATAAAAATTGGGATTTCTTCTTATGATGAAGTTTATGAATTTTCAAATGACTGGATAAAAATAGTATGCATATTTTTGATGAATTTTCAAAAGGATATTTTAAAAAAAATGTTTGTGTAAAACTTAAATAACTTAAAATGTGTAATGATTCTCAAAAAATGGTCTTCTACAATTATGTTTAGTACGAAATTTAGAGTCTAATAAGATCAATATGATTTTTGATGAATAGTAAATTATGAATAGTGATTTTATGATTAGGATTAGTAATATGACCAAATGGATTAGTAATCTCACTTAAAGAAAGTTTTAAAATAATCTAGGCACCTTGATTAAGTAATGTGATTCAATAAAATGGTTAAATAATGGTTTCATAAATTATTATTCAAGTATTAGTTTTTTCGGATGAATAGTGTTTTTTAATTAAAAATTTAATTAAAAATAATTAGAAAATTATTTTTATAAAAATGACTTTATTTTTGAACTCAGAGCATCGATATTATGTTAAGGTAATTTTTGGGGATTTTTCTGAAAAAAATGAATTTTCGATGAATAGTGTTTTTATTTAAAAATTAAATTAAAAATATTTAGAAAAATATTTTTATAAAATGGATTTCATTTTTGAAATCAGAGCATTGATATTTGGTTAAGGTGAAATTTTGGGATTATTCTGAGAAAGTTGAATTTTCAGTGAATAGTAAAAATACCGTTTTAGGGTTTCGGTATGTTTAATGACATCATAATGATGTCATGATGATTTCATGAGATCTTTTGAGGGTTGGCCGGCCAAGGGTGATGAATTATTGTTTTGGGGGCCCCATGTGGCCTAACTCCATGATAAATGCCAAGGGAGAGCCCATGGGTTTGAGAAAAGCACATGTGAGGTGTCCTTTGGCCATTAATGCTTTGTCCCCTCACTTTCCCTATAAATACCCACCCTTTCCTCCCTTGGTTTTCACTCCCAACTCTTCCCCAACGAAGTTATGGTCTTCTTACCTTCCAAAGAGTCCTCCCAAGGTGCCCCCAAGCCCTCAAGGTCCAATCCTTTGAGTTTCAAGAGTCACGTTTTAAGGTAAGGGATCCGACCCCTCTCTTTCTTTTCATGAAATCTCTTTTATGTCATTCCTATTATGCTCCATGTTTTTATGTGAGAGGATGTTCTTTTATATTCCTCTTACTGCCCTTTCATGTTTATATGATGAGAGATCCCCTCTTACTCTCATCATTTCGTTTTATGAAAGTTTAAGTGACGCCGTTAGGCTGCCGAATTTTTAAGGGATTCTTTCACCCTTCTCATTTTTCAAGTTCAATTTTCATGTCAAGTCTTTCAAGTTCCTTTTTATTATGTTGGGGTATGATCTCTATATCAATCATACTGATCTCTTATGATCATATGATGAGGGACCCTTTTTGATCTTGTCAAATCATTTTCTTTTGAAGTTAAGTGACGTCGTAAGGCTGCCGAATTTTCATAAGAGAAATCTAATCTTTTTCCTTCCATGTTTTTCATTTCAAATGGTATGTCCCTAAAATTTCGTTACCATGTCCATATGTCCTTCTTATGCTTTCACCCTACTGTTTTATGGATCATTTATGAGTGGGTGACCCATGTCCCCTCTCATTTCAATGTTTTCTAAAACCCCGAAACTTAGCCGTTATGCTGCAGAATTTTCCCCTCAAAATGCCTCTCTCTTTTCTCAAAAATTATTTTATGTTATAAAGTGAATACTCAAAGCTCTTATTTCTACAAAGGTATTCACATATATATCAAAATGTTCCATTTTAAATTCTGGGATTTACATACATGAGACCCGCTTTCCCTTTCCGTGGGTTTAAAGTGACGTAAAGATCATGTCTTTAAAGCAGTTTTTAAAACGTTATGATTATGAAATGAAACCCATTTATTTTATGCTATGTGGGTTATTTATGAAATTTTTGATGATGATATATGTGGATCACATGATAATAAAGGCAAATTTAAGGGTGCGCCCTGATAGCGCTCCAATGCATTGGGTAATGATGTAACCACTAGAGATTACAATTTTCACGATACCTTGGTGAATAACCTTGGTAATTTTCAAATGACACCTTGGGGATGGACCTTGGTGATATGTTCATGATTGTCTATGTTAAATGATGTAGCCACATCTTCAAGTTATGAAAAATGTTATTTTTATTATGAAATGCCTCATGATTTCTTCCTCATGCCTTAAAGTTCTTTTCATGTCCTTATTGAAGTATCTCCTGTTCACATGTAAAATGTTCCTCTTGTTTCCCTTACTGGGCCTTCTACTCACCCTTTCTTTTGATGTATGTCCCCAGGTTATGAGATGCAGTAATGAACCTAGAATGAACATAAGGAGACGCCTTGCAAGTGTTTAAGAAGAATGTTTTATGTTTTTTTTATGTATTATGATCCTTGTTTCCAAGACACTAAACCTTAACGATCCTCAGATTTGTGTAATGTAATGAAAGTTTTTGTTATAAAATGGCGGGATGTCATAGTTGGTATCAAAGGATGGTTTAGATATTTGTGGAAATTAGGATATGAAAACTCTAGGAGGAACCCTATAGAAAAGTTTAATATAGGAAATCTTCCTGGTATTTTGGTGAGTATTGAGTAAGGGGTTGCCAAGCAAATACATCCCTGTCTGGATACGAGCAGGTAGAGGTGGCTCTGGCACAGATGTACATAGGGGTAAAACCCGAAAACACCGCTTTGAGCTAGACTCGAACGGGAACTGGTACACGACAACGGGCCTTGCTGCACTCTTGGTTACGACACTCCCGGGGGATATGCTTTGGTAAATTCATAAGCTTGGTATGAACCATTGTTAAAGGAACAAAGATAAAATAAAATAAAGATTCACATAAGAATATATGATCATTCATAACCTAGATGGGAACCTAGGAGATCACAAGTTAGGGTATACCTTTCATATACAAGTTATCCTTATATGCTTTCAGTTCCTTTTCATGATTATTAGCTAAGTACTTAAGCCCCTAATTATGATTTCTCTTCTTAGTTAATGGTGGGAAATGGAAGAACATGTTCCGACAACCAATGTGATAGGAAATGCGACGATTTTCATATTAATATGACAGGGATGATTAGGGGATTAAAATATGATTATTATTTTGGAAGACGTTCATTATTTTGGGAACCATATTTGATCGAGGTAAATATATTAATACGGTATTTTCATTGAGGAGTAAGGTTGACTTATATTTTGAAGAATCGATGAATTTAAGGTGAACTTATAGTAATTTAGGTTACTTATGGGAATGACTAACCTATCTTGGGTAAAATATGTTTAGGTTAGCTACTTTTTATAAGATGTTAGGAGTGGTTGATGTTGTCTGGAGATGAACAATGAAGTTGTTTTGGAAGACTATGTTATCAAATCCTTATTGTATTTGGGTTTCAATCTTAGTTTGGTTTGTTTTGAGGAATTTTAAGGACCGTTATTTATGGAATGGTCTATGATGAACTTTGGGTAGTACCATGGAACTTTGATGATTTAAAAGTAGTTTCCATTCCTATGGGATTCTTTCTTTTTGAAGAGTTGTTTTACCTTAACCTTTCTGTTTTTGGGATAATGTTTAAAGATAGAAGAAATAGATAGTTAATCTTTTGTAGATTATGTGATTCTATAGAAGATGATTCTTGTGCTTTTATGAGACCAAGTGTCTTTGAATTCTCATCATTTGGAGAAAAGATTAGTGTTGGTAGGGACTTGTTAAAGTATGAAACTCTACTTGAAGGTAGGTATATTTTCTTATGTTTTTGTTCTATGTAGTAAATGAAATCCTCAAAATTATGAAAAGAAACGTAAAACAAAAATGTTGTTGGTTTACGTTTCCTACTAGGTAATCAAAGACCGTTTACACACATCATAAGTTTGGGATTTTCTCATGGTTAACTTTCTCCTAATCATGTTCTCTATCACTCTCCCTCAGAACTTGACCCTTTGTTTTTTCCTCCATGTCCATGTTTTCCTACATGGAACCCTAGTGTGGGTTAACTCGGGTGACCATTGTACTTCCCTTTCTTTATTTTAAAGTAATAGTTTTACTGACTCCTTTTCCGATGTGGGACTTTCAATGAAATTTCAAAACCCAATTTTAAAATTGCGAGGACGCAATTTCTTAAGGGGGGGAGATTGTAACGACCCGAAATTTTTAAATAAAATTTGTTTCCTAATTTTATGTGTTATTGTTATACTCAACAAAAATGTTTTATTTGATAAACATGATTATAATTAAAATGAGATCAGTGGGTTTTGACTATTATATAACCATCGGTCAACATGACCGCTGTGAACAAAATATTTTGATTATTGTCTCTAAATATAAGTAATCTTGGTTAATTATTATAGAAAGAAGATTCGATGGCCTCACCTAGTAGTCTTGGACCGATCGAAGCCCATCTAACAGAGCTTGGGAAGGAGGTAGCACCATTGGGCTTTGCTCTGGACCAAATCCAAGCCGAACTTCATCATGTGAATCTAGAACGGAATCGCCTTCACGAGAAGTTCAAACTGATAGAAATTACTACTCGGGCAATGTTGACTGAGCCACCCCAAAATTCTATCACCCTAGCACACCTTACTCTTAGGTCCTATGCTGGTATTATAAGGGGTTATGTAACGAGACCGTAATTGCCTTGTGTAATCCTTGTTTTAAATAAAAATTGGGATTTCTTCTTATGATGAAGTTTATGAATTTTCAAATGACTGGATAAAAATAGTATGCATATTTTTGATGAATTTTCAAAAGGATATTTAAAAAAAAAATGTTTGTGTAAAACTTAAATAACTTAAAATGTGTAATGATTCTCAAAAAATGGTCTTCTACAATTATGTTTAGTACGAAATTTAGAGTCTAATAAGATCAACATGATTTTTGATGAATAGTAAATTATGAATAGTGATTTTATGATTAGGATTAGTAATATGACCAAATGGATTAGTAATATCACTTAAAGAAAGTTTTAAAATAATCTAGGCACCTTGATTAAGTAATGTGATTCAATAAAATGGTTAAATAATGGTTTCATAAATTATTATTCAAGTATTAGTTTTTTCGGATGAATAGTGTTTTTTAATTAAAAATTTAATTAAAAATAATTAGAAAATTATTTTTATAAAAATGACTTTATTTTTGAACTCAGAGCATCGATATTATGTTAAGGTAATTTTTGGGGATTTTTCTGAAAAAAATGAATTTTCAATGAATAGTGTTTTTATTTAAAAATTAAATTAAAAATATTTAGAAAAATATTTTTATAAAATGGATTTCATTTTTGAAATCAGAGCATTGATATTTGGTTAAGGTGAAATTTTGGGATTATTCTGAGAAAGTTGAATTTTCAGTGAATAGTAAAAATACCGTTTTAGGGTTTCGGTATGTTTAATGACATCATAATGATGTCATGATGATTTCATGAGATCTTTTGAGGGTTGGCCGGCCAAGGGTGATGAATTATTGTTTTGGGGGCCCCATGTGGCCTAACTCCATGATAAATGCCAAGGGAGAGCCCATGGGTTTGAGAAAAGCACATGTGAGGTGTCCTTTGGCCATTAATGCTTTGTCCCCTCACTTTCCCTATAAATACCCACCCTTTCCTCCCTTGGTTTTCACTCCCAACTCTTCCCCAACGAAGTTATGGTCTTCTTACCTTCCAAAGAGTCCTCCCAAGGTGCCCCCAAGCCCTCAAGGTCCAATCCTTTGAGTTTCAAGAGTCACGTTTTAAGGTAAGGGATCCGACCCCTCTCTTTCTTTTCATGAAATCTCTTTTATGTCATTCCTATTATGCTCCATGTTTTTATGTGAGAGGATGTTCTTTTATATTCCTCTTACTGCCCTTTCATGTTTATATGATGAGAGATCCCCTCTTACTCTCATCATTTCGTTTTATGAAAGTTTAAGTGACGCCGTTAGGCTGCCGAATTTTTAAGGGATTCTTTCACCCTTCTCATTTTTCAAGTTCAATTTTCATGTCAAGTCTTTCAAGTTCCTTTTTATTATGTTGGGGTATGATCTCTATATCAATCATACTGATCTCTTATGATCATATGATGAGGGACCCTTTTTGATCTTGTCAAATCATTTTCTTTTGAAGTTAAGTGACGCCGTAAGGCTGCCGAATTTTCATAAGAGAAATCTAATCTTTTTCCTTCCATGTTTTTCATTTCAAATGGTATGTCCCTAAAATTTCGTTACCATGTCCATATGTCCTTCTTATTCTTTCACCCTACTGTTTTATGGATCATTTATGAGTGGGTGACCCATGTCCCCTCTCATTTCAATGTTTTCTAAAACCCCGAAACTTAGCCGTTATGCTGCAGAATTTTCCCCTCAAAATGCCTCTCTCTTTTCTCAAAAATTATTTTATGTTATAAAGTGAATACTCAAAGTTCTTATTTCTACAAAGGTATTCACATATATATCAAAATTTTCCATTTTAAATTCTGGGATTTACATACATGAGACCCGCTTTCCCTTTCCGTGGGTTTAAAGTGACGTAAAGATCATGTCTTTAAAGCAGTTTTTAAAACGTTATGATTATGAAATGAAACCCATTTATTTTATGCTATGTGGGTTATTTATGAAATGTTTGATGATGATATATGTGGCTCACATGATAATAAAGGCAAATTTAAGGGTGCGCCCTGATAGCGCTCCAATGCCTTGGGTAATGATGTAACCACTAGAGATTACAATTTTCACGATACCTTGGTGAATAACCTTGGTAATTTTCAAATGACACCTTGGGGATGGACCTTGGTGATATGTTCATGATTGTCTATGTTAAATGATGTAGCCACATCTTCAAGTTTTGAAAAATGTTATTTTTATTATGAAATGCCTCATGATTTCTTCCTCATGCCTTAAAGTTCTTTTCATGTCCTTATTGAAGTATCTCCTGTTCACATGTAAAATGTTCCTCTTGTTTCCCTTACTGGGCCTTCTGCTCACCCTTTCTTTTGATGTATGTCCCCAGGTTATGAGATGAAGTAATGAACCTAGAATGAACATAAGGAGACGCCTTTCAAGTGTTTAAGAAGAATGTTTTATGTTTTTTTTATGTATTATGATCCTTGTTTCCAAGACACTAAACCTTAACGATCCTCAGATTTGTGTAATGTAATGAAAGTTTTTGTTATAAAATGGCGGGATGTCATAATTATATTACAATTTCTTGGAAATTTTTTTTCCAATAAAATATATCAATCTATAAAAAATTGTATTTAAAACATGTGTGCCATCATAAAGTGGAAAACCTACCATTATAGAAAAATACTTCTTTTAGGAGTGAAATTGGATTTATTCTTATATCATATCTATAAAACACATATCATGAATGTTAAAATGACTATATAATATTTTATTAACCTCATTAATATAATCCAAAATAGTTATTTTTTTATTTATTAGTTTAAAACACAATTTTTCACATTTAAGTAGTTTTTAGAAAAACATTTCCTATTGTTTTAAAAAGGTTATTATTTTAATTTGTAATTAGTTGGTCAAAAGATAAATTATTATATATAAATAATTTGAAAATATTTTCATAATTTAGTTAATTCTATTCATACCCGCTATTCTAACATCTACGTTATAACTATTACATTTAAATAATAATATTTATACTTGATATAGCATATTAGGAATTATATAGAATATAGAGTTTCCATTTAAAAACCTTGTATGTTATATTATCCACCTACCTTTAATAAATTACATCCTCTCTATTTTGAATCAAGACAGATAACCAGTGTTTTCAATTTTCAAAATTTCTTTATTGAAATCCCACATCAGAAACATGATTAATGAAACCTCCACTTGAAAATAAATCAAGTGAAGTAAAAATGTCACAAGAGATAACACATACTAGGATTACATTTATGAATCCCCAAATATGGAATAGAAAACTCACTATCATGTTTTGATGGAGATTTATATAGAACATGGTCCCAATAAGGATAATAATAAAAAAACTAGAAATATTTGATGGGCTAAAAGGTCGTTTATTTATTAGCAAAAAATTTAAATGGAAAAAATTTTATTAATATAATTTTCATAGTGTTGATGAATTATTATAACATATGGACTAATAAAATTATAATATATACATACATGATAGGTAGAGTTTCTTTAAAAAAAAATCCACCACAAACTCATCTTTTTTTTCGAACGATTAGTATTCAAGATGATTTTTTTCACACATAGAGCACTAGAATTAACTTTTAGAGAGTCACATAATCTAAATAAGATAACAATTTATTTATCCCATCACTATTCATTAACCAACAAAATGGTAAGTATAAGAAAACATAATTACCAAAAAGAATATGCCCTTATATGATGAAAAACTAAATTAATCTCAAAAATTCAATAGTAATACCCAATGTTCAACATATACTATTCGATTAATAACTATCCTTAAAAATATTCAAAAATTTTCTATTCTAAGATTGAAACCGACAATTTAGTTTTATTTAATCACATATATTTCCAAGGTAATTTTATGAATTATATCTAAATAATATCAATCACTCTTAAAGTCTAATACCAAAATGTAATTCCCAAGTCCTATAATAGTAATGTATGGAACCCATTTACATAAATAATCTAAATAACAATAAAATAATATTTTCTACTAAATTATAATTCAAAATCAATTTCTCTTACAAAGTCAAATAATATTCTATTTTTCTAATTCTTTATATTTCCTAAAATATTGAAAATATTTTGAAATAGAATTAATCACTTTATCAACCAATCCTGTTCTAATACAAGTATATGTAATAAATTTAAATATGGTAATGAAATCTAGGAATAATGAATATATAAAATCTCAAAACAAAAAAATATTCATACTAACTGGGAATTCACATAGGCTAGTGTTAAGTGATGCACTTTTATCGCCCATCTGTTGTGGGTTTGATTCTGGTGGCCTTTCCAGACGTGATAAGTGCCACCCATCCAAAATGTTTTCCTTTTTAAAAAACAATATAATGTTAATAAAATTTTAATAATATTATAAAATCCTAAATAATAACCATAAAATCATTTATCCTCAGATATTTTCTTATAAATATCATTTTCCACCCAAAAGCATAATAACCCATAATTACCTAAAAAATAAATGTATCTAAAAATACTGTAAGTCACCATAAAATTTAATAACATAATTCCACAAAAGGAATTATAAGATATAAATCCATTGATCAATCTTAAAATAATAAACACAATATGATATCCATAAATTTTAAAAAGTAATAATAATCTCCAATGTTGTTTAAAATTATCTTTGATACCAACTATAAGGACATGGCCTTAAATATTTCATATTATAGTGTTTTAAAAAATAATTATATTTCATTATTTCCTAAACATATCCAGAAGGTTTGGATGATAGGAAGAAGCCTACGTCCATTAAAATTAAAAAAAATTAAACATTACAAAGTATCTCAAAAGTAAGGGGCTTTACAAAGCCACTTATACAAGACACCATCTCTATCGTTACTGAAAAAATTGACACAATATGGGGCAAAACAAAAGGCCAACTGGAGATGACCTCTATAATTTCCCTTTTAGACAGGGAATCCGCAACCAGATTCACCTCCAGGTAGGCATGCGGCACTTCTAGACATAATCCATCCACAACACAAAGACAAGAAATCAAGTCGGGCACCATTCTCCATGGAACATTCCGAGGGCGGGCATTCAGAATCTGGATAGCCAGAGAGGAATATGACTCCACCGATAACCTGCGCCAGCCATAACAAACCACGTACCTGATAACATTGATCATCGCACATAGTTCAGCCTCAATGGCATAGGCAATACCAATATAGTGAAAAAACATCCCTTCATGAAACCCTCATGAGTTCTGAAAACCCCACCGCACCCAGCAGGACCCTGTGCACTAGAGTCTGCCCCGTCCAAGTTCAGTTTTTTCCACCTTTCAATTGAAGGAAGCCATCTGATGTACTTGGCCACTTTGGGCCTTCTTTCCCTGCCACTCACTCCAAGAGATCTTAACAACAATAGATCTGAAACAGCAATATTCATAGATCCTGTTTGAACCATTGAAGCAGCTTTGATCCGTCTATGTATGAAGATGACAACATCCTTGATTGATGGTTAATCATTATTGAAAATAGTACTATTCCTGTCTTTCCAGATATAAAGGAAAACCAAGATGATATTAGGAATGACCAGCGATTTCATTTGATCACTGAAATCTATTTTAAATTCCAAAATGAAGATATAATCAACAGAAATAAATCCAAGTAGCAGTTGAAGATGGACTGAACATAGTTCCATAATTTAATAGAGAATGAGAAATGCATGAACAAATGATTAAAATATTCATCACTTCCCATGTATAAATAACATACCGAAGCCATGTGGAATCCTTTCTACTGTAGAGCACTCTGAACTGGGATTCTATGTTTCCAAATTCTCCAGATGAGAAGAGCATCATTGGGTGAGATAAAAGGCTGATGCAACCCTGCAAGCCACGATGGGATACCAGAAACTATAGTGCATTGTAAGATATAACAATTCATGATGGAAAATACACCATTTAAATTAGGTTTCCAGATGAGTATATTAGCATCAACATAATGATAACTTTGAATTTCAACATGAAGGTGATGAGGAATAAAATCATAATTTTTCAGACTTCCCTACAAGTCTAAAATGGTGAGCCTCCTTACTGTTGATGGAATTTCAATGCAGTCTTTAATAGGAGTGGAAAATTATGGTGTGCTCCAATAGTTTATTTTAGAATTAGTAGAGACCATCCATTTTAATTGAGAGATAATCTGTAAATATGTACCCATGATGGAAGACCACACAAAGGATTTCAGGTTGGAACACTTACATTTTTGAAGTCTATCCACAAACCTACCAACTAGAAATTCAATAGAAAAATCAGGCTGAGAAATAAGGCTCTAGGTAAATTTCTGAAGATGGGCACTATTAAAAAAATTGATATCCTTAATACCCATACCCCACATCTTAACTGGCTTGATGCAGTCTTTCCAGGCCACAATCACCAATTTCCTCTGATGGGTTGCACCAGTCCAGATAAAATTACGTATCATAGCACTCAACTCATTTAATAGGATTGCTGGCCATTTGTATACAGAGAAGGAGTAGACAAACATAAAGGTAATAACAGAGTTCACTAGACAGATTATACCATCTTGGGACATAGTCTTCCCCTTCCAGCTTGCCAATTGATTTGAGATTTTATTAGAAATTCCTTCCAAGTGGACAGTTTTTAATCTTCCCCAGAACAAATGAATCCCCAAATAATTGAAAGGTAGGGTACCTCCTTTTACTTTATGCTTAGAAGCCACCTTCCTTTGCTTCAAGTCTCTAATACCTTCTCCAAAGACAACAAAAGATTTTTTCCAGCTTATAACCTGGCCATCTACCTCCTCATAGTGTGAGAATCTATTCTTAATGGAAGAAGTTGTGTTCCTGTCAGCCTTACAGAATAAAAGAGTGTCATCAGCAAATAATAAATGTGAGGGAACAAATAAAGTTCCCCCTGACCGCATTCTTTGATAAATGCCTGTGTTAAAAAGGTCATGGAGACAATTACTAAGATAATCCTCAGTCGTAGAAAATAAAAGTCTATATAGATGATCTCCTTGCCTGTCTCCTTTGGTGCACTGAAAGAATCCACTTGGGGATCCATTAACAAGAATTGATAAAGAGGACGTTTTTAATATAGTATGGATCATACAAATAAATTTTTCTGAGAATACATGCATCTTGAGAATGGGAAGGATGAAGTCCCACTTTATAGTGTCAAAGGCCTTTAAAATGTCAACCTTTAGACCCATGTTTCCATATTGAACCTTGTTACTCAAGAAATTTATACAATCTGAAGCAGTAAAAAGACAATCCTAAATCCTCCTCCCAGGTACAAAACCAAACTGATTGGCAGAGATAATATTCCTGGCAACATCACCTAACCGATTGGCTGTTATTTTACTAATAACCTTGGGGATAGAGTTCCCAATGGAAACAGGCCGAAAGTCCTTGAAGTCTAATGCATTGTATTATTTAGGGATCACATAGATGAAATTATAATTCATCCTGAATGTCATGAATAAGTGATGAAATAATTCTTGGACAGCACTGATTACTTCTTTCTGAATGATATCCCAATAGAACATGAAGAATTTATTTGTGAATACATCTGGTCCTGATACACTGTCCATATTCAATGAGAATAAAGCATAATGTATTTCTTTTTGGCTAGGAATCTATATGAGATTTCTATTTTGACTATCATTAACACTAGGGTCAATAAATTCAATGATTTTCCCAGTGTCGTTGCCAGCATCTGCAGAATATAACCTCTCAAAGTAGGAAGTCACAACATTATAAATTTAATTTTCAGATGTCAGAAAGGTATTATCAATCTTACGAACCTTGAGATTCCTTGTAACCTTTTTTTCTTTGTGTAAACAATGAATGAATTTTCATTTCATGACTCCATCCTTCATCCACCTTACATTGAATTAATTCTGGGCCAAGTTATCCTTAAGATCCAGAAGATTATCAAGTTTTGAAGCAGCCTGAATTTCCTCTTGAAGATAATGATGGATGTTTTTTCCAAATACCCTCACCATAGGATGAAAGAAGGACTCTTCGAGGAACATTTTCAATGCATATTGAATCAGGAAATAGATTCATCTCTTTATCTGATGATGAATCTGGACCCTGCAACGATGGGAGTGTATTTATTCATGCAACTGAAAAGAATACATCAGACACTGAGGAATATATTGTCCCCTGCACTAGGAAGAGGACTTCTAAACAATAAAGATCATTTTTTTGGAACTTCCAGGGTCTTGGGAACTCTCCCACGGTCAGGACCCTGAATCACATTATCATGACAAATAAACCCATGTTATTGGATATCGCTGAACTAATAATGATGTTTGAAAAAATGGATGGTTTTTAATTGGAATTCTATTGGGTACTCTCTTGTTGTAACTAATCAACAGGTGAATGAGTCTGATTCCCTTTGGGTGCTAAGGCACAATAATGTCACAGTTTATTCTTTCCAGAGTGACCAACAATTAGTAACAATCACTTTCTACTTTCAATCTAATAAATTATGTGTAACCTTTGTATATTCCTTCAACCAGTACATCATAAGAAGATATTTTTGGGAATTTCTTACATATATTTTTAGTTGATAGTTTTAGAGTGTTCGGAAAAAAATTAAATATTAGACGAATACATTTAAATTAGTATTTTATACCCAATATCTTATTTTTCCACCAAAGTAAATCCTTTTAAAAGGAAACATTCTTTCTTTTCATTTAAAATCAATGCAATTATCCTCATATACTCATCCTTTTCCTTATTATTCAATAATTCTGATGAAAAACATTTTAAAATATAGTGTTATCATGCATCTCATTAATGTTAATAATGTATGTAAAGACTTTAGTCTAGTGAAAATACATAAAATCATTTTCATAAAAACATGAATTTTAATTCAGAAAAAAGAGTAATCTTTTCAAGAAGATCAATGTATTAAATTTTGAAAATCAAATAATTAACATGAAAACCCATTATATATAATAGAAAACAAAAATAAATAACTTGGGACATCAATTTATAAATCACTCCTACAAATAGAGTATGCAATATGGTGAACCTATGTCTTTAGAGTACCTAATGCATTGGATGTTATCTTATAACCACCCATCAGTGGTGATCATTTAACCACCATGTTTGGTTTATAATGTAACCACATGTCACTATTGTCACATGTAACCATCCATGTTTTTATTATCATGAAACTACCTATAATTATAAAATATTACCAAGAACCATAACATAATCTTAAATCGTGAATGTTTCCACCATACAAACACTCTATGAAGAAAATGAAATTTTCATTTAGAAATTACCCATTTTGAAAAGTCATGCACATACAATGGGAAAAAAATTCTTTTAAATTAACTATTAAAACATGTATATTAGGCTTCAAAATATTATGGTGGCATGAAATTGGTAAATTCCGTTCATTCCATATATGTAAAGAACCATTTTTTTAAAAAGGGACTTTAAAAGAGGATTTTTATAGTTATCCCTTGACCTAAAACCATAAAAATATTCATTTTGAAAACATTTTGTAGAAAATAGAATAAAAAAATCACATTTTTTAACACTAATTTAAATTTAAAAACATTCAAAAAATACTATATTAAAATATGGACATGAAATATTAATATTTAGAAGAATAAATCCTTAAAATGATTAAAATGAGTTTATTTAGTCAAAGAGTACATCAAGTTGAGTCAAAATTTTCATGTAAACTATTAATCATCTGGAATAATTAAATTATTTTAATTTATAACTGATTTATATCTCATTTAATATTTATTATTCTTTTTATATCACCAATTTATATGTTATATACGTTTACTTTTTCACTTATGTTTACATAGGAAATTTTGATTCCATTCCGTGCCAAAATCCGAATTTACTTTGGTTTGATGTCTATAGTAAAGGTGGTAATTATTTAATAATATGAAAATAATATTCATGAAATAATTATAACTTTTAAACTTATATTATACTTTTAAATATATTTATTAGACATGGTTCTGAAAAATTAACTACGTTATTATCAATTAAGTTGTATGTCGTATGTACGCATGAGTAACGTTTTCATTATGCAATAATTATTAATGATATAGGTAATTATTATATAATATTTAGAAAATGATTTTAATATAATAATTAACATATTAATAACTTATATATATATATATCATTCATATGATGTGTAATGAAAGAAAATCACAACTCTTTGTAGAGGTGATAATTAGCACGTAAACACTATCAACATTATTAATTTCCTATGCATGGAAGGGTAAGAAATAAAATGACACTATAACCTATAATATTGATATATAGGTCATGAATATAATATATAATAATTAATCACATCATTATAACTATTCTTTATATACAGTTATGGAAACCCAATTATATCGGCTCACAAGGTGGTAGTACTCCATACACATGGACAATGAAATATTTTCCTACTAGATGGAAGGGGATCTGCATTTAGGTTATTAAATTAACATAAAAATATCTCAGTATATTAAGGATATTTATTTTTTATTTCATCATTTATTAAGATGATTTTAATGAAGTTGAATGATAAATAACAAGGAAATTCTTGATTTAAAAAGATACATCCTCCTCAAACCACCTCTTTAACTTAACAACTAAACACATATAATTTGTGTGTTAGGACTACATTAATTGATCTAAAATATATGGAGGGATCATAATAATGGAATTTGTTATATTATTGATGAAACAATTTGGTTCTTAGGTTTGATGAAATGATAAGAATGGTTTCCCTTTTATAGGAGAGTGGAGAGTCCCACTTGGAATTCTTCAAATTATTAAACTAAAATAAATTAATTTTCTATTATAATTTGTTCCAAATAGATTTATTTATAATTTTTGAATATTTTTGGTCTCTATAAATTGATGAAATGGGAATTATCATTGTTTTGATAATTTTATAAATCATTATCTTTTTCCTTGAACCCTTATTTTACCCTTTAAACTCTTATTATGATATCATTTAATTTAAATTTTAGGGTTAATAAAAATACTATAAAAAAACAATAAATGAGTAATTTATAAAATTTCAAAACATATACCAATCATTCGGAATAATTTAATAATTTTATTAATTTTATATCAATTTATATAATATGATTTCTTCCAAAAATATCATATATGTCAATTTTGGCACTATTTATTACTTGGCAATTTTATAATATCATAAAAACATATTATCTTCAAAATAATATTTTAAAAAATCAGAAAAATGTTTAATTATTCTATATAATTCATTTATGAAAATTATTCTGTCAAACTATATTTATTTTAATATTTTTAATATTATTTATTTCATATTTCCATTAATTAAACAATTATCATATCTTCATTATTTCACCATTTAATGTAATTATTTTATAACTAAACTTTATAAATAAATTACCATGATGTAGATAAATATTTTAACTTTAAAATTTCAATTTATAGTCTAATATATCAACTATAAAAACTCATATTAAAAATATATAACTTGTTGGAAACAAAAGTAAGAAAAGTTTGACTTATCTAGGAATAAAAAATTATGAAGGTTATATTCCCTTCCACATGAATATAAATGTTCAAATAACCGATACTTAGATACTAAGGGATGAAAATAAATCATTCAATAAAAGTAATATAAGTTTTACTGTCATCTATAATATTTATAATATTATTTTCACCCTTAATTACTCGATTTACCGGTAACATTGGTAATAAATATTACCGAAGATACTATTGATATTGATTAAAAATAAAAGTAACCACTTTAATATATTTTTTAAAATATAATATTAAATATTTAATTCATTTTTAAAATCCAAATTCATATAAATTTCATAAATTAATTAAAAATTTATTTCACACACAATACAAACGAATGAATTTTTAGTGTAAAAATATTCAAAAGTTTATAAGTATTTTATATCCAATTTCAACATAAAATTGTTTTAAATGAAATAAATTGGATTGAATGATATAAATATTATATAATTATACTTTATAACCATGTAAATTATATTTTACAATAATAACTATTTAGAATAAAAAATGATTTTTTTAATTCAAAACTTGTATTTGTTCACCATTCATAAATAAACAAACTTATAAAAAAAATACCAGAAAGTAATCCAATGTAAATTTTTATATTATTATTTCAAATAATAACTTTATTTTGTAAAACATAATTTTAAAAAGTGTTATAAACTATATTTAAAACATGTGCGCTGACAAGAGGCGACAAAAATGACTTTTTAGAAAAATACTTCTGTTATAAGTACAATGACATTTTCCACAATATAATGTCTAGAAAACACCTCAGATGGATATTAAAAAATATATTGAATATATTATAAACATAATTAATATAATATGAATATATATATTTGTTTATTTATTGGTATAAAACAAACTCGGCCACATTTAAATTGCTTTTTAATAAAAACTTTTTATTTTATTTTAAAAAGGGTTTTGTTTTCGTTTATATGTAATTAGTACCCAAATCATTAATTATATATACATGTCTATACCATATTTTCATAATTATGTTAATATTATTCATACCCAGAATTTTAATGGTTTTTTTATAAAGATAGCATTTAAATAATAATATTTAATCTTGATGCATCTTATCATGTAAACTATCAAACATAGTGTTTCCATTTAAAAACTCAAGATGTTACATTTGATCCCAATTATAGATCAAGAAAAATAGGTGATCCCATTATAGATTATTAAAAAATATGAGCCCCATTATATCTAATGAGTGATCTCCATATAGCTTATATTATTTTTGATCCCTTTATAGCTCTCTATGACATTATGTAGTGATTATATTAGAAGTTGACTCTTAGATTATTCCATTTAAAAATGATTTATAAAGTGTTTTATGAATTTGATGCACTATGTTTCTCTAAAGGGTTTTTTAATTCTATGGGTTTGAATGATTTTATTGCAGATAATTTTTTTTCCTGATAAAATGATTTATTCAAATATCCAAATGAATTTTTATATAAAGCTAAATATTACATGTGTTTTCATGTTTTTAATTTGTCTAACCATGTCACTTATTTTAAATCCCTTGTTGAGATTTAGTGATGATCCCAAGTTTAAAATGTGTTTCATATGATTTAATGTATAACAGAGGTCAGGATGCGAATATGGGGAAAACTGTGATGATATTACATGAGGAGAAAATAAATACTATTTTAAAAGGGTTCCCGTTGGTAGAAAAAATGGATACTGATTATAGGATTGAATGTGTAATTTATGGATTTACATTGTAAAATGTATCATTATTCTCTAAAATTGTAATAATAAAATATCATTGGGAATGATAGAAAATTAATTCTACTTAAAAGTAAATAAAAAATATAATTTTTATGGATAAGTCCTTACAATTAGTATTAGAGAGCAATTTATAAATATTTAGAGGTTTGGATAGTGTTACTAACACTCCCATAAATAATTTTACATTATTTTTAAATTTAAATGATGTTGAATTTTAATATTACCTTTTTTTCATCTATGATATATCCATTTAGAAAGGTTTTATCTAGTAGAAACATGGTATCTATGGTGGGAAGTCTTCATGAGGAAAACAAGCTTCCAAATAGACATTCCGAGATTCTTTTAATAGAATGGAAAAACATTTCATGGTTATTTCTTATTTTACACAAGATATAAATGGTTGTGTTGTCCAGAAAGGGAGAAGCCTGATATACCATAGAGTATTATGTCAATTGTGGATAATTTTATGAAGAAAAATCCTTAATATATCATTAGAACCTCAGATAAAGTGCAAATATAACGATGGATAAACTCTATGGAAAATTATTTGAAGTCATGGGATGTTTTGAAGGTAAAAAGGATTCCTTTACATCAATCATTTTGAATGTGAAATGAATCAATGTTGGTCTTTTGTTTAGTATACCATAGATAAAGATGTTTGTGATGCTATAGAATGAGACACATTTATGAATATTTCCCATGAGGAATATTTACCTTAGGTTATTTAGATTAGGATGGAGAAACAAGTCCTAATATTGAGGAAAGAAGAAGACTCTATTGTTTCTTGTGATGAAAACTTCACAATATTATCTACGTATGTTCTCAACATTACTTGAGATTTTAATAGTAAATTTAATATATTTTACACTAGATTAAATCCAATTTTAAGGTGAGAGTTGGTTGCACAAGAATTTAAAATTTATGAGAATGTAGTTCATTATGATGAGAAATTTTCGATAGAGTTTGTCGAAAGATATATTCCATGAGATAACAAGAGTATGAAATGGTTTATGATGTAGTAAATAGAGATGAAACCTACTAGGGATTCTGGAGGTAAGACGAAACCATGTTTAATGTTTGGTAAAATACATTTTTAGGAATGTATGCCAGGATCCTGAAAGTGATATTGGTATGGTATGTTTGGTCACAATGTTCGTGACTGAAACACGAAAAGTTTTGAACAATATTATAATATTATAATAGATATCCAATTAATTTTGAGATTTTTTATTTGTAATTAATTAGTGAATTATGGTAACTTATGTCTGAAGATACATACATGGGGTGGAAATCATCAGGGTCAAGAACAAAAAGGAGGGGGAAATATTTTGATAATTTTTTTTTATGTTGTGTCATCTAGTGAAGTGATAGAATCTCTAGGGAGCTCAATGTTTTTAAATGGTCAAACATATACACCATATTTTAAACACTCCTTATAAATTTTATATGATGAGATCATAAATTGATGGAGGAATTTTAGGGAGATTTTTTTGGGTTTATGTTTACGTAATGAATTTTTTTAATGAGATGTTTGGATTTAATATTGGGTATGAGTTTTAAGGTAATTATTACCTTTAGACTTTATATGATCTTTAACTGTTAAATTCATTTTAGTTATTCACATCACAATTATATGAATATTATAAGGATTAAATTATACTTATAAAAGATAATTATATCAAGTATGTATATTTACTTATATCGTTAGACAAGAATTCATCGGCTCTAGAAAACATATTTTTATATGAAAAATTTGTTCTTTTTTATTTATCTTACTAAGAAATCAATGACAAGTTTACCCATATTAGATTTATGGTTTTTTAATTTTTTTAATTATTCATTACTTGGTAATCTATCACTCTCTATCATAACATGATGTTTTTTTCTCTTCAATATCCATTTTTACTTCTATGGAACCCTAGTATGTTTTATCTCAACTGCCATCATACATTTCTTTAACTATTTTAATCTGAATGTTTAGTTGTCCCTTATACCAATGTTGTATTTCAATAATGTTATTTTGAATAGTAGAACCCCAGTCACCAATCCCAACATCAAATTATGAGGATGAATTTTTTTAAAATGGGATAAATGAACCCTTTGATATTTTAAATGAAAACACAATGCTCAATATCATATAAGATACATTACATTAAGATTAAACAAACAACTAAATATTACTATATAAATGTGATAGTTATTAAATTCCTTTTAGAATGGTGGGGATGAATTATATTTAAAAAATTTGATAATATATTTTAATTTTTGTTTAAAATTAATTCATCTGTAACCAATTAATTATAAATAAAAATATAAACCAATTAAATATAATTGATGTGTTTTTATAAAAAACCTTATTATACCCATAATGATATTTGGACATAATAAATGAAATTAATCACTATTAGTAAAATAGATTAATGTAATATATAATTTATTTATTCGATAAACTATTTTTAAATTAATTCAATAAGTTGGACATGATAACAATAAGAATAAATACTATTTTATCCTAAAAGCTATATTTTTTCAATTGGAAATTTATCTGAATTTTAACGGTAAACTAGTTTTAAAAGTTTAATTTAAAAAATTTATTAATATTATTTGAGAAAATAAAATTATTTTTGAAATATAAATATAAAAATTTCCTAAGGGGATTTTTATTTTTCTAATATGTTTCTTTTTTTGATGAATAGTGAAAAAAATGTATTTTTGTTGAAAACATCTTTTTAATTGAATTTATTTATATAAATAAATTATATTTTAAATTGGTTTCAATGTATTATTAGGTTAATTATATATCAATAAAACCAATTTAGTACAATGAAATCAATTTTACATTGAAATTTAATATAAAATCATTTCAATGTTTTGATTTTTTACTTTTAAAACAAACAGTTTCATTCTGTTTAGAAGATTAATTTTAAATATAAATTTTCCAAATTTTTGTATTAAATTAGATGATATGGTTTCCATATTTTTTTAAATATGTCCAAAACAATTTTTTAAGGTTAATTTCATTTCTGAGGCTCAAAACAAGTTACCACAGTAAAAACAATTACTATGGTGTAGGTAGCCTGCAAATCATTTTTTTTTGGATTTTCTAAAGCCGGTTGATGGGATTCAGTACCCAAAAAAACAACCACAAAACAAAATAGGTTCAGAAAACACACCGATTCAGAATTACATACCATCAAAACCATACTCATCTCTGCATCCCCTGCCGGACTCGTCATCACCAGTGGCTGTTTCCGTTTCCCATCCTGATGGCCTCCAGTAGTTAACATTGTGCACCCGATTCCTGAGCTCCTCCAGAACTGTATGATCTGGAGATGTCATCTCGACCCTACTAACCTTTTCAAAGCCCACAACCACCTCACTATTCCTCTTGGAGGCGGATCGAGTCTGCATCAGCCATGACCGGAATGTGTAATATCACTTTGGCTGTCGTCTAGGGGTGGCATACAATGGTCCTTCAACAGCAGCATGTATCTTCTTCCTGCATTGAACCACATCACTGAAAGAACGACCGACTGGGCTGCTCAAATTCTCTTTCCCTCCCCCGGTAAAAACCATTCCTTTGCCAGTATGATCCCCCAAACCCAAATCGGGGCTCCCTACATAGCTTTCCATCCATTGGTCTGGAGTTTTGTTCACCATCATCGGTAAGAGTACACCTTCTTCCTGCACATTTTCAATATTAACCGTGTAAACCTCCTTCACACCACCATCATCCTGAAGGATCTATCCCCTATCAACTTCCACCAGCATATAGAGCCTGTTTTCAAAGTGACTTTCATCCACAGGTGGACCAGCGAGGTCCTTCCCCCTGTCATCCTCATGTAGGACCTCCACTGCCTCCCCACTGTCCAGCACCACCTCATGTTCTAAGCATTAAACCGTCTGTCTCTCAGGGGCTTCCTCAACATCCTCCCAACCCAGGGAACCATCCTTCTCCCAACCCTCAATCATCATGCCATCAGAGAGGCCCTCTAACCTATTACTCAATGAGGAAAAGGTTGAGCCAAGGGATCCAAACCTCTAGACTCCTTGGCCCCAGTCATGTTCGGAATAGGTTCCTTCTTCTTGCCACCTACAACTCCATAAGTAAGAATTCTCTCAAAAAAAACCTTACTTGACTCAATTGGACGATCATTAAAATCCGAGTTCGACACACCAGATAAAACCCCTCTATCAACATGCTCCTTCGACCTCGAACCCAACTATGAAACTGCCTCCAACCGAGGCTCCTCATACAAGCACACATGAGGAGATTTCCCTTTACGATTGATCTCCCTCAGCCGAGCATGGTGTCCCTTTTGAAAAACCTCATCCGAGTGTCCCAACCTCCTACAAGAACCACAAAACTCGATCCAATATTTATAAAACATTTGATGCCTACAATGATACTCTTTGCCAATCGTGATACAAATAGAATCAAAAGGTTTGCGGGACGCGTCAATCTCAACGCACACTTAGGGATTAACTGGGTGGAAAATGCCTCAGTATGACTGTTGGAACATAAATAATGGCCTACCATGTTTCCTAGCATATGTATAATCGAAGGGTTCTGAAAAGTTAAAGGAAGATTGGGAATGATTACCCAAACCACGATGGAAGGAGAGTCACGATTCATGTGAATGTCGAATGACCAATAAAGAAGAAGAAATCAAGATCCCTTAAAATGACGACGAGCCCTCGACCACGCTCGAATAAGATCCTCCTCTATCTCGAAATGAATCATAATTTGTTTAATGTCATGCAAACCAAGAAATTATCATTCTTGAAGATCCCACGATCCGAAGATGAAACGATCAAAATCTTCCACTGAAGGACTCTTCTTCTGGAAACGAGCCACCAGAGTATGTTTCAATAGGCTGGAAGACTCCGTAAACTCGGCAGAAGACAGGGGATGGTTTTTCACCCCATCAACCAGATCTGGTACTTTAGGGTTTAATACGACCTTCGGAAAAGGTGGGAGAAACTCTGGGTTAGAGAAGGGGTGGAAGATCCTTGCTCTTCCATGGGACAACGATTCTCCCTCCCCCACCGCGGGAGGAGGAGCCGCAGCGGAGGCCGCCGTCATCCCCTATGAGGAAGATACATCAAAGGATCGAGAGCCAGATAGGGTCTGATATTTGGGTGATAGAATAACATAAATACTATGGTGTAGGTAAACTTCTAAAATGTGTTAAAGTTGAAAGGCTAAAAGATTTAAATACCTAAAACTAAAAAAATTAATGGTTGGATGATGATTGAATATACCCTAAATAATCTCTAATATATTAACTTCAATCCATTGCCTTAGAATTTAATTCCACCTCTCTGTGGTTGGATTAAAATAAGAAATAATCTATATTTTAATAACTTAAACCCATGACTCCTCAAGTATAAATATCACCCCTCGCCACCCCATTTCAACATACAATAATTTTAGTTCCTCCAATATATACAAAAAAAATCATAATCAATCTACACACAACTTAGTGCTTCTTATCTCACCAAAATACCAAATTCTTGGTTCCCAAGGGTTTCTCATCGAAGTGATATTCAAGAGGTAATTTTCTCAATGTAAATTTCTTAATTTAATTTAT
Organism: Viscum album; assembly: GCA_963277665.1. Taxonomy (NCBI): domain Eukaryota; kingdom Viridiplantae; phylum Streptophyta; class Magnoliopsida; order Santalales; family Viscaceae; genus Viscum; species Viscum album. The sequence continues at coordinate 1,375,847,347 of OY728138.1, read as the reverse complement.
TTTTATACTTTATACTAACCTTTAGAATCCATCAATGCATGAAAACTCTATAATAATTTATATAATGTATTTTTTATTTCTAATTTAATGTCTCATATATATTTCATTTATCATCTCTATTTATTAAAATAAATGAAATTATTGTCCAACTCATGCAGGTTAATCACCTTCCTAAATAATGATTATTTTCGTTTACAGTACCATCTTCAAGGATGATCATAAAACTTTTAATCTAGTTAAATAAAATTTTAACAGGTATATTTTAACCTATTTATAGTTTTATAATTAATATATACACAAAATATTAAATAAAATGAAATTATTTCTTAATGTTTAGAAAAACCTACCAAAATAATCAATACATTTATCATTAACTTTTATCTAATGAATCATGCTCATGTAATAAATAAAAATTATATATGTGTCCTTTAATAATTTGTTAATATCAATATTACTATTCTATTCCAATTCTATAGTTTTATCCCCTTTTATAAGAACATCAATACGTATACACAAATGAGTTGTTCATGAAACAATGAAATAAATGCTCCTAAAAACCATGAAAATAATAAAATATTGTTAATGAATTTGTCATAAATTATTATTAAATAACCACAAAAGGTATTATAAATATTAATATGTTTATTTAAATATTTAATAACATTCCTAAAACCATCATAAATGTTGTTTTAGCACATTTTAAGGGAGTTGAACGCGATGTATTGGATTTCTTTACCCAGTTTCCATTCAATAGGTTAAACATATCCTTAATGATTATTTCTTTATATGATTTTGTGTGAAATGACCTTTTAATATATTATATAACATTTACACATTTTTATTTAGATTTACATTGAAAAAATGTAATAAATATATTTTATTGAAACTCAATCCAACGTAATGATATTTATAAGTGACATTATTTTAATTTCATTAAATCTTCTTTAAAACTCTATTTTTACTCTTTCTACGTGTTTTTGATAAATTATTAAAAAATTATTAAATATTATATTAGGATTTTAAAAATTCATTTTCACTACTTTTTTATTTTTAATAAATGGTTTGAAATTAATCTTTTTATATTTCTTAAAAGTTGTTATTTGTGACTTTTCTACAAAAAATATGAAAGAACAATTTTTTTAATAGTATGACATGTGCTGATTTTCCATCCCTCATGAAAGAATAATTATTTTTTTCATAATAATATTTCAAGTATATATTCAAATAATATTCTTTCCTTTTTATGTAGAAATGTTTTCTAAAAATATGTGATTATAAAATGAAAGGGTTATTTGCCTAAAAAATATTTATATAACCCAAGTATTCATGTTGTATGATTTTGATATGGAATTTGGGGATTTCTTATAATTATGGGTGGCTTTGTGATAGACCAATGATGGGTGGTTCCATGATAAATCCAGGATGGGTGGTCATGTGATAACCTCTAATACATTGGGTACTCCATATTTTTAGGCTATAAAATATTGGCTATTCTATTTAAATGAATGTTGGATCCCCATTATAGCATAGAGTTGATCGAGATATATATTATAATAAGGGTTGAGCCCCATTATACCTCATGAAACATGGGTGATCCCAATATAGCTTATAAGAATGGTTTATCCCATGCATAGCTCAATGGTAAACCCGATGTAGCTTTTATGAAAGGTGATCCCCATTATCGATATCTATGACATTATGTAGTGATTATATTATAATTAAACCTTTTGGTTATTACATTTATAAATGGTTTTAAATGAATTTATTAATGTGTGGCACTTAGATTAAAAAAATTGTTTTCTATTTCTTTCTATGGGTTTTAATGATTTTATTGAAGCGAAAAGTATGTTTTTTTTCCTAATAATATTATTTATTTAAATAGCCCAATGATGATTGGGGAAAGAGTAAATATTACATTATTTTTCATGTTTTTCATTAGACTAACATTTTCCTGAATTTTCAATCACTTATTTTACTTTTATTCTCATCACATGTTTTAAGATTTTTTGACATGATTTTAGGGATAATATAGAGAAGGATGATAATAAGGGAAAAATATGATGTTTTTGATTGATGATGTGTCTAGATGGATGTGAAATATGAGATAAATAAATTCAATGGTTGTGAATTTCCATTTTATAAAATCAAGATGCAGGTAATGATTTTGGATGAAAATTATATTCTAGTTATTGTAGAATGAGTGATGAGTTTGAAAAAAGGTGAAATGTGACAACATGGATGGAAATGAAATTTCCAACTTCCATTTTTCTTTGGAATATTGTGTATTTTAATTCATTGTGGAGAAAAATATAGAAATGTAAATTTGAGATACTGTGATGAATTTGTACAAAGAAAAGTAACTACAAAATTAAATTTTCCTAAGTATGAAATTATAAAACATTTGAATATTTATGTTATCATAGACAACTAACCACATAAGCATCCTAAATACCCTATTTCATAATATCATTGTGTTGGGATACCAAATTATAGATATGAACATGAAAATATTCTAGTACAATGATTTATAAAATTATATGATAAACTCATCATCAACCCCACTAACAATATCCTAACATATATTTTTCTCATCATCATCTAGATTTTTATTAAGAAAATGTGCCAAAAAGGGCTCTAGGGGATATGGCTATGGGTGTCGAAAATGGTGAAGTCCAAGGGAATACGCTTGGATAATATTTGTTCCTGCTGGAGTCAAACTATGAAGGTCGTGTCTGAAGAGGCACTCTATTCCATGAATGTCTTAGGAGGCCAAAAAATCTGCCGCCTTGTTACCTTCCTGTAAGGTGTGTGATATTTTGATGTTGATGTAAAGGAGATCATGGAATTTCTGGATAGTGTACTCTATAAACCATGGGGTGTCACCCATACACTTGAGGGCATTATGGATGATGAGAGAATCCATTTCAACCTCAGTAAGGATGGTCCCCTTCTGTTAGCAGACCGAGAGGCCCGCAAGAATGGTGTTTGCATCTGCGATAAACAATGAGCCGTTGCCCAAGCAGGTGGAGGAGGCCAGAATGACCGAATCATTGGAGTCACCGATCAACCCTCCACCGTGCATGAGCCCTGCAACACAGTTCCCGTCTATTTTTGTTTTAGATACGAATAATTTAGACTAAATTTAGTATAAGAACATGGATTAATGATATAAAAATTAACAAAATGTGCAGGCTTGGTCAATTGAGAAACAAAATATGATGGAGTTTCATAGATACCTATGCTTCTCATGCATGGATGTTAAATCGTTTATGATCATTATTGATTAAATTATATAAATAAACACATGATTAACATAATTGATTAACTTTTTTGGATACTTGGAAATAATCTTCTTTATTCACGAGAGATCTTCAATGTAACCTATAAAAATATTCCCCTTTATTACTCCTTAAAAACATTTATTCATAAGTTGAGGAATGAAAACATAAAAAATGTGATCTTAGGTACTTATTAAGGATAAACAAGTGACATATTTATGTGTAGCATGAACATAAAGGTTTTATATAATGAGAATAATATTTTAAAAACCTACCCTACAAATATAATATAATAATATTTTTGATGTAATAGTGATTGGATGTTTAGAAGACATGAACTACCAATTTTTCATGCTTGGGATGACCACCTGTGTACCTACATGGGATAGGGATAACCACCCATGTACCCTATTTTTTGGGAATGGGGAAACCACATGTGTACCCTCTTTTAAGATCTTGGGATAACCACTCTTGTAACTTATGATCTCATAGAACATTTATCCCTACCAAATGAATTGGAGGAATTTATTGGTCCGATTTTTCAAATAATTAAAATCATATAAATGTGTACCACAAGGAAGTGAAACCTTCATCATATGAAAACCCATGAAATGAAATGGGGATCTTGGATATTACATCATGTATTAACATATGTAAGGGAGATATATTTCATATTCATTTCACCATTTCATCAAAGAATATCCTATGTAAAAATATGTGTGTTTTATAAGATTTTTATCTTGGTAAAACTTATGGTTGGTAAATGGGTTTCCTAAACATCTTGTCATTATAAAACATTCATAAAAAGTATAATAATGGAACCCATGGATCATATCCGCAAAAAAATCATATGTTACCTCAAAGTATGTCCTCATGTATGAAGAATTATTTTTAAATAAAAATAGATATGAAAATTTCTTAAGGGAAATAATATTTCCCTGATAATATCTTTTCAAAAAGAAAAACATCATAAAAATATTTATTATTTAAAAATATACATTAAAACATAATTTGGAAGCGTTAAAATAATTTAAAACATTCCATAAGTAAAATATCCTTTCCAATTTGAAAAGAACATTATAAAAAATTAAAAATATTGAAAATATTTTTATTTGAACATAACCTTCAACATTTTTAAACAAATATTCAATAAAAATAATGGTCAACATGAAAGAAATTTGCATTCTATTAATGAATATTAAAACAAATATCCTGTCACATATTCAGAAATATCAAAACATGCATTGTTTGGATAATGACAACAAGATCCCTTATTTTTTCCAATGTCTGAAATGGGGAAAAACTTCTTTTAAAAATTATAGGTTAATTAAAAATTCAATTCTTTCACATTTTTAATAAACAGGTTTTTGGAATAAATCAGATTTCAATCTAAAGAGAGGTCTAAATTTTTATATTCCTATAATAATTTTATCAATTATTTTATGTAAAAAGGGTGAAAAATGAAACTATTACTTGAAAATGTCATTATTAACCTGTAATATTAATTTTTATGAGTGATTTTTTAAATTTACAATAATATCATTTCATTAAAATGATAAAAATAAACAATCATGGTAAATGATGAGATTATAATATAAATTCATTAAAACATTAGTCCTAGTGATGTTAATGTTTTTTGTGGGTATTAATAATTCTCATTAATTTTTATCTCATTGTGATTGTGATGATGATTGATCTTTCACATCAGAATAAATTTATAGACATTATTAAATTCACTATTGTGGAATTCATGATGTTTTTGATTACTGGAGTGTCTAGATGAATGTGAAATTAGAGATAAACAAATTTAGTGGAAATAAATTTCAATTATAGAAATTCAATATGTATGTGGTTTTGTTGGATGAAAACTCCCTTCTAGTGATTGGAGAAAGTGTGATGAGTGTGAAAAATGAAAAATGGAACAATGTGGATTGAAATGTTATGGCCAAGATCCATTTTTCTTTGTAAACGGAATTATCATTCATTTTGTTTAAAAATATGGATAATGAAATTTTAGACACTCTAATGAAGAAGTACAAGGCTCTGTTACATTAATTTTTTCCCTGAATATAAAATTTTTAGACATTTGAACCTAGATGTTGTCATCGATGACTAGCCACATGAACCCCCTGAATACCATGTTTTCTAATCTCATGATGTTGGGAAACAAAATTTAAGATATAAACATAATGATATTCTACACCAATTTTTCATAGATTCATATGATCAACTCATCATCAACCTCACTAAAAATATCCGAAAAAATCTATTTCTTATTATTATGTTTAAGAAATAATTATTAAAGAAGAAAGATAATACAATAACGAATAAGAGAACTATGAAAATTAACATCATTAAGAGGACTTATCCATGTAGATGAAATGTATGTTGGAGTGTTATATTGAAATAGGATTCTAGTACATGTATAATACATCATTTTAGATTATTATTAATTGCATTACACAGATACACACCTGATTACTATATTGGTTTAGTTACCTTGGATGCATAGAACAAAATATTATTTATTGATGAGATATATTTAATTTATCCCCAGATAATATTCCCCTTTATTCCTCTTTCATAATAACCTTTCTTCACAACATGGGGAATGGAAAAATAAAAAATGGTGTGGTTAGATACTCATTCAGAGAAAATCAGGGAGATTAAGAATCATAACATGAATGTAAGGGTATGAGAAGATGATGAAAATATTTTGAAACCATTCCCTATATATCTTGGATCATAATATTGAGTCCTATAATAATGATAAGATATTAAAAATATATGAACTTCTAGTTTTTCAGGTATGGGATGAGCACCCAAGGATGTACTTCGGGATTTGGATAACCACCAATGTACCATATTTTTTGATCTTGGGATAACCACCAATACACCATCTTTTTATGCATTGGTATAACCACTAATGTAAATCTGAGATCATAAAACATTTATCATTACCCAATTAATATCAGTGAGATATAGGTCCCACATGTCACATAATTAAAATCATATATAAGTGTTCCCCAATATCATAACACATTCATTATATCATTGCCTATGAAATAAAGTGGGTCTCAAAAACATTCCATCATGTCTTAACCTATGTAATATATACATGTTTCATAATCATTTCACTATTTCATAATAAAATAAACCAAGTAATAATCAGTGGGTTTCATAATAATTTTACCATGGTATAACCTATGGTAGAGATACTGGTTTAATTAACAACATTTCCTAATAAAACATCAAGAGAAAGAGTAAAAATGGTATATTTGGATCACATCCCATGTAAATAATAATTAATTTTAATGGATGTAATATTTAATGGATAATTATTTTGAAATAAAAATAAATTACAACGTATCTTGAGGAATCTAACCATTCCTTGATAATCATTTTTGGAAAATAAAAACATATTCAAAATATTTTTTTGAAAAAAATCCATGAAAATTTATAAAAGAAGTTTTAAAAGTAATTTAAAATATTTATTTAGGAAAATATCCTTTAATATTTGATTTTCTTTTCTAAAAACTAAAAATATTTTTAATATTTTTAATTGAAAGTAACCCTCAAAAAATATAAACAGTGATTCAATGAAAATAATGTTAATGATGTTCGGAAGTTTCATTCATGTCATAAAAATTCAAAAAAATATTCCATTCACATTTTCTATAAAATACAAACAAATATTCCATTCAAATGTAGATAATGTCTGAGCTGAGACACATGGAATACATTGTGGATCCTTTATATCAGTAGTGGTAATTCCAGCTGATATGCCACCTCGCCAACTCACCCCAAAACTTCGAAGGGTCCGATGAACCAGGGAGAAATCATACCCAATAAGGACCCAACATTATTCCATACATAATCATGAATTTATTAAAGAAAACACTTCATTTTGCATTTCGGATCTTTTCAATTTTAGAGGATTATAAAATTAGGAAAAAAACATTCATTACATTACTCATTGTTACTGAGTGGATACCTTAAAAATAGTTTCCATTTTTTTTCAAAATATAATACATTAAGACTTAAAGCAAGAATCCTTGAAATTTCATCAACATGTAACGTGTCTTCCATCCTTGTATTACACATCCATTAACCGGTGAAAAATCATTTAAAACTGGGGATGAGCACAAAAGCTCAGTAAGGGATGGAAAAGAAGTAAAGATCACATTAGTCCATGAATACTCATAATGTATGAAAGTATTTTCAAAATATATTCTTATCACCCATATATAAAACATTGTGTAACATGATATTTACACAAGATCCAAACAAAACATTGGTAACATTAATATAATCATAAAGGTATCTTGGGGAATTACTTACATGATCTTGTAACCATTCTTGGTTACATTATAATCTCTAACCCTCACGACTTCCTAACTTTGTTTAACCATCGGAGTTACACTTGGAGTAACCATATAGCCGACCTCCAACATACAGATACACAATGCATTTGGGGGAGATATAGGTCCCAAAATTCATTATAAATAATTCCCACGAACCAAAACATAATCCTACAACATGAATAATTCCATATAAACATTACATTGGAATTTTGTAAAACCGAATTTAGAAAAAGGATTTTTAATGAAAATCACCTTATAAATAGGATAAAATTGATGAGAGACTTTAATAGAGTGGATGGAGTATGTATATATACTGTAAATACACATAATGAAACATAATATAAATAGAAACCATCACACAAACAATTTAAATAGCACATAAATAATTAAGCAGAAGGTTCACCCAAAGAATGGAAACCGGGTTAAGAATTACCTTACGTCGACTTTGTCTTACTTCAAACTAGTTTAAAACTCCTGTATAATGGTTAAAAGAGTGTTATTAATATTTTAAAGAAATATTTTCATGTTTATAACATCTTATATGATCATTTCATAACATCATTTCACCCTTAATTGTTTGTATTTTCCCCTTGTACTGTTTTGGGTTGAATTCTTAACATGATTTCTATGATTGGTTCATGGTGGACAGTCTTGTCGATTGGAAGTGAAACTACAGAATTGGAATGTAGTAGTATTTACATATAACCAGAAGAATTAATTATTCCATTAGTAATTTTTAATTCTTACATGAGGATGATTCATAAGTTAGAACATTAATGATGTTCGTTTAGATCATTTTAGTGGATATTTGATAATAACTACATCGTTTTGTATGAAAAATGAGAACCATGAGTAAAAAATAATTCCAAAACCAAGGGTGAGTAATAAAACATATATTATATCCTGGTTCAACCATATAAATGGATTCATGACCAGACATGAAAGAATTAATGGAAATTTAAATCACATCATCCACGATATCGGTAATTCAATACAAACGGACAATGTTTTTATTCTTCAAATAAGTTCAAGAGGAGAAGAATAATGATGAGTAATTTTCTATAAAAATGATAATATATAGAATATACATTATTTTTGGAGATTTCATGACTCTGGGGTAATGATATATGAAGAATGGAAAAGGAAAGAACTCAAAATAAAAGAATAATTGTAAAATAGCTTACAAAAATTCGGCAGCCTAACGGCTACACTAAATGGTTATAGAAAATATTAAAAAGATAGGGGAAAAGGGTAACCCATCCAGAAATGAATCATAATATAGATTAGATAAATAATAACAACAAAATAAGAACATGTTATGGAAGCATGAATGTTTTACCACATAAAAGAGAATTTGAAAGGAAAAAAGAAAGAAATTGAGAATTTTCTCACCCTGTAGAGTAACCCTTAGAACATGAATGTTGGGACCTTGGGGGATTGAGGAAACCTTGGGAGGAATAATATGAAGTTAATGACGCTGGATCTTAGTTGATGGGGAATTTGGAATTAATTCAATGAAGGGAAGAATTGGTATTTATAGAAAAAGTGAGGAATTATTTTAATAATTTTCAAGGGACACCTCATGAGTGGTATTTACAAAACCATGGGCTTGAACATGTTATTTTCCCATGGTATAAGCCACATGGTACACCTTACATATTATTTAACTATAAAAATGTCTACCAGATTTATGACATCATTATTATATCATTAATTATGTCATTAACACACCGAAACTAAAAATTGTATTGTTTACTATTCACTGAACAATCAACTGTTGCAGAAAAATTCCCAAAATTCACCCTAACCATTTATCAACATTTAGATTTCAAAAATTAAGTCCATTTTTTGAAAATAATTTTCGAAAAATTATTAAATTAATTTTTAAATTAAATCATACTTAATTCAAAAAGTAAGAACTCTAATTTCGTAACTACTTCTATATCACAATGAAAAATTAACCTAGATGATATTATCTTAAAGCCATAATAAAATAAAATAATAATAAAATTTATTATTCATTAGGGTCATATAACTATTTATATTACTATTCATAAGGGTATGTTACTACTCACCAAAAACAAGTTGGTTCTAATAGACTCTAAATAAAATACTGAACACAAATGTAGATGACAATTTCTTGAAATTCCGAACATAGAAGTAAAAAAGTAATGTTTTAATGGATATTTAAAAAAATATCTATTTAAAACAAAGATCCATTGATTTCAATTTATTTTTAGAAAAAAAGTGGGTGATACATTATCCACACCTTCTTGAAATTGCATCCCTGCAATTTTATTTACATATTAAACAACTGAGGGTAGTTTTCCCTCATAGCATTTTAAGACTCCCATGTTGCTTCTTAAACCATGTGGTTTCTCCACAAAACCCTTACCTGGTGGATTACCTTATTTCTCAATACCTGTTCTCTTCGATCAAGAATCTGAACAGGTTTCTCTTTATAAGAAAGGTCCTCTTCCAGATGAACTGCTTCTGGGCTCAAGTCATGTGATGAAACTGGAACATACATTCTCAACATCGGAACATGAAAAACATTGTGTACCTGAAACAAAATCGGAGGTAATGCTATGCAGTATGCAACTGTTTCAGCTTTCTCCAAGATTTCAAATGGACCGATAAACCGGGGACATATCTTCCCTTTCTTACCAAAACGCATCACACATTTCCAAGGAGAGATTTTAAGGAAAACAAGGTCACCTACCTTGAAAGATAAGTCTTTCCATCTCTTATCGGCATAACCTTTCTACCTACTCTAAGCTGTCCTCATGTGCTGCTGGATAATCCTCACTTTATCAGCCACTTCTTCAACTAATTTTGGCCCCATCAACTTTCTTTCATCAACTTCATCCCAAAACACTGGAGTCCGACACCGCTTTCCATACACGACATCAAAAGGTACCATCTGAATACTGGAATGAAAACTGTTATTATAAGAAAACTCAACTAATAAAAGATGATGATCCCAACTTCCCTGATAGTCCATCGTACAAGCTCGAATCATATCCTCCAATGTTTGAAGCGTTCATTCTGACTTCCCATCTGATTGAGGATGAAAAGCTATACTGAAATTTAACTCTATGCCCAACGACTTCTGAATTCCCTTCCAAAAGTTAAAAGTGAACCTGGGATCTCGGTCAGATACAATTTAAAGAGGATCTCCTTGTAACCTGACAATCTCATTGAGGTACAATCGAGAAAGCTGATCCAAAGAAATTGTATCTCAAATAGAAAGAAAATGCGCAGACTTTGTTAGCCAATCAATAATAACCCAAATAGCATTGTTACCTCGAGAAGTATTTGGTAGTCATGCCGAAAAGTCCATGGATACATTCTCCCATTTCCACTCTGGAATTGGAAAAGGTTGAAGCATCCCCTTCGGTAACTTTTTCTCTTCTTTAACCTGTTGACACGTCCAACATTTTATGTTAAAATCAACAATATCTCTTTTCATTCCATCCAACCAATAATAATATTGAAGGTCTTTGTACATATTAGTATTTCCAGGATGAACATAAAATGGATAACTATGAGCTTCGCAAAACAAATATTTCTTCAACTGAGAATCACAAGGCACACACAACATTTTTCCAAATCTTAAAAAACAATCATTATCAAGTTTAAATTTTGGAATCATACCCATTTTCACCAATTATACATTTTTCTGTAGCTCACGGTCATCCTTTTGTGCTTGCTTAATTCTGTTTGACAACGAAGACTACCCTGAAACCTGAAACAAAACAGATGTATTTCCTGCACCAACAACTTATAAGCCAAATTTCATCAAATCATTAATCAAGGAATCATGTTCCAAATGTATCTTGGTTAATGATACATGAAGTTTCTGAATTAAGGCATATGCTACTTTTTTTGGTTTTCTAGGATATTAATTGATCGTGTAGTCATAATCCTTTTTCAGTTCTAGACATCTTACCTGCCTCATGTTTAATTCCTTCTGATTGAATATATACTTTATACTTTTATGGACAGTATATATTTGGTATTTGGTTTCATATAGATGATGCCTCCATATTTTCAAATAAAAACCCACAACTTCCAATTCCAAATCATGTGTGGGATAATTTATCTCATGAGTTTTATGTTGTCTTGAAGCATAGTTAATTACTTGATCATTCTTCATAAAAATAAAACCAAGTCCCTTCAATGAAGCATAACTGTAGATGAAAAACTCACCATTCCGAGAAGGTAAGCCAAAATTGGAGGATTCACCAATCTCTTCTTCAGTTCCTAAAAACAAACATCACATTCCTCTGTCCAAACAAATTTAACCCCTTTTCTATGTTAACCTAGTTATCAGACTAGATAACCGTGCAAAGTTCTTAACAAACTGTTGGTAATAACTTTCTAATCCCAGAAAACTACGAATCTATGTAACATTTGTGGGTCTTGGCCATTCATCAACTACATTTTTTTGGCAGGATCAACTATTATTCCATCCTTATTTACAATTTTCCCAAGAAAAGAAATCCATTGCAACCAAAAACCACACTTGATGAATTTCCCATATAGTTTCTTTTCTTTTAATGTTTGCAAAGAAACCCATAGATGTTTCTCATGCTCCTCTTTATTTTTAGAAAATACCAGAATATCATTAATAAATACAACCACAAGCTTATCCAAGAACACATTATATAATCTATTCATAAGATTCGTGAATACAACAGGTGCATTAGTTAATCCAAACGGAATAACAAAAAATTCCTAATGCCCATATCTATTACGAAAGACTATTTTCGGGATTTTATCCTCCTTCACCATATTTTCTTGAATCCTTCTCAATATATAGAATCAATTTCATCCTTATAAGTTTTTTGATCAATTCCCACCATAGATCTACTTCCTCGTCGAAATTATATACAAAAAATACATCATTCTCTTCTTATGATAGTTTAAGAACAAATAATAACTTACGAATGGTGTTAATCCATTATTCCACGACTAGAGAGTCAAGAGATCCCCTAATGGTAGGGGTACTTTGTCACATAAAGGATTTTACTACAAATTTCTCTTTATTAGGAGAAGGCGGATGTTCGACATGATTCAAGTCATTTTTCATAACTTGAGATAGTTGATCTACTACTATGATGATGTTATGAGATCTTATATTTATCAAGTTCAGAATCCCATTAGAGAAATAGTCACATTTCATATCCCATTGATTTTTGGAACGAGATATCCTATTTACCACCATAAACTAAGAAAAAAATATAATAAAATTAGGGGGCTTAATTATTATCTAGTTAGAATATAAATAGATAACTATGAACATTGAAGGAATAAACTTATAAATGACAACTATATCATAAATATTTAATTCTTATGTTTCAATCTAGCTTATCAATGGTGAAAGAATTATCCCTAGGATTATTAATAATGTTTTCTAGTAATAATCCCCAAAAATAAAAATATGCTATGATCGGATGACAACTATAAATATCATATCCTTTGAAACATGTTATAACAAGATTTTATGCATAATTATCCATCAAATTCAATCCATCCATCATAAAGTATAGTCTTATTAGAAGAATAATTGAACTTGATAAAAAATATCTATTTTAATCTTACATAATTAGATATTAAAATTATTTGATCTTCTACATCTACATAGGATAACTTGGAGAAAACATAGATAAAAGGGATGAGCTAAAAATCCAAGTAACTGAATAATCATCGAAGAAAAACATAGCACGTGGGTCGAAGGCATAACATGTTAACATAATAACCATGGAAAAAATAATAAACATGTAGAGATATCATTCATAAAATAGAATCATATGATCATATAAGTACACTATAGTCTAAAAACATATAACATGACATAAATATGAGTCAAGGCTAACAACAGAGACATTATCACATGGTGAAAAAAGTCACATAATGGGGTAGTTTTACTCACTAATACCACTCATGATGAGTCATTAGACTAAATATTACCCAATTCATTGGTGAACAATCTCAGAACATCCATCCTAACATGTTCATGAATATGTGTTCCACATAACTATCAAATAATAAGAAATAAACATAGTGGTTACCAATGGAATCCAATGGGAATCGTAATAAGGTCATAAGGAATAACCAAAGGGAGTAACATAATTGTATCCATGAAAGAAGAGATTAAACCATTTCTAGAAAAAAGTATAATAAAAAATAATAATATATCATTATTAATAATTTCGAACATATTTGAATACATGAAAAATAGTGTTTATCAAACATTAGACATGGCAACATTAGTGAGATTTAAGTGAAAATATTAATGCGTGTTTTAATTGGAAAAAAGGAATATCTTCTTGTATAAAACAAGAAATGAACTAAAATAATTTTCCTTGAAAAAATTATTGATTTTTTAAAGTTATTTTTTGGATTAAGATAATTTTCATAGTGTACTTGAAAATGGGTTAGAAATTAAGAAGTTCCATTTAATTAGGCTTTCCTATCAAGAGGAATTGAGAAGTGAACCTTTTAAAACATGAATTTCCCAAAAACATTAGGATTAAATGAACTAGGTAAATATGTGATGAATATATACATATAATAAAGGAGACGTATACAAGAATAAATAATAATTACATTGGGATAAAGAGTGATAAAGCCCAACCTGAAGAAAAAATGGAGGGTTGAGGAGATTCCTTACCTTAGGTTCAAATGTGTTCTGCACTTGAACTTAATGTCCTATATAATCATAAAAATCATTAATTACTTAATTAATATTCTATTATAAATTTATTTTTTATTATAATTTTATTCATTTAATTTATTACCATTTTAATGAATTATAGAGTCCAATTAAGTCATTCTAGGAGCATTCGTTTTAGGTTTTCATGGTATTTTTTCTTGTGTTTAATTATTCAAGTTATTTTAAAATGGGAATAGTAAAAAATAAGTGAACATATATGATATTTATAAACGTAAATAATTTTATATTTTCATGTATATCATTTGTTATTTTGGTAATAGTAAGATTCATTTTTTAAATCATTAATTACAATTGATTAGTTTATTTTGGCATTTTTACGACCTTCACGAACTAGTATAATTTTACTCAATATTAAGTTTATTTTAAAGTTACATAACATTAAAATGTTATAATATACATATTAAGATTTATTTGAATCATAATAACAATTTTATGAACATCCAATAATGTTGTAATGGAAAACAAAAACTCATCATCCATGAAGGTGGTGAACTCGCATATCATAAACGATGTTTTAAATTTTAGAATAAAAGGATAAGATAAGAGAATTGATGATTGATTTTCCATTAATAGAATTAAATTACATTATATAAATGATAATGGATTTATAATTATTCTTTTATTATGGGGTAGGAGAGGATAATAAATGAAAGAAAATTAAAAGGGAAGGATTAAGGATTTTATCTCTTGAATGTTGTCTCTTTTATAACCACCTTAAGGAACATCATATTGGTATTTTATTGGGAACAATATATATTGGACGTGGGGAAGAGTCCTGATATGGGAATTGGGTTGAATATTGACAATATACAAGGCTTAGATTGTGTGATGAGAAGGGGTGGTGAGGGTTGGTATTTATAGGGGTAGGGTGTTTTTATTATTATATTCATTGGTTTATTATTTTGGATTAAGACTCTCAATAATGTTGATTACTAGGGATAAATAAAAAAAATGGTTTAGGATATTTCAAACAAATGGTTTATTACATCATCTATACATCATCTAGAAATAATAAATTATTTTATATTTTAGATACTATAAATTACGATATTTCACTGTTCACAAAAATTCAAATATTTTAGAAATATTACAAAAATTCACCCTACCCATTTTTATAGATGTTTATTTTAAAACATGAATCTAGTTTAGGAAAATAATTTTATACTTTTGATAAATTTAATATTTAAATAAAATCATCATGTACTCAAATACTACAGATTTTAATATTATATTGGATTTTATGACCCTTGAAAACATTAATGAATTTCTATTTAAATTAGACTGTAATTATAAGAAAAAAATATTAATTTATGAATTCATAATAGGAAAATAAATCTTCTTTAAAATCATTATATTATTTATATAATTCAAATTAACATTAACAATTTGCAAAGAACCCACACTAAAGTTATCATTTTAAAAAAATTATTTATACCATGATATAAATATATAATATTTTTATTTATATGTTGCCTAAGTTTTATTTATACATTTAGAGGTAATGTAATGATTGTAATGTCCAGATTTAAACTATTAGAGGTCATATTACTATTCCAATGGTTAGGTTACTATTTCATTAGTATATATTCCTCGATTTCTAGAAATAAAACATATTTCATTCATTCTTCATTAAATTCTATTTTATTTTAGGGTTATATATAATTTCATCTGAAAAATTAATATTATATTATTAAAATTATGTTTAATTTCTATAGATTTATTCATGAGTGTGGTCATTCTAAAAGATCCAAATTTTCTTAATATTATTATCTTATTGTCTACTTGTTGTCTAATAATAATATGTGAAATTCATATTGGATTATTTTTATCAATAATAATTTATGAGAATAGTGTTTTTTTGGGTTCTCTATATGATATATGTGTTTTATGACATAATAAGGGAGATTCCATTTATATAATTCTTGTTGGATATAATGGAAGCTATGGAATTTTTTACCGATAACCTGTCCCATCTAGAAAGTGTTAGTATACAAAAATCTAATCACATTGATGGCCTACAGGTTAAAGAATTTTTGGAAATAGATGTTGTATCAATCACTATTAAATATTTTGAGTAGGCCCACCATTATGTTTTGAATAATAATGTATAGGATTCCCCATATGTTTAAACCCATTAAAAATTCATTGGAATATGAATCAATCAAGGGTTGAAGGTTGGATATCAAATATACATAAGAAATAGTTTATAGGATGGGTTTGCGACCATATTTTTAAGTAGTGGATGAAAATACAGATTCAATTTCAGAATGACTTTGATGGATAGATAGATTATAGAATGTACATGTATTATATTATAGTGAATTCATATTTAATGGTTATATATTCAAGAAAAATGATCATTATATACATAGTTCCATGAAAATAGAAGAGTTACACTTATAGTAGAAGTGATGTATGTATCTATTATTGAAGAAAGAAATCCAATATATGTGAATATGTCAAACATTAGCATCATCAAAAAAAATATGAGATTTGGATTATAAAACATTCCAAGTGCAATTTTCTAGAGGTAGTGGGTTGATAATAAGAGTGATATTAAAATACATTAATTGGGATTTTGGAAAGTGGATTTCAGTAAGGATGGGTCCAAAGAAGAACCATTTATAATGGAATCACAGGATGTATAATTATTTTATGTTCAAAATCCCATACACCAAAAGAGGTCAATTTTAATTTTATCAACTAAAATCATTGATTAGTCAAATGTCAATAGAATATAAGATAGCTCTTTCATTGGGATTTTGTAATCATTTTGTAGTGGTTTCATTGCAAATGGGGTCTTTTATGTCGTAGGATACTGTAATGATTGTATTTGGATACTCGATATAGGGGTAAAATCCATTCAACCTTCTTTTAAAGGGAGTTCATTAATCAAGTTATATTTCTTTGAATATACATTATGTTACCTCATATTATTATCTGTTAACTACTAAATTTATGTAATTTTAATTAATTATTCTACCACTTCTATAGATAATGACTTCCATAAATGGAAATTCTCCCAATCCTAAGGAACAACATGTTTTGCAAAATGTGGGTGCTCCAAATATAGTGGAACAATAACCATATTCACATGTTAAGTCTACCAATCTAGTGGAACAACATATTAATGATGTTGAAGCTATGGAAATGGTATATGGTGAACAATCAGTGTCCTAGAAAAAATATATGCTTCATGGCATAATGATGTTAGAAAAAAAATATTAATCTAAGAATCAAAGCCATCAAATGCGAGGTTGGATGAAATGCACATGGCCAATCTATTAGCCCCAACAAGGTCATCTTCAGATGTTATATTGGGAATTCCACTAACTTGTGAATTATGATTGATGTAGAATCATGGAACAATGTTTTTCTCATGATTAAAACCCAGATTTATAATGAGATTAGGGTAATATTATGATATACATTCTTTTATAACTAAAACCAAAACAATGAAATGTTGACTTAATCTTCATTATCCCTTGTGGTGTGAATTTATATTATATTAATCCTGAATTATATTTGTAATAAGGCTCACTAGAATGGCTCACAGAGGCTTTTTTTACTATTCTTTTGACGTTTCATTTCAAATATGATGAATGGAAGACAAACTTTTACCAACCACAGATTAATCCACACATGATAAACCAATAATCATGGGATTCATTTATTAGTAATCCTTCAGGGTCATATATTTAGGTACATGGTGATTGGAAATACATTAACTGAAAATAATTTTATTAATCACCATCATTAAGAATTGTTAATTTTGGAGACAACCACTATGTGCTAAAAATAACTACTAGGTAATAAAACCAATAGACCCCTACCATAAATTAAGGACTGGTTATTCATCACTTGAAATAAATGGTGCATATTTTAAATATACAATAATACTTTTTTTGAAATGGAAAAACAAAATAATTTTGTTCCTATCATTATATTCATATTTTTCAGTCCAAATGAAAATCCAATTTCATCCCACAACATGTGCTATGATAGGAGGAACGTGTAAAAAAAGGGATACTAAAAGAGTAAAACACATCAAATGTTTTAGAACAATGTATATATATGACATAATAATTTTTCTAATTTAAATTGATAATATTAAAAAAACACATATTTTCCAATATTTTTTTATCTTAATTAGACACGAGAATTATCACCAGTTGTGTTGCATGAACAAATGATTTTAATGGACTTTAAGCATTAGAAACAATACAGTTGTGCTAGAGGTGTGGGTTTCATGGTGTCAACCTGAACATATATTGAGAAGATAAATGAATAGGGGGATAAATATAATAAAATGGAAGAGTTCCAAACATGATTAGATTATCTTAAAGAAAAAGTTAATTGTTTGTAAGAATTATTTGAAAATGTTATTGGAAGGAATACAAGAGAAGAAACGACATATGAACCACCTCTAAATGAATATCCCTCACCCCACCATCATTGAGGTGAGTCATTTCCCTCAACACCCACTGATCACCATTTTGTGAGGTGTTTCATGTACAATATACAATGAGATATTATATATAATATAAAAATTTCAACAGGTTGTGTGAGAGTGGTGAATAATGATTCTTTAGAGTTGATCATAGATATACATATTCAACTTGATAATAGAGATATTCATATGGTTAATAAATCTATTAAATCATTTTTATCATGGAAATTGGATCTTGTATAAAAAATATTTAAAATTATGTATTCATTTACAATTTATTTTTCATGAAAAATCATTAACAATTAATGAAAAATGGATAGAATAAATGAAGGTTATAATATAAAGACAAATGGAATGCGGTTAAATGGAAGGTTGAATCAAAATAATATAAAGGGTCAACCAACCAGTTGAAAAGATCTTAACAAAGTACATTAACCTTGATTGTTCAAATTGGAAATTTACTAACCTTAAAGGTTCATGGGGACTAAATGTTAGAAATTGGTTCTACCCCTACAATTGATTATGTTGAAGATTTTCATAGATAGGACATTATAGAATATATTAGACTTTAGAAATTTAATTAAATCTTCATGTATTAATGGCTAGGACTATCAATTAAAATTTATACATGAGGTGTGTTTTCATGATTTTTCTATCAATAAATGATCTACTCTGTTAATTATAACTAAATATTATTCCAAGTAATTTCATAAGAATGTATGAATACTATTTTAAGGGGAACCCATTGAATATAAATTTGGAGTCATTATTCGTCACATAACATATACATAAAAATTCAAATTGGAACCAAATATAATTAATGTAATAGGGGAAAAATTTTCAAATGATTGAAAGAAAGAATGCAGATGAAATACACTTTTTAATACCCATAATGTTGGATTAAAACTCAATAGTTTAATCCTATAAAATATATTTTCCCTCATTTCATTACTTATTCATATTTTAAACAGAACTGGTTACTCATTTTTGTTAATTGGGATACTATAAATTTCTATTTTCTAGATTTAATATATTGATAACCAAAAAAATGACCACAGATGATGAGATTTATTAATTTGTAATACATTTCATGAATTGTTTTTCAACTGAACATCATGTTATAAATTTTATATTATGTTTAAATGAAAAATAATTTATGTTAGGTAAATGTTTAAATTTCATTAATATCATGGCATGAGGATGGTCCATTAACATATGGATCCTATTTACTTCTACCAGTTGATAAGTATTTGTGTATATATAATAATGTTTCACTATCAAAAAATACATCACAAAATACATGTTTTTCTCAATGTTTATGTAATCTCTGAAAAACCCATTAGAAAATATTGTGGTTATTATGTCTAAAAATATAAAAAAATATATTGTATTCCATCAATAAACTAGAATCCCCAAAGAAGTATTTTCAATGATAATTAAAATTTCATTTAAAATATTTTTTCTTTCATTGGCTTATTTATATATTTTTAGTACTCACCAGTCCTTTAAGAGTCCTCATATTCCTAAGAGGAAATATATTTTTTATAAATAAATTGGAAACATAGGTAATGTCATAATGTATACAGACATCATAGAAAATTTACTATATTTTACATATTTAGTTGATTTTTTCAACATTTTATATAATTTTTTATGTTGATTTGCTAATCATTTTTATATGATACTTTTGGAAAATGATCTAGAATCAATTTTTAAAATTTAATACTAAATCACAACTCAATCTGATACACAGTGTGTCCAATATGACTCAATGTGCATTTTTTGTTTAAAATTGACATTTTAGATAAAAACATATGTCACATACTCAAAATAGTCCCAACCCATTCATATTTTTTGATAGTTTATAACAAAGATTCATAATTCATCTGAGATTTATATGAATCTTCTTATCCTAAATCTAATACTCATTGTTCCCAATATAACTCTAAGTTTCTTTTATTTGTCTTAAATTAAAAATTTAGTTAAAAACAGTTGTCACACACAAGAAATTGCGAAAACACATTCAGATTGTCTTGATTTTTTTGAAAATGATTCATTACTCATTTTAAAAATATATAATGTTTTCTTATCTCAAACTGATAGGTGATGTGTTTGGCATGACTTAAAGTGAGTGTTTTTTGTTTAAAATGACATTTTAGTAAAAAACACATCTAACATACCCAAAAATAAGCAAACACATTCACATTGTTTCAATATTCTAAGAAAATTTTCCACAAGTCATTTGTGACATGTAGTAATCATCCCCACATTTATTTGATGCACGATGAGACCGGTATAAATCCAAATGTATCTTTTTTTTAAATGACATTTTTGTAGAAAAGGACAAGTGATATACACAAAATTGAGAAAATATGTTTGATTTTTTTTCTAATACTTTAGTAAAATAATTTATCTGTCATTATTTACATAATGTAATAAGTTATACATCAATATGGTGCACGGTGTGACCGATATGACTCAAAGTTCTAGTAAATAGTCTAAAATTGACATCCATGTTAAAAACATGTGTCACTCACAATAAAACAATACAAAACACTCAAATTGTCATGATAATTTTTAATAATTATTTACAAGTCATTTTTTATTTTTAGGAATTAGTCTCACCTAAAACTGAAACATGATGTGACCGGTATGACTCAAAGTGCATGTTTTCATTTTAAAGTGGCATTTTAGTCAAAAAGACATGAGAATAAATAAAAACCAAACAAACACATTCATATTTTTTAATACATTAGTAAAATAATTCATCTGTACTTTATGATCTATAGGAATCAGACTCACCTAAATCTGATGCATGGTGTCACTAGAATGACCCCAAGTGTGTATTCTTATTTAAAATTAAACTTTTAGTAAAATATATAACTGAGATAATGGAAACCTAGGAAACACATATGTATTATTTTTTTAAATTTAGGAAAATTATCTATAAGTCACTTGTGGCATATTAGAATTATACTCACCTCAATGTCATTCACGATGTTCCTGGTATGACTCAAATTATGTGGCTTCAGTTTAAAATTCACATTTTATTAATGTATTATTTCACATTAATGTTTATTTTATTTCTTTATTGTATTACCAAACTAACAGTTATTTTGAAATACATGAGGGTTAATTTTCTCCAGTTTAGGTGATTTATTTGAAACAAATCAAGCATGTGATATATTAGACTTGAAGTCTACAATTGAGATGATGGTAATAGGGATATGGGTTAAAAATTTATACAGAAATCATGAAAATGTGAATTTATACTACTTTTTTAGTTAACTTTTTCAATATTTTTCTACTATTTTTTACGTTAATTACCTTATCATTTTATCTCATTATTATTTTGTTAGTTCATAGATTTTTTTGGTAACTCATTATTTTATTTCATCTATTTATAACAAGCAGGAAAAGGGAGTACATATTCTTTTTGGATGGAAGTGGAAACCCTACACTCCAAGAAATGTGATGTAAATCATAAGAAATTATTTACCAATGGATTTTAAAAAATTTAAATTATAATTATGACATCCCAAATGATATTTCATGAAAAATATCTTAAGCGGTTTTGGAATTAGACATAGACTAATTACCCAGACCTCAATCTAATCCATAATGAGCTGAGTATGACATAAAGTGAATGTTTTTCGTTTATAATTTTCATTTTTGTTCAAAATATACATCACATACTCAAAACTAAAAAACACATTCATACTGTTTTGATAATTTAGTGCAATTATCCATAAGTTATTTGTGACATGAAGGAGTCAACTACACCCCAATCTGATTCACTGTGTCCCTAGTATAACTCTACGTGTGTCTTTATTTAAAATTTAAATTTCACTCAAAGGATAAGTGACATAATAAAAAATTAAAATAATTATATTATTTTAATAATTTAGAAAATTATATATATATTTTTTACTTTTATCAATCATTTTTACCTCAATATGATAAACTGTGTCCCCGGGGTGACTCCAATTTTCCATTATCATTCTAAAATTTTCATTTTAGTTCGTAAAACATATCACCAACTAAAACCAAGAAATAAATCTCATATTGGTTTCATAATTTATTAAAACTATTTATAAGTCATTTTCGATGTTTAAAAACTATTCTCATGTCAAACTAACACATGATGTGATCAGTGTGACAAAAAGTGAAGGCTTTCAATTTAATATGATATTTTAGTTAAAAAGTAATGTGACAAACCAAAAACCATGAAAAGACTTTTATATTGTCTTGATACGTCATGAAAATGATCCATAAGTCATCTATGACTTGTAAAAATTAGTCACACCTCAATCAATGCATGGTGTGACTGATATGAATCTGAGTGTTTATTTTTATTTAAAATAGACATTATATTAAAAAACACAAGTGGCATACTCAAAAACAAGGAAAACACATTTATATTGTTTTGATAATTTATTAAAATGATACATATTTTATTTGGGATGGGTAAGAGTTATCCACACCTCAGTATAATACATGGTGTGCGTTATATGACTAAATTTTTATTTTAATAGTTTAAAATTTATATTTTAGTTCAAAACGCACATCACTCACTGAAATAAAAAACATGATTTTTTCATGATAATTTAGTACAATGATTCATAAGTAATTTTTAGGTGTAGGAATCAAACTCATACAAAACTGACTCAAAATGTGACCTATATGACTCACAAGGTGTGTTTTTGGTTTGAAATGGAATTCCAGTAAAAAAAGAAGTTTCATACTCAGAACCAATGAAACACATTTGGGTTGTTTTGATAATTTATTAAAATTTTCCATAAGTATTTTTTATAGGTACAAATAATCTTCACCTCAATTTTATTCATGATATGATTGATATAACCCCAAATGTTTCTTTTTATTTCAAATTGACATTTTATTAAAAATGTTAGGTAATATTATGAAAAAATATTAAACACATTAATATTATTTTGATACTTTATGAAAACTATTCATAAGTAATTTTTGATGTGTAAGAATCAGCCACACCTCCATCTAATTCATGGTGTGGCTGGTATGACTCAAAGTTTCCGTTATTAGTCTAAAATTGAAATTTTAATTAAAAACGAGTTTCAATCACTAAAAACTAAGAAAAACACTCTTATTATCTTTATAATTTATCGATACTATTCATAAGTCATTTTTGACATGTGGTAATTAGTCTCACATAAAACCAACACATGATGTGACTTGAATGACACCAAATGTGTGTTCTTTGTTTAAAATATCATTTTAGTGAAAATTTCATTTGACATACTCAAAAATAATCCTAAAAATTTTTATTGTGTTGATACTTAAGAAAAATTATCCATTAGAAATTTATGATGTGTAGTAATTTTCCGCACATCACTTCAATGCACAGTGTAGCTGATATGACTCTACATGTGTCTTTTTATTTTGGAATTGAAATGTTTGTAAAAAAGAAAACTGACATACTCAAAACAATGAAAACAAATTAAGATTGTTTCGATAATTAAGGAAAATTATCCATAAGTTATATTCAATATGTAGGAATTATCCTTGCCTCAATTTGATACATGGTATACCTAGTATAACTGAAAGTATCTATTATTAGTTTAAAGTCTAAGTTTTAGTTCAAAATGTTTTTCAATAACTAAAGACAATTAAAATGGTTATATTACCTTGATAATTTAATAAAATGTTTTGTAATTCATTTTTGATGTATAAAACTCAGTCTCACATCAAAATTACACACTTTTTGACTTAGATGACCCAATGTTTGTGTTCTTAGTTTAAAAAATCATTTTATAAAAAAAACACAAGTTACATATTCATAATTATTCAAGCACATTAATATTATTTTATTACATTAGGTAAATGATCCATAAATCATTTTTGAAAACTAGGAATTAGTTGCACCTCAATCTGATGCATTGTGTGACTGGTATGACTAAAAGTGTGCCTTTTAATTTAAAAATGTCTTTTTATTAAAAAACAAAAGTGACACACTCAAAACTGAGAAAAGAAAATTGGATTGTTTTTATACTTTATTAAAATGATCTATAAGTATTTTCTGGCATGTAGTAATTATCTACACCTAAATTTGATACATATTGTGTATGGTATGATATAATGTATCCCCTATCCATTTAAAATTGACATTTAATTAATTCATTATTTCATATTTATGTTTAATTTATTTCTTTATAGTATTTCTAACATAAGAATTATGTTCATATATTGCTGGATTATTTTTCTTGAGTGCGGGTGATTTATTCAGAAATTGATAACATGAATGGGATTTTTTATAGGGGTTTGGGTGCTAAAGGCAATGATACCATTAATGTTTTTGAATTTTTTTGATAAATTATACTTTCTAATGTAATTTTACAAAATAATGTTTAAATTTTCTATAACATAGTCTGTTTTTTATTTGTGATTTAATTTTTATTTCAATTAAACTATTAATTCTCCACATCATGTTTTTGTTGACGTTGTTTGTATTCGGTGTTGTAGTGTGTTGTAACTCTATCAACACACTAAAACATCATGAACTCTTGGAGTTATAGTTCTAGTTATTTAAAATTGGTTTGTTTATTAGTGATTTTTTAGTAATGATAAAGGTCCCATTTTAATGTCTCATAGATCAACAATACTAGTTTGGTGTCACTAATTAATTTTTCTAGCACTGTTAAAATCCTTTTCTATAGTAGTGACGGTGAAACGGTTTTTTTCGTATAGTTGCCTAGTTTTTTTCTACTCTACATGATTGGAGTAGGGGTAGGTCACTATAGCACTGGGTGGCGTGCCAAAATATTTGTAGAATGGTTCATAGTAATTGGTGGGGTTTTCTCAATAAACAATGCCATTGTAAAAAGTGGGTTCACACATGGTCACACATTATTTTGTTGTGCATGCTCATAGAATTTTTTATTTCCTTGAAACAAGGTAGGCTTCATGGTAGTAGACTACACCAATCACATGGTTTCACATTAATAATATCTTATCCTTCAAATTAAATTTATAAAATATTTTTTTTCAATGTATATACGTATTCAAATTAATTACAAAAATAATAAAAATAATTGAAATTAATCATTAGGTTTTTTTTCCACAATTTAAATCCAATAATAAATTCAATAAAAATTTAACATGGAATTGAAAAATTACAATTAGATTAAAAAAATAATTATTTTTCCATGTATCATTTTAAAAAATTGGTCAAAAATTCATTAGTGTAATTTTAAAATTATAACACCACATTTTAATGAAATTATGATTCAATTATTTAAAACAATTTATGGATTTTATTAAATTGAAAAAAATAATGAAATATTTAAAACTCAAAATTTTTATCAATTTAGAATTTTAATTACAAATTTATTCTAATAAATAAATTTAATGATCCAGAAAATGAATGGATATTAATTATTTCATAAATAAATAATACATTACAAATAATTTATTAATACATTTATCAATTAATTTACAAAATCCCAACATAATAAAAATTAATTATTTCCATGTATTTGAATTAATTTAATGGGTACTATTCAATGAATAATATATAATTTTTTTAAAATTGGGATCACAATAGTAGGTAGAGTAGTATGGGCTTGGGTTTGTGAGGATTCAGTTGATTTGTCATCTGTTGGATAGAATATTCCTAGATGTAGTAGATGTTATGATCCATCTATTATCAGTAGTGGTGGAGGAATAACTGGACTTCATTCTTGATGATGTTCTTGGATTACCACCCCATAAAGAGGTCAAATTTTATATATACCTACACCTAGAGACTACCCTTATATCAATTCTAGTATATTGGATGAACCAAGTAGAGCTATTGTGGCGAAAGGTGTAGTTAAGTTATTTTCATAGGAATGGATTTATTAGACCTAGTGTGTCTCCCTAGGTTTCTCCAATGTTGTTTGTCATTAAGGAGGATGGGTGCTTGAGGTTATTCCTAGATTATCTCTACATAAATTATATGAATATCAAGAATAAATATCCATTACTAAGAATAAATGATCTCTTATACCAAATGAAAGGAGTCGAGTGGTTCTCAAGGATTTACTTTAGGTTGGGTTATCAATAACTTCAAGTTCAAGAGGTGGATGTACAAAAGACGGTATTCTAGTGCCACTATGGTCACTATGGGTATTTTTAGACTGCCTTTGGAGGGAATAATTCCATGATAGTGTACATGAGACTCACAAACCAGATATTTCGTCTCTTCTTGGATCAGTTCATAGGTGTATTAATATACAACATCCTAATATACTCAACATTACTGGAGGATCGTTAAATACATTTTAGGATGGTTCAATACATACTCTAAGAGTACAATATTTATAGGAATATCATGAAGTTATTTTTTGGATTTGAGAGGCTCACTTCCATGGTCATGTTATCTCAAAAGAGGTAGGGTGTAGTGGGACCAGCTAATCTTGAGGCAGTTTTAGAATGGAATACTCCTAAGAGAACAACATTGGGGAAGATATTTCATTGGTTGGTAGGCTATTATCAAAGGTTCAATCCGAATTTCTCTAAAATTACATCAACTCTCATTACCGTTACCCAAAAGTGGTATCCTTTCATATGGTTAGATATGTGTCATCATTTTTTGAGGATCTACGATAGATATTAATGATTTCACACATCCTAGTCAAAAGACTAATATAGGAGTAAGTTGAGTATATGATGTTATGAAATGCATACAAAGATGGAAATGGATGTGTTTCTATGTAGATAAATTTTTTAAATTCATTTTGGGTCTCAATAGTTGAGTCAACATGTGTTGAATTAAGTAACCCATGATATGGAACAGGAAACAATTGTGTTCTCCCAAAAAAGATAGAAACACTATCTTATGGGAGATTATATTATGATATATTATGTGTATAAGAGTCTCATGTATATCTTCTCACATAAATACCATAACTTGAGAAAAATTTGATTGCTAGAATTTTTGAAGGACTATGATTTTGAGATAGTCTATACTCATGGGAAAGAGAATGTGGTGGTAGATGCTCTTAGAAGGAAACCCTATTCACTGTTTCTGAGTGAGGAAATTGTGTAGTCAGCCTATTTATAGTTAACACTTGTGGATGAGGGTGTAGAATCATGCATTTTATATATGAGTGTGACCCCACTTATTCTTCAATGTGACTAGGAGTCAAAAATAATAGATATTGATTATAAGGTCTTCCATGGTTAGATATTCATATTATAGGATTTTGATTTAATTTCTAAATGTGAAAAGTATGAAATCCTTTTTTCAGGAAGGATGATGGTATCCATGAAGATGTGAGGGGAGGTTTTGTTGTTGTTTTATATGCTGCTCATAGATGTATATCCAAGAGTGGAGAAGAAGCATGATAACTATTAGCACCAATATTTAATCATTTCACACTTTACTGTTGAAAAAAAGAGGTCCATGGAAAACATTGAAGTAATACTTATAAATGGAATACATGAAGGATTGAGGTTTAAAGATATACCTTGGACCCTTATAATCAAAATGGAATTTTATTCCACATGGTTAAGGTTATTAGTTTCATTTTCCAAAAATTATGGCTAGTACACTAGTCAGCAAAGTCAATTAGACCACATGCCTAGGTGCGACCAGAGGACAACCATGCCTATTGGGAGTGAGCTTTGACTATCCAGTAGACTCATAGAGGAGAATAGATCTTAAAAGTGGCAAGGGGGCATGTGGTTCATGATCCCACAGGTGCGCCCATATCTCGACCCATTAGCTTAGTGTGTTAAAGCCTGAGGGTGGAAGTGATGCATATGGTATAGGTGTCGACCCCATTGCTGACTCAAATTAAGGGAAATTGAGAAATTAATTATATACCCATGGGAGGAATATATATAATTTTAATGTAGGATAGGTAGAATCTGATTTGGACCATCTGGTCATGCATCCTACTTATCTCGACCATCCACTAAAATCTCGCACACCGTGAACTCAAATGTTCGTTTATCAGCATCGTCCAATCGTGCAATATGCTTCTCTCAGTTGTCCACTTGAATCTAGTGCCTTTTTAGTTTGAATCATACATGTATCATCCAATTACCCCCAAATTCAAACTCATTCGATCTCGTACAATGTGGTACCTCCATCTTCAAACACATGCATTGTCTGGTTCAACATCTTAACTCGATGACACCACTCTCAGGATCACTCGATGATCACCATCATCACCATATTCAATGTTTCTCTGATGTATGAATGAGTCCAATAAAAAAAAATGTGTTCCATCAGAAGATCCAAACCATGAGAACAAATTCACTTTTTTGGGGGCATCCTCCAGTACTCGAAACCATCTCTTGATCATCCTTTGATCATGAAACAGAAGTGAAGGAAACTAATTAAGTAGTCACATGAGATTTAAAACTGCGAAAATATCATACTTTATCATATTTTTCATCTTAATTAATTTGTATTTTTATGAATCATGTGATGCCCCAGAAGAAAAATAGAGGCATCACATGATCAAATGAAATGATCGTGAGATGAATCCTCCACCTCTTCACTGGTTCTCACTGTGTTCATCCTATGTAAATAAGAATTCAACTTACCCTTCTACAGCCTATATAAACCCATATCCTATAACGAAAAACACACTCAAAGGGAAGGAGATGAGATCCAAAAAAATAAGGAAAAATATTGAAACGCCGGATGAGCACAAGTGTCTATGGCCATCCTCTTAGAAATCATCAAAGTGTAATAAAATAAAAGCATCGTGTGATATCCTATAGCGAGATGTAATCATAAGAACCCATTGTGAGATCTCCATAAGGTCACACAATCACAGGAAAGAATAATTTCATGGGAGTCCCTTTGTCTCAAGGCGCTTATAGACAACCTAAGACATTATCATCTTGTCGTTCACTCCTCTAGAATATTTCATCACAAAAACATCCTAGAGAACATGTTTTTGTAGATGTGGTATTGAGGTTTGTAAAATCATATCATAAGGAAAATCCCCAAATCGAATCCTTCAATCAAATAATGTTCATGAATGTATCATCAAGTTTACAATAGTGGATACAAAAGGCCCCAGTCATGGGGAATTGCAGGCCTTTGTCTATGCCACCCAAATATCTGTAGCCATGCACAAACTTTCAGTCCCGTAATAATAGAATTTACCCTCATAAGACATAGCTTAAAATAATCAATTAATCGCGAGTCCCTTGTTAGGTGGAGTAAAAATTGTGAGTGTGAACCCCATAACTGATGATGGATAACCAGTACTTGACCAAGAGTCTTTGTTTCCATATACGACACCAATGGATATCTCCAATGCATATCTATAGGGTCCCCCATGTGATCCATCATGGATCAGGTAGCTTCATAGTGATCATAAAACCATGCAGATATTAGTAGAATTTTGGGGCAACACTTCCTTATCATGGGGAGTTAAACAACATCACCCTTTATCACATGGTTCTCTTTTTCTCAGTTTCTCAAACACCTCATCCATGCATAACAAACAATAAATACTTGTGACACCAGGTGATGTGCAACATATCCATGCAAGATACACCCTCACCCATGTAGGAAAAATCAATAGACAGACTTGTACATGGTGGAAGTACCCCTCACAAGACCTCATTAAGATCATATAGATTTCATGAAGGATGGAGTTTCGTATGACACCTTCATGCTAATGTACTCCAGCCTATACATACCCTTGAATCACTGGAAAACTCTTGGGTAGATACTTACGTAACCATGCATCCCTCTACCTAGGAAAATATATCCTATATGGACTTATAGCTTGAACCCTTTAGACATGCACTTGCATCATTTAAACAAATTAAAGGTACTAAACATATTTGTGAGACTCTGCTGCTTGAATGGTTTAAGGATACACAATCATAAGAGACATCATGGAACTCCCTAGGTCCTTATTCATCCATGGACATGTCATTTATATCACAAGACAAGCTTTGGATGAGCTAGGAAGATGTTGATCGACACCATTGGAATGTTTGAATTATGCTGAAATTTTCCACTGAAATGGCGGAATTTTATTGTGATGGTCTAAAAAAATCCATTTTGATCATGAAATAACTCGATAAGATGTCCCTATTATCATTTCATAGAATCTGGAAAATTCAGGTTGATCAGGTGGAAACATATGGATATGACTACATCGATCTTACACAAAACCCCATTCATGTGTTTTTTAATGAAATGCATCTTGGATATGTCTTATTTGTCCATATGATAGAATGAGTGGAATTTTACTTAATTATACAGATACCCTTATATTTTCCTTCCTTATCAGATTTGTGGCCCCAACAAATCATTCAAAAAATCAAGATATGTCCAATAAACAGTCAAGACATGTCAAATGGATCTCTTAGGACATTTCAACCCCATCAAGAATACACCCTAGACATGTCTACTGGGTCATGATGATGCCCCAATATTTTAGGGAGACGATCAAGGAATGTTCAGTATATATCCAAGATTTATCTGGAAAATCAATTATGAAATGACCACATAGTCCCAAAAGCATTTTGGCTTATGCTATATAGACCATGGCCATGAACCATTTTCTATATTCCTCCTTTATAATGAAAGTGTCCTTGATGAGATAGGGTTATACACTCATGTGATCCAGCCAAAGGCATGCTCTTAGACCGTCCTCTCTTGGTCATAACCATCTCTCTTTCATTCAACAATGGATAAAGAATGATTAAACAAAGCGGGATGCCCAGTGTGTAAGTCCCAATTATTGGCATAATGTAATATGTCCCCAAACAATTGGGGAGTTGATTCTAATAAATTCTACACCCGACATGAAAAATAAACTTCAAGATTATAATGGTTTAGACTCGTTCCATATGATCTGATGACTATTAAACACAGAATAACTCATGGAGTGTTTCACTGGCGCTAGAGCAGATTTCTAAGAACAATTGGATCTCATGACCAAAAAGATCTCTATCAAGTAATATATCGGTATGCATCCATGATGATCATGATCCATGCTCAAAATCACTTGGTGTGATCATTCATAGATCATGAGGAGAAATTCTGTTAAGGCATGCGAAGGATATCCTACATGTCTACTAGATCACTTGAGTTCTGAAATTAGTTAAAACTGAATAGATATAAGTAATTAATGATATAAGGTCTATAAAAAAGAATAAATGTAGAGAACACAAACCAAAACATGTTCAAGGACCGTCATGAACTTCGCATGAGCCATCCAAATACATGAGATAGCATTAGGATGTGGCATTTAGATCTTGTGACGTTCCATTAGCATGATATTTAGGACCTGTGAAATCTTGAAGACATGTTAGAGTAAGTCATAAGCCCCCATAGTCACACCACTATGGTCCCAAGAAACCATTTGGATTTATCTCCCAATAATATCAACATCCATAAAATACATCAACGGACTCATATTATGGTGTCTTCTCATATCTATCAAATTTCAAGGATGAATCTGGGAATGTTAACTAAACTCTCACAACACCCTCTCGTCAAGTCAACTGAGGCTCATGATGCCTTCCGGATATATTGTCCAGGGACCATGTTTACCTCTAGGTATGTTTCCCATGACATGTGACAACCTATGGCCCACGTCATACTAAGCCTCACAACATCCTATATATGTGTCAAGTCAACTCTTATGAATGATATAGGGGAACTTCTGCTAGATAATATGACACCCCATATACATGCAAGGTGGTTCATGTGATGGATTCAAGGAAAGACTATTTGGATCTCTCTATGTCCACATGGAAAGTCAATTGGTCATGTGAAACCATCTAGACTAGTAGGTCAGGTCATGAGGGCATCTTGGGACTTGATTAAATTCCCTTTCTTCTTTGTATAAGCACTGATCAATCAGGAAACCTCAGATTCTAAGACCTAATCAGTAGGATATCCACTATCTGTAAGCCCCAATATAAATGGAACTACATTGAATCTGATTCCTTCCATATTTAGGTTACATAGGCCACCTCTCCCAGATTTTTGAGCGCAATATTTAATCATTTAGGGTGATCTTGATATATAATGTATATCTTTAAAGCAATGACACTGATTACTTTGAAACAATTTTTTCTCACATTGAGCATGTCTCATGTGTTCTTTGAGAGTTATATTGGTTATTTCATATGCAATATAAGCCCTTTGATATCAAGGTAAATCACATAGGGTAATCCTCAATGAAACAAAACAATGATGAATCTAATTCCTTTAATAACAAAGATACATAGGATTCCTTTCTAAGGACCATGATTTGTGATAACTCTTCTTAGGGTAGTCCTAGTACATAACCCCCATGCTAGAAGTAATGAAATTAATCTTCTGAAATCCCTTGTTTTTCGCACCGAGCATAACTCGCATTGGATTGGGAATTTTCATTATCATATCATCTATATCATATGTCTCTATAATGACAAGTGAAACCTGAGAGTGTAATCAATAGAAAGTGAACAATGAAAACTCTGATTCCCAACATAATCGGGATATGTTGAACATCCCTCTTGGATTTGAGCTTGAACAACCAGTGTCTTAGAGCACTCATATAATTTCTTTATAGATGACATTAAATAGAAAGGGTTTAACAAACAATGTGGGGTTTGATTCCTTCTATAAACAAGATACGTCGGAAGCCTCATGATGGATAAAGATTCCACTCAAAATATTAAATGAATCCATGAATGACAACACATCTCGAAGCATTCGGTTATATAAAATAATTATATAAACGACCAACTATTACTAGAGAGCGATGGAGAAACTCGGATACACAGTGATGGATTCACTAAAGAGACCCCAACCTTTTGCGCATAAAAAGAGACTTAACCCATGAGTCATTTTTTTAGGCTAACCAGTACCACATGTTGATTTGGAAGAGATTCTAGAACATATTATAAATTTATGAGATTCCCTGAGTGGGAAACAATTCACCCCAAAAAGATGTGTCAATCCTGACCACCCATCTTCCCGACCAATACAATTCTCCAAGAGTTTCTTGGTTTGAAAACCTGGATGACTTCCAACCTTAGAAGAGAAGTACTGTAACCAACTATGGATGGTTAAAAGTTGGGTGTTTTTGGGAAAAGATAAAAAATAAAAAAAAACTAATTAATAAGATTAAGTGAGGCCTTTAAAACACTCGTAATCCAACCATCAAGAGAAACTAATTTCACACATCTTGAATGAAAAAAAATGGTGAACTCAAAGTTAATCTATGTAATAATGAAATGATTGGGTTATAATTTATCAGACCATTTTTTTCTAACTACATGAAAACAAAAATGGTGAACCTGATCTAAATCATTGTAATAATAGAGAAATTGGATTATAATGTGTCGAACCATTTTGTTTTCCAACTATATAAAAAAGAAAATGGTGAACTTGATGTAAATCAATGTAAAAACCTAAAAATTGGGTTATAATGCATTGGACCATTTTTTCACCCCATATGCATACAGAACTGAGAATACCAACATGAATCTCTATGGTCTCATTGTATTGAAAACCCTATACAAACAAATATGTAATACCATAATGATTTTATAGAGTATCCTCTAGGACAAGGATTTTCATGATTCCATCTACATTTTGATAAGTTGACATGAGGGGAATAGACGAATCAGAAATATTCAAAAAATTGTGTTAACCAAGTATATCTGACTGAAAAAATTATGAATAAGATATTTCACTAATAGGTGACCTTGTTCCTTCATTTACTCATAATGTCATATACAAATAGACAATCCTGTTTGAGACAGTGTATTCATCATCTTGAATTATCTCTGGAAATTCATTTATGGATGCAACCTCTATAGGTCGCAAAGCAATATCAGTTACATGATAGATCTAATGGAATGTGGAAAACTAGATAGTCTGAGAGTGACACCAACAAGGTACTATATTGACCAAGGATTATACATATAAATTTTCCCATGAAATAAGATCGACGATTCCATATCTTCTGGGGATGTGCATTACTAAGCCAGTAGCCTTTAATGCTACAACCAATCGCTTCAAGAGCTTCTACTCAGAGCCAAACTACTTCCATATTTTGCCTCTGATGAAGGTGGATCAGGAATCCAAATATGGATCCCTTTTGTTTCAGGTGATGCCAAGGTGGGAAACTATCAACAATTGTTTCCAGCACCATCCCACTGATACCCACTAGTTTCTTGAATATGGTACGAACTAACATGTTTCAAACTATAATACCCATATATGGAAAACAAGGATGTCCCATAGGAAGAAGAAGTCACTGTATATCTAAGAGCGGTCTTATAACCCCACTCCTAGTGATAATGGATGTCAGCATATTCGAACAACAACTACTGAGAAGGATCATATACCTATATGAGCCGAACAAGTTGGTGGGAATTTTGACACAATTGTCTTGGGGGAGACTCATATTTCTTCCCCATGCACAAATCCCATTGAAATATTATTGTGGAACATGGAGGGAAAAAGTATTTGGATATCCCCCCTTCAATCGAAGATATTTTCTAACATATAAGAGTGACAATAAATGTGTAGGATTATATTCATGAACAAAATTTGTTAAAATGTCAATATATTTTAGAAACAGCTGAGTAAATCTACCAAAATATTCCATAAAATTGAAGATAAAGTATTATGAAAATATTCCTATCATAACAGACATGAATACATCGACACTTTGACCATTGAGAACAATTGGATGTACGGATGAAAGCTCACAATCTGGCTCCCACCTTGGAGGATTATCTGTATATCATGCTGAATGGTGAGGCATCAAATTTTCCTCATATTCTCATTTCAACCAGGGCTCAATAGTTGAGAGAAGCATGTTCCTCGGGAAAGGCGAACATGGCTATAAAAGACGTTTGGAAGCATATTACAAAGGCTCATGATCGGTCTAACTTCCCTGTTCTGGTCGGGGCTCACAACCTAGGAGGGGAACAAGCCATAGGATATATACATATTCCTGTTGAAGAAGTCCAATGGCATAATCCAAAGGACCAGGATCGAGAATATATCCCCATTATATTCAGGGAGGATCAAGTGAGAATGGAACAAGCCACATGACATGCCAGTATTATTTTCAGTGAATATTTCTAGAATATTCTAGAATATTTCTAGAAGCCAGCCGCATAATCCTACTTATATCAATGAACTACTATCTCAACATCATTCCAAGTCAATTCAGAAGAAGGATCATATCCCTTCTCCCATTTTGGAGGTATATCAACATATTCTAATGGGGAATGTATATTTGGACAACGATCACATTCTTCATCCAATCGGGGCTCCCCTAGTGAGAGCAAAACATGCCTAGGGGTAGGCTCATATTCATACCATGAAAGACCAGAAGAATATCGAAAAGGATTAAGGTTGGTCTCATACTCATATATTGACTAAAGTTCACCATGAGAGTGTGGAACATTCCTTAAGAAAGTCTCATATTTCATTCAATAATAAAATTGATCCTCCGAATATTTCAGATGCTTCTATGCAGTGGGTGGATATTCCCATAGTGCAAGACGGTTACATACATGTTATGGAAGATTCCATACAACTGCCTCATATCCCTGTGCAATTTCAAAAGTAAGGTCGACATACTCCCTCCACAATGTAAAACATGGACCATATTCCTAATCCACTCGATTCTAGTTCCCTTGAGGTTGTTCGATAAAAATTATCAACACCACAAGGGATTTTCATCTATATTATCAATGATGAAGTAGAGGACATTCATTACCATGATATACATCCTTGTGTTAGTGTTGTGATGGATCATAGTGAATCTACACCTAACATCCACCATGGTAAACCTCATCATGGTTATATCACACATGGAAAAGGTTGTCATCCCCTTTCTAAGACACCTTTGTTTAGATAGGTGATCCCAACTCTGACACCATCATATAGAGAGATTCTTTAATCATCAGAGTAAATGGTAAAAATGTCCCCATCATCTTCCATCAACACTATAGAGACGCAACCCTTTTACATATAACATTACATGATTTTAAGCATAATTGTAAATCAGTGTACCAGCCAAGTATTGTAAAGTCTAGTGTCTTGTAATACTAGGTAGAAAATAAAACATAAAAAATATTTTTATTTAAACTCAAAAATGAGCTCCTATATTCTACTGTGATCAAACATATTCATAGGATAGCATAGGGATAACATGAACAAATGAATGAGCTAAATTCTCAGTAAGGGAATAAGCATAAGAGAAATGCATTAGAATATGGGATAGAAGGTGTGGAATGATGATATAAAAAGGTATGTAACATATGGAATCAAAACATATAAATATGTGATCATTAAAACATGGAATCATAGAAATGTGGAAGAAACATAAAACATGAATTCAGTATGAGTCCTGGATAACCACCAAGACCGTTTCACATAGTAGCACAAGACAAGGATAACAACCAAGAGTACGACCTATAATTGCAAAAGCCAAGGCAAACCACCAAGACCATCACACATTAAATCTCATGAGACTCAAATTTTCCCAATGTATTGGAGCGCTATCTAGGCACACCCATATTATATTTCATGAATATGTTTTCCACATGAACAATCATACACAATCAATCTTACATAAAATTAAGGGTTACCCATGGGAAGAACTTGGAACTATAATCATGACATAAAGCATAACCAATGGGTGTATCAAGAAATGTTCCATTAAAGAAAGGAATTAGAACATATATAGATGCTCATAAGGTAAAATAGGTATATATCATGGTATGAAATTTCAAACAGAGATAAAAATATGCAAGAAATGTATTTGAGAAATTTTATCATTAAATCATTTTTTGTTAATTTTTAAGGAAAATACTATAGAGCATTCAAAACAGAAAGGGGAAAAATCTTTTATATAGAAGTATAAGTGAACCAAAATGGTTTTCATAACAAAAATAATGATTTAATTCAAACAAATTTGTCTTAAAAAAGATGATAGAGCTTACTTAAAATTGGTTAAAAACAGGGGATGTTTTTTTAATACAAGTTTACTTATCGGGATGTATTGGGGATAGATTCACTTAAAATCATGTATATCCCTGAAATTGAATGATGTTAATATCTCGAAACATGTGTTTGGAAAATATAAATATCATGTAGAAGTTTTACATAAAAGAAAATATAACTTCATTTGGGTAAAATGAAAAATAGAGCAACCTGAAGGAATAAAGGTGGTTCGGGTAGAATTCCTTACGGATAATCAGCAAGGTATCAGGTGAACATAAGAGGGATTAATGAAAGATAATGGGGTTTCTCATCCATTAAAAATCATGAGGTCAATTTGGGGGAGGTTTTAAGTCATGCCACATCATTTGGGGTTACACATGAAATGGAATAGCATAGAAGACATTCTTGAATAAAATTGAAATATAGAGGATCCCTTTCCTTAAATTTGACGGTGTTCAGCACATGTTATTAACGAATTGATTAAACAAATGAGATTATTAATTAATAAGTACAGAAACTAGTTTATATTTAATTTATTTAATATAACCTTGTTAAGTTCATTCAAGACCTTTTTGATTGGTTATAACGCTCAATTCCATTGTTTGGGTTTGTTTTCTTACTTGGTTTTAATGATCGATTCACTTATATTAATGTTCAAATAAACATGTAAGTTGAAAGTGGTTGTCCATAATTTAAGTTATATGATATTAATGAACATACAATAGATTACAAGGTTGTCAATTTAATTGGGATTCTTGGAGTGAAGTTGAATGATTATATAAATCTTTAGTGAAAACCTTTGGGGTTAATTTGGGGTTTTTGGCCCCAATGGACATGTATTATTTTATAAACCAAAACCAAGTGTAAAAAAGGATTAAAGAACCAAATATGAGGAATAATAGATATATTATGGTCTGGTTCAATAATGATAATTGTTTCATGACCAAAATTTAAGATGGTAATGGAAATTGAAAACCCATCATCCTTGAACGTGGTAAATTATCACATCTCGGATGTTGTCTTTAATACTAAAATAAAAGAAGAGTAAAGGAGAGATGATAATAAATTATTACATTATAATAAAAACATTCCATTAAAATTAATGTACTATTATTTCTAAAACATTTGGATGAGGAGAGGTAAGGTTAGAAAACAAACAAATGAATCTGTAAATAAAAAGAAAGAAAATAAAAGCGGAATTTACCTCTGGAATCAATCTTCCTTGAGAACCTTCTTAAGGAGATATGATTTTTTATTTTTAAGAGGCTAGGGGATATTATAATTGGGGGAGTATCTTCAGGAGATATTTTTTCCAAATAATTTCAAGGCACGAGGCCTGAGAGGAGTGAATAGAAAGGTGTTGAAGAGGTTGTATTTATAGTGGAGGGGAGGATAGTTTTTATCATATTATAATCATTATTTTATTATTTTCCCATAATACAACCAATAGTGATGCTTTAATGACCATGAATTGTAATAAATGCATGTGAGTTCTATATTTTGATGATTTCATCAATTATGATATCCAGAATATAGGATTTTAATTATAATGTATTTATATGGTAAATTAATGTATTATACGTCTCACCCAAATATTTATGTATTTTAAAAAAATCCCAAAAATTCTCCCAAACCACTTTTCAACATGTAGAATTAATAAATGATATCCATTTTTTCTAAAAGAATTTCTAAATATGATTAATTTAATATTTAATTGAAATCATAATTTGGTTGAAAAATACAGATTTTAAATCATTTATTTTCTGATTCCCAGATATAGGTATATCGTACTTCCAATAAAATCTTCTTTATATACATTGATAGGTAAGGTTAATATTCATTAGGGTATATTAATATTCATAAGGGTAACATTACTGTTCATAAGGGTATGTTACTATTCACAAAAAATTAATTCAGTTATATCAGACTCAAAATAACTTACTGATCACAACCCTGTATGTTAGATTTTCAAAATACAAATAACTAAAGTGAAAAAACTATGTTTAAAGGTCACATAGAACACAATAATTCATTATGTTGTGATTTCATGTGATTATATGGTATAATAATGAGTAAATATCTGTTGAAAAACATTGGGTTGTTACATTCCCCCCACCCCCCGCCCTTAAGAAATTTCTCCCTAGAAATATCATTTTATAGTTTAGGCTAAAAATAGGTGCATGAAATTTTCATTCATTTTCTCCTCCAATTACCATGTTTCCTCTTTGTACTTATGTTTCCACCATAGTACATTGACCAGTGAGTATTCTTGTTATGTAGAATTTTATCTCTAGTATCTAAGATCTTCACCGGCTGCTCCTTATAAGAAAAATTGCCCTCCAATTGTACTACCTCTAAAGATAGTACATGTGAAGTGTATGGTATGTATTTCCTTAAGAGGGATACATGAAATACATCATGTACTTTGCCCATGGTAGGTGGATATTCTAGTTGATAGGCCATATCCACAACACGATTAAGAATATCGAAGAGGCTGATGTACCTGGGTCATAACTTCCCTTTCTTCCCAAACATGAAAACCTTCTTCCATGGAGATATGCATAGAAATACCATATATCCAACTTTGAACTCAATGTCTTGTCGACAATTATCTGCATAACTATTCTATAGACATCGAATATCATTGATATGTTGCTTTATGGTTTTATCTCGGTCCACCATTTATTCGACCATTTCAGGTCAGAGTGGCTTATGTTGAGTAACTTCATCCCAACACGCCAGTGTTATGGAAATTTTCCCATAAAGGGATTCATATTGTGCCATTTGGATGCAAGATTGGAAACTATTGTTGTAGGAGAATTCAACCAGTGGGAGTTGTTGTTCCAATCCTCCATTTAATTCCATAGAACATGCTCTCAACATGTCTTCTAGTGTCTGAATTCTCCACTCAGATTTTCCATCAGTTGGAGGATGATAGGTCATGCTGAAGTTCATTTCAGTGCTTGGAGCATATTGGAGAGTTTTCTAGAACATCTAGGTGAATCATGGATCTCTATTGGATACTATATATATAGGTACTCCATGTATCCTTACAACTTCTTTGATACATATACGTGAATGTTGATCCAATGAGAAGTCCTATCGAATCGCTATAAAGTGAAATGTATTTGTAAGACGATCCACAATGACCCATATAGCACTGTTTCCTCTGGATTTCCTTGGAAGTCCAGTGACAAAGTCCATGGTGATGTTCTCCCACTTCCATGTTTGTATGGGTATTCTTTTCATCGTCCCCTTATACTTTTTCCCTTATCCTTCACTTGATAACATACTACGCACTTTGATGTATATTCAATAATCTCACTTTTCATATTGTCCCACAAAAAGCTTTTTCAGAGATCTCGATACATCTTTGTGATCCCTGGGTTAAAAGAGAATGTCAAACCATGTGAATCTTTAAAAATATCATTCATTATCTCTGTATTGGATGGTACACATAATCATTATCCAAATATTACCACTTCTTCCTCATCAATCTTGAAAACTGAGGATTTCCAATTTCTTATTTCTTTAACCCTTTTCGTAATTTCCACATATTTTCTTTCAGAATCCTTTACTTTCTCTATGAGAGATAGTTGAGAAATCATTTGAGAAAAGATTGATGATGTTCCTCCCTTAATGATTATCATGTCCATCCTCAGTAAATCAAAGATGATCAGATACTTTTCCATTCCCATCATTTAAAAAGATGCAGGATCCTTTCTAATTAGAGCATCTTCCACCATATATGCCTTACCAAGATGGTAGTTGATTGAGAAATCATAATTAATGATGATATATATCCATCCTAATTGGTACATATTAATATATTTTTGTGTGAATATATATTTGAGACTCTTGTTATCAATATTTATTTCACACTTCCCCCCATAGAGATAATTACACCAGATTTTCAATGCAAAGATCACTACCGCCAACTCCAGATCATGTGTTGGACAATTTTTCTCAAGGATTTTCCACTGCCTTGATGGATAAGTTGTCGCTTTATAATTTTGAATCAGCACACAGCCTAAGACCATATTTGAACCCTCATTGTACACCATAAATAGTTCTCCACTTTTTGGGAGTGTGACTATTCGTTTAGTTTTAAGACTCTTTTTCAACTCCTTATTACAATCTTCACATTCCAAAGTTAAGACAAACATTACTCCCTTCCATGTCCACTTGGTCATTGTGTTGGACAATCATGAAAACATCTCCACAAATTGTTCATAATAGCTATTTAGACCTATTAATCTTTGGATCTCCGTTATAGATGTTGTTATAGGCCACTCTTCAATTTCATTTGTCTGGTAAAGGTCCACATATATCTATTTTCCGGTGATAACATACCCCAAGAATGATACTTCCTCCCTCCAAAACTCATATTTACTATACTTTTCATACAACTTCTCGCGTCTCAATGTTTTTGAAAAAGTAACCAGATTCTCCTTATGTTCATCCTTTTTCATAGAGTATATAAAAATATGATCAATAAATACTACCAAAAAATTTTCTAGGTAATCTCTAAAGAAACTATTCATTAAATCCTTGAAAATTTATCAGTAATTAGTGAGTCTGAAGGGAATCAATATGAAATCATAGTGTCCACACATCGATTTAAAGGAAGTCTTCTGAATATCTTCCTTAGTCACCTTTAATTGGTGATATCCTAACTGAAGGTCCACCTTAAAGAAATAACTGGCCCCAAAAATCTGATCAAACAAGTAGTCAATCCATGGTAGGTCACACTTGTGATTTATCGTGATTTTATTGAGCTCACGATAATTATTGCAGAGGCGCATTGATCCATCTGTCTTCTTGATAAATATGACTAGTTCACCCCATGGTAAAACACACGGGTGTATAAAACCCTTCTCTATATTCTCTGATAACTGATTCTTCAACACTTTCATCACTAAGGTGGCCATCCTATATGGTGTCATTGTTATAGGTAGAGATACAGAATATATATCAATTGAAAACTCAACCTCTCAGTTAGGAGGTGGACTCAACAACTCTTCATGGAACACATCAGTGTAATCCCTCATGATAGGAATGTATTCATGCATGATTCTATCCTTTGTCTCAATCATTTGAGCTAGATATGCTTTCTCATAATTTATAAATATCCACACTTGAGATGATAATTCTAAATGAGATTCATCTCCCCACTTACAAATGTAAAGAATCCTAGGATGTTTGGGGACTTGAAGAGTGATTTCCCATTCCCTACATTTGATAATGGATTTATATAATGATCGCAAATCCATGCCCATGAAACCGTCAAACTCCACTAAAGGAAGTGTGATGCGATTTTATAGATGGTTCAAACCCAAAAAATCAATTGGGGAGGAGTTATAAACCATGGTTGAAATAATTTCCCCATTCGCTATTCTCACCGAAAACTTTTCCTCCAAATTTTGAGTTGGTGTTTGAATAGTCGTACTAAACTTACATTATATGAAATTATGTATAGAAGAAAAATCAAATATTACATTTTCTATTCTTGAATGACTACCTAGTGTAACTGTCACCACATTGTTGTTTGTATCCACCTCAGTAGTAGTGATAGCATAATCCCTTCATTGTTTTCTTGGAGGTTGTTTTCTATTTCCTCTCATAACCCTTGGCTTAGGGAAATTGTTTCTATAATTCCCATGCTCCATGGAGTGGTAACACTACACCATTGGTTGAGAGTTGATCTGAACCTTCCTTTATTCTTCATCATTAGTGGGATTTTTCATATCCATTTGGCAGTTAATGTACAGATGTCCCAACTTTCCACACATGAATCAATTCCTAGTTCCCATTTGATAGTTCCCAGGATGCTTCTTCCCACAACATTTACAAGTGGGATATTCTGGCTTAATTCCATTAGGGGATTCTTTTGTTGAACCACCCATGTTGTTCTATATTTTCCCTTTCGTGTCACAAAGACCACAAGGAAAATGAGAGTATCTAATATATATTTCAACATTTATGGAACAACAGAAAATCTCCTCATAACTTTCAAAGTCTCGAATCACTAATTCTTTTCTTAGACTCTTCTTTAGTCAGCGATTGAAGTGATCCACATTACTTTTGGTGATCATGATAAATCCAAAATCATACCTTCCAAGAATTGATTTAACATCCCAAGTAAATAAAGAATATGACATTTTTTATATCTATTAATATTTTTAAATTAAATGTTAATTTTAACTTTAAGGGGATTATATGTTCGATGGCGTACCTGATACACAACAATGGAATTCATTGAAAACATACATTTCACACAACGTTGAGTTATACCGAAAAATAATATAATATCATTATTAATTTAAATGGTAGTTAATGCCTAGCCATTGTATTGGAAAAAATGAATATAAATAACAAAAATATTATTACATATGTTTGTTAAATGGTTTTATGTTTTTCCATTAAATTTAAGAGGCTTAAAATCTGAATGAATCAAATTTTAATCATCAATAATCTAATATACTTTAAAAGGTTGATTTACCACCTTTTAATGGCGAACCATTTTTAAATATATTTTTTGTCACTTTTATATGCTCCTATCTGAAAATATAAAATTATTATTTAGATTCAGAACATAAAAATCTTCTTTGGGTAAATTTTATGTATTTTTCTGATAAAGATCATTTTTAATGAATAATGCAAAATACTGTATTTTAATTCAAAACTGACTTTTAATCTAATTTATTTATATGGTTATATTATATTTTTAAATGGTTTTATAG
Organism: Viscum album; assembly: GCA_963277665.1. Classification (NCBI taxonomy): domain Eukaryota; kingdom Viridiplantae; phylum Streptophyta; class Magnoliopsida; order Santalales; family Viscaceae; genus Viscum; species Viscum album. Next base: position 1,375,802,803 of record OY728138.1, on the reverse strand, counting down.
TTTAATTGGATTATATTTGTTTCATTTAATTTACATTTGTTCATTGTAATTTTTTTAATTTGAAATTGGATGTAAAAAAGTGTCAATATTTTGATAGTTATTATTTAATAAAAACACACTTTTTGTTTTGACAGTGGGAATTAATTTTAAATAAATTTCTACCACTTATTTGTTTTAAATTTGGAATAATGGATTCCATATTTAGAATCTAGAGGTACACAATTATGTAAATAGGTAACTTTTATCATTATACATTTTGAATAATTATTTCAGTAAATATATTATTTTCCATGGTAGTGGATAAATATGGTAAATAAGTGTAAAAAATAATATTATAATTATAATAAATTATCCTAACATCTGTCCTAATCCTATTTTTTGATACATATCCAACCATGGCCATCCTTGGGTTAATTTTTGGACGCCTTGGAGCCACATGGGAGTGATAATGACACATTATATTAATAATTTAAAGTAAACAGAAAAATGACATAAACATATATCTTTTTGTAAATCAATTTTTACATGGGGTTATATAAGTTATATCTTCATCAATAAATATTAATTATAAATATAAAAATATTTCCTTCATCATTATTTTTTTTAATTTTTAGACATTATATAAATAAAATTATTTAAGACACAATAATGATGCAGTGTTTACCTCATTGATGAATTATTTAAGTGAATATGATTATAAAAAATAAAATAATTTCCAAAGGCTATCCAATTATTATCAGATGATTTTATTTTGAGAAATAGTCTAATTATCTTATAAGTTAATGAGTTCAGGACCTTTAGATTCCCAAAATCATTATTTAATAAAATAATATTTTCAAACATTCCAAAAGAGCCCCTCCTCCCCCTTATAAAAGGACACCACATCTAACCCATTCCTCACACATCTAAAGCCCCTTGGATCATCCAAAATCAACCCAATTTTATACCTAAATCCCTCTCTTCCTCCTATAATCCTTACCCTAGGATGAAGGCAATTCAATTAGACCTTTTGGTAAAAACCAAAGTGAGTTACCCGATTTAAACGTAATGTCTTCTCTTAAGTTCTTTTCTTTTATTTTACCTCTCCAACGCCCTAAACTATCTTTACTCATTTCTTTTATAGAAAAAACAGTATCCTAAATATACTAGGTTGTTTTTATGACTGGTATTTGACCTACACTTCCACACCCATCCATCTAATGGAAACTAACATATGATTTCTATGGACGACGAACTACTGCCTCACAAAACGTTGATTGTACAAATATCTCCAACCGCATATTATGGTGTCCATTAATATGGAATTGTAATTATATGTGATATATATTATATTTATATTGTTTCTATTCTTCTTTATTTTTCATTTATATAATACCTTTATGGTTTCCATAATTGGTAAACACGATAATTTTATTTGAGAAAGTGCGGACTAACGCCCCCTCAAAGTGATATGACTCATTCATGACATACGTGGAATGTATAAATGATGGAGTTACTAAAATTATATATGATATTATAATGGAATTATAATATTCCCTTGTATCATTAATATTTCATTACATTAAAATATGAAAAAGAAATGAAAGTATTGTTCATACGTACGTACGGCTTATCGTCTCCATGAACAGTGCAATTCATTTATTATCTCTAAATGTTATGTACTGTTAAAAATACATAAATATACTAGATATATAATTGATATATATGATATTTAAATCATGAATATGATTCTGGAGATAATATACTTTTGACCACATGGAAAACATGTAATAATTACAAGTTCATTTCTGACTCAAGTTTAGAACATCGACAAAATGTCCAATATAAACTCAAATAATTAACTAATTGTTAAAGAAATATAATAAGTGATATAAAAAGAATAATAAAACATGAAAAATGTTCTTAATCGAGTATAAATTAACTTATGTTCTTTATTCAGGAAGAACAATGAACACACAAGACCGATCGGACTTGAGGTAAGGGGTTTTTTATCTCACATTTAATTCCGTGAGATTTCCATTATTCGCCAATTATTTCATGAATGTGGTGTATTGTTTACTGAAACTTGATATATTTTATCATTATTATCTTTATATTAAAGGTATTATATGGTTAATTTTTTGTTATTACCTTTTGGTCATTTGACTCGATTGATTACAATGTGGTAAGGGGTTTTCATCTCACATTTTATTCCCAGGAGATTCATGCAATATTTTCCACTCTTCCCTTTTGTTCGGTGTATATACTGACCATGACTGTATTAATTATGTAATATTCTTTAATTTATGGGTATTAAAATATTTATTGTATGAACCTTCTTTCATGGGATGTATGTTTCATCAGTTACCAAATCAGTAAGGGTACCTTTCACCCTTCTCTTTTTAAAAGACTTCTTTTTATTATGTCTTTTAATTTATATCTTATTTTGTAGGGATATGTTATTCTATAACCATATTGATGGAAATTTTATTTCCATTTTATTAGATAACCATTTTTCTCTCATCAACTCATTTTTTGAATTTTTAATTGATGTCTTTAGGCTGCTGATGTTTGATAAGGGAACTTATTAACCCAATTTCCATTCTTTGGGTTAATCTTATACTTCTTGATAATGTCATGATATAATTATGTGTGGAATCACTATTTATTTATTTATTTAATATTTTACACTCCATATTTTGTGTATAGACTTTTGATACACATAATCACTCCATTGATAATTTCTCAAGTCATTGATATGAACTTGATAAGGGTAATCTTAACTCAATTTCCATTCATTGAGTTACACATCCCAGTCATTAGTTTTTTTTAAAAACATGTGTGAATTTCCTTTGATTTATTTACCTGAATATCCAATCATATTGAGGGTATTTATATTTTTCACACACAATTATTTAATTTATTTATCCTTAATCTATGGATACCATCTTTATATGTGATTTCGTCTCAATTTACATTCCATTGAGACTTCATTGTTGTTATGAACCAATTCACTTTAATATGGTGTATATACAGTCATTTGGAATATTATATCATGAATCCATCTATTCTCATGATATTATAATGTTTTTATTAAATGTTATTCCTGAATTATTTGTATTCAATAATACCTCATTAAGTTACGAACTCCTAAACTAATATATATTTTTTAAATATTTATTATTATAAATATTTTTCATTAATGTCCATCTTTTCAAAATGGTTGTAAGAATTTATTTATATTGAAATTAATTTTTTAAAATGTTAATAAATTTAAAATATTCAAATTTGTATGGGATACTTTGATTCAAAAATCTCCTTATTAAATGTTTTAAATGGTTTATAAAATGGGTTTGATAAAGCATTGCTTACGTCAATATCATGAAATGATATATTGTTATTTAAATATGGAAATGTTTTCTTTCCTTCATTGTTTTTTTATGTGTTATGATTTTATAATGTTACTTGGATATTGACGGGTGGTTATGTGATAAACAAAATGACGGGTGGTTCCATGATAAACCAGGTCGGTTGGTTACATTATAACCTCCAATGCATTGGGTATGGATGTCGGTTGTAGGGAAATTCCATTTAGTGATATGTGTGTAAGTGGACCATAAGGTTAATCCATATATGTTTTCTTATGTCTGAAGTTAAATTTATATGTTATGTGTTCTTTCTATGGGTTCTATGGTAATCTTTTGGTTACAAAAGGGTAAGTAGTTATCTTTTATTTAGTGAAGTGTATTTACTACATCATAAAGGTGAAATTTATTACTTATGATAAAGTATTCTTGTTTTACTTGTTGTTTTAGAAAACTAATAGTTTTCCTTCCATTGTATCACTTACTGAGCTTTTGTTTTTCTAATCCGAAGTTTTTGAATAGTTTTCCACATGACATAAAGTGTAATAGGGTCATGGATGGGATCAAGGAAAAGTTGTGCTGTCTAAAACGTAGAACTAGACATGTTTCTTTTTAAGAGTTTTTATTTTATGAAAAAATGGATACTGAGTAATAGTTTCTACATATACTATTCAAGTTGATCTATAAAAGTTATGGCCTAATTCTCTAAAAAAATAAACCTAAAAATATCCTCAATGTGAATTCCTGATTTAACTCAAGATTATATATTTTTTTAAGGTTGGGGACTTATAGTTGGTATCAGTGGTCTGTTTAGACCACATTAGTGATTAAGAGTTTTATTAGAACACGTGGTTAGTCCCTATATCCATTATTTAATTAAATATTTGTTTTATAACTTATTGCGATCACTGAAAATATATTACAAATAGAAGGAAGAGGATCTCAAATGACATTCTTATCTCTTTTTGATGACAGGCTAGCAATAATTATTGCACAATCATGTTCAGATGATTGTGAAATGTTTTATTGCATATAGCTCACTTTAAAGAAGTTGTTTGAGATATAAAACACCTCTATTATACCTTGATATCATCGTGGATCATGGGTAGTATTTAATCAAATCCAATTTTATCAATAAATCATATTTTCATGAAAGGTAAATATTATCAATGAATTTTCAAAAAATTTACCTTATCAGAAGATTTTGAAGCACATTTTGATTTTGAAAAAGGTGCTGAAGAAGGAGACCCTTGTACAAACTATATATATTTTCTTTTAAAATATAGTCTCTCAACACATAATTATGGTATTTTAAAAGGACCATTGATTGAAAGTTTCAACTCAAAGTAGGTCTGACTATTTTATAAAAATCATGTTTTATCTGATGTTTTGAAATTAAATGTCATACATGATTGTTTTCCAAAACTATTTTTCTACGAACAACCATAAGACCCAAGTTTTACTAGGTGTATTATGATGAAGTAATAAAATGATTTTAAAGGATCTCTAAATCATTTTTTCAATGCATGGACCTTATACAAATATGAACAAGATGATGATGAGACCATATGGACACCATAATCAAGGTATGATGTTATTTATTTTGGGAGTAGTATTATTTCATAATATGGTGGTTAAAAAAAATAAAAGATATAAGATTTTGATGTCTTAATGTATTGGGATGAAAATGAAATGTATAAGAAAACCTTTGTGTTTAAAGCATGTTAGAGATATTTTTGAATGTTATAAAAATGACAACCCGTAAGATGGGTGAAAACCTGTCGTGTCTAGAAAGGCTATAAGAATTGAACACACAACCGAAGGTCAATAAGGGAGAATCACCTAGCACTAGCCTATATAAAGTCCCTGGTTAGTATAACATATTATTTTTAGTTAAATTATTTTATGGATGAAGAATAAGTTTATTTTTTGAAATACTGTTTTGTAAAATGGATATCCTTAATATAGAAAAATGATTTGGTGATTAAGTGATAATGGTTATTTTGGGATGTGTTCTTTATTTTGGGAAAACACTATATGCCTATAGAAAATTGAATACTTTGGGATTGCAATTGAGGAGTAATGGTGGAATTTTATTTTGGAAGAACATATTTTTTTTTGTGGACTTATAAGAGTTTTGGGTTATTTAAGGAAATAATTAACCAATCATATATAATATGTGATTAGGCCAATTACTTTTTAGTATGAGACTTTAAGAGTAGTCGATTTTAGTTGGTGATAAATTTTATGATATACTGTGGAAGACTATGTAACTAAATCCTTCTGAGTTTTGAGTTTTAATCTTATTTTCGATTATATTGAAAGATTTTAGGTACTATTGTATATTGAATGGTATTTGTTGAACTTTGGGTATTTTTTGTTCAATTTTGGTGATTAAGAGTATTATTTGTTTTTATAAATTATTATCCGTTTGGGGGATTATCTGATCTTGTACTAACGATTTTGGTTTTGGTTGATGTCTAAATATGGGGTAAATATGTAGTTCATCTTTTGTAAATTATGTGATATTCTAGAAGTTGATTCTAGCACTTTAGGGGTGACCAAGTCATCTAGAAAACTTGTCGTTTGGAGAATAGATGAGTTTGTGGTAGGAATTTATTAAGGTATGAAAGACTACAAGACAATTAAGTATGTTTCCGTATGTTTTTAGTAAATATCATAAATAAATTCCTCAACTTTATTAAAAGTAACTTAAAACAAAAACATTATCCATTAACTATTCCTACTGGGGTATCAAAGTCCTTTTTACCCATCCCAATTTTCTGATTTTATGGTGGTTAACTTTCTCCTAATCATGATTTAAAACACTCTCCATCAGAACATAACACTCAGTTTCTCCTCCATATCCATGTTTTCATGGAATCCTAGTATGGGTTATCTCGGATGACCTTTTTACATATCATTCATTCTTTTAAAATGATTTTTCTATTTATTATTTTTACAATGTGGAAATTTCAATGAATATTTCAATCCCATTTTTTAAATTGTGGGGATGCAATTTCCAAAAGGGGGGAAGGAGGTAACATCCTAGGTAAATAAAGAATATGACATTTTTTCATATTTATTAATATTTTTAAATTAAATATTAATTTTATGTTAAAGTGGATTATATGTTTGATGGAATACCTAATACACAACAATGGGTTTCTTTGAAAAATTATGCTTCACACAATGTTGAGTTTTACCGAAAAATAAAATTATAATATTATTAATTTAAATGGTAGTTAACACATAGTCGTTGTATTGGAAAGAATGAATATAACTAACTACAATAGGATTATATATATTTTTTAAATGTTTTTATATTTATCCAATAAATTTTAGGCTTAAAATGTGAATGAATCCAATTTTAAGCATAAATACTCTAATATTCTTTAAAATGTCGATTTACCGCCTTTTAATGGTGAACCTTTTTGAAATCCAGTTTTTTTCAATTTTATGTATTATATTTGACAAAATAAAATTCTAATTTAAAATTGGAACATAAAAAATTTACTTTGGGTAAATATTTGGTATTTTTATGATAAATTTCATTTTTAATGAATAGTGAAAATTACTGTATTTTAATTCAAAACTGAATTTCAATATAATTTATTTATATAGTTTGATTATATTTTAAAATGGTTTTAATGTTTAATTAGATTATATTATTACCATTTAATTCAAATTTTGTCATTGTAAGTAATTTCACTTTGAAATTGAACATAAACTAGTGGAATTCTTTTGATAGTTATTATTTCTTAAAAACACGCTTTTGGTTTTGACAACATGAATTAATTTTAAATTAATTTATGACACTTATTTATTCTGAATCTATAAAAATGGAAACCATATTTGGAATCTAGAGGACCAAATTATTTAAATAGGTAACTATTATTTTTATATATTATGAATATTTACTTCAGTAAATATTTTATTTACTCTGGTTATAGGGTAAATCCGGTAAATAAGGGTAAAAAATAATATTATAATAATAAATTACTCTAACATGTGTCATAATCTAATTGGTTGATACATTTCCGACCATGGGCATCCTTGGGTCAATTTTGGGACCCCATGGAGCCACTTGGCAGTAATAGTGACACTTTATATTAATTAATTTAAAATAAATAAAAAAATGACATAGACATATATCTTTTAGTATATCGATTTTTACACGGGGATATATAAGTTATCTCTTTAACTATATATAATAATTAGAAATATAAAACAATTTCTTACTTCATGGTATTTTTTTATAATTTTTAGACATCAAATAAATAAAATTATTTATGACAGAATAATGATGTAGTGTTTACCTCATTAAAGAATGATTTAAATAAAAAAGATTATAAACAATAAAACAGTATCCCAAACATTCTCAATTCTTATTGGATAATTCAGTTTCAATCAAAAATCATTGTATATTAGACTTTATTGTGTTTTGGACCTTTAGAAACCAAAAATCATTGTATAAGAAAATAATTTCTTCCAAACTTTCCTAAAGAGCCCCTCCTCCCCCTTATAATAGGACATCACTTCTGACTCATTCATCACATTTCTCAAGCCCCATGGCTCATACATCCTCTAAAAATTAAGCTCTATAAATCCCTATATTCCTCCTATAATCCTTCCTCTGTGATGAAGGCAATTCAAGTAATCATTTTGGTTCAAACCAAAGGGAGTTACCCAATTTAAAGGTAACATCTTCTCTTAAGTTATTTTCTTATATTTTACTTCTCCAACCCCCTAAACATTGTTTATTCATTTATTTTATAGAAACACTAGTATAATTATTATACTAGGTTGTTTATATGATATTGATTCTAACTACCCTTTCACACAGCTATATCTAATGGATACGAACATATTGTTTCTGTGGACGGTGAACTACGACCTCACAAAACGATGATTGTTCAAATATCTCAAACCACCTCTTATGGTGTCCATTAATATAAATCTATATTTAGATGTTATATATATTATATTTATATTGTTTCTATAAGTATTTATTTTTCATTTATATAATACCTTTATGGTTTCCATAATGGGTAAAAGCAATAATTTCATTTGAGGAAGTGTGGACTACTGCCCCCTCAAATTGATATGACTCGTTCATGGCATAAGAGGAATGTATAAAGGATAGAGTTACTGAAATTATATATTATATTATAATTTAATTACAATTTACCCATTTATCATTATGTTTTCATTCCATTAAAATAGGAAATAGAAATGAAAGTTGTGTTTATGCATACATACATCTTACCATCTCCATGAATTGTACATTTCATTTCTTATATCTAAATGTTTTGTACTATTGTAAATACATATATATACTAGATATATATGATATATATGGTATTTAACCTATGAATGTGATTATTTAGATAATAGACCACATGTACAATTTGTAATTATAACAAGTTCATTTTTGACTCAAGTTCCGAACATCAAAAAAATGTCTCACATGAACTCAAATAATTTACTAATTTTTATAGCAGGATAATAAGTGATATAAAAGGAATAATAAAACTTTAAAAATGTTCTTAAGAAAGTAAAAATTAACATAAGTTTATTATTCAAGAAAAATAAGGAACATACAAGACAATTCAGAATTAGGGTAAGGGGTTTCTTATCTCACTCTTAATTCCTTGATATTTCCATTGTTTTCCACTTATTTCTTGCATGTGGTGTATTTTTTACTATCATTTGATATATATAATATGTATTCTCCTTATATTAATGGTATTCTAGGATACATTTTTTGGTTATTAACTTTTGGTCGTACGACTTGATTGATTACAATGCGGTAAGGGGTTTTCATCTAACTTTTTATTCCAGTGAGATTCATGCTATATTTGACACCTTTTCATTTGTGTGGTGTATTTACTCCCATTTATTGTATTAATTGTCTAATATAATTTAATTTATGGTCATTTATATCTTCATTGTATGAACCTTCTTTCATGTGGTGTATGTTTCGTAAGATACCAAATCGGTAAGGGAACCATTCACCCTTCTCTTTTTAAATCACTTGTTTTTATTATGTCCTTTAATTTACATATTATATTGTTGGGATATGTTCTTTTATATCCTTATTACTGTAAATTTTATGTCCAAGTTATGAGATAACCTTTTTTTCTCATCAAGTCATTATCGTAATTTTTAATTGACGCTGTTAGGCTGCTGAATTTTCATAATAGAACATCATAACCCAATTTCCATTCATTGGGTTAATATTATACTTCTTGATATGAACTTGATAAGGGTAATCTTAACTCAATTTCCATTCATTGAGTTACACATCCAAGTCATTGGTTTGGTTTTTAAAATTACATGTGTGAATTTCCACTAATTGATTTACACTGAATATCCAATAATATAGAGTGTATTTATATTTTTCACACATAATTATGTAATTATTTTATCCATAATCTAAGGATTCCATCTTTATATGGGATTACATCTCAATTTACATTCCATTGAGACTTCATTTTTTTTATGCACCAATTCACTTTTATATGGTGTATATACTGTCCTTTGGATAATTATATCATGAATCCCTTTATTATCATGATATTATAAAGTTTTGATTAAACTTTATTTTTCAATTATTTTTATTCAAGCATCTCTCATTGAGTTGAGAACTCCATAACTAAAATATTTTTTTTCAAAGAATTATTCTTATAAATATTTCTCTTCAATGTCCGTCTTTTCAAAATGGTTGTATGAATTTATTTATATGGAAATTAATTTTTAAAAATGTTAATACCATTAATAGTTCCAAAGTGTTATGGGACACTTTGATTAAAAAATATCTTTATTAAATTGTTTTAAATGGTTTTAAATATGGTTTTGATAAATAATTGATTACATTAATATCTTGAAAATATGTATTTTGATTGCAATGTGGAAATGTTATCGTTCCTTCATGATTTTTTTATGTGTTATGATTTTATAATGGTGCATGGACATTTGACGGGTGGTTATGAGATAAACCAAATGACGGGTGGTGCCATCATAAACCAGGATGGGTGATTACATTGTAACCACCAATTCATTGGGTATAGTAGTCGGTTATATGGCTATTCCATTTAGTGATATGTGTCGAAGTCAACCGTATGGTTATTCCATCTAATTATGTTTATGTACCAAGTTACCTTTATATGTTATGTGGGATTTCTATGGGTTTTATAGAAATATTTTGGTTACAAAAGGGTAAGCAGTGATCATTAATTCAGTGAATAGTATTTAATACTATATAAAGGTGAAAAGTATTACTTATGATAAAGTATTCATGGTTTACTTGTTTTCTTGAAAAACTAATAGTTTTCCTTCTTTGTGTATCCCATACTATGATTTTTTTGCTCATCCCAAGTTGTTGAAATGTTTTTCATATAAAATAAAGTGGAATAGGGTCATGGATGGGATCATGGAAAAGTCATGGCATCTAAAACATGGAAGTAGACATGTTTTTTAGGAGTTTTAATTTTTTGGAAAAATTGATACTGATTAGTAGTCTCTACATATAATATTCAACTTGATATGTAATAGTTATGGTCTGATTCTCTAAAAATCTAAAACAAAAAATATCCTTAATGTGAATTATTGATTTAACTAAAGATTATATAATGTTTTATGTTTGGGGCCTTATAATTATAAATATTGATTCATATTCCTCAATGGACCCATCATCCTTCTACTTGAGACTGGGGAACTCTCTTTCCATCTTGAGATGGAGGGTTCGAGGAAAATATTTACTGAAAAAACCCACTTGAATTCCACCAATTATATGGAATGAATTTCCTCTTGGGACTTTGTATTCTTGATGAGTTTCCACCATTGATCATCTTCCCCATCAAAATGACAGACCTCCAGTACATCTTTCTCTTATTCAAAGCACTGGAGGAGAAATAATATCTTTTTGATGGAGTTAATCCATTGTTCCTCAAGGGGGATTTGAAGATCCACTAAACATGGGAGTCCATTTCTAGGAGAATTATTCTATGGTAACTTTATATTTCTTTAAGGGAGGAGGGTGTTCCACATGAATCAAGTTATTATTCATAACATTATCTAACTAAGGAAGTTCTAACATGTTGTTTTTGTAAGATTTGGGGTCCTAGAACCAATTGGTTTTAATTTGATTAAATGGATATTTAATATATTATTATATATTGTTCATTTTTCTTCATGATTATGATTTAATAATGTCCTAGAGTATTTGTTGCATTGATATGTTCATGGTTGTTCCCAACTATGATGAGAACCATGAAGTGCTATAACAATATTCATAAATATAGTTCTGTGGTTGGATGACATGCTATGATGGGACACATAGCATGAAAACCGTCAGTTGCGTGTACTCATAAGCAGATGAGACTTCCTCTCTTGAAGTTTGCACTTGGTAATATCTATGATAGGAGATTATGAGAACATAACCACTAGTAGTAATTATTCATGTTTTGATGTCCTCAGATATTTCTATCTATGAGTGTGTGTAATTATCCTTAGACTTTAATATTATCATTAATACATGTCACAACTTACGCACTATGATAAACTAATGAAAACTGTCACGCAGACAGTTGGCGAGAAGTAGAATACGTTGGGTGTGACACGAGTGGCATGTTATTAATGGATTAGTTGACTAAGGATTTTCCCATCCATTAATGGAAGTTGATATCTGGGCCCTTTGATTGAAATAGAACTATCACACGAAATTCCATGGCCTTGGTGTAATGAAGAGTTTATTTCAGGTAGTCAAAGAACGACGTAACAAGAATAAAATTTGATGATACCATCATGAAACCTTCTTGATGAGATATTGTGACCAAGGGATACTATTACATAGTGAGCGTTCATTTTTGGATGTAATTGTTGCAACTTTATTTTCTTTCTCTTGGGCGCCTTGGCCCGTTTCTAGATAGTACACTTAGACTTTAGGCAATCCCACCAAATGCTAATGAGAAATAATCCTAGAGGGTCACACACTATGTGTTTTTGTAGGTCTCGTTTAAATTCTATTTGAATTTAATTAATGAAATAAATATTATTCTCAAGACCATGTAGAAAATTTATTCAAGTAAAAATGATCACATAAATTTAATAAAATATATTTATTTATTTATTTAAACATTTAATAAATATTTATTTACTAGTTTGTAAATAAAAAATTTATTTAAGAGAATATATTTTTTATTTATTTATTCGGGTGTTCAATAAATAGAATTAGATTTCGAGCAGACCATGGCTGGTCCGATGGTAAAATAATTAATTCAAGATGGTAAAAAATTATGTAACTTGTTGGCACAAATTAAAATAACTCTACTATTATTTTGTGATGAAGAATTTTATTTATAATTATGTTTTACACAAGTTGGATCACCAAATATAATGACAGGGTATTTTTATTAAATGCATGCGTTTTCTCTAAGTTCATGAATTTATTTCATTGTTGTTATACAATAAAATATTGCAAGTTATATTCCATGTGTATAAATATACATGTACACCTATTGTGCCACACACCACACCACACGCCTGGTGAATTGAGAATTGTTGAGCCAAACAATTTCCCTCTCGAATCCTATTCTCTCCCCTCTCATGAAAGAGAGATGTTATTTAAGTATGAAGAATATGTGATCAATAATAACTAACATAAGACACTTAATTCACTGCGCTAGCACCTGTAGAATGAGAGGTGTCGATCGGAGGCCATCGGAGCACGTGTGGATCACCGCAAGATGGATTCTAGTGTGGATCCTTACAAGAACAATGAGATAATCCGGAAGGGTCATTCCAGATGATAAACATCATCAACAAAGAAAAATACCCAATATCTAGGAATTATTTTTCTTTATAAAATTATTTAAATTAATTATAAAAATGATGTGCAAGATCCTCTCTAAAGGTTTCGAGACTCTTTCTTCTTTATCTAAATCTTTGATTATATTCCGTGGAGTCTGTCGTTTAGCATCGTATTGATCCTAGAGTAATCACTGATCCAGGTAAAAATCAAATTGGGTCTCGTCCCAACCACACATCCGCTTCACCTGGAACCTTAAATTGGTATCATATGGGTTAAATCATAGTTTATAATTTTTTAAATATTTTGTTGATGAATTAAGAATTTAAGAATTTAGTTGTTTCAATACAAGTTAATCATTTTGAAAATATGAATCTCGAGATCTATGACTCCACTTTTGTTTCATGTTCACCATACATAAACGATCTTTTATTTTTCATTATGATTAAAATAAAATAGAGGATCTCATCCAGAGGTGCCAAAGATTCTTGGTCATACAACACTAGAACCCACAACGTGTATCCCAGAGTACACACTATGTAATCAATATTCAATGCATTAGACTGGTCCGCCAAACCAAGCCTTGTTTTGGAGTCTTTCTAAGACTTAAATGACTCTTTGTATTGACCAGGAATAGGTGGCACACAGTTTCCAAATTACATGTCAGGTGGCCCAATGGACAAAGTGTGTAGTCTATTCGGGTTAGGGTTGGTTTATCTACACCATACATGGCTTGCCATGATGGAGACTATTTAACGAGGAACTACAAGGCGTGTGGACCACTAAACATTCCATGTACTCTAACAATTTCCGAATTATACTCACACGATGTTTCCCTTAGCATGTACTTTGAATAAACGATGAAAAATAATACAACCCCTATAGTTAGAACTACACATCGTGTACACATCCAAATTTTATAGATTTATTAAAATTTATTATTATTTTATACAAACCCTTGAGACATGTACCATTGTGTGGGAATAATGATGAGGCACAACATAGGATAAATATTTTATATATGTGTGTTCAATTTAACATCTACGTAATTTTCATTTCAACTCATTGGGTAGTTATACATTGGAATTCACCGGGTTTCCTCCAAGGTACAAGTTAAGTTCAAAGATAATTTTAAATGAATTTATTTGTATAAAATTATGATGGATGAGAATATCAATGAAAATTAATAAAAGGGTTTGAGATAAATGGATTGATTAATTAAAGATGATAATTAATCGATTCGAGCATGATTTATCTTTAAAAAAACGAATAGAAAATTGGATGCTAGTTTTATTTATGTTTAAATATTGTTGCATGTATGGATGATCATGAGATAGATGAAGACCTTTGTATGTGGATGGTTTATTTTAATTTATTTATTTGACGTAAATTTGATGGCCTGCAATAATTCTCGTCATTAATATGTAGGTCCTTCATGACCAAAGTTTCTTTTATTTAAAACCCCTGTGTACGGATCATGTGATTTAAAAAGGGAATATTTAATTGATGGAACACCCAAGGTAGTGGAGGGGGTTCATGATGGAGCCAAAAGGAAACCAATCCTATGATATATAGAGGTGGACAGGTGGAAGTTGTAAACACAAACCCAAATGGTTCAAGGTGTTTCTCCCCTAGGTCAAAAATGTTTTATCTGCTACTAGATAAACTGACCATTATAAAATATCTTGATCATTCCATTTAATTTATTTTACTTCTATCAGTTTCATGTTTGATCATTATAGATGTGGTGTCATGATCACATAATTGATGAATTAAAAAAGCATGCATGATGGAACTAAAATAAACTATACTTATGCGTAAATATTATCAAGACATGGTTAATCACTTAAGTAAGTTCCACTTAATATTAACAAGTGTGTGATAATGATAATAAAAAATTCACGCATAAGAGGTAAAAATCCCTCAAATAAGATATTATGTTAGAAAAAGACTTCAGTTACTTTATTAAGGGCAGAAGTTAATAAAACTATGTGTTTTACAAACCCTTGATGGGACACTTACTTTTATACAGAAAGCCCTTATGAAAGTTTTCAGGTTAACATTGCCATATTACATCAAGAGGAGTATCCCATTCTAGACTAGGTGTAATATTGGAGGCACGAGTTGTGGAAATCCAAAGTCATGATTTCAGTATTGGGGAGTCCACTCAACATATCAACGAGCTGCAAGCCTGTAGTTGGCAATGACCCACCTACCCAAATACCTTCTAATAGCTTGACCGACCCTTTCTGGGGTTATGCGAAGAGGAATATGGATCCTTGCCACTATAATTTCATGGAAACTGGATATTCCAAGTTCAATGGTGAGGGTTATTGGGACTCGATAAAATAGCGGGAAAAATAATAAAATTTATTGTTACTTATGAAATGTAAAAAAGAATGTACTAATGATCTGTTCTATTAATTGTAGAATAAAAATGGAAAACACATCAACCAAAATATCATTAAGATCAATTTTGGATAGATACAAAATCCTCACTGGCGGTAACTTCTGGGAATGGTTTAGACGCCTTCAGGTTATCCTACGCTATGAACACAAGTCTTACTTTCTAGAGTAAACATTACCAAATCAGCCACCAAAAAGGCAAGTGATGTGGATTTCCTGGTCTATGAGAAACAAATTAATGATGCAGTTGACGTTCAATGTTTGATGCTATAATCAATGTCTAGTGATCTCATGAAGTCTCATGAAAACATGGATTCTAATAGAATTCTCGAGCACCTCTGTGGTATTTACAAGGAGAGAGAAATACATGAAAGGTTTGAGATCTCAAAGGCTCTCTTTCATTGTAAGATTGGAGAAGGTTCCCCAGTAGGGAATCATGTTGTCAAGCTCATTGGCTACATTGATCCCCTTAAGGTTCTAGTGTTTAAACTCCCCTAAGAACAAGGCACCGATCTCACTCTTGCAACACTCCCTCAGAGCATCTCAACCATTGTTGTCAATTTCAATATGAACAATATTGAGAAGTCTCTATCTGATCTTCATATCCTCATTCACCAAGTGGACAAAGATATGAAGCGTGAAAAGCCTTCTGTCCTTAATGTGAATAAGAGGAATGGGATGGTGAAGAGAATTAAGCCCAAATCTTCTTCACAGGCTTCCAAGAAAAGGAAGATCAATGGGAGGGGGCAAGGGAACAGGAGGCTGTTTGTTTCACAAGTTGAAATAAGGGCCATTAGAATAAGAACTACACCCAGCCTAAGAAGTAAGGATAAGCTTCAGGTGCATTTGTTATCGAATGAAACCTATTTATTTATACAAATTGGTTATTAGATACAACTTTTGGTGCTCTCATATTTATGCAAATATAAGAACCAAGTAGATTTTGGATGATTGATTGAGGGAAGGTATATCTATGAGCAGCCAACAGAGCCAGACTTTCTATTGTAACTATTAGGGACTTCCACCTCATGTTTCCAACTGGGATGATCTTTCTATTAAAAGGTTGTTATTATGTGCCTTCAGTTACTAAAAAAAGTATTTCTATATCCTAATTAGATACAGTTGGATTTGTTTATATGTTTGGAAATTAATGTTTATTCTTTTACAAAGATATCATTTTTTATGGTAGGGTGCATTTATAAAATGGACATTATGTGTTGGATTACACAAAGTAAGAATTGGAAACCGATAGGAAATATACTTCACATGACTAATACCACACCCAACATTGGCTTCACCAATTGGGTCATGTAAACAAAAAACGCTTGACAGGGTTACATCAAGATGAATATTTAGATTATTTTAAACTAAAACAACTTGGAATTTTTCATGCATGTGTACAATGAAAAATGACCAAATCCCCATTTAGTGGGAAAGGTGAAAGGGAAAAAGAACTTCTTGAATTGGTTCCTACTGATGTGTGTGGATCATTTCAAGTTGAAGAAAGGGGAGGGTAATCATACATCATAACTTTTATTAACGATTTTAGTAGATATGGATATATCTACTTAATAAGGTATAGGTCAGCTTATTTTGATATGTTCAATGCATACAAGAATGAAATTGATAACTATCTTGGTAAGAAGATTAAGAAAATATACTCAAACCGAGGTGGTGAATATATTAAACAAGACTTCATTGATTACTTACTGGAGTTTGGGATCTTATCCCAACTCACTCTTCCAAACACACCCCAGTCGAATGGTGTGATCGAAAGGAGAAACCGCCCCCTGTTGGACATGGTGAGATCAATGATGAGTCATGTGAGTCTTCCATTATCATTTTCGGGGTATGCGTTAAAAACATCATCACACATACTAAACCAAGTACCAACTAAATCGATAAATGTTATTCCAAATGAGTTCTAGTGTTGAAGAAGAGGCATTTTATCAAATTTAAATGTGTAGGTTATAAAAGCGTTTGTTATGGCCTATTCAGGTAACAAAATCACACCTCGAGGCACAATGTGTACCGTTAAAGGATACCCCAAGGAATCAAGGGGGTATTTATTATACAACCCCCTGAAAAAAAGGTTATAGTGGAAAGACATTCCATATTCCATGAGAGGGAGAAAATCTCCAAAAGATATAGTGGGAGCAAGATAGACTTCGATGAATACAAGGATAAAGGTGAAAAAGACTTGGTACAGGAATAGATTCCTCAAATCCCCCTGGAAGAAGAATCTATTATAGAGACACAAGTACTATGTAAGAGTACAAGAGAGGTTAGAGAACCCGAACGGTATGGTTTTATAGTTACCTAGTATGGTGACTCCTTATTAGATGATAATAATTATCCTCTAACCTACAAGGATGAAGTAAGTGGCATAGATATTGCCAAGTGGAAAGAAGCCATAAATTCTGAAATGGATTCCATGTAACAAAACCAAGTCAAGATTTTGGTAGATCCTCCAGTTTATGTAAAACCTATTGGTTGTAAATGGGTATTCCAGAAGAAACTGGACATGGAAGGAAAAGTCAGTACCTATAAGGCACGACTGGTTGAAAAAGGTTTTGAACAGTGTGACTCCAATAGATTTCAATAAGGTATGAAAGTTGCAGAAATCCATTTATGGATTAAATAAAGTGTCCAGTTCATGGAACATTTGTATTGATGAATCCATAAAAAGTTTGGTTTTATCAAGAATGAATGTGAGCCTTGGGTCTAGAAACAGTTTAGTGGGAGTGCAGTCGTTTTTTAATAGTATATGTTGAGGAAGTATTACATATTAGAAACGAGATACCAGTCTTAAATTCTGTTAAGGCATGGTTTAATCAATGCTTCTCCATGAAAGAATTGGGTGCGGAAGCATTTATTCTTGGGATCAACATACATCTTGATAGATCCAAGAGATTGCTGGTACTACGTCAAAGTAAATAAATTAATAAGACACTGAAGAGATTTAGCATGGAGAAATCCAAGAGGGAATTTTTGCTAGCATAAAATATCATTCATCATTCCATGAAAATGTGTCCTCAAGCACATGAGGAAAGAAAGATAATTGAAAGGACTCCATACACATCAGCTATTGTGTCAGTCATGTATTTCATGCTATGTACTAGGTTAGATGTCACCTACGCATTAAGTGCAGTAGGAAGATATCAAGTTGACCTTGGTTACTGCCATTGGATAGCAGTCAAGACTATCCTAATGTATCTGAGGAGTACTAAGGATATGTTCCTGGTTTATAGAGGAGATGAGTAACTAGTCATCATAGGATATGCAGATGCTAGTTTCCAGACTGATCAAGATGACATGAAGATGCAAACAGGATACATCTTCACTTTTAATAGAGGTGAAATGAGCTGGAAGAGCTCCAAGAAGTGTGTGGTCGTAAATTCTATATCAGAGTCTTAGCATATCATATCTTCTGAGGTAGCTAAAGAATCAGTTTGGATGTGAACCTTTGTCCAGGTGTTAGATGTGATACCTAACAATAAAGATCCCATCACACTGTACTATGATAACACTACAGCAGTGGCTCTCGCAAAAGAGACAAGGTCGCATTAGTGGATGAAGCACATACATGGGAAGTATCATCTCTTGAGTGATTTTTCTTAGAGAGGTGAAGTTTTCGTGAGCAGTATTTTCATAGAAGACATCGTGGTAGACCCCTTGACTAAAGCCATGACTCGGCAGAAAAATGATCATCATGTGTGGTCTAATAGACTGAATGTCATTGGCAGTTGGCTCTAGTACAAGTGGGGGATTGTAAGAGTTGGTGTCCTAGAACCAATTGGTTTTACGTTGATTAGATGGATATTTAATTTATTATTTCATATTGTTCATTGTTCTTCATGATTATGATGTAATAATGACATAGAGTATTCATTTCATTGATAAGGTCATGGTTGTCCCCCACTATAATGGGAACCCTAAAATGCTATAAAAATATTCTTAAATATTGTTCATTGATTGGATGACATGCTATTATGGGACACATATCATGTAGACCATCAGGTCCAAGTACTTGTAAGCTGATGAGACTTCCTCTAATGATGTTCACACTAGGTAATATCTAAGATAGGATATTATGATAATAGACCTGCAAGTAGGAATTCTGCATGTTTTGGTGTCATCAGATATTTCTATATGTGAGCCTGTATAATGATCATTCGACTTTAAAATTATCATTAATACTAATCACAACTTAGAAACTTTGATTTACTGACGAAAACCATCACGCAGAAAGTTGGCGGGAAGTAGCGTATGTTGGGTGTGACTCGAGTGGCATTTTATTAATGGATAATTCGATGAAGGATTTGTCCCTTCCGTTTATTGAAGTTGATATCTCGTCCCTCAGATTGAAATAGAACTGTCACATGAAATTACATGGTGATGGTGTAACGACAAGTTTATTTCATGTAGTCAAAGAATGACGTATCAAGCATAAATGTTTATGACATAATCATGAAACATACTTCATGATATATTTCAATAAAGGGACTATATTACACAGTGATTGTTCATATGTGGATGTCATTGTTGTGACTTTACATTATTTCTCTTGGGTTCCTTGACCCGTTGCTAGATAGAACTCTTAGACTTTAGCCAAGCTAGCCTAATGCTAATGAGAAATAATCCTAGAGGGTCGCACACTAAGTGATTTTGGTGTTCTGGGTTAAATTCTATTTGAATTTAATCAATGAAATAAATATTATTATCAAGAAAATGGAAAAAATTTATTCACGTTAAAATGATCACATAAATTAATTAAAATATATTTATTTATTTTATTGAACATTTAATAAATATTTATTTACTAGTTTGTAAATAAATTATTTATTTAAGAGAATAAATTATTTTTTTATTTATTCGGGTGTTCAATAAATGGAAGTGGAGTTCAAGGAGATAATGATCGGTTCAGTAGTAAAATAATTGTTTACAAGGTGGTAAATAATTATTTAACTAGTTGGCACAAATTAAAATAACTATGCAATTATTTTGCAACGCGGAATTTTATTTATAATTCTGTTTTGCGCAAGATGGTGCACCTTAAATAATAATGCGGTATTATTATTAACTGCATAAGTTTTATCTAAGTTCATGAATGTATTTAATTGTTCATATACAATTAAATATTTTGACTGAAATTCCGTGTATATAAATAGGCAAGTACTCCAATTGTGCCATACACCACACCACACACCTGGTGAATTGTGAATTTTTGAGCCAAGAAATTTCCCTCTCATGTCCTCTTCTCTCCCCAATCAAGAATGAGAGACGTTATTCAAGGCTGAAGAACATGCAATCAAGAATGACTGACACAATACACTTGATTCGCCCTACTAGTACCTAGAGAACGAGAGGTGTCGATTGGAGGCCATCAGAGCACGTATGGATCACCACTATAGTGATTCTATTTTGGATCCTTACAAGCACACCAAGATAATCCGGAAGGGTCATTCGGGATGACCAACATCCTCAATGAAGAAAAATACCAAAGATCCAAAAATTATTTTTCTTTGTGAAATTAATTAAATTAATTATAAACATGATGTTAAATATCCTCTCTAATGGTTTCGATCCTCGTTCTTCTTTATCTAAATCATTGATTTTATTCCATGTAGTTTGGCGTTCATCATCAAATTGATCCCAGAAAAATCCTTGATCATGGTAAAAATCAAATTAGGTCCCGTCCCAACCACACTTTCATTGTTCCTGGAACATTCAGTTTTCAGCACCTATTTCTATCATATTAGGCATATCAATAGAGAAATATTCACATTTCCTATTACATTGGTTGTTGTAACATGTTATTCTATTTCCCTCCATTAAATATGAAAAAAAACATACAATTATAGGGATTTAATACTAATTTATTGAACATAAAAAAGGGAAATTTTTAATATAAAAGGATAAACTTGTAGAGGAGAAGTATATCATAACATGTGATTCCTTAGGTTTAAATCTAAGTTATCCTCAATATATTTCATTACATATATTCTTATTGGATTTTATTATTTTTTTAATTTTGGTTTGTAGTAATCTCATGAATTTACAAAAACATGTCCCCTAGGAGTTTCAAAACAAGAGTCCATCAAGGCATGTTTTCATGTACCAGGATAACCCAAGCCAAACCCGAAACTCCTTATCAATTATTTCAATCCTAGGTACATCTGTTTCATAGACGCCTCTACCTGTTTGTATCCATATGGTTATGTATTTTTATGATAAACCTCTTACTCAATACTTACCAAAATTTATGGATGTTTTATTATACGTCATCTCATCCTTAAGGTTCACAATAAGGTTCTATATTTATAAACTCCACAAATAACTAGAAAATCCTATGATACCAACTATAGTAACCCTATCCTTTTACATATAACATTATATTATTTTAATCATAGTTATACATCAATTTACAAGACAAGGACTGTAAAGTATAGTGTCTTAGAAGACTATGTAAAAAATCAAACATAAAAATGACATTTTATTTATACTCCATAATGAGATCCTATCTTCCATTGTGCTCATACATCTGTATAGGATAACCTGGGGATAAAATAAACCAAGGTTTGAGATAAAATCCAATTAACGTAATATCCATAAGAACAAATCATTAGCACATTGGATAGAAGGCATTACATGATGATATAAAAAGGAATGTAATATATGGAATCATAATATATAATCATGGGATAATTTAAACATGTAATCATATAAATGTGGAAGTAAAATAAAACAAGAATTTACTATGATTCAAGGATAACCTCCAATACCATTTCCAATAGTAGCACAAGCCAAGACTAACCGCCAAGATCATCGCACATAATAGAACAAGAAAAGGCTAACTGCCAAGACCGTCGCACATAACATCTCATGGGAATCAAATGTACCCAGTGCATTGGATCACTATCTGGGAACACCCATATTCCATTTCTAGAATATTTTTTCCACATAAATAATCAAACATAAACAATCCTACATAAACATAAGGTTTACCCATGGAATTAATTGGGTACAAAAATCATGACATAAAGCATAACTAATGGGCGTATCATGAAATTGACCATGAAAGAAATGAATTAGAACATAAATGGAAATTAATAAGGAAAAATCGTAATATATCATCGTATATAATTTTAAATATATGAGACAGCATGTAATAAATGTAATAGAGAAATTTTAGCATTAAAATATTTTTGTTCGGTTTTAAGGAAAATACAATAGAGATTTCAAAACATAAAATGGGACAATCTTTTATAGAAAACTAAAAGTGAACCATTAAAGTTTTCTTAATAAAAATTCATATTTAATAAAAACAATGGTTGCTTAAAATATAGGATAGAGTGAACTTGAAATTGGGTAAAATTTTGGGATGTTTCATTAATACATGAGCGCTTATTGGCAAGTTTCAGGGAGGGGTTCACATAAAATCATGTATGTCCCCAAAACAAAATGACGGTAGGATATTGAAACATAAGTATGAAGCATATAAACATAATTTATAATTTTTATGAAACATTAACGATAACATCACTTGGGTCAAAAGAAAGATACAGTAACCTGAAGGAATAAAGGCGGTTCGAGTAGAATTCCTTATAGATTATTAGCATGGTGCCAGGTGTACTTAAGAGGGATTAATAAGAGAGAATGGGGTTTCTCGTCACATAAATACATCATGAGGCAGTATGGGGGAGGCATGAAATCATACCCCATCATTAGGGATTACACATGAAATGGCATAGCATAGAGGACATTCTTGAAAAAAAAGTGAAATGAAGAGGATTCCTTACCTTAAATTTGATGGTGTTCTCCACTTGCTATTAATGACCTCAAAAAAAAATATTAGTTTATTAATTAATAAATCAATAACATATTCTATATTTAATTTATTTATTATATCCTTTTTATTTTCATTAATGGCTTTTTTTATTGGTTATATGGTTCATCTTCATTGTTTGGGTCCATTTTCATACATGGTATTAATGATCAGTTCACTTATATTAATGATTATATAAACATATAAGATGGAATTGGATATCCATAATTGAATTTTTATGATATTAGTGAACATACATGATATTACATGTTTGTAAATTTAATTTGGTTACTTAGAGTGAAGTCGAATCATTATATAAAACTTTAGTGACAGCCTTTTGGGTTAATTGGCGGTTTTTTGCCACAATGAACATGTTTTCTTTTATAAACAAAAATTATGTGTAAAAAAGGATTAAAGAACCATAGATAAGGCATAATACATATATTATCGTCTGATTCAACCATGAAAATGGTTTCATGACCCAAATTGAATATGGTAATGGAAATTGAAAACTCATTGTCCTTGAACATGGTAAATTATCACATCTCGGATGGTGTCTTTACTACTAAAATAAATGAAGTGTAAAAATGATATGATAATAAATTATTAAATTATAATAAAAATAGTCTAGTATATATAAGGTAATGGAGTTCTCATAACATTTTTATGAGGATAGGTAGGGATATAAAATAAAACAGTGAACCTGAAATGTAAAAGAATGAAAATAGAAGATGAATATACCTCTGGAACCAATCTTCCTTGAGAGCCTTCTTAACGGGAGAGGATTTGATATTTTGAAGAGGCTATGGGATATTTGATGTGGGGGAGGATCTTGATCAGATATTTTTTCAGAATATTGTCAAGGCACAGGCATGAGAGGGGTGAATAGAAGGTGGTGGAAGCAGTGGTTTTTATAGTGGAGGGGATGAGAGTTTTCATATTATTTCAGAAAACCAATAGTGATGACTCCCTGACCACGAATAGTAATAAATTCATGTGAGTTAAATTTTTTATTACATTTCTTATGAATTTAGGAATAGTGGATTTGAATTAAAATGTATTTATACGGTAAATTAAAGTATTTTACTATTCCCCAAAAAATTCAGTATTTTAGAAAAATCCCAAAACTTCACCCTAGCCATTTTTCAATGTGTAGAATCCAAAAATGAAATCCATTTTTAAAAAATAATTTTCTAAATAGGATTAATTTAAATTTTAATTTAAATCATAATTTACATGAAAAATACATATTTTAAAACATTTATTTTCTTATTCCAAGATATAGGTATATCACACTTCCACTTAAATATTGTTTATATACTATCATAGGTAAGGTAACTATTCATTAGGGTATATTACTATTCAAAAGGGTAACAATAATATTCATAAGGGTAAGTTACTCTTCACCTAAAATTATGTTGGTCATATCATACTCCAAATAACATACTGATCAAAACCATGTATGTGAGATTTTTGAAATTCAAAAAACAAATGTGACAAACATTTGTTTAAAGGTCACATAGAAATTAGTAGATCATTATTTTTTTATTTCATGTGATTTTATGGAATAATAATAAGGATTAAATTTCCATGGATAAACACTGGGTCGTTAAAAGCACTCCACTACCATCAGTAAGAGACCATAAGAACCATTTTCTATGGTATGATTGGATGGAGGTTTGTATGTCTGATGAAGAAGAGAAATACATTGAAATATAAAGAGAGTTAGTTGGAAACAACCTCCCCATCGTGTTTTGGACCTTTACCACTTCTAACTATGAGACCCCAAATGATCTATAAAATGAGTTCCTTACTTATCTACACAAAAATATGTGGGAAACTCATCAATGGATGAAGGATCAACATATAACTTATCTAGGATACTTGGGGTCTCCTTTAGACCATAAAAATAATATGTTTTTGGATTTAAATATCATCAATATCTAAGTTCCAAGATCCAAATTTTAGAAAAGAAAAATGCAAATTTTCAACCTGATTTCCCCCATTTTGTCACAACTCTTCAGCAGCTAATCTCCAAATCCACGTCAAGCATCCATATTCAAGGAAAGAGACAGTATCGAGTGTTACACTTCTCCACACACCCATAAAAACAGAACTCCTCAAATTCATCATCCTGAAATGTTATAGCCTTAGGATAAATTAGGGGACTCGGTAACACTTGGGCCAATTCGTCACTAAAATGGAATATTCTCACATCATTGGTGCCTTGAAATTATTAACATAGAGCGTGGATGGAGGATAGGATTTCAAACTTGTGCCCTCGAAACTATGCTAATGGATTTCAGACACAAAAACCAAAGTTTTGATCATATGAAAAATTTATTGTATTCAATGGTTATCATCATGGGATTCCATCTCTCGAAGATCCTACATGAGCATAATTACGCCACATCAAGAATGACATAGTATAAGCTGATGTTTCATCCATCCAGGAGTGGACCAAGCTCACCAGGCCCATAAAATATATGCCACTTCCTCCACCCATCAGATAATCAATTATCAATAGAGTTTGTGAAATTGCGATAGGAGCTGCGAACAAACCCCAACCCCTTGGTATAGAGCCATATATATCTCAATCACCATATATAGGTTCATTGTACCCTGAAATGACCCTAACGATATCAACGATGATTCCAAATCAAACCTATCCCACAAGTATGGTGTCATTTATATCTTTATGTTCATCTCATGAATCATAACATCCCCAACTAGAATCATTGAGGCCTCAACAACAGGACCAATCGATGCCAACTATGAACCAAAATAACCACCAACCTACAATGTTTGGGGTATCTATGTCTTCATCACCACCATAGAAGGAAACAGTCTTTTCTAGGATGGGAAATAATAATCAATGGCCAACATCCCACCTATTTCTCCGACCAAAAGTCAAAACTGTGCCAGTTGAGGACCACTCAGAAACCACGAATGAAACCCCTCAAATACATTGTTCATAGACCAAAATATGATTAATGTATGATAAAAGAAATCATACCCGATCAGGTTCAGAATCCAAAATGTCCTAATATGGACAAGGGTTCGAATAGCAACCCTATGGAATAGAGTAAAGAATCATCCTATTATGTCAAAATTAATATTTTAACCACCATTTCCCAATATTCCTTTGTAAACATCATCATTGTTATCATGGTAGAAGATGTTGACCAAGGAAAAAATGTAGAGAGTCTCAATATGGAAAACCAAACATTAGAGAATGTTGACTTAGATGTACCAAATTAGGATACACTAACCGAGAACCAAATACTTATCCCAAATAAGGAACCCCCCAATATCATGTTTCCACCTCTATGATGGAAACTTTCCATGGGGAAAGGTATGGCTACCTTCCAGTATCCACTCAGAAGAACTGAAGTTCCTACCCTGGAGGAACATTTGTCACAATATGAGAGTTAGATAAAATCTCTTTGATGAATCACCGAGGAGTTTCTCATGGGAAATATTCCCACTAGGTATCAGCTTCTGGCTGAGGTGAATATTCTCACTCCTGTTGATGATCCTCCAGCAAGAGCGACATCTGAGTATCAAATTAGCTCTGAATCCATACATCCTAGCTATATACACTGCGAGGTTAAAATAATCATGAATTCCCTTCATTTTCAGGACAGACTCTCCCTCGCCAGGACAACTGTTCTATCTTGGGAAGAAATAAAAATTGGTATGAGATAAATACAGGGCCACCTCATCGACCTACACCCCATCCTTATAGATGGAAGATTCATTAAATAGTATCCCCCTAGAGTTGCATTACTACATAGACTCCTTGGATACTCGAATGGATGCCAAGGAAGGGTGATGCTCACATGTACGACCTAAGGGAAATCTATAACCTGATAGGGTTGATGACACCTTACCTCCACCAAATTTTGGAAAACCTACATTTTCTACCTTTGACAGTGCAGGAGACCTTGAAAAGAATCTCAAATTCTTTGTGTCTTGATGTGGGCCTATTATGGGACCTCAAGACCAATAGGAGGTAAAAAAGTTTCATTGTTTCATACAAACTCTGACAGGGTCAAATTTTTTTGAGTAAAACTACCTTCTGACATAATCTATTGTAGTACGGGAATACCTTCATCATCAATTCCTTTATCAGTTTAGTTCCACACTGAGGAAGATGATTATTGTTAACCTAACAAACTGCATGAAACATGGAAATGATAGGGCTTCTAATATCTTAACAACGTTGAATGGTCTAAATTATTCACTCACCATACCTATCTCATAGGAAAAACATCTATAACTCTATGCTCAAAATATATTGGATCAGGTATAGAAACCTCTAATCCCAGGAGATTATCTAGGTGGGTTTTTTGAGTTCGTTGAAAAAGAACAATGTCTTGATTAGGATATTCAATGATCCTATCCAAAAATTGAATCATTCCCTCAAAATAGGTGAAATTTCTATTCAAATCATAAGATATAATTGTCACTCTCAAACCTGTAGCAATTACCATCCAATCACCAAGGTTGGATGAAAATATCCCTACACCTCTTATCGAGCATTGGCTACTACATAATCTTCCTTGGCTTGAAGTATATAGAAATCCAGATAACCCGACATTTAAGGAATGAATGAACAAGGCATACTCTGTCTAGAATGAACATGTCCCTATTTATTTATTTATTGGAATCCCTGGAAAATAATATGCTCAATCTTCTATATCCTTGGATGCTCGATGAGGCTATCCTCAATAACCATCATGACTACCACCCTTACCATAGAAATATGGGTAATCAAATACAAGATTGTTTCATCAACAAAGACTAACTTCAAGGAATGGTTGATTATGGACATGTAGAGTTAGATAACTCCCCATAGAAGGTGATATGAGGAACCATTGTCTTTTCCGAAGAGGAATAAATTTTGAATAAGGTTTCATCTAGGCGTGCGTAAATGTTTGACAATTGGATGGATCTAAAAACTATCAACTAAGCTCATTTCACCCTGAAAGAATAATTTCACAAACCTAAAATAGCTTCACACCTAATAATGATTCATGCAATGTGCCTCCCAAATGTGTTTGTGACCACTGGGATTAGGAAGAAATAGAAGAATGAGAATCATACTCTTCCACAAAGCGAGACCTAACTCTTTGCAATTTCTTCCCTACAGCATCTAAAGCATGGTAACTTCTCCACCAAGAATAAGAATCATCAGAAGAGGAGATCATATTTATCTCTGTCAAAATCATACACTTTATAGAGACATTCTCTGATGAATAAAAAGCCCTAAAATTTGATTATCCCACACATAACCAAGTAATGAGTGGTTGCATGAGCCAAAACCGAGGATTCTTGGTACATTGTAGGTGTGTATAGACCCAATATTCCAGTCATATACCCATTGAGAATATATATGTAGTTATAACTCATGGTAAATTTCTTTATAAATCCCAACAAGGGTAGGTAGGTGTCTCAGAACCATCAAAAATTCATATGCATCCAATATTCTTGCATGACAACCAAGAGGGGGCTCAACCTAATCATCATAGAAAATGGGGAAGGCCAGAGTGACCTACACCCCTAGCAATAGATATTCTCTCAACATCTACACATGCACCAGGTTTACCCACATCAAATTAATTCGCTCATGAACCACATATCTAAGAGAAATCCCTTATTAGGAAGTTCCAAGATTTGGAACAAAATTATGTGGTTCTGAAAGAAATGGATATTGGCCCATCCATGATCTTAATCCTCGATGCACTCCATCAGTAAAAATAACTCAGGGAGAAATTTTTTGAAACCATCTGTATTCCATATGACATTGAGACAGAAGTCACTGAAGTCGAGGACTATCAAATTAAGATTAAGTCCTCAAAATGTAAAGTCTCCATCTCATTCACTAATGAATATTAGGAAGAAGCCTGTCGAGGTCTTATCAAACACCTATATTTATCATGAATACTCAATAATGTCAACATACAAAGGGATTTGATTGATAATGGTTCTTAGATCAACTCTATACTTATCTAAACCCTATGACATTTAGGATATGGTGAAGAGAATTTTTGTCCCAGGAATCAAACCATTCCAGGGTATGATAATCATGTGAAAATACATCTCGAGAAGATCAAGTTCGATGCTCAGTTTAGGGATTTTATATTAGATGTTGAGTTTATGGTAATCCATCAAGAAACCACGTAAAATGTTCTACATGAAATTCCCTGGATCCATAGCCTCCCAGAGATACCTTATACATTCCATCAGTGTATGAATTACCCCATTGACAGTCAAGTAGGAACACTACATCTTGACAACACAACTTTCAAGGCTTGTGAAGA
Source organism: Viscum album (assembly GCA_963277665.1). NCBI lineage: Eukaryota > Viridiplantae > Streptophyta > Magnoliopsida > Santalales > Viscaceae > Viscum > Viscum album. The sequence continues at coordinate 1,375,773,088 of OY728138.1, read as the reverse complement.
CACATTTTCTTAAAAACATTTCTATACAAAGGGAGGAATGAAACCAATGGTGGGTGAAGATATATAGGTTGCAGCTCCTAATGGATTCGAGACCATCCTTGTGAATTGAAAGTGATTGCTCAACATTGATTATGTACATCCCATAAATCTAGTAGGGGTTAAAGACTTAGTTCTAGAGGTCCAATCCCCTTGTGTCCCCACTGACATCATAACAAACAATCAACTCTAGAATCTCTCAACAATGACCCACTCAATAGGTTAAGATAATATCTCTTCTCATGTCCTCTATCACCTTGATAGTGACATAAAAGAACTCATATTTTCTTCTTCATATGAAAATGCCTCTACGTAATCAGAATTGCAGGAAGATGTGGATGACCTCTGAAATTCCCCTCCAGTAATTGAGATACATGTATCCACCACCATCGATGAACATTGGTTGATAAATATGGGAATAGAGGAAGACCCACAACCTACAATGATTATTCTGCACATGCCCCTTGATGAGAAATACATGTACATCGCATTCCTGAAGATGCATGGATATGTGTTCTATTGGAACTACATAGAAATTCCCAGACCGAATCAAGACTTGTCTATGAACCATCATAGACTACCAAATGAGAATTAAGGTTTCAATAGGCATCTAATAGAATGCACCCATCCCATCCCACCATTGTAGAGACAGAATTTGGAAAGTTGATGAAGGACTACTTTTTTTAATGGGTGCAATACCCAAAATTTCATTCCAACATCATCCCTATGATGAATAATATAATGATGAATTGGGTATTCATTGACACCAAAGGCATTAATGGGTATTTTCCAAAGGATTATTTCCCTTTTTATATCGCAAAACTATTGATCGAATTAACTTCTGGCTTCTGATCCCTTTCTTTCATGGATAGGTACTGGAGATACAATTAGATAAATATTTCACTAGAAGATGAATAATCCACTACCTTTAGAGAAACTATGAGGATATTTTTCTATCAGTTCATGACCATTGGATTAAATAATTCTGGTGTGACACACCCGAACATCATGAATCATATCTTTATGCCATTATTTGCAAAGATAGATGAATGTAAGGTTGAGTATCTGGTGGTCAAATCCCCACACTGAAGTGATCACATCATGGACCTTCTAATAGTATTTAAAAATATGAGGCAATATATTTTGAAGATGAATTTTGTGAAATGTGCTTTAGGGGTAACATCAAGGTAGTTCCTTGGCTTTTTTGTATGCCACCTCAAAATCAAGGTCATCCCAAAGAGTACAACTGCTATATTAGAAATGTCTCCCCCCATAAATCTCAACAAATTAAGGGGTACCCAAGGAGACCTTGCATACGATCAATGATTCATTTCTAACCTAGCTAGAATATCTCTCCCCTTCACCATGATTTTGACCAAATTAATCACATATCAGAGGGAATATGAATGAATAAAATTCATCAAAATCATTATGAAACACATGCTACATCCACTGGATCAGATGCCTCTAGTAGAAGGAAGGCCACTCATATTATATGTGGCTTCCATGGAATGATCACTAGGTTCCCTCATCACAAAGAAGAATGACACAGGGAGTGATAATATTATTTACAACCTCACCCAGACAATGATAGTTACTGAGACCTGATACTCTGTTGTCGATAAGAACTTCCTTGCACTCATCTTCACAGTTCAAAAATTGAGGCATTACTTTTACTACCACAAAGTCCATCTGGTCTCTCATATGGATCCTCTAAAGTACATACATGGATTCTCGGTATTGGTTGGTGTTGGGCCCGATGGGCAGTCATTCTTTAGAAATAAGAAATTTTGTTCGTATCAAATATGTTAGTCAATGGAAAATCCCTTCCTGATTTCCTCAGAGCACATCTTAGCTATGAAGATACTCCTGAATACCCCAATATTCCAGTTGAAGACGTCTTTTATGCCCATGAAACTACCCAAACAAGGGATATGTAATTTTATGGAACCTCCCGGATCCCTTTTGACATGATGATGGAAATTTTGAGGCTCAACCAGGTTGGTATGGTGATTATATTTTTCTCCCCATACCATGCAATTTTCCCTAATATTTCTCACTATTTGAAGCCTACCCAAATAATGAGGCATGTTATAATGTCAACATTGTTTGGTTGGAACTATGCATGTAGTTGTACATAGCCTACCTAAACATCAAAAGGGACTTAGAGTTAGTGATAAAGTATATCAATGTTGTATATGCCATCATATTTGAATAATTGTCCCCTTTCACTAGTTATGTGATGGGATGGATGGAAGAGTTCCATTTTGATCAAACATTGCATCATGTTCCTCGATCATAGAATGATCATGTTGACACATTTTATTATGAAGACACAATCCAAGACGACCCTGATATTGAGGAAGAAATATTTTGTGTCACACATCAAATATTGGTATTATTGATAACTGTATATGTTATGGAATAATTCAACAAGGTCAATGTTTCCCCAGAGTATAAATAACCTGTATCCACCCCTGGATAGATGGAGCCCATAATCTGTTACCTCCAAAATGAGACCCTCCCAGTAGATTAAGATGGAAGGAAACAACTCTAGTGCTGAGCAGAAAATGTCACTCTATACAATAGTACAAATGACAGGAATTCCATCCAAAAACAAGTATTTGATGTAATCCTCCAAATATGCATATTTGAAGGAATATTCTCACCATCATGGAATAATTCCATGCAGGCTCTTACAGTGCCCACAAATTTGTGACTAGGATCTCCCACCAAATCAGGAGGTTGGGATATTACTGGAAAACCATGATTCACGAATATGTGGAATTAACCATGAAATTTCATTTGTTCTAGATTCATGTAAACATTATCCACTAACCCTAAAAATTTCTTCATACAGCTAAATATTCATGGATATTTTTTCTCTACGGAATGGATGTTGTAGGGCCATAACCCCCAGCCATAGCTAAGTAATTAAAGTACGTCTTTAATGCTACCAAATTCTTTTCAAAATGGATGAGGAAATACCTCTAAAAATTTTTATGGAAAAGCACATCATCAACTTCTTAATGTCACATATCATCGCTAGGTTCAGGGTCCCTCAAACAATATTTATAGATAGAAATAGAAACTTCTATTCAATAAAGATGATTAAAATCTACCAGGAATACAACATAAATTCCAATCACTAGTCTCTCTATAATTTAGTAGAAAATTGTTAGATAAAGGACTTAAAAAAGACTATATGTGATATACTTCAGATGATAGTGAATGAGGATAACAAGTCGTGTCCAAAAAATATCCTCCTTGCTTTATGGGCCTACCATAATAGCACGAATACTACCACCCAAAAAAAATGCCATATTCATTAGTGTATAGGATCGAAGTAGTATTATCCATTGAAGTCCAGCTTCCATCGTTCTGAATAGCCATTGGAAGACAACTCGCATATGATGAAAAATCATGAATTCAACTAAGTGAATTGGAATGGATAGATGAGAATATGTTGTGCACATTATTCTAGATGTCTATCAGAATCAGATAGAATGAGACTATAATATCAGGGTTATCCATCATTAATTCCTATAAGGAGAATTGGTAGTATCTCTCATAAACCAAATGATACCCAGAAAAAAAATCCCCAGAAATGTGAACCCATGTGGGAAGGTCCTTATGTAATAAACAGGGTTTATCCTAATGGAGCCAATTAATTGTTCTCTTTAGATCGTGGGAATGTCACACTACCCACCAATGAAATATTTATCAAGAAATACTTGGTATGATGGTGAACAATAGGACATCCACATCAGATTAATCCCCATAATCATCCTAACCATGTGACATTAAACTCTACCGAGCTCACCCTAACCACATAAAATTAAACTATATGGAGTTCATCTTAACCCCATGATGATAAACTATTTGATGTTAATCCTTGTCGGAGGATGTTAAACACCATGGTTCCTCAATAACTATGTATCTCTTGATTCCTGTCATCATAAGATACATAGTGATGCTCAATCCCCATTCCTTGGGCCCAACCATAGGACTACATTCCATTTATGCTGAGTGATGCAATGTCCTTACCGCATGACATTAAACTGCAAGGGAAATGTCCATACCATGTGATTTAAAACTACATGGATCCATAACATCCATATTCATTCACATAGAGTTACGAAAGTCCTTACCACATGAAATTAAACTACACGAATCCTCTAGAACATCAAAAGTATCATTTTCAATTTTTATTAAGATACGTAGGGATCCCTTGGTCCTATATCTTGGCCTAGTGACTACATAATACAAAAATCCCTTGTTGTACTTCTAAATTACTCTACATTTTGAGGGAAAACCTTTCTATTCCTTATTTATAAAACCAATAATGGATCACTTGAGCTTATTAACTACATTAAAGGAATTCTCTATAACAATAAAGGAATGAAAATACATGATGGTCCCATCATAGTTCTGAATGAAAGACAATAAAAGATATACCCGGAGTAATTTCCACAAGGCATTAAATGGAATTGTCACTATCCTCCCCGAATAACATGAAACTTTATAGTTATAAAGAACTACAAGTGTCTTGATTCTCATTTTCAAGAGATATGTAGTTACACCCAAACTTCCATAATTGGGAAAAAAACAAAACATCGCCACTTTTCCCACATCCTTCCATCATTATCCTTACTACATGATGTTAAACTACTTGATTCCTTAAGAAATACATATATCTTGATTTATATCATAACATGATACCTTGTGATGCCTAGATCTATAATCATGAGCCCAGCTTCAGAAAACAACAGAAACAATTCGCACATCTCTGTATGGGATATATCTACGAAAAGAAAGTTTATTGTTCAAGAACTATGTGTGACTTTTTTCCTTACATCGTAGGATATGTAGCAAAGCCCAGATTCCCAACATCTGGCCTATTTACAAAAAATAAATATAAGGATCCCACTATTTTCATATGGGTCTGACCTACACATGGAAATCACTTCAGATATATGTGATACAGAGTGATTCCCATAATTCCATTCATGGGCCCTGCTACAATAGCACCATTTCTTATCTGGGGACCCACGTCCTCATCATATTATGTTAAACTACACAGATCTTTTAAACTATGTGGGGTTTGATTATCATTCTCATGAGATACATAGTAAATTCTGAACTTCCACCTCTTAAACCAACTCTAACATATCCATCCTTTCACATAGGTTCCCACATTCTTACCACATGACATTAAACTACAAGGGAGCACATCCTTATTGTTTTACATTGAACTACATAGAAAACATCTTGGTATCATTATGATAAAATTTCACAACAAGTATTTTCATATTGTATAATGATAAACTTCATGGAAAATGTCATTACTACATAGAACTAAACTACATAGATGATTTCCCCACTACATGATGATAAACTCTATAGGAAATCATCCATTTTTCATCCCATATCAAATGTGCCATAAGAGCCTCAACTCGGTCACCCAATGTGTGTGATTATTATTTCATACTTTAAAACAACTTCCATCTATATACCACATGTCATGTATAGATCATATCTGGTTTCCACAAACCATTCATTTCCCCAGAAAATGAAAAAATATATCTCTAGATTAGCCATGATATTTAAGCAGAAGTGATTTTGACCCACCAATCAGTGACAACTTGTCTGATATAAAAGGGAATTGTAATTTAAGTGAGCTTAATAACACTGAGGAATAACTCAATATCTTAGGGTGTCACGGGACGTACCTGATATGACGTTCATATATCATTTCTTCGGACCTGAGGAACACACGTCATGATTTACAACATTTCCCTCCCCTTTTTAGAATGATTTTGGAGTGTTATTTACCCTAGGTATCCTAATTAGTATATTTTCTAACATCCACTACATTATGTCCACATGAATCAAGACCTTACACTACCTACACTTTGGCCAATGTTGTATGACATTAAACTCTAGCCTACAATGTTCCAAAATGAAAGACCGTAAATAGCCTATGAATGATACAAAAAAGTTTTTTGGTTGAAAACCAGTAAAGGGTGGCCTAAGAAAAAGTCAATTTTTGGCTCTCAAGACTCATTATCTCCAGTGATTATGAAATAGTTATGGTGCAAACATATAGGGTAAAAATCTCATAGTGTTCACTTTTTTGGCCTAGTAAAAGCCAAGATAAACTTGTTGGACCCTTCGGTCCAGGAAAAAATTAGAGTAATTTTTTTCACATCTCCATGAACTAATAATATATTCCCTACGCAGTGACAAAACTTTTAGGGTGGTCGAACCATTATTGGATATTAAGTTTTTCATTAACCACCAGCATGACTTTGAAGTATGAGCTAACAAAACCTCCCCATAACACATTGGTAACAGGGAATTTCCCTTCTTAATGAACCAATGGTTCCCTAGAATTCCCCCTTTAAATCTATAAGTTATTGACTAGACCTCATGGACTAGTAGTGCCTCGGATGGCCTTTACCCACAGGTTTTTATTCTCTCAATTTAACTCAGATATATATGGGTAATGATTTAAAATACACATAACAAAAATATTCAAGTGGATTCAAAATCCACAAAATTATTCCATCGTGTTTGGAAACCTTTCTCAATGTAGGGATGTGACACTCCATTATAAAACCTTTTAATGGCCCACACCCCATGATTTGAATCCACAATTCGGAGAGATCGAGCTTCACATTAGAAGATAAATTTTCCTTAAGTTCGAGATCCCTTTATAGATAGCCTTATTTCCATACCCAAAATCATCATATATAAGTTTGATTCTACAAAAATATATAATTATCCATAGATAGAAGTGGATATAAACTTTTCTTGGCCATGTTATCAATGAAAATGGTTTTAGAGCCACTTACTAATGGAATATCCTACATGGAAGAAAGGATCTTCAGTCCATATGATCCCCAGTGACACTATAGTACAACCTAACACCTAATAGTGTCAAGGGACATACTTGGCTAGTCTACCACATCCCACATTACTTGGATTAGACTTTTGGATTTTGATATACATCACCCACATCCCAATTATCTAGGTGGTCCAAGATTTCCTCGTATTTCTCCAAAAATCATATTTCTCCCACTAATATGGCATAGCCCTTGGAAAAAAGTGTAGATAATCTTTTCATTCCCATTCTATCGACACATAATGTATTTTACCCCACTTATTAAAGGTGTATTATATTTATAATAAAGGAACTCTAGTCCTCATTATCCCTAGAGACGTAATGGAGAAACTCATAACCCCATAGTGTTTTGAGTTATGCTTGGAGTTCCACCCCTACACAATAAAGATCCCATCTCAAATACCCTAAATTACAAAACATCAAATTTCCAAGATCAAAGATCAAAAATTACAAAACACAAAAAGTTACATGCTCAATGACTCTAATTAATAGCACACCAAATAAACAAAATCAATGACCCCAAATTAAAGAGAACCAAATTTCTATGTTCAAAAACCCAAAATTACAACAAACTGATGCTCTAGATCCGAGAAAATTAAAACACTAAGATACATGGTACTCTCTAAGATTTAAATCCAATTAGGGAATCCTGGGTAAACGTTGAGCCTCTACTTACTAGACATGCACTTTTTGGATCCAGGTGATGTTGAGAATTTATAAAATGGAAGTGGAATATAAAGTTGTAAAAAAACCTATAATAAGGTGACCTAAGAAAAATCCTAGTTTGTTCTGGCTATGTCTTCCCCCATTTGATGCTTAAGAAATAGTTAGGTAAAAACAAATAAAAAGATATAAATCTTGCGGGGATCACTATAAGGCCATAAAAAAAATAATCCATTCTATATAATTAACCAGACATAGGAAAATATTAGAGCTTCTGAGAAGGATGTCATGTCCATATTGTCCTTGTAAATCATACAATCTCAAGACTACTGGAGATGGTTCACCAATGAAGAATTTCATTTTAGTGGGAATTCAAGAACATTTCACAATGAGTATCCTTTTAAAAGTACAAAACTAAAATCCATGTGATTAGATCTATTTGGTGTATCATATAATTATTGGGAATCATGGATGATCTGATCAACATCTCCACTGAAACATGGATCATTACCCGGGATTTCATCAAAAAATATTGATATTTCCCATCCTCCATATGAGTTAGATATACTTATGTAAATTCATCAGAGAGTTCATTATCCATGAACCAATGTTGCCTATGAATATGTTTGATCATCGTAGTGGTATATTTCATAACTTCATGCAGCTTGATGCACATCTTCATGGGATTCATGGAGATGTCCAATTGTTTTACTTTGGATCCAACCCCATGTTCAATTTCACCCAATACTTTTTCAATTATAGGATTCATACGCATTCTAATTTTTGTGTATCCATACCCCAAGTCTAATATACTAAATATATTGGATTTGGCCAAGAATTTTTAGAAAAAGGTATCATCTTCATAACACTTTATAGTTCATTAGAAAAACTAAGAATAGTTCCTCTTAATAATATCAGTATTGTGGATAATGGGACCTTCAAATATATGGAAATTTTATTTACGTTTAACATAGAATAATATTTTTTTAAAAAAAATCTAATTCTAGGGGTTTTTTGGGAGCACCAATAATTTTCCATTTCACACATACCCGTAAAAGATTCAAGGATCCTTAAAAACATTGGTGAAATAAATGGAAATGGCCTACATGAAGGCTAGGGGTTTTAGAAAATACCTTGGTCCCCTATATTCTACATGGAATTTTATTCCAAGTGTTTTAGGTCATTACCTTCCTTTTCAAAGAATTATGGCTAGTCCATTAGACATCCAAGCCAATTTGACCACTAGACCATGTGGGGAAAGAGTTTGAACAAACCCAATTGGACTTAGACTAGGCCAAATAGTGTACTTGTAGAGGAGAACATATTCCATAATTGTTAGGCTGTCCCACGATTCATGACCCCACAAGAACGTGTATAGCTTGATCAATAAGCTCGTTTGGCCAAAGCCTCAGTATTGAATTTATGCATAAGGTATGGTTTCTAACCCGGTTTCCAGCTTGAATCAAGGGAAATTGTAGAATTTATTGTATATAGGGGGAAACAGATGTTGGATTTCGATGTTGGGTGGGAAAATATGATCTAGAGTGTCTTATCATACCTCCCAATGATCTCTATTTTTCTCTTCAATCACGCGGACCACAAACTGAAAATTGGTTTAATCTGCACCTTCCAATTACATCCCCCGCAAATCCCAGGCTATTGCTTCAATCCAGATCATCACAAGCTCTAATAAAACTCATATCATCTTGTGCAATGAAAATTAGAACACCGTCAATCCCGTGTAGTGCGAGACCACTATCTTCATCCTCTCGCACTGACCGGTTCAACATTTCTACTCGACGACACCGCTTACATGATCACTCAGTGATCAATATCATCTCCATATTCAAGGTTTGAATTATGTCTGATAAATTATAAGACAACCAAATGTGATCCATCATGAGATCCAAACCATTATCTTTTGTGTTCTTCCTTGAGGGCCTCTACCAACACTCGAAACCATCGCGTGGTAATTCCTTGATCATAAAACCAATGTGAAGGAATAAAATAAAGGAATCATGAAACATTTATAACCACGAACCCTTTCACCTATGATTAATTTTTCAACCAAATTAATTATGATTTTTTTATATCATGTGCTTCCATATAAGAAAAAGTGATCTATGGCCTGATCAAATGAAATAATCATGCGATGAAGCCTCCACCACCTCATTGGTGCGTGAAACATTCATCCTATGTAAAGTAGAATTGAATTCATCCCCCCATAGCTTAGATAAAAACAACTATGTTCATGAGAAAATCACACAAAGGTAAGGAGAAAAGATTTGGAAAATAAGGAACATAAATGAAACACTAGAGTAACATTATCACTAGACACCACCCTCTTAAAGATCGTCTACATGTAATAATAGAGAACTCTACCACAATATCATTCTATGGTATTCCATCTTAAGATCCTATCGTGTCATCTTCAGAAGTCCATGTGATCATAGGATAGAATAATGTTGTGCATGTTCCTTTTCTATGAGACACTTGAAGAAAACCCATGACATAGTTGTCTTATCGCTCACGCCAAAAAAATAATTCATTAAAACAAACCATCGAGATCAAATGATTAAAGATGTGGTATTGATGTTTTGATAATCGTATCATGTGTATGTTTCATGAATAGGATCCTTTGATCAGATATTGTTCATGATTGTATCCAAATATTTACAAAAGTGACCATGTAGGCCCCCAGTCATGCGACATCATCGACCCATTTTCCATGCAACCAAAATATAATTAGAAATGCATGATCTTTTAGTACCCTAAATCAAGAACACATACTTATAATACATAGATTCTGTAATGACCTGAACTTTTTAATTATATTGGTTTCCTAATTTTGTGTGTTATTTTATTTTATACTCAATAAAACTATATAATTTAATTAATGAAGTGGGTATAATTGAAGTGAGACAGTTGGGTTTCGACTATTATATGATCGTTGGTAAATATGATCATTCGAAACTATAATGTTAACATTGTGTTTTTCTAAATACAGTTATCTTGGTTAATTAATAAAGAAATAAGATTTAATGGCCTCGTCAAGTAGACTTGATCCATATGAATCCCATCTTTCAGAGTTTGGGAAAGAGGTAGCATCATTGGGCTTTGTTCTAGACCAAGCCCAAGCCGAACTTCAATGTATGAAGCTTGAATGGAACCGCCTAAGGGAGAAGTTCAAGCTGATAGAAATCAACAATCGAACGATGTTGTCTGAGCCACCCCAAGATTTAATCACCATTGCACACCTTACACTTCATTCCTATGTTGGTGTTATAAGGGTCTATGTAACGAGCCCTTGGATTCTTTTTGTAATCCTTTTATATTAATAAAAATTTTATTTCGTCTTATGGAAAATTTTGTGAATTTCAAATATTCGGATAAATATAGGATGTGTATTATTGATGAATTTAGGAAAAAAGAGGTATTTTAAAATGTTTTTGTATTCATTAAATAATTCATAATGAGAAATTATTTAAAAAAAATGGACTTCGGCAGTTGTGATCAGTGAGAAATTTAGAGTCTAATAAGATCAACTTGGTTTTTAGTGAATAGTAATGTAGTAATAGTAGCATAACCATAAGAATAGTAATGAATAGTAAGTTTTACAAAAAAATAGAAACTTCACCCATGAATGTATAAATAAATTTTAGACATCTTAAAAGTTGAAAATGATCATAGTTTATGTTTTGTTATTTTTGTACGTCGTAAATATTTTATTTACAATTTTATAATTAATTTAATAATTTAAAATGGAAATGTATTTTCATAAAATTTATTCATAAATTGTTATTTTATTGTCTTTTGGGTATACTATATTTTTATGGGACCTTGATTTCTATTTTAAGGTGTTACAAAATGAGTTATAGTTTTAATGTTGTATTTTTGGAATAAATAATGATTTTTTTAAAAAAAATTAAATTAAAAATATTTAGAAAATTATTTTCATGAAATGGAATTTATTTTTAATTTCATAGCATCGATATTTCGTTAGAGTGAATTTTTGGGATTTTTCTGAAACAGTTGAATTTTCAGTGAATAGTAAAAATGCAGTTTTGAGTTTCTGGTGTTTAATGACATCATAAATGATGTAAGATTTTTGGTCGACTTATGAATAGTGAGATGTTATATTAGTTGTCCCATGTGGCCAATACCATGGTCAAATACTAGGGTCAATCCAATGGTTTTGCAAATACCACTGATGAGGTGTCCCTTGGAAATTAATAATTTATTCACTCACTTTCCCTATAAATATCATGTCATTTTCCTCATTAATTTCATTCCCAAATCATCCTCAACGAATTTCTGGTCTCCTTACCTCCCAAAGAGTCCTCCCAAGGTTCCATAAATCCTCCCAAGGTCCCGACTTTCATTCTTTCGAAGTCACTATTCAAGGTAAGGGATCCTTTCACCCTCCTCTTTTAAGTCGTGGCTTCCTTTATGTTGTGTCTTCTAATTTCCTTATTTTTATGTTGTGGGTATGTTATTATATGTTCTCATTACTACCAATTTCATGTCTAATTTTTGAGATACCCATTCCACTCTCATCAATTTTTTTTTCTGAATTTTTAAGTGACGTCGTTAGGCTGCCGAATTTCTCGTAAAAGAAATCTCATCTTCTCTTTCCTTTCAAGTTTCCTTTTCTTGTGGTATATCATTAAAATATACATACCATGTTCTTATATCCAAGTTATTCTGTCTTTATATTGTAATATTATTTATTTATAAGTTTTTTAACCTTGTACCCACTCTTTTCATTATTTTCTAAAACGATGTTATATAGTCGTTATGTTGTAGAAATTTCGCCTCAAAATTTCTATCTCTTTCCCCCAATAAATTGTCTTGTTTTTTATGGGAATTCCCAGACCTATTTTTTTCAATGGGTGTTCATAAATATATAAAAATGATATATTTTATTCTATAATGGACATACATATAACGCTCACTCCCTTTACATGGTTTATAAATGATATAATGATCTTATTTTTAAGAGCTTTTAAAACGTCGTGATTTTGAAATGAAAACCATTTCTTTTATTCTCTATGGGTTATTTATTATATGATTGATTGTGATCTATGATGATCACATGAAAATAAAGTCATATTTAGGGTGTTCCCTAATAGCGCTCCAATGCATTGGGTAAATAATTAATCTCTTGTGATGATAAGTTTCATAATACTTTGGTAAATAACCATCGTAATTTTTATGACACCTCATGGATAAACCTTGGTGATATGTTCATGAATGTATAAATGAAATGTTGTATCCAAATATTCATGTTATGATTCATGTTATTTTTATCATTACATTCCTAATATTCTATTTCTCATTCCTTTATGACTTTTATCATTTTCTTATTAATATTGCTCAAGATCGCATGTCAACTGTTTCACATGTTTTCCTTACTAGGCCTTCTTCTCACCCTTTACTTTGAATGTATCTCCTGGTTATGAGATGCAGTAATTGTACTTAGGATGAACTTATGATGAAGCCTTACAAGTGTATTAGAGGAATTTTTTATGATTATTTTCATTTATTATTTTTTGATTTCCAAGACACTAGACTTTAAAGATCCTCTATTTGTCAAAAGTAATGAAAAGTTATGTAATAAAAAGGTAGGATGCCATAGTTGGTATCAAATGATAGTTTAGTTATTTATGGAAATTATGATATGAAATCATTAGAAATAATCCTATAGAAAATTTCAAATATATGAAAACTTCATGGTATTTTGGTGAAGATTGAGTAAGTGGTTTATCAAAAAAATACATCCCCGTCTGGATACAAGCAGGTAGAGGTGGCTCTGGCACAGATGTACATTGGGTTAAAACTCGAAAACACCACTTTGAGCTAGAATCAAACGGGAACTGGTACACAACAATGTTCCTTGCTTCACTCTTGGTCATGACACTCCTGGGGTATATGTTTTGTTAATTGCAAGCTTTTTATAAATCATTATGAAGGAATTATAGAGGAATTTAATTGTTTAAACATGAATTCTTAAGACATAGAATCCTTTATAGTTAAAAGATTCATAAATTAAATATGTTTCTCACTAAGATTTTATTCATTTATAAATGGAGGGCAGTAGGAGGAACTGTGCAAATGGTGACTGCAATGGACCATGCACTGACGACCCTCCGATGGAAGCTGGAATGGAAAAATTCATGTGAATGATGAACCAACTGACTCAAGTTATGGGAAATAACATGAATCAATATATAAGACCAATCTCACAGAGAAGGGAACAACATTTTGTTGAGTCCTTTATGCGTCAATGACATGGAACCTTCAGTGGATCAACTGAACCATTGATTTCTGAGCAGTGGATCAGCTCTATCGAGAAGATCTTTTCTATGCTCTGCTGTTCAGAGCAAGAGAAGGTCACCCTGGCTGTCTATCACTTAGAAGGAGAGGCTGATCAATGGTGGGAGCTGATTAAAAACACAAGGAAAAGAGTTGAGGTGGAAGTTATGGAGTGGGAAGGGTTCTGAGGGATTTTCTTCAGTAAGTATTTCCCTCCTTCCATGAGAACAAGAATGGAGAAGGAGTTTCTCAAGCTGAAGTAGAAGGAGAATGAATTTTTCAGAAGCTATGAGATGAACTTAACCCAAATTTCATGATATACCTCTAGCATTGTCATGGATCCAAATGGTAAGGTTGATAAATTTTTCGATGGACTGAGACCTCATCTGCAGAAAAATCTAGCCAACTAAGACTATGACAGCTGTGAGGAGATCGTGTCAAGTGCGATGAAAGTCGAACTGGAGTATGGTGAGACGCAGTGATCTCATAAATCAAATGACAAAAAGAGGTCAATGGATCCCAGCTTAGGGAGGATATTTGATCAAGGAAGAGGAGTCCAGAAAGTGCAACATCCCACGTGTAATAAATTTGTGAAGAAGCATTCAGGGAACTGCCTGCTCAGGAGCGGGAAATGCTACAAGTGTGGAAGAGAAGGCCATATTGAAAGGAATTGTCGTAGTGAGGTGAAACCTCAACTTTCAAACACTAACGACAAGGAGAATATGGCATAGGCCCTACGTGATGTCTAGTGCTTTAATTGTAGAAAAATTGGGCACTTTTCCAATCACTATCCAAATCCAAGGGCAGCGGAGGGGAACCACGATTAGCCTCAGCAAATTCCAAGGGAGAAAGGACGTGATTTTTCTATCCCGACAGCTGAAGTTGAAGCTCTAAAAGATGTGGTAGTAGGTACTATTGTTGTTCTATCAAATCTATCAAGTACTTTGTTTGATTCAAGTTCTATGCATTCCTATATTTCCTCCAAGTTTGTAAAGAATATAGAATCAACCCCCAACTTGCTAAAAGTTGTGTTATTTGTCAAGAATCCTGGTGGGATTATCCAAGAATCATCAGTTTTTAGAAACACTAGTATCTACTTTGGTGAGAACAATCTTATCACAAATCTAGTAGTCATTCCCATGCTGGAATTCGACATTATACTAGGGATGGACTGGCTCTCAAAGTATAATGCTAAGATCAAATGCAGAAGTAAGGAAATCTCAGTAGTCATGAATGGAAAACCTACAGTTATATTCTAAGGAGAGATATCTCAACCTAATATTTGTCTAGTAGAACCTCCTATATCCTTATTTATGGAATTCAATGGTGAATAAGAAGAAGGAAATGAGATTTTGAGGATAGAAAATGTAACCATCGTCTATGAATACATTGACATATTTCTTGAGGAGTTGGCTAGTCCTCCCCCAGAAAGAGAGGTAGAGTTCTCCATTTAACTCGTAATTGGATCTCATCCAATATCAAATACCCTGTATAGGATGGAATATTTGGAGAAGGACTAATTAAATAAAAAACTCCAAGGTCTTTTGGAGAAGGGGTTTATCCGAACGAGTGTGTCTCCTTGGGGAGCACATGTTCTATTTGCGAAGAATAAGGATGGATAGATGTAGCTATGCATTGATTATATAGAACTGAATGGAATCACAGTAAAGAACAAATACCCTCTTCCAAGAATTGATGACTTAATTGACCAACTTCGTGGGGATCAATTCTTCTCTAAGATTGACCTTCGAACTAGTTATCAACAATAGAGGGTGAAGAAAGAAGATATTCCAAAAAACTGCCTTCCGATCAAGATATGGGAATTACAAGTTTGTTTTTATTCCTTTTGGACTGAGTAATGCACCTGCTATTTTTATGGATTTGATGAATAGAGTCTTTAAAGACAACCACGATAACTTTGTGGTTGTTTTTATTGATAATATTCTGATATATTCTAAAATTTTTGAGCATGAGGATCATCTAAGGGTTATTTTGGAAACTCTACTAAATGAGAGACTTTATAAAAAGTTCAGTAAATGTGAATTCTGGTTACAACAAGTTGCTTTCTTAGGGAACATTGTTACCAATGAAGGAATCACAGTTGACCATGAAAAGAAAGAAGTTGTAGAGGACTGGCCTCAGCCTACAACAATAACTGAGATCCGTAGTTTCCTTAGATGAGTTGGATATAATATGAGGTTTGTGAAAAACATTTCATGACTTTATAATCCATTAACCAAGTTAACTCAAAAAGGGTTCAAGTTCATCTAGACAAAGGAGTGTGAGGAAAGTTTCCAAGATCTGAAGAAAAGATTGGTTACTGCACCTGTGTTAACTCTACCCTCAAGTGGAGAAGGATTAGTTATTTTTAGCGATGCATCTCTGAAAGGGATTGGGTGCGTCCTCATGTGGAATGACAAGGTCATCAATTATGCATCTCAACAGTTGAAGATGCGTGAGCATAACTATCCTACGCATGATCTAGAGCTGGTTGTGTTCGTTTTTCCTCTAAAGATATGGCAGCAATATCTTTATGGGGAGAAATGTGATATATACACAGACCATCAAAGTTGGAATTATATTTTCACACAAAAGGAATTTAACATGAGACAAAGGAGATGGTTGGAACTCCTTAAAGACTATGATTGTTTATTTCATTATCATCCCGGAAGAGAAAACAAATTCATGGATGCATTAAGTAGGAAAGACCTAGTTGTTCTTTCCATGATGAGGATTCAAAAAGATATTTTGATAAATGACCTAGTAAAGCTGGAAAAGGTAATTATAAGTTAAGGGACATCATCAACCCTAACCCAAATGACTTCTCAACTGTTATTACTAGAGAAGATCAAGACATCTCAGAAAGAAGATCATTTGTTACAGTAAAAGTTTGAGGCTGTGAAGGATGGGAAGTTTTCTAAGTTCAATACCGATCAATAAGATGTACTGAAATTTCCTACAAGACATTGTGTTCCATCTATTCCGGAAATAAAGAAGGAGCTGATGGATGAAGCTCATAGCTCTACTTTCTCTATACATCCTGGTAGCACAAAAATGTATAGGGACCTTCGTGATAATTATTTCTAGGATAATATGAAAAGGGAGATTGCTGACTAAACTTCAAGGTGCCTGGTATGTCAGCAATTGAAAGCAGAGCGACAACATCCTAAAGGGGTATTGCAACCAATACCCATACCGGAATGGAAGTGGGACAATATAACTATGGACTTCGTCACTGGTCTCCCAAGAACATCCTAAGGAAATAGTGCGATATGGGTTATTGTGGACTGTCTTACAAAGACTTCCCATTTTATCTCCATTCGGGAAGATTTCTCTCTTGATCAACTTTCCATGATTTACGTGAAGGATGTGGCAAGGCTGCATGGAGTTCCACATTCTATCATATCTGATCATGATCCAAGGTTCACATCAAAATTTTGGAGAAGTCTTCAACAAGCACTAAGCACTGAATTGAATTGTAGTACGGACTATCTCCCCCAAACTGAGGGAAAATCAGAAAGGACTATTCAAACACTCGAGGACATGATGATAACTTTCTCAATGGAATTTAAAGGTGGATGGGATCAAAATCTATCTTTAGTGGAGTTCTCTTACAACAAAAGCTTCCACTCGAGCATTCAAATGGCACCCTATCAAGATCTATATGGGAAGCGATGTAGAACTCCTACTGGTTGGGATGGAACTGGTGAGATAAATCTTTGTGGGTCTGATCTTGTTCAAGTGATGATAGAAAGGGTCCATGCTATCCAAAGACACATTAAGGCTTCTCCGAGTCGGCAAAAGTGCTATCCCAAAAACCATAAAAGGGACTTGGAGTTTGATGTTGGTGACAAAGTCTTTCTTCGTATTTCACCTTGGAAGAGAGTCATGAGGTTTGTGAAGAAAGGGAAGCTCATCCCTAGTTACATTGGCCCCTATGAAATCCTTGATCACGTGGGAGCAGTGGCCTATCAGCTTTCACATCATCCAAATATATCCCAAGTTCATGAATTCTTCCATGTATCCCTCTTGAGAAAGTACATACCTGACCCTTCATATGTACTAAATCCATTGGTGGTACAACTAGAACATGAACTCTGTCATGAGGAGCAGCCAGAGGAAATCTTGGATCGTAGAGACAAGGTTCTACGCAACAAGACTACACACCTTGTTATGGTGTTTTGGAGGAACCACAAATATGAAGAAGCCACATGGGAACTGGAGGATTCTACGAGACAGAATTACTTACAACTTTTTCCATTAGAGGGTACGAGATAAAATTTTAAGGAAAAAAATTCATAAGGGGGGAAGAATGTAATGACCTAAACTTTTTAATTATATTTTTTTCCTAATTTAGTGTGTTATTTTATTTTATACTCAATAAAATTATATTCATTAATTAATGAAGTGGGTATTATTAAAATGAGACCATTGGGTTTTGACTGTTTTATGATCGTTGTTCAATATGATCATTGGAAACTATAATCTTAACGTTGTGTTTTTATAAATATGGGTTTCTTGGTTAATTAATACAGAAGGAAGATTGAATGGCCTCATCTAGTAGACTCGAGCCATATGAAGCCCATCTGTCGGAGCTTGGGAAGGAGGTAGATCACTGAGCTTTGCTCTAGACCAATCCTAAGCCGAACTTCAATGTATGAAGCTTAAACGGAACTGCCTAAGGGAGAAGTTCAAGCTATTTGAAATCACCACTTAGGAAATGTTGTCTGAGCCACCCCAAGATTCTATCACCACAGAGCACCTTACACTTAGGTCATATGCTGGTGTTATAAAGGGCTATGTAACAAAACCTCAGTTGTTTTGTGTAATCCTTTTATATAAATAAAAATTTCATTTCTTCATATGAAATATTTTGTGAATTTCAAATATCCGGATAAATATAGGATGTGTATTATTTATGAATTTAGAAAAAAAATGGTTATTTTAAAATGTTTTTTATTCATTAAATAAATAATAATGTGAAATTATTTTAAAAAAATGGTCTTCTAAAGTTGTGATCAGTGATAAATTTAGAGTCTAATAAGAACAACTTGGTTTTTAGTGAATAGTAATATAGGAATAGTAACATACCCATCTAAATAGTAATGAATATTAATTTGAACCAAAAAATAAAAACTTCACCCATTAAGGTATAAATACATTTTGGACATATTAAAAGTGAGAAAATGATCATAGTTTAGGTTTTGGTATTTTTGTACGCCATAAATATTTTATTTAAAATTTTATAATTAATTTAATAATTTAAAATTGAAATGTATTTATATAAAATTTAATCATAAATTTTTACTTTATTTCCTTATGGGTATATGATATTTTTATGGGACCTTGATTACTTTTTTAAGGTGTTACAAAATAAGTTATAGTTTTAAAGTTGTATTTTTGGAAGAAATAATGATTTTATTTAAAAATGAAATTAAAAAAATTTAGAAAATTATTTTAATGAAATGGAATTAATTTTTTATTTCAGATCATCGATATTTGGTTAGGGTGAATTTTTGGGTTTTTTCTAAAACAATTGAATTTTCAGTGAATAGTAAAAATGCAGTTTTGAGTTTCGGTTGTTTAATGACATCATTAATGATGTAATAATGATGTAAGATTTCTTGTAGACTTATGAATAGTTATATATTCTATGATGTGTCTCATTTGGCCAATACCATGGGAAAATACCATGGTAAAGCCCATGGTTTTGCAAATACCACAGATGAAGTGTCCCTTGGAAATTAATAATTTATTCACTCGCCTTCCCTATAACTACCAAGCCATTTCCCTCATTCATTTCATTCAAAAATAATCCTAAATGAATTTCTATTCTCCTTTACTCCCATATATTCCTTCCAAGGTTCCCTCAAGCCTCCCAAGGTCCCGAACTTCACGCTTTCGAAGTCACTCTTCAAGGTAAGGGATCCTTTGACCCTCCTCTTTTAAGTCATGACATCCTTTATGTTGTGTCTTCTAATTTCCATCTACTTATGTTGTGGGTATGCTCTTATATGTTATCATTAGTTTCCATTTAATTTCTAATTCTTGAGAGTCCCTTTCCACTCTAATCAATTTATTTTCTGATTTTTTAAGTGACGTCGTCAGGCTGCTGAATTTCTCGTAAAAGAAATCACATCTTCTCTTTCCTTTCAAGATTATATTTCTTGTGGTATGTCATTAAAATATACATACCATGTTCTTATATAAAATTTATTCTATCTTTATTTTGTAATATTATTTATTTATATGTGGTTTAACCTTGTACCAACTCTTTTCATTATTTTCTAAAACCATGTTATATAGCCGTTATGCAGCAAAACTTTCGCCTCAAAATTTATATCTCTTTCTCTCAATAAATTATCTTGTTTATTTATGTGAATACCCAGACCTATTTTGTTTATATGGGTGTTAATAAATATATAAAAAGGATATATTTTATTCTATAATGGACATACATATAACCCTCACTCCCTTTCCATGAGTTATAAATGATATAATGATCCTATTTTTAAGAGATTTTAAAACGTCGTGATTTTGAAATGAAACCCATTTCTTTTATTCTCTATAGGTTATTTATGAAATGTTTGATTATGTTCTATGTGGATAACAAGAATCTTAAGACATATTAAGGGTTCTTACTGATAGCTCTCCAATGCATTGGATAAATAATTAATCTCTAGAGATGACATGTTTCACGATACCTTGGTGAATAAACGTGGTAATTTTTATGACACCTTAGGGATAAACCTTGGTGATAAGTTCATGAATGTATAAATGAAATGTTTTATCCACATATTCAAGTTATGATTCATGTAATTTTTATCATGATATTTTTATTCTTCCAGTGCTCATGCCTTTAAGACTTTTATCATGTTCTTATTAATATTGCTCAAGATCACATGTCAACTATTTCACTTGTTTTCCTTATTGGGCCTTCTACTCAACCTTTCCTTTCAATGTATGTCTCCGGGTTATGCGATGCCGTAATTGTACTTAGGATGAACTTATGATGAATCCTTACAAGTGGATTACAAGAATATTTTATGTTGATTTTCATGTATTATGTTCCTGATTTCCAAGACACTAGACTTTAAAGATCCTATGTTTGTAAAATTTAATGAAAATTTATGAAATAAAATGGAGGGATTTCATAGATTCAAGTAAACAATGACTCAAAATTCCATAAATAGGTGGAGGAAATACTGAGTATGTGATCCTGTCCACTAATGATAGATTATCAGTCCCTAGCCAAGAGTCCTTGCTTGTGTATACAACACCAACAGACTTCTCCAGTACGTATCCATAGGCCCTACCACATCATCCCACAAGAATAATACAGTTTCATGATGATCATGTAACCATAAAGATTTTAGTTGAGGACTAGGTAAACACTTCCCTGTCATGGAGAGTTAAATAGTGTTACCCTTGATCTTTGGGTTCTCATTTTTACAATACCGCTGACACCTCCTCCATAAAGAAAAAAAAATAAGTACATGTGTCCCAATGTCTTTTTCATATTATCCATCAATGATACACTCTCACACATGAAGACAACATTAATAGACCTACCCACACATGGTGGATGTACCCCTTGAATGACCTCATTAAGGTCATATAAATATCCTGACAGATGATGTTTCATATGACCATTCATGAGGATGTAATCCATCCTATATGTATCCTTGAATCACTAGAGAACTCTTGGGTCAGACCCATTCATAGCCATGCATCCCTCTTCCTTGGAAAATATCATCTATATAGACATATGGAATGATCCCTTTAGACATTCAAGTGCAGTATTTGAACCATGCATGGTGATAAACATATATATGTGACTCCTCTAAGTGAATGATTTAAGTAAACACAATCTTAAGAGTCCTTGATAGACTCGATACATCCATTGGAGTCCATGGAAATACCATTTTTTAAAAATGCAAACTATAGACAAGCTAGGATGACCTCATGATACAACATTGACATGTTAGTAGAATCACATGATTGTATATTGACATGGTGGAGTTGTTAGGTGATATTCTAAAGAAAACACATGTTTATTAGGTTACATACCATTAACATGTCTCCATTTTCATAGGATATAACTCATATAAGTAAGGTTGATCATGAAACAACATATGTTTATGACTACTTCAACCATGCACAAGACCCAGGAATGTCTTCATTGATTATATGAAGCATCATGGACATGTCTACTTCTCCCATACGAAGGCATCCAAGTAATGTTAATTGATCATATAGGCACCCTTGGATGTGTATTCTATGCCAAATTTTCACTCCAACATATCGATCAGACAATCAAGATATTCCCAACATACAGTCTAGACATGTCATATGGATCTCCTAAGACATGTCAACCTCATGTGAATGAAACCCTTGGACATTTATTCCTTGTCAATATGATGACAAAACATATCAAGTAGATGATCAAGACAAGTCAAAAAGATATTCGTGATATTTCAAGAAATTCCCTTATGACATGCTCAGTTTTTCCCGTAGTATTTTTTGGGCTCTTTCCATATGGACCTCATATAGTAACCATTGGTTGAAATCCCCATTTATAAGGGAATTGTCCATGATTAGCTAGGGTCATGCACTCTTGTGACCCTTCCTAATGCATGCTCTTGGAAAGACATACTTGTTGTCTTCACCATATCTATTTAATCTGTCAAAGGATAAAAATGAGTATACTAAGAATAATTCCTCGGTTCATACTCCCCGATTATCGACTTAATACAATATGTACAGGAACAGTTGTGGTAGAGAGGCCCATAAATTCACCACTCAGTGTGAAAAATGAATGACTACCACATGCGTGGTTAGACTCTTTCCCTCTGAACCTATAGTGACTATTCGTATAAGATCTCAGGGAGTCTCAAACTTGCGTAACAGAAGATTTCATAGAGAAAGTGGATATCAAGACCAAAAAGGTCTCATTTAGGTAATATACCGGTGTGAAGCTGGGATGATCATGAACCATGAATAAATGTACTGCACATAATAATGCATAGATCATATGGATGACTTCTGGTAGGGAATTCAAAGGATATTCTACATGTCTACAAGATCATGTGAGATTCGACATAAGTTGACACTAAATATATATAAGTAATTTGTTGCGTAAGGGTTGTAACAAAGACTAAAGGTGGAGAAGATAAATTGAAATGTATTTATTGAGCCTCATGCGCATCACACGAGCCTTCCAAAGATGCACGACAGCACCGGGACATGTTGTCTAGATTTTCGATGTTCCTTCAGCATTCTATTTCGTACATTCAAGATCCTATGGACATGTTATAGTGAGTCATATGGTCCCATAGGCACACAAATTTGGTCTAAAAAAATCCCTTGGGTCTATCACCCTAGCCTTATGGCATCCTTCAGATATATCACCTTACTCATATAAAGGAGCCTCCTCGTATCGGTCATGTATCGTGGTGGAATATGGCCATGTTAACTTAGCTAACCCTCTGGGAAAGTCAACTGAGGCTCTCAATGCCTTCCAGATATGTGATTCAGGGCTCATAATCCCCCCCATAGATATTATCCAAGACATAAGACATCCTCTAAGCCATGTCATACAGACCCTCACAACACCCTCCATAAGTTTCAATCCAAATCTTTTGAATGACACCATGGAACATCATCTGGATCATTTGACACGCCCTATACATGACAATGAGGTCATATGATGACTTCTAGGATAGATCATTTGGATATTATGATGTCCTATGGGAAATATAATTAGGTTATGCGACACTATTTAGAAAATCAGTCCTAGTTAGAAGGTAATCCTAGAATTGATAACGTTGTCTCCCCTTGGTGTATATGTCCTGATCAATATGGTATTCCCAGAGTGTAAGCCTCAATAAATAGGGTAGACTCCATGTGTAAGCATAGATATAATTGGTATTAAGATGAATCTGGTTCCTACCATATTTAGGATACATAGTCCACCTCTCCTTGAGGTTTGAGCTCTATATTGATCATTCATAAAGATCATGATACATAATCCCTATCTTCAAATAAATGAATTCAATTAATTTTCACCCCATGTTTAACACAATAAAAATTTCTCATGTGAGCTTAGGTTGTTGCATTTGTTATGTCATCTGCTCCATAAGCCCCTAGGTTACAAGGGAAACCCCTGAGTGTAATCCCCAGTGAAACTGAACTATGATGAGTCAAATTCCAAAAGTAACTAGGATATGTATGAATCCTTTCTATTGGCATATATTTTTCATAATTCTTCTCAGGTGATCCCATTACATAACCCCCACATTAGATGAAATGATATTTATCTTCTTCCATCCATTGTTTATCACAAAAATAATAGCTCATGTGGGCTTAGGGAAATTCAATAATCATATAATATGCATAATAATTATCTATAATGATAAGGGAAACATCATAGTGTATGCCCCGAACAAGTGAACTATGAAAACTTTTATTCCTTCCATGATTGGGATATGTAGGAAGTCCCTTCTGGACCCAATCCTAAACACCAAGTATCCTAGTGATCTTATATAAGTCCTTAATATATGATGTTAAACTAAATAGGTTCAATGAACTACATGGGATTTTATTTCCACCTTATCCGAGATATGTAGTATGCCTCAGGATTTCTTAATCCCCTCTTTAAAATATAAATTTCCTCCTTACATGACAACAGACCCCAAATCATTTTGTTATGTGGAATCAGAATATAATAAATTATCCATTACTGGAGAGTCATGAAGTACCTCATATAAACATAGATTGATTCACTAAAGAGACCCTGGTATTTTTTACATAAAAAGAGAATTATCCAATGAATTATTTTCTTAGGGTAACTGTCCCACATTGGGATTAGGAAGAGATTCAATAAAATATCTTAAATTTATAATAGAGTCACGTAGTAGAAAAAACATCCCCCTAAAAGTGTGTGATGAGCCTCACCTCCCATCCTCTCAACCAACGATAGTCCCCAAGAGTTGATGAGCCTGAAAACCTAGACAACATCCGACCTTAGGAAAGTAGTAATGTACCCACCTACATATGGGGTAACCATTGGGAGATTCTAGGAAAAGAGAAAACAAATGGGAAACCATATTCATGCAATTCATCGAGGCCTTAAAACCAATGTTAATCAAACCATACTGTGAAACCCATTCCAAACCTCTTGAATCCTTATGACACAATGAACATATGGGTTAATTATGGTATCGAAGGATCAATAGAATTTTTGCTGAGTTTATCTCCTAATGCTTCACCTTCCACTAGGGGAAAGATAAGCATTAGGTACCTGTGGTTTTGGACAAACATCTTGATGTACTTGAGTATAAGTGGAATTTCATATCCATGAATTTTGATATATTAATTCAGTGATCATCTATAGGTTATTATTATATCCTTGGCATCATAGAGTTACTCACAAAGTTATCCCATTTCATAGTCATATGAGACAAGATTTTAGTGGAGTGTTTTGGATTCCAATACATATAGAAGATAGTCCAGATTCACGAATTACCCTTGATGATTATTTAAAATAATGACCCTCACTTCACATCATGATTGTGGATAGGGATTCGGTAGGCTTTTAGAACTCATTTATGAGTGAATATAGTGTTCCACTCCTTGATAGATGAAAAAACTGAGTAGAACTTTTAGGTAATAGAGAACATGATATAGGATAGAATGTTAAGATTTAGTTATAGAAGATATGATTATCTATAAATGGAGGAGTTTATATAGAATAATAGTTACCTTTACACCATTAGTTTGGAACAATTAGAGGCATTATATGGGAGACCCTTCAAATCACTTCTATTCTAGATGGATCTAGGGGAGAAATCCCTCATGGTACTATAGTTAGTAAACAAAATGATAGAGAAGGTAAATATAATCTAGGAGTGAATGACGACTACTAAAATCCTATTTAAATCCTAGTAGGACAAGTGAAAGTGATCCTTGGAGTTTGATGGGGGAGACCATGTATTCTTGAAGGTATCACCTCAGTGAGGACTGTGGATATTTTTCCTTAGTGATAGGCTATCTATGAGGTTTACTGGTTCTCTCTAGAAATTATGTTGAGGTTGTGAGGTGGCATAAAAAATTTCATTACCATCATAGTTATATAGGGTTTATGAAATTTTATATGTGTCCCAACTGAGTAGATATGTGCATGAACCATCAGATATTGTTGACTCGGGTGAGATGAACATTGAGGATGGGACTACCTTCTAAGAGAACCTCATGGTGATATAGGATCGATAGGATAATATCATTCATGCGAAATAAATTCCCTGGGTTTGTTTTCTTCAAAAACACATGAACCTATAAAAATGACCTTGGGAGTGGGAGAAAAAAATGTGGGTTAGTACCCTCACCTATTTGAGTAAGTTCTTACTTTTCATAATAAAAAATATTTATATTGGGTGAATGCAAAGACTCCATTTTTTTATTCTAATTTGAAATATATTTTAAATAATAATTTCAGAGTAAGGAATGGAGTATACATGTTATTATAGGACTCATGATGGTTCTTATAAACATAAGAAAATGGTTTTTATAACTTTTCTATCCAAAAATAGTCAATAACACATCCTAGTGGAGGTAATGGTGTCTTGGGTGTACTTTAGTGTATAATGGTCATAGGGGAAATAAGATACTGAGGGTGTGGTCATGGTTGTACATTAATAGGAATGGAACAATCGGTCATGGTTTGGGAGAACACATGAAGCCCGTTTTGGGTTGTGTAGTGTGGGAAAATGGCCAAATCATTAACCCATCTTCATAAGGGATGCAATTTTTCTTGGTGATCTCATGAACACCCCAACCCAGGCCATGATATTGTGGATGCAATGGTGGCATCATATTGGAGTGTAAAGCATCCAAAGAGGCTAACATCTTTTTAGATCCTTGAGCGTCTTCAAATAAAAACATGTGAGACTTCAATGTGGGGTATTAAATTCCTAAAAATGATTTATTACCCACATTAATCAATAAAATTTACTTTCCTAGATGATTCATTGATCCGTATGATTTTCAATGATGAATATAGGTGAGAAAAGGATCTCTCTCCTCGTTTATTTCTAAGGGAGGTTCATTAAACCTAAAAAATAGATCGATGCTTCGCATATGGAGGCTTGATCCAACAATTTGATAATAGTTATATTTGGGGATTCATGGAATCAGTAGTGAGAAAAAAAGTTCTTATTGTTCAATACTTGTGGTTTTTTATCTCCTCCAATTATCCATCCAATTTAAGGTAGGGATCTTGTTTTTTTGGTTCATTCACCATTTTTTATATTCTATGAAGACATGAGTTATATATAACATGAAGATGTTTCATTAATCCTGAAACATTGATTTATACATTGAACCATTTTTTACTTTTCCAAGATTTTGGTAATTTATATTTATTTAAGAAAATTAATTTTTCCTCACAGTGTTTTAGATTATGTCAATGATGGAAAATCAAACTCCACATTTTTTCTATTTACTTTTTTGTTTCATTACATTCTTTCCCCATTATTAATTGATATATTGAATTCATTTGGAAGGTGATTAGACAATATCCCAGAACCCACGTCATGTTCTGATTTAACCAACATTTCAACATATTTATTATATAGTTTTTTTGTTATGATTTAATATGTAATAGAGGTATGTTGATGGATAAATAAATCTGATGGAGTTGTGGGTGATGGTTGTTTAACAAGCCCTGTCTGAATGTGTTTCTTTCTAAATGTGTAGTAATGATGACTCTAACATGTTCTTTATAATCAATAGGATTTTAATTTAGATCCATGGTAGAATAATAGGATATAATGTTGTGGGAAATGATAAGTGAAATTTTTTGAGTTTCTAGGAAATTATGTTCTAAATAGTGTACATTTCAGAATAACACACATCATGTAGACCCCACCTTGTAAGTGATATAATTTCTGGGTGAGAAAATATCACAAAACCATGAAATTTTTCAAAATTACATGTGAATACAAGGATGGATTCAATATTTTTATGGTTGTATTCCCTCTTTCTTCATTTCTGGGAGTGTATATTGAGTCATCCCATCTTGTGTAGTGGACGAGTGATCCCCTCTATTGGCTAGTACTGGATAGAGTCAAGTATCCCTCTGAATTAACAAAGTTGTGATCAACTATCACATTCTTTCAAAGGTTGGTCTAGGTATCCCATGATTAAAATCCAGTGCATGTCATCCTTACCCTGGTGGGTTTTCACAGATCGGTTAAGGTATCCCCATAGGTTTTGGTAATGATCCTCTACATGAGTACATTTTTCCTGTGAGTACTATTAGTGTTGTAAAAACATGTAGATTAGTTTTCATAGAAAATAATTATAGTGGATATTTGAGATGAAACTAATGGCTGACAGTGAGGGAAGACCTCAACTTGAACTTGGATTCTTCATTTCAGTATATTTGGGTTTATCTTGTCATCCATTACTGATTGATTTATAGTCGAAAATCTCTTTAATGATTTTTGTTTGGTGTTTCTGGTGTTTCATATTGTGTATGTAAATAATCACCCATTCATGTTCCCTTCACACATGTGTCATTTCATTTATATGTTATATAACATTCGATTAATTGCTAGGTGGACTCGGAGTCAATGGAGATTAGTTTGGCTAGACTAACACAAAATGGGTCTTGAAGTAGTATTTTGGTAGTTGATTCCTTTTTCTAGTCATTCAAACATTATTATAGTTTTAGTGTTCTATTATTTTTCTCTTTTTATAATTCCAAACTCTTTTATCATATTCTAATTTGAGATTAGAAATTATACATGCATTTATAGAATCAACTGTTTGTCTTTTTGTATTATACAAGGGATCAGATGTGTGTGTGTGTGTGTGTGGGTACTTTAGGATAAATCCTCCCATGTGTGTGATATTTCTACTTTGGGCTAGTCTATGGCCCCTGGAATATAGAATGTTGGTTTAGGGAGTCACTCTTGGATTTCCGCCTTCTAGAAGGGACTTGATGGGTTGGGGCATGGGAATCACATCACCAATCCACCTATAAAATATATGTATCTAAAATAACAAATAAAATAGATATTGAAATTGATAATGCATTTGTACATGTAAATTCATAATATCTATAAGAAATTAATGAAATAAAGATACTAATTTAAAAATAAATGACATTATAAATTGAATAAACTAGAATAAATAGATAAACTATGGTCTATAATCTTCTAAAAAGTATCACATCAACAATATCTATCTAGTATCATCTATAGATTGACATTCCTCACTGCATGATCCTTGTAAACTTAATAAAAATTTCAAATAACTATATAAATATGAATACATAACGACAAAATTATTTGTATAGTGGGGAGTATAACAATACCAAGTTGGACATCACATGTGATGAGAAACAACAAAGTGAATATCTTGAATTAAAAATAATTAAATCCTATAAAAATCATAATATATAATAATTATCTAAAAACTCAACACCACCCAAGGTACATCTAGATAAAACCATACATTGAGTAACTAACTCAACATATAATTATAAATAATCAATATAAAAAAAGCATAGAACCTTAAAGTAATACATACCCATTCTCACTACAAACAACACTCCCTAAATAAAAAAATATTATTGAGATACTCACGCCAAAATAAGGACCAAAAAACCACACAATTATCTATCAGAGGACATCATATAACAAATGGGGGATCATGAAATATTGAGTTGGTATTATATAATGTAATGTCAGAACCATAAGAATGAGGATTATAAAGTTTTGATGTAATGTTCCATGGATTATTATATTTAAGAATGTGTTCATTATTGTAAATTTGGGAAAAATATTTTTATTCATCCTATTGAATAGGTATAGAGTAAGATAGATTCAGTATTGTTTAGAGGTATTATGTTAAATGAGTTTCAATCTAGTAGTTGGTATCCCACTAAACATTTGGTGGGAAACCACCAGAGTTAATGTGGTGTTCAATTGTAGAATTCAGCTAATGTATCTCTCCTAGACTAAAAGTTAATGGAAAATGAAATTCAAGTGATCTATTAAAAATATAGTGGACCCAATTAAAGATTCTCTGGATTTTCTCAACCCACTTTAAGTGGAAAAATTTGTGTCATGTCATATATGATAAACATTCCAAAACCCTAGAGAGGGGCTAACTAGAGGTGACATATTGAGGAGGTGGATCTCTCCCTTCTACTCTTCATCATTATTAATCATATATATTCTATTTGGAGTTCATCGTGTTTCAAAATCATGATCCATTAATGAAAATATGTTGGTATCATCAACAAAAATTTAATTAAAATGGTTGTATGTTTTTTTCCATTTTCTTCTAATTCTATATGAGTTATAACGATTTTATGTATTTGGATGGGTTTTTCAAATTCATACTGGTGAAGTTGATTTAGTTGAGTGTTTTGATGTATATGCTATATTATATTATGATGCAAGAAACCCTAAATATTTTCATTGGGTTTTTATCCATTACATGTATTAATGTGTGACTAGGGTACGTAAATAAACATAGGGGACACAATTTTTCTCTAGAGATCTATTAATTTGTTGTTAAATTAATTTTTTTCATCTAGGAAAAGGTAACCACTCTTTCATAAAAGATTAATTTTAGATTCTAAAACAATAACATTTTCTAGGACACCATTGGGAATTAAACTACAATAGGTTCTAAATTTGTTATTTTGGTACTCATAAAATTATAAAATAACTCATTGAAAGTAATTAATTATACTAAAAATTTATCATTATTGATACGTGTTTTGGGTTTTTGAAAAATGGTTCCATAGATTGGGGTTGTGGTATTTATTTGTAAAATAATATGATATGTTAATTGAAATTTATTATTGGTTTATGATGAGTATATAGATACATTTTTATTATTTTGTTCATTATTATTATTACTATATAAATGTATGATATATCGACATATACGTAAGATAATTATTCTTGTAATTAATGTTACATGTATCTATTGAGATACATGAGAAAGAAAAAAATAAATGGTCTAAGAGGTGATGAGTAATAGAATACCTTACCAAGTGTAAATTGGTTGTGGCAAGGAATGATTTCAATTATGTTATTTTTTTATTTATGACCTATTTAATTACCTGTGTGATTTCTCATAATTGAAACTATTTATTGATGGGCCCTTAATTGGTTTTTTATTTTTATTTTTTTAATAGAATTTGTATCTATTATTATTTACTGAATCATATATGATGGTGATGTCGTTGAGTAAGTCACACATAGATGGTTGACTTTGAGTGATTTACAATCATTTACAAAGTATATCTTTCTAGATACATGTTTTATTGTAGAGACCCAAAGCTTGACGTACATGGACATTACATTACTTTTGCGGAATACTTAGTACATTACAAAAACACACACAAAAGGACTGTAATAGTTTAGTGTCTTTGGAAACTCAGAATATAATCTTCTAATCGTGGTGAAAGATCTTCAATATCTCCCATAAAGATCTTCCTTTATTTTTACCCTAAAACCTTTCTTTATGTCCTGGTAAAAAGTAAACATAAAAGGGTGAGATCAAATGCTCAGTAAAGGTAAACAATGGAAATATCAATCGCATCATATTCATAAGAACATAACTTTTGGAAATATTAACCTGTAAAAGAGATCATAATTTCATAACATGGGATAAATCATAGTAGTGAAATGTAATCCCAATACTCATAAAATAAAAAATGAAACTTTGTGGCATACACACATAATCATATAGAATCATTTCTTATTAGTCAAGACTCATTGCCAAGACTATCTTAGTGGACAAAGTCCATTTCTGAACCGAGTTCACTCCTCATTTCAGTCCTGTTTCACTGAACCGGTATAACCTGCCATTCCAGCCATGTTTATCTCATGAGATATAAAATATTTACCTAATTCATTGGAAGGAGATATAGGTCCCACCCATCTCATAATGATACCATTATTATGTGTGCCACAAAATCATAAACCATACATCATAGCATAACCCATGTAATAAAAATGGGAGTCTTAAACATTGCGACATCATAAAATAATTAATATAATATAAAGGAATTCATTAAAATAATTCCATCACAACATAATCAAATCAATGTAATAATAGGGATAAAAACATAACCCTTTATTTTCTTAGATGGAAAATTATTTTGATAAAACACTTGAACTCCTTTCTTGAGGAAAATATCCTTTCTACTTCAAAAACACTATTCCTTTCTTAACGTGTCATGCAATTCTAAACTAAAAGAAGTTGATTAAAAATAAACTTGAAAACTTTTAAGGTAAGCTTCTTGGAAATAATGTTTTAAAAATCCATTCATGTCGTACAAGTTAAAAGAAAACATTATTCTCGTACTTTTGTCGGAAAATCCAAAAAGTACCTCGTACGAAAAACGACAAAAGATTCCTTTCATATACTTTACTAAAAACTCACCGAAGGGTAAAATTGGAATTATAAAATTGTAGGTGGATGGAAATAATATTAAATATTGAGGAAACATGGAATTGGATGATAAAATACACCCCAGTAAATACCAAAGTATAAACAATCTTGAATAAAAATGAGATTGTGATATTTTCCTTACCTTAGGTCCGATTTGCTTCGTAAGTGTCCGAACCTCCAGTGTAATGATTTAAATAATGTTATTGACTTATTCAAGAATCATACTTATTGTTATGATATCATATATGGTCATATTCCTAGCTTCTTATTAGTAATATTTCATTACTACTTGTTACTCGGGTGTTTATTATTTTTTGTTCTTATGCGTGTTTCGTCGAATAAATTCTTATTCTTCTCTTCAGGTTATAGATACCTCATCTCCATAATGGTATTAGTGTAATATATATCATATTAATTCATTAAATTAATTTATATAATCATTATGCAATGAAGATCATGTAGAACGAGTCGCATCACATCGTGGAGACGGTATTCCGTACGTACGCACGAGTGATGATATCGTTCATATGATCGTGGAATTGTATTGGAGTGTATGTATACTATTTCAGAATCAATATCACTTTATAATAGTCATATATAGTCATTATTCACACCATTATACCTATCCATGTAAGGTGGTGGTGGAAAATAGATTACACCACGGCGTGGAGACGGTATTCCGTACGTACTCACGCGCGGTGATTTCTTTTTCCGTAGGATGGATAGATGTGAAATAGGGTTGGTTCATACTTATAATAACATATCAGTATATTAGTGATACTGATTTTATTACTTCATAATGAAACAACTAAATAAGAAGAAGTGGAAGAAGAAATAAAGATGAAAGAATCGGTAACGGACATTACCTCTTCTTTGAAGTGCTTCTTTGAGACCTCCTTTTAGGGCACTAAAATAGGTCTTTGAAGAAGACCAGAACTTCTAGGATGTTTCTAGGGAAGTGGAGAAGATAATTTAACAGGGGTTGGCCGAGCTTGAAGGCTCAAAGTGGTGTGAGGAAGAGGGGGAGGAGGTGCCCTTTTATAAGGGAGGAGAGGGGCACCTTTGGAATAACTAAAACTATTATTTTATTATAAAGTAAAATTCGGTTTAAATTAGATACAAATTGATTTATTTCGAATCTAAGGTGGGGATGGGTCGAAATACTCTAATCCAATATAATTTAGACAAGTTTAGGTTCCTATTTTAACCTTATCATTTAGATTTAACATTAAGTTAAATAATTTTAATTTTACCGTGTCTTCTTGTGTTCTTATACTATAAGGTTAATAAACATACTATAACAAGACAAACGAACCCCAAGTTGTTTATTATTAATATATATAACCTTATATATTTCATTTTTTCGAACCTTATATTTTTAGGAATGAAATAACAATTACTAATATAATATTTGTTTTAAAATCTATTTTATTTCAATTTTGACACTATTTGGTAATTGATTTTTGTGAAAATCATAACAGAATGATTAGTTCGAAAAAAAGTTAATTAAATCAGTACTAACATGTCATATTAATCTATAAAATTAGTGGAATTCATAAAAAGTCTCAAATTACATTTATTTGGGTATTTGTAACATCAATTATGTCAATATTTCATTAATAAGATAATTACTGCATCATCTTTGTGTCATATATAAATTAAATTATTTAATGTCAAAAAATTAAAAATAAAATATCATTATTTAGGAAATATTTTGAGCTTTCTAATTAATATATATAGTCGAATTTATCTTATGTATAACTCTATATTACAAATGATTTACTTATTAAACATTGATTTTAACTATTTTAACCCTTCTTTAAATAAATTAATAATAAATGTCCCAATCTAATCCAAGTGGGCCTAAATGGTCATATTTTATTCCTAAGGTTGTTTTTGGTTGAATTAAACTTATCCAATAGAATTAGTACATGTGTTAGGGTAATAATAATATCATTTTTACCCTTAATTACCCTATTTACTTTTAACCGTGGTAAAAATGGAAAAAAGTCACTATTCACCAAAAATTATTTTCATCTCATTGATCCAAATTTTACTTACTGACATAAACCGTGTCTCTAGGATTTTTGAAATTCCACTCACAGAAGCGGTAAAATTAAGTTTTATTAAAAATTCATTTTTTTAACTACCACTTAGTGGTTTCACTATTCATCAAAAAATGAATGTTTCCAGAAAAATACCAAAAATTAGGCCTAAGCTATATTTGATATTATGAACTCAAAAATGATGTCTATTTTACCAAATTCAAAACATATTAGTTGCATTAAGAATTAATTCACGTCATCAAAACAAATAGCGTGTTCTTAAGTGATAATAACTATCAAAAGATTGACACTTGTTAATGTCTGGTTTAATTGTGAAATTACATCCAATGAACAAAATTGAATTAAATTGTATAAATATATTATAAATATACTTTAAAACCACTCAAATTAATAATTTATCACTATTAATTATTTCAAATAAAAAAGTTTTTTTTAATTAAAATTTAGTAATTTTTACTATTCATCAGAATATGAAAGTTATTCGAAAAGTACCAAAATTTCACCCTAAGAAAATTTCAATATTCCAAATCCAAAAATGAAGTCCATTTTGAAAAATAAAATTTACAAAATTTCAAAAAGTGGTTATTACTATTCATAACAGCTAGTTTTAATAATATTTTAATAGCATATCGTTGTTTAGTGAAACTCGGTATTGCGTACTACACACGCTATCAAGGAAGGTCGTGATTGCGTGTAATGCAAGGCAAGTCAAGGATGCGTGTTGTGCAATCTCCTTTTGGTGTAGCGTACAACACAAGATATTAATGAAATTAAAAAGAATATTTTTCATAAAATCTCGGGGTGTTACATTCTACCCCCCTTAAAAGGAATTACGCCCTCGAAATTCGTCGAGGTTATAAATGGTTTACTATTCGAAAGTTTCTTTGATAGAAACCCACATTGTAAAAAGGAATACCAAAACCAATCTTTAAAAACAAAATTATGAAATGTAACGGTTACTCAAATAAACTAATCACTGGGTTTCCACATAGGTGAAAATATGGATATGGAAGAGAAATCTAACCATCATGTTCTGATGGAGAGTGGTAGAGAACATGGCTATGGAAAATCCAGCAATCACAAAGCCATAAATTTGTGACGATCTAAGGTACCATCTGATTCATCAGATATAAGAGCACTAGGACAACATTTTTGGTTTTCAATATCGTTTCCCTAAAGTTGATGAAATTGGAATTAGAAGAAATGCTTTCGTGATTTTGGTATAGTCTCACCGTTTGTCATTCTTTGGAAAATCTCCGCTTCATCTCTTAAAGAAATGAAGTTGAATTTTTCATTCATGATGTGTTAGCAGATCATGTGATAGAATGATGGGTCATTCCATCTGTCTCAAACAAAAGGTTAGAAAAGTTATCAAAAAATACAAAAGTACATCTATAGTGAGATTAATCATATATGGTTCCCAAAATGGACTTATACTTCATATATCATACTGCTTAATATAATAAAACTAGTTTCTACTAAACAGGGACTTTCTGTAGGCCAGTGGTAGGCGATAAAGGCCAGTCGCACTTCGGTTTTGGGTTCGATTCCCACGGCCTTGTCCGACGTGATGGGTTGTCGCCCGTCCTGCAGGTTGTCCTTTTCTAAAACTGTATTACTATAACATCCCATTAATAATATCGAAAAAACTTCTATCCTTAAACAATACTAACTTATGTCCAACATAATCCATTCCAATCTTTAGGCTTATCCATAATACTGCAGTCCACTCTCATAATATAGTGAAAACGATTACCAGAGATTTAATACCATCGTTGATCCCCATATATCATAATATATGTCTTGTTGGTCACATTCGAAACATTCAAAGGACTTAATCATGTATTCTCTTGAATACCCATTGAACTTTAGTGAAAACATGAATACAGTTAAAAGTTAACACTTTCCACATACCAAAATCCCCAAAATTCTATATACTCAAACCATGATATCACTTAGTCCTTATATCAATCATGAGCTCATGAATACTATCATATATTTCATTTTATCGTTTTCCCTTCATTATGCGCATATCTTCTTTTTTTCCCAAAAATATCTCAATCACTTTCCATGGTTACCGGTACCATAAAATTATTGAAAACCATAATAGACCAATACATAAATATTCCAATATTCCACGATACTATATACAACATTATTTTGCAATCCCATTACATAAACACTTAATCATTCCACCACATCGTTGTCATATTCAACATCGCCAATGGTGATCGCATGTGACTTCCCTTTGTCCTTTTCCATAAGTGGTTTCTCATGTCGATCATCACTAACCCTTGGATTAGGGCATTTATTAGGATAATGCCCCATTTCCTTGCACTTGAAGCATTGAAGTGTAGTAGGTTAATTCTGTGTATCCCTTCTTTTGTTTGCATCATTAGAAATATTCTTCCCATCATTGCGGCATTCAAATGCCTGATGACCTTCCTTTCCATATTTGAAACATTTACGTGTCCCTTTAAGACAATCTCCACCATGCTTCTTCCCACACTTTGAGCATAAGGAAACATTC
Organism: Viscum album; assembly: GCA_963277665.1. Lineage (NCBI taxonomy): Eukaryota > Viridiplantae > Streptophyta > Magnoliopsida > Santalales > Viscaceae > Viscum > Viscum album. The sequence continues at coordinate 1,375,736,091 of OY728138.1, read as the reverse complement.
ATCTTCTTTTCACCATTATTCTGAAATTTCTCCTTGAACTCCATCTTTCTTTTCTTGTCAAAACTATGAGATGGATAAGTAACACCAACTTCCATTTATACCTTGATAGCACAACACACAATTTCTTCATAGCTACAAAAGTCTCTTATAGATAATTACCTTCGAAGATTTGGTTTTAAGCCAATGAAGAATCGATCAACTTTACTTTCAGGTTGGATGATAAATCTAGATGCTTACCTTGCAAGCCTTGTAAAATTCGCTTCGTATATACCAACAGATTCATCATCCTTTTGTTTTAGTTCAAGAAACTCCTTCTCCATCTTTGTTTGAAGAATACGAGGGAAGTACTTATTGAAAAATAAGTTCTTGAACTCGTCCCATTCCATGGACTCAATTTCATCTCTTTTCCTCATATTCTTGATAAGATTCCACCATTGATCAGCTTCACCTACCAAACGATATACTGCTAAGATGACTTTATCATGTTCAGAACATTGAAGAACTGAAAATATATTTTCAGTGGTACTGATCAATTGTTCAGCAACAAGTGGATCAGAAGACCCACTGAAAGAAGGTGGATGTTGCCTCATGAAGGACTTAATAGAATATTGTTCCCTTGTCTGCTCATTTGGAAGTCCAGAATGATTCATAGAATGTGTAAGTATAGCAATAAGATTTTGCAATCCATCTCCCATAACATTTGTTTGTTCAGGAGGACAATCATTGCATTGTCCATTGCAATGATCAACACGGTTCCTTCGGGTTCCAGCCATCGTCTAAAACCCAAAACGAATAGTGTGAGAGGAAAAAATCATACTAGGGAAAACGAAATAACAAAGGGGGAGTAACTTCAATATCTATCAACTTAGGTTTAATTATAAGATCGTTAGTTCAATTCTAGGACTATAACCTATACTTATACTTAACCTTAGGGACATCCCTAAAAATAACTTAGAAATATCTCTAGGGATCTCACTAAAGTTCTTGCATCCTAGTTTACAAAGGTTGACTAAACCTTTCCTCTGATACCAACTATAGAGACCCGAATCTTGATGTACGTGGAAATTACATTACTTTTGCATAATACTTAGTTCATTACAAAAACACACACACAAGGACCGTAATAGTTTAGTGTCTTTGGAAACTCGGATTATAATCTTCTAATCATGGTGAAAGATCTTCAATATCTCCCATAAAGATCTTCCTTTATTTTTACCCTAAAACCTTTCTTTATATCCTGGGGAAAAGAAAACATAAAAGGGTGAGCTCAAATGCTCAGTAAGGGTAAACAAATGAAATATCAATCACATCATATTCATAAGAACATAACTTTTGGAAATCTTAACCTGCAAAAGAGATCATAATTTCATAACATGGGATAAATCATAGTAGTGAAATGAAATCCCAATACTCATAACATAAAACATGAAACTTTGTGGAATACACACATAATCATATAGAATCATTTCTTATTAGTCAAGACTCATTTCCAAGACTATCTTAGTGGACAAAGTCCATTTCTGAACCGAGTTCACTCCTCATTTCAGTCCTATTTCACTGAACCGGTATAACCTGCCGTTCCAGCCATGTCTATCTCATGAGATATAAAATATTTACCCAATTAATTGGAGTTATATATAGGTCCCACCCATCTCATAATGATACCATTATTATGTGTGCCACAAAATCATAAACCGTACATCATAGCATAACCCATGTAATAAAAATGGGAGTCTTAAACATCATGACATCATAAAACAATTAATATAATAAAAAGGAATTCATAAAAATAATTCCATCACAACATAATCAAATCAATGTAATAATAGGCATAAAAACATAACCCTTTATTATCTTATATGGAAAATAATTTTGATAAAACACTTGAACTCCATTCTTGAGGAAAATATCCTTTCTACTTCAAAAACACTTTTCCTTTCTTAACGTGTCATGCAATTCTAAACTAAAAGAAGTTAATTAAAAATAAACTTGAAAACTTTTAAGGGAAGCTTCTTGGAAATAATGTTTTAAAAATCCATTCATGCCGTATAAGTTAAAAGAAAACATTATTCTCACACTTTTGTCGGAAAAGTCAAAAAGTACCTCGTACGAAAAACGACAAAATATTCCTTTCATATCCTTTACTAAAAACTCACTGAAGGGTAAAATTGGAATTAAAAAATTGTAGGTGGATGGAAATAATATTAAATATTTAGGAAAAATGGATGTGGATGATAAAATACACCCCAGTAAATACCAAAGTATAAACAATCTTGGATAAAAATGAGATTGTGATATTTCCCTTACCTTAAGTCTGATTTGCTTCGTAAGTGTCCGAAACTCCTGTATAATGATTTAAATAATTTTATTGACTTATTCAAGAATCATAGTTATTTTTATGATATCATATATGGTCATATTCTTAGCTTCTTATTAGTAATATTTCATTACTACTGGTTTTTCGGGTGTTTATTACTTTTTGTTCCTATGCGTGTTTTGTCGAATAAATTCTTATTATTCTCTTTAGGTTATAGATAAATCATCTCCATAATGGTATTAGTGTAATATATATCATATTAAATCATTAAATTAATTTATATAATCATTATGCAATGAAGATCATGTAGAACGAGTCGCATCACATCGTGGAGACGGTATTCCGTACGTACGCACGAGTGATGATATCATTCCCATGATCGTGGAATTGTATTGGAGTGTATGTATACTATTTCAGAATCAATATCAATTTATAATAGTCATATATAGTCATTATTTACACCATTATACCCATCCATGTAAGGTGGTGGTGGAAAATAGATTACACCACGGCGTGGAGACGATATTCTGTACGTACGCACGCGCGGTGATTTCTTTTTCCGTAGGATGGATAGATGGTGAAATAGGGTTTTTTCATACTTATAATAACATATCAGTATATTAGTGATACTGATTTTATTACTTCATAATGAAATAGCTAAATAAGAAGAATTGGAAGAAGAACTAAAGATGAAAGAATCGGTAACGGACATTACCTCTTCTTTGAAGTGCTTCTTTGAGACCCCCTTTTAGGACACTAAAATAGGTCTTTGAAGAAGACTAGAACTTCTAGGATGTTTCTAGGGAAATGGAGAAGAAAATTTGGCAGGGTTTGGCCGAGATTGAAGGCTCAAAGTGGTGTGAGGAAGAGGGGGAGGAGGTGCCCTTTTATAAGGGAGGAGAGGGGCACCTTTGGAATAACTAAAACTGTTATTTTATTATAAAGTCAAATTCGGTTTTAAATAGCTCCAAATTGATTTATTTAGAATCTAAGGTCGGAATGGGTCGAAATCCTCTCATCCAATAGAATTTAGACAAGTTTAGGTTCCTATTTTAACCTTATCATTTAGATTTAACATTAAGTTAAATAATTTTACTTTTACCGTGTCTTCTTGTGTTCTTATACTATAAGGTTAATTAACTTACTATTACCAGCCAAACGAACCCCAAGTTGTTTATTATTAATATATATATAACCTTATATATGTCATTTGGCCGAACCTTAGATTTTTAGTAATAAAATAACAATTACTAATATAATATTTGTTTTAAAAACTATTTTATGTCAATTTTGACACTATTTGGTAATTGATTTTTGTGAAAATCATAACAGAATGGTTAGTTCAAAAAACATTAATTAAATCAATAATAATATGTCATATTAATCTATAAAATTAGTGGAATTCATAAAAAGTCTCAAATTACATTTATTTGAGTATTTATAACATCAATTAAGTCAATATTTTATTAATAAGATAATTACTGCATCATCTTTGTGTCATAAATAAATTAAATTATTTAATGTCTAAAAATTACAAATAAAATATCATTATGTAGGAAATATTTTTAGCTTTCTAATGAATATTTGTAGTCGAATTTATCTTATGTATAACCCTATATTACAAATGATTTACTTATTAAACATTCATTTTAATTATTTTAACCCTTCTTTAAATAAATTAATAATAAATGTCCCAATCTAATCCAAGTGGGCCTAAATGGTCATATTGTATTCCTAAGTTTGTTTTTTGGCGAATTACACTTATCCAATAGAATTAGGACATGTCTTAGGGTAATAATAATATCATTTTTACCCTTAATTACACTATTTACTTTTAACAGTGGTAAAAAAAAGTAAAAAGTTACTATTCACCAAAAATTATTTTCATCTCATTGAACCACATTTTACTTACTGACATCAACTGTGTCTCTTGGATTTTTGAAATTCCACTCACAGAAGCGGTAAAATTATTTTTTATTAAAAATTCAATTTTTTTAACTACCACTTAGTGGTTTCACTATTCATCAAAAAATGAAAGTTTCCAGATTAATACCAAAAATTAGGCCTAAGATATATTTGATATTATGAACTCAAAAATTATGTCTATTTTACCAAATTCAAAACATATCAGTTGCATTAATTAATTTAAAAATTAATCCTCGTCGTCAAAACAAATAGCGTGTTCTTAAGTGATAATCACTATCAAAAGATTGACACTTGTTTATGTCTGGTTTAATAGTGAAATTACATCCAATGAACAAAATTGTATTAAATTGTAAAAATATATTCTAAATATACTTTAAAACCACTCAAATTAATAATTTATCACTATTAATTATTTCAATTAAAAATTTTGTTTTTAATTAAAATTTAGTAATTTTCACTATTCATCAGAATATGAAAGTTATTTGAAAAGTACCAAAATTTCACCCTAAGCTAATTTCGATATTCCGAATCCAAAAATGAAGTCCATTTTGATAAATAAAATTTACAAAATTTCAAAAAGTGGTTATTACTATTCATAACGGCTAGTTTTAATAATATTTTAATAGCATATCATTGTTTAGTGAAACTCGGTATTGCATACTACACACGCTATCGAGGAAGGTCGCGATTGCGTGTAATGCATGGAAAGTCAAGGATGCGTATTGTGAAATCTCCTTTTGGTGTAGCGTAAAACATAAGACATTAATGAAATTAAAAAGAATATTTTTCACAAAATCTTGGGGTGTTAGATTCTACCCCCCTTAAAACGAATTTCTCCCTCGAAATTCGTCGGGGTTATAAATGGTTTACTATTCGAAAGTTTCTTTGATAGAAACCCACATTGTAAAAAGGAATACCAAAACCAATCTTTAAAATCAAAATTATGAAACGTAATGGTTACTCAAATAAACTAATCACCGGGTTTCCACATAGGTGAAAATATGGATATGGAAGAGAAATCTAACCATCTTGTTCTGATGGAGAGTGGTAGAGAACATGGCTATGGAAGAGCCAGCAATCACAAAGCCATAAATTTGTGATGATCTAAGGTACCATCTGATTCATCAGATATAAGAGCACTAGGAAAACATTTTTGGTTTTCAAGATCGTTTCCCTAATGTTGATGAAATTGGAATTAGAAGAAATACTTTCGTGATTTTGGTATAGCCTCGTCGTTTGACATTCTTTGGACAATCCACACTTCATATCTTAAATAAATGAAGTTTAATTTGTCATTTGTGATGTGTTAGCAGATCATGTGATAGAATGATGGGTTATTCAATCTGTCTCAAACAAAAGGTTTGAAAATTTATCAAAAAATACATAAGTCCATCTATAGTGAGATTAATCATATATGGTTCCTAAAATGGACTTATACTTCATATATCATCCTACTTAATATAATAAAACTAGTTTCTACTAAATAGGGACATCCTGTAGGCCAGTGGTAGGCGATAAAGGCCAGTCGCACTTCGGTTGTGGGTTCGATTCCCAAGGCCTTGTCCGACGCGATGGGCTGTCGCCCGTCCTGCAGGTTTTCCTTTTCTAAAACTATATTACTATAACATCCCATTAATAATATCGAAAAAAAATTTATCCTTAAACAATACTAACTTATGTCCAACATAATCCATTCCAATCTTTAGGCTTATCCATAATACTGCAGTCGACTCTCATAATATAGTGAAAACGATTACCAGAGATTTAATACCATCATTGATCCCCATATATCATAAGATATGTCTTGTTGGTCACATTCCAAACATTCAAAGGCCTTAATCAGGTATTCTCTTGAATACCCATTGAACCTTAGTGAAAACATGAATGCAGTTAAAAGTTAACACTTTCCACATACAAAAATCCTCAAAATTCTATATACTCAAACCATGATATCACTTAGTCCTTATATCAATCACGAGCTCATGAATACTGTCAGATATTTCATTTTCTCATTTTCCCTTCATTATGCGCATATCATCTTTTTTCCCAAAAATATCTCAATCACTTTACATGGTTACCGGTACCATAAAATTATTGAAAACCACAATAGACCAATACGTAAATATTCCAATATTCCACGATACTATATACAACATTATTTTGCAATCACATTACATAAAAACTTAATCATTCCACCACATCGTTCTCATATTCAACATCGCCAATGGTGATCGCATGTAACTTCACTTTTTCCTTTTCCATAAGTGGTTTCTCATGTCGATCATCACTAACCCTTGGATTAGGGAATTTATTATCATAATGCCCAATTTCCTTGCACTTGAAGCATTGAAGTGTAGTAGGTTCATTCTGTGTATCCCTTCCTTTGTTTGCATCATTAGATATCTTCTTCCCATCATTGCGGCATTCAAATGCCCGATGACCTTCCTTTCCAGATTTGAAACATTTACTTGTCCCTATAAGACAATCTCTAACATGATTCTTTCCACACTTTGATCATAAGGAAACATTCATCTTCTTTTCACCATTATTCTGAAATTTCTCCTTGAACTCCATCTTTCGTTTCTTGTCAAAACTATGAGATGGATAAGTAACACCAACTTCCATTTCTACCTTGATGGCACAACGCACAATTTCTTCATAGCTACTGAAGTCTCTTATAAAAAATTCCCTTCGAAGATTTGGTTTTAAGCCATTGAAGAATCAATCAACTTTACTTTTAGGTTGGATGACAAATCCAGATGCATACCTTGCAAGCCTTGTAAAATTCGCTTCGTATATACCAACAGATTCATCATCCTTTTTCTTTAGTTAAAGAAACTCCTTCTCCATCTTTGTTCGAAGAATACGAGGGAAGTACTTATTGAAAAATAAGTTCTTGAACTCGTCCCATTCCATGTACTCAATTTCATCTCTTTTCCTCATTTTCTTGAAAAGATTCCACCATTGATCAGCTTCACCTTCCAAAAAATATACTGCTAAGATGACTTTATCATGTTCAGAACATTGAAGAACTGAAAATATCTTTTCAGTGGTACTGATCCATTTTTCAGCAACAAGTGGATCAGAAGAACCACTGAAAGAAGGTGGACATTGCCTCATGAAGGAATCAATAGAATATTGTTCCCTTCTCTGATAATTTGGAAGTCCAGAATGATTCATAGCTTGTGTAAGTATAGCAATAAGATTTTGCACTCCATCTCCCATAACATTTGTTTGTTCAGGAGGAAAATCATTGCATTTTCAATTTCATTGATCAACACGGTTCCTTCGGGTTCCATCCATCATCCAAAACCCAAAAGGAATTGCGTGAGAGGCAAAAATCATACTTGGGAAAACAACATAATAAAGGGGGAGTACCTTCAATATCTAACATCTTAGTTTTAATTCTAAGATCATTGGCGCAATTCTAGGACTATAATACTTATACTTAACCTTAGGGACATCCCTAGACATACCTTAGAAATATCTCTAGGGATCTCACTAAATTTCTCACATCCTAGTTTCCAAAGGTTGACTAAACCTTTCCTCTGATACCAACTGTAGAGACCCGAAGGTTGACATACATGGGCATTACAATACTTTTTCGGAATACTTAGTACATTACAAAAACACACACACAAGGACCATAATAGTTTAGTGTCTTTGGAAACTCGGAATATAATCTTCTAATCGTGGTTAAAGATCTTCAATATCTCCCATAAAGATCTTCCTTTATTTTTACCCTAAAACCTATCATTATATCCTGGGGAAAAGAAAAAATAAAAGGGTGAGCTCAAATGCTCAGTAAGGGTAAACAAACGAAATATCAATCACATCATATTCATAAGAACATAACATTTGGAAATCTTAACCTGCAAAAGAGATCATAATTTCATAACATGGGATAAATCATAGTAGTGAAATGTAATCCCAATACTCATAACTTAAAACATGAAACTTTGTGGAATACACACATAATCATATAGAATCATTTCTTATTAGTCAAGACTCATTTCCAAGACTATCTTAGTGAACAAAGTCCATTTCTGAACCGAGTTCACTCCTCGTTTCAGACCTGTTTCACTGAACCGGTATAACCTGCCATTCCAGCCATGTCTATCTCATGAGATATAAAATATTTACCCAATGAATTTGAGGGAGATATAGGTCCCATCCATCTCATAATGATACCATTATTATGTGTGACACAAAATCTTAAATCATACATCATAGCATAACCCATGTAATAAAAATTGGAGTCTTAAACATCGCGACATCATAAAACAATTAATATAATATAAATGAATTCATAAAAATAATTCCATCACAACATAATAAAATCAATGTAATAATAGGGATAAAAGCAGAACCCTTTATTATCTTAGATGGAAAATAATTTTGATAAAACACTTGACCTCCATTCTTGAGGAAAATATCCTTTCTACTTCAAAAACACTTTTCCCTTCTTAACGTGTCATGCAATTCTAAACTAAAAGAAGTTGATTAAAAATAAACATGAAAACTTGTAAGGGAAGCTTCTTGGAAATAATGTTTTATAAATCCATTCATGCCGTATGTAATGACCCAAAATTTTAAATAAATATTGTTTCCTAATTTTATGTGTTATTTTATTTTATTTTTATACTCAACAAAAATGTTTCATTTGATAACATGAGTATAATTAAAATGAGATTGTTGGGTTTTGACTGTTATTTGACCATTGGTCAATATGACCACTGGAAACTAAACGTTTTGACTATTTTCTCTAAATACAAGCAATCTTGGTTAATTAATATAGAAAGAATATTCGATGGCCTCACCTAGTAGTCTTGGACCGATCGAATCCCATCTAACAGAACTTGGGAAGGAGGTAGCACCATTGGGCTTTGATCTGGACCAAACCCAAGCCGAACTTCATCGTGTGAAGCTAGAATGGAATCGCCTTCGCGAGAAGTTCAAACTGATTGAAATTACGACTCGGGCAATGTTGGCCGAGCCTCCCTCGGACTCTCTCACCTTAGCACACCTTACACATAGGTCCTATGCTGGTGTGATAAGAGGCTATGTAAGGAGACCGTAACTACCTTGTGTATTCCTTTGTTTTAAATAAAAACTGGGATTTCTTCTTATGATGAAGTTTATGAGTTTTCAAATGACCGGATAAATATAGTATGCATATTTTTGATGAATTTTAGAAAAAGGATATTTTAAAAATGTTTATGTAAACCTTAAATAATTAAAAATGTGTAATGATTTTCAAAAAATGGTCCTCTACAATTATGTTCAGTACAAAATTTGGAGTCTAATAAGATCAACTTGATTTTTAATGAATAGTAAATTATGAATAGTGATTTTATGATTAGGATTAGTAATATGACCAAATGGATTAGTAATCTCACTTAAAGAAAGTTTTAAAATAATGTAGGCACCTTGATTAAGTAATGTGATTCAATAAAATGGTTAAATAACAGTTTCATAAATTATTATTCAAGTATTAGTTTTTTCGAGTGAATAGTGTTTTTTAATTAAAAATTTAATTAAAAATATTTAGAAAATTATTTTTATAAAAATGACTTTATTTTTGAACTCAGAGCATCGATATTATGTTATGGTAATTTTTGGGGATTTTTCTGAAAAAAACGAATTTTCGATGAATAGTGTTTTTTTTAAAAATTAATTTATAATTATTTAGAAAATTATTTTTATAAAATGGAGTTCATAAATGTATTTAGAGCATCAATATTTTGTTAAGGTGAAATTTTGGGATTATTCTGAGAAAGTTGAATTTTTGATGAATAGTGAAAATATAGTTTTTAAGTTACGGGTGTTTAATGACATCATTAAATGATGTATTAAGTATATATTCAATATGGTCGAATGTTGAATAGTAAGATAAGGTATGAGGTGTCCCAAGTGGCCAATACCATGGGCAAATACCATGGGCAAGACCATGGTTTTGCCAAAACCACTAGTGAGGTGTCCCTTGGCCATTAATGCCTTGTCCCCTCACTTTCCCTATAAATACCCACCCTTTCCTCCTTTATTTTTCACTCCCAACTCTCCCCCAACGAATTTCTGGTCTCATTACCTCCCAAGGAGTCCTCCCAAGGTGCCCCCAAGCCCTCAAGGTCCCATCCTTTGAGGTTTAAGAGTTACATTTTAAGGTAAGGGATCCGACCCCTCTCTTTCTTTTAATGTAATCTCTTTTATGTCATTCCTTTTATGCTCCATGTTATTACGTGAGAGGATGTTATTTTATATTCCTATTACTTCCCCTTTAATGTTTATATGATGAGAGATCCCCTATTACTCTCATCATTTAGTTTTATGAAAGTTTAAGTGACGCCGTTAGGCTGCCGAATTTTTAAGTGATTCTTTCACCCTTCTCATTTTTCAAGTTCGGTTTTCATGTCAAATATTTCAAGTTCCTTTTTATTATGTTGGGATATGATCTCTATATATATCATACTGATCTCTTATGATCATATGATGAGAGACTCTATTTTATCTATTCAATTCATTTTTGTTGAAGTTTAAGTGACGCCGTTAGGCTGCCGAATTTTTAAGTGGTTATTCACCCTTCTCTTTTTGAAGTTCTACTTTCATGTCAATTCTTTCAAGTTCTTTTTTTTATGTTGGGGTATGATCTCTAAATTTATCATACTGATCTTTTATGATCATATGATGAGAGACCCCATTTGATCTCTTCAATTCAGTTTTTTGATGTTTTAAGTGGCGCCGTTAGGCTGCCGAATTTTTAAGTGGTTCTTCACCCTTCTCGTTTTGAAGTTCTACTTTCATATCAATTCTTTCATGTTCCTTTTTGTTATGTTGGGGTATGATCTATATATCTATCATACTGGACTCTTATGTTCATATGATGAGAGACCCTATTTGATCTCATCAATTCATTTTTGTTGAAGTTTAAGTGACGCCGTTAGGCTGCCGAATTTTTAAGGGATTCTTTCACCCTTCTCCTTTTCAAAGTTCTAATTCCATGTCATGTCTTGCAAGTTCCTTTTTATTATGTTGGGGTATGATCTCTATATCTATCATACTGGTCTTTTATGTTCATATGATAAGAGACCCTATTCGACATCATCAATTCATTTTTGGTTGAATTTTATGTAACGTTGTTAGGCTGCCGAATTTTCATAAGAGAAATCTTATTTTTGTCTTCCTTTCATGTTCTTCATTTCATATGGTATATTTTCAAATTTCATTACCATGTTCTTAAATCCCTAATATTCTGTCCCTCTACTGTTTTATGGGTCATTTATCTTTGTTTGATCCATGTCCCCTCTCTTTTCAACGTTTTCTAAAACCTTGTAATGTAGCCGTTGCGCTGCAAAATTTTTGTCTCAAAATGCCTCTCTTTTTCTCAAAATTACTTCATGTTATTAAGTGAATACTCAAAGCTCTTATTTCTACACTGTTATTTACATATATACAAAAAATTTCTATTTTATATTCTGGGATTTACATACATGATACCCGCTTTCCCTTTCCGTGGGTTTAAAGTAACGTAAAGATCATGTCTTTAAATCAGTTTTTAAAACGTTAGGATTATGAAATGAAACCCATTTATTTTATGCTATATGGGTTATTTATGAAATGTTTGATGATGATATATGTGGCTCACATGATGATAAAGGAAAATTTAAGGGTGCGCCCTGATAGCGCTCCAATGCATTGGGTAAAGACTTAATCTCTAGAGATGACCATTTTAACGATGCCTTGGTGAATAACCATTGTAATTTTTAACGACAGCTTGGGGATGGACCTTGGTGAAACGAAACGATCGTCAATATTAAATTTTGTAGCCACATCTTCACGTTATGAAAAATGTTACTTTTATTATGATATAACTCATGATTTCTTTCTCATGCCTTTAATTTATTTTCATGACCTTATTGAAGTATCTCATGTTCACATGTAAAATGTTTCTCTTCTTTTCCTTACTGGGCCTTCTGCTCACCCTTTCCTTTGATGTATGTCCCCAGGTTCTGAGATGCAGAAATGAACCTAGGATGAACATAAGGAGAAGCCTTTCAAGTGTTTAAGAAGAATGTTTTTTTGGTTGTTTCATGTTTTAAGTTCCAGGTTTCCAAGACACTAAACCTTAAAGATCCTCGATTTTGTAAAATGTAAATGAAAGTTTATGTGATAAAAAGGCGGGATGCTATAGTTGGTTTCAAAAGGAGGTTTGGTTATTTGTAGAAATTAGGATATGAAAACTCTAGGAAGAACCCTATAGAAAAGTTTAAATATAGGAAATCTTCCTGGTATTTTGGTGAGTATTGAGTAAGGGGTTGCCAAGCAAATACATCCATGTCTGGATACGAGCAGGTAGAGGTGGATCTGGCACAGATGTACATAGGGGTAAAACCCGAAAACACCACTTTGATCTAGACTCGAACGGGAACTGGTACACGACAACGGGCCTTGCTGCACTCTTGGTTACGACACTCCCGGGGGATATGCTTTGGTAAATTCATAAGCTTAGTATGAACCATTATTAAAGGAACAAAGATAAAATAAAATGAAGATTCACATAAGAATATATGATCATGGATAACCTAGATGGGAACCTATGGGATCACAAGTTAGGGTATACTTTTCAACTACAAGTTATCCTTATATTATTTAAGTTCCTTTTCATGATTGTTGGTTAAGTATTTAAGCCCCTAATTAAAGTTTCTTTTCTTAGTTAATGGTGGGAAATGGAAGAGCATGTCTCAACAACCAATGTCATAGGAAATGCTACGATTACCGTACTAATATGACAGAGATGATTAGGGGATTAAAATATGATTTTTATTTTGGAAGACGTTCACTATTTTGGGGACCCTATATGATCGAGGTAAATAGATTACAACGGTATTTTCATTGAGGACTAAGGTTGACTTATATTTGAAGAATTGATGAATTTAAGGTGGACTTATAGAAATTTATGTTACTTATGGGAATGACTAACCTATCTTGGGTTAAATATGTTTAGGTTGGATACTTTTGTTATAAGATGTTAGGAGTGGTTGATGTTTTTTGGAGATGAACAATGAAGTTTTGGAAGACTATGTTATCAAATCCTTCTTGTATTTGGGTTTCAATCTTAGTTTGGTTTATTTTGAGGAATTTTAAGGACCGTTATTTATGGAATGGACTAGGATGAACTTTGGGTAGTACCATGGAACTTTGAAGATTTAAAAGTATTTTCCATTCCTATGGGATTATTTCTTTTTTTGAAGAGTTGTTTTACCTTACCCTTTCGTTTTTTGGGATAATGTTTAAAGATAGAAGAAATAAATAGTTAATCTTTTGTAGATTATGTGATTCTCTAGAAGATGATTCTTTTGCTTTTATGAGACCAAGTGTTTTTGAATTCTCATCATTTGGAGAAAAGATTAGTGTTGGTAGGGACTTATTAAAGGATGAAAATCTACTTGAAGGTAGGTATGTTTTCTTATGTTTTTGTTCTATGTAGTAAATGAATTACTCAAAATTATGTAAAGAAACGTAAAACAAAATTTTTTTTGGTTTACGTTTCCTACTAGGTAATCAAAGACCGTTTACACACATCATATGTTTGGGATTTTCTTATGGTTAACTTTCTCCTAATCATGTTCTCTATCACTCTCCCTCAGAACTTGACCCTTTGTTTTCTCCTCCATGTCCATGTTTTCCTACATGGAATCCTAGTGTGGGTTAACTCAAGTGACCTTTGTACTTCCCTTTCTTTCTTTTAAAGTAATAGTTTTACTGACTCCTTTTCCGATGTGGGACTTTCAATGAAATTTCAAAACCCAATTTTAAAAATTGCGGGGACGCAATTTCTTAAGGGGGGAAGATTGTAATGACCCAAAATTTTATATAAATATTGTTTCTTAATTTTATGTGTTATTTTATTTAATTTTTATACTCAACAAAAATGTTTCATTTGATAACATGAGTATAATTAAAATGAGATTGTTGGTTTTTGACTATTATTTGACCATTGGTCAATATAACCGCTGGAAACTAAACGTTTTGACTATTGTCTCTAAATACAAGAAGTCTTGGTTAATTAATATAGAAAGAAGATTCGATGGCCTCACCTAGTAGTCTTGGACCGATCGAAGCCCATCTAAGAGAACTTGGGAAGGAGGTAGCACCATTGGGCTTTGCTCTGGACCAAACCCAAGCCGAACTTCATCATGTGAAGCTAGAACGGAATCACCTTCACGAGAAGTTCAAACTGATTGAAATTACTACTCGGGCAATGTTGGCCGAGCCTCCCTCGGACTCTCTCACCTTAGCACACCTTACACTTAGGTCCTATGCTGGTGTGATAAGAGGCTATGTAAGGAGACCGTAACTACCTTGTGTATTCCTTTGTTTTAAATAAAAATTGGGATTTCTTCTTATGATGAAGTTTATGAATTTTCAAATGACCGGATAAATATAGTATGCATATTTTTGATGAATTTTATAAAAAGGAATTTTTAAAAATGTTTATGTAAACCTTAAATAATTAAAAATGTGTAATGATTTTCAAAAAATGGTCTTCTACAATTATGTTCAGTACAAAATTTGGAGTCTAATAAGATCAACTTGATTTTTAATGAATAGTAAATTATGAATAGTGATTTTATGATTAGGATTAGTAATATGACCAAATGGATTAGTAATCTCACTTAAATAAAGTTTTAAAATAATGTAGGCACCTTGATTAAGTAATGTGATTCAATAAAATGGTTAAATAACAGTTTCATCAATTATTATTCAAGTATTAGTTTTTTCGGGTGAATAGTGTTTTTTAATTAAAAATTTAATTAAAAGTATTTAGAAAATTATTTTTATAAAAATGACTTTATTTTTGAACTCAGAGCATCGATATTATGTTATGGTAATTTTTGGGGATTTTTCTGAAAAAAACGAATTTTCGATGAATAGTGTTTTTATTTAAAAATTAAATTATAATTATTTAGAAAATTATTTTTATAAAATGGAGTTCATAAATGTATTTAGAGCATCGATATTTGGTTAAGGTGAAATTTTGGGATTATTCTGAGAAAGTTGAATTTTTGATGAATAGTAAAAACATAGTTTTTAAGTTACGGGTGTTTAATGACATCATTAAATGATGTATTAAGTATATATTCAATATGGTCGAATTATGAATAGTAAAATAAAGTATGAGGTGTCCCAAGTGGCCAATACCATGGGAAAATACCATGGGAATGCCCATGGTTTTTCCAAAACCACTAGTGAGGTGTCCCTTGGCCATTAATGCCTTGTCCCCTCACTTTCCCTATAAATACCCACCCTTTACTCCTTTAGTTTTCACTCCCAACTCTCCCCCAACGAAGTTCTGGTCTCATTACCTCCCAAGGAGTCCTCCCAAGGTGCCCCCAAGCCCTCAAGGTCCCATCCTTTGAGGTTTAAGAGTTACATTTTAAGGTAAGGGATCCGACCCCTCTCTTTCTTTTAATGTAATCTCTTTTATGTCATTCCTTTTATGCTCCATGTTATTATGTGAGAGGATGTTATTTTATATTCCTCTTACTTCCCCTTTAATGTTTATATGATGAGATATCCCCTCTTACTCTCATCATTTCGTTTTATGAAAGTTTAAGTGACTCTGTTAGGCTGCCGAATTTTTAAGTGATTCTTTCACCCTTCTCATTTTTCAAGTTCGATTTTCATGTCAAATATTTCAAGTTCCTTTTTATTATGTTGGGGTATGATCTCTATATCTATCATACTGATATCTTATGATCATATGATGAGAGACCCTATTTTATCTATTCAATTCATTTTTGTTGAAGTTTAAGTGACGCCGTTAGGCTGCCGAATTTTTAAGTGGTTCTTCACCCTTCTCTTTTTGAAGTTCTACTTTCATGTCAATTCTTTCAAGTTATTTTTTGTTATGTTGGGGTATGATCTCTAAATTTATCATACTGATATTTTATGATCATATGATGAGAGAACCTATTTGATCTCTTCAATTCAGTTTTTTGATGTTTTAAGGGGCGCCGTTAGGCTGCCGAATTTTTAAGTGGTTCTTCACCCTTCTTGTTTTGAAGTTCTACTTTCATGTCAATTCTTTCAAGTTCCTTTTTTTTATGTTGGGGTATGATCTCTATATCTATCATACTGGACTCTTATGTTCATATGATGAGATACCCTATTTGATTTCATCAATTCATTTTTGTTGAAGATTAAGTGACGCCGTTAGGCTGCCGAATTTTTAAGGGATTTTTTCACCCTTCTCCTTTTCAAAGTTCTAATTCCATGTCATGTCTTGAAAGTTCATTTTTATTATGTTGGGGTATGATCTATATATCTATCATACTGGTCTTTTATGATCATATGATAAGAGACCCTATTCGACATCATCAATTCATTTTTGGTTGAAGTTTATGTAACGTTGTTAGGCTGCCGAATTTTCATAAGAGAAATCTTATTTTTGTCTTCCTTTCATGTTCTTAATTTCTTATGGTATATTTTCAAATTTCATTACCATGTTCTTAAATCCCTTATATTCTGTCCCTATACTGTTTTATGGGTCATTTATCATTGTTTGACCCATGTCCCCTCTCTTTTCAACGTTTTCTAAAACCATGTAACGTAGCTGTTGCGCTGCAAAATTTTTGTCTCAAAATGCCTCTCTCTTTTTCTCAAAATTACTTCATGTTATTAAGTGAATACTCAAAGCTCTTATTTCTACAAGTTTATTCACATATATACAAAAAATTTCAATTTTAAATTCTGGGATTCACATACATGATACCTGCTTTCCCTTTCCGTGGGTTTAAAGTAACGTAAAGATCATGTCTTTAAATCAGTTTTTAAAACGTTATGATTATGAAATGAAACCCATTTATTTTATGCTATATGGGTTATTTATGAAATGTTTGATGATGATATATGTGGCTCACATGATGATAAAGACAAATTTAAGGGTGCTCCCTAATAGCGCTCCAATGCATTGGGTAAAGACTTAATCTCTAGATATGACCATTTTAACGACGCCTTGGTGAATAACCATGGTAATTTTTAACGACGCCTTGGGGATAGACCTTGGTGAAACGAAACGATTGTAAATATTAAATGTTGCAGCTACATCTTCATGTTATGAAAAATGTAACTTTTATTAAGATATATCTCAGGATTTCTTTCTCATGCCTTAAAGTTCTTTTCATGACCTTATTGAAGTATCTCAAGTTCACATGTAAAATGTTTCTCTTGTTTTCCTTACTGGGCCTTCTACTCACCCTTTACTTTGATGGATGTCCCCAGGTTCTGAGATGCAGAAATGAACCTAGGATGAACATAAGGAGAAGCCTTTCAAGTGTTTAAGAAGAATGTTTTTTTGGTTGTTTCATGTTTTAAGTTCCTGGTTTCCAAGACACTAAACCTTAAAGATCCTCGATTTTGTAAAATGTAAATGAAAGTTTATGTGATAAAAAGGCGGGATTCTATACCGTATAAGTTAAAAGAAAACATTATTCTCATACTTTTGTCAGAAAAGTCAAAAAGTACCTCGTACAAAAAACGACAAAAGATTCCTTTCATATCCTTTACTAAAAACTCACCGAAGGGTAAAATTGGAATTAAAAAATTTTAGGTGGATGGAAATAATATTAAATATTGAGGAAACATGGATGTGGATGATAAAATAAACCCCAGTAAATACCAAAGTATAAACAATCTTGGATAAAAATGAGATTGTGATATTTCCCTTACCTTAGGTCCGATTTGCTTCGTAACTGTCCGAACCTCCTGTATAATGATTTAAATAATTTTATTGAGTTATTCAATAATCATACTTATTGTTATGATATCATATATGGGCATATTCTTAGCTTCTTATTAGTAATATTTAATTACTACTTGTTATTCGGGTGTTTATT
This sequence comes from Viscum album, assembly GCA_963277665.1. Classification (NCBI taxonomy): domain Eukaryota; kingdom Viridiplantae; phylum Streptophyta; class Magnoliopsida; order Santalales; family Viscaceae; genus Viscum; species Viscum album. Next base: position 1,375,717,953 of record OY728138.1, on the reverse strand, counting down.
ACTTTTTGTTCTTATGCGTGTTTTGTCAAATAAATTCGTATTATTCTCTTTAGGTTATAGATAACTCATCTCCAGAATGGTATTAGTGTAATATATATCATATTCGTTCATTCAATTCATTTATATAATAAGTATGCAATGAAGATCATGTAGAACGAGTCGCATCACATCGTGGAGACGGTATTCCGTATGTACGCACGAGTGATGATATCGTTCCTATGATCGTGGAATTGTATTGGAGTGTATGTATACTATTTCAGAATAAATATAACTTTATAATAGTCATATATAGTCATTATTTACACCATTATACCCAACCAAGTAAGGTGGTGGTGGAAAATAGATTACACCACGGCGTGGAGACGGTATTCTGTACGTACGCACGTGCGGTGATTTCTTTTTCCGTCGGATGGATAGATGGGGAAATAGGGTTGTTTCATACTTATAATAACATATCAGTATATGAGTGATACTGATTTTATTACTTCATAATGAAACAGCTAAATAATAAGAAGTGGAAGAAGAAATAAAGATGAAGGAATCGGTAACAGACATTACCTCTTCTTTGAAGTTCTTCTTTGAGACCTCCTTTTAGGGCACTAAAATAGGTCTTTGAAGAAGACTAGAACTTCTAGGATGTTTCTAGGGAAGTGGAAAAGAGAATTTGGAAGGGTTTGGATGATCTTGAATGCTCAAAGTGGTGTGAGGAAGAGGGGGAGGAGGTGCCCTTTTATAAGGGAGGAGAGGGGCACCTTTGGAATAACTAAAACTATTATTTTATTATAAAGTCAAATTAGGTTATAAATAGCTCCAAATTGATTTATTTAGAAGCTAAGGTGGGTATGGGTCTAAAGCCTCTCATCCAATATAATTTAGACAAGTTTAGGTTCCTATTTTAACCTTATCATTTAGATTTAACATTAAGTTAAATAATTTTACTTTTACGGTGTCTTCTTGTGTTCTTATACTATAAGGTTAATTAACTTACTATAACAAGCCAAACGAACCCCAAGTTGTTTATTATTAATATATATAACCTTATCTATGTCATTTTGCCGAACCTTAGATTTTTAGGAATAAAATAACAATTACTAATATAATATTTGTTTTAAAAACAATTTTATGTCAATTTTGACACTATTTGGTAATTGATTTTTGTGAAAATAATAATAGAATGGTTAGTTCAAAAAAATTTAATTAAATCAATACTAACATGTCATATTAATCTATAAAATTAGTGGAATTCATAAAAAGTCTCAAATTACATTTATTTGGGTATTTATAACATCAATTATGTCAATATTTCATTAATAAGATAATTATTGCATCATCTTTGTGTCATAAATAAATTACATTATTGAATGTCTAAAAATTACAAATAAAATATCATTATGTAGGAAATATTTTTATCTTACTAATTAATATATATAGTCGAATTTATCTTATTTATTACCCTATATTAGAAATTATTTACTTATTAAACAATTATTTTAACTATTTTAACCCTTCTTTAAATAAATTAATAATAAATGTCCCAATCTAATCCAAGTGGGCCAAAATGGTCATATTTTATTCCTAAGGTTTTTTTGGTCGAATTTCACTTATCCAATAGAATTAGGACATGTGTTAGGGTAATAATAAAATCATTTTTACCCTTAATTACCCTATTTACTTTTAACCGTGGTAAAAAAAAGTAAAAAGTTACTATTAACCAAAAATTATTTTCATCTCATTGAACCACATTTTACTTACTGACATCAACCGTGTCTCTCGGATTTTTGAAATTCCACTCACAGAAGCGGTAAAATTAAGTTTTATTAAAAATTCATTTTTTTTAACTACCACTTAGTGGTTTTACTATTCATCAAAAAATGAATGTTTCCAGAAAAATACCAAAAATTAGGCCTAAGATATATTTGATATTATGAACTCAAAAATTATGTCTATTTTACCAAATTCAAAACATATCAGTTGTATTAATTAATTTAAAAATTAATTCCCATCGTCAAAACAAATAGCGTGTTCTTAAGTGATAATAACTATCAAAAGATTGACACTTGTTTATGTCTGGTTTAATTGTGAAATTACATCCAATGAACAAAATTGTATTAAATTGTAAAAATATATTCTAAATATAATTTAAAACCACTCAAATTAATAATTTATCACTATTAATTATTTCAATTAAAAAAGTTGTTTTTAATTAAAATTTAGTAATTTTGACTATTCATCAGAATATGAAAGTTATTCGAAAAGTACCAAAATTTCACCCTAAGCTAATTTCGATATTCCGAATCCAAAAATGAAGTCCATTTTGAAAAATAAAATTTAAAAAATTTCAAAAAGTGGTTATTACTATTCATAACGGCTAGTTTTAATAATATTTTAATAGCATATCATTGTTTAGTGAAACTCGGTATTGCGTACTACACACGTTATCGAGGAAGGTCGTGATTGCGTGTAATGCAAGGCAAGTCAAGGATGCATGTTGGGAAAGCTCCTTTTGGTGTAGCGTACAACACAAGACATTAATGAAATTAAAAAGAATATTTTTCATAAAATCTCGGGGTGTTACATGTATAACTCCTTGATGGTATGGAATTATTGGTAGATTATTGAGACATACAATTATTCCTTATTTTCATGGGTTATAGGATATTAATACTTTGAATGTAAATGATGGATTCCTTCTTTGTATTATTTATATATACACCACTGATTTGAGTAAATGAAATGTGTTTTCATTGTTTTCAAATGTGGGGATCTGGTGTGAATGTTTTTAGGTATATTATAGGGATAGTGTATAGTTTGATATTATTATTACTTTTACAGAACTATGTATTGAGGAAAACATGTTAATCATTTTCACATAGAAGTTTTTAGATATATCAAATTACTATATTGGTAATAAAACATTATTTTGGTCATTTTCCTAGGATTTATAATTTATCGTCTTAGATTTAGATCATGGTATGATATATCAAGATAGAAATTAAGGCATATGATCCTATATATTGATATATGAAAGGCATGTTTAGGGATAAATTGAGACATACTACCCTATTTATTATTCTACATGTGACATTGATACATACCTCCACATGGATAAATCTATATATGAAATATACGATATGGGATTGAGAAATATGAAATAGTATACTAACATAAAATATTCACACTCAGTATATTATCAATGTGGGACATTAGGGTCAATGTCGTATTATTATATCTTCTAGGACATACATGAAAATGAAACACCATGACAACTCTTCTATTACGTTAAATGGTTTGAAATTGGATTAAATATATATTAGTTGAATTTAGAAAATATAGTAATTTATAGGGACCATGGTGGTGAGGTAAAATCTTTTGAAGCTAACATGATTATTTCTATTGATTATTGTGTTGTGTTTTCACACTACTTGTGGGGTGAATTGCATTATTATTTCATATGGTCTCATAAAATGAGAATATGAATATATACGGACATCACTACATATAATTAGGGCATTTTCAGGGTTTCTTCTGATTCAACATACGCACACATTTTAGATGAACCTTGGTTCACATAAATTTATTATAGTATTATTATTGGTATCCAACATGTATTTTAAGTTAGGGGAAGGGATGTTTAAAGGGTTTATGGGACAATATGGGGTCCTTAATAGGTTTTTTCTGGGGATGTTAGGATAATTACAGATAATATTCTTCAATATCACATTAAAACCAATAAGTAATTGAAATCCATAGTCCCCACTCCACTGGGATAGGGGATAAAAATTTGTTATGTAACATTCACACTCTCAATGGGAACTATTACCCTAAAAACATATCACCAACTAACAATGAGATCCAAAACATAGCTAAAAAAATAAAACTTCAAAATTTATAAAATGTAAATATGAAATAATATTAAACATAATTTCTAAAATATTTATTGTATTGTATTACCCCATAAAATGACTATAAAATAAAAATTAGCATAGAGGATAATAATTGTCAGCATAATCATACACTAAAATCTTTCCACCACAAAGCCACCATTCACCTCATAGTTGCAACTAGTTAATTTCATGAACACAATGGTAAAGATGCTCAAGTAAGAATGAGAGGGTGGGTAAAAATTCATTATATGATAGTATTAAAAAATGAGTTAGACCTTCGGGAAAATTAATAATTGCACATTTACACAAAAATAAAAATTTGTAACTCAAACTAATATTCTATATCTATTGTAGATATTATCAACAACCACAATAAAATTTTTAGTTAAGCCACCTATTACCCACTACAATCAAAATTTCCAAATAAAATTCATATATATATATATAACACATCACAATATCATAGTTAAAGTCATAATTATACTACTTACTACTATAGTCCACAAGAATATTCTAAAAAACCACTCATTTATAACGCCATCCACAATTACACCGAGAGGGAAATCATGTCATAACAATCAAAACAAATATAGATTCCTCGATATTTGATTAAACTCACCCACCATATGTATAAATGTTTTTAACAAAATGTGAGGTAACAATGATAAATTTATTAATACATATCCGTGGAAATAAGATAAGAGACCCAATATAAAATAATAAAATATATCATTATAACACTATATGTCATAAAAATTTCCATTTTTAATGAGTCCCCAAATAATGTATCACTTGTGTTGTGTAAAAGAAATACACAATGCATTTTTATAGCATGAAATTATAAATTTGTGTGAGAAAATACAATAAGTATCTATGTGTATCATCATCATCAACAGAAGTAGCCCCATAAAACATTTATCCTATAAATGGAACAAAATATTTTTCAATAAAAAAGAAAAACTCTCTAACTACAGTTAATTTTTAGGCTTCAAAAAATTTACATATTAGTTAAGATTTGTTGAAAATTATCTGTTTTATTAATGAAAAATACATATCACCACCATGAAAATTATATAATGTCATCCTATTAAATCCTCAAAAAAGTCCCAATATGCCCACAATTCCATCACCAGAATCCTATTCCATTTATATGAGAATAAAAAATCACAAGTAAGATAATTATACGTCGTTAGTATATGTATTTTATCAAAATTACAAAATTTTATGTTCCAATACAAGAAATCGATCATCTGTTAAAGTATCTTGTTCAATTTGAACAAATAAACTTCACTAAAATGCTCTAAATTTTTTTATCAGGTCTAATAGATCTAGGAGAGATCTGAATAGGCTTTATAGTTAAAATTAGACATCGCACAGAACCCCACATTCCTTCCATTTGTTTGGGTAAAAAAGTGTTCAATTGTCACCACAACATTCACCCCTTTAGTTGATTAATAATGGTTTATCCTACAACCCTTTCCTATCATCATATTTTCTTTATTTGAAAATAATATGGCCTTCATACAAACAAATTATCTCCACCACAATTCCCCCTCAAGAAATATAATCATGTGGATCAGATATCTCTATACCATTATAGAATAATTATTACTTTTATGTATCAAATAAAGTAGTATACATGGATCTATCAGTGTATTATCATTATATATTGGATAATCCACATCTCATCATCACACTTCCTTTATGAATTTACTATCATGTTTCAGAATGGGAATTGTTTTCTTTGTTTACGGTTTTATTTTATAGAAGATTTGATTCCAGAATTTACATGTGGTAGAACTAGATAGATAGGTTTTTACATTCACTATAAATATTCTGTTTCTTATTTTCATGAAAAAATAAGACCAAGCAATTTAATGATAACAGTTGAGTAGTAGAAATTGAGTGGAAGTATCTCACAAGAAGTAGCATTGATCAGGTGTGGGAATATTGAGAGTGAAATATCCAAATACATGAATGTGGATATTTATCTTGTTCTGGATAACAGATTTATTTACGTAGAAGGAAATTCATACATATAACATTTAAGTTATAGAATGAGGTGATGGGTGTACATAGGTTATAAATTGTGAATGGTTCATTGATGGGGATACATAAGGCATTCAATAAACTATAAAAGTGTTATATAAACTTTCATATATGATCAAAAAATAGATAAATTTGGGTTTATATAAGTTCATCATTGTGTTATGTAAGGTTTCTTAGTAATCTCTGTGAGATTAAATTGATAATTTAGCTAAAAGTTTGTCATTGAGGGCACAATATATATGGAAATCAAATGTCTCCTTAAAAAATTGAGGTCCCCCAAAAAATCTCAGAAGGTGGTTGATATGGTTTATAGTCTGGGCACAACTATTAATTAGAGGGGTGGGTCCAGTGGTTTAGGGAATTTTACTTTAACAATGCACTAAATATTCAAAGGCCTTAGTTATAGAGGTCATATGTTGTAATCTATAAGGTAATTAGATCAAATATATAAAAAGTATAAGATAGAACTCTTAAAAGTATATGATTATTATTAAATAGATAATCAACCTACCGTTTATGTTTCATTAAAATGGGAGTTATTGTAGTATGATTTTCACATATGTAGTATTGGGAATGCTTCTTCTGGTAGTCTAGTTAGGGTTTTGGATCTTGGTTCCCTTTAAAATTGAATATTTGTTCCCTGAATAAAATGTAAGGGTATTTACCCATGGATTTAGGGGTAAATTACAAGCCAAGTAAATTTTTTTTCTTGTTCCATTTTTGGGTATGTTCCCACTTCTATTTGTTCAATGTTTTTCAAAAAATTTGTTTTCTAGGAATATTCAAGGGACCAAAATAAGGTTGGTGATATATTATTTTTTTGTGAAGTCTTCTTAGTTTTAGTTTCCAATTATATGGGGATCCATTGGAGTTTAAAACTTCCATGTAACCTTATTATTAAATTGAGTTCTTGAAAGAACTTTCGGTCACTGGATGGTACATCCAATTAATTAGTTTTAGACTGAACACAGTGTTTGGATGGAGGCATAGACATTTTAATTTCCCAAACAAGTGGTATTATATTTTTTTTAGAAGAATAATTTCATGGTTCCATGTGAGTAGTTTTTAGATTCTTGTAAGATAATATTAGGTTGAAAAATGATGAAGATTGATGAAAAATAGTCCTGGCACATTACTATTTTTAGATTCAGTGAATGCTCATTATTTACAAAGGATATTTCTTTAATGGGTATGGTCCCTATGGATGTTTAGATGTGGTAAGATCTTATATTTGTAGAATATTGGTTTATACTAATTTTATAGATTTTGAAAATTATATTGGATGTGAGGTATCTAGAAGAAATATGTTTTAGTGGAACGTATAGTCATGATAACATATCGAGGAAATATTTTAGAAGTTGTACTCATAAGTAGTGGTGCATTACCTATAAATAGGTTATGATAGAATGGATAAAAGTGATTTTGATGATCCTTTATTTCAAATATATAATTATATAGGAAGACTTATGTTTATGTAGGATGGATGAGACTGATAGTTATATTACAAAAGGTTAAATTCATGTTGTTATACAAATCCTGCCACTGGGAGGGATGTATATTTTTCTACCAAGTGTTCCCCAGATCACTTCAGTCAGGTCGTATGGTTCATGGGTTTTATTACTCAATATCCAATAAAGTCATATATGCTAGTTTTTTTAAATCAATGGTTTTTTACAACTTAAGATTATTGGAAAATTAGTGGTTTCATCTAGACACAGAGTGAAATAAAGTAGTATATAATGTTCCCAAATTAGTTTTAGACATAGATAGATAATTATAAAAGGCTTGGGATTAACCTTTATGGTTTTCATGGTCATAAAAAATTTTAATGGGATGATATTTTTTTATACATTTGAACATTTAGAAAATGTATTCTTTATTAGAGGAGCATACTTTTGGAATAATTAGGTTTGGTTTTTGGAATCCCAATCATACATTTAAATAGTTGGGGGTGATAAACTTTAGTTTCTAAAAGTATTGAAACTAGGTGAAAGGATTTTAAAACATTTAGAGAGTGTGTTCTTCAAAAGAATCTGTAGGTTCCCTTATTATGGAAGGATGAGAAACTACAAAACTAAAATCATTATTTGTTATTCTTGATGTTTTGATTATTTTATATTTTGAATCATCACTGATGATATGGAAATGTAGTGAGGGTATTTTTCTTGAGAACTTGTTTGTGTTATCTTCAATACATTTTTCAAAGAATAATAATGGTAAAATTAAAGAGCCTTGAATATGGTCGGATGGATTGTAGTTTTAGAAAATTTGGGGGTTTCATAATATCTTCTAGTGGTGTTTGAATATAGTTTTTAGGATACTAAAACAAAAATAGAAGATGGTGAAATATAGTTAATGATGCCTTTATTTAGTGTAGGATATTAAAAAGATGACTAATGTGATGGTGTTATATGGTTAATTTTTCTCTCATCATCAAAGTCATTGGAAAATTCGATAAGGACTATATTAATGTTAGAAGCGGTAATAACACAAAAAATTTGAATGATTCTTTGTCAATGAGTGGTAATTAAGACTTGGGTAATGTTTTATTTTGGAAATACATTTTGGATTGTTTATAGGGTTCTAAAAAGTCATCTATTACAGAGGGGATTCCTTTGGGGATCAAAACTGGGGTAGAATGTAGTGGGAGAAAATGGATGTAAATTTCTTAGTTGCAATGAGCTACTGAATTTTTATCTATGATTCTTTAATTGGAGTTAATTTTTAAATACCCGAAATTATAATACATAGATATCACTTCTTATGTGATTAATATTCATTACATGACATAAAAATCCATTCTAGAATATTATGGGTCCAGTGCCTTTAGAAACATGGATACATAAACAACCAGTTTATTAGTGAACAAAATCCTCTCCAAATTAGTTATTCATACCTTTCACCATTCTAAGAAAAATCATATATAATACATTTCCTCATAACTTAAGGATAGGAAACATAATAAATGGTGAGATTAGACGATTAGTAAAGGTACATAAGGGAGATATCGACATTACATGAGCATAAGGGTATGAGAAATTGAGAATAACATTTGAAAAAACATAACCTCCATATCATATATCATAAAATTGATTCCTATAATTAATCATGGTAGTTCAAAATACATTAATCATAACGAAATCCAATAACATGACCTATGAGATCATAATATTTTCAAAATACATATATTTGTGTCATACAAATAAAAATAGAAAATATTATGTCTTGGATACACACAAATACATTCGAAAAAAGATTATTTTTGTCCAAACCACCAATGTGACCACATTGGTCAAGGTATAACCTCCCATGTACTCTATTTTTTTGCTTGGAATAACCTCCCATGTACCGCTGATCTCACAGAATTGTAATCATTATGCAATGCATTTGAGGGATATATTGGTCCCAATGATCATATAATCCAAACAATTTTTGTTCCACAGGATCATAATTCATTCACCATATCATAACCCATGAAAAAATTGGTTTTATATTAATTTAATTATATAATAACCCATGTTAAAGAAATAGTTTCAACAAATTTTTCATCATGTCATCATAACATAACTCTTGGAAAAGGAATGAGTTTCATAAAAATATTTTTATCATAAATATAAGTCATGTAGAAAAAAATTAAGGATGGTATAATTGGATCATATCCCCATTAAATATGAATTAATATCAATGTATTTAATCTTAGATTGGAAATAAATTTTAAATATCACATAGAATATTTCTTGTGGAAAATATCCATTTATATTTGAAATAACAATTTTAGAACATAAAAAATTGTTAAATATTAAGAAAAATATTTTATTTTAAAAAAATCATGAATATATTTAGATGAATACATAAATAATTTAGTTTTCAAGAAGATATAAAATAGTGTACCTATAGTACATGTTAAAATAAAGATTACTTTTAAATTTTATATAAATTGTCAAGAGATCCTTGTTCAACCAACAACAACAAAATTACATTCAAATTTTTTTATAAAAATTCAAAAATAGTCAAAAATTAATTTAAAAAATAATTGGATGATAGTGAAAAATTGTTTAATATATTTTATAAAACATTTATATGTATGGAATAGGGTTTTCGATAGAATATAGATATAAATTAGTGTTCTCGTTAGAAAAATTCATAACAAGTATTTTGTAGAAAAAGAGAGGAAAAATAAAGGAAAACATTTAATTTTAATGAATAACAATATTATAAAAATAATCATGAGTTTCATGAGAGTTAGATCATAAGATTTCATCATTGGAAGCATAATCATAAACAATCCCGATAAATAATAAGATTTTAACATAAAACATTTAGCACTAAAAAACAATTGAATCATAACCAGTGATAAAAAATGTAGATGTATATTTATATCACATATTTATCGTGATGATAATCATAAAATAAATTAATGGGTAGTATATACCCAAAACAAATGAAATAAGTGGTGAATATTCCATGTTTTCCACAGAATTAAAAGTGAGATTAAAAATCCCCTGCATTTTTTAGTAACATTAAAATCATAAGATCCATGAAACAATAACTCCGATTGAAAATTTCAATATCATGAGATTAAAAAAATAAAACATATAAAATGTTAATTTTTGTTTACATAAACCTCATAAAATATAATTGTTGAATATCCTAACATATGACCCAAATAATACAATTTGTGTCAAAAAATCCTAATCTTAAGACTTGACTTCCTTCTTAGACATTCAAAACTCCTATATAAAAAACATAGGTTTATATAAATCTATTATATTAAACTAATATACATATATAACCATATATTATTTACCTTTGAACTTATTATTTCTTTTTTATTAAAACTACCTTATTTAAATCACTTTTGACATGATAACTACTTTGTTTTTCTTGTATTTTTTGGTTTTCTATTTTATATCCTTTTACATTGATTATGATTCCATAATAAAAAAAATTAACAATGATATAAATATAATATATATTCATAATATATGTATTTATATTAATCCATTAATTATATATATAAATTGAATTACATCATTCAAGGAGAAAGTAGATCATACGTACGCATCAACGCTATTTTAATTTTCTTTATGGATGAAGTGAAATGAAGGTAAATAATATAAAATATTTATATATTAATTATTATTTAATATAAATATACCTATCATATATAATCATTAAATTTATCCTCATTAAATTCCATCTTAATCCTAACTTAAAATCGAATCACATCGTTTTGTGAGGCGGTAATCGTCCGTACACACGAGAAACATTATCGTATTCCCATGGAATGGAATGTAAGAAGGTATAAGTGAAATTATAATTATAGAATAATAGATTTTTCATTATTATCTTATATAAAAATTAAATCCTCAATTATCTCCATTCATGAGAGGTGTTGATGGAAAACCAATTACATTAGTTCGTATGGTGGTAGCCCGTCACACACACAATCAATGGTTTAGTTTCCCACTTAATGGAAGAGAAGATAGATATAGGTCATAAAATTAAGATTATAAAATAATATTATATATAAAATATTTATTTTATTATCTCCCCATGATTTATTAATAATTTAAGTAGTTATAGGAATAAATAAAATTAAAAACAATGGTTAAGGACAATAACCCATCTTTGAAGAACCTATTTAGGTTTAATCCTACATAATTAATAGGAGGGTTTTATAATAAAAATAAATCCTTTAGGATTTGATGAGTGAATTTATAAATGTATTTTTTATAAATTCAATGAAACAAATGGTTTTTGAAGCCTGTAGATGATAGGAGAGGGGGTTCCATTTTATAAGTGGGGGAGAGGACAGAGTTGGAATTTTTGAAAAGAAAAAGGTGTACCAACATTTTAAACCTTTTAAAAGGCTCCAAAATGGGTCATTATAAGACCCTAGACGTGATAAGTTTTATATATAGAAACCAAATGGGATTTGGACCATTTTATATGTCATTTTACACGTTATATGTTTAGTTTAACCAACAGTAATCCCATTTAAACCGTAGCTACAGTAATTATGTTTTTTTTCACTATTCCTCTTGAAAAAAATAATCTGACCATATAAAATAATAGAATTTATTATAATTTTAAATGTGGTATAAATTTATATAAAATCCATTCGTATAATTGGAAAATTTTAATTTAAAAATAAACCCACATATTTGATGAAAAAATGGTTTTCCCATGCATAACTATTCTTAAGTATGAAATGTTTTGATATCTAAATTCATTATGAAATTTATTACAATGAAATAAATTGGATTTATAAATATAAAACTGAACTAATAATACTTTTATTACCATTATAATATATATATATATATATATCGTAAATTCTTTAAACAAATGTTAGTTTTAAATAAAAATAAGTATTGTTTCACTGTTTATAAAAAAATTAATCCTTACAGAAAATTATAAAAAATTCAATGCAAGATAATTTTTACCTATAGATTTAGAAAAATTAAATTTGTTCTATAAAATATGTTTTGAAACAATTTAATAACTTACTTTTATTATTTTCTCACAAAAACAATGAAAACAATTTTTAAATAAATAGTATTTTTAGAAAACATATAGTCTAATAAAAATTATTTTATTTTTATAAATATTATTTTAAAATATGAACCCATTATACATTTTTTTTAAAAAAAATTAGTCATATTCATTACTTAATGTTTAACAACTAGATTATAATGGTCAAGTTTAAAAAAATATTTTAATAGTGTATTACATTTTGTTAGAAATTGATGTTAAGTGTAACAGAAGCTAATAAAAAAATTTAATATATTAGGAAAAAAATATTTAATAAAAACTCAGGGTGATACATTATAACTTCCTTATAAATAATTTTCCCTCAATATTTATCACTCTAATATAAAAAATGAATATTATTCTACCATACCATACCCTCAAGGTCCCACACATATAATTTAAATCAGTGGTTTCACTTGAAAACTTTTAACATGTACATTTACTTATTTTGTAGAAATTTATGTCTAAAATATAGAATCCCATTCATTTTTTCATATGAAAGATCACTTTCCATTTGTACAACATTTTGTTTTAGTACATTTGAAGTATTTTGTATGTTATTAATCAGTAGAGATACACTGAACACATTGTGGACATTAGAGAAGTTCAGTGGAAGCGCCAAAAGACAAGAAACCATCTCTACTGGATCAATAATATAGAATGGTCCAGTATCAATAGGGTTAAACATTCCATTATTTTTAAATCTCATAACCTTATTCCATGGATAAATTCTTAGAAACACATTGTCACTAATTTCAAATTCCATATCACAATGATGATTGTCAGCATATCTTTTCTGATGACTTCGTGTTGTCCTTTTGTGTTGGATAATGGATCTAACCTCTTCTAATATTGTTTCAGCAAGCATAGGTACCAATATAATTATTTCAATAAATTTATCCCAGTATGTTTCATTTCTTCACTCTTTTATATAGAGGTCTTCATAAGGAGTCATATAAATTCTCAGGTGATAGCTATTATTGTATTAAAACTCAACCATATAAAGTATTGATCTATAGAAACATTGAAATCTATAGAATAAGATGTCAACATATCATCTATTGTTTGAATTGTTTTATTAGATAGAAAATATCTCCAAGTATGATACTCAATGAAAAAACTATACTCTATATCAAGATCATATTGAAGTTTTCTCCAAATCGTTGATATAATCCTTAGATCTTGGTATGATACCATGGAATTAGGTACTCTATGAAACATTACCACTTCAAAAATATATATCCTAACAATATGATCAAGAAAAAATATTCTTTGATAGCAATGAAGTTTGTTGAATTTATAAGTCAATAAACTACAACCCTTGTAGATTTATTCCCTTAATATTTTTTTAGGAGTCCAATAGAAAATCCAGGGTGATGGTTTCCCATTTCCATTTTTTATTGGTAACGCTTATAACATCCCAGTATATTTTTTTTATCGAACATAACTTACTAGAATACAAATCACTAGTATACACACTCAAAAATATCTCTCTTTATGTTGTACAACTATTAATAATCATTCAATTTGGATATTGGTATACATTGCACCCTTTCTATCCTTTAGTTATAGGTTCAAGCCCTGTGGTCTTACCATATGAAACAAGTTTTTTCTGAGTATGCATGTTTTATTATATTGAAAACTATATTAATATAATTCCTATACCATCACCAAATTTAAATAATCCATAATTATCCCAACCTTAAAGATATGATAAACCCTAAAGGTTACTAATAACATTAATCTTATGTCCAAAAACCTCAAAGGATTTCCACCTCAAATAATGTTTTCACTAAAACATATAAAAAATGGTTATAGAGAAATAAATTCCTCCCAAAATATCCTTAATCTTGATAAAATCCCATCATATAAAACCAAAAAAAGGATGTCAAAGACATTTCTCTTAAGATAAAATATCAACTCATAAAACCATGATGGTATCCATAACTCTTAATCTAATCAAACATGGATACATATATGCTTCAAAAAGATAATTCACCTTTTTCCACTAAAATAAGATCCATTCATAGACAAAAAAACATTTAAATTGAAATTTTGGGTTCATCATTCCACTTATAGATGACATTAAGTTGATTAATAATGTCAAATGTGATTTTCTTATTCTAGTATCTATATATACATAGAGGTGATCTATTCATAGTCTCAGATCAAGTTTGACTAATGGATGAATCATAACATTTTATAGGGATCCTTCATAAAAATTCAAACTAGAAATTCCTAATAAACTATTGGATGATAAGTGTTCCTTAATTGACACGATTAACTTCAATTGGTGTGATTCTAGAATATTTCTCTTTATACCTTATCTTCAGTGGTTATTATTGATTTTTTTCTTTATTATCCCTTGTCTTTGTGCATTGATCTTCCTAATTCCCATATTCCTTGAATTTTAAATACTTGAGTGTGGGTGGTCCATTTTATTATTTCTCTCTATTCTCATCAATATCTAACTTCTTCGCATCACTTCAGCAATTAGACACTCGATTACCTTACTTTACACACATAAAAAATTTATTAGTTCCCTTAAATAAATCATCCATGTTTTATTCTAGAAATTGATAATAATGGATATATCGTCTTCTTTTACCCATTTTTTTAGTATCTCCCTTGAATTCCATCTTTCATTTATTATCAAACCAATGTGATTGATGTGTAAGTCCAATATCAATTTACACATTGACATTAAGAAGATTTTTTTCTTCATATCTATCAATGATCCTTATGGATAACTCATTTTAGAGACTTTGTTATAATCCAATGAAAAATCAATCATCCTTACTTTCAAGATGATGATGATACCAGAAACGTACCTTGAAATTCCTATAAAATTTCCCTCATAGGTAATAAAAGATTCATAATCCTTCTATTTTATCCCAAAGGATTCTGTATCCATTTCTATTTTAATAATGATAGGAAATTACTTTTAAAAAATAATCTATTAATCTCACCCCCTCCATGGATTCAATTTTATAATTTTTTTATTGTATTATTGATAAGAGTCCACCTATGATTTGCTTCACCATCAAAATGATAAATATCCAAAATTAAATTTTCATGCTCCAAACACTAGAGAATGTAAAATATATTTTCAATGGTACTGATCCATGTTTGAAAAAGTAATTAATCATCATAACCTCTAATGGATGGCGGGAATTACCTCAAAAGGACTCACGAGAAATTTGTTCCCTCCATTGATTTTTTGGAAGTTAATCATGATTCTTAACATTTGATATTTTTGTGATAATAAAAAAATATTTTTCATTCCATCCCACATAAGATTTGTTTTCTTGGGTGTAAAATCATTTAATTGTCTATTTTATTCCACGTTAATTTTTTTCCTTCAAGTCTTATATATTTACTAAAACAAAAAACCAAATATAGATAAAAAATAATCATAGTAGGAAACCATATAATCAAGAAAAATTACCTATAGTTTATCTAAATCATGATAACTTTTTTTTAATCTATGAACCCTTGGGATTAACCTATAAAATTCATGATCATTATTCAAAATTATCATGATAGTTAATAAATGGTTTTTTAATTTCTAAAGAATATCTCTTGAGAGTGTCAAACCAGGTGTGCAACAAGGCCCTTTTTCATGCACCAAGTGACAATTGATTCAAAGACCAATACACCATTTTTGAATTTATTAACCCTAGGTACATATGTTCTAGATCAACAAATGATTTTAGTATATAAATAAGGATTTAATTTCATAGAAACCACACACTCTATCCTTAACCTAAATCCAAACTCTTTTTCCTATACCCCGACTTATCCTTCGACATAACCTTACGATTCCAAATAATGTTTTCTCTTCCATGTTACAATGGTTGAATAAACCTTTTCCCTAATACCAATTATAAAGATCAACACCTCTCCTGCATAGATATCACATTTTAATAGATCGGTATCAATTGTAAAACTCGATGATGCACTCCAGAATCATATGTGTATAGTTCCTTTGGAATATTGGATAGATATGCAACCGATTCATTAGTGAAAAACATCATCTCCTACTTTGTTCTTCATAAATGTAACCATTTTTTTACATTTTATATATAATAAATTTCTTCATAACCAGGGAAAATAAAATTATAATAAAGGTTATACTATAAATATTAGTAAGGTGAAATATGGTATATACCAACATAACATGAGTATAAGGGAACGAGAGCATGATAATAACATTTTAAAACCACAATGAAGTTACAAAGTATGGAATTACAATTTATAAGGGGGTTTTAATTAGTTATTGTTATTTCATAAGTTTAATACATTTTAAAACTAAACTAATAGAAACTATTAATTTTCACATCCTTATCATGTTTTTGTAAATACTCCTACATGAATAAATGGGAATGAAAGTAAATCATATAAGATTTAAAATGTTTATTCTCAGGGTGAGAACCTAAATCATTATCGCATCCACTCTCATTGGTCTATATAAATTCACTATTATAAATAAGAGAATACAATTTGGGAAAACCCCTCTTAGACAAATATTATCTTCAGATTGGAAAGATAATACTAAATCTTTCCATTTTACATGGTTTTATACAAACAATTAAGGTAAAGAAAAATTATAAAGACTTTGTTCAACCTACTCCACAAAATATCTATCGGGAATCATAATTATAGTGTTGATGGGTTTGATTCTATCAATCTGATGATGTTGGGTCTGATAGACTCACTACGATGAACCAGTGAAATTGAATCGATATTATATTCCCTTTCCCAATATAAACTTCTCAAAATATTTTAAAAAACTCAGTATGATCTCCCTCTGTATGATTGAATCAATACAATGGACTCAATAAGATGAAACCATTCTCAATTTGAAAAACCAGTACTCTTATAAAATGCTTAATATGATCTCCCTTATTCTGTTAAAAGAAATATCAGTATTCTAACATTCTTCTTAGATCATTGTCCCAAAGAAACTCATTCTCATATTCTTTAGCACTCTACCAATTCTTCTTACATAAAAAGTTTCAATCAACAAATTATATAATAAACTATTTATATGATTCCCAAAAATTAACAGGTAGGGAACATGAAAAACATTACTCGCATAGTCAAATTTCAAAACATCTAAATAGACTATCATTTTAAACATCATCATTGACTTCTTAAAACCTTATCAATAATAATATATTATTATGTTGAATTGAATATCAAGTTTGACCACTAAAAAACTTCACATATTTTCTCCACAATTATCCTTCTTGAACTTCATAACTGTTATTCAATAAAATGAAACCTCTTTAGCTCATTCTGATGAAACTCACTCTATTTCATCTACCTCTTCTCAAAAATATCTAAATTTCATTATAATCTCATTAATATTTGAGTATTCTCATCGAATTTAGTATGATTTACTTTCTTCATCAATGTTAGTTCGATTAAAATTACTTCTCAGATATAGTATGATGAAATCCTCATAATGATGGAATTATTATTACAATGGAATTCCCATTACAATGGAATTCCCATTATGATGGTTTTTCGATTTATGATGTATTTTCTCATTATAATAGAAAATATTAAACAGTGACTCCACAAGGAAAATTTTATATTCCTTAAACATTATCAACTATAACTCATTAATAATTCTAATTACATATGTTTCTGTTACATCTAGATCTAATTATTACATTGTCATGACCTCTCAAACCAATTCAATTGTTGTGATTTCTCTATTTCTTAAAAATATTTTATCATGTGTATGTTTCATGATTTATAAGAAATTCATGATCATAAAATCACTATCTCTATTTGTTTAGTAATTGTGAAAACATTCAAACTCCTGATGTCACTATCTTCTTTCAAAAACCATTTATAAAAATTAAATATTATCAACTCAAGGATTTCTGAAAATACAAAAAATGACTTGTCCGATAGATCATGAACATCATACTAATAGACAAGAGGTGGATAGTGCATATAATAAAAAATTGCATCTTTCAAATAACCTATACATGGAATGTTTCTCAGTCTAATACTCGATATCTCGTGCTTCTTAGTCTGAACCTATGGTTTTGAAAAACAACTTCCATAAAACTATCTCCCACAATATGATTGGTTTCACACATTCAAAAACACCCAACTGTCTTAAAAATATCATTATGATGGTATGGGTATAATCCTGAATAAATAAAAAGTTATTTTACAAAAATGATAATTTTCAATAAATACCCAAAGTAAATTAACATGAATACATCACAAAGTTTCTTCAATCACCCCCTTTGGATTTGTTGACAACCCTCTTTAACAAATTTTCGAACTCTAAAAAAATTCAAAAGACAAAATTTTTAAAAACTCATGGTTTTAAAATTTTCACAAAAAGGATCCTTCCTCAACATAGGATGTCCTAAACCCAATGAACTCATTTAATTAATTTTTTTGAATGTATTTTATCTCACAAGGATAAGTAAATTGTGTGACCATGTAAAGATAAACTCCCTCTACCTTCTATCTTTTCCCCACACATATCCATTTCTCTACCTAATTTTATGATACCCAAAACATTAGATTCATAAAATAAAAATAATTAAGAACCTCTAACAAAGAAATATATTGTTAAATTATATCTCCTTTTTTCAACATAATCCAAATCAGAGTCACAGTATTCATTATGAAGATTAGGAAATCATGGGTGGAGGCTAAAAAGGATGTTGCAGCCTCAACTCAATGAATCATTTTTTTGGGATTTATATTTTTAGGATATCATTAATTGGATATTTCATTGAGATATATTCAATGAAAACCTCGGTAGATTTATCTTTTTCTTTTATAAAGTGAAACTTTATATCAATGTATTTTGATCTTGAATGCTGAGCATGATTTTTAGAAAGAACAATTACACTTCGATTATAAAAAAATGTCTTCAATGGTTTAAAAAAATTACTTTATAGTGTTCCAACATAAATTTCATCCAAAAACATTGACTACAAGCCTATGTAGATGCAATAAATTAGTATCAAACTATGATTAATGTTACCGAAATTTGGTTCTTACTATACCAACACACACAACATTAACCCAATAAAAATGTTCCTCCTGAGGTTTATTTTATATTGTTTAAATTTCCAACACAATAAACATCATTATAACCCTAATACATCATCTCAAAATTTATTTTATATTAAAAACCATGTGAAGTTGTTCCTTTAACATATCTCCTATTTATTTTTTCTTCCAATATATCTTATTCATTCAGATTACTTTGATACCTGGAACACAAAGGCATAACATAAAAAATATCAGGTCTTGAGCCTATAAGGTAAACTACAATTCCTATCAGATTCTGGAATTCCTTCTATTTCACACATTTTATGGACCCATATTTACTAAACATTGTACTCATAGTGAAATGACAAGAAAACTATTTTTATTTTTCTTTGCCATGTTTTAATAAAAATTATTTGTAATTATATTGTTGAGATGAGAAAATGAATTTTTTGAACTTGTAAGCCTTGGAAGACTGTTAATTATCCATGTATTGACATTTATAAATTCCTCTTCATTTACTTAGAAAATTATTTACAAACGTTTCCTTCCTCTCAGATAAAATTTTATCCTTTATATACACAATAACAAATATTTTAGTGTAGTTAACTTCATTAAAACATAAGTTACTATCAACCTTTCCTTTTATAAAAATTAAACATTATAAATCAATTTTAATTATTTGAATCCCAAGAATGTGGAGCATATTTCAGTCTATACAAGTATTTCTTCAGTTTACAAACATTTTTTTCATTATCATCAACTAGAAACCCACCTTATTGATCAATGTAAAATTCTTCCTCGATATCACTATTTAATAAACATGACATTACATCCATCTGATAAAATTTTTATTTCTAATTTTAGGACGCTGATAGAAATGTTAAAATAGTTTCAAGTCATGAAAATGGGGGAAATGTTTCATCAAAATCCACACCTTCCACCCTTTCATAGCCTTTATAAACAATTTTGGATTTGTTCCATAAATATTATCCACGTCCAATCAACATGATTCATTAAACCAAATTTATTCTGATAAACATTTTATTTTTTGGTCATAGAATAAGTTCCCATGTTTCATTTATCTCAATCCGGTGAAACTCTTCAGTCATATAATCCACCCATTATGTGTGTTTAATAACTTGTGAAACTAATTTTGGTTCAAATTTTGAGATAAGTGATGTTTGATTTTCTAATATCAACTTTCTTCTAGTTTAAACTAGAATATTTTGGTTTCTAATAACGTTTTTCAGAATCAATATGTTTTTGAAATGTTAGAAATTTCAATATTTCTCTTCTAGTTGAACTTTCTTCATTACATGATTCTCTTTAATCTTGGTAAGGATGTTTTGACTTACTTTAACTATCATTGGAATTCTGTAGTTTATCCTCTTCCCCAATTTGAACAAATTTGTTTAAGGATTTTTTATTCTCAATTTCTTTCATATAATATGAGTCCGCCAAACATCGAAAGTTTTTTTCCATCATTTAAAACTCCATCCATTGGGTGAATAACCCTTAAAAAAATTCCACAACTTTCTCATCAAACATCCCCATATCAATATTTTTTATTTTTTGTAAACATATACTTCCAAAAACAATCAGGCACTTAAATGAAGGTTTTTTGTTGTACCACATTTCATATGAAGTCATGTAGGTTTACAATCACAGCATGCATCTTTTTTTAGAATGCACAATAATAGTGACAAATTATTTCAAATATAACATTGAATGATTTTATTGTTCTAATGTACTTCTTCCCATTTACCACCAAAATTATTCTTTCTTTCGGATAATTAATTTTGTTGTAGAGTGTAGGGATCAATCTTCTGATTGTTACACAATTCTTTCTCATATATGTTTCAAAACTATTTATCATGAACATCGTACAATTACCTATTCTCAACAACTTTATATAAACCCCCATTTATTTCTCAAATTCATTTCTAAATAACTTTTACATTTCCACAGCCTTTGATTTTTGTTTCATAAAAATAATTTTTTTTATACAAGTGAAATTTTCTATAAAATTGATAAACTATAAATCTTTTTTTTTGATTAATGTCTCATCGGTCTACATAAAATGGAATGAATAAGTTCTTGAGGTTTGGTATATTAAATCTAAACATTATTATTCTTTTTATTAGTCATCTTACATTTTTGAAAAGATACACAAACATCTTCTTCTCTACTTTTAAATTATAGAGAGTTTTGAACTACATGATATTTACAATGTTTTTTTACATTTTTCTAACCATGGTGGTCAGGTCTTCAGTGCACAACTAATCTACAACTCTAGCACTTAAGTAACATGAGTTGTCAAATTATCCTTTTTGGAAAATATTCACACTGGTTCTTTGTCCTTTTGTAATCACTTTTCCATAATTCTCACTTTTGATAGCTAAAGAAAATTATTTGAATAGTACTTCTTTTCCATAATCATAGTGTTAACAAGTAGTACGTAAGTTATTTTTCAGTCCATTGATAAACAAAACATCCTTATATTTAAACTTTTATACTGCAATCTCAGATATTCTGATTCCTATGATTTTTTTAATGAACTATCGTTCCTAGTGGTAAAACACATCCATAATGGTTTTTAACATGATTATATATATTTATATCACTTTTAATATGGTAGGAACAACCACTATCAAGTATCCATGATTTTTTAACTTTCCTCCAAGGTATTCTCAACAAAAAAGTCTATTTCTTCATCTTACTTCTTCTGAGTCTTTATTTCATTTCTCCAATAAGAAACATGTTATGGTAGGAGATTCATATATGTTTCAGTATGATGGATAGCCTAATCACATCTTCCACAAACATCTTCTAACCATTCAAATTATATATTGGTTGGAATTATTTTAACATCTCTAGTTTTTCTTTTTTAAAAACATGTGGGTTTGGAAAGTTACTCTTCATTATTTTATCATTTATTTCTCATTATTCAAAACCTCTTTTAGGAAGTGAAATTTTAAAAAAAAAATTAAAATTCCAATGACCATTGATTCCACAACACCAAAAATAGACATTAAATCATTATTTTCTACCATCTAAGAACGATTCTAGGTG
The DNA here is from genome assembly GCA_963277665.1 of Viscum album. Lineage (NCBI taxonomy): Eukaryota > Viridiplantae > Streptophyta > Magnoliopsida > Santalales > Viscaceae > Viscum > Viscum album. Next base: position 1,375,695,373 of record OY728138.1, on the reverse strand, counting down.
GAAACGTTATTGAGTTTGATGCCTTCTTTCTTCTCTATTATACGTGTGGCATGGAATGCCTTTCCTTAAAGGTGGGTTTTCAAATTTTTTATATGTGATAGGTTTCTCACATTTTTTACTAACCAATGCATTCCTATATATTTTTTCAGAACCTTAAATGTTTGAAAAATTAGATGAAACATTTTTTTGGGTGGCTGATGATTTCACCTGAATATTGATTTGAAATTTCTCAGAAAATTTAGAAGCTTAATATTTTAATTAAGAACCATTTTAAAAGATTTCAATCATCTTCCTCAAGGTAATTTAGGAGTAAATAAGTTTTCACTTAAACATGTTAACTTATTCTACCTTAGATTACAACTTCTTACTAATATCTTCAATCATCTATCTATATTCAAAAATTCTATGTTTCTAACATAAGATCTAATGAATGTATTCTTCCTCCTTCTTGATGAAATAGTTTCTTCCTTCAACAACTACTTCCCAATATTTCTTTATTACTCTAATTTACATCATAAGAGTTATATTTTTTTCAAGTCAAGAAATAAGTTTTTTTCTGATTTGATACTCTCTATATTATTCTTCAACACATACTTCACTATATGAGGATTATTTTTTAAACTATTTTAATGAATGTTCAATATTTTTTTATCTTTAATCTTTTAGATAATTGTTTTTAGGTGAGTATGATTCAACTTTCATACTCAGTATACTTCCTTTTTCTCCCACAAACATTATCTTATTTTTGTTGGATGGTTTTTCATCATTATAAATTTTGTTCCACTTCTTCCATTGAGGGTTTCCATAATAATATTCTCAATATTATCCAACTTTATTCTTTAGAAAATTAATAAAAAATTGTCTAATTTTACCACACTCAAAACATTTTAGAGGATGTTTACCTATATACTATTCTATTCCCCTAGGATAGTTCATAGAAATAAGATACAATATTTTTTCACTGAAATAATCTTTGTATTTATCTTTAGTGTCATGAGGATCAACACCTTCAAATCAGGTATTTTCATTTTTCTCTTGGATTTAAAATCTATTTGATATTTAATCTTCTTTTTTAACAATGGATTATTTCTCATTTCATATAAAAAAAGAATTCTATGAAATTCGTCAATATATAAATCATCATTATCTTCTAAAGAGAGAATTTTAGAGTTTAACATTCATGGAATGTTTCACATAAGTTTTCTTACAGTTGTAGAATATTCTAGGACATCTCTGAGTCCTCTAACATTTCAAACAATTTCTTTTACATAGGTTATGCAATCCTCAATCGTTTATTAATCTATAATTATGAGTGTTTATACTTACTATGCTATATTTTTAACATTGTTTCCTTCACTTTAGCATTCTCTTCGAAAATAATTTACATCTTATCCCACAAAATCTCTGAAGTATTAAGTCATATCACCATTATATAAATATTTTCTGATAAGGCCATAAGGATAAAATTTCTCTCTTTTCCATCAAATTATATACTCCTATTATCATAAACATTCATCAGGGAATCCTTCTCAACTAGTAGAAACCCATTTGTAGAAGCAGTAATAACTTCTATGCCAAGATATGGGAGATAAAGAATCATCCTATTTTTTACGTCCCTAATAATTTTTTCTTTCAAAGGTAAGAATTACTCTATTATAAAAAATATTATTACTATCCATGATAAGGATTCAATAAGGGAACCTTCTCTCTAATACAAATTAGTGTTTCATTGGATCTAATAAAAACTTAGAGGGTTGATTGAATCCATTGTTAACTATTTATAAGTTTCATTAATTTTTTAAAAAATAACCCCTGAAACCTATAAAATTTTGTATCCTTATCATCTTTTTGTAAATTATCATGCATGATAAAATATGAAATAATGTACAGCAAACAGGATTTATAATGTTTGATCTTAGTGTAGGAACATACATAATTTCCATACCCAATCCTATGAGTATATAGAAATATTCTATTATGATGAAGTGAATACAACATGTTACAAATCCCATTAGACAACATTTATCTTATGATAGTAAATATTGTTCTAACTCTTGCTAGTTTACATGGTTTCTTACAAAAAATTGATCCAAAGATATAATAAAAACACTCTTTAATATACTTTATAAAATATTTGAACAAAATCCTCAATCTGGGGTGGCTTGATATAAGTATCTCAATCAGATTTTGCTAAGTATGATGGAATCATAATGAAGAAAAAGTACAATCAACAAAATATGATCCTCTCTTTATCAATTTGAACTTCTCAAACTCCTCTCAAAAACTCAGTATGATCTTCCTCACTTCAATTCACTCAATATGATGGGATCAATAAGATGAAACTATTCTCAATTTCAAAAACTCAAAATCTGATCAAATTATTAATATGTTATTCCTCATTTCATTAAACAAAACATTCTATAGTCCGACCGTCTTCGAGGATATTAGTCTGGAAGGAAATCATTATCAAATTCTTTTGTGCTCCTCCTTTTCCTCATATGTAGAACATTGAAGTGAAAAAATGATCTAAGCTAATATTTATAGGAATCACATAATATAAATGGAATGAAACATGTAAAAAAATACCTTTTTACTTGATCTTTAAAACACTAAAAAATACTCTCAATTTAAACATCAACATTTACTTCTTCACACCTTCTCAATAATACAATAATATTTATAATGAATTGAATATCAAATTTTACCACTTCAACTATTCAAATTTCATCTCCTTATGAATCCTTCATGAACTTTCGATATTTTATTCATTATGAAGAAACCTCCAAGGATCATTAAAATAAAACTTTGTCAGCTTCATCTTTCTCTTCTCATTACATTCCACCTTTCATTATTAGTTAATTACAATGTAACTATCATCATCAGATTTAGTCTAATTGACTTTCCAAATCAACATCAGTTAGATTAAAATTCCTTTTTAGAGCCAATAATAATGAATACTCGTATTGGTAAAATTTTCCTTATAATGGAATTACCATTATAGTGGAGTTTCCTATTATGATGTATTTTTTCATTAAGATTTTATGTATTCAACAATTACTCTACTTATAAATATTGAGATTCCTTAAACCTTACTAGCTATTACTCATTCTGAATTCTAAATAATTCTATTTCTGATACTTATGGATCTGATGAAAACCATTTCTAGATCTTTGGGAATGATTCAATCACTGTGATTTTTCTATTTCATCTGAATATTTTATCATGAAAATGTTTCATGATTTATGATAACTTCATGATCATCAAATCATCAAGAGACATTGTTCAGAAAGTATGAAAAATCTCTAACTTCTGACTTCACTACATTCATTCATAACCTTTTAGAAAGATTCAAAATTCTTCTCTTAGCATATTCTGACTTCCTAACAAATATGGAGGCCAATGGATCTTCAAATTCACATCGATGGACCTAATAATGATGATATTTCTAATTATTAAATATAATATTTTTAACAACTTCTTCATTTTACGGTTCTAATTATGACACTTTGTGTATGGTGATTCTTAGTCTGATCCTCTATGTCTAGAAAACAAATTTCATAAAAACAAAACGTTTATCCCCCTTTAATTTTGGGTTCAAACATTTAGAAACATCTATCTTTCTTATACTTATTATTATAATAGAATGGTAATGATCTTGGATGACAAAAAATTCTTTTAAAAAAAGGTTAGTTATAAATAAAATAAAATAAAATTTATTAACAAAAAAACAACAACAATATTCTTCACGTAACTAGTATATCATAGATTATAAACATGATTCATGACATAAATTAGGGTAGTTCCTAAATAGTGAATCATAATGGAATCCAAGAACATTAGTCATGATATCTTAACATTGGAATAAAAGATGTATTTGTTGCATGAAAATATTCCTAGAAAACCTTATGTCATAGTTTCACATCATGGTATTAAAAATATGATATTATTTTGACAACCACACATGTACTTACTTTGGTCTTATGATAACCTCCCACGTAACATTTTTTCATACTTGGGATAACCCCCCATGTACCCAATGATATCATAGAACACTAATCATTAATCAAAAAATTTGTGGGATATATAGGTACCACCAATCATATAATGCATACATTTTCATTCAATATGATCATATAACATTCATAATATAATAATACATGAAGATAAATTGGTTTCATAAACATTTCATTATAGAATAACATATGGAAAATAAACAGGTTCAATTAAAAATTCATCATTTTTTCATAAAATAACCTATTAAAAATGAAAAGTTTTCGTAAAAATATCGTAGTCATAAATATAAAACATCCATAAAAATTATAAGGATTGTATAATTGGATCATATACCGAGTAAATATGAAGTAAAATCAAAGGATGTTGTCTTATGGGGTAAATTATTTTGAAAGATCACATAGAACATTTCTTGAAGAAAATATCATTGTCACTTGGAAATAACATTTCTAAAACATAAAAAATTCCAAAATATTAATGAAAACATTTTTTAAAAATAAAACATGAAATATTATAATTTATTATTTAAAAAATTGATCAATAATGATGGTGAAAAATGGAATTCATTCCATACATGCTAAAATGAATATTCCTTTCAATTTTACAATAAAAATTCAAGAGATTCTTATTCATAAAATGATAAGTGTGTTCCATTTAAACTATTTTTAAAAAATCAATAATGGGTTTTAATATAATTATAAATTACAATATAATAGTGAAATATTTCATTAATTTTTTTTTATAAAACATAGACAATGAAGAAGAGGTGTTTTTGACTAAAGAGATAAATAAATTTGATTTTTTCTGAAAAAAAATTATTTTGGAGCAGTGAGTACATAATGAGAGTAAAATGAAAGGTAAAAAATTCATGAAATATAAAAATTATAATAAAATTCATGACTTTAGTGAGAGTTTGGTCATAATATCTCATCATTGTAATCATAATCCTAAACAATCCTGATAAACAAAGCAATTGTAACATAATACTTTTACTATTTTGTAACTTTTGAATCATAGTCCCTTGAAATAAAGAACATTATATGGATATGTATATACAATAATTACCATGATAATAATAATAAAATAAATTCATGGGATGTATATACACCACAAATAAAAGGTGGTTAATATGTTATTTGTCCCACAAAAATAATAGTATGATGAAAAGTCCCCTACATGCAATGGTAACATTTAAATCATAAGACCCATGAAAGAATGAAATTAAATAAAACATTAAATATTAAAATAATAAATAAATTCATATATAACGTGTCAAATGGTCTTTATATACACCTCATAATATAGGACAGGATCATAACATAACATATGTCCACAAAAAGGCAATTTGAGACAAAATTCTCTTACCATAACTCTCGAGTTCCTTTGTACCCATTAAAACCTCTTGTATAATAAATACAATTTTATGATAAATATATTAAATAGATATGTTTATATTTATCATACCATATAATATTAACATATTAAATTTTTATTTTCATTTGATAAGAGTTTTTTATTAAAATAACGGTTTGGGTAATAATGGCCTCTTTTATCATCAATGTTTTGGTTTGGTATTTTTGGCCCTTTTACATTGATAATGCTACCATAATATCTAGAATTTATAACATGGTATAAATATCATTAATATTTATTATATATATATTTATATATTAAATATATATATATATATATATTGAAAATTAATAACACCATTTCTGGAGACAGTATGTCATATGTACGCAAGAACACTATAAACATTTTCAAAAAATATGGAATGAATTGAACATAAATAATATTTAAAATATCTATATTCATTAATATTCCATATATATCACATAAATTAATTAAATTTTTTTATTACCATTCATTTAATGTATAAGTGAAAAATGAATCACATCACTTCGCGAGGCGGTAGTTTCTCGTACACACGAGCGATATTATCATATTCTCACATAAAGAAAGGTAAGATGGTATATGTGATATTATATCTCAAAAATAATATTAATGTATTTAATATCATATATAAACATTAAATTCATTATTATATATATCCATGAGATGTGGTGATGGAAAACTAAATAAATCAGTTTATGGGGCTGTAATCCTCCATACAAATGGTCAATGAGTTTGTTTCCCACATTATGGAAGAGAATATATATTTAATTTATTTAATTAACATTATAATGTGAAATTATATGATATACAATTAATTTATTATATTTTTATGGTTTAATTATATTTTAAGTAGTTATAGGAAGAAATAAAATGAAATTTTCGGGTTAAATACAATACATATTCTCTGGAGAACCCCTTTAGAGTTACACCTAAAGCCTTACTATGAGGGTTTACTAATATAACTAAGGACTATAGGATGTTGTTAGTGAAGACAAGAATCTATTTTCCTTGTTATTTGATGAACCAAATGGTTTTTTATGGGATTAAAAGAGGGGAGAGGGGGTTCCCTTATATAAATAGAGAGAAGACACATTTGTAAATTTTAAAAAGAAAAAGGTGTATCCATGTATTAAACATTACCTAAGGATAAATAATAACTAATTATATAACCATAGAATGTATAAGGTCTAAATTTCTTCATAAATTACAATTTGGATATGTTTTTGGGCATTTTACCTTTATTGCTTATGTTTAACCCCCGATAAGCTTGTTTTAACCTTAACTACGACAATTAATTTTAAATTTTTTACTATTAATTTTGAAAAAAAACTATGTTGACATTATTATATAATATATGTTATTATTAATTAAAATAAGGAATCAATTTTTCAAAAATCCATTCATATAAGTGTAAATTAAATTCAAATACTGATGAAAAAGCGGTTTTCCAAAGAGAAACTTTTCCTACATATAGAGTTTTTTATTATCCAAATTAAAAATGAAATTGATATGAATTTACTAATGTAGATTAATAAATTTATAAGTTAAATAATTTTACTTTTAAAAACATATTAAAATAAAATAGATCTGGTAACTTCTCTAAATAAAATGACGGTTTTTAATAAAAATAAGTATTTTTTCACTATTTAATGAAAAAATAATATTTGTAGAAAATTATGAAAAAATAAATCAAAGATAATTTTTAAATGTGTATTTAATTTTTTTTATTTTTTTAAATAAATTATATTAAATAATTGAAATTAATTTTGTTATTTGTTCAAAAATATTTGAGTAAATTATATTTTTGAAACATATAAACACTTTACTCAAAGAATAAGTAATTTTTATCAATAAAATTTATTTATATAAAACATTTATAATTATTTTTTAAAATGTTTCTATTTCTTTTCATGCTTCAAATATTAACAACAAATATATAAGGATCATTTTTAAATAATAACATTAATAGTATATCCAGGTTTATTAAAATTCTGTGTTGCGTGCACTTCATGATATCAAAGAAATTTAGCTTATTTAGAAAAAAATATTCATAAAAACATTGGGTGCTACATCGTCATTATGTTGTTACAAAAATTTAGGAATTATTAGTTTATGGTGGTGGTGTGTTATATTGGTATCAATAGATTTTAATTTATTATAATGCTCTTGAATTATGAAAGATCAATTATAGAGTTTACAAAGAGTATATTTTAAGAGGATTGGGAACATGGAAATGGCACATAATGTAGATATTGATGAAACATAAATAAAATTTTATGGAAATCCGGCTTGTTTTCAGTGGAGGTAATTCTATTTCAGAATTTAGAATGTTTTGTGGTTTATAAAATGAGAGATCGTGGTCTATAAAATATTGGGTGACATAGTGGTGCCTAAATGATCAAAATCATCATGTAGAACCATCTAGATACTATAAATGGGAAAATGAAATTTTTTTAATTTAACATTACTAAGATCCTTGATAATGACCTTCATGTGGGATATTTTTAAGCCTAACAGGTAAAAATAATTGTAAAGTGGGGGAGTTTTGGGTTCTGGTGTGAGTACTGGTTTCTAGTGATGTGTTTTAATTTGTGGAGGTTATGTTTCAATATATTAATATTTTAATAACCAAATGGATACATGTTATCTTTCACCATGGATGTACAATTTAAGGTTAATCAAATCATTTTAGTGTAATTAACTACACATAAGTAGCGGAGCGGATGTATCAGAACAAAATTAGTTGATTAAAGTTTATTTTTGGAACCAACTATAATATTGGTGTCTTATAGGAATATGGATAGAGGAATGGCTTGAAAATTTTAATTGGAGAGTAGTCATATTACAAATTATGTAGTGAAAATCCAAAAGGATGGTTCTAAAAGTAACTAATACTTTCTAGGGGTAATTAATGTTTTGGATGATGCTTTAACATATGTATTGGTCACTAATGGCGGTAATAAGGGTTCTTGGTAGTTATATAATGAGTTATGTAATAGTTTCTATAAGTTCCAAAAATTTAAATGTATAGGATCTTATCTATTCAATAAATGGTTAAATAAGGGACATCACTAACCTATGTGAGAATGAATTATTTATTTAAACCAAATATAGTGGTTGAGGTTTGATTTCTTACATGAAATTGTGTGTTTTCAAGGAAAATTGTGTGTGCCTCGGAAATATTGAAATGAGATGGAAAAAATCCACTATATGGGCCTCAAAATTAATTTATGGGGGTGGTTCCACTTTTTTGTTGTGTTTGAATAGGGTAAACTATTTAAGTTCCATATGACATTGTATTAGAGGCAGGATTTTGTAGTCTATAATAGATATTGAATCAGAATGAATGTAGAATATGGAAATACTATATGGTTTTTTGATAAGTATTATGGAGACCTTCAAACCTTCATTTGTTTGTTATCACAATATGAGCTCTCTTGATAGGATTTTATTATGTTTATCATTAGTTTTTCATATTTTGTTCATTTGGTTAGAGTATGAAAACATTTTTATCTTTTAAATTAAATATTATTCCCTTGAATAAAAGTATAGTATACTCCCACATGGATGTAATATGAAAGTCCAAACCACATAATCCTATTTTTCGACCTTGGTATATTTGCTTGTTGTATGTTTGTTTTGGTTTTTTGTTATGTTTATTAAAATATTTTGTGTATCAAAATTTAGATAACCAAAATTATATGGCATCTAGTCACTTTGATAGACGGGGTGACATGTATTCTCATTTCGGGATGTTGAGTTTAGTGGGTTTTATTTCATTTAGAACATCTAAGTGATCTTGTTCCGCATTTGGGTCCTAGAATAAACTTATGTTCATAGGAGTTTCGGTAATTTAGATTCACATATTTGATACCTGACATTGGGTTTTTATTGTGGTACATCTATTTCAATTTCCCCAATCGTTAGCACATTATCTCAATCTTCCACTCCCATCTATGATCCAGAAACAATAATTTATAGTATTTTCATTCCCAAAAACTTTAATAGAATATTTTTCTTGATGTATGGATTTAACATGTTTATGTTTTAAAATATAAATCAATCATTTGAGGCCATCATTGATTTTGAGACACTAATGATCATATATGGAGGGTTGCAGAAGAGTTTAAAGTAAAGATGATCTTAATTAGTGTTGTATTTTATTATAAATTTAATTTTAGTAAATGAATTTATAATGCATTCAAGTAACAGATTTGTAGAAATATAAAAAACATTAATTATGATACATGTTGAATTATTGGAAGGATGTATAAGTTCATTTATTGTTTTTTGATAATTGGATCTATGTTTGGGACTATTTTTAATGTTGAAATATTTTTTTGGACAGATTTTTGACATTTGAAGATGTATGTTTTTAAGTTTCATCATGTGTTTTTTTGTAGTTAGTAACATGATTTTGAATTTGAAAAAAAAACAAATAGAATTTTATATTTATAGGATGAAACATATTGACATACAAATTTTTATGTTTCTAATATTGTTAATAGAGGAAGAAGAAACTGAATATTATATTTTATTGTAGAGAATAATAATAAAATAATTTAATGAATTTAAAATACTTAGATCTAATCGTCTAAGTATATCTTGTGAAGGATATAAACTACCCTGGAATATACAATGGAGTTATGAGTTTTTCTTTTTTCGTTAACATTAAGTGGTTTGTTTTTTCATCAACGTCACTTTTATTAATGTCGATGATGATGTTGGTTAATTAATAATAGTATTTTCACTATTTAGTTAAATAATTTATCATAAATAATTTAATTTTAATGGAATTAATTTATATAAATTTATTTTATTTTAGTTATTAAAATTTATATTCATAAATTTTGGAATCATGTAACACCAGTTGATGGAAATTTATATATAACATGGGTTAAAGATAAACTAATCTTATTTTAGTTCTACATAACAAATCCATTTAAATGTGTGAGCTCATGTGTATTGGAACATTACAATGATGTTTCCATTGCTATTGGATAGTGAAACATCAAAACTACATTGATCACTATGGGAGTTCTATTTTAAGTGTTTAGTTTCTGAATTAAGTGATTAAACTCATATAAAGTATGTAACAAATAAGAAAAAAATACAGATAGAAAGAATATTGATGATCATAACTAGTTGTAAAGGATTTTTTTGATTTAAAAATTAATAATTTTCATTAATTGATTCACCACTATCAGAAAATCATTAATGATCTTAATAAAACTATTTTTTAGATATCCACATGAACATTAATACCGCTAAACATTAAGTTATTGTTATACTCTAACCAGACATATATCTAATATAACATTCAATATGTAACATCAAACATCATTATTTTAGTTTCATTATTTTATTCTAATCAAGAAATTAAATTTAATATATGGAATGACTCGTTATTCAGTCCATATAAATTATTATCTCACTTATATGAAATCTGATGTCAAAAATTCCTTATATTATATCTCTATAACTATACGATTAATAATAAAAATTCAATCTTCAATAGTTTTTCATCCATAATATCATCGAATTGATTAATAATAGAAATATTGTATAAAAAATTTATATATTTATATAACTTTCAAGAAATTTTTTAATTAATTCATCTAAACTAAGAATAATTGGGTTAAAATCAAAGAATCATACGTTAATAGTGTGATCCCTTATAATATTTGGTAATATCCTCCTCCCTATTGGATTTACCCTTCAGATAATAGAATATAAACTATAGATTATATGTCAAATCATCAATAATATGACTATATATATATATATTATGTTTTATTAAGTTTTTATATTTATTTTAATCTAAATTCATTTATTTTTAAAATCCCAAACCATACTAAAATTTCCAATGTGTCGGATCTGTACCAAATTTTTAACCGAACAAAAACCTATATTCATAGTTTAAATATAATAGTGTATTTTTTTAAATTCTTTAAGTATAATATTATATTTTTATTCTTAGAGGAATTGTGATATCACATTTCCCATATTCTATATCCTTCGTACCATAAAAAATTCCCTCCTTAAAAAGTATGACATTTATATTTTATATTTATTATATCTTAATAAACACTAGGGTTATCCTTTTTAAAATTTCATATACATGTATTATTATTTTATTTATTTATTTTTCCATCATAGTTCATGATCGGTGATTGTTGGCAGTGTTAGATATTTTCAGTACATGGATCCTATATATTATTTTTTTTCTTTTTTAGTTATTATTTTTTCTTCAATTGTATAATTTTTACAACAACAATTTTAGGTCTTTATAAATAGTTAGTAGACACCCGAATATGGATAGGAAAACTTAGGGGTTTGTGGTAATCAAACTCATATACAAGGTTACGTATAGGGGGAAAGTCCTTAAAAATGGCAGCTTAGTATGTTTTGGGTTGTTTTGGAATATATAGATGTTGGGGTAGAAATGTTGTAGTATATTATATTTAACCAGTAAAAATGAGTTATAAATGTATTTATAATATAAGATCATGTTTCTTTGGAAGGAATTAAAGTGAGAATGATTGAAATTTTCTTCTCTTTATTTTTGATATGATTTGATATAACTCTTAACCATCGATGGTGATAATATTGCTGAGTCTCGTGAATTATATATATAAATATAGGGAACATTTAAATACATATATATATATATATATATATGAGTGGTTTAATAAAATGAATGGTTTATTTTGATATGTTTATAATATATGAAAATTTACATGGAAATTAATGATATCTAATAAATAATTTATTATTTTTTGAATTAAAAAATGGTACATATTTAATTAACAAGAACATAAGATGTAGTATCTTGAAATATATTTGGTTCTACTAAAAATATATTATTTGATTATAATAATTATTATTGTGATAGATTAATGATGTTATGATTTGTGATGAAATAATATTGATAACATTTAGTGATATGTGTGTCTTTGTAAATGTTAAATAATTTTAATTTTATTGTTATTATGCTGTTATGTAAATTGAAATTATTTTATAATTCCTAGATATATTTTTTTAAACATATAACATTACTGGTTTTAATTTAAAGATTCATGAGTTTTTAAGAAATGGTTTTTGCGAATGAGGTGTGTAACACCGCAATATTTTAAAATGGGAACGTCATGTTTAATTGCATTTATGTCCTATAACACCAATATTAGAAAATAGGATATCACCCTGATAATTTATGATATATTTATTTTTCAAATAAAATGAAATAACCTCGACCCCAGTACTATAGAGTTGGTGCCTTACTTTTTTACATTGGGATAGGTAAAAAGGATAAAATACCAATGGTCCAAACAATTTAGTAGTTTTGGATAACGAGATACATACATGATACCCATTTTACATTGGTAATAGATCAAAATCATAGTTTTTAAAAAAAATAAAATCCCCATAATCATTGAAAGTTCATTCAAAGGATTAATCTTCATATCCAAATAAAATGAAACCAAATACAGGTGAGATCAAATACTTAGTAATGGTCAAGTGCCGTCGAAGATTTTATGAAACATTAGAGAATAATCAATATGTAATGGTAAATAACTAACCATTCATTACATTTAAATAATTAGACTACATGAACTGATAAGGAATAATCAATATGGTAAGTTAAATAACTAAAAAATCATTACATTTAATCAATAAAACGATTATGAAACAAATCCCAAGATAAGAACATTTTTAAAATTTCATGGAGTATAATAACTAAATTTTTATGAAGGAAATGATTGATTATTGGACATAATTTCTCAAGCACATGATACCTCATCTACCAAGACCTTTCACATGATAGTTTAAAATATAGGTAGACACATGTTTAATTTGGCCTACCGATTTGTCTCATGAGACCTATTGATGCATCAGGAGGCCATATAATATAAGTCCCCCCATCACTATAGTTATAAATAATTCATCATATATTGAAAAATCAGTTTAACATATGAATCAATATTACTCATCATCAGATATCCTTATTGTGTAAAGAATACATATTTATCAATACATACCTAGTTAATTATATAATATTCAAAGTAAAGTCCATCTGTAAAAATGGGATATGGATTAAGAAATAATCATATAAATCATGAATGAGTATGTATATTTTATATAAATGTAATTTCCAGAAAAAATGATTACAAGAATTATATGTTTTCAATAAAAATTTAATAATCACTGAAGAAAGTGAAATTGTTCAATAACTTTTACCATAAGCTAAATTTCGAGTAGATTTCCCTTAAAAATAATAAATCAAATTGGAACATAATATACAATAATTTATGAGTGAATAATTATATTTAATGTCAATGGGTTAGTATATACACCACATACAATTGAATTGTACATAAAACTTATAAGTCTTTGTTGAATGTAAATTGAGAGAAAATCCATTACCTCGCACTTCCTTTAAGTTAAATGTTACTTAACCTCACATATTGTAGTTTTAAAAATGTTATTAGCATCCTCTATAAACATAATAATATTAATAATTTCATATATTATCCTTTTATAATGTCATATAACCATTTCATTAATAATATTTCGTTATTTTCATTATTTCAAGTGTTGGTGGTCTTGTTTTCTCATGTGCCTTTAGTCATGAAAGATCTGACTTCATGAGAATATTATATACTTACATCATCCCCCTAATTTTAATCCTGAAATAATTATAATATTTTTACATCAATTTTACTATTAAACCCAATCATGAAATATGGTTCTTAAAAATGATATATGTTATGATCATAGTGATAACAAGTCGTACGTATTCATGTGTAACATTTCCATTTTCCAAGGATCATTATAGAATAATGTTAAGAAATGTATAATATTTTAAAAATGAAAATTTTATCATATATACCATATTATATACTTATATATATCACTCATGAGTTTTGGTGATAAAATTAGAGTCACATTGCTTCACAGAGGCAGTAATCCACACGTACATAAAGGATGTTATCATCATTAAGTGAGTAAAAATTTAGGAAACAAAATCTTATATTATCAATATATAATTATATATATTTTATTAATATAATAATTATGATATATATATCATATATAATCCTTAACTTTAACCTTATTACATTCCATGTATAGCTTTAGTAAAAGATGAATCACATCACATCGTGAGGCGGTAGTCTACCGTACACTCGAGTGACGTTATCATATCCTCTATGGAAAGGAATTAAAATATATATATATAATATATAATGACCCCATGGGTATAATTATGTTATAAATATAATATATATACTTTTTATCCATCATCATACCCAACTATGAAAGTTGGTAATGGATGAACTAATAACATTAGTCTGTGAGGTAGTAGTCAATTGTACACATGAATAATGATTTCATAATCCATTTTATGTAAGTTAAGATGGAGGTTTATTATTAAATTATTCAAAATTCAACCCTATATATTTAATATACTATTTTTATTATATCATCATGGTTTGATAAGAATTTAATTATGTGGAGAAAGAAATAAAATAAAGATATTAGTTGAAAAACATTACCTATACTTCATTTATCCACCATATATTCCAACTAAAGCCTCCATAAGTTGGATTGATGCACAAAATATGGCTCCTAATATGAGGGGAAATAGTTTGGGTAGTATTTTTTTTGGATCCCCAGGCTTATTTGGGAAGTGATTTTGTAGGAATGTTGTTGGGGATTACACTAAATAGGAGGCCAAAATGGTGATTGCTTGGTGACATGGTTTTGGCTTATACCAATAATGAGTCCAATGACTAATCGGGTATTATTAATAAATAGGAGGCCCATTTGATGGATTTTGGGTCTGATTCCTATGGAGTATTTCCTTGATTGGTGGGGTTTTACACTTGGAATGAGGCCCAATTTTTAGTTGGGGATCACACAGATTCCATAATCATAACTAACAACTATGCCCACGTGAGACATGATCGATGTGAGAAACAAGTGGAAGAGGTGGATATTTAAAAACACGTTATATACTTATTCTCTTAATGTATTATAACAAATCCCTAAGAGATAGGGAAATAAAGAAGTCGCTAGTTCCCATTCCCTCCCTTTATTGTATCATGGGCCCAATGGGAGTGATAAAGGGATTTCAAGTGCCTATACTCTCCCATATTTTTATAACCAAGATATTAAAATCTAATTCTCTATCTATCTATGACTAGGGAAGGTGATGAGAAGAAAGAGTGCCTGCTCTTATAGAATGATTATGGGCTTAATCTAGGTGGTATTTCTTATAATTTGAGATTGTTCAGATGGTGTGTTCATCAACAACCTATAATATCATGTGAGTCATGATTAGTGTGATAAGAAATATGGAGTGGAAGATACAAAAAACCATACCATCCTTCTACTACTGGCGGATGATAGTTTTTATATGAGTATAAGAATAAGGGGTTGTGATGTTCCCCTTCCCTCCCATTGTTACACAATGACAATGAGGAGGAAAGAATGAAGCACGATAGGTCCTACAAGAAAGGATAGGGGTTTAATCTATGAGGGATACCATAAAATTGGTTCTAGGGTTGATTATAGTATCTCATTCCATGTATCACCACCTAGAACTAGAGGGCATGTGTCTTAGAGATAATGAGTTAATGAAATGGCCTTAACCCTCGTACTTGAGACCTAGGGTTCCGTGACACTTCCCATAGGCTCAGGGACCTCGTGACCAAGTCAATTCATACTCAAAATCACCCCAAGGATGTTATTCATCATGCTGGATAATTAAGGGACACTTCTAACTAAAGGAATTCATATAAAAATGGGAGATATTTTTGTTTTTCCTATTTCCATTCTTTTTCACGTCCAAAGTCTTTATTTTAGGTTTCTAGTTGGTCCCTCTCATACAAGGGATCTAAATTAAGGGAGGACCTGAAATTGGTGGCTTGGAAGAGAGCCTGAGAAGTGGATCAACTAGGAGAGAGGCTGGGAGGCCACGAGGGTCATGCACAGGGTATGCCTACGAGGATTGGGAGTGCTTTGAATAGGTTGGCCTCTGTGAGCTAAAGGTACACTGGGTAAGGGATGACCTATGCAACAACACTTGGGTGAGGATCTTCTCAAGGCATCAATGGTTTCACATGTGTTCCTAGAATTATCTCATGTATATCCCTAATTAGGGAAGGGGAACTCAATATGGTGTTTTTCAACTATGGTGGAAAGGGTTCCTTGCATCAGTGTTATGTATTTTTGAGCCTAATAGGATATTAGTTCCACTACACCACTTAATTCCATTTTATTGGGTTTTTATGGGTTACTAGGATGTTTTCTGAGGGCCTTATCTGAAGAAAAAGGGTGAGAAGAGTGTCAAGAGTTCTTTGGGATTTTTATTCCATGAAAATGAAGAGCCCCAGGGTCCTACTTATATGAAAATATAGGACCCTGGGTGATGTTTTTGGCTTGAATAGTTCAAACATGTAGGTTTATGTGTAGATCCATCATGCAGAAGGATGTGCATGGTCGTCATGTTGGATCATGCATTGGTTACCTAAATTCCAACATAGTTCTTTGGGACCTATATTGAGGGAATTTAGTGATGTTTTGATCCCTGTCTATCTTCAATTTTATTATTTTCTTCTCATTAATTTATTATTATCTAACAAATTTATATCAATGTGAGAAAACATAGTGTCAACCAAATCCCCCTCCCCCATGATTGGATCTAATCGAAAGTATAGGGTATAATCCTATGGTAAAGGGATGAAAAGGGTTCGTGGATTTTAGTGGTCATTCGTGCAGGTCTCCCATGTTTTTCACTCTCACGGGTCAGTCACATAAGCAGGACACACACGAGGTCCGCTCACAAGGGATCATATATCCAGAAATAGATCTGTTTGTTTTAGTGGATGGTATTTATGCTTCAGTACCCATATTCCAATCGTACTATTATTCGGTGAAGACCACCCACTTAATATTATTTTATAAAGAACTATTTTTGAAGATAATGTATGACCCTATATTTATGACAAATTTTTCTGGGTGAGTGACCTTCACAAGGACTCTTGGGTTAGAAACCTATGTGAGGTCACTTCTGTGGGTACCCAGCATGAGCTCATGCCTTTTGGAATTTCCTAAATTTTCAAATTTCAAAAAAAAATATCAAATTGAGGATTTTTTTAATGAGTATTTTTTTCATATTAGGATACTCAATAAGGGGTGAATTTAGTTCCTATAAAAAAATTTGTTATTTTTTTAAAATATTCCACAAATTTAAAACATAATAGTCTAGCTAATCTATGTAGTAAATTTATAATAGTGTTAATGTTCAACATAATTCCCAGAAGATTCATTATTTATCATTTGTAACAATATGATATATTGATATAACTATTGAAACTAACCTAAAAATCTAAAATAGTTAAAAAAACTATCCAAGACTAACTATCAAAAGGAAATTAATTTTTCTGAAATACACGCAAAAACAGAGCAAACTAAAATTCAAAAACAGATCGGATATAAAACGAGAGGTTCGGTCTAAATTTGATACGTATTCCTCTCCACTTGGTGATCACCTTTTACCAACAAATCTATATAGATAATGGTTTTGATCCTCGCCTTGGATCGGGGTTTACACTGTAGTACATAGACTATCCAGGTCACAAGACGTCTACCACAGTTCTACATGGGAAAAAATACAATCAGGACACACTAGACCTCTTCGATGGTTCTTTATTGGATGAACATATGTGAAATGATAGTTTTGTGAGGATATCTATTATCAACCAGTTCATTGTAGGAGAAAATGTTTGTTTTACTTAAAGATGCACGCACTACTTGAAAATGTAATGAAAAGGCACCCAATAGAGAACTAAGTATTAGATAAGATTTAAAAGGCTTTGTGTGTCATTCAGTTAAACTCTACACACTTTTATGTATCAGAGTTGAAGCATGAGTCCTCTTCTGGATGTAGACACTAAAAATAGTGTGTCATGGAGCACTGTGTTCTGACTTTTGGGAAGATGATGTTCTCCCCTTGAAAGTATGTTGAAACTTTTGTACCCAACAATCCTTTGTTTCACAACTAGCAGAAATGAAGATTTCCTTATGTATTCTTTCTTTTAGTATGTTTCTCCTAAGGATCATATATTATGCGTAAACATATCTTATTATATCTCTTTCAAGAACTTATTTTATTTATCTACTTTAAATATATTCCTTTTCTTTTATATTCATTCATCCTCATAAAGTGCATGTTTTGAGGTAGATGTTTCCCCTCATACATCTAACATCATCATTAAACATGTTTGTAAAAGTAATTAAATTAATAATTCACATTAGAAAACAAAAATATGACCGTTAGACATAATATTAAATAAAAGTAAATTCAAACCACCTATCAGTGACACCTTTATCAATGAATGAGATGTCGGTGACTCATTCCATTGGTGAGTCCTTCTATTAGTATCGTGGTCTCCTTATATCGGTTAGTCTTTTCATTTGTGATTCCCTGCAATGGTAGAACCATGGATTGGTTGAACCATGATTTAGTAGAACCATGCCTTGGTAGAACCATGAATCAGTAGAACTATACATTGGTAGAACCATGTGTCGGTTTCACTCTATGGCGGTAGGTACTTGCATTGGTAATTCCTTCTATCAATGGGAAAATTGAACTGTCAGTGACTCATTTATAGCTATTGGTGAGATAGTCAATCTTTTGGTGTTTCAATTTATTTGTTGGTGATTCATCTATCAGGGATTCTTTTTTCATCATTGGTGACTTAGTTGAACTATCGGCGTCTCATACCTTCTATCGGTGTGAGTTTTTCATGCATTAGAAATATTTCTTCTTGGATTGACTTAGAACATAAATATAATCAGAATGTGTTAAAATTAAATATGAACATAGATAATCATAATTAGACATATTAAAACATAAATAACCATGATTGAAATGTTTCTAAATGACTAATAATATTGGATATGATTTGTGTTAATTAAAACCTGAGAGGATGGACAACAATCTCTTATGGGACAATAATCTCCCCCTTTGTATGATCACAAGTCATGGAATTATAATGTAGAATCATTTAATGTGTAATATAATCATTTTACTTTTCATCTCTCATTACTAATGAATTTTCCCAATATATTCGTAAGGTTTATAGGTAAAATAAATAGAGATGGTATCAAAGGAAAAAAAACAATGGTAGCAATGACTAATTACTTTCGTTCCCATATGTAATCAGTGGTAAGGAAAAATAGAGTACATAAGAGTGGTATAAAAGGTAAAATAAATAAGGATAAAATAAGGATAATTACAAACTCCAACCACTTTGGGATTATCAAAAAGGTCAAGGGTTTCGAATACTATTCTCCCCCTTTTGATTCCAATCAAGAATGAAATGGGTATCAATGTACAAAAACAACAACATAATGGAATGAGAGGAATAATCAGAAGAATAAGATGCATCAGATAATAATTGCTATAACACAAGTATATGAAGGACAAGATTACATAATTCCATTAATCAATGTAGTATAATGTATTACAAATTTCTAGGGAATGACAATAAAAGAAATTACATCAGCCTAATCATATAGTTCTTCATACTGCTTCTTAGAATCAAGAGGTTCCTTCCCTTTCTCAAAGGGGTCAATATAAGGTCTAGTAGGTGTTGGATAAGAAGTTTGAGGGTCTTAATAAATATTTATAGTTGGTATTATTACTCCTTCTAGAACATTAAGTGTAAGGATGGTCTTGTGCAGTGACAACAAATGAGGTTAGATCTTCTCTTGAATCGCTAGTCTAATCTTACTGAAATCTTGAGAAACACTCATCTAAGGTGGAGGAACATATCCCGAAGGTCGAATAGGTGTTTTATAAGGCACCATGATTGTTTCGCTCTGCACAGGAAGCTATGGCTTCAGCAGTAGGATGAAAATCTCTATGAATTCACCACAATACTCCATAGATTTCTTAAAGTCATATTTTTTCTCTAGGAACATTTCAATAAGAGGTGTGAATTCCTTTAGTTTCTGTACATGTTATTTGAAGTCTCTAGTCATGAGAGGAAATTTCAAGTTCTCATTCAAATACATAAAGATATTTTTTATCTAATTCATGGTAATAATATTCTTGTAATAATAATCCACCTTCTCTATAATCTAATCATTTTTAGTCTCATCACTCTTGGATGAGATCCTGAACATATCATGAGCATGGTTAATACTATCCTCCATTATTGAAATGTTGTCCAATATAGAATCCCCAACCATAGATTTAAGCTCTTCCTTAACAACGATTCTAACTTCCTCAATGTATAAGGCCGTAAATGCTAGATCAAAGTAGAAGGATCAACAGGATATTATGTAAGACTCTTTAAAGATTTAAGAACAATTTCTAAATATCCTTTATACTCCAAGGTCATATTATTTGTTATATAGAGAATCCCATTAATTTATTTCTTATCTTTGTGGTTTTTACAATAATTTTTTCAGAAGTTGTGATTATGTCTTACTAAATCTATTTGATAACATTCCCTGAAATTGTTATTACATCAGCCTCATCCACACCAACTGTCAAAACTGTAATTGGAGAAGCTTTCACATACTACATAATCTCTTCTATTTGGGATTTAAGAGAGTGTAATTCATTTCGCAGCGGAGTGTTTTTTATTCTATATTGTTTTGTCTCATGGACCATTTTATATTGAACTAATATTCTCACAACTGAACAAGCCATTTGAAGTATGCATTAGTTATAGAGTAACTAGGAAGGGTCTCAGACACTCATTATCAAGTAGTAGGTACAAACAAATCATCATACGAGTCTTTATAATCCAAACCAATATCTATATATCTAGGATTCATTTCCCATTCATACATAACATCATCATCCAAAGGGGTTAGAGTGTCAAGTCTCACTCTTCTATCTTGATACTCATCCTTAGTTTGATCTCTCCATTCATGAGGCTACCTCTAATTTTAGGTCTTCTATCTTGAAGATCCCCATCAACATGAGGTCTCTATCTCTCATTCTCTATCTATGGTGTAGGGGCTGCCTGAGATTCCACTTATATTAGAGTTTTAACTACACGTATTTCTTCGACAAAAACTATATAAGGTTATTCCAACCATTCCTAAAATACATCTTAATGAACCAATATATTTCCACCTTGATCATCATAATGATGGTCACCATCACTTTCACTAACATCACCACTGGTTTCATCATCATCATGTCCAGAGGCATGCTTTTTACTTTCATTTGCTTCAGCATTGTCTTCACCTTTTTCCTCTTCACTACCACTATCACGACGACTGCCACTTTCATTACTGCCAGCTTCTTCTACATCTTTATCTTCTTCTTATTCTACTTATTATTCATATTCATATCTACCAGACATGTTATGATAATATACACTTCCAGAGAATTTTGTATCCTCATCTTCATTAGTACTAAGAGTGGGTTCATCTAAGGGTAAAGCAAGTGGTGGACTTGGAGGTCCAAAATAAAAACCTTTATGAGCTTCAATGGTGTTAGGATCACTCCTATCATTGATATGTGTCCCTTGATATATGACTAGTGTAGCATGTTCTTATTCCTCATCTGAAGGGTAACAACTTCATCATCTTATCTAAGACTTGGATCAGCCATATTCCCTGGCCTAGGTGGATGGTCCACTAGATTGAACTTATCATAAATCTAATATTAATCCCCATCATATTCTTTCTTACATGGGTTCCAATTTATCTTCATCCTATTAAATATCTCTATTATTAGGTAGATCAAACTACACTCAAAAAAAACTTCATCTCCTTCACTAACATAACCTTTCTCTTTCAACATGACTGAGATTATCTTTGGATAAAATTGGGAATTGGTTTTGTAAGAAGTATTGATCATTTCATTTATGTGCATAGAATGGTATCTACATAGATTTACCTTAATCCCTTTTCTTTGAAGATAAATCCAATAGACATATTGATACTTTAGAGATGAAAATTCCCTTTTCCTAGGATAGATCTGATGTTGTATAAACTTGAAAAACTTCTATACTCCACATATAACACTGTAGAAATGGGTCTCATGTGATTGTAAATGTCAGTAACCTCATTCAGAGATGTATCAAAGTAGAAAAGTCACTCTTTCTTGGAGAAATACCTTTATAGTCATCGAACACTCCCTCATGATGGAATTTAAGACATTCATCACACTATAAGGAGGAAAAATAAATTATCTTTCCTTTCCCTATATACGTAATCCGGAAAACATCAATTACTTCTAGAAAAAACTCCACACTCATGTAAAACTAGTGAACTTACTTTAGGTAAAAAGGTCTTCCATTATCTGAGAACCACAAAAGCCATACCTAATCCTGTAACACCCAAATAATCATTATAATTTCATTCCAACAACCATTCTATATAAACCTCCTTTAATGGAGTCACCACCCGGTTCTCCAGAGCCGGATTCACAAGTCCAGAAGATTTTCTTTATTACCCTTTCTATTTCTTATCTGCATGAGACTTGTTTCCTAGTCCATCTTGAAGAGCTCACTTCATTCATTCCATTCCAATATTTAGGTTTGAAGATTGGGTGGAGAATGTTTCGGAGTAGAGATAGAGTAACAGATGAGTGATTGTAAGGGTGAAGGAGTATAATTTTATCAAATATAATTTATATCATTTAGGGAATTTGAAACCACAAAATAGTGAACTAGGTTCATAAAACTAAATGAAACAACAACGTTTTGGTGAAAACATAAAATGGATAAAAATCAGTGACTCATCAGAGCAAGTATGACAGATTTTTCATAACACTAACTGTTTCGACATGATAAGTTTTTGGGGTCGGCATAACAAATGTGTTAGCATGGCATAGTTTCGGTGTTGGCATGACAATTGTGTTAGCATGAAACAGTGTCGGTGTCAGCATGAAAACTGTGTTGACATGATACAACATCGGTGTCAGTATGACAAATGTGTCGGCATGACATAGTATCTATGTTAGCATGAAAATTGAATGTTTGAATTTTCCAGTTTCTGTATCAAAACATCACATAATATTATCGAAGAAATGACTACATAAGGTCCTATAGATTGATCATTACTAAATCATGTCTGATGCAATTCATTCTTTTAGTGATCAATGGCTTAGTGAAAATGTGAGAAAGTTTATGTTCAGTTCCAATAAACTCTAAAGTTATATCACCTTTTTGATAATCGTCTCTCAAATATTTATGTCTTACATCAATGTGTTTCATCCTAGAATGTGAAAAATGATTCTTAGAAATATTAATAGAACTTGTGTTATCACAATATATAGCTACATGTCTGAATTAATTTCAATAGTTTGGTAATGTGTGTTTCATCCACAATGTTTGTGTATAGGAACTACCAGCAGCTATGTATTCTTCTTAGGTAGTAGGTAATGAAACATGTTTCTGTTTCCTACTACACCATGAAACTAGTGACTTTCCCAAAAAGTGACATGTTCCATAGTTTTTATTTCTATATAACTTATATTCACCAAAGTAGACATCTTAATAACTCATAAAAACAAAAGGCTATCCTCAAGGATAGAACAGTCCTAAATTCATTGTATACTTGAGGAATTTGAAAAATACTTTTGATAGCATTTGAATGAGATTATTTTGCCTTTTCATGAAAAAGTGAAGACGTGAACACATTAAACATAATATCTAGCCTCTTAGAAGTTTAGTAGAGTAAACTCTTAATGATTCCTAGGTAAGTGGTTTGATCAAAAGATTTACCATCTAAATCAAAGTAAAGCTTAAAATTAGTACTCATTAGAGTGTCACTACTCATGTTGCTTTCAAATCCAAATCTTTTAAAATATCCTTAGTATATTTACTCTGATTCAAAAACAATACCTTCTATGTTTTGATATATTTGAAATTCACAAAACAAATTGAGTTCACCCATCAAAGGAATTTCAAATTCTCTTTGCATCATCTTTGAAAAATCAACACAAAAATAATTCTTAGAGGAACAAACAATAATATCATCTTTATATATTTATACTACTAAAACATCATTGGGAATTTGTTTTATAAAAAGTGTGGTATCGGATTTACCTTTTGTAAACCATTTTGAAATAAGAAAAGAAATGAGCCTTTTAGACAAAGATATTGGAGATTTAATTAAATCATATAAAGATTTAGTTAATTTAAAAACATTACTTGGAAAGTGGGTATTTCTAAAACGATGGGGATGTTAATCAGAAATAGTCACAATTATATATCCCTTTACGAATTCACTCTTAGAATCCATTTGATAAATTTTGAAATCTAGATGTGTTGTATAGGCAAGTAGTACTCTAATAGATGAAATTATAGATACGGGTGAAAGAGTTTCTCATTTTCAATCCCCCTTTATTGACTATAACCTTGTAAAACCAAGCTAGCTTTTCTTCTAACAATATTACCATATTCATCGACTTTATTCCTAAAAACCATTTAGTGCCTATAGTTAAGGAGTCTTTGGTTCTATTTACAAGATTTCAGACTTTTTTCTTTCAAACATGTTTAACACTTCTTGCATAGTCATCAGAAAATCCATAATTAATAGAATCATTAATATTATTAGGTTCATGTAGTGACAACAAAGCGTGATGTTCAACCATATCTTTAAGAGATGATCTAGTCTATGTTCCATTGTCTAAATATCTAACTATAGAATCTAAATAATGGTTCTTCAGAGTTCTAACAGGTCTAGAAAAAGAAGGGATAGAGATTTTAGGTTCTTCTATAGGTTCTGGTTGATCATGACTAGAGTTTGGAGAATTTCTATAACTATAAGTTTTAATAGATTGATTAACATGATGGTAAGAGGTTTTAGTATTGTGGTCTAGATTTGACATATAATCCACATGATTTTCTTGAGAGTTCTTCAACTCATGTGGATATCTTTCATTAAATTTCACATGTAAAGTTATATACACTCATTTTTTTCTTTTATTAATGATTCTATAGGATATAATATAAAGTTAATAACCTATGAAAATCCCTTCATCACCCTTGTAGGATAATTTGTCTATATTATCCTTAGTGTTAATAATATAGATTTCCAACCAAAAAATTTGAAGTAGATAACCTTGGGTTTTATTTTTTTCTACAACTCATAATGTGTTTTCTTAAGTTTAGGTCTAATAAACAATCTATTGAATATATATCATGTCGTATTGAGAGTTTCTGCCCAAAATTATATAGGTAGTTCAAACTCACTATGCATGGTTATAGAAATTTCTTACATGGTTCTATTTCTTCTTTATACAACTCTTTATTGTTGGGGTTTCCTAGGAGAAGTGAAGTTATGACTATAGACATTTTGTTACCAAAAAGATTCAAACTCTTTGTTCTTAAAATAACATCCATGGTCACTTATTATGGTTTTAATTCTATGACCACTATGGTTTTATATAGTCTTAGAATACTTGGTGAAATGAGAGAAAGCTTTACTTTTTTTATCCAAGAATGAGGTACAAGTATATCAAGAGTATTCATCTACAAGAACATATAAATTGTGCTTCCCATATATAATTGAGACTCTATATGGTTAAAACAAATCCACATGAACCAACTCCAGAAGTTGTGAAGTTGAAACTTCTTTCTTTGGTTTGAATGATATTTTTGGTTGTTTACCCTATTGACAAGTATTGCATACTTTGTCATTTGGAAAATCAGATTTTGGTAGATCCATGACTAAGAGTTTTATAATATTATTTTTAATTATATATTTCTGTTCCATAATATATTCTGCTAAATACAATAATATTTATGAAAATAATTTAAACAAGAAACTTTTTTGAGAAATTAATGAATCTAAATCAACAGAATAAACATTTTCATTTCTAAAATTAGAAAATACTAACTTGTTTTTAGAATTAAAAAATTTTATGCATAATTTTAAAAATTAACATTGAAAACATCATCACATAACTGGTATATACTAAGTAGGTTGTATTTTAATGCATCAACAAAAATAACTCTAGAAATTAAAACTGAGTTAGAGTTACCAATCTAGCCTAGGCCAATGATTTTTCCTTTATCATTGTCATCAAAAGTGGCATTCCCAACATAAATCTTTACCATGTTCTTGAATAATGAATAATATCATGCCATCTGTCTTGAACATCCATTATCCAAGTATGATAAGATTTTACAGGATCTCTTCAAATAGCTTTCCAATAAACTGATTAGACAAGAATAGATTTTGGTACCCAGATTTGTTTAGGCCCAATAATATTAGTATTAAGAGATATGGGTACCAAAATCATTCTTTATGGATTTCCAATAAGTGTCATGTAAATTATTTAAAAATCTACTTTATTTGATCTAGAAAAATAGGAAACAGAATAAGATGTTTCATGGATGGAACTTGCAGAAAATTTTCCAGAATTGGGAATAAAACCCGATTTTTTATATTTTTATATAAAATGAGGTTTAGCTAAATTCCTCTTTCCTGGTTGGTATCCTATTTCGGTACTATAATTAAGGGATAATTATTTACCAATAATTTGAACCAATATATCTTTAACATAGGTAGACTTTTATAAATCCTTTTTCAATTGCACTTTTGATAATTTAAGTTCACTATTTTCCTTGAAAAATTGAGCAATTTTCTCTTTTTTACAATAAGATCATATTTAATAGTGGTAGTCAATGCATGCTAATTCATTAAATATTTTTATTTTTCTTTTAGTTAATTATAATTTTCCTCTAAAATTTTTCAATATTCAATCATTTCCTCATTTTTTATATTTTTATAATCACATCCATCGCCAAAATAGGAAGCATTATATCCATGGGAGTGTTGTGTTATCTCAGATGTATTTTTCATAAAACACATATATTGTAACACCCCAGGTAAATAAAGAATATGAAATTTTCAAATTTATCCATATTTGTGAATAAAATACAAATATTACTTTAAAGGGTATGCTATGATCGATGGCGTACCCAATACGCAACAACGAGTTTCTTGAGAATCTTATGTTGCACTCTAATAATAAAATAATATTATTTTAAATGGTAGTTAACGCCAAGCCGTTGTAATGGAGGGAATGAATAGAACTAACTACAAAATCATTATATATGTTTGTCAAATATTTTTACTTTTTACAATAAATGTTAGAGGATTAAAAATGCGAATGAATCCAATTTTAAGCGTAAACATTCTAATATTCTTTAAAAGGTCGATTAACCACCTTTTGATGGTGAACCTCTTTTAAATACACTTTTTGAAAAATATATGTGTTATATTTGAAAAACTAAATTCTTATTTTGAATCGGGACATCAAAATTTACTTTGGGTAAATTTTTTGTATTTTTCCGATAAAGTTCATTTTTTAATGAATAGTGAAAATGTTGTATTTTAATTCAAAACCACTTTTCAATCTAATTTATTTATATGATTAGATTATCTTTTGAATTTTTTTTAAGGAGAAATTAGAATATATATTTACCTTTTAATCCAATAGTGGTCGTTGGAATTAATTTCACTTTGAAATTGGACTTAAACTAGTTTCAATCTTTTAATAGATATTGTTTCTTAAAAACACGCTATTTGTTTTCACAGTGGGAATTATTTATTAAATTAATTAATGCAACTTATATGTTTTTAATTTTTTAAATTAGACATCATTTTTGAATTCGGAATATCAAATATAGCTTAGGGTGAATTTTTGGTACTAATCTGAAAAACTCCAATTTTTTATGAATAGTGAAACCACTAAGTGTTAGTTTTAAAACTGTTTTTTCTTTTAAATGAAAAATTACCACTTATGTTGTTTGAATTTCAAAAATCTGACATACATGGTTGTCATTAGGATGTAAAATGTGGTTCAATAGGATTAAAATAATTTTTTGGTGAATAGTAACACTTACGTTTTTAATCGAGATTAGAGGTAATTAGTGTAATTTAATGTAAAGATAATGTTATAATAATATGAAATGACCTTGACACATGTTATACCCTTATTGGATTAGTCATGGCCAACCAAGACAATCCATGGGTCAACTTGGGGACCCCATGGATCCACTTTGGTTGGAAAATTAAATTAATATCTTTTTATTTAAAGTTAAAATTAAAATGTCACAAACATGTGTTATTTTTGTAAAACATTTTTTACATGGGGTTATATAAGTCATATTTTTTACTATAAATATTAATTAAAAAGATAAAAGGATTTCATACCTCATGAATATTTTTTATAATTTTTAGACATTAAATAAATTAATTTATTTATGACACCGTGATGATGCAGTGATTACCTCATAAATGACCAATTTAAATAAAATTAGAAGATAGGGTGAAATATAAGTCTTACACTAGTCACAAACCAATTGTATGGGTGGATTTAGAAACCTTATCACCTTATCCTCTAAATATATCCTTTTGGGACCTTTAAAATCTGAAAATAATTTTATAATAAAGTAATATTTTATAACTTTGCAAGAGTGCCCCTCCTCTCCTCTTATAAAAGGCCCCCACCTCAACCACCTTACACACACCTCTAAAGCCTTTGGCTCGGCCAATTCCTTCCCATTTAATCTCTCCAAATCCCTCTATTCATCATTGAAGCCTCACATTAGGCATAAGCCTTTCCAAGGAACCCTTTGAGTTCAAATCAAAGAGATTTACCCGATTTAAAGGTAATGTCTTCCCTTGTGTTCTTTTGTTTTATTTTGCTTCTCCAATCCCCTAAACTCTTTTTATTACTTTTTTTGTAACAACACCAGTATATTAAATATACTAGTATGTTGTTATAATAAGTATTCGAGCTACACTTTCGCACACCTCCGTCTAATGGTTAAAGAACATACAGTTTCTGTGGATGGCGAATTGCTACCTCACGAAACGATGATTGTTCAATATTATTTTAACACCTTCAAAGGTCACCATTAATATGTCACTATATTTATATATGATATATAATATGTTTATTTTTACCTTAAGCTTCTGTATTTTTTATTTATGGCATACCTTTATGGTTTCCATTATGGGTAAACGCGATATCTTCATTTTAGGAAGTGCAGACTACCACCCCCTCAAAGTGATATTATTTGTTAATGCCAGATGTGGGACGTATAAAGGATGTAATTAATGGTATTACATATGATATTTTACTGTAATTATAATATACCTTTATATCATTATTATTTCATTCCATTGAATACAAAAAAAAGAAATGAAAGTAGCATTCATGCGTACGTACGGCTTACCGTCTCCATAAACGGTACATTTCATTTCATATCTCCAAATTTTATGTACTATTATAAGTACATATATATAATGGAGATATATGTAATATATTACATCTAAATGACGGATTTAATTCTAGAATTATAATATATATATCTATCATTTTGTTTTAATTCCACTAATATGACAAAAAATGAATGTAGTGTTCATGCGTACGTACGGCCTACCGTCTCCATGAACGGTGCTTTTAATTTTTTATCTCCAAATGATATGGAATAGTATAAAATAAATATATACAGGATATTTATGATATTTAAAACATCAATACTATTCTTGATATGATTTACTTATAACTACATGGAAAATTCATTTCCAACAAGTTCAATTTTTACTCATGTACTGAACATCGACAAAAATGTCTAACATGAACTCACTTTATTAGCCAATTATTATAACATTATAATATGTGATATGAACTGAATAATAATATTTAAATTAGGTCCTTAATAAATTATAAATTGACAAAATTTTATTATTCAGGAGATTAAAGAATGATCGAGTCATGTCAGACACGAGGTAAGGGATCCTACCCCTATCTTTCTTTTTTAAGTACACTCTTTTATGTCATTCCTTTTAAACTTGTCTTTCTTATGATTGGGATGTTATTTTATATTAATCGTACTGTACTTTTTATTTTCATATGATGAGAGACCCTAATTTCTCCCATCAATCAATTTTAGATGTTTTGAGTGGCACTGTTAGGCTGCCGAATTTTCAAAAAAGATCCAACCTCTCTCTTTATTTTTAAGTACTCTCCTTTATGTCAGTTATTTTAATCTCCACTTTTTTATGTTGGGGGATGTTATTTTATATTCCTCTTGATGTAAAGTTTATGTTAATATGATGAGAGACCCTATTTTATCTCATTAATCCAGTTTGGGATGTTTTAAGTGGCGCTGTTAGGCTGCCGAGTTTTCGTAAGGGATTTTTCATCTCACTTTTATTCCTGTGAGATTTATGCTTCATTTTCCACCATTTTTGTTGATTGGTATATATACTGCCCATTATTCTAATCTTTGTGTAATATAATTTCATTTATGAGTATTCACATCAATGATGTATTTTCCTTCTTTCATGGGGTGTACGTTTCGAAAGATACCCAAGTCGGTAAGGGAACCTTTCACCATCCTCTTTTTAAAAGACTTCTTTTGTTGGGTATTTTAATTTACATATTGTTATGTTAAGATATGTTCTTATATATCCTTATTGATGTAAATTTTATGTCCAAGTGATGAGATACCCTTTTTATCTCTCATCAACTCATTTTCTAAATTTTGACGTGACGTTGTTAGGCTGTCGAATTTTTGCAAGGGAATTTCTTAACCCAATTTTAATTCTTTGGGATAAACTTGCAATCCTTGAATAGTAGTTCTATGAATATGTGTAAATAACCTATGATTGTTTTACACTTAATATCCACTTATATTTGGTGTATTCATTCATCACACATAATTATGTAATATATTTATCCTTAATCCAAGGATACCGTCTTTGTATGGGACTTCGTCTCAATCTCCATTCATTGAGGCATATTTTTTTTTACACAACTTTAATTTATATGGTGTAAAAACCCCTTTTCCTTTTACACTTATTCAAAACGAATATTTTTTTATACAAATCTTTTTACTGAACAACAAAAGGAATGTTTTTTTGTCGTACGTATACAGCGACAACGACTTCTCCGCCGTCGTGACCATTATTTGAGTTTCGGCTTCCTCTACAAGCCATACCTTTTTTTAAAAGAAAAATAAATACCATGTTTTACTTTTCTTTTATTTTGGTATTGAAAATGGTTTTCAAAATGTTTTTATATCAATTTTTTGTATTGATATCTTGTGAATGAAAAGTGGAAATGTTATGTTTCATTTATGCATGTTTTATGTGATACAATTATGTTATGTTTCTTGGGAATTATTATGAAGAAGGGTGGTTCCATGATAAACTAAGGGCAGTTGAGCCTAATATAGCTCTCCAATTCATTGGGTAACACAAAGTGGTTAAACATTAAGGTTTCTCCGAAGAGATTTAGGGAATATACTGTGATGGGTATTCCAAACGTAACCAAGAGGGTTACTCCCTATGTAAAAATATTATTAATGCCTCAAGTTACCTTTATGAGTTATGATTTCTATTGAGTTATGCATAAATCTTATGATTTCATGAGGTATGTTAAATTTCTTATGTTTTATGAGTAAAGCATGATTTCATTGATTCTTATGTATACATGGACTAATGTTTTCTTTCCGTACTGTTATAACCCTTACTGAGCTTTTTATGCTCATCCCAAGTATTTGAAAGGCTTTCACAGGACATAAAGTTGATTAGGGTCAAGTATGGGATCAAGGAAATGTCAGGCGGTCGAAAACAAGGAAATATACATGACTCTTTTGTTCATGAGTTTTTATTTTTGTGAAAAAAAATCAAAGCTGACTAGATGCATCTACATTGTAATCTTTGAGGTGTAATAGTTATGTCCTAATTCTCTAAAACTCTAAACCTAAAAAGATCCTCAATGTGAATTATTCATTTAATTCAAAAATAAGTAATGTTTATGGTCAGGCCCTTATAGTTGGTATCAGAGGATGGTTTAGATAACTTTAGAGGTTAGAGTGTTAAGTGACAAGTTGTGTATAACCACAATGGTTATTATATTAGATAGAGGCATTGTTATTTTTGAAGGTTGGAATGAGTTTGATATAAATTGGTTAAGTATATCTTAGTGTTTATCTTCATATTTAGTACATAATTATTTTTTTGATATACTCACACTGACATTTCTGGTTTTAGTAAATGGATGGATCTAGCAGGCACCAAAGTGACAATGGGTTTGAAGGAAACTGTGGTGGTTCTCTGATTAAGAGACTGGATGAAATGGGGTATTCAATGAGAAATCTCGTGGTTATTCAAAACCAAATATCAGGTGTCATGATCAACCACATGAACCTTGGGGAGTTCTCTATTTGTATCATGTACGAGAGAACCAACTCGTCATGGAAGTTCATGTAATAAATATAAAGTTAACCATTAGGGTTTATATGATCCTTACTTTTGAGGTAATTATGGGTTACTGTACGTTATGATGGAATATGAACGACATGAGATAAACTTGAGGTTAAATTATGTTTTGGATTTTATCTCATTTTGGGAAATGTTTTATGAATTATATAGTTTTGGAAGAAGGACAACACGTTGACCGTGTGACAACCCGTCGCATCGGACAAAGCTGCGGGATCGAACCCACAACCAAATTTGCAACTGGTATTTACCGCCTACCACTAGACTACGTGAAGCCCCTGGTTAGATTGACTAATTATTTCTAGTTGGATGATTTTATGAATCAAGAGTAAGTTTATTTTGGGTTATCCATAGAAATTATTAACCTATCATGGAGGATATGTGATTAGGTTAATTACTTTTCAGTATGATATTTTAAGATTAACTGATGTTATTAGGAGATAAATGTTAATTTGTACCTTGGGAGACTATGTGATTAAATCCTTCAAATATTTGGGTTTCAATCATAGTTGGTTTTACTTTGATGAATTTTATGGATAGATTTTTATTGAATGGTCTTTGTTGAACATTGGGTTTTGTTTGACAAATTTTTGACATTAGGAGTAGTTTTTCTTTTTGTAAAAAATTAACTTTTTTGGGTATTACCTGATCTCGTACTAAAATTTTTGGTTTGGTTTTGGTTGAGATCTAAAGACATGGAAAATATATAGTTCTCTTTTGTGGATTAGGTGATTCTCAAGAAGTTGATTATAGTACTCTTAATGTGAAAAAGTCTTCCTAAATACTCATCTTTTGGAGAAAATATGAGTTAGATTAAGGAATATAGTAAAAGTTGAAAGTCTACATGATAAAAAAGTATGTTTTATTATGATCTAGTTAAGCTCGGAAATTAATTCCTCAATGAAGAGTAACTTAAAACAAAAATGTTGTCTGTTAACTTTTCCTACTGGGGAATCGAATACCATTTAACCCATCACAAGTTTGTGATTTTCTTGTGGTTAACTTTCTCCTAGACATGTTTACTATCACTCTCCATCAGAACATGACCCTTTTTTTTCCTCCATATCCATGTTTTCCTACATGGAATCCTATAATGGGTTAACTCGGGTGACCTTTGTACTTCTCTATCATTATTTTAAAGTGATTGTTTTACTGACTCTTGTTCCAATGTGGGATTTTCAATGATGTTTCCAAGCCCAATTTTAAAATTGCGAGGATGCAATTCCCAAAAGGGGGGAAGGATGTAACACCCCGGGTAAATAAAGAATATGAAATTTTCACATTTATCCATATTTGTGAATAAAATATTAATATTACTTTAAAGGGGACGCTATGATCAATGGCGTACCCAATATGCAACAAAGAGTTTCTTGGGAATCTTACGTTGCACTCTAATAATAAAATAATATTATTTTAAATGGTAGTTAACACCTACCCGTTGTAATGGCGGAAATGAATAGAACTACCTAAAAAATGATTATATATGTTTGTCAAATATTTTTACTTTTTACAATAAATGTTAGAGGACTAAAAATGCGAATGAATCCAATTTTAAGCATAAACATTCTAATATTCTTTAATTGGTCGATTAACAGCCTTTTGATGGAGAACCTTTTTTAAATACACTTTTTGAAAATATTATATGTTACATTTGACAAAATAAAATTTCTTTTTTGAATTGGGACATCAAAATTTACTTTGTGTAAATTTTTGGTATTTTTCCAATAAAGTTCATTTTTTTAATGAATAGTGAAAAATGTTGTATTTTAATTCAAAACCTATTTTTAATCTAATTTATTTATATGATTATATTATCTTTTCAATTGTTTTTAAAGTGAAATTGGAATATATTGTTACCATTTAATCCAATATTTTTCGTTGGAATTAATTTCACATTGAAATTGGACTTAAACTAGTGTCAATCTTTTAATAGATATTGTTTCTTAAAAAACGCTATTTGTTTTGACCGCGATAATTAAATATTAAATTAATTAATTCAACTTATATGTTTTTAATTTTTTAAAATATAAATCATTTTTGAATTTGGAATATCAAATATATCTTAGGGTGAATTTTTCGTATTTTTCTGAAAACACCAATTTTTTATGAATAGTGAAACCACTAAGTGGTAGTTTAAAAACTGTTTTTTCGTTTAAATGAAACTTTACCATGTCTGTGGTTTGAATTTACAAACTCCGACATACATGGTTGTCATTAGGATATAAAATGTGGATCAATGGGATTAAAATAATTTTTTGGTGAATAGTATCTCTTAAGTTTTTAATCGCGATTAGAGGTAATTAGTGTAATTTAAGGTAAAGATAATGTTATAATAATATGAAATGACTTTGACACATGTTCTACCCTTATTATATGAGTCATGGACGACGAAGACAATCCATGGGTCAACTTGGGGACCCCATGGAGCAACTTTGGTTGGAAAATGACATTAATACCTTTTTATTTAAAGTTAAAATTAAAATGTCACAAACATGTTTTATTTTACTAAAACAATTTTTACATGGTGTTATATAAGTCTTATTTTTTACTATAAATATTAATTAGAAATATAAAAAATATTTCCTACATCCTGATATTTTTATTATAATTTTTAGACATTAAATAAAGTAATTTATTTATGACACCGTGATGATGCAGTGATTACCTCATAAATGACCGATTTAAATAAAATGCGAAGACAGGGTGAAATCTAAGTCTTAAAGTAGTCAAAAACCAATTTTATGGGTTGATTTAGAATCCTTATCACCTTATCCTCTAAATAAATCCTTTTGGGACCTTTAAAATCCGATAATAATTTTATAATAAAGTAATATTTTATAACTTTCCAAGAGTGCCCCACCTCTCCTCTTATAAAAGGCCCCCACCTCTACCACCTTACACACACCTCTGAAACCTTTGGCTAGGCCAAAACCTGCCAATTTCATCTCTCCACATACCGCTCTTCATCATTGAAGCCTCACTATGGGAATAATCCTTTCCAAGTGAGCCTTTGATCTCAAATCAAAGTGATTTTCCCGATTTAAAGATAATGTCTTCCCTTGTGTTCTTTTATTTTATTTTGCTTCTAAAAACCCCTAAAATCTTTTTATTACTTTTATTTGTAACAACACAAGTATCTTAAATATACTAGGATGTTTTTATAAGAATTATTTTAGCTACACTTTCACACACCTCCATCTAATGGTTAAAGAACATATTGTTTCTGTGGATGGCGAATTGCTGCCTCACGAAACAATGATTGTTCAATATTCTTTTAACACCTTCAAATATGGCCATTAAGATGTCACTATATTTATATATTATATATAATATGTTTATTTTTTCCTTAAGCTTATGTATTTTTCATTTATTTCATACCTTTATGGTTTCCATTTTGGGTAAACGCGATATCTTCATTTTAGGAAGTGCGGACTACCGCCCCCTCAAAGTGATTTGATTCATTAATGCCATACGTGGGACGTATAAAGAAATGAATTAATGGTATTACATATGATATCATACTGGAATTATAATATACCTTTATATCATAATTATTCCATTCCATTTAATACAACAAAAATGAAATGAAAGTAGCGTTCATGCGTACGTACGGCTTACCGTCTCCATGAACGGTACATTTCATTTTTTATCTCCAAATGTTATGTACTATTATAAGTACATATATATAATGGGGATATATGTAATATATTACATCTAAATTATGGATATAATTCTGTAATTATAATATATATATCTCTCATTTTGTTTTAATTCCATTAATATGACAAAAAAATGAAAGTAGTGTTCGTGCTTACGTACGGCCTACCATCTCCATGAACGGTGATATAAATTTTTTATCTCTAAATGATATGGATTAGTATAAAATGAATATATAATGGATATATATGATATTTAAAACATCAATACTATTCCGGATATGATGTACCTATAACTATATTGAAAATTTTTTCCAACAAGTTCAATTTTGCCTCATGTACCGAACATCGACAAAAACGTCTGATATGAACTCACTTTATTAACCAATTATTATAACATTATAATATGTGATATGAACTGAATAATAATCTTTAAATGAGGTCCTTAAGAAATTATAAATTGACCAAATTTTATTATTAAGGAGATTAAAGAACGATCGAGTCATGTCGGACACGAGGTAAGGGATCCTACCCCTCTCTTTCTTTTTAAGTACACTCTTTCATGTCATTCCTTTTAAGCTAATATTTATTATGATTGGGATTTTATTTTATATTAATATTACTGTACTTTTTATGTTCATATTATTAGAGACCCTAATTTCTCTCATCAATCAAATTTGGATGTTTTGAGTGGTGCCGTTAGGCTGCCGAATTTTCGTAAGAGATCTAACATCTCTCTTTCTTTTTAAGTACTCTCCTTTATGTCACTTCTTTTAAGATCTTCTTTGTTATGTTGGGGGATGTTAATTTATATTCATCTTTAAGTACATATTATGTTAATATGATGATATACCCTATTTTATCTCATCAATCATTTTTTGGAAGTTTTAAGTTGCGTCGTTAGGCTGTCGAGTTTTCGTAAGAGATTTTTCATCTCACTTTTATTCCCGAGAGATTTATGCTACATTTTCCACCATTTCTGTTGAGTGGTATATATACTTCCCATTATTCTACTATTTGTGTAATATAATTTCATTTATGAGTATTTACATCAATGATGTATTGTCCTTCTTTCATGGGGTGTATGTTTCAAAAGATACCCAAGTCGGTAAGGGAACCTTTCACCCTCCTCTTTTTAAAAGACTTATTTTGTTGGGTTAATTAATTTACATATTGTTATGTTGGGATATGTTCTTATATATCCTTATTGATGTAAATTTTATTTCCAAGTAATGAGATACCATTTTTATCTCTCATCAACTCATTTTCTAAATTTTGAAGTGACGCCGTTAGGCTATCGAATATTTGCAAGGGAACTTCTTAACCCAATTTTGATTCTTTGGGATAAACTTGCACTCCTTGAATATGTCGTTCTATGAAAATGTGTGAATAACCTCTGATTGTTTTACACTTAATATCCACTTATATTTGGTTTATTATTTCGTCACACATAATTATGTAATTGATTTATCCATAATCCAAGGATACCGTCTTTGTATGGGACTTCGTCTCAATCTCCATTCATTAAGGCGTATTTTGTTTTGTATAGAAATTTCTTTTATACGTAGTATAAACACCTTTGACGTTTACACTTATTCAAAAGGAATCTTTTTTATACGAAGTGTTTTACTAAACAACAAAAGGAATGTTTTTTTTTTCGTACGTATGCGGCGACAACGACTACTCTGCCGCCGTGACAATTATTTGAGTTTCGGCTTCCTCTACAAGCCAGACATTTTTTTAAAAGAAAAACAAATACCATTTTTTACTTTTATTTTATTTTGGTATTGAAAATGGTTTTCATAATGATTTTATATCAATGTGTTGTATTGATATCTTGTGATTGAAAAGTGTAAATGTTATGTTTCCTTTATGCATGTTTTATGTGATACGATTATGTTATGGTTCTTGAGAATTATTATGGAGATGGGTGGTTTCGTGATAAACTAAGGGCGGGTGAGCCCGATATATCTCTCCAATGCATTGGGTAACGTGAAGGGGTTAAACGTTAAGGTTTCTCCGAAGAGATTTAGGGAATATACTATGATGGGTATTCCAAACGTAACCAAGAGGGTTACTCCCTACGTAAGAATGTTATGAATGCCTCAAGTTACCTTTACGCTTTATTATTTCTATTGAGTTATGAATAAATCTTATGATTTCATGAGTTATGTGAAATTACTTATTTTTTATGAGTAAAGCATGATTTCATTGATTCTTATGTATACATGGACTGATGTTATCTTTCCGTAAAGTTATAACCCTTACTGATCTTTTTTATGCTCATCCCAAGTTTTTGAAATGTTTTCACAAGACATAAAGTTGATTAGGGCCAAGTATGGGATCAAGGAAATGTTAGGTGATCTAAAACAAGGAAATAGACATGACTATATTGTTCATGAGTTTTTATTTTTGTGCAAAAAAAAATCGAATCTGAGTAGATGCGTCTACTTTGTAATCTTTGAGATGTAATAGTTATGTCCTAATTCTCAAAAACTCTAAACCAGAAAATATCCTCAATGTGAATTATTCATTTAATTCAATAATAAGTAATGTTTATAGTCGGGTCCTTATAGTTGGTATCATAGGATGGTTTAGATAACATTAGAGGTTAGAGTGTTAAGTGACAAGTTGTGTATAACCACAATGGTTATTATATTAGATAGAGTCATTGTTATTTTTGAAGGTTGGAATGAGTTTGAGATAACTTGGATAAGTATATCTTAATGTTTATATTCATCTTTTGAACATAATGATTTTGTTGATATACTGACACAGATATTTCTGGTTTTAGTAAATGGATGGATCTAGCAGGCACCAAAGTGACAATGGGTTTAAAGAAAACTGTGGTGGTTCTCTGATTAAGAGACTGGATGAAATGGGGTATTCAATGAGAAATATCGTGGTTATTCTAAACCAACTATCAGGTTTCATGATCAACCACATGAACCTTGGTGAGTTATCTGATGCATCATGTACGAGAGCACCAACTCGACATGGATGTTCAGGTAATAAATATAAAGTTAACCATTACGGTTTATATGATCCTTACTTTTGAGGTAATTATGGGTTACTATAGGTTATGATGGAATATGAAAGACATGAGCTAAACATGAGGTTAAATTATGTTTTGGATTTTCTCTCGTTTTGGGATATGTTTTAAGAATTATATAGTTTTGGAAAAAGGACAACACGCAGACCGTGTGACAACCCGTCACGTCAGACAAAGCTACGGGATCAAACCCACAACCAAAAGTGAAACTGGTATTTACCACCTACCACTAGACTACGTGAAGTCCCTGGTTAGTTTGACTAATTATTTTTAGTTGGATAATTTTATGATTCAAGATTAATTTGATTTTGGGTTATCCATAAAAATTATTAACCTATCATGGAGGATATGTGATTAGGTTAATTACTTATCAGTATAAGACTTTAAGAGCAACTGATGTTATTTGGAGATAAATTTTAATTTGTACGTTGGGAGACTATGTGATTAAATCATTCAAATATTTGGGTTTCAATCATAGTTGGATTTAATTTGATGAATTTTATGGATAGATGTTTATTGAATGGTCTTTGTTGAACATTGGGTTTTGTTTCACAAATTTTGGAGATTATGAGTAGTAATTCTTTTTGTAAAAAAATATCCT
Organism: Viscum album; assembly: GCA_963277665.1. Taxonomy (NCBI): domain Eukaryota; kingdom Viridiplantae; phylum Streptophyta; class Magnoliopsida; order Santalales; family Viscaceae; genus Viscum; species Viscum album. The sequence goes on along the minus strand of OY728138.1, from coordinate 1,375,655,370 downwards.
TTTGGGTATTATCTGATCTCGTAATAAACTTTTTGGTTTGGTTTTGGTTGAGATCTAAAGACATGGAAAATATATAGTTTCTCTTTTGTTGATTAAGTGATTCTCAAGAAGTTGATTATAGTACTCTTAATGCGAACAAGTCTTCCTAAATACTCGTCTTTAGGAGAAAATATGAGTTTGATTAAGGAATATAGTAAAAGTTGAAAGTCTACAAGAAAAGTAAGTAAGTTTCATTATGATTTAGTTAAGATAGGAAATAAATTCCTCAATGAAGAGTAACTTAAAAAAAATGTTGGCTGTTAACTTTTCCTACTGGGGAATCGAATACCATTTAACGCATCAAAAGTTTGTGATTCTCATGTGGTTAACTTTCTCCTAGACATGTTTACTATCACTCTCCATCAGAACATGACCCTTTGATTTTTCTTCCATATCCATGTTTTCCTACATGGAATCCTATTATGGGTTAACTCGGGTGACCTTTGTACTTATCTTTCTTTATTTTAAAGTGATTTTTTACTGACTCTTGTTCCGATGTGGGATTTTCAATGAAGTTTTCAAGCCCAATTTTAAAATAGCAAGGACGCAATTCCCAAAAGGGGGGAAGGATGTAACACCCCAGGTAAATAAAGAATATGAAATTTTCACATTTATCCATATTTGTGAATAAAATATTAATATTACTTTAAATGGGGCGCTATGATCGATGGTGTACCCAATACGCAATAACGCGTTTCTTGGGAATCTTACATTGCACTCTAATAATAAAATAATATTATTATAAATGGTAGTTAATGCCTAGCCGTTGTAATGGCGGGAATGAACAGAACTAACTAAAAAATGATTATATATGTTTGTCAAATATTTTTACTTTTTACAATAAATGTTAGAGGATTAAAAATGCGAATGAATCCCATTTTAAGCGTAAACATTCTAATATTCATTAAAAGGTCGATTAACCGCCTTTTGATGGTGAACCTCTTTTAAATCCACTTTTTGAAAATTTTATATGTTATATTTGACAAAATAAAATTCTTCTTTTTTATCGAGACATCATAATTTACTTTGTGTAAATTTTTTTTATTTTCCGATAAAGTTCATTTTTTAATGAATAGTGAAAAATGTTGTATTTTAATTCAAACCCTCTTTTTAATATAATTTATTTATATGATTATATTATCTTTTGAATTTTTCTTAAAGTGAAATTAGAATATATTTTTACCATTTAATCCAATAGTGGTCATTGGAATTAATTTTACTTTGAAATTGGACTTAAACTAGTGTCAATCTTTTAATAGATATTGTTTCTTAAAAACACGCTATTTGTTTTGACAGCAGGAATTGATTATTAAATTAATTAATGCAAATTGTATGTTTTGAATTTTGTAAAATAGATATCATTTCTTAATTCGGAATATCAAATATATCTTAGGGTGAATTTTTTGTATTTTTCTGAAAAACCCCAATTTTTGATGAATCGTGAAACCACTAAGTGGTACTTTAAAAACTATTTTTTCGTTTAAATGAAACTTTACCACTTCTGTGGTTTGAATTTCATAAATATGACATACATGGTTGTCATTAGGATGTAAAATGTGGTTCAATGGGAATAAAATATTTTTTTGGTGAATAGTAACGCTTTAGTTTTTAATCACGATTAGAGGTAGTTAGTGTAATTTAGGGTAAAGATAATGTTATAATAATATGAAATAACCTTGACACAAGTTCTAAACTTATTGTATGAGTCATGGCTGACCAATAAAATCCCTGGGTTAACTTGGGGACCCCATGGATCCACTTTGGTTGGAAAATGACATTAATACCTTTTTATTTAAAGTTGAAATTAAAATGTCACAAACATGTGTTATTTTACTAAAACAATTTTTACATGGGGTTATATAAGTCATATTATTGACTATAAATATTAATTAGAAATATAAAAAAAAATCCTACATCATTATATTTTTGTTATAATTTTTAGACATTAAATAAATTTATTTATTTATGACACCGTGATGATGCAGTGATTACCTCATAAATGAACAATTTAAATAAAATGAGAAGATAGGGTGAAATATAAGTCTTAAACTAGTCACAAACCAATTATATGGGTTTATTTCGAAACCTTATCACCTTATCCTAGAAATATTTTCTTTTGGGACCTTCAAAATCCGAAAATAATTTAATAATAAAGTAATATTTTATAATGTTCCAAGAGTGCCCCTCCTCTTCTCTTATAAAAGGACCCCAACTCTACCACCTTACACACACCTCTCAAGCCTTTGGCTCGGCCAAACCCTACCCATTTCATCTCTCCACATCCCTATGTTCATCATTGAAGCCACACATTGTTCATAATCCTTTCCAAGGAAGCCTTTGAGCTCAAATCAAAGAGATTTACTCGATTTAAAGGTAATGGCTTCCCTTGTGTTCTTTTGTTTTATTTTGCTTCTCCAAACCCCTAAAATATTTTTATTACTTTTTTTTGTAACAAAACAAGTATCTTAAATATACTAGGATGTTTTTATAAGAAGTATTCGAGCTAAAATTTCACACACCTTCGTATAATGGTTAAAAACATACTGTTTTTGTGGATGGCGAATTGCTGCCTCACGAAACGATGATTGTTCAATATTCTTTTAACACCTTCAAAGGTGGCCATTAAGATGTCAATATATTTATATATGATATATAATATGTTTATGTTTTCTTTAAGCTTCTTTATTTTTCATTTATGTCATACCTTTATGGTTTCCATTATGGGTAAACGCGATATCTTCATTTTAGGAAGTGTGGACAACCGCCCCCTCAAAGTGATTTGATTCGTTAATGCCATATGTGGGACGTATAAAGGATGAAATTAATGGTATTAAATATGATATACTACTGGAATTATAATATACCTTTATATAATTATTATTTCATTCCATTTAATACCAAAAAAAAAGAAATGAAAGTAGCGTTCATGCGTACGTACGGCTTACCGTCTCCATGAACGGTACATTTCATTTCTTATCTCCAAATGTTATGTACTATTATAAGTACATATATATAATGGATATATATGTAATATATTAAATATAAATTATGTATATAATTATGTAATTATAATATATATATATATATATCTCCCATTTTGTTTTAATTCCATTAATTTGACATAAAAATGAAAGTAGCGTTCATGCGTACGTACGACCTACCATCTCCATGAACGGTGCTTTTAATTTTTTATCTCCAAATGATATGGAATAGTATAAAATGAATATATACTGGATATATATGATATTTAAAACATCAATACTATTCTGGATACGATTTACGTTTAACTACATGGAAAATTCTTTTCCATCAAGTTCAGTTTTTACTCATGTACCGAACATCGAAAAAAACGTCTGATATGAGTCATGTCGGACACAAGGTAAGGTATCCTACCCCTCTATTTCATTTTAAGTACACTCTTTTATGACATTACTTTTAAGATAATATTTCTTATGATTGGGATGGTCTTTTATATTAATCTTACTTTACTTTTTATGTTCATATGATGAGAGACCTTACTTTCTCTCATCAATAAATTTTGGATGTTTTGAGTGGTGCTGTTAGGCTGCCGAATTTTCGTAAGAGATCCAACCTCTCTCTTTCTTTTTAAGTACTCTCCTTTATGTCACTTCTTTTAAGCTCCTCTTTGTTATGTTGGGGGATGTTATTTTATATTTCTATTGATTTAAATTTTATTTTAATATGATGAGAGACCCTATTTGATCTCATCAATCCATTTTTGGATGTTTTAAGTGGCGACATTAGGCTGCTGAGTTTTCATAAGGGATTTTTCATCTCACTTTTATTCCCGTGAGATTTATACTACATTTGCCACCATTTCTGTTGAGTGGTATATATACTAACCATTATTCTACTCTTTTTGTAATATACTTTTTTTATGAGTATTTACATAAATGATGTATTTTCATTCTTTCATGGGGTGTATGTTTCGAAAGATACCCAAGTCGGTAAGGGAACCTTTCACCCTCCACTTTTTAAAAGACTTATTTTGTTTGGTATTTTAATTTACATATTGTTATGTTGGGATATGTTATTATATATCCTTATTGATGTAAATTTTATGTCCAAGTGATGAGATACCCTGTTTATCTCTCATCAACTCATTTTCTAAATTTTTAAGTGACGCCGTTAGGCTATCGAATTTTTGCAAGGGAACTTCTTAACCCAATTTTGATTCTTTGGGATAAACTTGCACTCCATGAATATGTCGTTCTATGAATAAGTGTGAATAACCTCTGATTGTTTTACACTTAATATCCACTTATATTTGGTGTACTCGTTCGTCACACAAAATTATGTAATTGATTTATCCTTAATCCAAAGATACCGTCTTTGTATGGGACTTCGTCTCAATCTCCATTCATTGAGGCATATTTTGTTTTGTACACAAATTTCTTTTATACGGTGTATAAACCCCTTTGACTTTTACACTTATTCAAAAGGAATGTTTTTTTATACGAATCATTTTACTAAACGACAAAATGAATGTTTTTTTGTCGTACGTATGCGGCGACAACGACTTCTCCGCCGCCGTGACCATTATTTGAGTTTCGACTTCCTCTACAAGCCATAACTTTTTTTAAAAGAAAAATAAATACCATGTTTTACTTTTATTTTATTTTTTTATTGAAAATGGTTTTCATAATGTTTTTATATCAATTTTTTGTATTGATATCTTGTGATTGAAAAGTGGAAATGTTATGTTTCCTTTATGCATGTTTTATGTGATACAATTATGTTATGGTTCTTGGGAATTATTATGAAGATGGGCGGTTCTTTGATAAACTAAGGGCGGGTGAGCCCGATATAGCTCTCAAATGCATTGGGTAACGCGAAGGGTTTAAATGTTAAGGTTTCTCTGTAGAGATTTAAGTAATATACTCTGATGGGTATTCCAAATGTAACCAAGAGGGTTACTCCCTACGTAAGAATGTTATGAATGCCTCAAGGTACCTTTATTCTTTATGATTTCTATTGAGTTATGCATAAATCTTATGATTTCATGAGGTATGTTAAATTTATTATGTTTTATGATTAAAGAATTATTTCATTGATTCTTATGTATACATGGACTGATGTTTCCCTTCCGTACTGTTATAACCCTTACTGAGCTTTTTATGCTCATCCGAAGTTTTTGACATGTTTTCACAGGACATAAAGTTGACTAGGGTCAAGGATGGGATGAAGGAAATGCCAGATGGTCTAAAACAAGGAAATAGACATGATTCTTTTGTTCATGAGTTTTTATTTTTGTGAAAAAAAACGAAGCTGACTAGATGCGTCTACTTTGTAATCTTTGAGATGTAATAGTTATGTCCTAATTCTCTAAAACTCTAAACCTGAAAAGATCCTCAATGTGCATTATTCATTTAATTCAATAATTAGTAATGTTTAAGGTCGGGTCCTTATAGTTGGTATCAGAGGATAGTCTAGATAACATTAGAGGTTAGAGTGTTAAGTGACAAGTTGTGTATAACCATAATGGTTATTATATTAGATAGAGTCATTGTTATTTTTGAAGGTTGGAATGAGTTTGAGATAACTTAGATAAGTATATCTTATTTTTTATCTTAATCTTTAGTACATAATGATGTTGTTGATATACCCACACTGGCATTTCTGGTTTTTGGAAATTGATGGATCTAGCAGGCACCAAAGTGACAATGGGTTTGAAGGAAACTATGGTGGTTCTCTGATTAAGAGACTGGATGAAATGGGGTATTCAATGAGAAATCTCATGGTTATTCTAAACCAACTATCAGGTGTCATGATCAACCACATGAACCTTGGTGAGTTCTCTAATGCATCATGTACGATAGAACCAACTCGACATGGAAGTTCAGGTAATAAATATAAAGTTACCCATTATGCTTTATATGATCCTTACTTTTGAGGTAATTATGGGTTACTATACGTTATGATGTAATATGAACGACATGAGATAAAAATGAGGTTAAATTATGTTTTGGATTTTATCTCGTTTTGGGAAATGTTTTAAGAATTATATAGTTTTGGAAAAAGGACAACACGCAGACCGTGTGACAACCCGTCGCGTCGGACAAAGCTGCGGGATCGAACCCACAACCAAAAGTGCAACTGGTATTTACCACCTACCACTAGACTACGTGAAGTCCCTGGTTAGTTTGACTAATTATTTATAGTTGGATGATTTTATGAATCAATAGTAAGTTTATTTTGGGTTGTCCATAGAAATTATTAACCTATCATGGAGGATATGTGATTAGGTTATTTACTTTTCAGAATGAGACTTTAAGGGAAACTGATGTTATTTAGAGATAAATGTTAATTTGTACCTTGGGAGACTATGTGATTAAATCCTTCAAATATTTGGGGTTCAATCATAGTTGGGTTTACTTTGATGAATTTTTTGGATAGATGCTTATTGAATAGTCTTTGTTGAACTTTGGGTTTTGTTTGACAAATTTTGGAGATTAGGAGTAGTTTTTTTTTTGTAAAAAAATATCCTTTTGGGTATTATCTGATCTCATACTAAACTTTTTGGTTTGGTTTTGGTTGAGATCTAAAGACATGGAAAATATATAGTTCTCGTTTTTGGATTAGGTGATTCTCAAGAAGTTGATTATAGTACTTTTAATGCGAACATGTCTTCCTAAATACTCGTCTTTTGGAGAAAATATGAGTTTGATTAAGGAATATAGTAAAAGTTGATAGTCTACATGACAAGTAAGTATATTTCATTATGATTTAGTTAATCTCGGAAATAAATTCCTCAATGAAGAGTAACTTAAAATAAAAATGTTGTCTGTTAACTTTTCCTACTGGGGAATCGAATACCATTTAACCCATCACATGTTTGTGATTTTCTTGTGGTTCACTTTCTCCTAGACATGTTTCTATCACTCTCCATCAGAACATGTCCCTTTGTTTTTTCAGCCATATCCATGTTTTCCTACATGGAATCCTAGTATGGGTTAACTCGGGTGATCGTTGTACTTCTCTTTCTTTATTTTAAAGTGATTGTTTTACTGACTCTTGTTCCGATGTGGGATTTTCAATGAAGTTTCCAAGCCCAATTTTAAAATTGCGAGGATGCAACTCCCAAAAGGGGGGAAGGATGTAACACCCCAGGAAAATAAAGAATATGAATTTTTCACATTTATCCATATTTGTGAATAAAATATTAATATTACTTTAAAGGGGACGCTATGATCGATGGCGTACACAATATGCAACAATGAGTTTATTGGGAATCATACATTGCACTCTAATAATAAAATATTATTATTTTAAATTTTAGTTAATGCCTAGCCGTTGTAATGGCAGGAATGAACAGAACTAACAACAAAATGATTATATATGTTTTTCAAATATTTTTACTTTTTACAATGAAGTTTATAGGATTAAAAATGTGAATGAATATAATTTTAAGCGTAAACATTATAATATTCTTTAAAAGGTCGATTAACCGCCTTTTGATCGCGAACATCTTTTAAATCCACTTATTTACAATTTTATATGTTATATTTGACAAAATAAAATTCTTCTTTTGAATTGGGACATCAAAATATACTTTGTGTAAATTTTTGGTATTTTTCCGATAAAGTTCATTTTTTAATGAATAGTGAAAAATGTTGTACTTTAATTCAAAACCTCTTTTTAATCTAATTTATTTATATGATTGGATTATCTTTTTAATTGTTTTTAAAGAGAAATTAGAATATATTTTTACCATTTAATCCAATAGTGGTCATTGGAATTAATTTCACTTTGAAATTGGACTTATACTAGTGTCAATCTTTTAATAGATATTGTTTCTGAAAAACACGCTATTTGTTTTGACAGCGGGAATTAATTATTAAATTAATTAATGAAACTTATATTTTTTGAAGTTTTTAAAATAGAAATCATTTTTGAATTCATAATATCAAATATATCTTAGGTTGAATTTTTGGTATTTTTATGAATAGTGAAACCACTAAGTGGTAGTTTAAAAACTGTTTTTTCATTTAAATGAAACTTTACCGCTTCTATGGTTTGAATTTCAAAAATACTACATACATGTTTGTCATTATTATATAAAATTTGGTTCAATGGGATTAAAATAATTTCTTGGTGAATAGTAACTCTTAAGTTTTTAATCGCGATTAGAGGTAATTAGTGTAATTTAAGGTAAAGATAATGTTATAATAATATGAAATGACCTTGAAACATGTTATACCATTATTGGATGAGTCATTTACGACCAATAAAATTCTTGGGACATCTTGGGGACCCCATGGAGCCACTTTGGTTGGAAAATGAAAATAATACCTTTTTATTTAAAGTTAAAATTAAAATGTCACAAACATGTGTTATTTTACTAAAACAATTTTTACATGGGGTTATATAAGTCATATTTTTTACTATAAATATTAATTAGAAAAATAAAAAAGATTTCCTACATCATGATATTTTTTTAAAATTTTTAGACATTAAATAAATTAATTTATTTATGACACCGTGATGATGCAGCGATTACCTCATAAATGAACGATTTAAATAAAATGAGAAGATACGGTGAAATATAAGTATTACACTAGTAACAAACCAATTGTATGGGTGCATTTAGAATCCTTATCACCTTATCATCGAAATATATCCTTTTGGGACCTTTAAAATCTGAAAATAATATTATAATAAAATAATATTTTATAACTTTCCAAGAGTGCCCCTCCTCTCCTCTTATAAAAGTCCCCCACCTCTACCACCTTACACACACCTCTCAAGCCTTTGGCTCGTCCAAACCCTGCCCATTTCATCTCTCCACATCACTCTCTTCATCATTGAAGCCTCACTTTGGTCATAATCCTTTCCAAGTAAGCCTTTGATCTCAAATCAAAGAGATTTACCCGATTTAAAGGAATTGTCTTCTCTTGTGTTCTTTTGTTTTATTTTGCTTCTCCAAACCCCTGAACACTTTTTATTACTTTTTTTGTAACAAAAAAAGTATCTTAAATATACTAGGATGTTTTTATAAGAATTATTCAAGCTACACATTCACACACCTCCCTCTAATGATTAAAGAACATACTGTTTCTGTGGATGACGAATTGTTGCCTCATTAAACGATGATTGTTCAATATTCTTTTAACAGCTTCAAAGGTGGCCATTAAGATGTCACTATATTTATATATGATATATAATATGTTTATGTTTTCCTTAAGCTTCTGTATTTTTCATTTATGTCATACCTTTATGGTTTCTATTATGGGTAAACGTGATATCTTCATTTTAGGAAGTGCAGACTACCACCCCCTCAAAGTGATTTGATTCGTTAATGCCATATGTGGGAGGTATAAAGGATTTAATTAATATTATTACATATGATATACTACTGGAATTATATTATACCTTTATATCATTATTATTTCATTCGATTGAATACAAAAAAAAAAAAGAAATGAACGTAGCGTTCATGCATACGTACGGCTTACCGTCTCCATGAATGGTACATTTCATTTCTTATCTCCAAATGTTATGTACTATTATAAGTACATATATATAAGGGAGATATATGTAATACATTACATCTAAATTATGGATATCATTCTGGAATTATAATATATATATATATCTCATTTTTTTTAATTCCAGTAATATGACAAAAAAATGAAAGTAGCGTTCATGCGTACATACGGCCTACCATCTCCATGAACGGTGCTTTTAATTTTTTATCTCCAAATGCTATGTAATAGTATAAAATGAATATTTAGTGGATATATATGATATTAAAAACATCAATACTATTCTGGATATGATTTACCTATAACTACATGTAAAATTATTTTCCAACAAGTTCAATTTTTACTCATGTACCGAACATCGACAAAAACGTGTGATATGAACTCACTTTATTAACCAATTATTATAACATTATAATTTGTGATATGAACTGAATAATAATCTTTAAAGGATTTCCCTATGAAATTATAAATTGACCAAATTTTATTATTTAGGAGATTAAAGAACGATCGAGTCATGTCGGACACGAGGTAAGGGATCCTACCCCTCTCTTTCTTTTTAAGTACTCTCTTTTATGTCATTACTTTTAAGATCATATTTATTATTATTGGTATGTTATTTTATATTAATCCTACTATAATTTTCATGTTCATATGATGAGAGACCCTACTTTTTATCATCAATAAATTTTGGAGGTTTTGAGTGGTGCCGTTAGGCTGCCGAAGTTTCGTAAGAGATCCAACATCTCTCTTTCTTTTTAAGTACTCTCCTTTATGTCACTTCTTTTAAGCTCTACTTTGTTATGTTGGGGGATGATCTTTTATATTACTCTTGGTGTAAAATTTATTTTAATATGATGAGATACCCTATTTTATCTCATCAATCCATTTTTGGAAGTTTTAAGTGGCCCCGTTAGGCTGCCGAGTTTTTGTAAGGGATTTTTCATCTCACTTTTATTCCCGTGAGATTTATGCTACATTTTCCACTATTTATGTTGAGTGGTATATATTCTGCCCATTATTATACACTTTGTGTAATATACTTTAATTTATGATTATTTACATCAATTATGTATTGTCCTTCTTTCATGGGGAGTATGTTTCGAATGATACCCAAGTCGGTAAAGGAACCTTTCACCCTCCTCTTTTTAAAAGACTTATTTTGTTGGTTATTTTAATTTACATATTGTTATGTTGGGATATGTTCTTATATATCCTTATTGATGTAAATTTTATGTCCAAATGATGAGATAACCGTTTTATCTCTCATCAACTCATTTTCTAAATTTTGAAGTTACACCCTTAGGCGGTCAAATTTTTGCAAGGGAACTTCTTAACTCAATTTTGATTCGTTGGGATAAACATGCACTCCTTAAATATGTGGTTATATGAATATGTGTGAATAACCTATGATTGTTTTACACAAAATATCCACTTATATTTGGTTTATTCGTTCATCACACATAATTATGTAATTGATTTATCCATAATCCAAGGATACCATATTTGTATGGGACTTCGTCTCAGTCTCCATTCATTGAGGGATATTTTGTTTTGTACACAAATTTCTTTTATAAAGTGTATAAACCCCTTTGACTTTTACACTTATTCAAAAGGAATATTTTTTTATAAGAAGCGTTTTACTAAACGACAAAAGGAATGTTTTTTGTCGTACGTATGCGGCGACAACGACTTCTATGTCGTTGTGACCATTATTTGAGTTTCGGCTTCCTCTACAAGCCATACCTTATTTTAAAAGAAAAATAAATACCATCTTTTACTTTTCTTTTATTTTGGTATTGAAAATGGTTTTCATAATTTTTTTATATCAATGTGTTGTATTTATATCTTGTGATTGAAAAGTTGAAATGTTATGTTTCCTTTATGCATGTTTTTTGTGATATGATTATGTTATGGTTCTTGGGCATTATTATGAAGACGGGTGGTTCCGTGATAAACTATGGGCGGGTGAGCCCGATATAGCTCTCCAATGCATTGGGTAACGTAAAGGGGTTAAACATTAAGGATTCTCCGAATATATTTATGGAATATACTGTGATGGGTATTCAAAACGTAACCAAGAGGGTTACTCCCTACGTAAGAATGTTATGAATTCCCCAAGTTACCTTTATGCTTTATGATTTCTATTGAGTTATGCATAAATATTATGATTTCTTTAGGTATGATAAATTTCTTATGTTTTATGAGTAAAGGATGATTTCATTGATTCTTATGTATACATGGACTAATGTTTTCTTTCCGTACTGTTATAACCCTTACTGAGCCTTTTATGCTCATCTCAAGTTTTTGAAATGTTTTCACAGGACATAAAGTTGATTAGGGTTAAGGATGGTATCAAGGAAATGTCAGGCGGTCTAAAACAAGGAAATAGACATGACCCTTTTGTTCATGAGTTTTTATTTTTGTGGAAAAAAATTCGAAGCTGAGTAGATGCATCTACTTTGTAATCTTTGAGATGTAATAGTATGTCCTAATTCTCTAAAACTATAAACCCGAAAAGATCCTCAATGCGAATTATTCATTTAATTCAATAATAAGTAATATTTAAGGTCGGGTCCTTATATATATGCCTTATTGGAATTTTTATCAGGAAAGGATCATGAGTCACTTGAGCTTTCCTCAGAAGCACTCCATGTTTTTGTCATGGCCTTTTTATATATTTTTCCTTATCATCATACTTCATCTTGTACATTATCATAGGAAATTTATACATTAAAGGTCTATTTCTTTTGATTTTATGAAAGATTATTTAATTTGAAATGTCACTTATATTCCAATTATTTTTCCAATGGTCATTATAATCACACATTCCATTATAGTAGGGATTTATGAAGAATTTCATCATCCTATAATATTTCTTAAACCTTCTGGTATTTGAGCCATCTCTTCAACACTGTCTATTGATGTTTTCTCATCACATGAACTTTCAAGGTCATCTTCATGTTTTTCCTTCTCTTTGGATGCAGTATATTTGAAGGAAATATATTTTCTTATGGGTTCATCATCCTATTATTTGTTTACATTGAGTTATTCCTCATACATCATCAATTTTCCTATCAACACCTTCACTGAAAAAGTGTTTAGGTCATTGGACTCTCTTATTGATACAAAAGTCCCTCTCTATATATCTAGTAATCATCTAAGTATTATCATGATTTTATCCTTGGATGTAACATGTCTTCTGACAGAGATCATGGTGTTCAAAATTTAATTAATCATGAGATACATGTTTTATATAGGCTCATCAAGTTTCATCTTAAAATTATCATACTTAATAGTATAAGTGTTAAGTATCTTTCATTAATATTAGAAGTTACTTCATTTGAAATAGCTAAAGTTTCCCAAATTTCATATGCATATGTATAAGGATATATTCTATTAAATTATTTATCATATTGTTCACAAAAAAGAGCATTAATATCTTTCAAATATTTATTATAAGTATTCTTTGTGGAATCACTCCAAGTATTCCAAGAAATCTTTGGAATTGTGTATTTATATTCTATAACTGTACAAATATTAAACCACATACTTTCTAAATGAATCTTCATCTTAGTCTTCCATTGGGCATAGTTTATCCCATTAATTTTGGCAGGTATGTTCATAGTAGCACCTCCAAATATATTAACCATAATTAAAAAATATTTTTAAGGAGCTAAAAATTATAAATAAATAGAAATTTTGAGATATTTCAAACACAACTAAATCACAGTTCAAAATATTTGAAAATTATTTTAATTAAAAATCTTTTAATACCAAATTTTGGTCAGAGTAGGATACTAAAGAGGGGGTGAATTGAGTTCCTATAAAAATAGCTATTAAAAATTATTTAAAATATTTCCCGACTTTAAAACATAATCGGCTTGTTGATAAAAATAGTGAATTAATAATAGACTGAATGTTCAACTCATTTCTTAGAAGATTTATTATCTATCAGTTATATATATATATATGAGATATTGATACAATTTTTTAAAATAATCTAATAATCCAAAATAGTTCTAAACACATTCCAAGAGTAACTATCAAAGTGAAATTCAATATTCTAAAATACAGTAAAAAATAGAGAAAACTAAGTCTGAAAAACATAGCAGATATAAATCAAGAGCGTCAATCTCTAGTTGATACTTAGTCATCTCCATTTGTGATCACATACAACCATGAAATCTATATAGATAATAAAATTTTGTCCACCCCTCGGATCCAGGTTTACACAATAGTACACAGACTGTCTAGGTCACAAGACCTATAGTATAGTTTTATACATGAAAAAAATACAAGAAGGTCACACATGACCTCTTCCATAGTTATCCATTGGTTAAACAAGTGTAAAAATATATTTCTATGAGGACACTTGGTATACACTATTTTAGTGTAGGATACAGTGTGTGTTTTACTGACAGTTTCACACACTACTTAGAAAGGTAATAAAAAGTCACACAATAGAGAAATAAGTATTAGATAGGGTTTAGAAGGTTGTGTGTGTTATATAGTTCATCTATGGACTCTTTGATGTATCATAGATGAAGCTGGGGTCCTCCTCTCGAATGAGACACTGAAAATAGAGTGTCATGGATCAGTGAGTTCTGCCTTCCTGGATGATGAAGTTCTCTTGTAAAGATGTTCAAACATTGGTACATAACAATCCTTTGGTTCACACCTTGGTGTAATGAATAGTTCTACTTATGTTCTTCCTTTCTGTATGTTTCTTGTGAGGGTATACTATTTTGCCTATGTGTATCTTGTTATATCTCATTTAGGAACTTCTTTTCTATATCTCTTTCATCTCGAGTCCTTTTCTTTTATATTCTTTCAACATGACAATATGCATGTTCTGAGGTAGATTTTGTACCACATACTTCAAACATCCTCATTATAGCTGTCTACAAAAAGCATTAAATAAATCAGTCACCAATCAAAATATTTTTTTTTATAATAATAATAAATAAATGGAAATTTAAATAATCTATCAGTGAATCCTTCGTCAGTGAATGATTCATCAGTGACTCTTTCCATTTTTGAGTCCTTCTATTGATATCAGTGTCTCCTTCTAGTGTTTTATTCATACATTAGGGAGTCCTTGAATTGGTATCACCAAGTGTTAATAGAACCATATATTAGTATCACCATTCATTGGTAGAACCATGCATCGATAGCACCATGAGTCTGTATAACTATGCATTGGTAGCACCATGTGTTAGTAGCACCATGTGTTGGTAGCACCACAAGTAGGTAGGTCCTTACAAAATTAAGTCCATCTATTAGTGAGATAATTGAACTATCAGTGACTCATTCTGAGCTATCGGTGAGATTGTTGATTTGTGGTTGTGTTAATCGCAGTGTCGATGATTCATATATCGATGATTTTGTTTCTCTCTGTCGGTGATTTGGTGGAACAATCGTTGTCACATCCCTTCTTTTGGTGTTATTTTTTCATACATAGGAAATGTTTCTTCTTGGACTATATTACAACCTTAATATTATCAGAACGTTTTAAACTTATATATCATTATATATAATAATATTTACACAAATTGAAACTTAAATATACATGATTTAAAATATTATACATGAACAATATGATTTTTTATGATTTTTTATTATTAAAACTAGATAGGATGTCCAAAAATATCTTATGGGATAACAAAAATCTTGGCACTTTTGTATAGTTTCAATGTCTACTCAAAATACTATATTTTATAATGAAAATTTTGGAAATCAGTTTAAGGATATGGTAAAAGTTATAGGGCATGACTACTATGATATACATGATACAACTTTAATAAATCTAGTGGGGCATCTGATGAAGTATCATCATGAGTACCCTAAGAGTAATTATCTTCTTCTTTATAGACACAGTTATATTAAGGGTGTCTTCAAACCATAGTTAAATAATTACACTACTCTTTCCTGGTTTCTAGAAAATTGGAACTTCACTACAACTAACATTTCTATCATGGGTGAATATATTAATTTCAGGACATCATCCACAACATGTGTTATGCATCACAACCAATGTGTTCTATATTTCAAGACACACACACCATAATTATAGTTCTACTATTTCCCATCTATCTTTTATGATTCAAAGAAATACTGGTTGAAAGGTTATATAGATGATTGGGATCTCGACTTAGGAGGGGGTACTAAGCCTGAGTGGTTGTGGGCATACTTGGTGCGCCAGACTATTGCTGAATTCTAGACCGATTGGAATGTGGTGGGAATATATGAAGACATTTGGTTGTCCTAGGCATATGTATATAAGAACTCTTAATTCATCCCTGAGATGATAATCCAATGGAGCCTACAAATTAATTAATTCCACCTGATGTATGCAGAAGTTGGTATTAGCCTATGAGATTTCCTCAAGATCTGTTGGAATCTAATCCTTGAGAATTTGTATGAAAATTTCATCCTACTAGGAGTGATGTGGGATGACACTGAAAGGATAATAATTCTAGTTCATGATCTGTTAAAGATATATCAAGACATTAAGAGTGAATAACCCCACCCAAGGGGGATATCTATTGAGAAGAATGGATGAGATTTTTTTATATTCGATGTGGAAATTCCCCACTTTATAATTTCTTATGGTGTGTCCTGATATGGTGAATAAGGGTGATATTGATAAATTCTAGCTCAATTTGGAAAATAGGGAGTACAATAAATTGGCATACAAACATATGTCTTGTGTACCTACAATGACATGTCTTGCATGTTTTTTAGCTATGTGGATAAGATTCTACATGATAACTTTCTATTACTCCCATGGTTGTATGAGGCTAGGGACATTCATCATTACAGCCATGATGATAGACAAGAAGTACGTATGGTTGGAAATCCCTATCCTGGAGAAAATTCATCGATGGCTGCTGCATATTCATATAGGGAAGCACCCTTTCAAAATTATAGGGCTATTCCGGGTACTTTTGAGATGGTTCATAGACCACTATAGATCATACACAATGTTAAGTGTGGTTCAGATTCCCCGATGCAAGTTTTAACCATTAGTTCAGGTTGTTTCTCGTATTCAACCCTTTTCACTGAATCCCAGCGAGACCATATTGAAGATGAACATATTCACGGATTTCAATTTCATCCCATACAGAGAGATACATACTGGGAGATTTACTGATGATGGAAAGGATGGTGAAGAGATATGATCGTACATGGTTTTATTTAGGAATGAAATTATAGAAACCCATATCGATGAAGAGGTTATATATGATGCATATTCTACATATATGTTTTCACACCAATTCAAATGCATGAAATAGATAACCATATCTCCTCAAGTACATTTCCAGTTAGTAAATAACCCAATGGTTGGACAATAGCTATGTATGATTATATTGATAGATTTAATATGAGTAGTAATATTACTATCTTCAATGGGTGCATCCAATGGATTGACCTATTGGTACGTCGAGTCCAAGATTTCATCATATCACAAGGGAGTTAGCAGAATTTATCCCTCATTTCATGGATGTATCAACTTTTAATAATAGAAAGTGATATTGAATGGGTCCTCCCCCTCAAGAAAGTGTTTTATTTCTCCTAGAGGGTTCTTCATATCCATAATATGGTGCAGATAATGAGGGTTTGTTCTCTCAAAAATAACATCTTTCATTTCTTATTCCACTAGTTATGTTCAAAGTGGTTGCAATAGTTAAGGTTGGGCATAAGAGATCAATATCCCATTGTCAGGATGAGAATTGGGTTCCATTTTCTCTTCCTTCATTTGAGACTAAGTGGGTCATGAAGCCCATGAATCCAAACTTCATTGAATCATATTCACAGTAGACCGGGATGACCAATAAGTATGTGTGACTGGTGATAGTCTAATGTTGGCAGGGCATGTCTTTTGATGTTGAAGTAGAATAGTCATTTATTTATGATGGGATTTGGATTCTTAAAGTAGGAGATTATTGTGCCCTTCCAAATAATATTTTTTTGGGAAACCCCACTGAGTTGGGGATTTATATCCAGGAATAAGAGATTCTTATTTATGAAACCGAAAACTAGCTCACTGGCATGATATGGGTGAAGAACATGTTGAGATGGGGAGATGTTGAAGGGGTTTTATACTGACACTATCATTCTACACATATCAATACATTATTTTAAGAATAATTAAACATCAAATTATAATCCAAGGACAGTGAAGTCTAGTGTCTGGGAAGACTATGTACAAAAAACTAAAATTAATAGACTAAATAAAACATTTATTTATTTAAAATACATTATGACCTCCAAACATCCATTGAGTCCTTACATATATATAAGATAATATGGGGACGAAATTAAAAAATGGATGATCTAAAGGCCCAGTAATGAAATAAAAATAAAAATTAAATCATATAACATAGGTTATAAGTCATAACATAATGATATAAAAATGACTAGACCATGATCAAGGATAAGTAATAATAAAATATAAAACATGGGATCCTATAACCATGGAATCATAATAATTTAGATGAAACATAAAACATTAATTTATTACAACTATAGGGTAATTTCACATAGAGAAACATGATTCAAGGATCATTGCAGATAGAGTACAAGACAAGGATAACCATTAATACTGTTGCACATGGAGCACGAGTCAATGCTAACCCCAAGACTGTTTCACATAACGTCCCATGAGACTAAAAATTACCCAATACATTATAGTTCTATCTAGGCAAACCCATATAAACATATTCATAAATATGTGGGCCACATAAAGAATAATATATAGGAATCAAACTTATTTATAAGGTTTTCCCATGGTAATAATTGGACATCATAATCTTGTCAAAAGGCATAACATACGGAGATAACATATTGGTGACCCTGAATAAAAGGATTTAAATAAAACATGGAGATTCATAAGAGAAAATAGGCATATGTTATAATAAGTGATTTCAAACTTAAGTGAATACATTTGAAAATGGAATTTTAGATACATTAGTAATAAAACATTTTAGTGATATTTAAAGAAAATATTAAAGATTATTTGAAGTAGAAAATTGATTAATATTTTTTTTATAAAAAATAGAAGTGAATAGTGAATTCTTTGATAATAAAATCAATGATATTAGAATAATAATTAATCCTTAAAATAGATTATATAATTCACTTTATTTTAGGTAAGAATTTATGAATTTCACTTAAATCAAGCTTGCTTATGGAGAAGAATTAACCAAGGATCCTTTTAAAAAAAGTGAATCCCCAAAAAAGAAGGATGAATGGTTCATGATACATGATTTTGTAAAATATAAATAGAGTTAAGAATATGTACATAATTTTATTAAATTTTATTATGGTAAAAAATAGAGAAAGAATAACCCGAACAAAAAATGGAGGTATGGGTAGAAACCCTTACCTTATGTCTGAAATGATTCTACACTATATCTTAATGTCCTAAGTACTCAAATAAAATTATTTAATTAATTAATTTAGAAACTTTTTTAAATTTATTTTATTTAGTATAATTTTATTAAGTTCATATGTGTCCCTTTTTATGGGTTATGAGATTCTATTTAATCATTCAGGGACATTTGTTTTCTTGGTTTTCATGATCGATTCACATGTATATGTCTACGGAAAATCATGTAGAATGAGGTAAGTTGTGAAGAAATAAACTTATATTTTATTAATTAAATTATATAATATTAAAATACAATTTTTTTATAAGTGAGTATGATTCATTAGTTAAATCATTAATTATAATCATTTAGATTAATTTTGGGATTTTTTATCATGAAGAACTCATTTTGTTTTATAAATTAATATCTGGTTTCAAAAACTGATTCTATGACATTAAATAAGATATAATAAATATATTATAATATATCTCAACCATAAAATTGGTTTCATTAATATCCATTAAGACATAACTAAATGATGAAATCACGTCATCAACGAAGTGGTTTAATCGACACCTCAGAGGCGATGTTTTCATTCTTAAAGTAAAAGAGAAAGGGGAAGAGATTTAATGAATAATTATTCCATAAAAATGATAACAATACATTATATATAGGATAATTGATTTTTCATGCCATTTGGATGACGGGATCTAAAGAGATAAAAAGAAAATAAAGGAACTTGAAAATAAATTTGAAGATGATGGAAGAGGGTTTTACCTCATGATTCCTTCTTCTTTATAACCTCCTTATGGGATTGGATTTAGTCTTTTGTTATGACCAAAATCTCTTAGACATGGGGGGAAGATTTGGGAAGAGTATTGGGAATAATTTTGACAATGATCAAGTCTTGAGTGGTGTGAGGAGAATAGGTGGTGATGGGTGGTATTTATGGTGGTGGAAGATGGTGTTTTTTGAATATCTTAATTATTATTTTATTATTTTTCTCAAGATAAGAAATAGTGTTGATTATTGATACTAAATACAGTAACTTCAAAATGTGAGTTTTATATGATGGGGTTGAATCATCACTACATCACTTATGACTCCCAAATTTATGTATTAAGCATTTATGGAAAATTATCGTATATTACTATTCACAAAAAATCATGTATTTTATGAAAATACTAAAAATTCAACCAATGCATTTTTCAATAGGTAGAATTAAAAAATGAACTAAAATTTATGAAAATAATTTTCTAAATATGATAAATTTAATTTTTATTTATAAACATAATTTACTCAAAAGAATATTTTAAAATTAAAATAACTTTTCTAACACTTTTGGAAATTAATTAAGGTCCCATAAATTTCTCACATAATAATATGTCAAAAAAAATTAATTTACAAATACATTTTATAAAAATAAATATTCTTTTAAATTATTAATTTTCTCATAAATTTTTAATTAAATATTTTTGACTTACAAAAATACCAACAGTTCGTTAATAATTTTTAAAATATTTATTTATATATTCTATGATATAATTATATCTTATTCTCACTTATAAGAAGGATAAATTTTATTTATAAATTCATTGATTATGTTACTATTCAGTTGGTTAGTTTACTATTTATAAGGGTCGCATTGATATTCTAAAGGTCAAGTTACTATTTCATCGGTATAGGTTCCTTAACTTCTAGAAACTCTTATTATTTCATTCATTCATCTTTTATAATGCCTATATTTTTTTATCTAAGTGTTTATACATCTAAAATAATTATAATAAAGGAATTTATATAGATAAAACTTTCCCCCTTATGAATATTCTCCCCTAGAATTTTTTTTGACATTCTAAGATGAAAATATTTGTGTGTACTTATCTTTCATATTTTTCTCTGGTTCCCATGTTATCTATTCATACATATGGTTCTAACAATGTACTTTGACCCAGTTTGTAGTATTATTGCATATAAATTTATCTCTAGGATCTAATATCTTCACTGGATTATCCTCGTAAGAAAGGTCATTCTCCAAATGTACCACCTTTAAAGTCAGTACTTGTGAAGGATCTCGTATGTACTTCCTTAAGAGGGATATGTGGAATACAGCATGTACTTGAGACGTGGATGGTGGAAGTTCTAGTTGATAGGTCATAGATTTGATATCATCATGGATCTCAAAGGGGCCAATGTACTTGGGACTTAGATCCCCTTTTTTCCTAAATCTCATGATCTTATTCCATGGAGATATGTGGAAGAATACCATGTCTTCAACTGTAAACTCCATCTCTAATCAACGACTATCTGCGTATCTCTTTTTTTTTTGACCTTGGGATTCCGTGATGTATTGTGGAATGGTTTTAACCTTCTCCATCATTTCATCGACCATTTTTTCCCTATCAGCATTCATTAACTGAATTCATCTTAGCATGTCGTTTTTCTTCACCATTTACCATAAAGAGATAAATATGAAGCCATTTAGATTCTTGAGTAGTAACTATTGTAGGATGAGAATTCACCTATTGGTAGATGTTGGCCTCATCATCCTTTAACACCCATAGAAAATTATCTCAACATGATTTCTAGAGTCTAAATAGTTTTCTTAGATTGTCCATCAAGTTGGGGATTAAAGGCTATAATGAATAATAACTTAGTGCTTAGAAAATTTTGGAGACTTTTCCAGATATTGGAGATAAATCTCGGATCTCAGTCGAACACAATAGATAGTGGTACTCCATGCATCTTTACCAATTCTCTATTGTATATATGTTCAAGTTTATCAAGTTATATGTCCTCTAGAATTGTGTTAAAGTATATTGTCTTTCTAAGATTATCCAAAATAACCCATGTATAATTATATCATTTGGATGTCTTTTGAAGTCTAGTGACAAAGTCCATGGTGATTTTTCCCATTTACATGATGGTATGAGTAATGCTTGCATCATACCTTTAGAACTTTTCCTTTAATTCTTCACTTTCTAACATACTAGGCATTTTTATGTATTTTCATTGATCTCCTTTTTCATATTGTCTGACCAAAAGTTATCCTAGAGATCTCAATACATATTTGGGCTCCCAGAGTGAATAGGGATGTTTGATCTATGTGTTCTATTCATAAGATCTTTCCTTATTTTTTTGTTGGATGGTAGACATAGTCATGGCCCAAATATTATGATTTCATCTTCTCTGATCTTGAACATGGAGTATTTTTCATTAGCAATACCTTCCACCTTTTCTGAATTTCCTCATCATTTCATTGAGCATCCATTATTTTCTCCACAAGGGATGGTTGAGAAATCATTTGAGAAATGATTAATGACGTTACTAACATAATGATTCCCATATCCATCCATTTTTAGTTTAATAATATTGGATCCTTATCAATTATCATAATTCATAAAGATCCATGATCATTTATACATAGATCATCCACCACCTTATTTTCCTTACCAGGATAGTAGTTGATTGAGGAATCATAATCCTTGATGACCTCTAACCATATTCATTGGAGTATATTAAGTTCCTTCTTTGTGAATACATATTTTAGACTCCAGTGATCAGTATATATCTCACACTTCTCCACATAGAGATAATGCTAAAAGATTTTCAAGGAAAATAACACAACTTGCAACTCCAGATCAAGCATTAGATATTTTTGCTATTGAATTTTCAACTTTCTAGAGTTTTATGCTATCAATTTATCATTTTTCATTAGTAGAAAGCCTAAATATTTCATTGAATCGTCAATATATTCCCTCAAAGAGTTCTCCACTTAACGGTAGTGTGTGTACCGATGCAATGATAATCCGATTTTTGAGATCCTTAAAAACTCCCTCACATTATTGAGTCTTGGAAAAAATAACCCCCTTTATTGTCATCACGGTTTTTGGGTTTCCAAATAATAATAAGTTCTTCATAAATCATCGGTAATACCAAGTGAGACCAAGAAAACTATGTAGCTCCATTTCAAAAGCTGGCATGAGCTACTCTTTGATTGTCATTATCTTGGAAGGGTCTATAGATATCCTTTTGAGGGTGATAACATTCCCCAATAATTATACTTCCTGCATTTAGAACGTGTATTTTATATACTTTTCATATAGTTTCCCCCTTATCAAGGTCTTCAGCACCATATCCCAATGATCCTCCTATTGCTTCTTGATCTTAGATTATATCATAATATCATTGATAAAGACTAACAAAAATATGTCGAGGTAATCTATAACTACTCTATTATTTAAATCCATGATAATATATATAAAATTATTGAGTACAAATGTCATCATAATGAACATGTAGTGTCCATACCTTGTTCGAAAGGCAATCTTCATAGTATCTTCCTTCCTCACCTTAAATTAGTGAAATCTAAACCAAAGGTCCACCTTAGGGAAATAACTATCCCCCCTTAGTTGATCAAACAACTCATCTTTCCAGTGTAGGGGATAATTTTTATTTTTCATGATCTTATTGAACTCATGATAATAGATGCAGAGGAGCACTGATCCATCCTTCTTCTTGAGATATATGACTAGTGCACCATATGGTGAAGAACTAGGGCATACAAAACGCCTGTACAGATTCTCTTATAACTACTTCTTCAACTCTTCCATCTCAATATTGGATATTCTATAAGGTTTATTTGATACAGGTAGAGATCTAGGAATATGATCAATTGAGAAATAAAACTCTCAGTTAGTTGGAAGACCAAGAAATTATCCATGGAATACATCAGTGTAATCCCTCGCTATAGGAAGATCTTCAAGAATGATAATCTCCTTTGTCTCGTTAATTTGAGTGAGATATGATTGCTCATAAGGAATAAATACCCAAACACAAGAAAATAATTCCGAAGAAGATTCGCCTTCTTCCTTACACTTGTAATGAATTGGAGGATTCTTTGCAATGTGAAGAGTGATATTCCTTTTCCAGCAGTTGATGTTGTATTTGTATAAATATAGCCAATCTCTGACCAAAATAGAATAAAACTCTACTAAAGATAGAATGATAAGATTTTATGGGAGGTTTAGTCCACAAACATTAACCAAGGTTGAGGTATATAGTTTGGACACAATAATTTCCCCATTAGTTGTTCTCACAAATAGACCAACCTCCAAATGTTGAGGTGGTGTTTAAATAGTTATAATAAACATGAATGATATGGAAGAATTCATAGAACTAGAATCTAATAGTACATTCACTGTTCTTCAATGAATAACTAGATTACTTATCACCATATCATTTTCTGGCTCCACATTAGGAGTATTTATAGAATAACCCATTCCATGTTTCCTTAGAGGTTGTTATTTATTTCCTCTTAAAATAATGGGCTTAGGGAATTGATTTTAAAAACTCCAATGTTCCTTGAAATTGATACACTACACTGAATGTTGAGTTTTGATATAAAACATACTTTAATAATATACATTAGTGGAGTTATTCATATTCCTTTGGATGTTCTTAGTTAGATTCCCCAATCTTCCATATTTGAATAATTTTCGGGTTACCTAAATACAAATACCATGATTCTTTATCACATATTTTTGACATGTGTGATATTTGGACATATTTATATTGGGGGTTTTGATTGTTGATCCACCCATGTTAAACTCAATTTTTCTACTTTTTTTCCCTGGGACCCAGAAACCATTTACAGTATTTGATCTCCATATCAACTTGATTGAATAATTGAAAATATCATAATAACTACCAAAGTTTCAAATCACTAGCGCTCTTCGTATACTCGGATTTATTCCACTAAATAAGTTATGCACCTTTCCTTCAGTGTTCATGAAAAATCTGAAGGTGTACCTTGAATGACTTTTAATGTTTTCTTCATGCCCTCTGATTGAATAATATTACTTATACTTAAGTCTGAGGAACTCTATTTCTATCATGAGATGGAGGGATCAGGGAAATTATTTATTGAAAAACATTATCTTAAATTCTTATGAATATGTGGATTCAATTTCCTCCTTATAAATCATATATTTTATCAGTGTCTAGCACTAATCATCTTATCCATCAAAATGATGGTCCTCCGACACAACTTTCTCTTCCTGTGAGAACTAGAGGATAGAGAATATATTTTCAATATATTTAATCCACCATTCCATGAATAGGGGATCAAATGATCTAATAAGACTAGGTGGACATTTATACATGATGTATTATATGGAAATTTTCTCTTTATTTGATGAAGTATGATTTTACACATGATTTATGTTATTATTCATAACTTGACCTAGTAGAGAAGTTTTGCCATGAATATTTGAGCTCCCTTTTCCATCATATTTGGCATTACAACATGACAATAATCACATTTCTTATCACATTGATTGTTAGCATGCGTTATTCTATTTCCCTAAATTAACTATAAAAAATAAATTTAAATTAGTGGTCTTGAATATTTAGCTAATAAGTATAAAAATGATATTTTAAACATAAATGGATAAACACTTAAATAAAATTTATATACTAACTTTTGATTACCTGTGTTTCAATTCAGTTTATCCACTATCTGTTTCCTAACATATATTATTATGGTCATTTTCTTTAATACCTTTAAAATGGTTGGTAATGAGAATACAAATTTACCAATGCATATCCTCTAGTAGTGTCAAACTAGATTTGTAGTAATACATGTCATCGTATACGAGGATACCCTAAGTCAGGATCGAAATGCCTTGTCAATGTTATCACTCATAGTTATATTTGTTCTAGAACCAAATCCACTCATATTATCCATATGAGGGTTTATTTCCTTGATAAACCACTTACTCTGTACTTACCAAAATTTTGGGATGTTTTCTCACACTTAGTCTTATCCCAAGGGTTCTTACCTAAGTGCCCTATTCTCAGTCTCAAAAGATAATTAAACTTTCCCTATGATACCAAATATTAGTCCCCTAGCCTTTTACACAAATCAATAAAAGATTTTATGCATAATTAAACATCAAATTGAAATACAAGGATCATAATGTATAGTTTCTTGGATGATTAAGTACATAAAACTGAAAACACGAGACTAAATAAAACATTTTGTTATTTAACATCCATTATGAGTTCTTAAATTTCATTGAGACCATAAATCTTCATAGGAAGACCTGGGGATAACATGAACATAGTGATTAGCGAAAAATTCTAGAAAGAGAATAAATATTAAATTAATTCTCAACACATGGGTTAGAAGGTGTAACCTAATGATATAAAAAGGTGTGGAATGTGATAAAATATAAGTAATCATAGCATATAAAACATGGGATCATATAATCATGGAATCAAAGTAATGTGAAAGAAACATAAAACACAACATTATAAAAATTCAGGGATCATTTAACATATAGGATCATGGGTCAAGTCTCATTGCACATAAAGGAGAACGAGTCAAGTTTATCCACCAAGACTGTTGCACATAGAGCATGAGTCAATGCTACCACCACGACTGTCGCACATAATGTCCCATGAGACTAAACATTACCCAATTAATTAGAGTGCTATCTAGGAACACCCATCATGACATTTCCATGAATATGTGTGCCTCATGAAGAATAATACAAAAGGAATCAAACAAAAACATATGGTTTACCCATGGTATGAATTATGTATCATAATCATTTCAGAAGTCATAACATAAGGAAATATTATAATGGTGTCCATGAAAGAAAGGATTGAAATCATACATAGAAATTCATAAGGGAAAATAGGCATAGATCATGAAAATTGATTCCAAATTTATGTGAATAATTATGAAAATGGAATTTATGAAACCCTTGAAATAAAACATTTTAGTGCGATTTAAGGAAAATCTTAAAGATCATTTGAAGCAAAAAATGAAATAATATTTTACATAAAACAAAGATTGAACAATGAATTTTTTCATAATCAAATGAGTTATTTTAGGAAATTAATGTAAGCTTAAATCATATTATATAGTGTACTTGATTTTGGGTATGAATTCATGAAGATCCCCTTAATCGAGATTTCTTATCGGGAATAATTGAGTAGGGAGCCAATTAAAACCTGTATATCCAAGATAAATAAGGATTAATGAGTCCTCATACATGATTTTAGAACAAAAAAACATAATTTAAAATATTTTCATAAAATAGTTATTTTAATTTGGGTAAAAAGAGAGAAATCAAAACTCAATGTAATAATCAAAGTTCATGTAGAATCCCTAGCCTTATGTCTGAAACGATTCTACACTTGATCTTAATGTCCTGAATAATTAAATTAAAATTAATTAATTAATTAATTAATAACCTTTTATAAAATTATTTAATTTATTATCTTTTTATTATGTTCATTCATGTCCCTTTTTATGGGTTATGAGATTCAATTTAATTGTTCTGGAGTGCTAGATTCCATGGTTTTCATGATCGGTTTACTTGAATATATGTTTGGAAAATCATGTAGAATGAGGATAGTTTCCTAGAACTGAACATATATGTTATTAATGAACTTATAGAATATTTAAATACCAATTTTTCAGATGTTTAGGTGGTTCATTATATTAATCATTAATGATAATTGATTATATTAATTTAGTGTTTTTTAATCATGAGGAACTCATTTAATTTTAAAAATTAATATCATGTGTGAAAAATGATTACAGAACATTTAAAAAAAGATATAATACATATATTATAATCTATTTCAACCATAAAAATGGTATCATGTCAAGCCTTGAATAATAAATTCAATGATGAAATCACATCATCCATGAAGGTGGTAAATTGGCACCTCATGGACTATGTTTTCATTCATAAATAAAAAGAGAGATGAGAAATGATTTGATGAATAATTATTAAATAAATATGATTAAATTCTAGTATATTTATTATAATATATTTTTCATTCCATTTTTATTAGACGGGTGAGGATAGAAAACAAATCGAAAGGAACTTTGATAGAAATTCAAAGAAAACCGAAGTGGGTTTTACCTCTTCATTCCTTCTTCTTGAGAACCCCGTAAAAGACTTTTTTTAATATTTTTTGAAGACAAAAAATTCCAGGAAAGGGGGGAGAGGTTCTATAAGTGTATTGGTTTGAACAATTAGTCTTGAGAGGTTTGAGTAGGGGAGGTGGTGAGAGGTGGTATTTATATTGGAGGAGGAGAGTGTTTTTTGAATATTTTAATCATTTTTTAATTATTTTTCTCAAGGAGAGAAATTGTGTTGATTATTGGGACTAAATACAGTAACATAATCATGTGAGTTTGAGATAATGGGCTTAAATCGTCACTACATCACCTATGACTCTATAGCATTTGTTGTCAATTATCGTATTTTACTATTCATGAAAAAAAATCATGTATTTCAGAAAAAAACCCAAAAAAACACCCTAACCATTTTTCAACATATAGAATTCAAAAAATGAACTCCATTTTATGAAAATAATTTTCTAAATATGAGAAATTTAATTTTTAATTGAAAACATAATTTACTCAAAAATTACATATCTTAAAATTAATATTTCTTTTCTAACATATTGGAAAATTAATTAAAGGTCTCACAAAATTTTCCTAGAATCATAAGGAATCCAAATATTAATTTATGAATACCTTTTATGAAAATAATTTTTTTAGTTGTTAAATTAGTTATAAAATTATAATTTAATATTTATGACTAACAAAAATACCAACACATAATTAATAATTTTTACAATATTTATTTAATTGTATTATGAAATAATTATATCATATTATTAGTTATAAGATGATTAAATGTTATTTATAAATTCTTTTTGTTGGTTACTATTCAATTGATTGGCTTACTATACATAATGCTCACATTACTTTTCCAATGATCAAGTAACTATTTCATCAGTATATGTTTTTTAACATATATAAATGCTTCTTCTCCCATTCATTATTCATTTATAAAGATTTTAATTTTTTCTATATATGATTATCTATATTTCATAATTATAATAAAAGAATTTATATAAATAATAATTTTTTTATTACACATTGACCACCTATATTCCAAGGAATGGATATTTTATGTTGGTCCCAAGGATGTAATTTATCATTATCTTATCTCTTATTTTGTTCCTCCTTTATTTCATATCCAAAAAATAATTTTTTATGAGTGGAAGTCCATCCTGATTTGCATTGGTCTAGCAATAAATTAACTTATATTCCAACCCCAAAATATGTCCTGAATGTAACCCCACTCGGAAATGATGAATCGTCCTCCAAACCAGAGTAGATATACCCAGGATAGCAGACAATGAAGGGTGAGATGGCAAGAGAAACTCTAATGCCCCCTCTGATACATGTTTTTGAGGAGGGTGGTGCTAGCCTTCATCCATAAAAAAATAAAAGAAATCGGAGAATAATCTTGTTGGCTTAGAATAACATTAGTGATTTTATGTCTCCACTGTATAATAGATCTTTGGCTTATCCAAAACAAATGTATAACCCTATTTTTCATTGCATAATCTCCTTCCATCTCCTCTCTCAAGGGGTATGGAAATGATCCTCCAAGAACTACGGTGGACACTCCAGACCAAATATGGATTCCTATGGGAAATTCAGTTCCTTTGACTAGTGAAATATCTAGTGTTGAGGATACATTATATGCTCATGTATCTACTCCTACTACTATAGAGAGGTTGGATGATTCTATAAATTTTAAACGTACATCATATGGCATCATATGTTGACTGCTGAATTTTATTCCTTATGATATTGTATGATCATCTCATGCACTAGAGGACCCCGTGAAAATACATGTTGACCCTAAAAGTATCTATAATGAAGATTTTTTTTGTCTTAGGTTTATAGAAGAGGGTGTTAAACTGGGTCCTTATCCTAATGTTTCAAGCATCTTCATGAGTGACATTGCCATGGGGCTTGGGACTCTAATACATTCCATGAGAAATTGTGAATTGAAATTTGAATTAATGTTTTAATATATTAATATTTCCACCTCTTTATATGATTTTGAGGAATTTAATAGGTAATTTAATGGATTTGGGTCTTTATTTTTTTTGAATCCAATTTTTATGGATGATGTTTGATCTTGTCTAGTTGAATCACGAAGCTTCGTCTATAGGGAGTGTGGAAGGGGAGATGCATGTAAAAAGTTTTGAAGTTCATCCCACTCTCAATTTTAAGGAATCATCAATTCAAGGGGATCCAAAAGTGGGGGATATTTTTGAGCTTCTCCCAGTAGGATCTTGGAAGACTCAAGAGAGTGTCATATATCATCTGGTTCTAGATAAAACTGCTTTGTTCAGTGATGTCAGCGAGGATTCCATCCAATAGAATGCAACTTCATTGGGTGAGTTTCCCTAACTTCATTGATCATTATCCACCTATTCTATTTATTATCCTCGTGAGTATAACAATTATTATTATTTATTTTTAGGTCCATCAACTTCTCCAGCCAGTCCTAAGGGCATAGCCTCCGTGAAAATACAACCAATACAGGAAAGTGTCGTAGTTACTATCTTAGAGGGAGCAGGAAAGGGTGTCTAATTTAGTTAACTAATCCCAAAAAAAATTTTCTCCCTCTAACAGTGGATCTGAGTGAGATTTAGAGATGTAAAATTCCTTTTTCATCACATGTCATCCGGCATGGTGGTAAATATGGAAAATAATCCCTAAGAGATATTTTGAAGAATTTACTTCATGATTATGTAGATTTCCATTTTTATTTGGTACGATTGGGTATGGTGGATTAAATTACCATATAATTCATGCTGCTATGAATGAGATCATTTGTAAAGGGTAGTGAGAACAAGATCTACAAATAACCTCATAAATGAGAATCTTCTTATTACCACTAATGATCTCTGAGCTGCATTATCCTATGATAGGGTAAACTATCTAAATAAAATTTCATAATTTAGGAAATGGATTAAAGAAAAGACTATTCAAATATAGATCCCTGAGTAAGAGATGGATTATGGATAGGGGGATCTCATTGAACATCTGAATTAACTAAAAGGATCACAAACAGAAGGGTCAACTTCTATTGTGACCACAGAGGAGGAACTTTTTTTGTTGAGGAGATTGAAGATATTATGTTGGATGGGCTTTAGAAGGCTACTGATGGTGCTCATGAGTTATTTTACCATATTAAGAGATATGTTGACGGTCTTTTAAAAAGTGTACTAGAGAGACTCTATCTTGTAAATACTCCTTCAATTTAGTTTTTTCTCATAAATAAATATAATTGTGTTTCTAAAAAAATATTTCTTCAAAAATATTTTTCTTTTGTGATCATAACATGACATTAAAGCTAATTTTCATAAAAATACAACTATTAATTACCTATTTATAACCACCAAGATATCGATGGGGGACACTCTAATCATTTTCTAAGCCATGGGTCATATAGATAACCCAAAAACATTGTTCTTTTTGTGTCATTGAACTAATTTTTTGTAATCCAAATATAATTAAGAATCATATGGTGATTCAAGGATTTTTCATTTCCCCACCTTTTCATATTTTCATCCTAATAAGTTATGTGCCTACCTCTTTCCATTTCTCATTTTTTTCCTTAACAACATAAAGTGATGGTCTAGTGAGCTAAGACTCAACTATTTTATAGAATTTATTTTATGGTATTTCAATATGTTGATTACTCAGTATCTTTTTATAGTATGTTTAATGTTGAACAATCCAGACTAATGTGAGTGATTTTTTTGGTTGACCGACTTTGACCATGAGTTTTTGGATGATGGCCCAAACAATGATTGTTGGATAGAAATGTTCTGAAATTCTTCAGATAGCTGATGGGGAATTTTGAAGAATGATTTTTTGATTCCTAAGTATAAAACATTATATTCTAGAATATAGGGGTTCTATTCTATGGAATAAGTTACCACTGTTTGACAAACATGTTTTGTGGGTGAATTTATGAAAATCTGACTATGGAGTGTTACTGCATACTTCAATAGTGTCATCCTCTAGATGAGAGGCCCTAAAATTTTATGGGTTACATATGAAAATCCCACTAGGTCATGTAGCAACTTAGTCAAAAAAATAATTTCATATGAATTATGACATTTTATTGTGAATTTCCAAATGCAGTTTATATAAATTCAGATTTCTAAAGACCATAGTGGGTGAGTTTTCTAAGGTAATATATCTAAAAATAAAGAGGGAATTTATATTGGTAGTTGTTCATGAATAAGAAACAACCCCTAAATGAATTTTTCTTGTGTGAAGGATGGAATTTTTTTTTAAATGAATAATTCTAGGGGTAAAGGCCCCTTTCTGATTAGGGTTGAATCATCGAGCAATGTAATTTCGTGTGACTAGGATATTGACCGCGTAATTTAACATCTTACGATGGGGAAATTGTTGTGTATTTTAACATATTGAGGATATAATGTTGTGCTATGTATTTTAATGTTTTAAAGTGTATAAATTATGCTATGTAGTTTAATATCATAAAATAAAGACATTTGGGGGTGTAATTTAAGGTCTTCAACTTGACTGAAAGGTTAATAATTCTCACATTTCACTGTAATATTTCTGTGAATGTTCTATCAATTTCAAGTATGAGGCTATGACTATTTTAATTTATCATCTGAGGATCTCTATATCCAAATAGTGGTATAAATTAATGGTCTTATAGAGATAGAGGAGGTATCTCTTGAGGACAATGTTACCACAAGTTTATAAACCCATTTTGTGGGATACTTTATGAAAACCCAACTAGGGTGGGTTACTGTATAGTCAAATAGTTGAATCCTCTAGATGAAAGGCCCTAAAACATTATGGGAGACTTATGCAAAGCCAACATGGGTGTGTTATAATATTTTAGGAAAAATTAATTCTTAGGAATTATGATATTCTATTTTTAATGGAAAAAGGTTGTTTATGATTATTCAAATTTCCCTAGACATATATTTTGTTTTTGTGGAAGGAATGTACTCAAATTCAAAAGGTTAATTTCTAGTAAAATTGAACAAATAATTGGGGGAAAATATTTCCTGGATAGGTTTAACACAAAATGTGGTAAATATTATTCCTTTATTTTTAGGGCATATGACTAGGACCATAGAATTATGAAAATATATGTGATATGTGGCATATAGGACCAATGTTTTTCTAGC
This sequence comes from Viscum album, assembly GCA_963277665.1. Taxonomy (NCBI): domain Eukaryota; kingdom Viridiplantae; phylum Streptophyta; class Magnoliopsida; order Santalales; family Viscaceae; genus Viscum; species Viscum album. The sequence goes on along the minus strand of OY728138.1, from coordinate 1,375,622,375 downwards.
ATAATTTAGTCATGAGGGATGAAATTGTAACCCCTAGTGTTGGGTGTTCTCAGATTGGGATAATAGATATGGTAAAAACACTAAAGGGATGACTATAGGGAAAATTCAAATCACGAGTTTCAATATATTTTTTTCAAATCTTATAAGGATAGAAGAGGCTTCTCCCAATGGTGAATTTACAACTGGTTGAGAAAAAAAATTATGAGCTAATTTATGAAAATCCAGTTTAGGTGTGTTATTAAAAAGTCAAATAGTGGAATCTTGTGACTTAAAACCCAATTTGTGGATGAATTTATGCATATCCAGCTTTGGAGTGTTACTAAATTCATAGGAAAATGAATCCTCAAGTATCAGACATTTTATCTCCATAAGCTAGAGAAAGATTATGAAGATTCAAAAGTTTCCAAGATTATGGATATTACATGTGGAAGGGATATTTATGAGCACAATGTAAGTGTTGTGAATGATATTTTCCAGGAACTGTAGAATCATTTTTGTTGATTTGACTCATATGTAGGTGGGAGACATCTTTATTTCCATAGTGGACCCCCAAATGAGGGGACCCAAATTAAGAGATCATGTGTAGATATTTATTTATACCCATGAGAGGGGTAAAATTTTTAACCCATTTCTAGGACTACAAAATAAGTCCTAGGTGTCCCTATGTATCTCATTAGAATTATAATAAATCCATACATAGTTATTTAGGTACCATTCTAAGTTGTGCATCTAAGACATCAATCAGGCAGTTTAACATCATGAGGTAAAGATGAAGGTGGATCAAAAAGGAAAACAAAAGAATATTACATATGGACTAGGGTATAGGACCTTAGCATCACTACATATATTTTTTAATTGAGAATCATAAAACATGTATTTCTAAAAATAAATCCTCATACTAATGAAATTCATGTGTGGAGAAAGGGGGGTGTTAATATGGTCTGACACATGGGGTGTAACACCATACTGAATCCTATTATATATATCTTACTCATAAATAGGAGACTATTCGAATTTACCATATTGTGTTTGAACTCGTTCCAAGATTTGTGATCTATTCATCACTACATATCTCATTAGAGTGAGAATTAATCCACATGTGGTTCTTGTGGAAACCTTGTAGTTTATTATCATGTGACAAGACATAAGATGTTCCTTTTAAGTTCTTATTATCAAGGCCATGATAAACCCAATGTGAATTGATATTCATACTCATTCATGGAACTATTTTACCCCAACTCTTAATCCCATGTGAGTTATACATGGTGTGATAAATAAGTAGGGGAAAATGTTTCTTCCATGAAACTAAGGCAATTCAGGTGAATTAATGATATGGTAATTTAGATTTTTTGGTGGCTATCCCGGGAGGTATGATCTAGGAGTCTCTGATTAACTCATTAAGATGAGAATCAATCCATACTTAGTTCTTGAAAGACTCCCTTTTTAGGACTGTTTCATACACAAGAAAAGAAAAAAAATATTTATATCAGACCCGAGATTGGAGATATGAGCATCACTACATATCTCCTTTGAGTGATAATCAACCCACATTTAATCAATAAAGGATCCATTTGTAGGCCTTACTCATACAAAGGGATTTTGGAACACTTTTTTCTTTCTATTTTTGCTAGAAAATGGATTGGAGATATGTGATGCACTAAATATCTAACTGGAATGACAATCAAACCACACATAGTTCATAAAAAGATCATGAAATTTATCATCATGAAATGAGCATGTAGGCCAAACAGTTTACTGTATTATGGTATCGACATGGTTAAACCAATATGTAAAAGAATTTCGGGGGAGGACCATGGGTTAGGACCTAGGAATCACTAAATATCTTGTTAGACTGATAATCAAGCCACATGTAGCTTTTAAAGTAATTTCTCCCAACATCGATTAGTTCATGATATGAGAAAAATGGGTCTTAGATATTTTATAGAATTATGTCTGGACCCAATACATGAGGTATATGAATCAATACATATAAAATCATGATTATAAGGAAGCCATATGTATTTATGGAAAAGTTCCCTATGTGGGTTTAATTCATACATTGGGAAATGGGGGACTTTTTCTATCATGGATGATCCTAGGATGAGGGATCCCGGAGTCTCTACATATCCCAATGGAATGAGAATAAATAAACATTTATTTCATGAAAAATGTTTTGGTAGGGTTTCGAGAACCAAATATTGTGATCCACTTAAACAGGGGTCAAAATGTTGCACATTTTCTCATCATGCAATAAGGATTTGAACTACGTAGTTTAACATCATACGGTCTGAAGGATATGATACATAGTATATAGTCTTACATCTTGGAGTATATATGGAGTTGTGTAGTTTAATTTCTTATAGCTGGGATGACCCATAATTCCTTTATGTTCATGATATGAAGACCAACTAGATAGTTTAACATCTTGTATCTCAGATGAGTCTCAGGTGATTACACAAAATATTTCATTAGGAATCTAGTAATGGTTGTGGTCATAATTATCTCTCTATACAGTGAGATTATAGAATAAGCTCCACTAGAGTGGACATTATGTATGTATTAACATCCCTACCACTTTGGTTAATTCTTGGGAGGCTTATTTCCTGGTATCATTGGAGTCTTAAAGTCCAATACAAGCTCTCCTAGGAGTAATAAGTAGAGGATGATCATCTTGTTAAAGGAACATACTATCTGATTTTGATATAATTCCATGTAATGAATGGTGTGTAATATTTTCACATTATATTTATAAAATTCATCTAGTCATTTCGTGGATTTCTCATCTGTGGGTAGTTGTTCATAGATGGAAATACAGTACCATTGAAATTGAACCTCAATGGGAAGGACTAATTCTGTTTCGTATACTAGTGATTATCGAGTCACCCAAGTGGTTGTACATGTTATAGTATGGTAATCTAATAAGTAACGTAATATCTTTTTAGGATAATAATTTTAATCTTTGTACACCATCTTCAAGAGTATGTTCGGTATGGTCTTGTTTAAGGCCTCTATGTGATCATTATCCACTGCATGATAGTGGTATGAATGGTTTTATTTGCTATTTTACCCCTAATATAGCTTTTCCACCTCATCAGAATAAAAATTGGTGCGATTTCCATCATTATTGTATGACGGACATGAAATCTGGTATTGATGTCGGTTTTCATGAAGCTTAAAATTCCTTTGGCACTGGGTTATTTGAGGGTTATTTCTTTATCCCATTTTGAGAAGAAATCATTAGTAGTTAATATGTATTTAAACTTCTTGGGTGTAGTAGTAGGGTATGTCCCCCCACATCTATTCCCCATATAGAAAATAGTGAGGAGTATTTGGAAATATGTAGAAAATATGAAGGTTTATGGATGATGGTGGAATTCAATTGGTAGGAATTAAATTTCATGGTGAATTTTTTACAATCATGAGTCGTAGTTGTCCAGTAATACCCAAGCCTTCAGATTTGGTTAGAAAGCCTATATTCAGATGGGTGGGAACTAAAATCTCCTACATGTACTTATTTAATGATAGTAGTATTTCATTCTATATTGATTCATCTAATAAGGAATCTAGGAAAACCACATTTATAGAGTAATTCTTGGTGATTTAGGTTGTCATAAAGAGTGATTTCTATTGCTCACCGCCAGATTTTCTCCTCCCTAACTATGTCTGATGGGAGTACTCCATCCTAATGGTAGTAAATTATTATAATCATCCACCCAATGGTAGTACAATATGGCTCAAGGATAGAACTAAATTAATTAATCTCCTCTACTCTGACCTTAATAAAACATGAGACCAATCGACGATGTGAATTTTTTTGACTGTTTCTTACCAATTTTGATCTTCAAAAGTCATAGCTTCATTTTCCAATGCATATTCCTAGGCATTCTGTAATTGTGGTATGTGAGTCAATATTGGCTCTGAGGGGACCTCATCCATTAATACTCAAGCATAATAAATAATGGGGTAATATCTTCTTTTTCTTATAGAATAATTCACCATGATATGTTTGATTACCAACTTTGAATAAGCGTTCACCTCTAGATATTTCACTGGTATTTGGAGTTCCAATTCTAGGCCAGCAATGGGAGCCTAATATTCCACCTCATTGTTAGTACATACTTTTGATAATAGGATGGTGTAAGAAAAAACATATTTCCTTGGATAGATAATCATGATCCCTAACCTGAATTTTTTGATCTTAGGTTCTTCTATTATCCACCTTGTTAGGATCCTAGAGACACCATCAAAATACATTTCCTGTGTTTTGGGCCTACCTTTAATAGAGAATATCTTTCCATTTTTCAATTTTGTATTTATCAAAATTGTTTTGGAAAATGAGTGTTCTACAATGAAATATACCATGTCCTGGACATTCACTATTTATTATGGAATGAAATACATATCCAACTACTATAGAATAAATGTCCACCATGCTAGTTGTATTTTCAATAGAGAATGGCTAAGAATGTATTTGAGTGGGTTATTGTGATAGAGGAAATGGATCTTAGGGTTATGCATGTAGTTCCTCATTTACTGAACAATGATGATTAATGTCTTGAAACTCTTCTCGAAATCAGAATAATGAGTATTAGCATCAAACATGTTTCAAATGAGATAAAAATGATGTTTTCACTTCCAACATCATTCATTTTCAAGGAATGTTCCCAATGATCACTCCAAGGTCATCACGTATTGAATTATCATCTTTACCTCAATATGTGGCATTAAAACTAGTGGAATCAAGATGTATTTCATGATATTGTAAAATGCTTCATGAAACTAACTCATACACAAATATATAAACCACGTCTTCACTAGTTTGGTGAAGGAAAAACACATCATGCTAGCTTTTCTAAGAATCGTCATATGTATTCCAATTATCCTTAAAAGTCCTAAAAACTTTTTATGTCTCAAAGGTAGAGACTTGCTAAGGAATTTTATCCTCAAGGTAAAAAATCTATGTTATGATGGCATAACAAGAAGATAATAAAATTCCATGAGGTTACCCCAAAATCACATTTTAAGGGGTTCATCTTCTAACTATGTTATTTTAGCTTCTTCAATATGGTTTCCATGTTACCTAGGTGGGTGGAACATTTTTGTGACTTTACCACTATATCATCAACAAATCATTCAACACAATTCCCCAAAAAAAGAATGAATATGTGATGTATGGAACATTGGTATGTGGAACCAGTGTTCTTCAATCCAAAGGGAATTACCTAATAATGGAATTCTCCTTGAAATCCCTAAAGGTGTATGATAATTCATCTTCTAGGTCCATTTAAATCTAGTTTCACCTCGAATAGGCATCCATGAAGGAAAGGTCTTGATAACCATCCATCTCATCAATGATAAGTTCAGTGATTGGAACTGGGAATTCATCTTTTGGGTAGTATTGGTTGAGATCACTAATGGTAATGAAAAATATTATCCTCATACTCCTAATATTAATAGGTAATATTTCAGAAATCCCTTTATTATTGTGTACATCTCAAATGAATTCAGCCTTTATGAGTTTAGCAACATCAACCTCAAATTTGGAGGCATGAGTTGGGTGTTTCCATCATGCTTCTTGTTTGTATTCTTGATTGTTTTCTAGAAAAACTATGTGATTGGTGGAATCCTCAAGAGTGTTTCTTGATATCTCTATCAAATTCTAGGTTAACACATTCTAGTGTTTCTTTGGGAATTAAGTATATACCTCTTAGTCATAATATTTCATGGCCACACTAATAAAAAAGGGTCGTGGATCTTTATCTCTACCCAGATTTATTTCAATATGATCATCATCATTGGTGAAGAAAACATTCTAAAATACTAGAGGGGGATCCCTATTCTCTTCATTCTCTTCTATTTATCCATTATTTACTTCTTCCACATCTTCCTACGAAGTAGGTGATGAATAATTTTTTTTCTGAGTTATGGAAGGATTTGAAATTTGGACATTCAAAAGATGAAGCACCTATTTCTATCTCAATTGATGGTTTGAGGCCTTTTTAGAGTGAATAAGGGGAAATATGGGATTGAGAATGAGAATCTTCATTATCAATCATTGACAAAAATACTTCTTCTATCCTAGATAAAGTAATACGTGTTTTTTGAACCATGGGGGATGGAATGAAAAAAATAATCCAGGATTTCATTACTCCTCGTAGAGTTGACAACATCTCTAGTGATTTTGGGTTCAGTTATTAGGGATAAATCACAATCGTTGCTTGTTTTTTTTCAAGAATTCAAACATATATATTTTACTAGGTTGTTGTAAAATACTTACTATTATCTAAGATTTTTTAAAGGGTTAGATAGGTGCATCTATATACCATTTTATACATTGATTCGAGTGATATTGTCAGCCATAGACAATTTCCTTTCTTGCTTGTAGAATCTAAGGTCAATGTACTATGATTCGTAGGATTAAAATGGGGGTTTTCAACATGAAATTATCCAATTTGACCATTGAGAAAATATTTGAGTAATTATTGGTGTGAATATGGGATATCTACATGTTAATGTTTCTAAGGTATTCCCTCTAGAATGTTGAAGGATGTATCCTACCTAACAACCTTGAATTCTCAGTCAAACATGAGATCCCTAAACTGAGTTTTGTGTTTTGTTTCATCTATATTCTTCTTCTCATTCTTGTCACAAACTTGTAATGTTATAGTAGATGGAGAGGAGTGAAATTCATTGAAACCAAATTGATGAAGTATCTAGACCAGAATGAGGTTGAATCCTGAGTGATTATCTGTAAAGGATCATTGAATATCAATGTCATTTATCCTACCATATAAATACAAGGGTATTATATTCCCCTCTATGATGTAATCCTCATCCTGGTCTGGGAAAGAGATGACCATTTGGAATTTTATATGATCATTCTTTACATTATAAACTTCAGCATCATCATCCTTGACTTCATATTTTTGGGGACTTGACAAGGCCTCCGGGAGTTCTCCCGAGGGTCTTTTGATAGACTCAAAGAATTTATGAAGGAAACTGTGGCCGAAACATGGGCTAATTACTTCAAAAAATCATTCTTATTGTCCAACGGTCTGTGATTCCTAGCAATGGGATGCAATTTTTTGGGTGATTTAGGAGATTAAGTACTTGATATTGAGGGATATTCCCTTTGAACATGATATGAAGGTGCTTCTCCTCTCGATGGATTATTTCGACTGGGTCTACCTACACACTGAGGTTGATTGGGTGATGATGTATCCCATAACAGGTCCTTCAAGATGATCATGTCATGGAAAACTTGGTCATGTTTTCAGAAACTTCCTTTCTCCTCCTAAGCTCAATGGAGATCTCTCCCATGAGTTTTGTCCACATAGAAGGTTTGAGTAGGAACGTGGGTAGAGTAGTGAATCACGGAATGGTCACATCTTCCCTTAGAAGAATGAGTCAAAAGGAATCTTCCAGTAGTTACCCAATAAAGTGTAAGTAATTCGAGTTCATAATAACGCTCATCATATGATAAGGGAACCATTAAGTGAATAATATTAATGTAACTAAAGATAAAATACTTGTCTGGTAGAGTTCCCATAGGACAAGTTGAATCTTGTAGTACCATTTGGTGAGGCATTGCCCATGGTTCTAGTATTTTAGGCATGAAGTTCACTAAATTCACATTTAAATCGGATCATATTCTTGTGATTTATTTTGGATATTTTTTCCATGTTAATTTTTTAGAAGACTGACTTTTAGAGGATCGGTCTTCCAAAGGATTCAGCTATGTTGATGTGGATGTGGGTGGCGGAAAAGTTAGTTGTTACAATTGTGATCTATGGATTGGATGAGTCCGATTGAAAACATTTCTGACTATCCAATCATTGAAATTAACAATATTATTTCTATTAACATCCTTCTATTCACTCCCCTCCTCTGGAACGGTGGCCAAAACACATGCTACATGAGTACATTACCTTCTCATATTTACATTCCCATAGTCCACAATATTTTATAGAATTTATTTGAAAACAAAAAACTCCTGGAAAATTTGTACCATTACTCTATAGAAGGGGAAATAATTTGTGAGATCTTTGTCACCATCCTAGCTAGGTTTCTTGGGCTTCAGAAACTTGATTGTGTTATTTTTTAATGTCATGATGACAAAGCCATAGACTTTGTCACTTTTAAATGAATATACCTTTTTTATCTCCTCAAACTATTTTTCCTCTTCCCCCTTTGATCACCGTAATGAGGAGGGCATTTTTACTGACTCTTAAAAGGTAGAACCACATGATATAGTGTAGGATTTGGAGTGTGATCAGGTACATAGGCCTACTTATTCTTAATAGTGTAAGCCTCTCCATTCCCCATTATCTTTCCATGAGTTTATAGAATTACCTAGGAATTAGCTTTGGTCTATGAAATGGAGCCTTATACTCTTTCAGTGATCACATGAAGGTCCCAAAACCCTCTTGTTTATTTCATAGGGATAACTGGTGTGCCAAACTCTTCATAAATATTTTCTATAATGATGGTAAAAATTCTTCTTGATGGAGTGGTAGGATTAAGGGGTATGTCAATCCTTTATATCATGAAATGAAATCTGAGAACCTTTCATTGTCGTATTTATTCTAGTTTAAGAGACCAAAGACTATTTTATTATGCAGTTTTGATCAAAACTAGTAGAGAAAATTCTGATATAGTTCATCCAACCTCATAATTGATCGACCAATTAAGCTATTATTACATACAAAGGATGGTCCCTACATTGATTACATGAATCACCTATGTTTCACTACCTCCTAATAATTATGGGACATCACCATGGGATCATCGTAATAGATTAAATGTTTCAAATTCTGCTCTAGGTCTCCTAAACCATTAAAAATTTGAAATGAAGGGTTCTTAAAGTTTAGTGAGGGAAGAGTTGGATCTTCCCATTAAGGGTAAGGCTTATTTTATGGTTGTATCAGCAGGTACCATTCCTCCATGGCTTCAAATCAATCCATTACTGAATCAATAGTACTCATGATCCCTCAGGTAATTTCTAGAAAATATAAAGATTGATCAGGTGTTGCGGCCAATAGGGCCATCTATAGAGCCACTGCTGGTCTCTACCATGGATAGCCTATAGGGGAAAGCCTATAAGGATGTGTCAGGTCTTGTTCATGTTGTGCACCCAATGGAGGGAATTCTGGATCTACTATTATTGTTTCCATGTATATTGGTTGTTGGTATCCAATATTAGGAGTATATTCAAAATCTATTTTATTTTCTATGTCCAAGTAAGATCTACCCATTCAGGGTAAGGTTTCTTTTCTGGTTGTATCAGAATGCACCATTCCTCGAAGGCTTCCAGTCAAGAAATTATTGAATCAATAGTACTCATGATTCATCAAGGAATTTCCAAATAAGATAAAAATTGAATTGGTTTGGAATCCAATGGGCCATGTGTGGTGAAGCTGCTGGTATCTACCATGGATAGCCTATAGGGGAAGGCCTATAAGGATGGGCCTAGTCTTGTTCTGGTTGTGCACCAAATGGAGGGAATTCATGATCTGTTGTTATTGTATCCAAGTGTATTAGTGGTTGGTATCCAATATTGAGAGGATATTCTAGATCTATTTTAGTTTTTGTGTCCGACACTCTTTGTTGATTTATGCTGGTTCTGAGTGTGATTTGAGGATCTTCTTACAGAACATATCTTCCAGGAATGTTTCATCTGAGTAGTTCTGCATCGGGTCTCCTCAATTATTTTATATCTTCCTCTTATTGAGAAAATATTTCCTTATGTAAATGGGGATCAACATCTCCAAGAGGTAGGTGAGGTGCAATATTACCCTTACACTTTTCCTTATTGGATTCCTTTGGAAGAAGTAATGGTAGATTGATAAAGGTAATTCAAAGATTCAGGATGATTATATGGTTCTAGTTATGCTCACCTCCTTCAATCATTTTAGTGTTTACCATATTTTGAAATGAAACTTCCTCCTCCAATTCCATCTTTGAATTGGCCTCATGTTCTGTAGGGTCTATAGTGGTAGTGTTAATGGAATTCACAGATGTGTAATGCCTTGTAGGTATTCTATCAATGTCTTTGGAAGGTTGTATATTTCTACACCCTCCTTGAGGAATTTTCCAATCCTTCACTAATTCTATGGGATACATTTGAAGAATGTTAAACCGAATGGAATATCCATAAATTTCAATCATGTGTCTTCCCAATAAGGATATGAGATAACAGGATGGGATAAACTAGGAGGATATATTCTATAGTGGTCTCTATAATAAGTAGAAGTTTGACTTCTATTAAGGAAGAGTTTATGGAGGTTAACAATACCACATCCCTTAGTTCTAGGGTTATTCCCATTCCACTTTCATAACTCATCAATCTAAGTTTATTTACCTCGATTGTTTTATTAAAAAAATCCCCCTTCCCTATATGTTTCGGTTTCTCTTGAACTTTCATGGATGATTATTTCAGGACATCCCTTCACATTTTACAGAGTTTTATCTAAACATGGGTTTGGTGCATTATTATCTATTCACATGAATCACCTTCTTTTGAAGATCGTTGCACTATTTACAACATTAACACTATTTGATGACTGACTACTCATAAGTGTGAGGCATGATCAATATTTTTTATGCCTAATGTCGAATTACCTTAATAGCGTGCTCTATTTTGGGCCAACATCAGTGAGATTCTGTTAGGGACTTCTTTTTTGAGAATAGAATTGGTTGTGAATAGAGTTTGTTTGTTGAATCCATCCAAATGCTATGAAATTTCATGATACCACTTTCTGTGGGATTTTCTGGTTAGGGGTATAGTGAAATGAAACACTTTGTGTTCACCCCATTATATGATATAATCCCTAGAGGTAAATGAGCTATCAACTATTGAAATATTTTTAACGCGTTGAGGCATGCTCTTTGAAGGGATCCTTGTTGTTTATTGAAATTTTCTTTTCATGAATCTATGAGAGATTCTAAGTCAATTTGGCATTGCATTTATTTTATTACATTGATTCTACTTTGATGATATTCATTGGGTAATACTTTTTCTCTCAAGTGATGATGTGTTTTCCACATGTTGAGGCAGATGATGTGAACTCAATCATCAAAACAAAAGTTCGATAATTCTATATTTTAGGGTGGATGAATTCTAGAACATGACTTTGGTTTCATCATTATCCAACCATTTTCTCAGGTTTAGCATGTCATCTTCATCTTTTTCTAGATTTTCCTCAACCTAGTCTGACCAAAGTGTAATTTTTTTCCACTATATTATCATAAACAAGAATATCAGTAGGAACTCCCTCTATCATATTGGAAGGTAGAAAATCCAATGGGATTCAGAGAATGACCATTGCTTTGGGATATATTTTGACTAAAAAAATAATTTCACTTATTAATGACAATAAATTAGACCTGACAAGCCTTGTTTCCCCAAGTACATTGTGGTAGAAGGGATTTCTCATAAATAAATCACCAAGTGGAATAGATTTTTGATGAAATGAAACACTAATGGGGAGAAAACATTCACAGTGAATTCGGCCATGTAGAGGACTAGTATGGTGTAGTGAAATACGGGGGAGACCATCTTGTATTTGATCTTTTGGATACATGGAGGTATGTATTGACTTCCATCAGGAGATGGGATATCGAGACCAATAAGATTATGGTCATGAATAAAGACTTTATGCTGAAGTGTCTGAGGAGGACCTTTAGAATTACTAGTACTTCTCCTGTAATTTTTTAATGGGAGAATAGAATCTTGATCATCCATTTATAAATGTTTGAAAATTTTAAGAACTCTATCATTAAGTAGATATAAGTCGTAGATTGGATTTTCATTCTCTATTTCTCTCTAGTGAGTCTTTCTTTTGGATGTGTTCTTGTGAGAAACTTGATCCACTTGATGGGGGAAGTGGTTTTTAGGTAGATAATCTTTCTTCCCTAGATCCCATGTTGCTACTAGAGTTTTCTAGTATGATTCTAGAATTTTTTTCAAGGTTTTGGGTCTGCCTCGTAGTGGCCATTGAATGGTATGATTACCTTCTATTGTAATGGGTGAAAGTTCCCCAATTTAGTTGCACATATATCATGGGGGAGTTTTCCACATGAGCCTCCTAGACAAGAGTAGAGGTATGTGTCTACTCTAAGGTGACATGTTGGTGATCCACAAAATTGTTTGTAATAAAACTATGTTTTTCCTATTTTACTATTTTTTTCATCGCAATGATGTCCTTGTTGGTTAGTATGGTGTAGATAGAAATTTTCATATATCCTTTCACAATTTTCAGGATATGATTTGTGACTTCAGTGATGATAATGGGGATATATTTGCATTAGTCATCTAGAATATGGGGTATGTACCCGCTCATGTCCCCTATTTTCCTCTAGTAGATAATGACATTACTTAGGTGTGGGGGGAATGATTCATATCTATCCATTATTCATTATAAATATTTTTTGATTGACTTTTATGGGCTCTGTCAAACGAGGTTGTAGGAAATATTGATAAGTGGGTTCATATGTGTGTGACTTCTAATAGTTTACTATTATATTCAACCAATACACTTATTTGGATACCACCAGATGAGGCTAATGGCGAGCCTGATTGATGGGGGTAGGTGTTTGTTCCGCCTAATAGGTTTTCGTTGAATTAGAATGGAGGAATTCATTTGAAAATGTCAAATGAGGCTAATGGTATGCCTTGTTTGTGTGGAAAGGTGTATTATCATGCTCATTGTGTGCCTCCAAATTTTAACTGAGGGATATCTTGGGTGCTTCCAGATTATTATGTAGGCCAGCAGATGAAATGTGGATTGGTGTATATTATCACTAGCAGTCTTCCACCAAATTTTAATTTCTGGAATTATCCAGAGTGTATATAGGTGTGGCCCTTTTCCTATCCTCAATTTCTTACTATTGGATACTTACAGTACTTAGGATTGGGGGAAAAGAGTTTTGTCTATCCCCAATTCATCATAGAGATTTTCTGACTCACTTCTCTGAGTGCGGCTAGATGAGGCTACATGTAGGCTTGATAAGTATGGTCATGTGTGTGCACCAACATTGATTTTCCATAGGATTCAACTAGTTGACTAGTTTGGATACTTCTATACATGTCTGTTGGTGGGATTGATTGATGTGATAAGGTTCTTGTTCTTTCTCACATCTTTCCACCAAATTATAATTATATAATTCTTTAGGCACTTCCTAAATTGAATGCTTGCAGGCTAGGTTGGTGCAGGCATGTGTATGTTGCTACTCATTATGTGTCGCTGGATTTAAACAATGGGTTTCTTGGGATGATTCCAGATGATTCTACTATCTTGTTGAATTAGTTTGGGTTGATTTATATTCTTAATCACATTTTTTCACCAAATTGCATTTTTATAATTATACGGATGGGATATAGTCGTTCCCATACTCTCTATTGGATTGTTGCTTCCCCTAGTGAGCCATCTTGCGTGCCCTAGTCTTGATGACCTGGTCCAGAAAAATGAGGATAGAACTGTCACCATGTTGAGGGTTCATTTCCATATATCATTGGCACCAATGACTTCTAGTAGGATCCCTTTAGAAGTACCCCTATGTCTTCTGGACAAGTTCTTCAATGGCCTCTTGATTCATCTCTCAATGGAAATCGAGGTACTGGATATTGTTTTCTAGGGATAAAATCCTGAAAGTGTGGAAGATAGTGATAGGTTACATCTACTTTTGGACCACTATCCATCAGTTATTGTATTATCAATAGGGCTTGGTGATATGGAGGGCCTATCAGGAAACCTCATGGGATGGGGTTTTAATATTCTAGTGATACAATTAGACTAGTGAATTCGAGACATACCTTTGAACACACTCAATTTTTGATAGTTTAATTTTCTTGGATGAAGACCCAACTTGAATAGTATCTTGGGAAAACATTGGATAGAGTTGGTTTTATACCAATTGGATTAAAGTGTGATCTGGTAGGATGTTTAAGGATATAGATGACAAAAAACAAGAAACCCCCATCAAAGGATCATATCATTTAAATGAACACATGCATGATGGATTTTCATGTTTTACCCCCTTTCAATTTTAATGAAAATGACCCTTGACATGTGGGTGACACTATCATCATGGTTAAGGATTCACATCGATTTCAACATTTTTTCCCATCCTTGAAAATTCTACAGGTATATGGAATGTCTTTTGTGGTGTTGTTGGAACAACCATTACATCAAAAACATATCCAAACCCATTTTCTGTGGCCTCCAAAGGGATTATTCATGGAACTAAAAACAACCAATGGTTTTTTATCCATGAGGGACCTACTTTCAATAGTAAGGATCTGATCGGGGAGTTTGTCCAATGATATATAAGTACTCACTTTGGTCGATATGATGGTATGTTGGGTTAGTCACACCATTTTGGGGGGAATTAATTCCTACTCTATGACTCCCTAATAGATTTATGATAAGTTTGTGAATCCTCCATTAAATCTCATGTATGATGTGTTTCACACTTTAATAAACAATCCATTATTATCATGTATAGAATTTATAATATTATCTATGAACCAAAGGTTCTTCATCAATAGAGACATCTATATGTATCCCAGCTTCCCCATAAATGGTATCCTTTTTTGTACTAATTAGATATTATTTGTTTATTTTGATGACAATGATGGTTTTCATCAAAACAGTGGGGTACTCTCGAGTGTATCATCATCAAGGGAGATGTGAGTTGTTTTGATGTTGGGATTGGACCCATAAAATGGGCTTGCTACATATCCTTGTGAAATTAATCAGAATTCCCTTAGTTATGTGCCACTTAATGGGTGAAATCATAACATTAAGTTTGTGTGATAAGGACCTAACCATATAGTTTATTTTCATGAGGATAGGACATCTAGATGAAAGGTTCCTCATCAAAGTTTGGTGTGAGACTTAGGCTGAATTTTTCCAATGAATCTAGAAGGGAGATGGGCTCCCATGCTGGATAAGACTCCACTAGTAATGTAGTCTATAGAGAATAGGGTATATATGGTGTTTTGGGTTTTTAACCCTAGGGAGGGGTCCTACTTATCCCATTTGGAGGTATGTTAAAGGCCGCGTAATTTGGTTGTGAGATCCTACACCAATAGAGACACTATGAAAGTTTGTTGTCATATGAGAGTATGGCCCATTTAGAGGATTAATTTGGGGCTTATTATTGAATATGGCCCCCATTGATATGGGTGTGGATATGGTTCTATCCTACACCAAATAAGAGTCTCGGATGGTAATTGTATAGTGGCATGGATAGAGATTTTACCAAGTTTGAGGACCATGATTGTTTAGGGATTATTAATAAAGTGGAGGCCCACAGTTTGGATTTTGGGGATCATTCTAGTGGAGGATTCCATTGATTGGTTGGGTCTTATAATTGGAATGTAGAATAAAGGAAATTTGGGTATCACACACATTACATGATCATCACAAACCTATAATCCTATGTGAGTCATGGTTGGTGTGAGAAAAAAGAGGAATCATTAGATCTAGAGAAACCACACAATCTACTTTGTCTACTAATGGATGAGATCAAAACCCAAAGGGAGATAAAAATAATTCAGGATATGGTTCTCATTCCCTCCCATAATTGTATCTAGGCCCCAAATGGATATATAAATGGATTTCAATTTTCCATGTACCCTCTTATTTTGGTACTGAGATAGTCAAATTTGATGCTTATCTGGAAACATATTGGGAAGTTGAAGTGGAGAAAGAGGGTCACCTCCTACAGAATGATTAAAGGCTTACTATAGGAGGTATTCCCTTGTGTTTTGGGATCACAAATAGGTTGTGATCATCTCAAATCTCAAAGCATGCATGAGTCATGATTGGTGTGATAATCAATAAAATTATATGATCAAAAAAACTAAACCATCCTTCTATTGCTGGTGGATGAGGGTTGGGAGATGGGTAGAAGAAGAAGGGGCTATGATGTGACCCATCACTCACGTTTTTGCACCCATTAATTTTTAAGGATGAAGGAATTAATTATATGTGGTCATAATAGGAAGTAAATTGGATTAATCTATGACCGATGTGTTGAAATCTATTCTTGGGGAAGATAGGAGTATCTCATTCCATGAAACCCTTCTTGGAACATGAGGCGTAGTGTCTTAGAGATGATGATTTAAGGACATGGTCAAAAACCTAGTACCCAAAACTGAGAGTTCCCCATCACCTCCCCCATGTTCGGGGTCCTTATTAATAAGGGAATAAAAACACCCATGCACCTTAATGACCCAACCCATCAGGTAGGACATGTGCGGGACACCCCTAACCAAAGGAATGTATACCCAAATGAGAGGCTCGGTGGTGTACCTCTTTCCATGGTTTTCCATGTCAGGAGGTTTAGGTGCAGATTTCAATTTATCCCCTATCCAACAAGGGGTCCAAATTAAGAGGGGCCCTACCATTTTTTTCTGGGAAGATGGCCCCATAAGTGGGTCGTACAGGGTAGAGGTCGGGTGAACCAAGGGAGTATCGAGTAGGGTATGCTTATGTGGCTTGGGAGTTCTTCGAGTAGGTAGGCCTACGTGATCTGAAGGTACATTGGGTAATGGACCTCCTACGAAACAACACTTGGTTGGGGATTTACTTATATCTTCAAGGGTTTCCATAGTTGGTCCTACAATTTTCTCACACATGTCCTTGGATAAATAAGGGGACCTCGTGCTAGTGTTCCTCAACTATGGGTGTAATGGGTTCCTCATATAGGTGTTATGTATTTTAGAACCTATGAGGATTTTAGTTCCATTACCTCATTAATTATTTTTCTTAGGTCAAATAAGGCTACATAGAATGTTTTGAGGGATTAGACGAAGTACTATGGAGATTAGAGCGTCGAGTGTTCTTGAAGATTTTTTATCCATGAAAATGAAGAGCCTCATAGTGCTATTTATAGGAAAATAGGGGACCCTAGTTGAAAGGGTTGGCTCACACATGTCTGTTGCATAAGCTTAAATAGAGTTTCGTTATATAGGAAGATGTGTAGGTCCATCACACAAGCTCATGTGTAAGTACCCTGTGTGCCGATGTTGTTCTATGGGTCCTGGACAGAGGGCCATCAGTGAATTTGTAATCCTTGGATTTTCTTTCAATTCTCTACTTTTAATTTCCTTATATTATATTTCTTTAACAATTTTTCATCCATACGATATAATGATGTTTGAACATTAGGATAGTTTTGTTTGAAATTATTCAGTTTCCTTGATGTATATGCAATAACTTTATCATTTTTAATTAGTACACAACAAATTCTCTTCTTTGATGAATCACTATATATCAAAAACCCATTATTTCCAGATGGTAGAGTAAATATCATGTAATGGACCATGATCTAATTTAGTTCATCAAAACATTCATCACATTCCTTATTCAAAACAAACATAACCCCTTTTTCTTGTGATATTGGTTAATGGGATAACTAATCAGGTAAAATTATAAAAGAATCACTGATAGTATCCTAACAAACCGATGAAACTATATACCTCATTTATGATTGTCGGTATAGTCCATTCTCTGACAACATATGTACTCCCATGATAAAATAAGATTCTATACTTGTATATAATAAGGCCAAGAAAAGAAACTTATTGAATCCTGAAATCAGACTTAATTAATTTCCAATATAACACCTTCCTTATAAAAGTATCAAGATAGGTCCAAAACTGAATCTCATGGTCTATATAGATTTTCTGATATAACAAAATATCATTATTGAATTCCAAGAAATCATCAACACATTCCATGAATACTATATTATTTATATTCATAAAAATAGAGAGGGTTCATTATTCAATCCAAAAAAATTACTTCAAACTCATAATATTTGTAAATAATTTAAAAAGACGTCATTGGGGTGTATTAATTCATGAATCACAATTTATGATACTTGAAAAGAAGTTCAATCTTGAAAAATATTGGTCTCTATGAAGTTTATTGAATAATTCATCGATGCGAGTAAGATTATAATTTATATTTATTTTAATATATGTTATTTCCCTATAATCAATTCAGTGCCTCATGGATCAACATATCTTTGCCACTATGAGAAAATGTGCTCCCCATGGTGAAACACTAGGGAAAATATATCCCGTATCCCATAACTCATCTACTTATTTCATGAACTACACTAATTCCACAGTTTCCAATCTATAGTGAGTCTTTGATATTGGTCTTTCATCAGGGATTAAAACAATATAAAATTAACTTTATTCTCTAAGTGATATCCATGTAATTCATTAGAAAAAACATCAATGTATTACTTTACAATAGTAACGTCATCAATTTTATGATTACCTTCTCCATGCCTAGACTATGTCTTCATATCATCCCTAATAATCATATTTTGTAGTGCCAATGGGTGTGGATCTTGATAAGACTCACATGATTAAGTATCTACTTTAATGATAAATAATTCTATATCTTCCTCACAAATTGTAATTTCCTTCTTATAACAAAATTTTTCATCATATTTGAAATCCATTCGATACCAAGGAAAATATAGAAATAAACCATAGGTATGAAAATTAGTTCCACAAATAAATCATGTTTGTGGGTCATAATGGGGACTAACTGACACATCCTTATTACAATGATATTTTCCATAGATGTTTAGAATGAAAACTACCATCCTTAAATTAAAAGGGAAATGTCTAGTTTTCTTGAAAAAATTGGTAGATATAAAAGTTTATGAGGGTCCAAAATAAAATAAATCATTAGATAAATTTGAAGATATTATTAAAGTACCAACCAACACATCTTTGGGTACTTCCACCTTAGCTATACTAACTGAAAAAATTAGCGTTCAACCATTGGCTTCATCTATGGTGGATTCCCTTAATTATTTGGGAATCAGTTTTTATAATGATTCATTAATCAATATTTAAATCCCTAGGAATAATTTATTTATTTCTCCCCCTTATATTCTTTAGCTTGTTGAACCTTATCTCCCAACTTATAAAAAACTCTCAATCCCTTCAATCATTTCTCGAGGTGATTGTTTCCATATTTAGCAGAAAGTGAACATTTATTTTTAAAAGGTTGGGGTCGAAGCATCAATTTATTATTAAAGAAATGTCCTCTTTAGAATGGGTAGAGGGTGACCCATTACATAGCCCGAAGGCCCAAGGCAATGTGGCTTGCATACAGGGATAGAAAGCCCATTTTTTGGCCCAAATGACCCCCCCCCCCCCCCCGGTGAACATTACTGCTACAGTACCTGCTCAGCTACAGTACCACCGCCGCTATAGTACCCTGCTGCAGTCCCTCCGCCACTACAGTGGTACCGCAGCTTCAGTCCGCCGCTACTACAGTACTACTACAGTGACCTACTCCAGTGCTGCTACAATACCCTGCTACAGTAACTCAGGAATTCTCCCCTGTCCGTATTTGATCCTAGGTCATTTGGATGCCAAGCAGGAGCCTGAACTACAAGGGTACAGGCTCGTTGGAAAAGTGAAAATTTATTCATTTTATTATAATGCATTTATTCATTACCTTTATCTTGGTTCTTAGATGATCTATTATTTTCTTTTTTCCCCTTGGAAATGTACGATTTGGTTAATTACTTTGATATTTTCATGGTTCATAAATCTATTTCATCATATGATGAAATCATTTGAATGACTAGAACCCTTAAAATACTTGGATTAATCCCTTCAACAAAATGGATAATATTTCACTCCATGTTGCATATATAATCTGTAGTATACCTATCTATCCTTATAGAGGTAGCTTCATAATTCAGTACACTTTCTTCTTCCATTTTCTTTAAGATAAATAATTTTCACTTCATCTCATTTTCTTGATCATGAGGGAAATATTTATTGAATAATGTATCCTTAAAATTTTTTACTCTATGAGTGTTAATTCCTCTTCCCCCTTGTATTATTGTTCAATGACCACCATTGATCAGCATCAGCATTTAGATAAGACGTAGAAAGTGTAACCTTTTTCTTTTGACTACATCCCAAGGTCATAAATATCTTCTCTATAGACTTGACCAATTTATCATCTACAATCAGATTAGTAGGCCCAATAAATTATGGGGGATTCTATCAAATAAAATTATCAAATATAGGATAATTTCAATGTTGAATAAATTTCTCTATTTAATCAATGTTATTTATCATAACCTTATTAACCCCCTAATATAATCATAATTTTCACAGCTCCAATACAACTTTTATTGGCTTACTCAATAGGGAAATCTCAACATTGTCCATGAGTATTGAAACCTTTTTTCCTTAAAGGATTAATTTATAAACAATGGAAGATAATGGATTAACTCATAAAATTATAAACATTAATCATAATTTATAATTTTTATCATGTTGTAACACATAACAAATATTAAAATTCAGACATTTTTTATCTGTTAATCATAAACTTGGTTTCCTTGGGGAAATCATTATTTTCAAATCCTTTATAAAAGTTTTTAAATAAAATGTCTCTTATCCTAATTATATCTCTAAGTATTTTAAAACTAGGTGAGTAGTAAGGATTTTTTTCATCCACCAGGATGTGATTGTGTACAACACAATGAAGGCTTTTCAGAGTTATTACCCTTAGGTGCTTATATTCCATAACCACATCCAATTGTAGTATCCATATATGGATTTATTTCAATGAAACTTTGCATAATTTCAACCTTACCAATTATTTTAGATGACATTATATACTTATCCTCAAATTATATCATAGTTTTATGTTAAAAATTTTGTGTTTTTCATTATCAAGTTCACAAGGTTATAATTAAATTTTTTCTGATACCAACTGCAATGACCTCAACCCCAATAGTCTAGAGCATGTGCCTTAATTTATTATATTGGGATAGATACAAGGACTCAAATCTTGAAGGATCGAATAGTTTATCAATTTTTTAGAACCAAATAGAAACATGATACCCATTTTATGTTGTGAAAATAAAATCAAACAATATATGTAACAGAATAAAATTCTCAGCATCCTTGAAAACTCATTCAAAGGATCCATCCTCATAACTTGGGGAAATGAATCAAAATAAGTGTGATATAAAATTATAGTTAAGGGTTAAGTATAATATAATATTTTATAAAACATTAATGAATAATAAAAATGTAAAGGTAAATAACTTAACACAAATTCCATTTAAATAACTTAACTAAATGAACATATAAGGTATAATAAATATGGAAAGGTAAATAATTGGAAACTCATTCCATTTGATCAACTAATTGAGAATGAAATGAATATAGATATAATATCATTACGAAAACCATATGGAAAATAATAATTAAATTCCAAATGAAAGAAATGATTAATTATTGGATATTATTTCATAGGCACAAGATACCCCTACATTCCAGACCATTAACACTAATGATTAAACTATATTTAGAAACCCATTTAATCTGACTAAACTATTTGTCTCATGAGACCTAATGATGACTTGAAGGGATATATAATTATGGTCCCACCCATAAATACAAGTCCAAATAATTCCCCATATATGTAATAATCATTTTAATTCATGAACCAATATTCCTTTTAGGAGAATATTGTTATTGTGTAAAGGATACATATTTATCAATATTTACCAAGATCATCAAATAAATTTCAAAGTAAAAACCTAATGTAGAAAATGGTATTTTGTTTAGGTGATAATAAAATACATCATGAAAGAATATATATATATATATAAGAGAAATTTAATTTCCAATTAAAATTGATTTTAATAAATTTATTGTTTCAAGAGAAAGTCAATAATCTCAAAAAAAGTGAGTTGGTTCAATAACTTTTACCACTTCGTAATTTTCAACTCAAATTGATTTTGATGAAATAATAAAAATTGAAACATAAAATACCATGAATTATGAATTAATAATGATATTAAATTTCATTGGGGTAATACATTCATGACAAAAAATTGTATTGGTGTATAATAACAAATATGTTTTAATGGGAAGAAAATTGATATAAGATCCCCCACCTCACGCTTCCCTTTGGTTGAAAATTATTTAACCTAATGTATATCATTTTAAATTGTTATTAACATATTCAAAACCCTGTTGATATTTATAATATCATATAAGATCCTTTTTCAAATATTTTTTACCCATTTGTTAATAATATTTCATTATTTTCATTGTTTTGGGTGTTTATTTTCTTACTTTCAGATGCATGTGTTATCATGAAAGATCATGTTTATTTCAACTATTATTTAGTTCAATAAACTCCATAATAAAAATAATCCAGACATAATTATCATAAATGTACATCACTTATACTTTTCAAACCCATTCATGAATATTGGTTAGGAAAAATAAAACATGTTATGATCAGGGAAATGGTAGGTTATACGTGTGCGTGAGTAACGTTTCCATTTTCCAATGATCATTATAGAAAGAAGGTACATAATATATAATCATTGCAGAATGGTCAGAATATGATATAAAAAATATTATATACTTATATATATATATATATCAACAATGTGTTGTAATGCTGAATAGAAACTCACATCGCGTTGTGAAGGTGGTAGTCTGCACGTACATGAACAATGTTATCATCTTTAAGTGAGTGAAAATGGAAGAAATAAAATTATATATTTTCTTTATATAATGATAAATATGTTATTAATATAATTATTATGACATTTCTATCAATAATTATAATTAAGTTTAACCTTATTACATTGAATGTAAAATGTTAGTTAGAGATGAATCGCATCACATCGCAAGGCGCTAGTCTGCCATATACATGAGTGTCATTCTCAAACCCCCTACAGAATATAATGTTAATATATATATATATATATATATATGATA
The DNA here is from genome assembly GCA_963277665.1 of Viscum album. Classification (NCBI taxonomy): domain Eukaryota; kingdom Viridiplantae; phylum Streptophyta; class Magnoliopsida; order Santalales; family Viscaceae; genus Viscum; species Viscum album. Next base: position 1,375,599,565 of record OY728138.1, on the reverse strand, counting down.
TAATGACTCCATATATATAACTATGTTATAAATATCATAAATATAATTTATATCCATCATCATACCCATCTGTGAAATGTGGTAATGGAAGAACAAATGACATTAGTTTGTGAGGTTTTATTCCACCATACAGAAAAACGAATATTCCATAACCCATTTTATAGATGCGGAGATAGTTTTAGGAAATTCCATTATTATAGAAGCATCTCAGTATGTGGTCAAAAATTAATATTTACTGTATTCACTATTCATTTAGGTCAAAATTTAAGTAAAATGTGAAGACATTATAAATTATTCTAATTCCAATTATATAACCAATTTTTATAATATCAATTCATAGAATTGGAAAATTTAAATTTAAAATTAATCCTGCAGATGCAATGAGAAATAAAGTCTTTAAAGATAAAAAGTCTAAAATGATAAAAAAAATTATATCAAAATTCAATATAAAAATTGTTCCAATGTTATAAATTGGATTGATTTATATAAAACAGCAAAAATATTACTTTAAAATCAATTTAAAATATAATTTAAATTTATATATTTTTTTTAAAAAAAGTTATTTTCAATTAAAATTTTTTATTTATCACTATTCATAAAAAATGAAACTTTTCTGAAAATAAAGAAACCACCATGAGCTAATTTTAATACGTTGATTTTAAAAATGAAGTTTATTTTTTCAAATAAACCTTCTAAAAGTGGTAAAAATTAATTTGAAATTATGTATTGTGTTTTGTTTAAACTCGTTGTTTCCATTATAAAAATCTATAAACAAAATTAAATTTCTTCCTAAAGAATTATATTGTAATTTCTTGGGGTGTTACATAAATTAAATCTCTTTGATAACTTGGGGAATACACAACCCAAAATCTAAATAAACTGTAATATTGTATATCATTATAACCTAGCCGTTAAATTGGAGAGTATGAATAAGACTGACTATATTATAAAAAATATTTGTTTTACACATTTACAAAACAAATACAATGATTATCTATTTATTTGAAAAAAATAAGAATCATTTCAAACAAAATGAAATACTTTATGAAAATCTATATTTTTATAAAATGTGGCCACTTTTCACTTTGCAAACATATTTCAAAATTATTTTTTAGAAGTTTTAGAAAATATATTTTAAAACATAAACACAAATTTTGAAATAAAAATATAAAAATTATATTAGGGTGATATTTTTCTATCTTCATATAATGATTCATTTTTTGATTAATAATGAAAATATTAATATTTATCTGAAATTACCATTTCATTTAAATCTTATACAAGACCAATTTATAATTTGGTTTTAAAAGAAAAATAGTTAAATTAAATATTTATTAACATGAGTCTTTTCACTCAATAATATAAAAATAACCTATACGAAAGGTATGGAACCATTGTTATAGGTCTCCCAACCATTGGTACAGCCTATACCAATAGTTTGGAGGACCGTTGGCTAGTTTGGAATTGGGATGGTTCTATACCAACGGTTATGGGAAAACAATTGGTATAGACCTATACTATTATTTTTTCAAACCGTTGGTAGAGGTCATATGAGAAACCTATACCAACAGTTTCATAAAACTGTTGGTATAGATAAATAAAAAAACCCATCTTGGCTATGATCCCATCACATCCTGTTTATAATCCTACGACCTAACCACTATCCGAAAATGACATTTGGGAACATAATTTCATAAATATATATATTTATATTTATATCCATAATTATTTTAACTTTTGATTTATTTAATGTTATTTGACAGAAGATTCCATGAAAAATTTATGTACCTATACCAATGGTTCTGAGAACCGTGGGTATAGATTCTTGGATTTTTTAGATATACTTGTGGTTTTGGGAACATTGTTGGCATATGATGGAAATATACCAATGTTTTGGAAAAAATCATTCATATAGAGACACTATAATGGACCTAAACCAATAGTTTCATATAGGTCTAAATTAGTGACATTTACCAATAGTTTTTGCCAAACTGTTGGTATATGTCCATAAAAGTGACATCTTCCAATGATTTTTTCCAAACCATTAAAATAGGTCCTAATTAGTGACCTATACCAATGGTTAAGGAAACACTTTTGGTATAGGTATTATTTAAACTAGTTATTAGAGTCAATTTCATATATAATTCTGATATAAATACATTTTATACTTTGGATAGCTTTTCTTTTGGAAAACACTTTTTTTAACATGTCTATTTGTTTAATTTTAAATCTAATCATGCCACATATGTGTGTTGAATTTGAAAAAATGGGTTCCATTTCTAGATTTATAATATCATGTATACCTTATTTGTTTCAATCCCATATAGAATACGATAACATCGCACGTGTGTACGGTGGACTGCTGCCTCACGAAGTGATGTGATTAAGTTTTCACATATGCTTTTCATGGAATATAATAAGGATTAATTTAATGTCTATGATAATAATAACATATTTAAAAATTAGGAAAATTAATATATCACATACTTTCTTACCAAACCATCCATTAAAAATGATAACGTTGTTCTTGTGTATAGCGGACTACAACCTCACGAAGCGATGTGATTCATTTTTATAATTTTTTTATTACTGCATCAAATGGATGGTATGAGTAAGGGTATTTAAATAAGTAATAATATATTTATGATATAGTGATCATACTGTAATGATAAAACAAAACTTACATTTCTTTACCTCATGATCTTTGAAAAATTTAAATGTTATTCGTGCGTACGTATAGCCTTCTGTATCCATGATTGTGACATAGTTAATTTTTCAACAGAATATTTCATTGATGGTTTAAAAAGTATACTTTATTTATAAAAATGATAATTATATCAGGCTTAACATTCATTAGATGATGAATTAATAATATTTTTTACCTTAGTCAACTTACTAGAGTGATTTTGGATATATGTGTTGTTTATTGTTAAAATGTCTCATGTGGTATTAATTGTTAAGTTAATTTAATACATAATGTTAAAAATTAAAATAAATTGAATGATAAACTTGAAGATATTTATAATGATATTATTTAATTAGCTTATTTTTTTTATTCAGTTATATAAAAAATGCACGTGACAAATTAGGCTCAATGTAAGAGATCTCTATAAACTACCATTCCCATTGAGTTATGATCTTTCTCACTCTAAATAACTTTATCTCCCTCTTAATATAATGTAATTATTCTAAATTATGTATATATTTCTCTCACACATATATCTAGCTGATTCTCCCTTACTTTTATGGTTTAATGCATTCTTTATAACCATTTCTCAAATCCCTTCATTGTTTAGTTTTCTTTGTTTATGATATGAATCAAAATTATGAAACCCATTTCCATTACATGGGTAATTATTATGATATGACTTATGAATGATTCATTTAAGTGTAAAAAATATACCACAAACATTTTATGATGGGTGAACCCAAAAGAACTCCAATTCATTGTGTAAAGTTGTAGTCTCATTAGGCGTCATGTGTGGGATTAGGGAGTAAACTTTATCCATTATGGGACTTTTTCCAGTATGTGATATTTTACAGTAAGTTAGTCTTCACTCGTTTTTATTCCATGTTATATATTTTTTCACATTTCTAAGGATGTCATGATTTAATGACACCATGTTCTTTATAATATGTTTCCATGAAATTACTCATGACCCTTCTCCTTTATGATATCATGGTATACCTTTGACTAACTAGTTTTGTTTCTATATCATGTTTATTATCTTTTTGCGATTTTTAGATCATCCCTTTATTTTTATATTCCCTAGGTTATCACATGAATATTTAAGAGATCTAACGAACATTATGGGATCACTATAGAAAATAAATTAAATATTCCACGTTTAATATATTAAATACATAGTCTTTCAAAGATGATCGGACTTTACAAACCATGTGATTTCTAAATTGTTATTTTTGGTTAATAATGATGTAATAATATGTGCAATAGGCTTGGGTATCCATAGTTGAAATCATATGAAATTTTATCGAACCCTTATAGACTATTATGATAAAATAAAGGTTATAAATCTATGGATATATCTAAAGTATAAGACTAAGGATAAGTATGAGTATAGAAAAATACCAAGGAATCATGGTGAAGTATAGAGCAACTGGTTTTTGAAAAATGACATCATCATCTATATACTACAAGTTGGAAGGGTTTTGGAGTAGATGTACCAAGGTGTAATAAATCACAAAAAAATGTGTTAGTCTTAACTTGAACATTACAAAGTGTATAAAAATGATCCTTACTGCACATTTGATTTGATATTCCTGAGATATATGCTTTGAAAATTCATAAAATATGTATAAACCATAATGAAGGATTTTAATAGAGTATGACCATGAATGACCATGGATAAAAATAAGGTGTCAGAGATTAAAAATATGGTGCCATTATTTAGACATCCACTAAATGATTTTTCATGATTATAAGTTCTAACACTTTGATTATTATTTTTCATAATATACTTTGTAGTTTTAGTCAATAGTTGTAAGTTTAAGGAATCATGCAAACATTGAATGTGATGGAAACTTCGTTGATTATGAGAAACCAAATATGATGATTACTGGAGATAATGATTTTATTATTATTCCAAATAATAAATCATGATATATGATTAACAATGTGATCTTCAGTGAGATTAATAAAAAGTAAAATAATAGGTCGATGTAATTTTATAAAATTTGATATGGTAGTTAACATAGAGGAATAGAGATTCATATTCCTACATGTTAAGTAGGTGGGAATAAGTTCCTTGAATAATATTATAAATGGATGTGAAGTCATATTATATGTGGAAATTGAGGTTATAGAGGAATTAATTTCTAGGGAATTCGATGTACTATAATAGAAAACTTGGGCATTATCTGAGTAAATTACCTAAATTGAGGGTAATCCAATAGATCACGAAATGACCTATGTTATACCAAATAATTGAATTAAAATCGTTAAATTATTTATGTATTGTTATTCAATAATTATATTTTTGAAGTATTTTCACGAATGGTATTTTGGTTATAATAATCAGGAAACATATAAGCATAATGTTAATTTTGGAATCATAAATGTCTTCCTGTTAGATTAACTTAAGATGTATTGATATTATCAAGGGTTAATTATTTTAAGGTTTATCATAAGTTTAATGTCTTATAAACCCCTTTTATGGTTTTAAGTAATTGTATTTTTAGGTGAATAAGGATATTTTAGGAGTCATTTTATTGAGTTGAAGTATATATAACCATTTAATTTAACAAAAGGGATAATTTTGGAAGAACGATATTACATATTTTTAGATATAAGATGAAGGGTTATTGGGATATACACATATGGAATGGATTAAGTTTTAATTTGAGAGTTACTATTGTGGTTTTAAATAATAATGTATTATTTTGGATAACTTGTTTTAGCCAATTTGGTTTAAGTAAAGACAGGAGGAATTACTTGTTATTCTTTTTTGGATTATGTGATTTGTTAGAATTTAATATCTGTACTTCAAGGACACACCAAAATAATCTCAAATTCTCATTTTTGGAAGAACAAATATGATATTTTGGTGGAAATTAATTAAAGGATTGAAATTTATTTGTCATGTATATATATTTTCTATGTTATTAGTCTAGATGATAAAGAATTACTCAACTATAGGAAAATGATCTTGGAAATAATAGTATCATATAACCGTAATATATAATGTACCAATGTTTATTATCTCATCACATAATTTTTTAATGAGGTCTTTAACCTTCTATTGAACATTACCTTCCTTATGTTCAATGATTTCTGTCACTCTCCTTAATTATTTAAACTTTTCTTCTATATCCATATCTTCACATGACACAAATGCTAGACTATTTGTAAACATAGTACATGTTATTCCATATGAAAATTTCACTTAAAATTATTTATTATCTAGAAGATATCTTATTAACCCTTTTCATGATTTGGTTTTATAATAAAATTATTTTAAAATGCCAGTCCCTTTATTACCGAGATCAATATTAAAATGTGAGGCCATAATTTCTTTAGAGGGGTTGAATGAAACACCATGAGATTTTAAAATAGGAACATCATGTTAAATAGAATATATGACAAATAATACCAAGATTATAATAAAATCAATCACCTAGATACTTAATGATTATTTAATTTTTAAATAAATTCCATCACTTTGATAGCTTGCTGAATGTGCTACCCCAAATCTAAATGAACTATTATATAGTATACTATTATATCATAACCATTCAATTTGTGGGTATAAATAGAAATAACTATTTTATTAAAATTATAGGGTTTAAACTTGTATAAAAAAATTCAACGATTCTTTATTTATAGTATGTAAAATAAAAACCATTTAAAAGAAAAAGAAATGTTTTATAAATAATTATATTTATCTAAAAAGTGGTTACATTATGCTTTGTGCACATATTTTAAAATAGAATATTAAAAAATAATGAAGATTTATTTTAAAAATATTAACTTCATTTTTTGAATTTATAATATCAAAATTATTTTAGATTGAATTTTGAGATTTTTATGAAAAGTTTCATTTTTCGATGAATATTAAAAAATACTGATTTTCATTAAAAACTTCTAATTATATAATGAATTTAGAATTATTATTTTATTTTAATATGGTTATAAAAGAATAATTATTCCATTATATATTTATTAATCAAAATTATTTCATTTTAATCATTTTTATTTTTATTTTTTATATAAAACCTGTTTAATCATTTAAATGTTTCTCTTTTAGAAAACCTTTTTTTCAACACGTCTGTGGGTTTCATTTTAAATTTATAGATTCCACCTCTGTTAGTTGAAATTTAGAAAAATGTAATCCGTATCTGGAATAATAATAATTTATATTATCTAGTTATTTCAAATTATTTTAATTAACATAATGAATACTAAAAACAGTAAAAATTATTTGTCACAGTTAAGATAAAAATAGGTGAAATGGGGGTTAAACTAAAAATATAAGCTTCAAAAATAACATAAAACTTGTATAATTAATATTTTATGTTCTTATATATACCTTTTACTTATAATTTTCAACGCTTGTGTATTTCGGATCCTTATGGTATCTGAAAAACATGGGTGGATTTATTTCTTTTTAAAAATGCCAAGTGCATCCTCTCCCCTACTTATAAAAGGCAACCCTTCTCTTCTACTTTACGCACTTCCAAAAAAAATTTGTTAATACCTTCCCAAATATATTTCTTATTTTCCTCCCCTAATATTATCATCATTTTTTTGTCATATTTCTAACCTAGGAATTCTTTTGGTGAAAACCAAAAGATGTTTTCTGAAGAATGGTTAACATCCATAACCAAGAGTTTTATTTTATTTCTTATTCCACCTATATATAATATTATAAAACTATTATTATATAATTTCCTAGTTTTATTAAATATACTTATGTTTATAAATTTTACGTCAATGATAAAAATCCATCTACTCCTCCCTTGAATGGGGAATGAAACGGCTAATCGTGTGTACGACAGACTACCGCCCCATGAACCGACATAATTATTTTTCCATAAACAATTATAACAGTTGGGAATAATAAATTATTTAATATTTAAATGTTATATTTCAAATATATTTGTTCCCATTTTATTATAATATCACATATACATACTTTCCATTCCGTAAAGAATATGATAATGTCACGCATGTGTACAGTGGACTACTACCTCATGAAGAGATGTAGTTCATTTTTCACTTATGCATTTCATATAAGGTAATATTGATTAAAATAATTTTTATTATAATAAAAAAATATTAACCTTTATTTCAAAGTAATATATCAAATTCTATTTTCTTTACCATTCATTGAAAATTATAATATTGTTCATGTGTACGGTGGACTATCACCTCGCGAAGTGATGTGATATGTTTTTTTAATTTTATTATTAACAAATCACATGGATGATATGTGTAAGGGTATTTAAATAAATAATATGATCTTTATAATATAATTATCTTCATTTAAATATAAAATTTTACTAACCTTCCTTCTAACATGATCTTCAAAAAAATGAAATGTTACTCATGTGTATGCATGACCTATTGTCTCCATGATTATAAAATAGTTCATTCTTTATAACACTATATAATGATTTTTTTAAAAGGAATAAGTTATTATAAAATGATAACTATTTCAGGGTTACTATTCTGAGTATGATTAATTAATAATCTCTTTGTACTTATTCAACTTACCAAATTGTTTTTGGATATATGAGTCGTTTATCATTAAAACATATGAAATGTTATTAATTGGTTACGTAATTGAACATGACATGGTGAAAATTAAAATAAAATAAATAATAAACTTTAAAAGGATCACAATAAATCCAATAATTTACTTTAATTTTATTATTCATGGATATAAAAAATGGTCGTGACAAATCATACTCGAAGTAAAGGATCTCCTCAAACAAACCTTTCCTTCTAGTTGTGATATTTCTCTCTCTAATTCACTTTATCTCTATAATAATGTCAAATAATGATTCTAGATTATTTTACTATATTTGTAAAAAAAATATAAATGTCTTATTATACCTTTCATTTATGGGGTTATACCTCGATTATGACCATTTATCTCACGCCTTCACTATAAAATTTACTTTTTTTATGATATGAGGCAAGATTATGTCACCTATTATATTTCCATGAGTAATTGAAATGCTATACCTTATGATTAATTAACTTATGTGGAACATATAGATCATGAAAATTTAATGATAGTTGTTCCTAGATCAATATCCAATTCATTGGAAAAAACTTTAGTTTCATGAGGCATCATGTATGAGATTAGAGAGTAAACCTAATCCATTATGGGAAATTGTCCACCATGAGATATTTTCTAGGTATTTATATTTGAATTGTGTTTGTTTCATGTTATATGTTTTTTTAAAACTTCCTATAACACCATGATTTTATTATACCATGTTATTAATGATATGCTTCAATGAAATTACCCATGACCCTTCTCTTTTACAATAACATGTTATACCTTTGACTCAGATGTTATGTTTCTTTGTCTTATTTATTCTCTTACTATGATTTTTATCTCAGCCATTTCTTTATGTATTCCCCAAGTTATCCCATAATGATTTAGTATCTCGAATAGATTCTAGGATCTAACTATAGAAAATAAAATAAGGAAACCATGTTTTATGTACTGTTAACCTAGTCTTTGAAAGACAATAAGCCTTTATGATCCTTGTGTCATGTTAATGGTAATTTATGTTTAAGAATAAAATAATAATATTTGTAAAATACTTAGACCACTTTAAGGTGGTTTCATTCAATGTATTGTTTAACTATTATTTCCAATATAGTATATTGGATGAGAAGTATTTAAAAATTTAATGGGATTTATACATAATGTAATTTATTGCATAAAATGTTTAAAATGATTTTTATGGGTTTATATTGATAAAAATATGTACTTTAATCAATTAAGTGATTATTCTATGTCACATTTAACGTATTAGTTTTGAAAAATTGAAAATTATTTTAAGAATTATATTTGATGAAAAATGTGACATGTTATGTACCATGTCAATATTATAGACTACCTATTGATGTAATTATTTATTGATGACATGATGTTCCATAGTATGATATGATATGGTTATAGTGGATAAGGGATACCTTGCTGAATGGTTTTTTTTTTGGAATAGAATCATTGTTTTTGGGTTTTCTAAACTTAATCACTTTCTTTTTTATTCATTTTTTCATGGAATCATGAAATGTTTGGTGTCGATACTACATTCCCAAATTCATTTAGTAGAATGTGCAATGTGATTCATAAGAGGCTACTAGTTTCCATTATTTACTAGCCCAAGGGATCTCTCCATCGATTATCCACTAATATTCATTTCCTTCCCCATGAAACCCCTTAGTTGACTATCTTAGTGTTTTTTCATCTTCCCCATGTACATTCTTCAAGGACTCCCCCGTGATATCTAATCATTTCCATCATTATTCCCACGTATTCTGGCTCGCAACAATCTAATTTCCTATAGTTTCAAAAATCTCTGACACAATTCCAATAAAAACTTTTTCATAGCTCATAATCATGATCTATTTCACGGGAAGGATACAACTTCTATACACTAACCAATTATTATAATAGTAATCTGAATACTATAAAAACATTTAAAAGATATTGTTAGATGTAATTTTGAGCATGTTTCTAAGAAATATGACAATTCTAACTAACATAAACTATGTATGAAACTAGAGCTGGTCCTATATTAATTTAAAGTCATTAATAAACATTTATTATAACAATAAATAAATAATTAGTGGTGGGATACTTTATTAAGATAGTGTAAATTCTAATTTTTCACTATGCTGTGTTTTTTAAACACAACCTCTTAGAATGTAATAATGAATTAAGATCATAATTTTTGATAACTAAATCAATGAATAATTTGGATTTATATATTACAATATAACATAAATTTCATTAATAGATGTGTGATTATTATTGTATATAGAATGAGAATGGAAAGATTACTAATTTTGTTTATATCATACCCTACTGTACGTGAGTGTATATTCCAAGTTTTAATGTTATGAAAAACATATCAACTATGAACTTGAGATATTATTGAAATTTTCATCAAGGCATGTAGGGTTGGTAATATTAAAAATGATGGTAATTTATATGAGAGAATTCATGATTACAGGTAAGTCTAGGATGCATTTTTTGGGTGTTTTTAATGAAATGGATTTTATGTTTTAAAACATGGAATAAAAGTATGTTAATCATGAAAATTTTATCCAATAAAATTAAAGATCTCTCATACCCTGGTGGAATAGGATAGGTTCATCACCAAATTGATCTTTGAATGCTCAGGGAGATAAAATTTCAGATATATCTATCCATGTATTTTTTTTAATATTCTAAATTTTTATGGATAGAAAAATAGTATAATATAGGTTGGATATGTGAGTCATATGTGATGTTAATTGGTGATTGATTGAAAAAAAATATTTAGGAATAAAATTTTATTATTTATAAAAATATTTAGGAATACTAATCAAAGAGTTGTTATTACATAATAACTTGTTAGGTTTTTTATATTTTTAAACACACTATGGTGAGATTGTTTTTAGTGATTTTCTAGAAGAAAGATCCACTTATTAGGGATAATTAATGTATTATATGATTAATTAAATCATAATAATAATTAGAAATAATAGTTCAACAATTACCTTTTGGTGTAATATGACTTAATGAATGCTTAAATAATTCATTATGTAGGTATAATGTTCATTATCTATAAATTCCAGTAAAATCATGAGAGGTATGTAGAAATTGTACCTTGGAATCAGGGAAGTGATTGAAAAACTATTTTATATTCAAAATATTATTTGGAGGATATATAGACTATAATGATAATGTAAAGGAATTATTACTTGAAATCATTACATGAATTGTGTCATGTGTATTTTTTTAATCTTGTAACCTATACATTTTCTTGGGAGTGGTCCTTTTGATATGATTAGTGATATGTATTGAATGGTGAATTTTTACTCCACTCTATGAATGTTGTAAGATATATTGTGACTTCATTGAATATTTCATATTATTAAATTATACTAGTTTGTGGGTAATTATCACATTTTATAAACAATAATAAAGGGGAAGTCTAGTAACTATAATTCATGGTACCGTGTTATGCGCATGGATTTTTCGAATATTTCACACAATCTGAGTATAGATTAATGTATTATTTTAATAATTCAATAAATGTTTTTATAGTTGGATGGAGAATGAGATTCCCGATGTTGGGGAGAATTATTAGTTATGTTTGGGAAATTCATCCCTCTACACTTAGTAGGTGAGTAGTGTTGCTTGTGTTGTATTGTAAGATAAAATCTTAGATAGTTTCACGTAGTATGAATGCATATTGTGTAAGTATGTAGAGTCTTACAGTGAAAAAGAAAGTGAGATTCATGTATAATACTTAGATAAAATATTATAAAGTTTGATTAATTTATATCATTATAAATATTAAAATAGGGATGATTCAAATGAAGTAATTTTTTTAGGTTTGTTATGGGATATTCATCTGAGCATTGGAAATTGGATGTGAGGTTTTTGATTATATATTTCGAGATAACCTATTTTGATATAGTGTTATTTTTAGGATTTTCATCTATTATGGGTTAATTTTTCAAGGTTTTTTAGTTTTTAAAATCGCATATTGGGAATAGGCATGAGGTCTCTGTTACATGATTGTCACTAGATATTCTCAAAAGTGATTGTTGGGGATAAAAGGATTGATGGGTGGGAATTTTTAATTTCACTCAACTATTTGTATTTGGGGAACATTTTTTCCATTGGAATTTCATTTTAAATGTTTCATTATTAAGCTTCATAAGTGGTTAATTAGGATTCATTACTATCAATTTACATCTTTATTATGTTTAATGGAATGTATTATAAGATTTTATTACCCACTAAAGGTTCGGTATATTACCCCTATAATTCCAGTTTGGATCATGATACCCCAAATACATGAATTATATATGAGTCACATTTCCAAAATACCTCATTGAAACCTCTCGATTTCTAGAGGTAGACATAAACCTCAAGGTTTAAATTACACATTATTGTGAGTCAATTCCCTAAAAAACATAAAATATTATATGAGATCAGTATAGGTAATCGGAATGACCTGGTTAAACCCTGAGTAAACTATGGTTCTAATTATTCAAACCAAGGATGTTGAGAGATGATAGTTTTAGCTTGTGTGAATGAAATGATATAACCATGAATCATCAACATTTAGGACCCAATATAACCATAATGTTCGCCACATAAGTACAAAATAAACAAAAACATTTGATACAGATAGTGTGAAAGACAAAATGGACCTAAGAACCAAATGTGAGGGTACCAGATATATAGAACTCTATATTTGGTTTCTATGGTAACCCATTATGAATCTACTTCACCCATCCACCAAAAGATCCAAATGAATTCACCAGAGTTCCAACTATAATTACCATACAACCCCAGGCTTCGGTGTCCAACCCTTAGTTGGATAATTGAAAAAAATATCTATATGTGTCCAATAAGGGCCTATATAGAGTGTTAGTACATATTACCTATTAAGTAGCCACTCCCCACCCCTAACTACTAATCATAAACAATGTACAATTAAATAATAGTAAAAACTTAGAGAAATAATTAATATAATTGTCATCATTCATTCATGATATTATTTAAAAATAATATTTCTATTCATAAAAAATATCTATACCAAGTGGATCTATATATTCAAAAACCTTATTTGAGCCTATATCATGAAATATGAGAATACTTTGGTAGGGAAACCATGATTCCCGTTAAAAGGGCCTATATAAGGGAGTAAGTGCATAATCCACATCCTGGGGGGAAGGGAATGTAGTATAATTAGTACAGAAATGATCTATCCAATCACATGGGGTAAAGGGGAAAGGGTTAGAATTATTTTTGGTATCATAACTCATCCAACTCCATTATATATATTCATTATACAAAAGTATCACCTACTCATGGTATTTGAAACATTGTATAGTAATCCATACTGCGAAATTTATATTGAATATGAATTATATGATTCAATAGATCACTAAAGTATAACCATATCATTCAATATGTTAGATTTATTTTTAAAAAAAATTAAAGTAGGATAACAAGGCTAGAAAAATAATTTCTGTAATTCATTCAATATGTATGAAAATTTCGTCATGATAAGGAAATGATCGAGTAAGAAAATGTCTTATGTAAATTATTTAAGAATTACAAAATATAATATGGAGACAATCTACGTCAAAATAATTTTCAATTTTTATGATACAATTTATAAAAGGATTTGTTATTTTAAAAATACTATTTGAATTCACTTATCCCTAAACCATTACCAACAAAACCATTTAATAAAATGAGAATAATAATAAATTTACCTAAAAAATTAGTTTAAAATATCTCTCCTTATAACACCCTAATATTGTTTCAATTTATTTTTAATTAATTTAATCTTTTTAATATTCTCCATTTCATGAAACGCTAAAAACAAATTGTGAAAGAACTAAGTTTTTCTTGAGTTCCACACATCACCATGTTAATATTTCACTACAATAAAAAATTATAGTAACTTTTTGGTACACAAAACACTATATTCATATTGTGTTAAACACAATGATAAGTTCCTTTGATAGCTTTTATTACACGCAAGGCCAAGTATTAACAAACTACAATAAATTATAAATATGGTTATTAAAATATTATTATATTACTACCCAGACATTGGAATGGATTTTATGAATAAGATTAACTAATTTGTGAAAATAATATTTGAAAATGTATATAAAATTATTCATTTTTTATCAATTAGTAATAAATAATTGTAAGAACTATTTTAAAATAATGAAATTCATTTTCTAAGAAAACTATTCCTCTCTATACAAACAGGGTTTTATCTCAATAAACTAAACAACCCACTTTTGATGAATGTTTTAAATAAAATTTATATATATTATATATTCAATAAATATTTTTGATAATCATACAATATATTTGACAAGTATAATAAAAGAATAAATCTAATATGATGAATAAAAAGATGTATCTTTCTAAAAGATGTCTTTCTCACCTTTTAATGGAGAACCCATTTTTAGTCCAATTTTTGAACCATTTATAATTTTTATTTGAAAAAATAAACATCATTTTTGAAATTATAATATCTAAATTTACTTTAGGTGAATTTATTTTATTTTTTGGAGAAGTTTAATATCTTCAAGATTACTGAGAAATACTGGTTTTAATTAAAAACAACATTAACATCTAATTTAATTTTATATTTAAATTATATTTTAAATTAGTTTTAAATTTTTTTAGATATATATGAACACCTTTATCCAATTTATTTCATTGGAACCAATATCACATTTAAACAAGAAATAAAAACATTTCAAACATTTAAACATTTTCGCTTAAAAAAACATGTTGTCGTGACACGTTAGTAGGATTAATTTTAAATTAATTTCTTCCACTTAAATGATTAGAATTTATAAAAATGGATTATATAATTTTAGTAATATTCCTTTATAAATTCAATTAATGTAAAATTGGTTTTTGACCAATAATATTGGTGAAACTAATTAAAATTAATTAAATTGATTATGGTAAAAACCAGATTACTTTGTGGTTAAACATTAATTTAAGGATAAAAATAGCCTATAAACATGTAAAAATGAATTTAATGGAAATATTTTAAAAAATTATTATATTTTATGTGAAATTTAAAAATATTTGATTCACATGATGTAAGAGTTAATTCTCAATAGTGTTTACCATTTTATATTTATAAGAATGTTACTCCTCCGCTACTATAAAAGGACACTCAACCCAATCTCCATCCCAAATATAAAGACCGTAATATCATCCAAAAAATTAAAATATCCTATAAAATACCCTACTATCATCTTAGGATCCCCCTTTTTTCATAAATCCGTCCAAGGATGCCCTTTGGTACAAACCAAAAAGAGTTTCCCACAGAAGATGTAATATCTTTCCACAAGATATTTTGTTTTATTTTCATTCCCCATCCCATTAAATATTATTCATCCAATATTATACAAGAAAATAAGTATCCTAAATATAATGGGATGTTTTTATGTTAATTTTTTATGTACACTCACATACACTTTCATCAAATAGGATACGTAATCATTGTTCTTGTGTATAGCGGACGATCGACTTATGAACTGATGTTTCTCATTATTACATTTCCACCTTTAAATGATCTAAATAACTATGTAACTTATTTTTATTATGATTCATATGAAATTTATGATTTATTTATATATAACAGACACCATCATGTTTTATATTTTTTGGAAATACGATAACTTCATTTGTGGACGTGTGGACTACCGGCTCCTCAAAGAGATGTGATTCGTTCACACATCACAAGGAATTTATTAAGGATGTATTTGAGAAATTATATGATATATATGAAATAATTATTATAATGGAAATATAATATAAATATATCTATTACATTTGTTTCATTAAAAACCTTAAGAATATGGAAACAATGTTCATGCCTATATGCGACCTACCGTCTCCAAGAACGATGTATTTCATTTCTTATTCATATATTTTATAAATTATTATAAGTACAGATATAATGAATATATATTATATTTATACCATGTCTTACATTATGGAAATAAAAAAATCATGATCATATTAATATGACCAAGATAAAAATTCATATCAAGTGTGAAAAAAGCGGTTATTACCCAAAACACAGCCTAATCACGGGGTTGTAAATAAATGTATAATATAAGATCATAATAAAATAATATATGGTATTATATATAATTATATGATTATTTTTATATGTATAATATACTTATATTAATTATATCATATTTTTGAACATGTATAAAGAAAATCATGACTTGAGGTAATGGTTTTCTCATCTCACTTTTATTTCTGTGAGATTTATACATTATTAACCAAAAGATTATTTTTTCGGTGTATATACTACCCAATAATTTATTATACTATTTTTTACCTTAAATTTATATGTATTTACATATAAATTTTATGATATCTCTTTCATGGGGTTTATAGTGAAAAAGGTACCAAATCGGTAAAGTAATTTTATCTCAATTTTCCTTCTTTAAGACCCATGTCATGTTTTGCACCAATATTCTTATAGGATGTGTAGACATTGAAATTTGAAATTTTAATTCATATATAATCTTAATTTAATTATATTTTATTATTTATTTAATTTTATTCATTTATGTGGATTATGATTTAATGTTATCAAATTGGTAGCAATTATTTGCAACGATCTCATCATTTATCAAGATTGTTTTTATTATGTTTCCATTGAGGAAATATTATGATAAATACCTCAAAAATATTATTTAATTTTATTATCCACTATTTATTATAGATATATTAATTTATTATTACAAATTTTCAGCTCTTTATTACATAATATATTTATGAAAATGTATTTAAGAAAATATGACCTTATCTCTCTCTTCAGTCAGAAACTTGTGTTCTTTTAAAACCATTAATTTGAAAAATGTTTAAAAAAATTATAATACTATCATATAATAATTAAAAGATATTTTAACCTATGTTTTAACTTTTATTGAAATTTTTTTTCTAAAATAAAGCTTCTTATGATTTTCCCATCAAGGCACTTTTCTAAGATTTTTACAGCACAAAAGTAATGTACAACACGTTCAGATTTATCTACCATCCTGAAAATAATTTTCTTAAAGATTTCTTTGAATGATTATAAGGATACTTTTTAGTAAAAACTCTTTTCCTAATATTCTATACATTCATTGTTTTTAATGTGGTTTTCATGGAAAAAACAATTCAAAATGATTCCAATATTCCATTAATGGTTTTTATTGAAAATTGTTCTTGAAATGTTTTGAAGATTCCATTATACATTTTCATGTAGAAATGATTTAAAATTTTTTTCTAAAATATTTTATAAAATTTCAAGAAATTTTTTTTTCAAATGTTTTTCATGCTTCCTTTATAAGTTTTCAACGAATTTTTTTTCAAAAAAATTATTTCACCATTTATATATTTTCAATGAAAAGGGTTTCCAAATTTTTTCAATATTCCTTTATTAGTTTTCCAGGAAAAAGGTTTTCAACTATTTTATAAAAAGTCTTCCATATGATTTCAAGGTTAATTTCAATGAAAAAAAATTTCAAAAATTTTATGATTGAAAAATCATTTTTCAAAGAAGAACATATATTTTTCTCAATAAATATTTTTAAAGGATCATTCTAAATTGTTTTCCATATAATATAAAATTTGTTGTTTATAATCATGCCTTTCTAGAAAAATGATCCAATGGTTCCATTAATATTATTTATTTAAATGGTTTATGTTTCAATTGTATGATTTTTATGAAACCCATTTCTCTCTCACAGGTTATATTCTTATGAAACCCACTTATTTTTAGGGGTTATGATTTGATGAAATGATTATGAAACCTACTTCTTTTTCATAGGTTATGATATGATTACAGGTTTATGAGACCCATTTCATTTCATGGGTCCTAATATGATGAATTTTTAGGATATAGTGGAAGAAATATGTATGATTTCATTATGAATAGGGTAGTACCTATATCTTTCTAAAATTCATTGGGTAAATATTTATATCTCATGAGATAAACATGGATAGAATGGTGAGTGAACTTAGTTCAGTAATAGACTTTATATGCTAAGATGGTAGTCGGATTGAACCTTGTCAGGTAATATGGTAGTGGGAGTGAAGCATTACTACCAAGATGGTTTGGTGAGTGAACCCATTCCACTAAGTTGGCCTTATCATTATGCCTTGACAATATACAGATAATTTTTCTATACTTATGTTTTTGAAAAAAAGTATGTCTTTATATTATGATATGATTTCATGGAATATGCTCTAGATTCCCTTATGATTCATTTCATATGAACTAGAAAAATTATTTCAGGATTCAGGTTTGTGTTCCTTGATATGAAGTGAATGATCTTATAATTTTATAATCATATTCTTAAAATCTTCTTTTCATGTTATGCTTACATATAACCATTGTTTACCCTTACGGAGAATCTGAGCTCACCCCTTTCTTATATTACCTTTCCCTAGGTTATGAAGAAATTTTTTATGTATGAGTAATAATGGTGAATATATTTAAGGGAGATTTTTAATACCTTTCACCAGGATAGAATATTATGTTTCCATGTTTCCCAATACACTAAACTAGTATGGTCCTCAAGAATATAATTTTTCAATGTGCATAATGTTCATAAAAAAAGATTTAATATCCTTCTATATTAATCTTAGATCACTGTATTTGGTATCAAAAGAAATTTTTATTCAACCCTTTATAACTAGGATGAGAAAACATTAATGATTCCCCTATATATATTTCTAAGGATATGTATTTTGATGTATCTATGGATAAGTCTAAGTTGTTATGTATTTAAAACAAATTTATCATAATATAGACATCCTATAAGTGATTTTTCAGGATTATTTGGTTTTTATGTATGATAAGTGTTTCTCACACTATGATTACAGGTTTTAGTCATTGGTGGGAACCAAAAAGAACAACATTAATTTTGAACGTGATAAAATATTTGTTGATAAGATATAACAGGGATGATCACTATATTCAAGGATTTTGTGATCATTCCAACTTAGTTTCCATGGAACATGATTACAAATGTGTACAAGAAAGAATTACCAGACTAACCAAAGAAAATAAGAAAAGTGTTTAATAAGATTTCAAATAATGGTGACCGTTGAGAAAAGAAGCATCAATTTTAAATAAAGGGTATATCTAAAAATTAAAAATTAAAAACATGTTTAACATAATTAATAAGAATAATTCCCCCCCCCCCCCTCTATGGTATCATTGATGGTTGGATGCTTAAAATTTCTAATGAATTAGAATCATTAATATTTATTTATTATTTGGAATTATCCCAAATAGAATAAACAAGGTGGTATTATTAATGGTTATGTTGTTGATGATGATGATAATAAAAGTGAAATGATAAATATAAAGAGGTATTGAGTAATAGGATGAGGTAGCAGTGTTATTGGATTAACGATAAAGTGGAAGGATTAAAAAAATTATGTATTTGGATTCAATTTTTTTGAAATATATAAGGATTATTCAGTTTATGATTTCTCACTAAGGATTTAAAAGAATATGTTGAATGGTCCTGATAGACTAGGAAAGATGTTTAATGGCTAGGTGAAATTTTTACTAAGTGAATATAACCATTAATATGTTATTGATGTAGAGATAGTGATGTTTGTATAAAGATAAGTTGGATATAAATAAGTAAATTATATCATACAAAATACATCAAAACTAATAAAGGATTTGTTTAAAAGGTGGTTTATTCTATCATGGATAGATTTTACATCATTTTTGTATTTTAGTAATATTTACATAATAAATCATGCATGTTTTAATAAGGATGTATCGTAATTCATATCATTACCATGTTTCAAGAGAATTCATGATGAAGGTATTCACATGTTTGGTATGTGAAAACCAAGAGCTTCTTAATAATATATGACAGATCAATGCTATGTTTTTTTGATAAATTTGGTGAACTAATTTATATACTTTTGGACATTAATCTATTAAAAGGGTTGTAAGGTTAACCATTTATGGAATGGTTTATGTTAAAAATCTGATGATGTTTTAGAGATTCAAGTATAATCTCACCATATGAGGATTTATAAATATTGGATAAATTATTAAAAACTTTTTGTTGTGATTCTGACTACAGATAGGTGGAATGACTTATCATTCTATATATGTATCTTATTATCAATTAGTACATCATGAATAACAATTTCACCTTTATTTCATGCAGTAAAAGATGAAGTAGAAATTTATCATGGAAAAACAAAGGGTGATATTGGGATGAAATCAAGTAAGTATTCTCATAAAGATTAAAAAACTTTATTATAAGTTTCTTGAAAAAAAAAATTGTACCATTATCATCAATTTTTTGGTCATCAATGTCCTTTTTTCAAGACTCTTTGGTTTATGAATTTGTGATTGTTAAATTTCTCTTAAAAATGTTCTATATCATCCTCCATTAGAACTTGATAGTTATATTTCTCTTCCATGTCCATGTTTTCACTTTCCACCTATGTTCTGTGGAACCTTGTGCAACCGTTATGTTTCTAACTTTCCCTTTTTAAAGATATGTTTAGTATTCATTTTTAAAATATGGGTTTCTAAGAAAGTAAATTGAAAGTATTAACATGCTGATAACCAAAAATAATACTGAGGGGAAATTTATTTTAAGGGGGGTTTAATGTATCACCATGATATGTTGTGATTTTTTTGAATTAATGTAATATTTTCAATATTCTTCATTTCACAAAAAACTGAATATTTCTTGTGAAAACACTAACTTTAGCTTGAATTTAATGCAACACCAATTTAATATTTCACTACACACAATATATAGAATATATTTTGGTACATGAAATACTACGTTTTCACTGTGCTACACAAAATTTTTTTTCCTCTGATATCTTTTATTACATGCAAGACTATGTTTTACCAAACTACAATATACTATTAATATTGTTATTAAAATATCATTATAGATAACACAAATCCATTGGAATGGATGTTACGAATAAGATTAAATAAAGTGCAGAAATAATATTTACACATGTATATAAAATTATTCATTTGGTTATCAATTAATTATAAAAAAAGTAAGAACTATTTGAAAATAATTAAATTCATTTTCTAATAAAACAATTACTCTGTATACAAACACCATTATATATCAATAAATTAAAATAAACATTTTCAATTAATGTTTTTAATAAAATTTATAACCTATATATGAAATAAATATATTTTATATTCAACCAATATATTTATTCGATATAAGATAGGAATAAATCAAATTTTATAAATAAAAATATGTTTTTTTCTAAAAAGAAATTTTTTTCTCCATTTAATTGAGAACCATTCTAAATATAATTTTTGGAAATTTTATGATTTTTATTTTTAAAAATAATGATCATTTTTATAAGATTAATATCAAAATTTACTTTGGGTTATTTTTTTTGTATTTTTCAAAGTGGTTCAATTTTTTATTGAATAGTGAAAATAATACATTTTTATTGAAAAACATATTTTTTTAAAATTTATTTATATAGTAAAATTATATTTAAATTTGGGTTTAAAGTGTAATTAAATAAATTATATATCAATTAATCCAATTTAGGTCATTATAACCAATTTAACCATGACATTATAAGTGAAAAAATTTCAAACTTTTAGACAATATCAATTAAAAAACTTGTTTCCATGACATGTATGCATGATTAAATTTAAATTAATTTCCACCACTATGATTATTATAATTTCTAAATAATGATTCAATATTTTTAACAATAATAACTTCTAATTTCTAATAATTTCAAAAAAAATACCTAAAATGATAGAGAATGTAACAAAATTAATTAAAGTGATTAAGGTGAAAACAAGTTTACTCGGTTGTTAAGCTTTAATTTAAGGGGATAAATAACATTGAATCATGTGAAAAATAATTTTTATGGAAATATTTAGACTAATTACACTATTTTATTGAAAATTAATAATTATTGGAGGCACGTTATGTAAAGGACACTTCTCAATAATGTTTACATTTTTATATTTACATGAATGTCACTCTTCCTCCACTAAAAAAGTACACTCACGCCCTCACTTATTCAAAACTATTAAACCAATTTAATCATCCAAAAAATGAAAAAAAAAACTATAATACTCCCTAACTTCTTTATATAATCCTTATTTTTGGATATAAATCCAACCAAGGAATCCCTTTATTACCAACCAAGTGCAGTTATCCAAATGAGATGTAACATCCTTTCACAAGATTTATTTAATTTTAATTATCTAACACATCAAATATTATTATTAAATTATTACATAATAACCTTAGTATACTAATTAGAGTTATATTTTTAATTTAATTTGTATACTTACACTCATACACACTTCCATTAAATGGGATAAACAATCCTTGTTTGTGTGTACGTCGAACTACAGCCATGCGAACTTATGTCACTCTTTCTTCCATTTCCACCATAAAAGGTTATAATTAATGATGTAATTTATTTTTTTATAAGATATATATTATATTTAGGATGTATTTATTCTTATTTAATTATTATATAACACATGACTTTATTCATTCCATTTTTTTGAAATACGATTACTTTGTTTGTGGAAGTGTGGACTACTGTCTCCAAAAAAACCGATGTGATTTGTTCACGAATTAAATGGAATAAGTTAAAGATGGTTTAGATAATTTATATGAAATATATGAAAAAATAATAATTTAATGATAATATACAAATATATATTTTTATTATATTTATTTAAAAATACAATAATAAAACAGAAACAACTTTCATGCGTACGTACAACCTACTATCTCCATAAATGGTGTATTTCAATTATTATTTATATATTTTAAAGATTACTATAAACGCATATATGAAGAATATATATTATATTTATAAAATGTTTCAATTTATTTAAATAATTAAATCATGATCTAAGTATGTGGACCAAGAATAACAATTCCATTCATGTATGAAAAATAAAAGTTGTTGTTACCCGAAACATAATCTAGACATTGAATTGTTAATAATTAGATAATTTTTTGTCATAATGAAATCATATATGTTATTATATATAATAATATGGTTTCTTTTTAGATGTATAATATCCTTATATTTATTATATATGAGTTTAGAACATGTACGATGAAATTCAATACTTAAGGTAAGGGTTCCCTTGTCTAACTTTTATTTTTGTGAGATTTATGTCTTATTACCAACTCGTTTATTTTGTGTGGTGTATATAATTACCATGAATTTATGATATTATTTAAATACTTATATTTATGGTTATTTACATATCCATATTATGATCTCTCTTTCATGGGGAATATGGTTCAAAATTTACCAAATCAGTAAAGTAATTTTGTCTCAATTTTCCTTCATTGAGACATATAGCATGTTATGAACCTATATTCCTCTACGAGGTGTATAAACATACATTTGGAATTTTATATCATGAATATAATCCATTTAAAAATATTTTAATCTTCATTTAATATTATTATTTCATGGGTATTATGATTAAAAGTTACCAAAGTGGTAAGGGTTTATTTCTACGGTCTCGTTGTTTATTGAGATTGTTTATGATCATGCTTCTATTGATGAAATATTACGATTAATATATAAATAAAAATCAAAAATTTATTATTCTATGTTTATTCAAGATATATAAATTCCTTATTACCATTTTACACTATTTTTTACTAAAGATAATTAATAAAGTGTTTTTAAAAAAATATGATGTTATCTCTCTCTTTGGAAAGAAAAAAAATTTCTTTCAAAACCATGTTTTCTAGAAATGTTTTAAAAAAATATATAATATTATCCTGTTATATTTAAATATTTTTTCACCCATGTTTTACCTTCTAAAAAAATGTTTTTTTAGAAAAGTATTTTTTTTCATTTTCAAATCAAGGACATTTTTTAACATTTTATGATGTACAAGGAATGTTTCATATGTACATATTTTTCTTACATCATGAATATAACTTCATTAAAGATTCATTTTAAAGTTTACAAGGTTAATTATTTGGAAAATAAATTCCCAAATACTTTGTAAATTTATTGTTTTTAGAGTGGTTTTTAAGGAAAATGTTTTAAAAAATGATTTCATGCTTCCTTTATATTTTTTCAGGGATAAAGGTTTCCAAAAATGTTTTCATGATTACTTTATATGTTTTGAATGAAAAATATTTTCAATCTTATTTTATAAGTCTTCACGAAAAAAGGTTTTCAAAAGGTTTTCAAGATTAATTTATAAGTTTTAAAAAAAAATCTGTTGAAAATGTTTTCAATGTTCCATTATAAGTTTTCAAGGAAAAATAATTTCAAATTTTTTCATGATCACATTATATGTTTTCATAGAAAAAAGGATTTAAAAATGTATTCATGCTTACATTGTAATTTTTCAATGTTATTCTCAAAGAAAATGGTTTTTGAATGTTTTGTGTTTTAAAAATGGGTTTTCCAAGTAGAACAACTATTTTCCTCAAGAACTGTTTTTTAGATAATCTTTTCAAATTATTTTTCATCTAAGATGGAAGAGAAATGATTCAAATTATTCATTCATATTTTTTATCCAACTAGTTTATGTTTTTATGTAATGATATTTATGAAACTTATTTCTATTTCATGGTTTATATGCTTATAAAACATACTTCTTTACACATGTTATGCTTTGATGAAATGATCATGAAACCTGTCTTTTTTCCACAAGTGATGTTATGATTACATGATTATGATAACAATTTCATTTTATGGGTTATGATATATTGAATTTTTAGGATCTAGTGGACCATATATGTACGATTTCATTATGAGATGGGAGGGGCCTACATCTCCATCCAATGCATTGGGTAGAGATTTATAAATCATGAGATTGACATGGAAGAATATATGAGTGAACTAAGGTTAGTAAAGGACATTATCTGATAAAATAGTCTTGAGAGTAAACCATGAATACTAAGATGGACACGAGAGTGAACCATGACTTCTAAGATCGTTTGGGAAGTGAAACCTTTCCATTAATATAGACTTGGTATTAAGCATTGACTACTATAGATATAGTTTTATATGATTATATGTCTAACAAAAATTTTATGTCTTATTTTGATCTTATGATTTCAGGGATTATTTTCATGATTTCATTTGGATTCAACTAATATGAACTACCAATTTTTGAGTGATGATTCATGTTCATAACCTTTGATATGCAGTTTATGATCTTAATATGTTATGATAATCTTCTCATAACCAAATTATCATGCTATGATTATATATATCCCTTATTTAACCTTATTAAGAATCTGAACACATACTTTTCTTATGTTTCATTTCCCCAGGTTATGAAGAAATGTTTTAAGTTGGAGTAATAATGGGGAAGATCATTAAGGGAGATGCTAAGGATATTTCACCATGATAGATGACTATGTTTCCAAGTTTCCAATGACAATAAACTATTACGGTCTGTAGGTATGTAATTTTGTAATGTGATGAATATTAATAAAAAATAATATAATATTTATTTTTGTTAATTCCATGTCACAATAATTCTAAAACCAAAGATAGGGGAGATACACTATATCCAATATTAGACTATATATGTATTTAGAACATTATGGATTCAGTTTCTACCAAATATATTATTGAAATTCATTGATCAAAATAGTCATCATATGTTCACTTTACCAACCTTAAACTTTTCCACTTCTATATTGATTATGATCAAAGGAAATAGATGTTTAAAAACCTAAAAGAAGATTAAAAGGGTTTGATTAATTGATATTATCAAATAAAAATGAGAATAAGACTAGTGTAGGATTAAATCCACACCTTGATGGTGATGAGTTTCTACAACCAAAAAAGGGATCTGACAATGGATTGATGAAATTTTTTTCTAGATAGGTGAGGAATAGGATAAGAGTAACAAAATATTGGGAAATCAGTAGAAAATAAATGTGAAATATGATCCTAATGAGTCAATGTTATAAAAATTATGGGTATCAAAGAACAAGATATCCCTATTTTAAGGGATATTATCAAGGAGTTTATTTTTTATTAGGAATAGGGAAATAAAGTACCCATTTGGTAAAATAGAATCAACTTCATCAACTTTAAACCCACCAGTACCCAATACAAGGCCACTTGTTTATCTATATACATTTATGAAAACTATGGTCTACATTTCATATTCCCTATTTTAAAAAAATCTAATATGACTCTAAATTTTTTTTATACTTCAAAATAGATAAAAAAAATAGGAGAAATACAATCCCATAAAGGCCATGGAATTTAAATCCTTCACACTAACAATCTTCTAATAAAATGAATCATTGGCGGAAAATGAACGTGATAAAATATATCCTTAATATAGTTAAAATAATGATTCCCCATCATTGTATATTTTAATATGGGAATATTGGTTAAGATACACTAATTCCATAATAAATAAAAGGACCAAGGAGGTAATATGAACAATACCCTTCTAAGTTAATAAACATTGGAGCCTTAATTAAATATCCCATAAAAATAATGTACTCACACAAGGGTGGTGAATTAGTGGGAACATTTAAAAATATTGTTTTTCCTTTTTTTAATTATCCATTCAATATTTAATCATCTATTATAATTTAATATATTTATGCATTTACTTATAAATCCCCACATCAAATTAAAATCACATGAATGGCCAAAAGTAAGGATTTGAAACACTCATTATTTTCAAATTTTCAGTTATAATAAGGGGATATACTCTTTACTATATATGGTTCAAGTTTAAGACAAATATATCTATTATAAAATGAAAGTTAATACAAATATGTTATCTCTTTATAATCCTATTTTATCTCTTATAGGTCCATAGTCTCTATATTGGTTACATTATACCGATCAAACTAGTTTATAAAGGTTCCTTCCAATAATTTTCTAAAAATATATTCCACTCTAATCTTAATTTCACTACATCAACATAACATGACCTTTTTCCACAATAATTACCATCAAAATATAGTAGTTAACTTGATATAGTTTCATGCATGTCAAAATATTAATGTAATGAAGTTTCCAAACCTTATATAAGATTGTGATTGTTGTCCTTACTAGCTCTATATTCATTGGGCCTTTTGTAGACATAAATCACAGAATCTAATCAATCTTCGAGAGTCTCAAAATAGTTGATGAAAAATATATTGTGTTATATATATCTCTCCCTTAAATATTCTATTCTTACTTTTATTTTTATTTTTCTTCTTCTATGATATTGTGATATCATATAAAAAGTCATTGTACGTACTTCTACTTCTCATTTTAAATATATGTTATAAATATATCATATGGTAGGTTGTATCCTACTTCTAACTTTTATCTTCTTCATCACCCTTAACAAAGAGGTTCTTAATTCAATAATTTCCCCAACATATCTACCTTTAATACAATTAGTTTTCTTTAGTAATATAGTATCTGTTTCACTATATATTTATCAATTTCTAATTCTTTATTATATAATCATAATCATGTGACTATATTTTTCTTATATGAATATTTAAAACTCGTTAAATCTCTAAAATCATGATCATATCATTTATGTTAGTTAATAATATTCGCAGAAATGCCTCTTTTTATCATTCAATCCCAATCAAAGATATATTTATTTAATCTTTCAAGAGAAGTGATTTTATTTTTCTTAAAAAAATCCAAAATAACTTCAAGAATTAAATTCTCACATCATAATGACTAAATAAGATGATTTTTTTACAATACACTCATTCAAATTTTAAAATCCTTTACCACAACAAAAAAAACTATGTCACAAACATGTATAAACAAGAATGAGGGAAATTTCAAAAAAAATATGTGTAAATTCTATAAGTGTAGAGATTAAGGTCATTATACTAAAATGTGTAAGAAAAATAGAGAAGCTAAAGAAACCATTACTTAAATTTTAATAGAGTTACGAGTTTTGAATCTCAATGTACCAGGGAAATGGAAAATAAGGGAAATAGTCCCTAAAGATCATGAAAATAAAGAAAATCCTATGAGAATACAATTAATGTATCAGATATGGTGTTTTCACTTTTTTTTGTGTCTTATGACCTATAATTTTTCACCAACTAATGGATATTGATTTATAAATGTAAACCCTAGTGGTATTATTTACATATAAATCATTTTGAATGTTTTTGGAAAGTTATTTCTTATGGATCAAGATCTCCATCCATTATTACAATTTTTTGAAATAAATAATGTCTAGTATCTCTTTAAAAATAACTCTTAATAATTCTACATATAGATAAATATCATTCAAATTCTTAAATAAACCCATGGTCATCTTGTAGTATATAATTAATTAGGAGTTTCCTATATAAATTACACTAATATTATGAGTCAAATTGTAGGGACACAACTTATTTAATGGAAATATAATGTAATACCCTAAAATTATAAAATATGAATACCTTTAAGGTAAATACCCTGACCCAGTAGCCCTGAGTAATTTCCTAACAATATTACAATTGAATGATTACATGGAATTCATATCCAAAATGACCAAATAGTTTAGTAGTTTTGGAAAACTAGATAGAAATGTAATATTTACATTGATACTTGAATGGAAACAAAATTTAGATATTTCACTAGAAATATCCATACCTCCTAGATTATCCCAGCAAGTCATTCATAATATTTATCTTCACATATTTAGGGAAAATAAGATGTAAGAAATGAGTGATCTCAGATGCACAGTAGGGGTAAGTAATACATTTGAAGTTATCATAAATATAAACATTAGGTATGGTGAATAACTATAAATATAAGGATTTAAAAATAAACTGCAGAATAATAGGGGATGATTACAAATTGAGTATATAAAGAAACATAATTAATAATAACAGAATGAAATGTACTCATGGATATTCTACTATTCAAATATCATAAGGTTTTTCAATTACTAATATAATAATAATGGAATGAATAATGTTAGACATATAAGACATGTATTTAAGGCCTCATCGAGGACATCTAAAAATTCTAGGGTAAGGCCTCATCCAACATCCAATTCTATTTTGTCTCGTGAGACCTATAGATGCATCAAAAGAAAATATTCAGCCCCAACCATCACATACTAAGTCCAATGAATGAATCATATGAAAGGGGTAAAATATAATCAATATATACATTCATATTGAAACTAATATATGAAATATGAAAAACTATACCCAATCTATAAACATAATCACTAACCATTCTATGTACAATAGTGAATGGTATAAAAATAGAGCATCCACAGTCATTCTGATTATAAATCATTTAATATAATATTATGGATGATGAAAAAAAAGATAAAATTTAATAAATAATAAAATTCTGTATATTTGATTAAATAGTTGAAAATACTCTAATAAAATCGTCAAGTAATGCTTGAGTGAATTATCCTTTTTACTTCTCAATGAATAGTTATTTTGGAAAAATAATTGTCTATTGTCATGATTGTTTTTATAAAACTTGAGACGAAAAAATATATTTTTACATGTAAAATTAGTTTTTTTTTTAAATCTAATAGTGTTTAAAAACCGATTATGGATGTTACTTGAAAATTTGTAACAAATCAAGATGTTCCCTTTAATCAGGCTTGTGTATTAAGAATAAATGAGAAGAGAACCTTGAAAAATATTTATTATCTCATAAAAGAATAGTGGAATGATCTGGATATTTTATTTTGGAATATATATATATATAATTTAAAATAATTAATAAAAATATATATAATTACATTGGTGTATTTTGGAAGAAATCATAATAGAAATGAAAATGGGTTTTTGGGAAAAAAACATCCAAGATCAAATAATTATACTGAGAAATGATTTATGACATAATTATGTGTGAAACATATAAATCTAGAAAATATAATTTGATATAAATTATAAAAAACCATATTTTAATCACTTATATTGTTGAAAAAACGTAACCAATTACATATATGTTTATTTTAATGAATGGAAATTGAGTTAAGATAACCCTTAACTCATTTCTGACTTCCTTAAAAAAAATCAAAACTCTTATATAATAGTTTTAATAATGTTGTTAATTTATTAAATAACTAAATTGTTTTTTATAATACCAAACATAATATTCTTATAACATTTTCATCCCATTTATTAATAATATTGTGTTATTTCTATTGTTTCAAGAGCGTTATTTTGATAGATTCCAAGGATGGTTTATTATTTTACTCATTATAAAAAAATAGAAGTTAAAACATATATATATATATATATCATTTTAAATATTTACATTTGGATTTAAACTTTACATGATTTTGGAAAAAGGGAAATGAATAATCATCATATATGAAGGAATTGAATTGACGCTACACGGATGATGATTTCATGAGTTAAGAATAAAAGAATATTTTTCAAGAGTTTATGATCATTTACCCCAAATAAATCAACATCATAATATATATATTATATTGTAGTTTTCATCAATAGTTTGATAAGAGTTAGGGATAAGGTATAAGTGAGAACTAATTTGAATGAGAAAAAGACGGAATCTTACCACATGAAAATTTCTCATCGAAGACCTCCTTAAAGCTCTTGGAAGTGATATTTTTGTGAGACCAGAAGCACTATAATGTGATAAGGTTTGAGGAGGATGGAATTTTTCTTAGGATATATGATAAATAAGGCTTAATGTGATGAAAATTTGTGAATTAGATTGCCTCCTCTTATAATTGAGGTGAGGGGTAACAAAGGATTTACTCAAATAATTAAAATATAATAAATTTATTATATGGTTTAAACATAAAAAGTAATCCAAATCATCAGATATACCATTATCTAGGTAGTCTGATCATTTTTTCCTTTTCCATGATTTTTATATTTTTAAATAATCTAATAACATATTTTATTCATTGAGAATTGAGTTTTTTTTCAAATTAGAAACTATTAACAATCATGACATTAAGCACTTCAAAAAAAGTTTCCAATTCAAATTAAAAATTTTATTATATCATATACATATTATAAGTACCAATAGAAATATTTAATTTACTTAAAAAACAAAATATATTTTCTTAACAATTTTTAATATGATTAATTTGATTTATTCATTAATTAAATATTTATTTCATCATAATTGTTCAAGACATTAATATAATAATTTATTAAAAAAAATTAAAAAAATTATATGAGAAATATTACTCTATTAGATTTCCAAAAAATATACTTGTTTGAAAAATTCATCTCGAAAACATTATTTGAAAATATTGTACTAATAGAATATTATAGTATGAAGAAGATGTCATTCTTTTAAATAAAATGATACAAACTGGAAAATGTGATCCATGTGGGTCCAAAATAGCCCTAATTCTAATCCAAAAGACTTATTGGATAAAAAATTATACATCAAATAAATTTTTTATAGTTTATGGGTCAATTAAGTATTCTATTAAATTTAACCAAAATAATTTCTTTCTTTCTTTCTTCCACTTGCACAATCATTTCATTAGCATTTGAAAAGAATTAATTTTAATTATTTAATATATAAAATTTAAAATCAAATTTCAATTATAAAAAAATAAATTAGGTTCAAAATAAAATTCTATATTCATTTATTATACATATTCACTCATATAGATTTCATGAAAAATTCATAAATTTGTTATCTTGTCTTTTCTTTCCCTATGCAAGCATTTCATATGAATTTGGATAAGATTAATATTACACGACTATAAAATTAGAAATTATCAGCCAAAAAAATCTATTATACTTACTAATTAATAAAAAGGTGTTGAAAATAATTTTTAACTTTTAATTATTATTTTTATGGAACCTAATTGGTTTTGCCAGCATGTCGCAAACACTGCGCCCACAATGACTATATTAATTTTATATTTACGAAAAAAATTAATTTATTTGTTCTGAATTATTTCTCTAAAAACATTATCTTAAAAATAATTATTTATTTATTCCATAAGTTTAATAAAATTTATATCCTAAATACCTCTTTATGTTTTCACAATAAAATTACATATTTTATTAAAAACTGTATTTTTTCTATTCACTAAAAACTCGAAATATTTCACAAAAACCCAAAAAATTAATCCTAACCATTATTTTGACATTTAAAATTAAAAAAAATAATTTTATTTTATGAATGTGATGTTCTAAATATGATCAATTAAATTTTATATTAAAATCATCATTTACTCGAAAAATAGATATTTTAAAATTATAACTGATTTTAGGAAATTTGAATAATTAACTAAGGTCTAATAAAATAATATTTAAATAAAAAGTGTTCAATGCATTAATTAATGATTGTATTTTAGGAAAATAAATTTCATTTTGAATCATTATATTAATTATAAAATTTTAAATAAATATTTTTGTTTTAAAAAAATATTAATACTTAATTAACAATTTATAAAACATTTATTTACTTATAATAGGATATAATTATAACATAATTTCATTTATAATATGTCAAAACAAATTATAATTCCATGGGTGAGTTTACTATTCATTTGGAAGATTTACTATTTTGAAGGGTCATATTACTATTCGTAAGAGTAACTTTACTATTCAAAAGGATCAAGTTACCATTCATCAAAAAAATCAGTTTGTCCTATCATAATCAAAATATCTTACTAATCACAACCATGTATGTCTATTTTTGGAAATTCAATTCATAGAAGTGGAATAATTTTGTTTAATGGCAAGGTTATAACTAATTTGATTAAATAATTATAATAACAATATGTTGTTTTGCAGAGACACGGGGTTGTGCTCATTTCATTCTATATAAAATTTATTTGTAAATCCATGGTGTTATTCATTCTCCCCTCTAATAAATTTCATCCCCCTAATTTTATATTTCACTTCAAATAAGGAAAAAAGGTAGATATTATAAAATACCATTGTGGAACACCCACATTGTAAAAGAATGTACTATGAAAACATTTTATATGTTTCAACATCCTTTCCTTAATGTTTATAAATTATTTCACTCTATAATATTATATGGAAATATGGGTACTTAATACGCTTCTATAAACACAATATTATCCATCGGTTCTTGCCTTTAACTATTCCTACTATATTTCCTAGAACAAGTTATATCATAGGGTAAAATGATCTCTAAACCCTTTTCCAAAGATCAAATTCAACCATTTAATAAATTTTTAACTTTACCAAAATATAATATTCTAAAAATTTAGAAAGAATGTCAGTGAATTTCCATAATGAACATGTAAACAACATCAATTCGGTCTTAATTATAACATAAAAACACGTGAGTACAGTATCCCGGTATTCTATTGAAGAATGATAATAACTTTAATTACCATAAAAACATGTTGAATATGTTCATGATTTATTATTCATTACATAAAACATAGGAATTTGGATATATTCCTTAGGTCCAAAATGTTGCAGACTCTACCACTTTGTTGACAACCCATTATTTTGAAATTACATAGTAAGTACTATTAAATTTACATTATTTAAATCAATAATCTATTTATTCTGAAATTGATATCACTATATTAATAACATATTAAGGGTTTTATTTCCCTCGATGATATATTTTTTCAAAATTTTAACTTTCTACTAAGTCAATTCCCCTTGGTATCATTCATTATACGACCTCAAATCCTTAATGAAGTACTACTACAGTAAAATCCTTATATATTCTATAATCTGTCTAACCAGTACACCTTTGATTAAAATACTCTAAAGGAATAATTTTTTAATCTAAACATTAGACCATTAATCATTCTCCATCATCTATGGTAGTAGTATAATCTTGAAGATGATCTATTTTCTTCTTTTGGTGTATATTCTTTTGACACATGGGATATCGATTTGAATAGTGTCCAGTATCCTTTTAGTAGAATCATTATACAAATGAAAACTTATTCATAACCTTGAAATCACAATAATGGTGTCATTTCTCTCCTAGAATTTATCAAACTCTCGTTCCTTTTATGCATATGAAAATGTGTTTCATTACACACATATCACATGTGGAAAAATACTTCTTTCCCTTATTGTCTTTATCTATATTAACCCCGGTTAGCTTCTTCTTCTCTTTCTTCAATCTAAAGACATAATACATAGAAAAATTGTTCTCGTTATTTTTAGATTATGATAATATCTTCCCATATGATGTAAAATTTTGAGAGACTAGTTTGCTTAGAACTACTATCCTAAACCCAACTATGAAATGATTTTTGTTACTCTTTAGATTATGTGAATTAATGCAGTTCCCATTCATTCTGGTAGGCACCATTTCTAAAAAATTTAATACACTAGATTATATCATATCATTATTAAACATAATTTATAATCCCAATTATAGTGAAATACATAACATAAAATGAAAATTTTATGCATAGCTAATCTCATAATCATAAACATGATTTCTTTTAAGAAATTTTACATTTAAATACTTTATAATGGATTATAATTATAATGTGAAGTATCCTAAGAATATCCCTTATGAGTGTCAAACTAAGAGCGTAGTAAGGCCCATTTACATGTACCATGTTACCATGAGTTAGGCTCGAGAAACCTTGTTAGAGTTGTTACCCCTATGTACATATGTTCCATAATCACGTCTACTTGTATTATCTTGATAAGGATGTATTCCT
Source organism: Viscum album (assembly GCA_963277665.1). NCBI lineage: Eukaryota > Viridiplantae > Streptophyta > Magnoliopsida > Santalales > Viscaceae > Viscum > Viscum album. Next base: position 1,375,564,669 of record OY728138.1, on the reverse strand, counting down.
AGTAAGACCCACATAATCTCTACCATTAAAAAATAAATTATGTGATTATATAATTATCATAAAATTTCATCTTAGGTATATGCTCCCAAATATATGTTCTCTAAATCTAGTTTTCAAGGTTTGTGCTAAAATTTTTCGGATACCAACTATAAAGACCCCATCCCCAGTAGTCTATAGTTTCTTCCTTACTTTGATAAATTGGAAAGATTAAAAGGAAGTTGTATCCTAAAGTGATGAATAGTTTACTAGTTTTGAAAAACTAGATAAAAACATAATATTTACATTACAACTAGAAAAGAAATAAAATAAATATTTTTTATCCTAGACTCTTTTGATCCCCTTTGTTTAATATGATACAGGTTGGAAGTCATGTGAAATTCCATGTGTGTCATCATGTGTATTTATTCTAATTTTCTGTGATGTGTCGCATGACCAATATGGTTCTCATGTGGGTGTGTGAAAATTTCACGGAAAATATATATGTTTTTCCTTAGAATGACATGGGGTTTTCTAGAATCTTTTGAGGGCTCTCGTTTGATGAGGCTAACAAGACAAAGGGACATCACAAGACGTGTCGGATAGGTCTCTAGAGACTTGGGGTGCATCACATGTCTTTAGGGTAATGACACATAAAATTCATTAAATGTAAACCCCTCTCACCTCCTCCCCTTTATCTCTCTCATTTTAGACAACAATGGTTTGGAGGTCATGCGAGTTAGTATGAGTAATATCTAGGATTTTTACTCAATTTTTGGATGATTCCACACATGAACAATATGGGTCATATGAGGATTGTTAAATCATGTCTTAAGAAAGTTCATTAGTCTGTCCTTAGAGCACCATGGGGTTGCTTGGACATTTCCAAGTACTTATATGTGGTGAGGATGATAAATAAGAGGGTTTGTGCAAGGTGAGGAGTACATGTCACTCAAGACTCATGGAATCTCATAGATTTCTCGGGGTTCACACTACAAGTCTCTCTGTGACTGTGAACCCGTATCGCCTCCTTTTTATCTCCTTCATTTGATGTGATGAAGGATTGGTGGTCTCGCGAGTTGGATCAAATATCATCGAGGGGTTTTATGATTACAAATGATGATTTGGTGTATGATATTTGAGACCACTAGGGGTATATCTCTTTGAATCTCATCCATATTTATTTTAGATGTATTTCTAACAAGTTTTCAAGCACTTTCCAATGAAAAAACATTTGACCTTAGGGTGCTCATTTGATTATCCAGGGGGAATTCACAAGATCAGGCATGTTTGTTCAAGGTAAATCAAAATGACTTTTTGTGGGTTATACTCCAGGAATGGAGCCTTCACATGACCTTGAAATAGTCACCTGATCACAAGTCACTCAATGAATCATGTGATTCATGGGTCTTCAACCATCCTCCTCTTCCTTTGCTTTTATGGGGAAAATAATAATAATATTGAAGTATTTATTCCATTGTGATTTTTGAAATGTTTATTTGGTGGGTCTCAACAAATAAAAATTTTATGAATTAATCACATGAATTTAAGAAATTTGCTTATAAATAATTTTATGTTTTTATCTTGGATTCAACAGGTTTTCATAACTATTTTACTAATTTATTTTGAGGATAAATTTTGAAATATAACTCTGGTTAAGGTGATTCTTACTTATATGGAAAGCTAATAAAAATTTATAAATATAATTTAACTATAGATAAATATGATTATTTCATTTAGAATGTATGTTTATCATCTGAAATATTATATATGTAACTATTTAAAAATTTCAGAATTCATCTTCATCAAATTTTTGGTACGAGATACATTTCGATATGTAGGGGATCACTTGATTTATTTTATTATATGATTAAACTATATGATACCCTTAAGTGAATATTCACAATGAAATTTCTAATGTAATTCACCAATGTGATTCACCTACATGGATTTTTCCTTATCTTTTTGTGAATTTCTACAGGATATTTTAAAACAAAGAAATATATTTTATTTTAAATAATATTTTTTAAGTTTCACTTTGTTTTATGTTAATTATAAATATTTTCCATGCTTTTTTAGTTTTAAAATTACTTTCTAATTATATCCATATCATGAGGGTAAGTTTTAAATTGTTTTAGAAATAGTTAAATGAGAATAAAATTGGATTATTCATGTAATGATATTCAATCTGATATTTCAGAATTTGTGATATTCATGATTAAAATAGATGAAATATGAAGGGTTTGTCACAAATATTTCAATGGAGTTTTCTCATGGATATTAATATTAATTTCTTACTACATTATTAATTGTTTTCATCTCATTTCTCTCTATAAAGTATGATTTTTCCATAATTTTAAGGGAGATAGATATAACTAAACAATTATTGATTTTAAATTAGATTTGTTTGTAAATATCAAGAGTTAGTATCATATAAATTATGGGAGTATTCCAATAAATGTATTATCAAAAAATTTTGATATATTTACTACTATATTAATTTCTTATGTTTATAATGATTATTTTTGTACAAAATGATTTTCATTCTCAAATTACAATTAAATGTTTCCTCCAAGAGAAGTATTTATTGTTGAAATTTATGATGTTGATTCTGAGAATGAAATGTATAAAAAATAGCCATTTCTATTTAATTATATAAAAAACTAATCATGAAATGAATTTTGGGTGACATGAATCTTATTTTACTCATTCTTGTTGCATATTTCTCAACTGAGTACCTGAGATTCATTGTTCATTTTCCTGCTGAAGTAAACGGTTGGGTGCGAAGATTCACTATTTCAATATCTTTAAGGCCTTAAGAACTACCTGATTTAATATCTAGAATCTTTATTTAAAATCATTCATTGGTTTAAACAGTTTTATTAATTCATTGTGTCGTAACTATCTTGGTTTTGTTGTACAATGTTAGTAGATCCTACACACAGTTATATTACCCTAAAATAATGTTTCTTTGGGTTTATTTTGTCCCCTTAGAAGATCAGGATTTGCTTAATCTATAAATCAACAAAGTAAATTAAAACTCTTTTAACAGTTTATGATTATTATATCCTATTAGATGATGGGGATCCACTTGACATGTATCACATAAGAGGTTAGGACTGAACCTATAAAAGTGTAGGTTGGGTTTTCACCTATAAAAGACTAGGTTTCATCTAAACCAGAAAAGGGAAATAGGTTGGGATTGAGCCTATTAAAATCTAGGTTAGTAATCTGTTATAAAATACTTTTTTTATTCTGAAAATTTAGAATATAATGAAATTTTCTTAAGCCTTCAGGTCTGAAAAATGAGGATGTAAAATTGTTTCACTCTCTGTCAAAAGTGATATACCAATGTGGGTCCATTTTACCTCAAGGGAGGGGTAAAGAGTGAGTTGGGATCCTTTAGATCTAAACCACTATAAAATTATTGAGTTCATATTTTACTTACATTAGTTTTATTTTATATAAATATTTTTTTATTTGTGTGTTCAAATTGTTAAATATTTGTAATGATCAATTTTTACTCTCAAGTTTTAACCACTAATTAATTTTTAAAGATAGACAATTCACCCCCCCCCCCCTCTTTTCCATTTACATCACCCCTCTAATACCTAAAAATTAGTATCATAGTATGACCCTTTGAGGATGAGACAGTTTGTCTTTTTTTATACCTAAAATTTAGTATCATAGATGGATATTTTGGGATATGTTGTGTTTCATTTGATTATTTATATTAATTGTCATAAATTTTTATTCTATTACTTTACAAGAATATGGGAAATATTTTTTTCAGTGATGTCCAACTTATGGAATAAAATGGTTTGAATCTGATGTTTACACCATATTTAAATTGTATTATGTTTACATTGTAGAAGATCTATAAGGAAAAGAGTATTTATATTTTATTTTTGTATACAGTGATTAAATATTATGTCTTTCTAAAATTTGATTTTACTCATTTAAAATGAGAATATGTTTTTAAATGTGATATTAATTATAAGGTTATGAATATTATTTAATTTTATTTTACTATATATATTTTTTGGAAAATTTTAGTTAAATAACTACTCATGAAATTTAGAAAAGTTTAAAACAACCAACTTTAGAAAAATAGATTCCTAGAAAAAGGAAAAACATCATTTTATTAAAATATATTTTACTCAATGTCATTCACATTTGAGTTTATATTGTTCCAATATTATTTGTTATGGATGTAGGAATAGATTACATATTAATCCTAATTATACAAAGAGAAAAAAATACAAGAAACTTTATTGAAAAAATAAATCTATAATGTTATGGAGTGATTCTAAAATCTCTTATAATAAGGCTGAAGGACAAAAAAGAAATTGGTAATTTTTTATTTATAGAAAAATATTCTAATGTAAACTTTTCACATCCACATTCTTATTCATGTTATATTGGTTCATATTCTAGAAAATATAGAAATATATGTGTGACAAATATAACTAATTATAGTGATTTTAATTTTGATTCCCATGATTTTATCAATTCATAAAATAATGAGCCTATTATTGAAGATCTGAAGGAAATGTGTGATTCATATGAAGATGAAATAAAATAAATGACTTATATATGTGTTTCAGTAAAAGAAAAATATAGAAGGGTTCATGAAATAAAAATTAATTTATATCCAAAATAAATAATGTTTTCTGTGAAGTTTTAATTATTAAGGAATAAAATGACATGTCGAGTGAAAATCTTGAAAACACAACGTCTTCTACACATGAAAAGTTTTTAGTAATTTTTAATTTGTTCAAAAATAACATCCAAGGGTGAAAAAAGAGTAATATAATATTAAAAATGATTTTTTAAAGTAAAATTAATAATAAATATCCATTTAAATTTCAATATTGGAATGAATTGATATTTTATGAAATGTAATGATAATATGAATGGACATAGTTCTGATTCTTATGTAACTGTTATTCCTAGAAACAATTTTGTGAATGAAAAACTATTGGAATTGCTTCCCTGAATTACTTTAAATATTGATCTTATGGTAATTATTCTTGTGATTATCCTTTGATGTTTTACCAATATTTTAGTCAAAAAAGGTATTTTATTTACAAATATGATTTCAAAGTCAAACTGTCTAAACTATCTACTGATTGTGTACAAATGGTATAAATTCTAATAAATTTAAATAAATCTATCCTTTTTACCCAGGTAATATTTAATTTATGATTCTTATGTTTAACATAAATATCATTATAGTTTTATTCATGGAATTTTGACATGAGCATTATAAACCTTAATAATTTATTTTTTCTAAGATTGAATACCTTGCATCATTTTTTGGATACTACCATATTCTTCAAGATTTATCTTTTTTTTGTTAGTGAACTTTAGTTATTATTTTAAAATTTTCTAACAAAAACATAAATTTTTATTATGATGAATATATTTAATCTTCTATCATTAATATATTATCATGCACTATAATCTATTTGATATCGTTATATAGTTAGTAAATATGTTATTTTAGTTTTAAATATTTTTTTAATCTTAGGATACTATCATTTCATTACTTTTAATATTCATTGATTATATTATAACATTTTTTAGGGATACTTGTGACATTATAGTATATTTTTAGGGAATTTATCACAACAAGAATTAAAATTCAACTTATACTTCTTTCATGTTGTATTTCTTAATGGGAAGCACAAATTTAGGGGTAATTACTCTTATTATTAATTCTGAATTAATCTTTGATATTATAGATATTGAAACATATTATACATAGTTTTTTATGTGTAGTTCTCAAAATGTTAATATATTTTAAATAGATATATATATATTTAATTTTTTTTAAAATTATGATATAAATGAAAAAATGTATTGAAATTAGGAAGATGAGATTTAGGGGGAATAAATTATTGTTTCTTATTTTAAATTTATTTATAACTTATGTACTTTATATGAAGATTAATTTATATATTTTAATTTCTATTTTTTAAATTATGTTTATTTTAATGGTGTCTTCATTAGTTCATCTCTATCTGGATTCAATTTATGTATAAAACTAGTGTGTTTATTTAAGATAAGTTGTTATATACTTAGGGTGGATATTTTTCACTCAAAATTAATATTTTTTTGATTAATATATATATTACATAAAATTAGGGGGGGTTATTTAAATTTTTTAAGTTTTCCTATGAAAACTATTGTTTTTAAAAAAATGGTACCTAATTCTTATTTTTTTTCATAAGAATTATGAAATATTAAATATGTAATGTAGTTTATTAAATGGTAAATCAAATGAAATATTATATGTTTTTAAAAATAATTAGTTGTGCATAATTAACATGTAATTTTTTCAATTTTAAAAATATGTTATTAAATCGTTTAAGTATAATATATCAATATATAAAAATATAAACATATATTTCTAATGTATGGTTTTGTATACTAAAACAAACATTATTTTATATGATAGAAATAATTTAATTCCATTAAAAATATAAAGAAAAATATTTGATGATTGAATTCATGGGGAGTTTGACTGTATTTATAAGCTTTAATTTTCAACCTTAAATGAAATTTCCTAAACATATAATTTTTTGAATCTTGTTATTTTAAATACTACACAAATTTATTTTTTATATTGCCATTTTAAGTCTTCTAATTCATATTAGTTGACGTCTACTTATACTATAATCTTATTACATTAAATATTTGTTTTTGAATGGTGTAACGTATTAATGTGTCTCTTTGAAAATATTATAGAATTTTAATATTTAATAATGTTATGAAATACTATTCATAAAGTATTTATATCCATTATATTTGTTACATCGTTTAAAGAATTATCTTTTAAGAGTGGTTTTTTTATTGAAACATTATATTTTTTAAAATTTTAATAAAGGGGAGAATTTATGAAATTATATTGGTCTTAGTAATTTTCAAAAGGGGGAGAATATTGTGTGACTCTTTGAACCACTTCATGTTTATATAAATACATAATTTACTTATATTATTCCCTTTTCCTAAAATATTAATAATTTTTATAATTAGAATTTATCAATGAATTAGTATATTTTAATCTAATTTTAGTTTTTCATTCATTGTTGAATTATTTATTATTCATTTTTTCTCTGATTATACCATATTATGTTTAATTAAAAGTTTCACAACTTTAATAAGTATTATCTTTTTTTTATTATATGTATTAATATATGTATCCTTAAATTTGATTATATTTTACAATTATTTTCATGAAATATATTTAAATTTCATGTTTTTGTTGGTCATGACTTGTTATACATGTTTTATATAGCGATATTGGGGTAAAAGGTTTTTTGGAACCATAAAATATCATTTTTACATGTTTTTTACTATTCCCACAGAGCTAATTCATGTAGTTGTGTCTCCCACTTAGCTGAGTCACACAGTTATTTCTCCCACGTAGCAAATCCTTGTACCCGATTTTTTAGAATCAGTAAACTTTTGTATTTCAGACATATCTTTGGAAAAGGAACTCAAAATTGGGTAATTATTATTGATATAGAAAGATAAAAAAAATCTACATTTATTTATAAAAAACTAACATTTTGAATCAATCTCTATCATTTTCAAAAGGATAGAAATCACTACATATTTTTATCTTGAATTATGTATCTTTTCAAACTAAAATTATACTATATTTTGATTGTTACATGAGCTATTAATGATTGAATAAATAGGTTCTTAATCATATTAAAAGATAGTAGAAATTTATAAAATATAATTAAACAAGAGATAATGATTATTATATCATTTAGAAAGCATTGTTTATGTTTTAAATTATGTAAGTCAAGATGTTTTTAGATATTATAATTTTCCTTTGTCAAATTTTGGATATATGATGAATTATCTTACATGGTGAATCGCCTACATGATTATTCTATGTTATTAAACCAAGTGTTACACTTGTGTGAATCCCATATATAAAGTTTCTTATGTAATCCACCTACACGATTAGTCTACATGAATATTTTCCATGTGGTTCTTTGAATTTCTAGAATATGCTTAAAAACCTAGAAATATACTCCATTTTACATAATATTTCACATTCCCATTTGAAATAAGGTTATTAAGTTTTTTTAATGTTTTATTAGTTTTAAAATTAACTATTAATTATATAGAGTCCTGGAAAATATATTTTAAATTTTTTTATGGAGAAAAAACTAATATTATTATATGATTAAGCATGTATGGATATTCACACTAATATTTTGGAAAATGTGACATTCAAAATTAAACCAGCTGAAATATGATGATTTTATCATGTAAATTGTCAGGGAGATCTTAAAGGATATAAATATTCAGAATTAACTACAATATTAATTATTATAATCATATTTCACTCAATATGACATTATTTTTTTAGAATATCGAGAGAAGGGAGAGAGAGAGAGGGAGATAACTCAAATAGAGAAATATTTAAATTAGATTTGTTTGGGAATATCAATAGTTAATCTCACATAAATTATGTGAGTATTGATAGGAATTTATTATTAATTTTTATGGATATATTTATTATCACAATGATTTTTTATTTTCCTACTGATTATTTATGTAGAACATGATAATCATTCTCAATGTATAATTTATAGATGAAGTAAACTAGAGAAAATATCTTTTTATTTTTTGGTGTATAAAAAGAAGAAAAATTTAGTGAAGCTTGAGATATGTGACTCATATTTTAATCATTCATTTTGAATAGTTCACAATTGAGTCTTGGGGATTAATCATTCGTCTAATTTCTGAAGTAATCCACTAGAGGCCTAAGCTTAACTATTTAATTATCTTGAAGGGGATGATCACTACATGATTCAATCACAAACTTCTTTATTGATAATAATTCACTAGGTTGAAATCTCTTATTATTTATTTATATATTAACTATAAGGGTATTATTTTTATCACTTACTACATCATATATAGGGGTATAATACCTTAAAAAAGGTGTGTCTAGTTTAATTGTGTCCCCTTAGAAGATTGGGTTTCACTTAACCCTTAAACCATAAAAGGAATGGATTTTCCATATAAGAGTCTAGGGTTATTATTTACACTAAGAATATTAGGTTCCTATTAACCTGTAACATAAAATAGGTTAGGACTAAGCCTATGAAAGACTAGTTTCGGTTAACATATGTAAAACAATTGGGGTTTTTTACCCCAAAAATTCTAGGATTCATCTAAACCTGAAAAGGCAAGAGGTTTGGATTGAACTTATAAAATTCTTGGTTAGATATTATCAAGTAAAATGATGGGTTTTGTATGAAAAATTAAATTATAATGTATGACATTAATCCTACATGTTTTGAAGTAGTTTATGTAAAGGGTTGTCACTCTCTTTCAAAAGTGATATACCATAGTGGGTTCCATCTCTCTCAGTTCATGAGAGAGGTGAAGAGTGAACTATGATCATTTATATCCAAACCAGTATAAATTTTTTATGTTCATCTTTTACATAAATCAATTTTCTATTATATATATATTATTATATTGGTCTGTTTGAATTGTTATGTATTTGGATATGTTGGAAATTGAACTAATTCTTCAAAGATAGTCGATTCACCCATCTTATCTCTTTTCATTACCCCTTAGGGGATTAAAAAATAATACATAAGAAAAATTGTGAATTTTAACTGAATATATAACGGTACATAGGATGATACATAAAATTATATCATAAATTTCCCAAGATACATAATGGTTTTCTAAACATTGATTACTATAAATTAGTAATGTACTAGAGCCATTATGATATGTAAACGTACATTTCTTAATATGAAAATGTGTATTCCATGACATGTAAAGACTATCATAGTGGATTTGTAAAGTTACTAAGGGGGATTTAGATTTAAAAATTTATCAAATATATACTATGATGCATTAAATGTATATGGATGATATGTAAATTTGAGATTGATGATATGTAAGAGTCATCACAGTTCATAGGAAATATGAAATGTTCAATATATACAGGTTTTCAATTTTGGAAATGTAATTAAAAAGATATGATATCTGCATATAATAATAAACTATACTACCATACATAACAGTAAATCTAAAAATATTGATCATATTTAAGGGTCATATAGAGATTATAGTTGAAAAGTAAGGTTCCACCTATTGGAAAAATATTATCTTAATGGAGATTAAAATTATATAATGAAAATTTATCATTCATGGAATAAAATTTCATGATGGTTATGGTTGATCTTTGAGGCAACCCAAGTAAAAATAATAAATTATTGAGTGGTTAAATACATGGTTACTGTGGAATTTTTAAATATGATAATTTTAAATCCATCAATTTTAATAAGGGATGAAACGATTATTGAAAGCTTCCCATGAACAGTTTTAATTTTGAAATGAGGTATATTAAAATTGAAGAGGATTATTTGTCAACTATTTTATAATTTTTCAATGATAATCACTACCTTACAATATAATATAGCATAATTGAAGTGTTACATAGAAATTGAGTACATATCTTTAGAGATGAACCTACTATTTTAATATGTTCTAATTTGAGAATAATGAATTTTAGAACTAAAAGGTTTATAGAGGAAATATTGATATTTTATATGATAGTTAGAATTTCTGATGCACTATTTCTATATAAGGTCTTAATGTTGTCAATATTTAATAATTGGGCACACCCATATTCATATTAACATAAAGGCTTATTGGAATATAATCTTTTATTGCGGAAGCAGATTAAGTATAGAAGAACCCTAAAGAGGAATGTTCTTTCTTGTTATATTTGATGTTGTTTTTTGTAAACTGATGGGATCTATTATAATTAACCAACATGATTTAGTTACTATTGTGAAACCATTTTGGGTAAAAGATAATAAATTTTATTTGAAATTGAAATTCTTGTTTATTTTAGTGGAAAATCAATGTCTTAGACTCAACCAAAACATAACATGGATGTAATCACCCACACTATGGGTTGAATCATGACCAAATGTATTATGATTTATATCACAACCCCTATATCCAAAGTCAACCATACAAGTTTATAACAAAAGGAAGAGAGATAATGAACCCCAAGTCCTACCACTAATAGGCCGAGTGTTAGAGACTAACACTGAGCATAACAAAATCTCACTACTAGGAGGAATTACCATCTATAATAAAGAAACTAGAAGATATGATAAATCAAATATAATAAACTCCATGGAATAATATAAAAGTAAATGAAAACAATACTATAATGAATTTATAATGTAATCAAATATAGATAAAAGTCTCTAAACAAATACCCAAAATACAAGATAAGGAATCAACCTAAAAACGTTGCAAAGATCCATGACAATAGTTTCCAACATGATCCATGAATACCTCTTAGAAATATATTTTAACTTTGAATATAAAAAATGTGATAATAAATGTATACTTAGTAGGATAATGAAATTAACTCATGTACATGTTAAAAGAGATTAAAAATGCACCCATGAGAAAACATCAAAACCAACAGCGTCGAAACATTTAAACTAACCAAACCCATCCTCACCATTGATCTCTCATAAAATAATGCAACCAAGTATAATAACATAATATGAAACATATCGATGAAAGGGTATCACAAACTTCTTTCCCACTTGGGTTTTTCTCTCACACCCAATGTTTTATGTCCTGGGACTCCCATATATTATAAACATCATATTGTGTTAAGCAATCCATATGCAATACAATGTAACATCACTTCTTTTTCCATGACACTCAGGTGATCACATCACATATCACCTAAAAACACATATTCCATCACTTAATATCTCACTTGAAGACACATTGTCCATCTGTTAGAATAATCAGGTTATATTCTCTAAGGGGGTGAATCAGTGTATGACTGATTAAAACTACTACCCCTTAAGATCTTGTTTCATCATTAAAAAACACTTTTATTTCCATTTCCCAAGAAATTTATGAGTATAAATGAAATAATTCATGAGACACAATGATTTTACTTGGATAATCCTCACTAGGATATATCTAATGATCATACAAATGTAATTCTCCGATGTTCTAAATCTACTAAAGTTCACTATTGTAAAAAAGTTTATAGAGGGATCTCTTCCCCTTCGAATTTTTAACCAATCACAATTTGAAATATCACTTGTCTCTAAACTAAATTATGATCATTTATACTTCAAAATAATCTTTTTTTATAACATAAATCAATATGTTTCACACATAATTTGGTGTATCATTAACTTCAACATTCATCCAATTAATGAATACCAATTTACCCTTGACATACTAGAAACTTATTTTAGGTTCTTGAAGCTCAAAACATTCTCAAAACTGACCAATTATGTTTAAAAATTACCTACTTTTCAATGCTCCCTTGTTTCATTAAGATCACTACTTTTACAAATATCACATATCCTTTTTGAGTCATACATGTTTCGTGAAGCTCACTTATCCTTAAAGAATCTCAATAATTTTAAAAATACCACTTAACCTTTGTGAATTTCAATATTTTTTTGAATCTCACTTAGCCTTCATGAATCAAAACACTTTCATGAAGCTCACATAGCCTTCATAAATTCAAAAGGCATTGGATTTTCGTTTAGTCTTTATCCTCAAAATTATGGGGGTAGAAGCCTATTTATAGGTGTTTCCTCCCTTTTGAAAATCTTTTAACCTCACCAACATCTTTTCACGAAGCTCCCAATTATTTTAAATGAAAATCTCTATATTCATGAATCTCATGGGATATTTTCCCATTCGCAAAGTATCTTGTAGTCACATAGATGACTATAATATGTTTTCATAAGCCCTCATTAGTGAAGCTCCACACCTTTGCAAACTACTTAATAATCATGGAGTACCAAACCTTTTAAAAACACAAAACCTTCAAGATAATATTTGATGTTCCATATTTTTATGAGGAAAAAATAGAAATAATACATTCATGGTGCTTGATTCCTCTAAATTTTCGACCCAAAAAAATTGGAAAACATTAGGAAATAGAACTACATTGTATATGAAACATTCTATACTGATTTCATAGCATCCATTCCTTTCTCTTGGATATTTTTTAACATACATTATTAATATATTATATAGAACTCCACAACTAACCCTGGAAACCATCTAAATCAACAAACACAATCAACCCAAAAAACGACAATGTTATCATGAGTGATTTTTTCCAATAATCTCACCCTTGGGTTTTGTTAAAAACTCTTCACTATTTGATACCTTATTAAATATTCTTCCAAAACCTACCAAAATTATATTTTTCCGATTCAGATAGAGATCAATGATTTACACAAAAAACACTCTAATACCACATGGACCATGCTCAAAAAGATAAAAAAAATGTAGCTTGTGGAGGTCATCAATGAATAACTTCATTATTAAACTAGTAAACTACATTCATCACAAAATTCATCCCTCATGATATATAACCTTTGATCGATAATCATTATAATTTTCACTCTTATTACTCCCTCTAATTTATTTCTCCCTTTATTAGATTCTCATCTATCTTTATCATGGTATTTTCTCCCCCTTTGTCAACTAATTCAAAGGTGAATCCTTTGTGGATGCAACATTGTAATAAACGCAAATTATAACCTAAGGGAAAAAACACCATACCATGCATAGAGTGGTCCAACATCCACACATTTTCAAGTGTGGGGAGTTAACTAATCTCCCATATCTAGTCTATGGTGATCAAATTCTTCTTTGGGTAAGGCCTTTATCAGAATGTATGCAACTTGTAATTATTTAGGAACGTTATCCAACATCATAAGACCATGATCCACCTTCTCATTGATAAAATGATACCTTAGTTCAATGTTTTCTTCTTGAGTGATAGAATGGATTTTTTCTATGGGTTATAAAAATTTAATTATCACAATAGATTCAGATAATAGACTTCACTTAAACTCTCATATCATCAATCCTCTTCTCCATCCTTAATAACAGCATTCAAGCATGAGTAGCTATAATATATTCATATTGTATGATGCTTGATGAAATTATATATTGTTTCTTTATTAACCAAGAAATACAAAATCTTACAAGATATAATGATCCAAAAGATATTGATTTTCTATTATTTAATAATATGGTTTGATCGGTATTTGTATATCCAAATAACTCATGCTGAGATTTTTTATTGTACAAAAGGTCGAATTCCACAATTCCCTTAATATAATGAAGTATTATTTTTTACTAAAAGTATGCGTCTTTCATTGGGATTTCTTTTATACCGTGATTATTGGCCTGTGTATAAAATAACATTGTGTTGTGTAAATGTTATGTACAACATTCTACTAATAATCTTCTCATTTATTATGACATTAATCACTTTCCCTTCATCATATTATCATAGTTTCATCTGTGTAGCCACTATAGTTACCAAATACATGTAATTATCCATTAAAAATCCTCTCAAAACCTCCTTGTAATATTTTTATTAATAAATAAATGTTATACTCTTTCCTTGTATCACTTTTAAGCTATGAAAAATGGTCAGTTCAATAATCATTGAAATTTGGAATTCATTTTTCATGAATTACAAAAAAAATTGCAATGCACTATATCTAGTCCACCAAAAATCATGTCATCAACTTACAAATACACCATAATAATTTATTTAATATCATTGTTTAAATAAATATTATAATCTAATCCACTACACAGAAAACCAATCTTCTTAAAAAACTGGTCCAATTGTTAATACCACACACTCAGTGCTTACTTCAACCCATATAGTTACTTTCTCAGCAGATTTTTTTCTCTACATCATGAATGATAAAACTCTAGAGTTACTCAATATATAATTATTTTTAAATAACCTCATTTAGAAATGATTTTTTTCATCTCTTTGGAAAACTATGTAATTTCTTTTCACTATTATAGACAATAATACTTACATTATTTATAGCCTTATAACACTTGAAAATGTTTCATCAATATCGATACCCTCTATCTAAGAGTAAAATTTACACACTAGTCATGGTTTTTTCAGAATCAATATACCATCTTCATTAATCATATTGTGAAAGAACCATTTGGTCCCAATGAACTTTTTATCTATTGGTTTCAAAAAAATATCCCATGTTTGATTCTCCTAAATTTGTTCAACATAATCATTCCTATACTAAACCCAATTTTAATCTTCATCTTCTTCCTCAAAACATTTAGGATCTTCCTGAGATAGGATGGATTCCTACTATAAATACATCATTCTCCATGTTTGAACTTGTGTTTCCTAATCACCAATGATATCTGTCTTGTCAATTTCAACACGAATATTATTTTTCCATGTAGATATCGATTATAATTCCCCCTACTAATCATTAGTATCTTATTATGAATTAGTATTACCCACTTCTTCATCCCCTAATTTTCTTTACTCCTCATCACATTCATTAGAGAATCGTTCACTTGTTGTTGAAGATTTTGATCTTTATATACCACAGTGTAATCATTTATTTCAACTACTTTTCCTATCCTCTTACTGATTAATTAATATTCTTTGCTTTTTCATTGGTATACAAGGAATATCCCCTCATCTCCATGAGATTAAAATTTCTTATGTTTCTTATTTTTGAGAATTAAACACTTAATTAAAAACATTTTAAAATAATTCAATGTTGTATTCTTTATGTACCAAATATCTTATAGAGTCTTTTCTTCCATCATACACAATAGAGCCTTGTTGGATTTGTAGATCGATGTATAACAACTTCTCTCTATAATTTATTTGGTAGGTCCCTTTCAATAAGAATTGTTTGGACCTTATTGTTTATGATCTGATTTCTCCTCTAAAACACTCCATTTTTATGAGGATTTATCATTAATGAAACTTGATGTCATATCCCATGTTTCTCAAGATAGTCTTCCAATTTTCTATTTTTGAACTTCATACCATTATCAGTATTAAACTATAGAATATTTTTTCTAATAATCCATTTATATTCCCTATGATATTTTTTAATGAAATTTAAAACATTGGAACTGTGGGAAATGAAAAATACCCATGCCATATTACGGAAATTTCCAATGAAAAGAACTTAATAGCTCTTATTATCAATGGATCTTGGTGAGATAGTTACACACAGATATTCATGCACCAATTCAAGAACTCTATTTTATTTTTTATATTTTTCCTTTTATATATTATAGATAATATTCACTTGTTTACAAGCATCACACATGTGTGTATGATCACATGATAACTTGGAGAGGTATAAATCTATATCACATTTGAAAATATCTTCTTATAAGGGTTGATATAGATGTACAAGATATAAGGCCCTAGCCTAAAACCATACTTAATATTGAATTAAATGAATAATTCACATTGAGGATCTTTTCAAGTTTATAGTTTTAGAGAATTAGATCATAAATCATGAATTACATTCCACATTTAAACAAAGTGGTTACATAGAAGATAGTATTAGTTTTTTTCCATCAACAGAAACATATTTAAAATAAAATATGGATTCTTTCTTGACACTTCCTTGACACTATCATCATATCATGCACATTTCCCTTTGACCTGTGAAAAACAATTCAAAAACATGGGATGAGCATAAAAAGCTTAGTAAGGGATATAAAAGTACGAAAAGAAAACATTAGTCCATGTATGAAATCATATTTTACTCATAAAACATAATAATTTTAACATACCTCATCAAATCATGAATAAATCATAGAAATCATAAGGCATAAAGGTAACTTGAGGCATTCATAACATTCTTACGTAGGGACTAACCCTCTTGGTTATGTTTGGAATACCCATCACAGTATATTCCCTAAATATCCTCGGAGATACCTTAACGTTTAACTCCTTCATGTTACCCAATTAATTGGAGAGATATATCGGGCTCACCCTCCCTTAGTTTATCATGGTACCACCCGTCTTCATAAACAATTCCCAAGAACCATTACATAATCGTATCACATAAAACATGCATAAAGGAAACTTAACATTTCCACATTTTAATCACAAGATATCAATAACACATTGATATTATAAATCCATTATCAAAACCATTTTCAATACCAAAAATAAAAGTAAATTAAAACATGGTATCTATTTTTCATTAAAAAAAGGTTATGGCTTGTAGAGGAAGCCGAAACTCAAATAATGGTCATGGTGGCGGAGAAGTCGTTGTCGTCGCATACGTACGACAAAAACATTCCCTTTTTTCATTTAGTAAAATGATTCGTATAAAAAAGATTCCTTTTGGATAAACGTAAAAGTCAAAGGGGTTTATACACCGTATAAAATAACGTTGTGTATAAAACAAAATATTCCTCAATGAAAGGAGATTGAGATGAAGTCCCATACAAAGACGGTATCCTTGGATTAAGGATAAATCAATTACATAATTATGTTTGAAAAATGAATACACCAAATATAAGTGGATATTATGTGTAAAACAATCCTAGGTTATTCACACATATTCATAGAACGAAATATTCAGGGATTATAAGTTTATCCCAAAGAATCAAAATTGGGTTAAGAAGTCCCCTTGCAAAAATTTGACAGCCTAACGGCGTCACTACAAAATTCAGAAAATGAGTTGATGAGTGATAAAAGGGTATCTCATCACTTGGACATAAAATTTAAATCAATAAGGATATATAAGAACATATCCCAACATTACAAGATGTAAATTAAAAGTCCCAACAAAATAAGTCTTTTAAAAAGGAGAGGGTGAAAGGTTCCCTTACCGACTTGGGTATCTTTCGAAACATACACCTCATGAAAGAAAGACAATAAAACATTGATTTAAATACTAATAAACCAAAGTATATTACTCAAAGAGTAGAATAATTTGTAGTACATATACCACTCAAAGTAAATGGTGGAAAATGTAGCATAAATCTCACGGGAATAAAATTGAGATGAAAAATCCCTTACGAAAACTCGGCAGCCTAACTGGGACACTTAAAACTTCCAAAAATGGATTGATGAGATCAAATAGGGTCTCTCATCATATTAACATAAAATCTAAAGAAATAGTAATATAAAATAAAATCCCCCAACATAACAAATAGGATCTTAAAACAAGTGACATAAAGAAGAGCACTTAAAAAGAAAGAGAGAGGTTGGATCTCTTACGAAAATTCAGCAGCCTAACGGCGCCACTGAAAACTTCCAAAATGGATTGATGAGAGAAAATAGGGTCTATCATCATATGAAAACAAAACAATTACAGTAATAGTAATATAAAATAACATCCCAATCATAAGAAAGATGATCTTAAAAGGAATGACATAAAAGAGTGTACTTAAAAAGAAAGAGAGGGGTAGGATCTCTTACCTTATGTCTGACATGACTCGATCGTTCTTTAATATCTTGAATAATAAAATTTGGTCAATTTATAATTTCTTAAGGACCTCCTTTACAGATTATTATTCAGTTCATATCACATATTATAATTTTATAATAATTGGTTAATAAATTGAATTCATATCAGACGTTTTTATCGATGTTCGGTACATGAGTAAAAATTGAACTTGATACAAAATAATTTTCCATGTAGTTATAAGTAAATCATATCCAGAATAGTATTGATGTTTTAAATATCATATATATCCAGTATATATTCATTTTATACTATTCCATATCATTTGGAGACAAAAAAATTAAAAGCACCGTTCATGGAGACGGTAGGCCGCACTTACGCATGAACGCTACTTTCATTTTTTGGTCTTATTAATGGAATTAAAACAAAATGAGAGATATATATATTATAATTACAGAATGATATACATCATTTAGATGTAATATATTACATTTATATCCATTATATATATGTACTTATAATAGTACATAACATTTGAAGATAAGAAATGAAATGTACCGTTCATGGAGACGGTATGTCGTATGTACGCATGAACGCTACTTTCATTTCTTTTTTTTTATTCAATGGAATGAAATAATAATGATATAAAGGTATATTATAATTCCAGTAGGATATCATATTTAATACAATTAAATTCCATCCTTTATACGTCCCACATATGGCATTAACTAATCAAGTCACTTTGAGGGGGCGGTAGTCCGCACTTCCTAAAATGAAGATATCGTGTTTACCTATAATGGAAACCATAAAGGTATTCCATAAATTAAAAATACATAAGCTTAATGAAAACATAAATATATTATATATCATATATAAATATAGTGACATCTTAATGGCCACCTTTTAAGGTGTTAAAAGAATATTGAACAATCATCGTTTCGTGAGGCAGTAATTCTTCATCCACAGAAACAGTATGTTCTTTAACCATTAGATGGAGGTGTGTGAAAGTGTAGCTAGAATCCTTCTTATAAAAACATCCTATTATATTTAATATACTTTTTTTATTACAAAAAAAAGTAATAAAAATAGTTTAGGGGTTTGTAGAAGCAAAATAAAACAAAAGATCACAAGGGAAGACATTACCTTTAAATCGGGTAACTCTCTTTGATTTGAGATCAAAGGCTTCCTTGGAAATCATTATACCCAAAGTGAGGCTTAAATGATGAATAGAGGGATGTGGAGAGAAAAATTTGCATGGGTTGGCCGAGACAAAGTCTTGAGAGGTGTGGGTAAGGTGGTAGAGGTGGGGGCCTTTTATAAGAGGAGAGGAGAGGCACTCTTGGAAAGTTATAAAAGGTTACTTTATTATAAAATGCTTTTCAGATTTTGAAGGTCCCAAAATTATATATTTCGTGGATAAGGTGATAAGAGTTATAAATAAACCAATCAAATAGGTTTTTGACATGTGTAGGTCTTGTATTTTACATTTTCTTTTCATTTTATTTAAATCATTAAATAATGAGGTAGTCGCTGCATCATCATGGTGTCATAAATAAATAAATTTATATAATGTCTAAAAATTTTAGAAGAACTATCGTGATGTAGGAAATCTATTTATATTTCTAATTAATATTTATATTTAAAAATATATCTTGTATAACCACATTTAAAAAATGTTTTAGTAAAAGAACTCATGCTTGTGACATTTTTATTTTAACATTAAATAAAAAGTTGTTTATGTCATTTTCCTAACAAAGTGGCTCCATGGGGTCCCCAGGTTGAACCATGAATTTTCTTGGTCGTCCATGAAACTTTAAATGGGGGTAAGACATATGTCTAGGTCATTTCATATTATTAAAACATTATTTTTACCTTAAATTACACTAATTACCTTTAATCGCGATTAATAAAACATAAAAGTTACTATTCATAAAAAAATATTTTAATCTAATTGATCAACTTTTTACTTCTTAATGACAACCATGTATGTTGGATTTTTGAAAATAAAATCACAGAAGTGGAAAAGTTTCATTTAAACGAAAAATCAGTTTCTTTAACTACCACTTAGTGGTTTCACTATTCATCTTAAATTGATGTTTTTCAGAAAAATACCAAAAATTCACCCTAAGCTATATTTGATATTCCGAATTCAAAAATGATGTCTATTTTAAAAAATTCAAAACATATAAGTTGAATTAATTAATTTAATAATCAATTCCTACTGTCAAAACAAATAGCTTGTTTTTGGGAAACAGTATCTATTAAAAGATTGACACTAGTTTAAGTCCAATTTCAAAGTGAAATTAATTACAATGAACACTATTGGATTAAATGGTAAAAATATATTCTAATTTCACTTTAAAAAAAATTCAAAAGATAATCTAATCATATAAATAAATTTGATTAAAAAGGGATTTTGAAATAAAATACATCATTTTTCACAATTCATTAAAAAATGAACTTTATCGGAGAAATACCAAAAATTTACACAAGGTAAATTTTGATGTCCCGATTCTAAAGAAGAATTTTATTTTGTCAAATATAACACATAAAATTTTCAGAAAGTGGATTTGAAAGAGGTTCTCCATCAAAAGGTGGTTAGTTGACCTTTTAATGAATATTAGAATGTTTACGCTTAAAATTGGATTCATTCGCATTTTTAATCCACTACCATTTATTTCAAAAAAGTAAAAATATTTGACAAACATATATAATAATTTCGTAGTTAGTTTTGTTCATTCCCACCATTACAACGGCTAGGCGTTAACTACCCTTTAAAATAATATTATTTTATTATTAGAGTGCAACGTAGGATTCCCAAGAAACTTGTTGTTGCATATTGGGTATGCAATCGAGCATAGCGTCCCCTTTAAAGTAATATTAATATTTTATTCACAAATATGGATAAATGTGATAATGTCATATTCTTTATTTACCTTGGGTGTTACACAAGCAATTTATGATGACATTTTTTATTTATCCCTAGATATAAAGTATATATTTTATTCTCTACTCACTAGGATGAGATTCACCTTTGTTCACATTCACTATAACAAAATTGTACCATATTTTCCCTTTTCAATATTAATATTTTTAGTAAATATTATTCCATGACATGAGTCACAGAATTAACTAAAACACATCAATATGTGACCAAGAAATATGAAAACCAAGACATTAGTATGTCTCGTATCTTTTCCCCCAAATTTGGATTTTTCTAAGGAAATATTATTTAGGCCTTCATTATTTCCCAATTTGAAATAAACTTCCTTTTTATATTTTTTTCCCTATAAAAATATCCTTATTTTCAATAATGGGATGTGCGTCCACAATCAATGATTGATACACTGGCATGATCTGTTGCTTTAAGGTAAATCTATGCTACCACTACTAACTCAAAACTATTCTTTTTTAATCCATGACACTAAATTCATACCTATTATGGAATTAAATTAATTATCTTTCTTATATTATGATCTAACTACATCATCTTATAAATATATAAATTTATTTTTCATTTTCACCTCCCTTGAAAATTCATTTAGTTTCTTCTTGCGACCAATTTAGTTCTTCTTTAGCACATTCCTCTGCATTGTTAATGAGAAATAGATTTCTATATGTCTGAATCCACCACAATAGAAATAGTGACCATTAAAATTATTTACAAAATATTTAACTCTTTGTAACCACATTTATTTCTATTTTTTCCTTTAGTTCCTTTTTTTATGGAACATACATTTTTCTATTGTTCTGTATTTCCACAAGAATGACCCCTGATACGATGTGTATACCAAGAAATTATTTTTTGTATTAGTTATTTTTTTGTTCTAGGAGTCTTATAATTCTATTTTGTACCCAACATAAATTTTAAACCTTGGATTGTTTTTATAAATTCTAACACCAATCACCACATCTTTATGAGTGTGGTCAAGCCACATATCAACCTCATCAGTTGGATATGACTGTTGCTTTTGTCTTGTTAGACCTCAATTCTTCACTTATATCTTTTCTATCTCATGAGTGATCTTATTTCATTATTCCATTCCTAGAATAAAGAGTCTCTCATAATCTTATAATTTTCATTACAAGATGTAAACTTTCTCTTCATGTTCTTTGATAATTTTGATTTGATTTATTTCTATGTTAGTCAAACCATCAATCGTCCTTTTCTATTATTCATATCTGATCTTGTAACCTTTTATGAGTAATATATCATTTAATACTTGAGAATTTATATTTATTATATAAGATCAAATTTCACTTCTTCATGCCAATTCATATAGATTTCGGCCTCATGAATCACTCAATTGAATTTCTTTGTTTTGGATCTCCAAACATAAATATCCTCAAGATAGGCTTATAATTAATCCTAAAGATCAACAATTCCTTTGAATTATTCTTATTTATTATCACATTATTCCCTTATATAAGAGCTACCTATAACTACCACCATATAATTTTCAACATTATAATTTTATTTTTCAATTTCTTCAACCTCATAATCTTATAAAGTTTCATTTTAATTTGAAATTAGATAATTCATTATAAATAATTTTCTCTTAAAATTTTTCTTACCTTTCACATAAGTTGAAGAATTATTCATGGAAATTTCTACTTCATCTTCATCATTATGTTGAAAATTTTTGGGTAACCTTGTTTCAATAGTTCCATCCTTTTCACACAAAAAATAAGTGAGTGGGAGTTTCCCCTTGTACTTTCATTTTCCCCATTATATATTTGAGGAAAGAAACGGCATGACCTCATCTATCTCTTATTCTAGCTAATCGTCTTCAATAGTGAGCTTCTTCCTAGACTTGAATTCCTAATATTTTTAATTCCATTTTTTCATAGAGCTAATATCTTCATCTCTCATATTTTATATGAAAGGAGTAATATGCAAGCTATCTAGTGTCACATCCTTTGGATCTTTATCTTCCAGTACACAAACATTCTGATTAAACTAATATGGAACTCTTCTCAAGATGTGCTTAATGATATTTAAATATTTAATGGTTTCTCCAAGACCATGAATTTCTTCCACAAAAACATTAACTTAGTCAAATAACACATCTAAAGACTCATTAGAGTTCATCCTAATGTCATCATGTTTGTTCCAAAAAACCAGTAATTTTTCTTCTCTAACTTTTGAATAACCTTTATAGATATTTAAAAGTTTTTCCCACATGGAATGTGTTGACTTACATGAAATATCATTTGTGTCAATTTCATTGGATTAGAATACCCCTATATAATTGATTACTCTAGGATCAGCGTCCAATTCCCTTCATTCTTCTTCAAAAAAAAATACATGCCACACTATCTAAAATACCATGTATTTATATTGATTGGTGATCCATTCCTAAATATAGAATGAAGTGATGAATCAGATTCTTATAAAATTGAAAAAAAATTCTTCAAAGACCAGAATCCATTTATAATTGACAACCTCCATTGAATCCCCTTAGAGAGAAACACAAAAATTAGTCGTTCTATATGATAACAATTTTTAGCCCAACCAGGTTAATAACCCTAATAGGGGGAGGGGTGAGTTAGGGTATGATAGATTAAAATTAGTGACCCTTAAGATCATTTTTCCCCATTAAATAAAACATATTTCTCTTAATTTCCGTTAAATATATATGAACATAAAATAAAGCATTCATGAGACACACAAATTTTACTTGGTTCACCTGAATTGATCTACATATAAGGATAATTAAAAGGTAATGTTCCTATATACCAAATCCATTATATCACACTTCTGTTTCAAAGTTTGGAGTGGACTTAATGTCCCTCCTAGTTTACATCCATTAGAAATTTAAAATCTCAGTAATCTCACAAATAAAGTGTTCTTGATACTCCTTTATAAGTATTTTCTTTTGATAACATGAATCAATATGTTTTACACCTCATTTAGTTCATTATTAACTTCTCCTTTCATGCACTTGAGGAATACCACATTGCCACAAATTGACTAGAAAATTAGTTTAAGTTTAACATGATCACTAACTTCATGATACTATCAAATTCATAATAATAATACCCTGATTTTGCAAAGCTCCCAAATTTTGTGAAGCTTGTTATTTGCAATGAATCTCACATTGACTTTATGAAGGTCACACCTTTCAAGAAACTCACTTTTCCTTCGTGAATCTCAACACTTTCAAAAATCACATTTATCCATCACGTATCTGAATAATTTCATGAATCTCTCATAGCCTTCATGAATCATAAATCTTTCATGAATCTCACTTATCCATTGAAAATTTAGAGTATTTGGATTTTTTCTAAGGAATTATCCTCCAAATGATGGTGGTATAGACCTATTTATATGCATTTCCCTCTCTTTTATTGAATCTTTTATCCTCAACACCATCTATTCCCAAAGCACCCTATTCATGTTCATGACACTCCCTATCTTCGTAAAGCATAGGGGAAATTTTCTGATTCATGAATTTTCTCTATGTCACATAGATTACCATCAATAATTTGTGTTTATCCCTATTTCATGAATCTCTACACCATCATGAACCACCAAACATTTTTGAAGAAATAAACCCTCACAAAATACAAAATATTTACAAAACTCATGGATTTTCCATATTATGAGGAGTGAATCATGAAAATACAATTTTCATGAAGCTTGAGTCCTCTAAATTTTAGACACCAAAAATTTGGAAAATACTGAGAAATGATACCCCCTTGTATATGAATCGTTTTTTAAAACCTCTATGGCATCCATTATTTTGTCTTGGATATTTTTCAACATTCCTCGTCAATAATTTCTATGGAACTCCACAACTAACCATAGAAACCTTCTATTCCAACAAACACAATCAACCAAAAAACACATCAATGTTACCTTGAGTAATTTTTCCCAACACCACCATGTCATATCTCACCTAATGAAAAATGGGTTATAAAACAACATCTATCCTGAAGATATATAGGTCATCACACCACATATCATCCACAACTGTAACCATAGTAGTAGGGTGTCATAAATATAAAGGACATTAACCATGTTTCCTCTTCCTATCATGAGTGACCCCCACCACAATAAATCACATCACCAAATCAAACATCGTTATAATTAACTTTTTACTTATAGACATCAAATATTGTGCATGTAATAATCATCTAGACAATAGAGAAGGAAAGAGTGGGTATCCCTCCATCCATCCTCATCATCGAGATGTTTGGAAACACTCCTCCCAAATATATGGGTGTCTCATAATGACCATATCTTTTCATATATTAACATTATAAAACTTTTGTGGAAAGTATAAAACATTATAAAAATAGATTTCTAAATATCATGTTAGCCTCGTTCCTCCAAAAACATGGAAACGTAAACACATTTAAATATGTGAGATACATTATAGATCATACCCTACTTATTATAAGATCATAAACACAAATCATGGTGTAAATCCTTGAATTTCATAAGACATTAATCAAAAATAAATAAAGAATATAATCCATGAATTCATAACATAGGAATACAAAATAGAATTATGATAGACACATAATCTTATAATATGGAATCCATAGTAGCCAAGTCATCAATTCAAAGACCATATTGGTAGTATGGGTTCACTCTCCATACCATCTTGGAAGTCATGTTTCTCTCTTGTGGCCATCTTAGTGGCATGAGTTCACTCCTCATACCATCTTGGTAGTCATGTTTCACTCTCATGTCCATCATAGTAGTCAAGGTTCATTCCCAATACCATCTTAGTCTATCTCATGAGATATAATTCCACACCCAATTAATTGGAGGGATATATATTCCCCACTCATCTTGTAATAAAATCAAACATACATGTTCCACAAGATCATTAAAAATCATATCATTACTTATTATATGAAATGGGTATCATAAAAATGTAATTATTCCATAACCTATGGAAAAATATACATGTTTCATAATCATTTTAGCAAAAGCATAACTCATAAAAGATAAATGAATTTCAAAAACATATAACCCATGAAAGATAAATGGGTTTCATAAACACCATGACATTGACCATGACCCATTCAGAGAAATAATATTAATGGAACCTTTAGATGATTTCCTATAAATTCATGAGTATCATCAGTGGATATCATATTAGATAGAAAATAATTATGAACTATCTTCCAAAAAACATTTCTCAAGGAAAAAATATTTTTTATTTAAAAATTGTTTTTTAATGTATAAACCCATTTGAAAATAATTTTCTTAGTAAATACCTTGTAAACTTAAAAAAGAAAACTTGAAATCATTTTGAAACCATTTTCCCTTGAAAACTTATAGAATAAACTTTAAAAACATATAAAGACGTTTTCATTTGAAAAAACATGTAAAAAATTAAAATAAATCATGAAAACATTTTGAAAGAAATTCCATTGAAAATAATCTGAATACTTATAAATAAATATTGAAAACGTTTTAAAACCCATTTTATTAAAAATAATTTGAAAAATTATAAGGAAATCTTGAAAACGTTTTGAAAACAATTTCTTTGAAAATAAATTTGAAGATATGTAATTAAATCTTGAGAACTATTTGAAAACCATTTCATTGAAAATAACATTAAAATTTTATAAATAATTCTTGAAAAAAATTTGAAAACATTTTTACTTTAAAACTTATTAAATAAATTTTAAAACATTTTGAAAACCCCTTTTTACATGAAACATTAAAAATAGGATTAATAACTTTTTGAAAACCATTTTATTAAAAAATACATTAAAACAATGAATTTACTGAATATTAGTATAAAATTTTATTTAAAAAAACTTAATAATATTTTAAAGTAACCTTCAATGGAATGACAGTAATGATGGTGGGTAAATCCATATGTTATGAACATTCCTTTTTTACACCGTAAAAAGTTTATAAAGGTGCCTTGATAGGAAAATGGAAAGAATATTCTTTTTTAAAAACCCCTCATTTAATGGTAAATCATGGGTAAAGATGTAATTTAAATTTAAAAGGGTAATATTAAAAAAATTGTAAACCATTTAGAAAATATTGGTTTTAAGGAACATAGATTTATGACCTAAGAGGGAGGGAAATTCATACTTTATTAAGAATACTTTCTTACAATATTATGTACCAAATAGTGGAAAATTTGTACCAATATATGAACATATCATGGATAAATATATAAGAATAAAATTCATGTTTTTTATTAAGATAAAGATCATAATATTTCATCAATGGAATCATTATCATAAACAACCTCAAAAGGCGATGAGATTGTTTCAATAAATTCTTACCACTTGGTAACTTGGGATAATACTTTACATGTAAGAATAATAAATTAAATGAATATTAAAATATCATTAAAATAAGGATATTAACTATATAACATGTAAAATGGAAGTATAAAAACCTCAAAAAAATGTTGCTGCATAATAAAAGATGTGTCTCAAAGAAGACAAATTGAGTCAATACTGTCTTACCAATTTGATAGCTTTTGAAACATTATCCTGATAAAATAAAGAACATATAATGGATATGTAAATACCCATAAAATTAATTATAATAATAATTTAATGAATACATTGGAATTATACACACCACAAAAAAGGAATGGGTGTGAATAAATCCTATATCTGATGGAAATAAAAAGTGAGATGAAATCCCATTACCTTGTTTTTTGAGTCACAACATACTCCTTCAAACCTAATGTAAAATAAATATAAGTTTATTATATATATATCACATAACCATATTATTATATCTAATTCCTTATAAGTTTTTATTATGACCTTATATTACCCACTGGTAAATAATCCTATATAAAGGTTTCACTTCATGTAATAATCGCTTTGTTCCTTCCATGTGTCTTAATTTGTTATATCTTTGTTCCTTATACTTATATAATGATATAAAGAATTTAAATCATGCCATAAATATCTTTTATATTTAGTATATGTTTGTTGTAAAAATTAATATAATAGAGAAGTATTAAATGGGATACACCGTTCATGGAGACGGTATGTCATACGTATGCAAGAACGTTGTTTCCATTTTTATTATCGTTTTGAAAGAAAGAATGTAATTTAAATATGTGCTTATTTATCATTATTATAGTAAATTTTTTATATCATATAAGTTCACTAAATCCATTCGTAATAAATTTCATGTAGTGTGTGAATTAATCACATCACTTTAAGGGGGCAGTAGTATACACTTCCTCAAACGCAATTATCTTTTTACACAAAAGAGGTATTATACAGATTTATATTGTAAAAAGGATAAAATAATATTAAATAATAAATAAATATAATATATAGCATATATAAATTGAGTTTTCATAATAATTTCCACCATGAGTGGCAGTAAGGAAAAATGAACTATTATCATTTTGTGAGGTGGTATTTCGACGTACACATAAACAGTATTTCGTTACCCATTAGATGGTGGTGTTTGTAAGTATAGGTAAAACCATTATCCCAAAAACATACTATTTTATTTAATATAATATATTTTATTCAATCATGGAATAAATAGAGTGGGGTTGGTAGAGAAATATAATAAAATAAAAGATCTTGAGAAAAGGTGTTACCTCTTAATTGGGTAACTTCTTTTGGTTTGTGCCAAAGGGCTTCCTTGGATTTATTTCATAAAAATCGGAGTATTCTCAAAGGGATGTAGGTATGTTATAAATTGTATTGTGAATATCTTGGATAAACCTAAATGTATTGAGGGGATTGGAAAAGAGGGGGGCCTTTTATAGGGAAGGGAAAGGATGTACTTGGCCTTTTTTAAACTAGTTTGGTGTACCCATTTTTTTACCTAACGTAAGACATGAAAAACAGAAAAAAAATAAATAATGGAGGGTTAATTGAAAACTTATTTCCATAAAATTGGATTTGGAAAATTTTATAGGTTGTTTTGGAATATAAATTTAAGGGTTATTACTTTACTAACCTAATTTTTCTCTCAATCGTTGTAATTAATTTTAATCGTTTTCAATAATATTTTTGGTCAAACAGAAAGTTAAAATTATTATATAATATAAATAATTATGATTACAAATATTTAATCCATTTTACTAATTTTTAAACACAAAAGTGGAAAAAATTAAATTTAAAAATATTCCCTCTTATGGGATGACACTACAAGGTTTTAAAGTAATGCATCTGAATGTTTAATAAGTTTTATACCTAAATTCAAAGTGAAATTGATTCAAATGACCTAAATTGGATTAATTTATAAAATTATTATCAAACTAATCATTAAAAACTATTTAAAATATAAATAAACCTTATAAATAAATTAGATTAAAAAGATGTTCTAAATTAAATTTCAATATTGTAAACTATTCATTAAAAGTTGAAACATCAAAGAAAATTATAGAACATTTATCCTAAAAAAAATTATGTTTCTATTTCAAATTAGAAGCTTATTTTGACATATTAAATCTATAAAAAATCAAAAATTTAGATTTAAAATGGGTTCTCAATTAAAAGGTGGTAAAACTACATTATTTAAAATATATGGTGTTTAGCATAAAATTAGATTTGTTATTATCTCATATATAAATATATATAATATTGTATGATTATAAAAAATATTTGTTTAAATATATAAAAAAAAATTATTAATATCATTCAGTATTAGTAATTAAATTAATTTATTAATATAAATCATCATTTTCCCATAAAAATATACTTTTATAAAATTAGTCACCTTATAGTCATTTGGTTTCTATATTATTTTCTAATTAATAAGCAACAAATAAATTAAACTTTATATATTCATAATTTATTTAATTCTATAATATTCAATTTAATATCCATGTTATATCTTATTAAATAGTAATATTTTAATAATGAACTATTCATTGGTAGCACTCGGTCTTGTGTGTTATGTAAGCCATCGAGGAAAGTCAGTATTATGTGTAACATAAGCTAACCCTAGTGTTCTGTATAGAGAATGATAACATTTCTGTTGCACCTAGTGCATGATTCACTTTTTTTTATGTCTAATGCAAGCCCGACATAGCACTTCAATATAAAATAAACTATTTTTAGTTTTATGTGAAATGAAAAATATCAAAGATATTAAATTAATTTGAAAAAATATATTTCACAAAATGTCAAGGTGTTACATTCTACCCCCTTTAAAATGAATTTTTCCCTCAAAATTCATCAGGGATATAAATGGTTTAATACATGGAATTTTCATTCATATAAACCCACATCATAAAGATAAATACTAAATCTTCTCTTAAAAAGGGAAATTTGGAACCATAATGGTTACCCAAATTAACTCATAACTAGATTCTCATATAGGAGATCATAATTGTGATGTTAAACCTTGGACAGAAGTATAAATATTACTATCATTTTCTGATGGAGAGTGATAGAGAACAAGGTTAGGAGAAAGTTAACAATCATAAAGTCATAAATTAGAAATGAATTAAGGTATTTTTGATTCCTCCGAAATGATAGTTTTAGGGAAAAAAACTTTTGTTTCATAATCATTTTTCCTAAACGTGAATAATTCATACAAAAATATATACTTGAATGATTTCATGACAATGTCACCCTTTTTTGTTCATTAATCCACTTCACCAATTTCTATAAAAAGGAAGGTGACTTATTAATTCCTTAAGTAATAATATATCATGATATCCATGATACGTCGTACCATTTCTCATCAGTTATCATCAACAAAAGGTAGTTTGAACAAAAAATATAATATGCATAAATCCTTATATATAGATATTACACTTTAATCTTACTAACTTCATTATAATTTTAACTTAAACTTTCCATAAATGGTTAACGTTATAACCCTTTTGAAAGATGAACATTCAAAGCTATGGAAAGAATGACATGCAATCAACTTAACATTGATCCCCCATATATCATAAAGTACCACTTGGTTGTCACATACGAAACATGTGAATAACCACATGATATATTCCCTTGAAACATGGTAACAACCTTAAATACCATAACTCCTTTCTAAAAACATTATTACTTACATATTCCAATGATTACTGTATATATTCATTAAATATAATAAGTTTTAAAATTCATCCTTAATGATATAGAACAATTTTTCAATTATCAGTTCCAGGGTAATATGTACTGTTAAATTTACTTATTCATATAGAGCATATCATTATTGCAACATCATTATCTCAAGTTCAGGAAACAATTATGTGTTACCTTCCCCTAATAAAAATATCACCTTTCCATGAATTCAAATTTCTATGTCTTCATCACCATTCAACATGTCCTTTTCCATCCTTAATGAAAAATTATACTAAAAATCCTTATATATTTCTTGGCTCATATAACACAATATGTTAATTCCAAAACATAAATACATCATTAATCAAACCATATTCATAAACCATTACAAAGGATTCATAAAATTATTACATAATAACTCTTTCCTAAATTATGAAATATGAGTCATTCTTAAGTTTCCTCAACCCTGATTTAGTCATTCTTCTTATGCATAGTGTAAAAAATGTTGTAAGAACATCAAATAGCTTTCACATTCCATTTACGGTCTCGTTATCTTCAAAAGTATAACGATACTTATACCACCTTCCTGATTCTCTTTATGATATTTCCACATGGGAAATCAATTCACATAATGCCCATACATTCCACAAATAAAATAATAAATGTTAACAATGTTCCTTCTAGTTCTCTCAATTGACAAAAACTAAGAACCATAGTGTGAGAAACATTTATCATATTGGGATACCATATATATAACACCCTAACCCATAGGGATTTCATTAACTGATCCACAACCCATAGTTATTCTATTAACCGGTCCCCATCCCATAGTTCATTCATTAACGAGTCCCCAAACCATTTATTTCTTAGTCCAATGTATTCCTAATAAAAAATGGTGAAACATAACATGAACATTCATATTAAAACTATCATATGAAATGTTAATACTTTAACAAGAAGCCATAAATGGTATCAAAATAGTACGTATACACTCAAACATAGCATAAACCCTTCAAAACAATATAGCATATTGTTTCATAATAAATCTACCACAATTAAGCATTAAATAAATCAAATTATGTTGAAATAGATGAAAATAATATAATAAAGTTATTAAAAATTATATTCTGACAAATACCCTTTTTTCATTGAAATCATTTATTCAAAATTCATGCACATATAAAATAATGCATTTAAAAAAATTAATAAAAGTTTCTCATACAACATTGAACATTTTTAATGTAATTAACATTTTAAAAAATTCATGCCCATATAAAATATTCCTTAAATTCTTTTTGAAAACATGGACATGAATGATAAAGATTTAGAAGAATAAATCTTTAAAACATTTAAAACAATGTTCTTGTTAATGAGTCCCCGAAATAAAACATTAAAAGGATTAATTTTTAAAAAAAATTGAATGACCTTAAAAATAGAAATAAAATTTACTTTGTAATACTTATATATCCATATAAATATATATGTAAAATAATATCATGAATATTGAAATGGAGAAAGGATTTATTATTTAAACATTCAAAGTGTACCTTGAAGAATTAAACATTTATATCATAAGGTTGATATCTTACAATGAATATTTAGATACCAAGAATATAAAATAATTCCTGATATGAAATAAAATAGGTGCATTACATACACCACACACAAGAAATAGGTGGTGAACATGTCTTATATGTCACGAAAATTAAAAGTGAGATGGAATTCTAATACCTTAGGTCTGATACTCTATATATGTGTCTGAAACTCCTATATAATATTTTTAAACATATTATTAACTTCTAGATGAACTATAATAATATTTATTATATGATCCATGATTCATTTATGACTTTATATTAACCTTTTATTAACAATTTCCATGTAAAAAAACTTTTTGGGTAATAATCTCTTTGTTTATCGTATGTGTTTTGACTTGATATTCCTGATCTTATTACTTAGATCATAATTTACTTAATTGTAGAATTTATAACATGATTTATATATAATATATATTGAGAATATAAATATAAAATATATATATATATGAAATGGATTACATTGTTCATGGAAGCGGTAAGTCGTACGTACGCATGAATGATGTTTCCATTTTCCTATCATATCGAATGAATGTAAGTGAAAGAGATATTTATATATATATATATATATATATATTACTCCAATAGAATTATTATGAAATATATTTCATACTTATTAATAATATATATTTTTATAATCATTATTTATTGTTGAATGTGGAAGATGAATTTCATCGCGTCGTGGAGACGATAATTCGTACGTATGCATGAGCGATGATATCATTTCATTAATGGTTAAATGGTTTAAAATTGAATGTAATATAAATTTTATATAAACAATATCATGTTATATTTATTATCTAAATCATTTTTATTCATCTTTATATCCATAAAAATAAAGTTTACATTAAAAAAAGTTTACAGCACGATGTAGAGATGGTACGTCGTAGGTACGCATGCATGGAGATGGTGTTTTTAATAGGATGGGTAAAATGGGTAATATGGTTATGGAATAATAATAACAACATATTAGAATATATTATATTCTATATTTATTAATTTAGTATGTAAAAAATATTTTAAGTGAAATTAGAAGAAGAAAAAATCATTGAAAGAGGTTATAAAACAATTACCTCTTTTTCGGGTATCTCTTTTTTTATTTTTAAAAAAGGACTCCTTAGGATGGATTTATACAACAATTATGGTTGATATGATGAATTTATGGAATTATGGAGAGTAAGTGGTCATGTTTTCCCTGATCCAATGTTCTTTTTAGGAGTTAATTAAATAGAAGGACAAGTTTCCTTTTAGAGGATTGGTGAGGGGCACATTTTGATGATCTTAAAATATTAATTTATTATAAGTTTATTTTATGTCTAAGATATATACAAAGTTATTTATTTCTTTTTTTAATATGATTATGGGTCTTAATCCTCTCAAAAAATTAATTTGAGACTTGTTTAGGTCATCAAATTAACCTTTTCCTTTGGTTTTAACCCTTAGTTAAACAGTTTAACTCTTACTGTGTCGTCCTGTATTTTTACACTATAGGGTTAATATAGTTACAATAAAATGCCAAAAGAACCCCAATTAGATAATTTATGAAAAATTAGACATTATCCAAGTAATTTGGATGAACCTAATGTAACGACTAGAAATTTTGAATGAATTTTTGTTTCCTTTTTTTTGTGTGTTGTTTTACTTTATACTCAACAAAACTATATTCTTTACATAATGATGTGAGTATAATTAAAATGAGACTATTGGGTTTCAACTGTTATATAAACATTGGTCAATATGACCATTGGAAAATAAATGTTGAAATTTTTGTCTCAAAATACAAGGGATCTTGGTTAATTAATATAGAAAGAAGATTCGATGGCCTCATCCAATAGTCGCGGGCTGATCAAAGACCATCTCACGAAACTTGAGAAAGAGGTAGCAGCACTGGGCTTTTCTCTAGACCAAACCCAAGCCGAACTTCATCGTGTGAATCTAGAGCGGAATCGCCTTCGGGAGAAGTTCATGCTTATAGAAATCACTACTCAGGCAATGTTGGCCGAGCCACCCTCGGATTCTCTCACCTTAGAACATCTTATACTTAGGTCATATTCTGGGGTTATAAGGGTATATGTAATGAGATCATAGCTACTTTGTGTAATCCTTTGAGATTAATAAAATTGTGATTTCCTCCTATGGTGAAGTTTGTGTTTTTTTTCAGATGTTTGAATAAATATAGGATGTATACTGATTAATTTTGGAAAAGGGGGATATTTTAAAATATTTATGTAAACCTTAAATAATTAATGATGTCTAATGATTTTCAAAAAATGGTCTTCTGAAAATGTGTTTAGTAAGAAATTTAGAATCTAATAAGATCAACTTAATTTTTTGTGAATAGTAAATTATGAATAGTGATTTTATGCTTAGGATTAGTAATGTGACCAAATGGATTAGTAATCTCACTTAAATAAAGTATTTTTATAATTTAGTCACCTTTATTAAGTAATGTGATTCAATAAAATAGGTAAATAACTGTTTCAGAAATTATTAGTCAAGTATTAGTTTTTTTAGGTGAATAGTGCTTTTTAATTAAAAATTAAATTAAAATTATTTAGAAAATTATTTTTATAAAATGGAGTTCATTTTTGAATTCAGAGAATCTATATTAGGTTAATGTGATTTATAAGTATTTTTTTGGGAAAAATCTGTGAATAGTGAAAATACATTTTTTTAGTTTCGGGTGTTTAATGACATCATTAAGGATGTAATAATTATGTAATCATTCTGTTAGAATTATGAATAGTAATATAAGGTATTAGGTGTCCCAAGTGGCTTATATCATGGGAAAATACCATGGGCAAGCCCATGGTTTTTCCAATACCATCGATGAGGTGTCCATTGCCCATTAATGACTTGTCCCCTCACTTCTCCAAAAAAAATACCAAGCTTTTCCCTCATTATTTTTATTTCCAAATCCCCCTCATCGAATTTATGGTATCCTTACCTCCCAATGAGTTCTCCCAAGGTTCCCTCAAGCCTCCAATGGTTCTGACCTTCACGCTTTTGAAGTTACTCTTCAAGGTAAGGGATCTTTTCACCCTCATCTTTTAAGTCATCACTTCCTTTATGTTGTGTCTTATAATTTCCATATATTTATGTTGAGGGTGTATTCTTATATTTTCCCATTTCTGTCCATTTCATGTCTAATTTTTGAGAGACCTTTTCTGCTCTCATCAATTTATTTTCTTAATTTTTAAGTGATGTTGTTAGGCTACCGAATTTTTCATAAAAGAAACTGCATCATCTCTTTTCTTTCAGGTTTCCTTTTTCTTGTGGTATGTCATTCAAATATCCATACCATGATCTTATTCAGTACCCATATTTTATTGTGAGTTATTTATTAGTGGGTGACCCTTGTCCCCTCTCTTTTCAATATTTACTAAAACTGTGTTATATAGCAGTTATGCTGTAGAAATTTCGTCTCCAAATTTCTATCTCTTTCTCTCAAAAAATTCTATTGTTTATATAAATACCTAGACATATTTCATTTCCATGGGTGTTCATAAATATATAAATATGATATATTTGATTCTGGAATTGACAAACATATAATCCTCACTCCCTTTCCATGGGTTATAAATGATAAATGATCTTATTTTTAAGCTCTTTTTAAACGTCACGATTTTGACATGAAACCCATTTCTTTGATTCAATTTGGGTTATTTATAAAAAGTTTGATTATGGACAATGTGGATAACATGATTGTAAATACATATTAAGGGTGTTCCCTGATAGCGCTCCAATGCATTGGGTAAAGATTTAATCGCTAGAGATGATAAGTTTTACAATACCTTGGTGAATAACCTTGGTAATTTTTATGACACCTTGGGGATGGACCTTGGTGATATGTTCATGAATGTATAAATGAAATGTTGAAGCCACATATTCATGTTATATTTAAATTCATTTTCATTATGATATGCCAATACTTCCATTACTCATATCTTTATTTTTTTATTCAAGTTCTTATTGATATCACAAGTACACTGATTCCCTTGTTTACCCTTACTGGGCCTTCTTCTCACCCTTTCCTTTGATGTATGTCTCCGGGATATGGAAGGAAGTTTTTGTACTTAGGATGATCTTGATTTTTCCTTACAAGTGGTTTAGAAGAATGTTTTTTTATTGTATTCATGTATTATTGTTCCTGATTTCCAAGACACTAGACTTTAAAGATCCTCTGTATGTAAAATGTAATGAAAAGTTATGTATTAAAAAGGCGGGATGCCACACCTAATATTTTTATGACTTTTATATCATTTAATAAAATATTAATTTCATTAAAATGTCATTTATTTTAATTTTAATATGATTCAATATTTTCATCTTTAAAAATATCAAACCTACATGATAACTTCAAAGCAATACTTCAAATATGTCAATAATTTGTATTAGTTATCTATTAAATTATTTTATGTCATTAATTAATCAAATTTAGTTTTATTTTAAAAAATTTAACATCATTTGTTTTCTATCTCAATTAAATAAACAATTAATCTATCATCATTGTGTCACCATTTAATTTAATTGTATAATGCCTAAAAAAAATTAATAAATTATCCAGATGTATATAAATTTATTATCATTATAAATACTATTTATAGTATACCATATAAATTATATAACCTCATATTAAAAATAAAATAGTTATAAAAAATATAATATTACATTTTTAACTCTTCTTCAAATAAAATATAATAAATGTAATAATATAATAAAAGTATCTTAAAAGGTATCATATTTATAACCTAAAGGTTAATATGGCTCAAAAAATATTTACCCAATAAAATTTGGATAAGTGTTAGGGTAATTTTATATTATTATAATATTATTCTTACCTTTAATTACCATATTTACCTTTATTTGTGGTAAAAAAAAATCAAAATTTACTATTTATCAAAATTTATTTTTATCTTATTAGACCACATTTTTAAATCTAATTAAAACCATATATTTCCATTTTTTTAAATTCAATTCATCGAAGTGGTAAAAAAAATTTTAATGCTAACCTATAAATGTGGCTTGAAAGTAGATAAAAAGACGTTAAAAAAGTTCAATGAATTTTTATATCTAATTCTATAATAAAATTTATTCTAATGACCTAAATTTAATTAATATATGAATATTTTATCTGTTGTGACATTAAAATAAATTTAATGTAAAATAATTATTAAAATGAAAAAGTCAGTCTTTTTTAACAATAATGTGTTTTTCGTTATTCATCAAAAATTGAAAGTTTTCAGAAAAATACCAAAAATTCCCTCTAAGCTATTATGGATATTCAGAAATAAATAATTAATTATTTTTTAAAAAATTAAATTCATAATAATATCTAAAAAAATTTATTCTTGTTTACAAAAGGACAAAAAAGTACTTCCTTTAAGAAAATAGTATTTCTAAAACTATAACTACTTTACTAAAACTTATACATTTCATTTTAAATATGTTTTATTTACGTTAAAATTTTATAAATAGAATTTAAAAATAATTTATTACTATTTATACTACTATATTTAATGTATAATTTATAAATATATCAATTAAATAACAGTATCACTAAATTGTGGTTTCACAGAAACTCAGTCATGCATGCTATGCAAGCCAAGTCGGTGTTGCGTGAATCAAAATCTATTGAATAAAACATATCATGAAATATTTGGGTGTCACATTCCCCCTGTTAATATATTCCTTCCTCACAATTTCAACATGGAATCGAAATCTATGTGTTCGACATTCCAAAATATCTTCATTAAAATCCCACCTCTGAAATGGATTAATGAGACCTCCTTTCATGACTCGTCCCCCAGGGCCCATGTCGTGACTACCCCAAGCCCGCCTTCCATAGGCCAGGGTTTGATGACTATCACCGAAAGGTGTATTCCTTAAAATGAGAAGGCATTTCCTTTAAACCTGAACAATCACATGGTCCGAGAACACAACCAGAAGCAACTATGAAGTAAACTGATGGATTAAAAGAAGTTCTGAAAGTAAAGGGGGCCGGAATACAAACCCAACTGAAAGTACAAGTACAACTAAAAAGTATAAATACAACTGAATGGAACAATACCACAGAAAAAGTGAAAACAGCTACTGAGTCGTCCTCCAAGGATCCTACCTGAAAAGTAGGTACAGATTGCCTACTCAGCACTCCAGGTCTGGTTGTCACCTCTGTGTACTGCCTAGTCCTGGCTCCCTCAAACCTCTACCCAGCAGCTCATTTTCTGCACAAGGCACAACAAGGTGTTGGCTTAGTCCATGCAGGGGTGAGTAGAAAGATACTCAATAGGGACCCCAAGACCCCCAAAGGTCTCTCAGAATACCACAAGTAAAATCACAATGCATGAACTCAATCACAAATCACAATGTAATAAACACAACTCAATTAAAGTCTCTTCTCAAAATACGTATAAGACTCAAATAAATAAGATTATCAGGCATACCCAAAAGGGATCGATATGAATGCTGATAGCCAGTCAAAATTCTCTAGGCCTAGGAACAAGTAACATTCCAAGTAACAACGTTGAGCACCTCAGCTACTGGAGAAATCCTCCACTAATGAGTACAGTGGGCATGCCACGTCACATAGAGGCACTTCCCACTAACCTTGGACAGGTAAGGTACTCCTCATGTCGATTATTGTGGGTATGCCACATCACACAGAGGTACTCCCCACCGTGGGTCTACCGCGTCACATAGAGGCATTCCCCCTCATGGCCTACTGAGGAACTCCTCCTGTCGAGTACCATGGGTCTACTGTGTCACACATAGGTTCTCCCCATCGGGCCTATTGAGTCACTCTGAGTCGAAACAGTCAGAAATCGTCAAGTCTCAGCCAATCGTAGGGTTCCATATGTAGCACGCTTAGGAGAACTTCTCTTTAAGACATCGTTCATATTTCATCCAGAACAAAGTATTATAAGAAAGTAACCTTATTATATGTCATGTCATAAGGGTTCCAATGCAATAGACAGTGCATCAACCGGAAGCCTGGTCTGTGCGTTATTGGAATTTCAGTGCGAGGGCCCAATAGGATTTGGGTGAGATCCAGCATAGACATACTCCAAGTTTCCCCAAAACTCTCATGGAGTCATTCAAAACGACTATCTCACTCCAATGATCCTGACACCACAGATGAGCCGCAACCTCCTTTTTTCATCAGCAGCGCACGACATCACGCCGCGCCTCACCCACAGCCGATCGATGTCGACCGATCCGATGATCGTTGCGGCATTCTGATGCGGCATCTTCTTGGGGTGTGCGTCGACATTCTATCCCCAACGTATCCAGTCAGTATTGCTGCACCATCGGTGTTCCATGGAGGTAAAAAATTATCAAATTAGTGGAGGGTTCAGGCCGGGTTTGTTAGACCCACACCCACCGCGTTAGCTCACAAACAACAGGGGGTTTAGGGTTTAATAATCAATTGAATTAATCCATAATCAAAAACCCCACAATTTTACCCCACAAAAACCTTCTGAAAGAACAAATGAATCGTGTATCAACCCGTTAGTCAGTTGTTCTACGTTCTTCATATTATTCATGAACGGGGAAGAATAAATCATTCCCAAAATGTAAACGAATAACCGCTACCTCAAAAACCCATTGGAGAGCATCCGCACTCGATGTTGGATCGTGTTCTTCATTCCTGAAAACTATTCCCAATGACACCACTGGTACGTCATCTTTCGATTCATGGTTCAGTGTCATTCATCACCTCCCACTAGGTTTGGCTCCATCCTCTAAGGGTCTGGTGTCTCTAGGCTCCTTTATCACTTCGTTGATTGTAAAAATTTTGCTGATACCCCTCCCCAATCTCCATATATATAGGAGTGGGGGAGGATAAGTAACAACATTGGAGTTTAATGGGGCTCATTAATTTGGAAGCTTCTTAATTCCCCAACAATGTCGTTACTTATGGTTGGCAGGAAGAGCCATTTATTGGCTTGAAAAACCACTTTCCCCACCCTTTTTCTTTCCCGTTGGAGGATATGAAATAAAATTATAAAATTATTTTCTTTAATTTCATTAAAAAAGTCGCAAAACTTTACTTTTTCTCCAAACCAGCAGCGGTCAAATTAAATCCTCCCTTAAGTGAATCTCAGCGTTCTGAATTAAATGGTGCCCTCATATTTTTAATCTGAGCAATAGTTAAAAAGTTAGAAAATGCTGATCATGCGTTTACTGAACGTACCCCAAAAAAAGATCAATAAATTATTAACTTTCACCCTTGACCCACGCCAGCCGAGTTTAGGCTCTGCCTCTAGATAAAACACCCCAAAGAACCCAACGGTACTCTCGAATTTTCAATCCGAGTTACCTTTTAGAAGTTATGGATTTTACAATAAAATAATTTCCACTTAATTATTTAATTTACATCCAAAAACTAACTTTCACTGGTGGCCCGTTCCAGGTAATGTTGTTGTCAACCTAAGGAAAGAATACACTCACGAGTTTAGTGGTAGTCTCAGATATTCAATCTGATTTACTTTTTGTGAGTTTTATTCTTTTGAAAAATAAAATAATTTTATTTAATTATTTTATTTACGGTTATTCCATTTTTGGGCTTTCTCACAGGAGGCTCATGCCGACTAAACTTAATTCGTGCCTATGGTAAACTGGACATCCTGAGTGAAACGGTGCCCTCAGATTTCTGATTCAGTCAATCTTTTAAGAGTTATTCCATTTTTTCTGGAAAACTACTTACATGCGCTATTCAAAGTTTAACAAAACTTCGACGGATCATTTCGGGCACTCTGGGCCTCGAAATCAAGCGCCGTCAGATTCTGTGGTCTCAAAATAATTAGATAAAATTAAAAACATATATAATTGTAAATTCCATGACATTAAATTCTCCCCACCTTAGGGATTTACATCCATGAAACCCAAAACAAAGGGAAATCAAACAAATGGGGGTAATGAGCAAAAATCTGAGCCTCCCACTTCAATGTGCTCTCCTAGAGGTCCTCGTGCTACCACCAAACTCGAACCAGAGGGATCGACCATACACAAAGGACTCACTCTTGTTGATCCTCTGTCTCCACTAGAACCTCCATAAACATTACCCATCATCAAATTCTAGCTCTTCCTAGTTGATAACGTGCGATGGATCATGCACGCATCTCCTCATCTACGACACGTGGAAAACATTATGCATCTGGTGAATCTATGAGGAAATAGATAGACAGTATGCCCCCTCACCCACTCTACTGAGATCCTATAAGGGTCCAATAAACCTCAGAGATAACTTGACGCCCCAGCCAAATCTCCACAAACCTCATCGAGGTGAGACCCGTAGAAATACATTGTATCCTTCCTTGAACTCCAAAGGTCTTCACCTTCTATCATCATAAGACTTCTACCATCACTATATAGTCTTCACTTTCTGAAAAGTTAGGAATTTTGATACAAAATCTACCACTACTTCTTTCATCACTGGCCACCATTACTGATTCTGTATGTCCTGGTACATCTTCTCCACCCCATGATGTACCTTTAAAGGGGATGTATGGATCTCCCACAACACCTCCTCCTGAAGTTTCACCGGCACCATGGTGCATCCTATGAAAAGGATAATGTGCTCAACACCTTCATAAAATCCTTTAGGAGACCGTCCTGAAGATATTTGAGCACATCGGGCATCACAGTAAATGTTCCAAGTTGTGAATTAGAAATTATCTAAAGAATTGTTTGAGTGATAGTCATATAATAGAGGTAATCTATTACATCTTTATCCATGAAGGATATCTGCAGCATGACTAGATCCTATGATTCCTCACTCAACAACTACATACCAGACCTCCTGCTGAGTGCATATGATGCCACATTCCACTTCCCAGGAGTATAGACTATCTCAAAGTAATTATTATGGAGGAACTCTATCCACCATCGTTGTCTTGGGTTTAAGTCCTTCTGGGTGAAGATATACCTGAGACTCTTCTGATTAGAGTATACTGTAAAACATTCACCCATCAAGTAATGTCACCACACATTCAAGGAAAAGACCACTGTTGCTAACTCCAGTTCATGGGTAGCGTTGTTCTGCCCATCAGTCTCTATCTTAACTCCAGAAATCTCTGATGATTGTTCTCCATCCATAAAAATGGCTCCTCTTTCGTCAAATCTGACAAGGGTGCCTCTACCCTGGAGACATCTGGTTCAGAACTTCAGTAGTACCCAGCCAAAGTAGAAGTCTCTCTCCCATCCGGGA
Source organism: Viscum album (assembly GCA_963277665.1). NCBI lineage: Eukaryota > Viridiplantae > Streptophyta > Magnoliopsida > Santalales > Viscaceae > Viscum > Viscum album. The sequence continues at coordinate 1,375,521,596 of OY728138.1, read as the reverse complement.
GGTAACCCTAGAAGAATATTTTGAAAAGATGTCCCAAAACTCTACCACTCTTATTTGGAACTGAAAATTCACAACTCCTACTGCCATGAGGGTAAGGTTTTCCAAATCAAGAGTGATCGGTTTTACCCTCCTTTGGGTGATTTTATACTATGCTACCTGTGTTTACTTTTACACTGACCATGGAAACCTCATTCAAACGTTTTAGATAAACCAAAACATTTTTTTCTAACATGTTCAATCTATGTATGAACTGTGGATGTCCAGTATATACCCAAACTAACGTCGTAAGGCCTCAATGTTGCCACCAAGAGGTTCCAACCGAAAATCTTGCCTCAAGGGTCAGATCACACCATTGACATATGTGTGATTATCGAGTCTCCTCCCAAAGGTATCTTCAGATATGAGGATCAAGTCAACGGTTTAACTAGAAACTCTAGGTCTTTGAAAAGATTCGTGGAAGGAAGGAATGATTTGTACCTATGTCTATTAATACGGCTGCTAGTAGTAGACAAAGACTTTACCTCAAATCATTCATAGATCCCTTGTGTCATACACCTTGCCCGCTTGTAGCTACTCCCTTCCCCTGTCCTCTAGCTCCCTAATCTTGGTGGGGACCACAAAGGGGGGGTTGTAACATGTCCAAATGCACAACACCTCATGCTGGTCTCCTAGCTCTGTTTCCACGTCTGCAGCCCTGTAGATTCATTTATCCCTATCACATTATCTTACTGAAACATTTTACATGCCTATGTCTCTGAGACTGGCACCAGTTTCCTACATTACCGCTATTAACATTCATTGGTTATATCCACTCATCCAAAGAACATTCAACCCCAAAGGTTCTCTCTAGAACCCTAACATAAGTAGAAATGCATTGAGGAATAGTGCTAGCTCAAATGTCCTTAAACACACCTTACTTGTAAGTATGAACCCAGAAGCACTGATCGTATCGTATTCATCTATTATCAGGAAGGGTCAGTATGCCTCTATGAATACTCATTTACCGACATGTCATCCTGGTGAAGTTGTAGAAGCTCTAGGGAACTCTCCACCACCACCTTAGGCCAGTCCTTAGCTGCATGTGAGTCGATCTCTCCTCGAAACCTAAGAGGTATCTGATGTTGAAACACGTGTAAGGCACTAAGCCTACATTTGTCCTTTACCGGTACTGTCGGTTCTAACTACTGACCAACAGGCAGTGATAAAGTAGGTACACTACCTGAAGGAACCATCTCAGTAAATGGTCCATGTACTGAAGCCTCATCACCATGGGGACCATTATTGTAACACCCCAAGCTTCCACGGTACGTTTCCCTTCGAATAATGCAATGGCGTGCATTGTACGCAACTTCGAGATTCTAACACACCACAACCAATCAAACTAGCCGTTATGAATAGTAATACATGCTTTTTGAAATTTTATAAATTCTATCTCTCAAAATGGAATCCATTTTTGGATTCGTAATATTGAATTTATCCTAGGGTGAAATTTTGGAACTTTTCGGATAACACTTATATTTTGATGAATAGTGAAAATTACTAAATTTTAATTAAAAACAACTTTTTAAATAAAAATAATTAATATTGATAAATTATATTATTGAGTGGTTTTAAAATATAATTAGAATATATTTTTACCATTTTATCCAATGGTGTTCATTATAATTAATTTCACTTTGAAATTGGACCTAAACAATTGTCAATCTTTTGATATATATTGTTTCTTAAAAACACACTATTCGTTGTGACAGCGGAAATTAATTATAAAATTAATTAATGAAAATTATATGTTTATAATTTTTTAAAATAGACATCATTTTTTAATTTGGAATATCAATTATAGCTTAGGGTGAAATTTTGGCATTGTTCTGAAAAACTTCAATTTTTTATGAACAGTGAAACTACTAAGTGGTAGTTAAAAAAACTGAATTTTTAATAAAACATAATTTTACCGCTTCTGTGAATGTAATTTTGAAAATCCTAGAGACACGGTTAGTATCAATAAGTAAAATTTGGTTCATTGAGATGAAAATAATTTTTGGTGAATAGTAACTTTTTACTTTTATTTACCACGGTTAAAAGTAAATAGGGTAATTAAGGGTAAAAATGATATTAATATTACCCTAAAACATGTCCTAATTCTATTGGAAAAGTTTATATCGACCAAAAACAACCTTAGGAATAAAATATTATCATTTAGGTCCACTTGGATTAGATTAGGGCATTTATTATTATTTAATTCAAAGAAGAGTTAAAAGAGTTAAAATCAAAGTTTATTTACTAAAACATTTTTTATATAGGGTTATACATAAGATAAATTAGATTGTAAATATTCATTATAAATCTAATAATATTTCCTACATAATGATATTTTATTTATAATTTTTAAACATTAAATAATTTAATATATTCATGTCACAATGATGATGCAGTAATTACCATAATAGTGAAAAACTAAAATAATTGATATTATAAATACCAAAAGAAATAAACTTTAAGACTTTTAATGAATTACATTTATTTTATAGGATACTATGACATATTAGTATTTATTTAATTAAGTTTTTTCGAAGTAATCGTTCTGTTATGAGTTTCATAAAAATCAACTATTGAATAGTGTCAAAATTGACATAAAAGTGTTTTTAAAATAAATATTATATTATTAATTGATATTAAATTCCTAAAAATCTAAGGTTCGGCCCAGAGACATATATCATGATAGGTGTATCATTAATGGACCACTTGATGGTTGCTTTGATTTTTATAGTAAGTTTGTAAACTATATAATATAAAAATACAAAGTGACATGGTAAATGTCAAACTAATTAACTAAGAGTTAAAACTAAAATATAAGGTTAATATAATAACCCAAACCTATATAAATTCTATTTGTTGAATTGTTTTAGACCTATACCCACCTTAACCTTTGAATAATCAACTTTGGAACCATTAGAAACCGAATATGAATTTATTATAAATTAATATTTCTAGCTTTTCCAAAGGTGCCTCTCACCCCTCTTATAAAAGGGCACTCTTCATTATCATTTCTTCACACCTTAAAATCCTTTTGGTTCGGCCAAACCCTTCCCAAATACTCTCTAAACTTCCCTCACTACAACCTAGAGGCCTTAGTTGGATCAGAAAGCCAACCTAAGGATCCCTATTGATCAAATCAAAAGGAAGACCCCGAAGAAGAGGTAATGTTTTCACCACCCCTTTTCAAGTTCCTTTCTTCTTCCACTTCTTCTTTATTTGTTATTAACATTATAAAATAATAACTCTAGTATCTTATATATACTGTGATGTTATTATAAATATGGTACAACCATATTCAGTATTATATCCACCCTTTGAATAACATGTCACCATACGTGCGTACGTATGGCTTACCGTCTCCACGTCGTGGTGTAATTGTGATTCAATATATTATTATTTTGGTGGGTATAATAATGATTTGTAACTCATTTAAATAATAAATATAACATGATAATGATTCTGTATATATGATATACCATCCAATTATATATTACTTTAATATCAAAAGAATGATATTGTCGCTCGTGCGTACGTACGGACTACCGTCTCCACGAACGCAATGAGATTCATTCTCCATCATATCCATTCAAGTATAATTATCATTTGATGATTTAAAAATAATTTTTAAAAACTTTATATCATTCTGGATATGAATAAGATACAACATATTCCTGAAAAACATGGTCTATGTAACAAAACATATAAAATAAAATGAGTAAGTTAACACCCGAAGCGATGATAATTCTAAGATATTATTAACAAAGCAATGTTAAAAGATCATATATGATATCATATCATTGTATATGATTCATGAATAATTTAATAACAATTATTTCAAAATTATACAGGAGTTTAACCTACCCCCAACCAAGGAAAAGTATAAGGTAAGGGGTTTCTTATCTCACTCTTAATTTCGTGAGAATTCCATTGTTCACCACTTATTTATTGCATGTGGTGTATGTGTACTACCCGTAATTGCATTCATTGTGTATTATACTTTAATTTATGGGTATTTAAATCATAATTTTATGATCCTTATTTCATGGGTGTATGTTTCTTATGTTACCTAATCGATAAGGGAATTCAGAATTTCAATTTCCACTCATTTGGATTTACGCATATTTCATTGATTATAATACTCCTAGATTATGCGTGGAATCACTATTCATTTTATTATTTCATAATTTCCACTCCCCATTCTGTGGATATACTTTTTATACACATAATCACTCCATTGATAAATTCTCAAGTCATCGGTATGAACTTGATAAGAGTAATTTTTACTCAATCTCGATTTGTTGAGACAAACATCCAATTCATTGGTGTTGTTTTTACTAGAATATGTGTGAATGTCCTTTGATTGTTTTACACAGAATATACAATCATATTTAGTGTATTTATATTTTTCACACATAATTATGTCATTGATTTTTCCTTAACCTAAGGATACGGCCTTTATGAGAGAGTTCATCTCAATTTACATTCCATTGAGACTTCTTTGTTGTTATACACCAAATCACTATTATGTGGTGTATATAATGTACTTTGACATAGTATATCATGAATCCCTTTATTCTCGTGATATTATAAAGTTTTGATTACCTCAATTATTTGTATTCAAGTAACTCTATTTTGGTTAGAAACTCTAACTAAAATACATTTTTAAGTGTTTTGGAGACTTATTCATCTAAATCTTGCTCATTAATGTCCATGTTTTAAAAATGGTTTTAAGGATTTATTTATATGGACATTAAAGTTTTAAAATTAAAACTCCTTTTAAAAGTTTCAAATTGGTATGGGACACTTTGATTCAAAAATCTATTTTTAAATGGCTTCTTGACAAATAGTGTGACTTTTAAATGTTTTCTTGAAAAAGAGGGATATTTCTCTCAATAGTTTGATGATTATTTTAATGTCAATATCCTTAATTATTCTTGATTATGGTTAATGTAATACAATACAATCTTCCATATTGTATCGAATGAGTTATGTTTGACTGTGGATGTGTTATTTTCATACCATTCATGGTTTGTGGTTAAAGTATTGACATTTCGTATGCTAGTTTTAATACGAATGTTTATGTTATGTTTAAACATGTTCATATGAGGAATTCGTTGGACTTAATAAGTGATGGGTGGAGCCCGCTATAGCTCCTCGATGCATCAGTAGGTCTCATGAGACAAACTAGTGTCTTGGCACAAGGCCTTGGCAAAATATTATTTGTAGTCTTGGCATGAGGCCTTGGCTATGTGGTTATAATAGTCTGGAATTATGCATTCCATCATTATGAAAGTGGTTATTGGTATTTCATGTGATCATTATACTAGTAGAATATCCATGTGAGTAAGTAAATGGAATTATTTTATTTTATCATTGCCATTTTATGATGAAGTTCAAGTTTAAAAGGCTTTCGTTTTAGTTATAAACTGCCTTAAGTGTTTATGTGTATCTACGAAAGCTTCTACTATAATGTTATCCTTACTGAGCATCTGAGCTCACCCCTTTCAATGTTTTATTTTTCCCAGGATTATGAAGAAGTAATTTATGAATGACCTGTAGGGATCTTATGAGGGGATATGAAGACAAGATGTTGTTGTAGTTTTTTTACCTTATGATGTAATGTAAGACTTATGAATATATCTAGTGTTTCCAAGACTACTAAACTAATCGGTCTTTCGAGACTTGATCCTTTGTGATCATGCCAATGTTATGTAGTAATGCACCGACTCTGGGTATCTAGGGTCGGGGCGTTACAGTTGGAATCAGAGGAAGTTTAGTACAAACCTTGGAATCTAGATTTAGATAATCCCTGATTAGAGCACGTAGACCTAAGATGAACTTTGATGGTTATTATAGAATAACTTCCTAGAATTTTGATATTGTAGAGATTTTTTGAGTTTTCCGAGAAATACATCCTTGTCTGGATACGAGCAGGTAGAGGCGGTACTAGCACAGATGTACCTAGGGGTAAAACCCGAAAACACCGCTTTGAGCTAGACTCGAACGGGAACTGGTGCATGACAACGGGCCTTGATGCACTCTTGGTTACGACACTCCCAGGGGATATTCTTAGGATAATTTACATTTTCTTTAATAACTGATTTGAAGTATTAAATATATAAGATGAGAGTAAATGACCTTGATTAATCCTAATGTGTTTAAAATTGAGAATATGGTGACATTTTAATCTCTAAATGATTTTATGACTACTGTTACTCACACAATGCTTTCTGGTTTTAGTCAATGGCTGGATTCCGAGGAAGTCATAGTGACTTTGAGAATGATTTACAAGGTGGGAACGGTGGTGGAAATGAGCAACAAAATGGAATGTTGATAGGCATAAAAGATATCGTCTTTATGCCAAATCAATTTTCCAAAAATATGATCAACAATATATATATTAACCAATTACCGGACTCAACAAAGAAGATAAAGGTAATGAATGATAAGAGCTCCAGTAGTGGAGACCATGGAGAAAGAAATCCTCAATTTCCATCATGCAGGAAATGTGGAAGGAGACTCCCAGGAAAGTGTCTCAATGGGACAAAGAAATGTTTTACGTGCGGGAAGGAAGGACATAAAGTGAAGAATTTCCGAAGAAAAATGAATAGTACTATGGAAGAAGATAAAAATGGTCCCAAGAATCCATTTACATTCATTTGCCGTAAATATAGGGGACCTGGCCATTACCCGAGTGAATGTCCTATTCTATAGGATGTTTTCTTGGTCAGAGAAGAAGCTATGTGGAAATAAATGGTTGGATAAATGTTTAAAAATTATTAGTGATCCTTGTTGAAGGGTTTACTTTGGAATAATTTTCTCTTGTATTTATAACCCTAATGTTTTCCATGTGAGAATGATATTTATGGAAGAATTATCTTTTCTCTTGTGGATATAGTTATAAATAACCATTTGGTTTTATATGATCATTGGGTTTGAGGAAATTACAAATTATTATAAATTGGGATGAAAATGCAAGGTATGATATAACATTTGTGGTAAAATTATGTTATGGTATTTTGAGGAATTTATCTCATTTTGGTAATATTATAAAATATAGTTTTTGAAAAAGGACAACACGTAGACCATGTGACAACCCGTCGCGTCGAACAAAGCTGTGGGAATCGAACCCACAACCAAAGTGTGATTGGGATTTATCGCCTACCAATGGACTACGTGAAGTCCCTGGATAGTGTGACTAATTATTTTTAGTTAAATGATTTTATTGATCAATAATAATTGGATTTGGGATCTTATGTCTTATCAAATGAATACCCTTAGTATAGGAAAATGATTTGGTGATTAAGTGATAAATGTTATTTTGGAAGTTGTTCGCATTGTTGAGAACACTATATGACAAAGGAAAATAGAGTAGTAAGGGATTTAATTTGGGGAGTAATGGTGTATTTTTATCTATGTTTTTATTGTGGATTTATAATGATTTGGTTTATTTATGGAAATGATTAAGTTAATTACTTTTATGTATGTGACTTTGAGAGTAATTAATGTTATTTGGAGATACAATTTAACATGGAAGACTACATTCTTAATAGGTTTTGGTTTTCAATATTAGTTTTGATTATATTAAAGGATTCTAAGGACAATTGATTATTGAATGGTATTTATTTAACATTGGGGTATTGTTGGTTTAATTTTGGAAATTAAGATTAGTGTTTATTTCTCTCAAGGAATATCCTTTTGGGGGATCATTAGATCTTGTACAAACCATTTTGGTTTTGATTAATCTCTAAAGACAATGTAAATATATATTTCATCCTGCATGGATCATGTGATTCTACAGAAGTTTATTCCAGCTCTTCCAGTGTGACCAAGTCTTCTTGAATACTCATCGTTTAAAAAAAATGAGTTAGTGGTGGAAATTTATTAAAGAATGAAACTCTACTTAACATTTAAGTATATATTTTTATATTCTTAGTCAATATCATAAATAAATTCCTCATCCTTATGTAATGTAACTTAAAACAAAAAAAATGTTGTCTGTTTACTTTCCTACTAGGAGACTAATGGTCGTTTGTCCCAACACAAGTTTGTGGTTTTCTTATTGTTAACTTTCTCATGATCATGATTTCTATACCTCTCCATCAGAACTTGACACTTAGTTTATCATACATATCCATGTTTTCCTACATGGAATCCACGTATGGGTTATCTTGGTTGACCTTTATACCTATCGTTCTTTCTTTTAAACTGATAGTTTTATTGACTCTTTTTCTAATTTGGGACTTTCCATTATATTCCCAAGCACAATTTTAAAAATTGAGAGGATAAAATTTATTGAAGGAGGGGAGAATGTAACACCCCAAGCTTCCACGGTACGTTACCCTTCGAATAATGCAATGGCATGCATTGTACGCAACTTCGAGATTCTAACACACCGCAACCAATCAAACTAGCCGTTATGAATAGTAATACCTACTTTTTGAAATTTTATAAATTCTATCTCTCAAAATGGACTTCATTTTTGGATAAGGAATATCGAATTTATCCTAGGGTGAAATTTTGGAACTTTTCGGATAACACTTATTTTTTGATGAATAGTGAAAATTACTAAATTTTAATTAAAAACAAATTTTTAAATAAAAATAATTTATAGTGATTAATTATATTATTGAGTGGTTTTAAAGTATAATTAGAATATATTTTTACCATTTTATCCAATGGTGTTCATTAGAATTAATTTCACTTTGAAATTGGACCTAAACAATTGTCAATCTTTTGATATATATTGTTTCTTAAAAACACGCTATTTATTGTGACAGTGAGAATTAATTATAAAATTAATTAATGAAAGTTATATGTTTAGAATTTTATAAAATAGACATCATTTTTGAATTTGTAATGTCAATTATAGATTAGGGTGAAATTTTGGCATTGTTCTAAAAAACTTCAATTTCTGATGAATAGTGAAACTACTAAGTGGTAGTTAAAAAACTTAATTTTTCATAAAACTTAATTTTACCGCTTCTGTGAATGGAATTTCTAAAATCCGAGAGGCAATGTTAATATCAAGAATTAAAATGTGGTTCAATGAGATGAAAATAATTTTTGGTTTATAGTAACTTTTTACTTTTATTTACCACGGTTAAAAGTAAATAGGGTAATTAAGGGTAAAAATGATTTTAATATTACCCTAACACATGTCCTAATTCTATTTTACAAGTATATCTCGACCAAAAACAACCTTAGGAATAAAATATTATCATTTAGGTCCACTTGGATTAGATTTGGCCATTTATTATTATTTAATTCAAAGAAGACTTAAAAGAGTTAAAATCAAAGTTTATTTACTAAAACATTTTTTATATAGGGTTATACATAAGATAAATTCGATTGTAAATATAAATTAGAAATCTAATAAGATTTCATAAATAATGATATTTGATTTATAATTTTTAAACATTAAATAATTTAATATATTTATGACACAATGATGATGCAGTAATTACCATAATAGTGAAAAATTAAAATAATTGATATTATAAATACCCAAATAAATATAATTTAAGACTTTTAATGAATTACACTAATTTTCTAGGATAATATGACATATTAGGATTGATTTAATTAACTTTTTTAGAATTAATCGTTCTGTTACGAGTTTCAAAAAAATGAACTATTGAATAGTATCAAAATTGACATAAAAGATTTTTTAAAACAAATATTATATTATTAATTGATATTAAATTTCTAAAAATCTATGTTTCGGCCAAGAGACCTATATCATGATAGGTATATCATTAATGGACCACTTGGGGGTCTCTTGGATGTATATAGTAAGTTTATTAACTATATAATATAAAAATACAAAGTGACATTGTAAATGTCAAACTAATTAACTAAGAGATAAAACTAAAAGATAAGGTTGATATAGTAACCCAAACCTGTCTAAATTCTATGGGTTGAATGTTTTTCGACCTATCCCCACCTTAACCTTTGAATAATCAACTTTGGAGCCATTAGAAATTGAATATGAATTTATTATAAATTAAGATTTCTAGATTTTCTAAAGGTGCCCCTCACCCCTCTTATAAAAGGGCACTCTTCCTTCTCATTTCTTCACACCCTCTGTAACACCCCAAGCTTTCACGACACACGTCACTTTAAATAATGCAATATCTTGCACTGTACGCAAGTTCGGGATTCTAACACACCGCGACCAATCAAAGTAGTAGTTATAAATAGCAATACCCACTTTTTGAAATTATATGAATTTTATATTTCAAAATGGACTTCATTTTTGTTTTCGGAATATCAAAAATATCCAAAGTTGAATTTTTTTTAATGTTCTGAGAACTTCAAATTTTTTATGAATAGTGAAAAATACTTAAAAACAACTTTTTTAATCAAAATAATTTATAGTGATAAATTATACTATTGGGTGGTTTTAATGTATAATTAAAATATATTTTTACCATTTTATCCAATGGTGTTCATTATAATTAATTTCACTTTGAAATTAGACACAAACAATTGTCAATCTTTTGATATATATTGTTTCTTAAAAACACGCTATTTGTTGTGACAGCGGGAATTAATTATAAAATTAATTAATGCAACTTATATGTTTGGAACTTTGTAAAATAGAAATCATTTTTTAATTCAGAATATCAATTATAGCTTAGGGTGAAATTTTGGCATTGTTATGAAAAACTTCAATTTTTGATGAATAGTGAAACCACTAAGTGGTAGTTAAAAAACTAATTTTTCGTTTAAATGAAACATTACCACTTCTGTGATTTGATTTTCAAAAATCTGACATTCATGGTTGTCATTAGGAAGTAAAATGTGGTTCAATGGGATTAAAATAATTTTTTTGTGAATAGTAACTTTTAAGTTTAATTAATCGTGATTAAAGGTAATTAGTGATATTTAAGGTCAAAATGATATTATAAAAATATGAAAATACATTTACACTTGTCCTACCCCTATTTTATGTGTCATGGATGACCAATACAATCCATGGGTCAACTTGGGGACCCCATGGAGCCACTTTGGTAGGAAAATGACATTAAAAACTTTTTATTTAATGTTAAAATAAAAATGTCACAAACAAGAGTTGTTTTACTAAAAAAAATTTAAATGCGGTTATACAAATCATATTTTTGACTATAAATATTCATTATAAAGCTAAAAAGATTTACTACATCATGATATTTCTTTTATAATTTTTAGACATTAAATAAATTAAATTATTTGTGACACCATGATGATGCAGCGATTACCTCATTAATTAACGATTTAAATAAAATGAAATGATAATGTAAAATCCAAGGCATACACTAGTCAAAAACCTATTGAATGAGTATATTTTGAACCCTTATCACCTTAGACTCAAATTATATAAGTTTGGGATCTTCAAAATCCGAAACTCATTATATAATAAAGTAACATTTCATTACTTTCCAAGAGTGCCCCTCCTCTCCACTTATAAAAGGCCCCCACCACTACCACCTTACTCACACTTTCAAAGCCTTTTGGCTTGGCCAACCTCTGCCCAAATACTCTCCCAAATTCCCTCCCTTACTCCTAGAAGACTCAATTTGGTCATAACTCTTTCCAAGGAAGCCTTTGGATCAAATCAAAAAGAGTTACACGATTTTAAGGTAATGTCTTCTCTTATGTTATTTTGTTTTATTTTGCTTCTCCAACCCCCTAAACTCTTTTTATTAATTTATTTTGTAAAAACACCAGTATCCTCAATATACTAGGATTTTGTTATAATAAGGATTAGAGCTACACGTACACACACCTACATCTAATGCTTAAATAACATACTATTTCTGTGGATGGTGAATTTCTGCCTCACAAAATGATGATTGTTCAACACTCATATAACACCTTAAAAAGTGGCCATTAAGATGTCACGATATTTATATATGATATATAATATGTTTATTTTTTACTTAAGCTTCTGTAATTTTCATTTATTTCATACCTTTATGGTTTCCATTATGGGTAAACGCGATATTTTCATTTTAGGAAGTGTGGACTACCGCCCCCTCAAAGTGATTTGAATCGTTAATGCCATATGTGGGATGTATAAAGGATGGAGTAAATGGTATTATACATTATATTATATTGGAATTATAATATAACTTTATATAATTATAATTTCATTCCATTAAATATGAAAAAGAAATGAAAGTAGCGTTCATGCGTACGTATGGCTTACCATCTCCATGAACGGCGCATTTCATTTCTTACCTCTAAATGTTATGTAATATTATAAATACATGTATATACTAGATATATAGGATATATATGATATATAAATCATGAATATAATTCTAGAGATAATGGATATTCTACCACATAAACAACTTGTAATTATAAGAAGTTTATTGTTGACTCAAGTACCAAAGATCGACAAAACGACCGTTATTAACCTAAGTGACTACATAATTTTCGTAAAATTGTAATAAGTGATATAAAATAGATAATGAACTTTAAAAAGGTACTTAAGCCAGAATATATTAACTCTAGTTTATTATTAAGGAGGTTAAAGAGTGGTCAAGTCAATTCGTACATGAGGTAAGGGAACTTCTTAACCCAATTTCTATTCTATGGGTTAATCTCCTACTTTCAAATTATGTCATGATATTATTATGTCCTATCTTATATTTTTACTTTCTTTATGTGTACATATAGTAAATACTCATAATATATCTATTTTATTTTAAAAATTATATTTTTAAGGACTTTGTCTCAATCTCCTTTCATTGAAGCATATTTGGTTTTATACACAACTTTCCTTTTTACGGTGTATAAACCCCTTTGACTTTTACGTTTATTAAAAAGGAATCTTTTTATACGAAGTGTTTTACTAAATGACAAAAAGGAATGTTTTCTTGTCGTACGTATGCGGCGACAACGACTTCTCCTCCGCCGTGACCATTATGTGAGTTTCGGCTTCCTCTACAAGCCATAACTTTTTTTAAATGAAAAATAAATACAAAGTTTTAATTTTATTTTATTTTGGTATTGAAAATTGATTTGAAATTTTTTTTATCATATCAATGTGTTGTATTTATATCTTGTGATTGAAATGTGGAAATTTTATGTTTCCTTTATGAATGTTTTATGTGATACGATTATGTTATGGTTTATGATATGTTTAAACATATTCATATGAGGAATGCATTGGACTTAATAAGTGACGGGTGGAGCCCGCTATAGCTCCTCGATGCATCGGTAGGTCTCATGAGACAAACTAGTGTCTTGGCATGAGGCCTTGACAAAATATTATTTGTGGTCTTGGCACGAGGCCTTGGCTACGTGGTTATGATAGTCTGGCATTATGCATTCCTTCATTGTGAAAGTGGTTATTGATATTTCATGTGATTATTCGACTAGTAGAATATCCATGTGAATAAGTAAATGGAATTATCTCATTTTACTTTTGCCATATTATGTCGAAGTTCAAGTTTAAAGGACTTTTGTTTTAGTTACACCTTGCCTTAAATGTTTATGTTTATTTATGAAAGCTTACACTATATTGTTATCCTTACTGAGCATATGATCTCACCCCTTTCAATGTTTTAATTTTTCCAGGATGTGAAGAAGTATTTTAGGAATGACCTGCAGGGATAGTCTGAAGGGGATATGAGTGTGGAAAATGCACACTATGTTATTGTAGTTTTTCAAATTATGATGTAATGTTACATTTATAAATATATCTAGTTTTTCCAAGGCTACTAAACTAATCGGTCTTTCGAGACTTGATCATTTGTGATCATGCCAATGTTACGCAATAATGCACCGACTCTGGGTAACTGGGGTCGGGCCGTTACAGTTGGTATCAGAGACAGTTTAGTACTAACCTTGGAAGAAATATTTAGATAAACTCTGATTAGAGCACATAGCCCAAAGATAGACTTTGAGGATTAGTATAGAAGAACTTCCTAGAATTTTGGTATTATAGGGATTTTGTGAGTTTTCCGAGCAATACATCCCTGTCTGGATACAACGAGGTAGAGGTGTCTCTGGCACAAATGTACCTAGGGGTAAAACCCAAAAACGCCGCTTTGAGCTAGACTCGAACGGGAACTGGTGCACGACAACGGGCCTTGCTGCACTCTTGGTTACGACACTCCCGGTGGATATGATTAGGATAATTCTCATTTCCTTTACAAACACTATGAAGGGTTATGAGTATATACTTCCTCAAAGAAAACATTTTTATGATTATGAATTATATCCATAAATAGTTCAATTTATGTTAAGTATTTTACAATTATGGAATTATGTATTTTGATTCATAAACTAATCTAGTATATTCCATTGTTTAGAAATGGCGCCTAGTGTTTGGAATGGAAACCGTATCATTGCACATACTCCATGTAGGGATTTCCCTCTTACTCAAGATAATTATTGTGGATCTAGAGATATAACTGGTGCTGATCAACTTATTACCATACTGGGACAACTCACTCAGGTTATGAATAATAACTTTACTCGTATGGAGCACCCTGAGCCGCAACATGGAGGATCAATGTTAGACCGCTTCATGAGGTAGAAACCACCAACATTTAATGGGGGTACAAATCCATTAGTAGCTGAGCAATGGATAAACTCCATAGAAAAAATATTCCATGCCTTGGGGAGTAGCGAAAGGGAGAAGGTTTTCATGGCAGTCTACCGCCTCACTGGAGATGCCGATCAATGGTGGTCGCTGATTCAAAACACAATGGAAGATGATGATGTATCAAATATGGAATGGAGAGAGTTCAAAGATCTTTTCTTAGAAAAATAATTTCCAGATGACCATCGAACAGATATAGAAAGAAAATTTCTGAGTCTGAGGCAGAATGAGGATGAGAATGTCTCAAAGTATGAGGCTTACTTTACAAGGTTAGCGCGGCATGCTGCATAGTATATATGTAACCCAAGAAGTAAGATTGGTCATTTCTTTGATGGGTTAAAACCGTTTCTCCTTTGAGCTTTAATATCACAATCTTTCTCAATGTACGAAGATATAGTATCATGTTCTATCAAGACAGAAAAGGAATTCTCTAAGTCTTATGACAAGAAAGTAAAGCAAGAGAAGAAGATAACGATGGAACAAGAGATAGATAAAGGGAAAAGGGGAAAGAAGGATTTTCCATTATGTGATAATTTTGGGAATAATCACCCCAGTACTTGCCTAAAAGGAATGGGAGTTTGTTATTAATGTGGAGAAAAAGGTCACCAGGATCGTGATTTCAAGGGAAAGAAAGAGGCTATAAATGTTGAATGCTACAATTGTAGGGGAATGGGGCATTATGAAAATGAATGTCCTAAGCGTTAGGGAAACTTACCTCAGAAAAGGCCAAGGGATCAAGGCCAAGCTTATGTTGTTACTAAAGATGAAGTTGAATAATTATTGTATTTGTGTTTTTGGACTCAAGAACTAGATTATGGTTATAAGAATAATGTGATATGTATAAGGATGGTACTGCAGTACTTGTTGTTTTCATTAATGTTTTAATATGATGTTCAGTATGTGACAATAAGAGAAACCTTACTTTGTTTGGGGAATCTAATGTTGCAATTTATTTTGGAATTTAAGGACATTTTAGAGAAAATCTGGACTGAGGTATTTTGGATAACTATAAAGGTTGGAATGGATTACGTTGATCTTTGGATAGTATTGTTAAAACATTTCTGAAGATTATTTTTGCAATATTATAATACTATAGTTTTAGTAAAAGGATAACCTGCAGGGTGGGGTATAACTCGTCGTGTCGGACAAAGCTGCAGGAATCGAACCCACAACCATAGTCCGACAGGCCTTTATTACCTACCACTAGCCTATAGGAAGTCCCTGGTTATTACAAAATTGTTTTCCTAATCTAAATTGTATGTGGTAATATTTAGAACCTTATAAAATTTGGATAAATATAATATTTTTGAGTTCTGTTACCATTTGGAGTGAAAGATGGGCTTGTGGTAAAAATTTATTAAGGAATGAAAGTCTACATGACAAGTAAGTATATTTCCTTACGTTCTTAGAAAATCTCTTAAATAAATTCCTCAACTTTATAAAAGGTAACATAAAAAAACGTTGTCGGTTAACTTTTCCAACTGGGGATTCAATGACCGTTTAACCAATCAGAAGTTTGTGATTTTCTTATTGTTAACTTTCTAATAATCCCGTTTTCTACAACTCTCCATCAGACCTTGCTGGTTTGTTTTTCTTCCATATCCATATTTTCATAGAATCCTAGTATGGGCTATCTCGGGGTACCTTTGTACTTCTCTTTCTTTCTTTTAATGTTATATTCTTATTAACCCTATTTCCGATGTAGGTTTTCCACAAAGGTATTTTCTATTTTCAAGGAACATTTTCAAATTGCGAGGACGCAATTTATTGAAGGAGGGGAGAATGTAACACCCCAAGCTTTCATGATACACTTCACTTTCAATAATGCAATAGCTTGCATTGTACGCATGTTTGAGATTCTAACACACCGCGACCAATCAAAGTAGTAGTTATAAATAGTAATACCCACTTTTTGAAATTATATAAATTTTATATTACAAAATGGACTTCATTTTTGTATTCGGAATATCAAAAGTATCCAAAGTTGAATTTTTTTGTAATTTTCTGAGAACTTCAAATTTTGTATGAATAGTGAAAAATACTTAAAAACAACTTTTTTAATCAAAATAATTTATAGTGATAAATTATACTATTGAGTGGTTTTAATGTATAATTAGAATATATTTTTAACATTTTATCCAATGGTGTTCATTATAATTAATTTCACTTTGAAATTATACATAAACAATTGTCAATCTTTTGATATATATTGTTTCTTAAAAACACGCTATTTGTTGTGACAGTGGGAATTAATTATAAAATTAATTAATGAAACTTATATGTTTGGAATTTTTTAAAATAGACATCATTTTTTAATTCGGAATATCAATTATAGCTTAGGGTGAAATTTTGGTATTGTTATGAAAAATTTCAATTTTTGATGAATAGTGAAACCACTAAGTGGTAGTTAAAAAACTGATTTTTCGTTTAAATGAAACATTACCACTTCTGTGATTTTATTTTCAAAAATCTGACATTCATGGTTTTCATTAGGAAGTAAAATGTGGTTCAATGGGATTAAAATAATATTTTGGTAAATAGTAACTTTTAAGTTTAATTAATCGTGATTAAAGGTAATTAGTGATATTTAAGTTAAAATGATATTATAAAAATATGAAAATACTTTTACACTTGTCCTAACCCTATTGTATGTGTCCTGGCCGACCAAGAAAATCCATGGGTCAACTTGGGGACCCCATGGAGCCACTTTGGTAGAAAAATGACATTAAAAACTTTTTATTTAATGTTAAAATAAAAATGTCACAAACAAGAGTTGTTTTACTAAAACAATTTTTAAATGGGGTTATACAAGTCATAGTTTTGACTATAAATATTAATTATAAATCTAAAAAAAATTCCTACATCATGATATTTTTTTTATAATTTTTAGACATTAAATAAATTAAATTATTTATGACACCATGATGATGCAGTGATTACCTCATTAATTAACGATTTAAATAAAATGAAAAGATAATGTAAATTACAAGGCTTAAACTTGTCATAAACCTATTGGATGATTATATTTCTAACCCTTATCACCTTATCCTCTAATTATATAAGTTTGGGACCTTTAAAATTCGAAACTCATTATATAATAAATTAACATTTCATTACTTTCCAAGAGTGCCCCTCCTCTCCCCTTATAAAAGGTCCCCACCACTACCACCTTACTCACACTTTCAAAGACTTTTTGCTCAGCCAAAATCTACCCAAATACTCTCCCAACTTCCCTCCCTTACTCCTAGAAGCCACACTTTGGGCAGAACCCTTCCCAAGGAATCCTTTGGCTCAAATCAAAAAGAGTTACACGATTTTAAGGTAATGTATTCTCTTATGTTATTTTTTTTATTTTGCTTCTCCAACCCCCTAAACTCTTTTTATTAATTTATTTTGTAAAAAAACCAGTATATTAAATATACTAGGAAGTTTTTATAAGAAGTATTAGAGCTACACTTACACACACCTACATCTAATGGTTAACGAACATACTATTTCTGTGGATGGCGAATTTCTGCCTCACGAAACGATGATTGTTCAACACTCATATAACACCTTAAAAGGTGGACATTAAGATTTCACTATATTTATATATGATATATAATATGATTAGGTTTTACTTAAGCTTCTGTACTTTTCATTTATTGCATACCTTTATGGTTTCCATTATGAGTAAATGCGATATTTTCATTTTAGGAAGTGCGGACTACCACCCCCTCAAAGTGATTTGAATCATTAATGCCATATGTGGGATGTATAAAGGATGGAGTAAATGTTATTATATAATATATTATACTTTAATTATAGTATACCTTTATATAATTATAATTTCATTCCATTAAATATGAAAAATAAATGAAAGTAGCGTTCATGCGTACGTATGGCTTACCATCTCCATGAACGGTGCATTTCATTTCTTACCTCTAAATGTTATGTAATATTATAAATACATGTATATACTGGATATATAGGATATATATGATCTATAAATAATGAATATAATTCTGGAGATAATGGATATTCTACCACAATAAACAACTTGTAATTATAATAAGTTTATTTTTGACTCAAGTACCAAAGATCGACAAAACGGCCGTTATTAACCTAAGTGACTACATAATTTTCGTAAAATTGTAATAAGTGATATAAAAGGGATAATGAACTTGAAAAAGGTTCTTAAGAAAGTATATATTAACTCTAGTTTATTATTCAAGAGGTTAAAGTGCGGTCGAGTCAATTCGGACACGAGTTAAGGGAACTTCTTAACCCAATTTCTATTCTTTGGGTTAATCTCCTACTTTCAAATTATGTCATGATATTATTATGTCCTATCTTCTATTTGTACTTTATTTATGTGTACATATAGTAAATACTCATAATATATATATTTTATTTTAAAAAATATCTTTGTAAGGACTTCGTCTCAATCTCCTTTCATTGAGGCTTATTTTGTTTTATACACAACTTTCCTTTTTACGGTGTATAAACCCCTTTGAATTTTACGTTTATTCAAAAGGAATATTTTTATACGAAGTGTTTTACTAAATGACAAAAAGGAATGTTTTCTTGTCGTACGTATGCGGCGACAACGAATTCTCCTCCGTCGTGACCATTATTTGAGTTTCGGCTTCCTCTACAAGCCATAACTTTTTTAAAATGAAAAATAAATACAAAGTTTTAATTTTATTTTATTTTGGTATTGAAAATGGTTTTGAAAGTGTTTTTATTATATCAATGTGTTGTATTGATATCTTGTGATTGAAATGTGGAAATTTTATGTTCCTTTATGAATGTTTTATGTGATACGATTATGTTATGGTTTATGATATGTTTAAACCTGTTCATATGAGGAATGCATTGGACTTAATAAGTGACGGGTGAAGCCTGCTATAGCTCCTCGATGCATCGGCAGGTCTCATGAGACAAAATAGTGTCTTGGCACGAGGCCTTGACAAAATATTATTTGTGGTCTTGGCACGAGGCCTTGGCTACGTGGTTATGATAGTCTGGCATTATGCATTCCTTCAATATGAAAGTGGTTATTGATATTGCATGTGATTATTAGACCAGTAGAATATCCATGTGAATAAGTAAATGGCATTATCTCATTTTACTTTTTCCATATTATGTCGAAGTTCAAGTTTAAAAGTATTTTGTTTTAGTTACAAATTTCCTTAAATGTTTATGTTTATTTGTGAAATCTTCCTCTATATTGTTATCCTTACTGAGCATCTGAGCTCACCCCTTTCAATGTTTTAATTTTTCCAGGATGTGAAGAAGTATTTTAGGAATGACCTACAGGGATAGTCTGAAGGGGATATGAGTGTGGAAAATGGACACTATGTTATTTCAGTTTTTCACATTATAATATAATGTAACATTTATGAATATATCTAGTGTTTCCAAGGCTACTAAACTAATCGGTCTTTCGAGACTTGATCTTTTGTGATCATGCCAATGTTACGCAATAATGCACCGACTCTGGGTAACTGGGGTCGGGGTGTTACACATTCAAAGCATTTTGGTTCGGCCAACACCTGCCCAAATACTCTCTAAACATCCCTCACTATATCCTAGAGGCCATAGTTTGATCAGAAAGCCAACCTAAGGAGCCCTTTTGATCAAATCAAAAGGAAGAACCTGAAAAAGAGGTAATGTTTTCACCACCCCTTTTCAAGTTCCTTTCTTCTTCCACTTCTTATTTCTTTGTTATTACCATTCAAAAATAATAACTCCAGTATATTATATATACTGTGATGTTATTATAAATATGGTATAACCATATTCATTATTCTATCCACCCTTTGAATAACATGTCACCATACGTGCGTACGTACGGCTTACCGTCTCCACGTCGTGGTGTAATTGTTATTCAATATATTCTTATTTGGGTGGGTATAATAATTATGTGTAACTAATTTAAATAATAAATATAACATGATAATTATTATTTATATATGATATACCATCCAATTATATATTATTTTAATATCAAAATAATGATATTCTTGCTTGTGTGTACGTACGGACTACCGTCTCCACGAACGCGATGAAATTCATTCTCCATCATATCCATTCAAGTATAATTATCATTTTATGATTTAAAAATAATTTTTAATAACTTTATATCATTCTGGATATGAATATGATACAACCTATTATTGACAAACATGGCTTATGTAACAAAACATATAAAATAAAACGAGTAAGTTAACACCCGAAACGGTGATAATTCTAAGATATTATTAACAAACCAATGTTAAAAGATCATATATGATATAATATTAATGTATATGATTCATTAATAATTTAATAACAATTATTTCAACATTATACAGGAGGTTAACCTACCCCCAACAAAGGAAAATTACAAGTTAAGGGGATTCTTATCTCACTCTTAATTTCGTGAGAATTCCATTGTTCACCACTTATTTATTGCATGTGGTGTGTGTGTACTACCCGTAATTGCATTCATTGTGTATTATACTTTAATTTATGGGTATTTACATCATAATTGTATGATTCTTCTTTCATGGGTGTATGTTTCGTATGTTACCTAATCGATAAGGGAATTCAAAATTTCAATTTCCACTCATTTGGCTTTACGCATATTTCATTGATTATATTACTCCAAGATTATGCGTGGAATCACTATTCATTTGATTATGTCATAATTTCCACTCCCCTTTTTGTGTATATACTTTTTATACACATAATCACTCCATTGATAAATTCTCAAGTCATCGGTATGAACTTGATAAGAGTAATTTTTACTCAATCTCGATTTGTTGAGACAAACATCCAATTCATTGGTGTTGTTTTTACTAGAATATGTGTGAATGTCCTTTGATTGTTTTACACTGAATATACAATCATATTTAGTGTATTTATATTTGTCACACATAATTATGTCATTGATTTATTTTTAACCTAAAGATACGGCCTTTATGAGAGATTTCGTCTCAATTTACTTTCCATTGAGACTTCTTTGTTGTTATACACCAAATCACTTTTATGTGGTGTACATAATGTACTTTGACATAGTATATCATGAATCCCTTTATTCTCATGATATTATAATGTTTTTATTACCTCAATTATTTGTATTCAAGTGTCTCTCTTTTGGTTAGAAACTCTAACTAAAATACATTTTTAAGTGTTTTGAAGACTTATTCATCTAAATATTGCTCATTAATTTCCATGTTTTAAAAATGGTTTTAAAGATTTATTTATATGGAAATTAAAGTTTTAAAATTAAAACTCTTTTTAAAAGTTTCAAAGTGTTATGGGTCACTTTGATTTAAAAATCTATTTTTAAATGGCTTCTTGACAAATAGTGTGACTTTTAAATGTTTTCAAGAAAAAGAGGGATATTTCTCTCAATAGTTTGATGATTATTTTAATGTCAATATCCTTAATTATTCTTGATTGAGGTTAATGTGATACAATACAATCTTCCATATTGTATCGAATGAGTTATGTTTGACTGTGGATGTGCTATTTTTATACCATTCATGGTTTGTGGTTAAAGTATTGACATTTCGTATGCTAGTTTTAATACGAATGTTTATGTTATGTTTAAAAATGTTCATATGAGGAATGCATTGGACTTAATAAGTGATGGGTGGATCCCGCTATAACTCCTCAATGCATCGGTAGGTCTCACGAGACAAACTAGTGTCTTGGCACGAGGCCTTGGAAAAATCTTATTTGTAGTCATGGCACGAGGCCTTGGCTATGTGGTTATGATAGTCTGGCATTATGAATTCCATCATTATGAAATTGGTTATTGATATTTCATGTGATCATTCGATTAGTAGAATATCCATGTTAGTAAGTAAATGGCATTATTTTATTTTATCTTTTCCATTTTATGCTGAAGATCAATTTTAAAAGGCTTTCATTTTAGTTATAAACTGCCTTAAGTGTTTATGCTTATCTATGAAAGCTTCTGCTATAATGTTATCCTTACTGAGCATCTAAGTTCACCCCTTTCAATGTTTTATTTTTCCCAGGATTATGAAGAAGTAATTTATGAATGACCTGCGAGGATAGTATGAGGGGATATGAAGACAAGATTTTGTTGTATTCTTTTTACCTTATAATGTAATGTAAGACTTATGAATATATCTAGTGTTTCCAAGACTACTAAACTAATCGGTCTATCGAGACTTGATCCTTTGTGATCATGCCAATGTTATGTAATAATGCACCGACTCTGGGTATCTAGGGTTGGGGCATTACAATTATCATGATCATGCACTGATAAATACTAGCAGCTAGGATCACCATCTAATCTTTTGGTTTCCTAACTAGGTGGAAAACTCTAGCCACAGCCTCCAGCTAGTCCTCAGCTGCATGGGGATCAGTCTCACCTCGGAACCCTAGAGCTCTCTACCGCTGAATCATGCAACGCATTTAGTCGGTCTGCACCCTCTGCTGGTGGGGATGGTTGCATCTACTACCCAACGTGTGGTGGTTCTACTAGTGCACCACCTGAAGGTGATAACACCGTAATAGGGCCCTACAACAAGGCCTCATCACTCAGTTGGCCATCATCGCGTAATCTCTCGGTAATCCGTGCTGGCTGTCTAGGTGGCGACATCTTGATAAAGAACAGGTGCACCACGGTCATTAAGTTATACCTGCTGAGCTGTCTCTAAAGAAATCACAGGAAAAGCTCTTTTAAAACACACACAATCAGTGTTTTCGTGCATTGAGTCGGAAATCGGAATTCAGGATCCTAGTGTATGGATACGTCGGCCTCTACATTAACAATAGACTCCCTAAACTTAAAACCACACTCATAACACTTAACAATATTTCCATGGATAAAAGATTAGAGTCCTAGTTCTTCAGTAGAATATAACTCCTCTGATACCACTTTGTCATGACCCATCCCTTGGGGCACATGTCGGGACTACCCCAAGCCCGCCTTCCATAGGCCAGGGGCTAGAAACCAGAACCAAAAGGAATATTCCCTAAAATGGGAAGGAATTGCCTTTAAACATGTATAAACACATGTTCCGAGAACACAACAAGAAGTAGGTGTGAAAAAAACTGTTGGAGTAAATGAAGTTATGAAAGTAAGAGGGGAAAAAATACAAGCCCAACTGAAAGTACGAGTACAACTAAAAAGTAAAAATACAATTGAAAATAAAAATACAACTAAAAAAGGGAAAACATCTTCTGAGTCATCCTCTGAGGATCCTACTTGAAGGGTAGGTACATATTTCTTCCTCAACAATCCACGTCTTCCTGTCTCCTCCGTGTACCGCCTAGTCCTAGCTCCCTCAAACCTCAGTCTAGCAGCTCGTTGTCTGTACAAGACACAACAAGCTGTGGGCATAGCCCGTGCAGGGGTGAGTATAACGATACTAAGTAGGGACCCCGAGATCCCTGAATGTCTCTCAGAATTCCACAAGTAAAACCACAATGCATGAACTCAATCGTAAATCAAAAATTAGTAGGCACTGCTCAATTAGAGTATCAACTCAAAAAAGGTATACAACTCAGAGAAAGAGAATTATTATACTGACCCACATAGGATTTCTATGAATGTTGATATCCAGCCATAGATTCTTTAGACCTTGGAACAAGTAACATTCCCTGTCACTGTGTCATAATCCTCGGCTGTTGGAGAATCCCTCCTCTAACGAGTACAGTGGGCCTACAGCGTCACATAGAGGCACTTCCCACTAAACATGGACTGTTGAGGTACTCCTTCTATTGAGAATCATGGGTCTTCTGTGTCACACAATGGCACTCCCCACTGTGGGTCTTCTGTGTCACACAGAGGTGCTCCCCCTTATGGCCTGCTGAGGTACTCTTCCTATTGAGTATCATGGGTATATTAAATCACAAAGAGGTTATCCCATCATGGGTCTACCGCTTCAAACATATGCGCTCCCCACTGGGCATGTCGGGTCACTCTAAGTCGAAACGGTCAGCAGTCGTCAAGTCTTAGCCAGTCGTAGAGTTTCGTACGTAGCATGCTAGGGAGAACTGCTTCCCAAGCCATCGGTCCTATTTCAAGCAGCACAAAGTCTCACAAGAAAGTAACCCAATGATTCTCCATGTCATAAGGGTTCTAACACAACAAACGGTGCGTCATCCGGACTCCTGGTCTATGCGTTATTGGAAATACAGTGTCGAGGTCCCAGTAAGATTCGGGTGCGATCCAACCCGGTTGTACTCCAAGTTTCTCCAAATATCTCATGGAGTAAGTAAAAAAGTACCTTCTTTCTCCACGTATCCTGATACTGTAAACAAAAATCAAACAAAAATCTAGTTTAAGAGTTAGGGATCATTTTGTGTAACTGGTCTGTACTGGGTTCGGGTGCAGTTCCCCTCGGTTGGACCGGCCTGAACCGGTTCGGCATGCGCCAACCCGGATCCCCTAGGTTGACCCGGACCGACTCGGGTCCAACCCGGCCCGAGTCAACATGGCCTACTTAAAGGTAGGTCGGTCCACTGGGCCAAATCGGTGATGTCGCCCCCTTGCTGTGCGGGCCACCAGGGATAGTGGGATGTGGGGAATCTGTGTAGGTCTCACATGGTGTGGAGGAACATCACTAAGCCAACATAGGCCTCTTCCCTGCTACCACATGGGCGCAGCGCCGAGGGCGCGCCCCACCCCTTTCGGTTCCATTGCAGCCCGATGGGGTGTCGTCCAACCGCTCCAGTGAAGTACGACAATGTTTTGCACAGTCACCCATGATCCATGGCCTCCTCTTTTCATCAGTGGTGCGTGACAGCACACCGTTCCTCCCCCACAGTCGACCGATGTCGGCCGCTCCAATGACCATCGTGGCTTTGTGTCTTGGTCGTTTCTTGCGGCATGTGTCAATGCACTATCCCAAATGTATCTAGTAGGTATTTTCATGTCGTCCATGTTCCATAGAGGTGAACAATTAGCAAAGTAGATGAGGGTTCGGGCCAGGTTCGTTAGGCCCACACCCTCTGCGTTAGATCGCAAATATGCGGGTGTAAAGGGTTTAATAATTAATTGAATTAAACAATAATCAAAAACCCCCACAAATTTACCCTGCAACAACCATCTCCAAGAAAGAATGAATTGAGGATCAACATGTTAGTCGGTTGGTCCTCATTCTTCATATTATTCCTGAATGGGGAAGAGGAAATCATTCAAAAAAAAGTAAACAAATAACCCAATACCTCGAAAACCCATTGGAGAGTTTCCGCGCCTGAAGGTGGTTCATGTTCATTGTTCCCTCAACCAGCTCCTAATGATGCCACTCGTATTCCATCCTTCATTTCATGGTTCAGTGTCGTATGTATCCTCCCATTGGGTTCGTCTCCATTCTCTAAGGGTCAGGCATTGTGGTGCACCGTCAGCACTTCATGGCTTGGTGAAGCTATGCCGACACCCCTCCCCAAGCACCATAAATATAGGAGAGGGGGAGGGTAAGTAACGACGTTGGAGTTTAATGGGTCTCATTAATTAGAAAGCTTCTTAATTCCACAATGAAATCATTACATAGGGTTAGAGGGTCAATCCATTTATTGGGTTGACACATCGATGGCCCCATCCTTTTGTTTTCCCATTGTAGGATATGAAATAAAATAATAAAATTATTCCATTTCTTTTCATTTTAAAAGGTTTCAAAACATAACTTTTTTTCAGAACTTCTATGGTTAAAGTAAAGCCTTCCTTATGTGAATCCCGACAATGCAGATTCAATGGTTCCCTCAGATTTTTAATCTGAGAAATGGTTCAAAAGTTAAAAAACTCCACACGTGCGTTTACTGAATGTACTTGAAAAAAAATCAATAAATTATTAATGTTCACCCTCGACCAGCTCTAGTTGAGGTTAGGCTCCGCCTAAGGAGAAAACTCCTCGATGAACCCAATAGTACGCTCAGATTTTCAATCTGAGTTACCATTTAGAAGTTATGGATTTTACAATAAAATAATTTTCACTTAATTATTTTCTTTACTGCAAAAACTAACATTCACTAGTGGCCTGCGCTGGCTAATGATAGTAATATCCTAAGGAAATCATACCCTCACAAGTTCGGTGGTGGTCTCTGATTTTCAATACGAGTTACCGCTCATGAGTTATAATCATTTAAAAAAAATTAATTTTATTTAATTATTTTATTTACAGTTATTCCACTTTTGGGTTTTCTCATAGGAGGCATGAACCGACTAAACTTGAGTCGCCCCTAGGGTAAACCCATTATCTTGAGCACAATGCTGCCCTCATATTTATGATTCGTTAATCCTTTTAAGTGTTATTACACTTTTTTAGGAAAAATTCTTACACGTTCTATTTAAAGTTTAACAGAACTTCGACGAATCATTCCAGGAATTCTGAGCCTTGGAGTTACGCGTTGTCAGATTTCGTGGTCTCGAAATAATTCCATAAAATTAAAAAAAATACGGAAATTCTGGGACATTAAACCTCCATTTAAAAATAATAAAATCTATGTAAAAATTTTACCATAGATAACACATACTATGATTATATTTAAAAATACATGGACCTGAAGGAAAATATAACCCTCATGTTCTGATGGAGAGTGATAGAGAACATGATTAGGGAAAAGTGAACAACCACAAAGCTATAAATCTTCAATGATCCAAGGGTCCATATTATCCATCTCAAAAAGAAAGTAAAAGGAAAACATTTTTTTTTCTTAAGATTATTTCCATAGAGTTTAAGAAATAATTTATTTCATAGAATAATAATAAAAGGAATCATACTTACTTGACAAGTATAGTTCCATACATTAACTAATTTCTACCAAAAACTCATCTTTCTCTTCAAAATATAATAAAATTTGAAACAAATATTTTTATCGTAATCATTTAGGGTTAAAAAACGAATTTATACTTCATCTATCAAACCATTTATGAAAAAAACTGCTTTATACAAACTATGACATCATGTAGGCCAGTGGTAGGTGATAAATCCTTGTCACACTTTGGTTTTGGGTTCGATTCTCGCTGCCATGTCTAACAAAATGGGTTGTCAACAGACCTCTGGGTTATCCTTTTCTTAAAACTATATTATTTTAAGAATCCAAAAATAATCTAATGAAATTTTTTTCCTTAAACAATACTATAAAATGTTTAACTTAACCTATTACATTCATTATTCTTATCCAAAATTCATCTATCCAAACTCACTATCCAAATTTTTTTAAGGAAGGTCACATAACATAATGAAAATATTTTTGTCAAATACCATCCACGTGAATACCTTCATCAGGTAGTCTAAAAAACATGGTAATACTCTGAATTTCCATAAAACCTTATTTGAGTGCATTTGTGATTTCTTATTGCTTATGTAAAACATAGAATAATATATATACTCCTTAAATCCAAAAATGTTGTAAACTCCAACAATGATGGAATAAATACACCATTAATCGGTTCCAAGAAAGTCAATAATATCTAATATACTTTATCCAAACAAATAATCTCTTTATTCCAGCATCATTATCTCAGACATATTATGGGTTATCATCCACTCAATCATATATTTTCCAAAAATATAAACTTGCAACTATTTCACCTTACTTGGTACCATACAATCTGAAATCTTTAATAAAATTGTACTACAGTAAAATCCTTTTTTATTTTGATAATTCATGTAACTAGTAAATCATTGATACAATACTCAAATGACATAATTCATCAATAAAAACATAAGTACATTAATCTTTCCTCTTTATCTATGGTAGTACCATAACTTGATTATTATCTAATAGCATCATATGGGGTGTACTCTAACGATTGGGACATTGATTCACATAGTGTCTCATCTCATTGTAGATGAATCATTGTACATTGAAAACCTTTTTCTAACCCTTTAAATCACAAACATAGTGTCCTTTTTCCCAAACTTATAAAAATCTCTCATTTCCATAAATCATTTACCAGTGGGATTCTTTACACAGTTATCACATGTAGGGAAATACTTCTTTCCCTTCCTCCCTTTAACCATCTTTTTCTCTAGCATCCCCTTCTTCTCTTACTTCCCTTCAAATTCATAGGACTTAGAGAATTCATTACCTATCTTACACATGATACTATTTTTTCATATAATGAGAATATGTGGGAGACTAATTCCATTATAAATGTTGGATTGATACCATGAAAGATGTGATCCTTCTTATGCTTCAAATCATGTGTATTGGTGGATCTATCATTCCTTCTATTGGGAACCATTTCTAAATTATGACATACATTGGGTTACATCATATCATAATATATAATCCAAAAACATGAAAAATTCTAAGCATTAATTGAATATTTACACAAATCTAGTCTCATAATCATAAAAATGGTTTCTTTGGGGACATATTTACTCATTAATCCTTCATACCAATTTTTATAGAAAATTTGAATTATCCTAATCCCACCCCCCAGGTGTGTCAAACCATGTGTGTAATAAGGCATGTTTTCATGTACCAGGTTACCCCAAGTCAAGCCCAAAACACATTTTCCAAGTTATTACTCTTAGGTACATCTGTGTTAGAACCACATCCACTTGTAGTATCCAAACTGGGATGTATTTTCATTGAATACCCACATAATATCTGCATTATGAATATTTTAGGAAGATCCTCTATACTTATCTTCAAAGTCTATTTTAGGGTTACAATCCAGAATATAATTTTTCTAATTCTATTTTTGACGTTGTAGGTAAATATCTTTTGATACCATCTATAATGTACAGTTCCCATATGTCTAGAGATGGGGCATTATGTATGTACATTTCTAGGATTATAAGTATTCAAATCCCAAAGGGTCCATTAGTTTAGCAGTCTTGGAAAATATATTACATACATGAAATTTACATTACAATTAAAAACAAAAAAAACATTGATAATCATTTGATAATGCCATTATTATCTTAGTTTAACCATGTATATAAATCATAATATACTTCTTAGCATCCTAGGAATATAAAACATAATAAATGGGTGAGCTCATATACTCAGTAAGGTCAAACAATATAGCATAAGATTTTATAAATAATAATAAACTTTTAAGGAAAGGTGTAAAATTAAAACACAATATTTTTAAATGTTACCTTTCGCATAATATAGAAAGAATAAATAAAATAATGTCATTTCAAAAATCACATGAATATTCTACTAGTCGAACAATGACATGTAATATCAATAACTAATCTCATAATGAGGGAATGAATAATGTTAGACATACCTTCGAGGCCTCATTCCAAGACCATACATACAGGTAAAAACCAACACTATTTTTTCTCATGAGAACTATTTATTCATCGAGGGGATTTCATTAACCTGTCCCTAATCGTAGGGCTTTCATTCATTGTTCCCCAACCTGTATAGATTTCATTAACTTGTCCCCAACCCATAGGGATTTCATTAACCAAACCCCAACACATTTCTTTATATGTACAATGAATTCCTAATATGAAAATGTTGAAACATAACATAAACATTCATATTAAAGCTATCATATGAAATGATAATACTTTAACCATAAACCATTAATGGTATCAAAATAGTGCACACACAGTCAAACATATCATAAACCCTTAAATAAAATATGGTATATTGTATTATAATAAATCAAAATTAATTAAGCATATAATCAAACAAAGGATGTTGACATAGATTAAACTAATATAACAAAGTCATTAAAAATATCTTGAGACAGATACCCTTTTTTCTTTGAAATCATTTATTCAAAAGTCATGCACTTATAAAAGAATACATTTAAAAAAAGATTTTTTTATCAATGATTCCCATAACACTTTGAATATATTTTAAGTAATTAACATTTAAAAACAATAATGTCTATATGAATAAATCCTTAAACCCATTTTTAAAACATGGACATTAATGATAATGATTTAGAAAAACAAAATTTTAAAACTTTTAAAATGATGTTTTACTTAAAGAGTATCCTACATTAAACATTAAAAATATTATTTTTTTTAAAACATTTTATTGAACATAAAAAATATACATAAATGTATTTTATAATACTTTTATATACATATAAATATTTATTTAATACAATATCAAGAATATTGTAATGAAGAAAGGATTAATTCTGTAAACCTTCAAAGCATCCCATGCAGCATTAAACATTTAAATAATAAGTCTAGTATCCTTAAATGAATCATTAAGCACCATAAAGATAAATTTTTTCATGATATGAAATATAATAGTGGTTTTATATACACCATGAACAAGAAATAGGTGGTGATCAGGGCTTATACATCACAAAAATTAAAAGTGATATGGAATTCTCTAACCTTATGTCAAATACTCAACGCATGTGTCCAAAACGGATGTATAATGTTTTTAAACATATTATTAACTTATACCAGAATCATATTAATATTCATGATTTCATACCTTATTCATTTATGACTTTATATTACCTATTAATTTATAATTTCTAAGTTAAAGCAACATTTCGGGTAATAATCACTTTGTTTATTGTATGTGTTTCGACTGGATATTCTGGATCTTATTACTTAAATCATAATTTACATATATCCAAAATTTATAACCTATTTTATTTATAATATATATTCAGAGTATAAATATACAAAATAGATATATATATGAAATGGAATACACCATTTATAGAGACAGTAGGTCGTACGTACTCAGGAATGTTGCTTCCATTTTCTTATTGTACTGAATGGAAGTATCTGAATAAAAAATATGTACATTAATATATATATATTATTAAAGTTTCTTATTGTGTCCTATATTTCATATTTATTAGTAATATATATTTTTATAATCATTATTGATTGATCAATGTGGAAAAATAATCTCATCCCATCGTGGAGATAGTAATCTGTACATATGCATGAGTGAAGTATCATTTCCTTAATAGTTAATTTTTTGGAATTGGATGGAATATGAATTTTAAATAAAGAATATAATGTTATATTTATTATTTAAATCGTTTATATTAATCATTATACCCATAGAAATAATGTTTACAAGAAGAACAATTTACACCATAATTTAGATACGGTAAGTCATACATATAAACACATAGTGATATTATTGTTTCGTAGGATGGGTAAAAGGACTATGGTTTTACCATAATAATAAAAACATATCAGCATATATTAAATGTTGAAAGTATTACTTTGTTATGTAATCATCATAGGAAGAGTAAGTAGAATAAGAGAACATTTAAATAGGTGATAAAACAATTACCTCTTCTTGGACACATCAATTAATTAAACAATTACTATGTCCCCATTGTATCACCATTTAATTTAAATTTTTAATGTATAAAAATTATAAATAAATTAACAGGATGTATATAAATTCATTATATTTATAAATACTAATTATAGTCGACTATATTACTTATATATGCCCATATTAAAAATAAAATAGTAATTAATATTTCAATATGACATTTTTAACTATTCATTGAATAAAATATAATAAATTTCCTAATCTAATAAAAGTGTTTTAAGAAAGATCATATATCTAACCTAAGGTTTATGTGCGTCTATAAATACTTATCCAATTAAATTATAATGAGTGTTAGGGAAATTTTATATTATTATAATTTTATTTTTACCTTCAATTACCATATTTACCTTTTATAGTGGTAAATAAAAATTCAAAAGGTTACTATTCACAAAAAATTATTTTGATCCTATTAGACCACCATTTTTATAATGATTAAAACCATGTGTATTTATTTTTTTCTAAATTCAATTCTCATAAGAGATAAAATTACATTTAATGCTAATCAAGAATTGTAGCTAGAAGGCGGGTAAAAAGATATTAAAAGGTTCAATGAATTTTTATAAATAATTCTATCATTAAAATGATTCCAATGACCTAAATTGGGTTAATATATATATATATTTTTCTGTTGTGACACAAAAATAAATTTAATATAAAATAATTATTTAAATGAAAACGTCAGTTTTTTTAACAATAAAGGGCTATTTTCCACTATTCATCAAAATTTGAATGCATTCAGAAAAATACCAAAAAATTACCGTAAGATAATTTTAAAATTCAGAATTCAAAAATGATGTCTTTTTTACCAAATTAAATTTATAATATTGTCTAAAATTAATTTTATTATTGTTCAAAAAATGACCTAAAAAGTAGTTCCTTTATGAAAATAGTATTTCTAAACATATAACTATTTTACCAAAATTTATACATTTCATTATAAATATGTATTATGTATGTGAAAAAATTATAAATTACATTTAAATATTATTTATTACTATATATTTTAATATATTTATGAAACATTAGAAATATATTATTTAAATAATTTTGACACTAATGTGTTGTTTCACAGAAACTCAATCTTGCATATTATGCAAGCAAAGCCGGTGTTTCGTAAAACACAAGCAACTAAAGATAAAGAACTATGAAATGTTTGGGTGTTACAAAAAAAACATGGAAAATTATTTATATGGTGTCTAAATAATTTATCATGCTTATTTAATCTATAAAACATTAGGTTTATCCTAGGTTATTAATAGTAATCCTATATTTAAATTCTTCATTATGGTTCATAAAATTTTTTGGAATTCCCAATGTGTATACCGTGGGAGTGCCAAACTAGGTGGGTAGCAAGGCTCGTTTTTTTGTAACAGATTACCCTGAGCCAAGCCCGAGACATCTTATCAGTGTTTTTACCCCTAGATACATCTCTTCCATAGCCGTAACCACTTTTAGTATCCAGATATGGATGTATTTCTGGAAAACCACTCATGATATCCTTTTCCAAATTTCCGAGACATTTTCTTAAATTTTAACTCATCCATATACTTATACATAAAGAAATATATAGACATATCCTTATAAATAAACCTATTGATATCACTAAAGGATTCTAATCCTAGTTTCAAAAGGTTAACTATACCATTTATCTAATACCAACATTATTAACCCTAACTATTCATATATTAACATTGCATAACTTCTGAGGAATACTTAAAGTATTATAAAAACAGATGCCCTAAGACTGTATTTGTCTAGTGCCTTTGGAAACATGGAAACATAAACACGGGTACATAAGTGATCAACATTAAGTCCTGCTATGTTCTTCATGACTACCAGCATTATTAGAAATGTCATACTTAATTCATATCTTCATAAGCTGGGGAAATAAACATAAAAAGGGGTGACCTAATATCCTCAGTAATGGTAAATAATAGAGACATGTAATCATATTAATGAGAATAGGGTCATGAGAACATGATTATAACATTAGAAGATCATACCCTGTATATCATAATATCTTAAATAGGAATCACAACATAAAACCTTGAAGTTTATAATACATGAATCATAAAGAAATAAATAAAATACCCCATGAAGTCACAACATAGAAATAAAACAAGGAATTTTGGCAGACACATAAGCATATAATATGATTTTTATAGTAGCCATAGAATTAAATCCAAGACCATATTGGTAGTATAGGTTCACTCCAAATACCATATCTGTAGTTATAGTTCACTCCCATGGCCATATTAGTAGTATGATGTCACTCTTTATACTATCTTAGTGTTCATGGTTCACACCCATGGCCTTATTATTAGTCAAGGTTCATTCATAGGACCATCTTAGTCTATCTCAGGAGATATAAATCGTTAACCAATATATTGTAGGGACATATAATTCACACTAATATAATAATTAAATAATAAAATACATGTTCTACAATATCATTAAAAATCATATCATGAATCTAGGAATTAAATGGGTATTTTAAACATGTAATCATATTATAACCTATGAAAAAATATATAGGTTTCTTAATCAGTTCATAAAAATCATAACCAATGAAATGGAAAAAGTTTTCATAAAAATACTACCCATGAAATAGAATTTGGTTTCATAAAGACCATGATATTAAGCATAACCCATTTATAAAAATAATATGAACGGAACCTTTAGATAATTTCCTAGAAATTAATGAGTAAATTCAATGGATGTTATCATTGATAGAAAATAATTTTGAAATATATTACAAAAAAACTTGTGGAAAACATCCTTTATTATTTCAAAAATTATTTTTATTTCATAAAACATTTTGAAAATAATTTTATTATAAAATACATTGAAAATGTATAAATAAGACTTGAAATCATTTTGAAACCCATTTCCCTTGAAAACATATAGAATAATATTCATAACAACTTAAAAACATTTTTCATTGAAAATTCATTGAAAATTTTAAAGAAATCATGAACAAATTTTGTAAACCATTTCATATAAAATACTATGAAAACATGTAAATAAATCTTTAAATCTTTTTTAAAATGATTTTAATGAAAATAATTTGAAAACATATATATAAATCTTAAAAAGAATTTGAAGACCATTACTTTGAAAATAACTTTGAAAACTTGTAAATAAATCTTGAAAACGTTTTAAAAACCATTTATTTGAAAAATAACTTCCAAAAAATATGAATAAATATTGAAAGTTATTTTAAAACCTTTTACTTTAAAACTTCTGAAAGAATCTTGAAAACATTTTAAAAACTCTCTTTTCCCTTGTATCTCTGCAAATAAGCTTGAAAACATTTTTGAAAATCATTTTCTTGGAATCTAATTTTAAATAATAAATTTAAAAAATATTAGGAAAATATTTAATTTAAATAAAATTTTAATTATTCTAAAGTAAACTTAAATGGAATAACGGACATGATAGTGGGTAAATCCCTACGTGCCAAAAATTCCTTTTTATGCCATAAAAGGTTTAAAAAATTTCCTTGATCAGATAATGACAAGAAGATTTCTTTTTTAACCCAATTTTTATAAAGTAAAACATGGGAAAATCTTTAATTTAAATATAATATTATAATATTATAATATTTTTCTAAACCTTTTTGAAAATATATTTTTTAAAGAACATATATTTCTGATCGAAGTGAGAGGGAAATTTAGAGTTTCATAAAAAAACTTTCTTAACTATCTTACATAAAAAATAGATTAAAAATAGTTCCAATATATGAAGATATCATGAATAACCATATAATAATAAATTTATGGAGTTTTCTTGATAGAAATATCATATTATATCATTAAAATAAGCATAATCATAAACAATCTCACTAAGTGATGTGATAGTTTCAGTAAACCATTACAACTTGGTAACTTGGGATAATTATCATCATTTATGAAAATGAAATTACATGATTCTTGAAATATCATTAAAATAATTATATTAATTACATAACATGTAAAATTTGAGCACACATAGTTGTAAAAAGAATGTAGTTTCATAATAAAAAATGTGTATCAAAGAAGGAAAATTGAGACAAAACTGTCTTACTGATTTTGTAGCATTTGAAAAATTAACCCCATGAAATAAAGATCATAGATTAGATATTTAAATACCCATAAATTTAATTATAATAATCATTTAATACATCCATGGTAATTATACATGCCACACAAATGGAACGTGTGTTGAGTAAATTATGTATCTCATAGAAATAAAAAGTGAGATGAAATACCCATACCTTGTGTCTTGACTCTCATCGTACTCATTCAAGAATCCTATAAAATAAATATAATTTTATTATAAATATATCATAGAACCATATTATTATATCTAATACATTATATTTTTTTATTATTACCTTATATTACAATCTTTTTAACAATTCTATGTTAAGGTTTCACTTCGGGTAATATTTGGTTTCTTATTTACATGTGTCTTAATTTGATATATCTTTGTTCCTTATACATATATCATGATTTAAATATTATAAATAGTGATATTAATTTCATTTATATTCATTATATGTCTTTTATAATAATCTAATTAATATATAATTATGATATGGAATACACCGTTCATGGAGACGGTATATCGTATGTATGCATGAATGTTGTTTCCATTTTTATTGTTCTATTGAAAGAATGAAGGTAAATGAAATATGTGTGTGTGTGTGTGTCTGTATATATAATTATAAATTTATAATTATTATATCATATTAATTATATAAATTAATTAAACCCATGCATAATGCATTCGATGTAATGTGTCGACGAATCACATCGCTTTGAGGGGGCGATAGTCCACATTTCCTCAAACAAAATTATTGTATTTAAACCAAAGGTAAAGTATAAATATATTTGTTTTAAAAGGATTAAATAAGATTAAATACATAATAAATATAATATATAACATATATAAACATAACTTCCATCATAATTTTCACCATGAGAGGTGGTAAGATGAAATGAACATTCATCGTTTTGTGAGGTCGTAGTTCGTCGTACACATAAACTATATGATCGTTAACCATTAGAAGGAGGAGTGTGTAAGTGTAGGTGGAATAATTATAATAAAAACAATACTAGTATATAGAAGATAAATTGTTTTTCATACAATCATGCAATAAATATATTATATGGGTGGAGAAATAAAATAATAGAAATGAGCTTGAGAGAAGTTGTTACCTCTTAATAGGGTAACTCCTTTTGGTTTTTTAAAAAAGGCTTCCTTGTATTTATTTCAACCCAAGGGGAGTATTATAAGAGTAATGGAATTATGTTGTTAATTTTATTTGGATGATATTTTCTGAACCAAAATGGTTTGAGAGGTGTGAAGAAGAGGCAGAGTAGGTGGCCTTTTATGGGGAAAGTAAAGGACACACTTTGGAATTTTTTAAAACAATTAAGGTGGACCCCTGTTTTTGTCTAAAAAAATCATATAAATACATAAAAACTCAATAACAGAAGTTTTATGGGTGAATAATTTCCATCTAATGGGTGTTTTACAAGTTTCTAGGTCGTTTTGGATCATAAATTTAAGGTTTAGTATATTTTTAACCTTATTGTTCTCTTAATCATTGAAATTAATATTAATCACTTTCACTAATATTTTTTTTTCAAAAAAAAAGTTGAACTTATTAAAAAATATATATTTTTATGATTCCAAATATGGAATTAGTTTTTACAAATTATAAACACATAAGTGGTAGAAATTAATTTAAAAAAAATCTTGCTGACAGGAAGACACTCTGGGTTTTTAATTTAAAAACGTTCAAAATTTTGCTATGTTTTTATATCCAATTTCAAAGTGGAATTTATTAAAATTACAAAAATTGGATTAATTTATAATATTATAATCTCAAAAAATTTACAACCAATTAAAAATATATTTTAACCTCATAAATGAATTATATGAAAACTTAGTTTTGAATTGAATTTCTGTATTTTTAATTATTCATTAAAAATTGAAACACTATAGAAAAATACAAAATATATATCCTAAACTAATTTTTATGTTTATCTTTAAAATATGAAGTTTATTTTTACATATTAAATCTATAAATGGTCCAAATATTTTATTTAAAATTGGTTCTCCATTAAAATACTTTAACACTGCCTTTATAAAAATAAAGGTTTTTAAGCATAAAATTGGGTTTATTCTTATCTTATTTCTATAAAATATATTGAATGATTATCAAAAATATTTATTTGAATATATAAAATATCATTTATATTAATATCAATAAATATTAGTAATTAATTTATATTATTAATATAATTCATCGTTTAAAAATTAAAATAGACTTATAAAATCAGTCTCTTTATATTCATTAGGTTTCTATATTATTTTCTAATTAATAGGTAGCCAATGAATTCAAATATATATAAATAAGATACTTAATACTATAATATTAAATTTAATCCCCACATTATATCCTATTAAATAATAATACTTTATAAATGAATCATTTTTCAATAACACTCATTCTTCCATGATACAAAAGTCATTGAGGAAAGTCAGTCATCGTGTAACGTAAGATACCGTTGGTGTTCTGTGTTGAGAAAGATAAAATTTATGTTGTGTGTACTACATAATAAACATGATTTTCTGCATAAATATGTCTATACATAGTGTTTTAATATAAAATAATCTATTTTCAATGATTCGTGAAATGAAAAATATCAAATAGATTAAATTAATTCTAAAAACATATTTCACAAAATCTCTGGTAGTTACATGTCGATACTTGGTGATCGACACAGGTGGGTGCATATAAAAAACATAAGGAATATACATGGTAAACATACATACGTATATATATATATACATATATATATACACACATAATCTCAACCTATGGTTTTATAAAAAAATAACCAACTCGCAGCATCACCACCCAACCTCACAACACTAACACTTTTATTGCTACTGCTAAATATAAAACCTCACATAATAATCCATGAGACACATTTTTAATTTCATCTTCTTTCTCAACATAATCCATTTTACTAATTTCACATCACCAATAAATTTTTTTATTCATGTCATTACTTTTATTCTTTAACCCATTAAATTTAAAATTAAATATCAACCATATTTTACAGCACTCAAAAATTTTTAGTTAATTATTTATCCTTTTCAATCCCATTAACAAAAAAAACAGCAATCAATTTTAATTTCAAAATTTTCATTTTAATTCCAACACTATCTAAGAATCTCGAACAAAAATCACGACACAAATAGAAATCACATCATTCTGGTCAAGAAACCCAGCCCCATATCCCCACCAATGCACAACCACATCCACATCTAAGTCATTGCATCCTCACTTTAACCATTTCCCATCTCAACATCCCCATAACATGTCTACACAATCAAATAAACCCCATAAACTATAGCCACACATCACAAAACATTCCACATTACATTCAAATATTACATTGAGATTTAGACAGGGCAATTTTTATCACATTACGCTTATTTGTTTAAGGGAATTCTCACATAATCCATAAATCTACATAGTTAATAATTTTATTAACAAAATATAATTGGTTTTTTGATAAAAAAAAATAACATACAACAAGGTTTTTATTTCCACAACATCATAATGCAAGAAAATTCCCAAACGACCATAGTTTTCAGTGGGGCATTTGGCCCATATAATCACAATATCATTAAAAATATAAAATCTATTAAAACAT
Source organism: Viscum album (assembly GCA_963277665.1). Lineage (NCBI taxonomy): Eukaryota > Viridiplantae > Streptophyta > Magnoliopsida > Santalales > Viscaceae > Viscum > Viscum album. Next base: position 1,375,481,984 of record OY728138.1, on the reverse strand, counting down.
GAAAACAATTACCCTACCCATTTAATTTCAATTAAACTGGTTAATTATATTCATTAATCAATATGTAAACAGTCTTCCCAAAGGTAAAAAAACTTACCCATACCCCAATGTGTACTTGCTGACAAATGAAGGATCCCCTATCTCAATTGAATATTTTTGATCCATTGTGAAATGTTGGGATAAGAGAAAGGCCACCACCATTCTTCATAATTAATTAAGGCACATTCACCATCCTCGAACACAAAAACCCATCATCCCCTTACCAAGTAAACACCAAAACCCAATGATTTACCTTAGAATCCCCATTCTAAGGAAACATAATAAAAAATATATCACAGAATAAGATAGTATATCATCTAAAAAACCACATATCATTTCTATTATAATGGGGTTGAAATCCACTAAACAGTGGATAAAATACATCTTTGGTACACACTAGGGTCACCTAATAAACGAGAAAAGGATAGGAAAAGTGGGTGGTTCGGTTATGAGACACTTATAGAATTTATAGATCATATTAAATTTATAAGACCATGACACAGAACTATGACACCACTATAGAATACCAAAAAATATAAGGGACTATGACATAGAGGGGGAGACCATGCTGAAACCAAGATGGTCAAAGTTGTGCCAGCATTTTATGGAAACTTTTATGCCAGAAATCTAAAAATGGAAGAATATCATGTCGTAGTGTGGTCTACTATGCCATATTCCCTTGAAACCTGAAAAGGGGCTATTAAATAAACCTTCTCTATGGTTAGTAAAAATAAAATTTGGTATAACTATTTTAAATTGACCCCCATAACTCTACATCATAGTCGAGGTCTCTATGCCTCAGCTATCATCTTCTAACAGGGGATATCTCGTAGCCAAGGCTCTATGGTGCAGCTACCCACAAATTGGAAGTAACAGTGAAAAACATCCCCTTAGAGTCATGCACAATATTTTCTTATCCAACTCCATACCAACTAACTCATATGGCATGTCACCCTTCACCATGCCATAGGTCTCTCCTGCAGTTTGATTTTTCAGCTGCAACCTCCCTTTTCTTCCAACTACCCTCAACACCCCTCTAGACACCTCTACCACTAGAATTACCATAAAGTTATAGGATGGGATGTTTGTTATGTTATATCATATTTCTATCATACTATTATCATAGTCAATAACCAAAACCAACCATAAATTAATTTTTTAAAAGGTACCAACAACCATCCCTTGAGAAACCTCACAAGGATCTCGTATAACCAAAACACCTCCATAAACCAAACTAGTCAAAAATGTTCACTAAACAAATCACATGAACAGAAAACCACACCAATTTACCTTCCTCTCCACTAGGTACAAACTAAGTCCAATATACATGACCATCTACAAAACCCAATACAATAAACACAACCATCACATATCGTGGACTAAGAACACAAATCAATGAATTACACCTTCCATGTCAACATATTATCTGTTTATAGTGATAATAACTCAACTACATGGTTTTAATCATGTAAAATAATAATACATCTTGATTATGAATAAATTTTTCTCCTCTTCATATGCTTGAAGCTTTAATCACACATCACATCAAAGAAAGATGCATCCCATAAACCAACAATATCTCATCAAAGTAAAATAGGAAGAAGAAAAAAACAAAACAAATCATGGTAATGATCACAGATTTGTATATTGACTCACATATACTCTCCTCTAGGAAAACATGCCTCTAAAACATATTAACTATAAGAATGGTCCATACACATAACATCTTCTCCCAACGATCCATGATCTCCATTGGACGCTCCATGAACATTGTGTCATCCTTGATATTCGGATATCCTTTTCCAATTATATGGGTGTCATCATGAAGATACTAATGGATCTGAGTGGTATAGAAAGCATGATGAATCTGTTTTATCGGTGGTGGTATTTCCAACTAATAATCCACCTCACCAAGATGCCCTAACACCTCAAAATTCTTAAAAAACTATGGTGAGTGGTAAATCCAAATACCAAACCTCAACTTTCCTAATCAAGGAGAGATCTTTAAAAACATAGGGTCTCTAATATCAAACTATAAAGGCCTCCTCCTATGATTGGAAAAATTATTATTCTAGTCATGTGCTACTTTCATCCTCTCAGGAACAACCTAAACCCTCTCTATTGTTATATAAACCACATCAATGCTAAGAACTGATGACTCTCCAACCTTGGTCTATCATATCATAGAACAACATGGAAACCTATATAAATCCTCAAATGAGGTCATACTAATGGATTATTGATATTTTTTGTTATAAGAAAACTCAACCAAAAAAATTGTTTTCCCAAGATCTTCCAAAGTGTAAGATAAATCCTTGAAAAATATCCTCTAGTGTTTGGATAGTTTTATAATTTTTCTTATCCATATGAAGGAGTAATATGGTACAGAGGCATAACTATGTGCCAAATATATGTTGAAATACTTTCCAGACTCACGAGGTAAGATTTTCATCTTGATCTAATGAAATGGATCTTATAAATCCATGTAGTCACACTAACTCATCTATGTATCTAATTTAAAAAAACTCCATGGTGCCTGAAGCCTTGATAACTACGAAGTGAGTTGATTTCAACAATTGATCCATAGTTACCTAGATAGTACCAAAACCTCCATGATATTTGGGTAACCTAGTGGTGAAGTCTACTGATATTTCATCCCATTTCCACTTGATAATATCCATGTTATACAATAAACCCCCTATAAACTAGTGTTCAACCTTTACCTACTATAAATCTAAGCATCATGACACAAATTCTACCACCACCCATTCAATCCATGGACACCAAAAATAAATCCTTATACCATGTTACATCTTGTACACTCGTAGCTGTACCTCCAAAGTAGATTTTTTAAACACGTGACGGAATCCCTCATGCATCCCTATCGGTATAAACAACCTCACCTAAAACAATATCTGGTTCTGATCATCCTCTGGAAACCCCTCTAGAGCATCACCATGTCCAACATGAGTGTCCATCACCTATACTTATAATTCACCCCATAGATACTTATCTACTTATTTAATTACATAATACTTCACATTCATGTAAAATAATAAATATCCATAATCGACCTCCCTATTATATAAAAACAGGGCTTCCAACTCCTCCATCTCCCTCCAAGCATCTTCAGACTCCCATACCACATACTTCCACGACTTCCTTCCCAATGTTTCTCCATGATATTCCCCTTTCCTATGATGTAGGATATCTTAAATTAATACCCTTGGAGAAAATTCATCCACCTTAACTATCATATATTTAGATCATGATGATAAAATATATACATCGCACACTTTTGATCTATAAAGTCCAAATGAAACTACCTAATGAGGTAATTTTTCCACAACTTCATAAAAAACACAACTAATAATAACTATAGATCATGGAGGGTATAGATACGCTCATCGGGACATAACATCCAAAAACCATAAGAGATCAATGTTTTCTTCTTATTATTCTTCAAGAAACATCCCAAGACAAGATGGGAAGTGTTAAAAAACATATAAATATTCACTATTTATTCACTGGAGAACCAACCAAATTCCCCTTTGGGTATCCAAACACTTAAGGAAACAAATTAATCCCGATAAATTCTTGGTCCTTACTTGTAAAATCTGTCAATAAGACCAAAATCCCTGATAAATTAGATATTAACTCCTAGTAATAGCCTACAATACAAAGGTAGATATGTACCTCTACAAAATTCATGGGTGTTACCTAAGAAAAAACATCCTTGACCATTTAAGGGTCTATTAAAACACCCTATAGTGAAACCACCTTTAAAATGAAATGCTCCTTGAGTATCCAAAACATACACTTGAAAATGTTCTTATATATATGGTTGTATTTAAGAACATGGAAAAGAGATATAAGAAGATTTTAATGCTCTTACACTAAATCATGTTGATTATTTTTTCATTGATGTACATGATTTGGAACTGGTCATGGAATTCATGAACATGGATTTTTTGCTCCCTGTGAAAATAAAAGGTCCACCCACTACACTAAAAAACATGAACACAAACTCAAAGGGCTCATACCTACATTTTAAGGCAGTTTTCGTAACATCACCCTCTTTCACCCTCAACGAGTGATACCCAAACTGCATATTGATCTTATAAAACTAGATAGACCCTCTCAACTAGTTAAAATAATCATCAATCCTTGGAAGAGGATATAGATTCTTACCCATTACCTAATTCAAACACTAGTGGTATATACACAACCATAGAGTACCATCATCATTCTTAGAGAATAAAACAAGAGAACCCTAAAATGACACACTAGGACAGATGAAACACTTCTGCATCAAATCATCTATATAAATCCTTAAAACCTATAACTTAGAGAGTTAAATATAATATGGATCCATTGAGATAAAAAACCATATAGTTGAAGATGTATCCTAGACTCAATATCAAATTGAGGGGGTAGCATCACAAATGCTTCAATAAAACCTCTAAAATCTTCCCAATAACCCTTGGAACCCCCACCATCCAAAAATCTACTAATACCATATCCAAATCATCTATCATAAAAGGAAGGGGATCCATATGTATATTGACCACTAGATGAGTCCAATTTCAAATAAAAATAATAATATGTTCATTGATTTTTAATAACATGACTCTCCTATGAAAGTAAATGATAATATCATGCATAGAATACAAGAATTATATATTGAGTATGATATTATATTTCTATATATGAAGTAAGAGTGAATCCCCACATTATTGATGTGGCCTCATCATTAGTCAACATGCTCAACAAACATCAAACAATATTGTATGGAATCTTATAGGTATAGTCAACAGTAGGGTAAAGATAACCCTCTTTATGTATTATCCCAAATCCTAGAATAGAGAAGGTGAAACAAAAGAGTGAGTATATTGTAAATATAATAAGGGATAATCAACAGTATATTATAAATTGATTATACCACAATAGATATCTATCACCTCTAATGTTTCATCATCCAATATATCAAACTAACCATTCTCAGATCCTTTGCTGGCATCCACCTTCACAGACACGCTCAGATCGAGGTCCCTAAAATGAGGTAAATCCTAAGGAAAATCTATAACTACTCAATCTCCCATTAGTGGAACATAAGGCTACTACATCTACTGTCGAAATGTTCTCAATTGAATCTCCTACTAAGGGTGGTGATGAAATTGTCCACTATAAGAAAATTAAACACAAATAACTACTAATCACTGATTCCGATGATGACCAGGAACCCCATAGAACACTCAAACCAACCCATATACCCCATGAATACCATGAAAACCCTTGTATCAACAAATCTGTAGAGGAAGCTGTTGAGGTTGATAGCCAGCTAGTTGAAACCTAAATGTCCATTGTGCCTAAGACCTACCACTGACAAATTTGCAGCATGAGGAACCCTTCTAGTTTACCTCTTCTAGTAAACCACCTCATGAGTGAATACTCATGACCACATTCAATCTATTCTGAAATTATAAATATATAGTCAATGTAAATGAAGTAACTACATATTAGATATAAGGACATAGTTCCTCCACAAGGTGTTGCAATCGGGACTCCTTGTTTGGAAAAAGGTCTGGGGAAAACATAATATATCGTTGAAATTGATCCCAATCTCCCACATAGAAAAACTCTACTAATAAAGATGGTGTAGCTCTTTCCTCTTTGCTTCCATCAGGGTTCATATAATGAAATCTAGAAAAACTCTCTTTGAATGTCGAACAATAAACATATACCTCTTTTTTCTCACCAATATACACTATCCACCATTGAAATGAACTTACAAGAACCTAAATAATTGAAAATGGGACCCAGTACTCCATTGGGGACTAAATAAAACTAATGGTGATTTTAAGATCCTCTAACAAGGTCTCTGTCTCCATATTATAGATGCTTATCTCATACTTCCTCAAAGACTTTTTTTAAAAAGTGCACATTATTTTCTACCACTAGTCCTCCTCCTCAATCAGATCAACCCTCTAACAATCAACCTGATCAGTCTTCTGAACCTCCATTACTTAAGTCATATGAAAATAATGACAATGATCCATAGAAAACAATAAGACAAATATTTCATAAACCAGGTAGTATGGAGTTTTATTAAGATTTAATTATTTAATTTTAAATTTTGAGAACAAAAATCACCCAAATCAAACAAGAACACGAGTCAATCATGATTCATGTACCTATCTTAGGTCTCTACCATAAAATTAGTGCCAACTCACTTTTTTCATCAGTAGTATCATATTCTTTGCAATCAGATCCTGAAGGGCCATAAAATCCTATTTCCAAGCCCATCTTCTGTGGCATATGTCATGCACCAAGTTTAACTGACACAATTTCCTTGCAATCCATTAAATCCTCATTATGCCTAAATTTAAACTCTATCCTATCCCAAAACAATATCTCTAATACCACTCTATCATAACCCCTTCCTCTAAATGTACACCCCTTGGTCCAAAAAAGAGGGAAAATAGATAATGAAACCATGAGCCCTACCTTCAGTAGGCCCTTAGTTGGGGACTATAACCAAGGGTAAAAATATATTACAAAAGATAATCATTACAGTCTATAATAATGAAATCATGAGATATGATAAATAAACCACAATAAAATCCATGAAATTATAAAGGGAAACCAAAACCATCCAATATTGTATGTATAAAGTAATAAGATACAGTTAAAAGTTTCGAAATAAATACTCAAAATAAAAGCTAATACAATGACATAACAGCTTTCCAAAATTCCAATCTAGTAGTGCCCATAATGTTGCACAAATTCCTCCTAGTAACCATGAACTAACTTATATATACATATGCGAATTATAAAATTATACTCCATAGGATAACCAAACTCTCTCATGCACATGTGAAAAGAGAATAATAATGCACCCATGAGAAAATAACAGAACCAACAAAACCTAAATAGATTAACTAAAAAAACCCATCATCATCTATTCTTTCTCACCAAATAATGCATCCAAGTATAATAAAAACATATTAATCATATAAATGATAGGGTACCCCGCACTACTTTCCCAATATCATACATCTTGGTGCTCCCATCCCTTCTGAACATAACATCATGCTAAGAACCATACTTGAAACTAGACATCACATCTCATCTCACCTGAAGATACCTAATCTATCAGATCACATATTTCTCAAAGACATTTTGGCCATCACATCACATCTCTCCTAAAGACACATGGTCCATCACAACATATATCTTCTAAGGACACCTAGGCCATCACATGATATCTCACTAGAATACAAATGGTCCATCACACCACATATCATCCTCAACTATAAATAGAGTAATAAGGTGTCATGAATATGAAGGAAATCAACCTCATTCTCTCCTACACTATGAAAACCCACCCAATATAAATAATGTAATCGATATAATCAATGTAAAGTGTTATGGGATGTAAAGTGTAGAAATTAAACAAACGTGGATAATTTGGTAAATAATTTAGGAAATAGTACCTAAATTGATGCCTACATATCCTCCCCATGAGAAGGATTTTGAGGTTCAATTTAATAATCCTCTTAGTTTTAAATGAAACCAAGAAACCAAAAACACTCGGTTTTTACAAAAATATGGATCCTAAAAACCCATTAATTTTTAAAGAATATATTGAACCTAAATAAATTTTATTGAACATAGAATGAAGAACCAAAAACCTTGGTTTAAAAATATAACCATGAACCAAAGAAATAGATAGTGGATATAAATATATTACTTACATAATTTTAATCCCTTTACAATACATATACTTTACTGCCTCTTGAATAAATTGGAAAAATATAGTAATGGATAGAGATAAGTATTATATGTGAGTTCCAAAGGGTTTTACAAATAGTTCAATAATAAGAGAGAGAATGTGGGTGAAAATATTTGAACAAGAATATTATTGATGATTTTGGATGAATCCATTAAAGAACATTAATTTCTGAATTTGGTTTCTTTATCTCCTTGATTTATGAAAGACTGGTAACCCGTTCAAATATAAAAGCTGATAACTTTATGATATTGTGATATTTGGAGATAATTGGAACACATTTTAGATTCAAGAGAATTCTAGCATTAACAATTTGATTTGGTGAAAGTGGAATGAGAATTGAGGCTTCCATGATCTCCTTTTATAGCCTCAATATAATTCAATGGTCCAATAAATCGATGTAAGGGAAAAAAATACCCAAACTAATAAATTTATGGCCATAATAAATTTTACCTTGGACAAGAAATCTCAATGACACCACGTACCTAATTTCCACCACAAGGTTACCAGTTTCCTATCTAGTTGTCTAGATAATCTATCTACTCCCATTGTATAATTATTAGGCCACAATTATCTAGCTAGTGTGACTTCTATAAAACTATTTGTTTAGTAATATTTTACCAGCTATTTAGTATCGTTGTAGAATCCATTTGGTTCTTCACTACTATACAATCTTTAAAACATACCCTTCGATCCCACTTTCAATACTACTTTAGGATAGATTACATCCTTCTATAATACCACAAAATAAATACACAAAATTCACATGAAATAATAAGAAAAAAGGATATAAAAGTAATATTTTTTTGTGATCATTAATGAAATTACAATTTAGGGTCCAATGATCTCCCCCGTTTTTAGGATCACAAACACTTGATATAAACATATAGAAAAAAAGAGGGAAAATAATAAAAGATGGAAATTACTAGATAATAAAGACTGTGTCTGCCACTTTTTGAACCATTCAAACAAAGTTACCCCATTAATGAAACACCATTTGAGAGTAATATCCTTTTATATTACATCTCTATAAAAAAACCCCTTAGAGAGTTTGAAAAAGGATTTTATGAAGCAAGAGTATAAGGGTGATATTAAAAGATAATAGAAAAAACTTCCAAATAAACATTACATAATATCATACTACCCTTTAATAATATAAATACATATTAAGTATTTTTAAATAATTATGTTTTTTTACAAGTAAATAAAAAATGTAAATCCAGAATATTAAAAACTGTTCTTAAAAATGGATTTTCAAGATAGATAATCCAAATGATTCTTACATAAGATAGAGCAAAAAAATAAAAGATCAATAAAACACCCCCTAAATAAAACCCAAAAAACATATAAAAATTTTAAATTAAAAATATAAGTAGAAAAATCAATAAATATTATCTAAATTTAAAATGAAAAATATGAGAAACCCAATATTTTAGATAATTCTTTTAAAAACAAAATTAAAAGCATAGAATAAATGAAATTAAATAGAGATAAGGCTCCCTAAAATAAAATGTATCTTAGCCAATATATATATATATATATATAATTTAAATGAATATAAAAATGAATATTTTAAAAATAATTTTTATCTCTTTAATGAAAACAAAGTCATGAGAGTGAAGAGATATATAAATACGTTTTTATAGAAAACTAAAAAATGAAGAACCTATATCCATGAAGTTTGAGATTTATGTCCAAAGATTCTCTCAGAAGGAAAGTGGTAGGATCCCCCAAATATAGATCCTAAAACATTCAGATTAATGATTAAATATTTCATTAATCAGTTCAGGGGTAAAAATATCTTTTAAATATAATCCACCATTTGATATATCAATTAGGTAGAGTGTAATATTATTATAATAAATCATTAAAATGATCCTTTTTGTAACATTGAGGGTATAAAAATTTAATCATAAGGTAATTTGGGAATGGAACAAAATTTCGGTAACCAAACTTAGGAAAGAAAATATTTATGGACCCAAATTTCATAAATTTTTTAAAAATATTAGAATAAATATGGATCAATTTTTGAATTCCATATCAAGAAATTTTTCAATCACATTCATGTATAAATTCCCATATTTTGGACCATATTTGAAAAAACAATTATAAAACTTTCGAAAAAGAAACATATTTCAACGAAGTCTCGTCATCATTTAGAAAACCAAAACCATGATTATTTATTTTAACACACTGCAAACCAATTAATCTAATTTGATATTTCTCATCATGGGTTAATTTTGAAAGATAAATTTTGTGATCATTTATTCTAGCATTGAAAACATTAACATTAGGTCGATTTTATTAATTTAAAAACCAAACCATCATTTTGTTTTCAATGAATATCCTTTTCATTAAGAACTTGTTTATACATTTTTTAACTATTTCCATATTTTGAAATAAGTTCCTGATAAAAAATTAATATCATTTTATAAAATATAAAACAATAAAAATAGGAAGAAGAAGTATATTTTGAACTAAACTCTTTACATACCTCAAGATGTGACATGAAGCATTTAGTAGTTATGTTTATAGTTTTATAACTCACAATATAATCCTCTCTATAACTAATTTTTATAAATTTTAGAGCCTTTCTAACATGCTTCATTTATTTATAAAGTTTTTTCAAGGGAAATTTTGACTGGATGTGGCTCTTACTTTTTCAATCGAAGAAGGTGACTTCTAGAAAATCAATTTGTTCTTTATTTTTATCTCATCAGAAGGATTAATTATTTTTTGTTTAACTTTTTAAATTTTTTCAAACATTCATTGTAAATTTAATCATCCTTGATTACTTTTAATCATGGTTATTATTGGTTTTTGTAGATTAAAAACATTCTTTGTCCAATCAATAGTTCATTATTACCCCATAAATCATTAACGATATGTTTAGTTATTCAACCATCATATTTTTCTTATCCTTGGTTTTTGGGATCTTCATCACTTTAGGAACCCATGAAATAGGTAAAACCAACATTATTTCCTTCATAAGCATTTCTATGGAAAATTAATCACCGTGATATTTTCTAACATTAAAACATTTAGAAAAACAAGTAAAAATTCTAGTAAGAGATTCATTTTAATGAATAGATAAACTTTCAAAGTCATGTTTACTCATATCCATTCTAGTATCTTTAACATTATTTGTGCCTTCAGACGAGGCTTATAAGAGTTTTTCGATCTCATTAGACATTTTTTAAGAAGAAATTCTATTTAATTGATTTTGATATAAACAAGAAAACAATAAATTTAAATATTTTTTGTATGATTCAAAAGATATATATTCTTGAGGAGTATATATTTCATCATATTCAATTATAATGGTATAACCATACATAAATTGTTTCCAAATATGATATGCAATTCTTTTAATGAAAATAGATATGTGGTTTTTCTAATATGAATAATTTAAAACATCAAATAAATGAGCATTTTTATAATAATTGGATTCCATTTTTAAATAAAACATTTAAAATTGGTTAAAATTTTTAAATAAAATTCAATATTGAAAATGAGAAATTTTTTAAAAGAAATATTTTGAAAAAAAAAGCATGGTCTTCCTTTGATACCAAATTTTGGGTTGGGGAAATTTTGAGAGGGGGTGAATTTAATTTTAAAAAATAAAAGTTAATGAATAAATCATTGATATAAAGAAAAAATTGTAACACCCTGAGATTTTTTGAATTATTTTTTTTGAATAAATTTTACATTTTTGATATTTTATATTTAACGCAACACTAAAAATAGGTTATTTTATAATAAATTTTATGATTAGATTGAGTTATTCACAACAACAAGTTAATCATGAACTACACGAAAAATAAATTTTATCTTACTCTACATGGATCACTGAGTATAGCTTGTGTTAGACTCAATAATAACTTTCCTCGATGGCTTCAATAACATGCCAGACCGAGTTTACTAAAAAATAATTTTATTATTAAATATAATAATATATTACCTAGACACTTAAATAGAAGTTATGAATTTAATTATTAATTTATTAAAATATATTTTTTAAACAAATATAATATGAATTAATACGATACTAATTAATTATAAATAAAAACCGATATAATATAAAGAAAAATATCAACATGATCTCATATTTATTTTACCCTAATAAATTTAATAAATTAGTGAGTTATATTAATTTAATATATATTTTATATATTCAATAAATTTAATTTTATACCAATTCAATATATTTTATGGGCATAAGATAAGAAAAATCCCAATTTGACACATAAAAGCTAATATTTTTAATAAGGAAAATTTATCGCCTTCTCATGGTAAACCCATTTAAAATTAAAATTTTGACACTTTTATAGATTTAATATGTAAAAATAAATTTCATAATTCGATGATAAAAAATAAAATACCTGTTTTTATTTTTATTTTTTTGTTTTTTTGGTAAGGTTTCATTTTGTTTAATGAATAGTTAAAAATACTAAATTTTAATTCACAACCCCTTTTTCATTTAATTTATTTATATGGTAAAATTATATTGTAAATTGGTTTAAAATTTAAATTAGATAATAATTTTATCAATTAATCCAATTTAGGTAATTGTAACCAATTTCGCATTGAAATTGGATATAAAAACTTAGAAATTTTTTTATCATTTTTACTTTAAAAACCTGAAATGTCGTCCCATAAAGGGGATTAATTCTAAATTAATTTCTATCGGTTCTGTGATTTTAATTTGGAAAAATGGATTCAATATTAGTATTAATCGTAATATATAATTTATAATAATGTAAATTCATATTTTTACCAAAAAGATTAGTGAATGTAATTAAAATTAAATACATTGATTAAGCTAAAATTAAGCTTAACTAAGGATTAAACCTTAAATTCAAGTCTCAAAAAGACATATAAACATGTCCAAGATCCATTTTATGGAAATATTTTACCCAATATTCAATTTTATTGACTTTGGACCATTATTGGATCCACTTTGAACATGAAAAATGTGGGTGTAATTCTATCTCCAAAAATTTACTAGAGTGCCACTCCTCCTTCCCTATAAAAGGCTACCACCTCTCCCTCATCCTAAAACCTCTAAAACCTCTTAGTTTTATCCATGATATGGAAAATAGACTTCCCAACATCCCTAAATTACTCATTTAATCTTCCCTTGGGCATAAGGAAATCCATGGAAGCCTTTTCCCACAAACCAAAAAGAGTTACTTGATTAAGAGGTATGTCTTCTCTCAAGTCCTTTAATTTTACTTCTCCACCCCTAAAATGTATTTATTAAATACTTTCATAACCACACTATTATACCCAATATACTATTATTTTTTTATGATAATGGTTTGACCTACACTTACACACACCTCCATCTAATGGGTAACGAACATACCGTTTATGTGTACAACGAACTACTGCCTCACTAAATGATGATTGTTAAATTTTCCTTACAGCCTCTCATAGTGTAAATTATGAGAGAAAATATGTATTATATTTTATATATTTTATTTATTATTTATTTAATCTTATTTATTCAATTTAAAATATAAATATTTTTACTTTTTGTTTGGTTTGAATACGATAACTTAATTTGAGGAAGTGTGGATTATTGCCCCCTAAAAGCAATGTGTTTCATTCACACACTACAAGGAATGTTTTAAAATTGGGTTTAGTGAATTTATAGGATATATATTATATAATAATTCTAATTGGTAATGATATATATATATATATATATATTTCATGTACTTTATTTATTTTAGTATGATAATAAAAACGGAAATAGTGTTCATATGTACATATGTCTTACCATCTCCATGAACGGTGTATTCCATTTCATACTAGTATATTATATATATTATTATAATACAAATATAATGGATATAAATTATATTTATATCATGTTTTATAATCATTAATCATGATATATGTATAATTCTCAAAAATAAAACAAATTAAGACACATATGAAGAACAAGGCGAATATTACCCGAAGTGAAACCTTAACATAGGATGGATAAAATGGGGTAATATAAGGGAATAATTAAAACATATATGGTATTATATATTATAATATGGTTCTTAAAATAATTATAACAAATTTATATTTATTATATTGGTGGGTTGAATGAGTACGATGAGAGTCAAGACACAAGGTAAGGGGATTCCATCTCACTTTTTATTTCCATGAGATACATGCTTTATTCATAACCCATTCCATTTTTGTGGTGTGTATACTTCCCATGTATGTAATATCTTATTACTATATTTAAATTAATTTTTATTAAAATAATAATTCTATGACCTTTATTTCATGGGGATTAAATTTCAAAAGTCACCAAATTGGTAAAATAGTTTTGTCTCAATTTTCCTTCTTTGAGACTCATGTTTTTTTATGCACCAAATTTTGTTTTCAGGTGTGCATACTTAAATTTAATATTTTATGTCATGAATATCCAAATTTTAAAGATATTATAAGCATCATGTAATTTCATTTTCTTACATGAATTTACTTATCCCAATTTAGAAAGTGATAAGAGTTTATTGAAACAATTTCATCGATTTTCAAGATTGTTTATGTTTATGATTCCATTCATGAAATATTTTAACCCATATCTCAATAACATTCATTAAATTTATTCTCCTCTATTAACTCATGATATATTCAGGTAATGGTATAATATTTATACTCTTTTTTACAAAAAATTGTTCATAAATTATTTTTATGAATGTCCGAATTTACCCTCTCTTGAGTTAGAAATATTTGTTTTCTAAAAAGGGTTCCAAGATTATTGTAAAATTCTCCTATAATCATTAAAATAAATTTACATCATTTTTTATTCTACTAATCTATTAAAAGTAATATTATTATCACTTTCCAAACCTGAAATTATTTTCTAACGTTTTTACCATGCTAAAGGGAATCTTCTTTTTACCTCGTATGACATGTAAAGATTCACCCAACATCAATTATTTGAATATTTATTTTCTTGTATAAAAGAATGAATTTTAAACAAAAGTTTATAAAATATACATTCTTGGAATAGGTTTCCAAAATGTTTCCAATATTCTTTTATAAGTTTTTAAGGGAAATGGTTTTCAAAAGGTTTTATGTTTTAAAGAGACTTTTTCATAGAATAAAGGATATATACCTCAAAAATTGTGTACAAGATACAATTACAAGTTATTTTTCATCTAATATAACATCTCTTTATGTTAATCATGCCCTTATAGGATGTGATCCATCGGTTCTATTCATATTCTTTCTTCAATGATTTATGTTTTTATGGAATGAAGCTTATGACACCCATTTCACTTCCATGGGTTTAATTCTTTTTAAACCCACTTATTCTTTCTGGTTATGAATTTATGAAGTTATTATGAAACATATATATTTCTTAGGTTATGGTGTGATGAAATGTTAATCATACCCATTTCATTTCCTATGTTATGATTTGATGTTTATTAAACTTATCTCTTTTTAGTGGTCATGTAATGATGAAATTTTTATTATCTTGTGGCACATGTTTGAATGATTTTATTATTAGATGGGTGGGACCTATATCTCCCTCTAATGCATTGGGTAATGATAAGTTGTATATAAGAATAGAGGGTACATGGTTTGTAGCCCAACCCCAAAAAAAATAAGGTGCATGGGTGGTAGCCCAAGACTAAATGAAGGAGGGTACATGGGTTGTATCCCAAGCTTGAAAAAAATAAGGTACATGATCATAAATGTAACAGGGTACATGGGTTGTTAGCCCATGCATGAATCAGTTTCACGGGCCGTTGCCCAATCCTAACATGTTACAAAGTTATTGGTTGGTGTCCTTGACATATAATGTTTCATTTCTTATATGTAAGCCACAAATCGTATGTCTTATTCCTCAGTTATGATTCCATGGCTCATGAAGTTGATTTCCTTATGATTCATGTATTATCAACTATTATGAATTATCATGTAACTCATTTTTATGATCTTTTATATGTAGTATAAGATCTTATTATGTTATTATTACATTACTGTAAACCTATGTTCATTTTTTTTCTTACATTTCTCCATTATTTAAAATTAATGAGAATTTGAACTCACCACTTTTTATGCTTCCTTTCTCAAAGTTATGAAGAATTTTTTTAGGAATAAGTACTAAAAGTGGAGATATTTATGAGATATTTTGTAGATCATTCACGATGATGAAATATTTTTTCCCATGTTTCCAAATACAATAAACTATTATGGTCCTCAGGCATGCATTTTTGTAATGTACTGAATATCCATCTAAAATAATTTGATATCCGTGTATTTTAAGCTTGGGTTGCTAGAGATGGTATGAAAGGAATTGTTTATTCAACCATTGGAATCTAGTATGAGAAATATTTAGTGATATAATGAGTGATATTTCTAAGCATATTTCTAGGTATGTCTATAAGGATAAGTATAAGGATGAGTTAACATGAATGAAAATGTCCTATAATTTTGGTAGAGTAGAGAGTGAGTGGTTTATTTGAAATAAATACATGTATGGATATAAAAGTGGATGTGGATCTCAGAAAGATGTACCTAGGGATAAAAACTATGAAAAGATGTTCTGGGCCTAACTCAGGGTAATATTGTACATGAAAATGGGCCTTGATGCACACCTGGTTTGACACTCATGAGGGATATACTTTGGGAATTAATAAACACTTCATGAACCATCAAGAAGAATTTTTAAATAATTTGGCTACGAATAACCTAGGATGAACCTAGGGTGTTATATATTAAGGAATTTATCATGATTTAGACATCATATAAGTACTTATTTTCATGAATATGTGGTTTTTTCAATGATAAGTAATTCTCACACTATTTTTTTGGTTTTAGTTAATGGAGGGAACCAGAAAGAACTGGATTAATGTTGAATGTGATGGATGCTTTTCTAATAAGAAGTCAACTGGGATGATCACTATAGTGAAATATGTTGTGATCATTCCTAATCAGTTTTCATGGAACATGATGAACAACGTGTACCTTAACTGACTCTCGGATTCACTAAGGAAGATAAATAAGGAGTTTTCTGAGATTTAGGGTAATGGAGAACATGGAGGAAAGAATACTACTTTTATTTTTTTCAATAATGTGGAAATAATCACCTCAGGGATGTTTTAGAGGAATAAGAAGATATTTTGACTGTGGAAAAGAAGGACACAAAGCAATTGACTGTAAGGGAAAAATAATGAATTTAGTTAACAGACATGGATGAGAATATTGACCTCCCTAAGAAATAATTAAAGGTTAATTTTTTTATGTTTGGATTTAATGGTCAGTATGTGTCTCATTGTCCCAAGAGGAAATCTTTTGAAGATGGTCAGAAAGGTGGTACAAGTAATAGTTACATTACTGATGATGAAGTGACTAAAGATGAAATATGAATGGAAAGAGGTATTGTGTAATAGTATTATGTATCCTTTCTAATAGAGTAAGGATGTTGTGGGATAATAAAACTTTTATGTATTTGGATTCAAAAGTATGTTATATGGAAGGTGACATATATAATGGTTGTTCAATTTATATTTATTGATACAGATTTACAAGAACACATTGAATGATTCCAATGGAATAGAAAAGTGATCTAATGGAAAGGTCATATCCATAGAAAACACATGAATAAAGGAAATATAACCATTGATATGCTTCTTATTATAATATATTGTTGTTTGGATAAAGATATGTTGGATATGAATAAGTAAATTGGATGGAACTAATTACATGGAACTAATTAAGGACATGTTTACATGTTGTTCATGCTATCATGAATAGAGTTTACAACTTATTAGAGTTTTGAAATATATCCAGTAATCTATGGAATAAAGAAGCATGCATGTTTTCCAAAAGGATTTATGATAATTCAAGTTGTTATCATGTTCCAAGAGAATTTACCATGAGGCTATTCAAATGTTTGTAATATTATCACCAAGAGATACTTTGTGATATATAGGGGATCAATGTTAAGATGAATTCATGAATTTATTTCTCATGTTTTGGATTTTCATCATTAAGAAGGGTTATAAGCTTATCAATTCAAGAAAAGTTTAAGTTAATCTTCAGAATAGTATTTATGTATTGAGATTGTATAGAAAAGAATGGTTAAAAAGATATTTTGTGATTAACCTTATTTCAAGGATGTCAATCATATTTTGGAAATTATATTAGTGTCATTTTAGAAAAGGATGTCATGTTTGTTGGGGGTCAAAAAATCAAGTCCAGAATGGTCGCGGGTCTTGAACACAGGATCGAAGGAGGATAAGGGTTTTACTCCTACCACTTCCCCATCTGATGTCCTGGTTATGTATAATTATTTTTTATGAATAATTATTACTGATGAAATAGTAGTGATAATTTGTATGTTTAGAGATTAACAATATTAATTTTATTAATAGTTATAGATAAATATTTATACTTTTGATTCTTCTATGGGCCATAATATCTACTAAAAAGTATATTTTAGTACCTTGGATATCCATGTTAATTTTGGTACATCCATTTCCTAAAGTAATGTATGAATTTAAAATATTTAAAAGCACAACCAAAGAATGAATTTTTTTTATAGAAATATATTAGGAAAGTATATTTCTTGATCAATAAAAAAATTAATAGTTGGTGTATGACACTCAAGAGGGGGTAAATTGAGTTCCTAAAAAATTATGTATTAAAAGGTTTATTTAAAAGTCCCCTCATTTAATGTAAAATACATCCCAGTTAACCAAATTGTAGATTTATAAATTTTTTGATATTTTGAAATATTTCTCAATGATTGATTAGTTATCAGTTAAAAAATAGGGATTATTATTTCAAATTTTTAAATAAATCTACTAAATAATATTCTAGTACTAACACTATCTATGATTAACTATTAGAGTGAAGTGAAGTTTTCTATTTTTAATAAACAAAAATAGATAAGAAAAACTAAACATCAAATAGAACTATAGAAAAAAATAAGAGGTTCATTCTCATGTTGAGTCTTATTCCTCTCTACTTGGTGACCACCTAACACCAAGAAATTTATATAAATATATTTAATCCAGAACATGGATCAGGGTAAACAACAGTATATGAATTTTCCTTGTCAATAGACCTCTACCACAATTCTCATGGGAGTGAATATTACAACAGGACATTTAGGGGCCTATTCCACTATTATTTGTGGGAATTAAAGGCATAAAAATATATGTTTGTGAAGATATCAATGTATCTTCTAGTTATACATAAGAGACAATGTGTTTTTATTAAACAGAGACACACATAGCTCGTATTAAAAACAATGTACACCAGAAGACATAAAATATTTGTAAGGGTGTCAGAGTGCTCTGTGTGTTTGGCTTCATAGCTTTGAGACTCCTTGAAGATGGATTTAAATGAAGTTTGAGTCAACTTTCAAGAACAAACAGCAATATAGAGTGTCGTGAAGCCTTCTATCTCATGTTTATAGTTAGTTGTATGACTTAGTGAGTGAGATCTTTTACTTGTAACAATATGTTATTCCTTTTAGGTTTTTTAGCAGTACTTTATAGTATGTATAGAGAGCATTTTTTGTATTATTCTAGGATGCATGAGCATCTCTATATATTCTCTCAAGTCATTTCTAATGCCATTTTTATCCACATATTCCATTTATATGTGTAGTAGACAAGAATCATGTTCTCTGGTACCTCGTACCTTGTACTGGTCTCTCACATCCATTAAATGTTGACTAAAGAATACAGACAAGCTCATTAATATAATAAGAAGTGCTCAGTTTAATAAATATTACCATTAAAAGTAATTCATATTTTTATAAAGGAAAAGGAAGGAATGATGGTATCTTATGATCAGTAGGTCAGTCTCTCAGTGTCTCTGACTATCGGGAGTTCGGTCTTTTGGTAGATCACCCTATTAGTAGGTGATGCATTAGTAAGTGAGGCGTCGATAGGTTATGCATCAATAGGTGATTTTTTGGTAGTTCATTCTTTCATTCATCTATCTATAGCTTATACTTAGCCAAAATTTGGAGTAATAGTTAGTCACATTGTTGGGAGGTTACTCTTTCGGTAACACATGTCTTTGGTAACTCTAACTTCATTTAGTGACACATCCTTAGTGATGTTTCTAAGAATATATTGGTAGGTACTCTGTTGGTAGGTACTCTGTCGATAGGTACTTTGCCGGTAGCTCATCCTTAGCGAAAATTTTGAGTTTTGTAGTTGGTAGATTGATGTATCAGTGACTTATAGTTATCATTGACATATACCTATCCCAATAATGGTAACCTGTATTATGATGTAAATACTAACAATAGAGGTTAAGATTAAATGTAAACATGGTTAAACAAGATTTAACGTAATAAAACATAATTAGTCATGATTTGTAATCATTAAAACAAGAGGAGTACAATAGTATCCCCCTTTTTGATGATCACAAATCATAGAATTATATACCAAAATAGTTTAATTATGATGACCAATTTAAATTCTTCTTAACATTTTATACATATCATAAGAGATGAAATTTTAAGATAAACAAAAAACTTATATAGATCACTTAGTAATATTTTCTAATTCATCTAATAATATTTTTTAATCTTATTCTCTAATTTAATCTTATGCTCCCCCTAAGATATAGGACATGCACATACACATTCCATACACATTTTTCTCACCCTTTTGGGATTGTCAGAAATTAAACAAATAATTAAAATAAATTACATATAATGATATGAAAACATAAAATATATTTCATTAGTCAAAATGTACAAGTGGTAAAAAAATAGTATAATAGATCCCTATCAAAAATTCATCCAATCATTTATTCTCCAAATTAGAGTCCAACACTTCTTTTTTCCTTATCATAGAAAGCAGCGGTAGGATTAGGAGGTGAAGAAGTAGTTTTTGGAGGTATAGAAATCATATCGAAGGATGGAAGAGTTTATCTAGTAAAAACAGAAGGATAATGGCTTGGGGTTGAAGAGGTTGGAGGGTGAGTAAGATCACAATGAATGAAAAGTCTAATTCATCTTAGATATTGAGTGGGATTCATGGATAAAGGTGATAAGGATACGAATTAAGAAGTAGAAGGGTGCAAAACATGTTAAAGAGGACAATTTGTTAAAGAAAAAATTTAGTATTTTCATGCTACATGTAAGGTTATAGGAGATTAATGGAGTCCTTGATGATCTAACCACCATAATCCACAGTCTTTTCAAAATATTCCTTATTCTTCATAAACATCTGAAGGGTAGAAGTTAAGTAATTAAGCTTCTTGACATGATCTTTGGAGTCTTGAGTAATTGGAGTTATTCTAAAATTTTACACCATATTCTTGAAATTATTGTCCAACTAATTCTTGGTATAAACCATCTTAAAGTAGAAATATACTTTTTTGTTTATCTATTCCTGATAATTAGTGTCACACTGAGTGAAAAATATTACCATGCCATATATATGATCATTGTTCTGTCATATTTTTCTTAGTATTTCATGGTCTATTAAACCCATCATAGTTTGAAGTTCCTCTCTTATCAAATTTATGATCATCTCAACATCAACAGGATGAACAACTGGAGAAGCTAATGTGGATTCACCTTGCAAGATATCTCAGATATCAAATATCAAATAATTCAAATCAAGAGTTAGAGATTGAGGAACATTGATCCTAGAAGATTCATCCTCAAATATTTTCACCACCTTATCCAGAGATTTCCAATAATATATTTTTAGAATTTTAATGGATGAAACCATCATAGTTAGTTCATTTTTTGTTTTTTATTTTTTAAGACAATTGATTCCAACACTAAGATCAACTAAGGCTCAACCTAAGAAACAATCCACTATGTGATCATAGCTACTTCACTTTCACTAAACCATTACACTAGAGATTTTTAGAGGAACATATCTGACCACATCTAACAACTCTTCCATAAATGCATTTATGTAAACCTTACTCACATAATTTATGGGATTGGGTAAAGCTCTAGGAGTACAAGTAGGATAATCTATTATATCCACTAAATTAGGTTACTCTAAACCCAAGGTCACATAACATGGATCATTTCTCCACATAGGTGTGAAAATACAATCAAGAGGATAAATAACATCAAGTTTCACCCTTTTAAACTCTCTCCCCCTCAAAATATACTCTCCTTATAGTACATACCAACTCTTTCACTTGAGCCACTAAAAATTCTCTTTCAGTATAAACTTCGTCATGAATATGGACGTTAGGACATCTTTCCTCAACCACAGGTAACTTAGGAGAACTATGGGATTCTAAAACTGGTTCTTGTTTCTATTTCACTATAGAAGTGTCAGCAAGACTGTCATGAACAGTAGGCTCTACAGTAAGATCAATAAGGTCAGAATCAAGACCTTGATCATCGTCAGGATGATCTGATCCTCCATTAGATTCATCACTTCCTTTTCCTTCCTAATCACATGCATCTTCTGCATCTTCTTTATCATTTTTCTTATCATCTTCTTAATTTTCTTAAAAATATCTATCACCATCGTCTTCTTCTTCTTCTTTATTTTCGGTTTCTCATTCTTCGTCATTTGAATACTTATCAATATCAAATATGCTAACATAATAAAAATTCTCTGAATATTCAGCCTCTCCATCATCATCCTTAGTTAGAAGTGGTTACTTTGAGGGTAAAGACCTAGGATGGATTTAAGTACCATAGGTCATCCTTTCATGACTTTCAACTATATCAGAGTCACTTGTATCATCAATCGGTGACTCATTTCCTTGATCTTCCTCAGCTACATCTTCCTCATCTAAATACTATCTAACTTAAATTGTTCCTAGACAAGGATCCACCATGTTCTTTAGACTTGAAGGATACTTAACAGGATTAAAATCCTCAAAAAGTTTTCCATTTTCATAACCCACATCTTCTTCAAGGGAATCCAATTTATTTTAGTTCTATTATAGATAGTTTTATTGAGATAGAAACGATCACATACTGAAACGGTTTCTTCATACTCATTCACTAAACCCTAATCTTTTAGCATAGAAGAGATAAGCCTAAGATAAAACAATTAATTTTGTTTATAGTAGGGTTTTATCATTTTACTTATATGCACTATCAAATATCTCTATAGGTTTTTCATATGTTCTTTCTTCAACATATAATGAAAATATACATCTTGGTACTTTAGGGAGGAAAAGTACCCTTTTCTAAGACATAACTGTTTCTGAATAAACTTGGACAATATCCTTCATTAACCATCAAGTCCTATTGTTATAATCCTTTTATGGTCTTCATTTATAGTCGTCTCAGTCAAAGCTTCCTCAAAATTGAATATATCACTGAGTGGAGGTTCACTTCTCTGATGATCATCACATGCACCCTCATGGGGTACCCTTAAGAATTCTACCCAATTCATGGATGAAAAAAGATATTATTTTTTTATCTACTATAGATTTGATCCAAAACAAATCTGAGCCTTTGAGAAGAAATCCCATATTTAGATTTAAATAATTCACTAGACTCAGATAAAATGGAATTTCATTATTGGAGAACCACTCTAACCATACAATAGTTTTCAACACATTTAACAAGAGATACTTACTTCTCAATAGCCATTCTAAGTTCACTTATTTCTTAGGAGTGACAATATGGTTCACAAGTTCTAGATTAATAGGTTGTAGTTTAGGTTGACTAGATTCACCTTTTTTCTACATAGATGTATGGGACTCATCCACATATCTCATAGAAACACTTTTAACCGGATCAATTTGTGGGATTCTAAGGTTTTTGGTTATGATGAGAAATTAGCAGTTTAGGACAGAAATGTTTGAAGCCAATAGTGTGAGAGAAGAAGTGTGGGAGTGAGAAAACATGCTGGATCTACCCTTAATTTTATCATTTTGGGATTTAAAATGATAAAATAGTAAATTTGGACTAAAATAAAATGAAATAATTAATATAATTACATTTTATATTCCAAATAGGAAAATGGATAAGTATCGATCAGTGAGACACATCAGTGAGACATATCGGTAAGTCATCATCAGTAATTCATGTCAATGAGTCGTCATCAGTGAGTCCAATCGGTGAGTCCTCATCGGTGAGTCATGTCGATGATTCATGATTGGTGAGACATGTCACTCAGGTTTGATCAATCCTAACTCAGGTATAACATAACTCATTCTCTAAAAATTTAATACTTTAGTAAAAATATAAGCAACTTGATATTCAGTTCCACTGAATTCAAGAGTTATATCACATTTTTGATAAAGATCCCTAAAAAATTTATTTATTTCAACAATATTCTTTTTTCAAGAAAGAGAAACTTGATTCTTTGAAATTTTAATAGCACTTCTGTTATCACAGTTTATAGGGACATGTCCAAATTGAAATCCATAATCTAGTAATGTGTTTTCCATCCAAAAAAATCTTATCACACTAATTACCATTAGTTATGTAAGCAGCTTCCGATGTTGATAATTCAACAGAATTATATTTATTACTACACCATGAAACTAGACACTTTCCCAAGAAGTTACATGTTCTATAGGTTCTTTTTCTATATAACTTGAAACCACCAAAGTCACCATTATAATAACTAACCAAGTCAAATGTTTGTCATCTAACATAAAATAGTTCTATGTTGGTAGTATACTTGAGGTATTTTAAAATTATGACAATGATAATTATATCTGACTCTTCAGGATTTTCTTGAAAATGATCACACATTTACACACTAAACATAATATCAGGTCGACAAGTAGTTGAGTAAATAATACTTCCAATCATACCTCTATAATTTTTTTGATCAACTGATTTTTTATTTTCTTCAAGATCTAATTTAAAGATGGTACTTATTGGAGTATCAATACTTTATGTGTTATCCCACACAAAACATTTTAAAATAACTTTTTTATTTTTACATTGATTTAAAATAATACCATATTTATTTTGAATGATTTAAAATCCAAGAAAGAATTGACGTTCACCCATTATGTTCATTTTAAATTCATTTGGAATCATTTTTGAAAAATTAATACACAAATAATTTTAAGATGATCTAAAAATTATATCATAATCCAGTATTTGAGTGACAATAAAATCATTAAAATTATTTTTATGAAATGATTAGAATCAGAAATATCTTTTGTAAAAATTTTGGAAATAATAAAAGTGTTGAGCCCATCATACCATGATATTGGAGCCTGTTTTAAACTATACAAAGCTGTTGTAAATTTGAAAACATGATTTGGAAAATGATGATTTTTAATGCCAGGGGTTGTTCAATGAAAACATACTCATCTATATAGCCATTTGGTAATGTAATTTTGGCATCCCTTTGATATTGTTTGAAATTCATATTATCTTTATAAGCTATAAGTATCCTAACGGCTTCATGTCTGGAAACATGTGAAAAGATTTCTTCAGATTCAATTCCTTCTTCTTGACTATAACCTTGTGTAATTAATATAGATTTATTTATTACTATTGTACAATATTCATATACTTTATTTCCAAACACCCACTTAGTTCCTATTGTCATGGTGTCTTTGGGTCTATCAACAAGTTTCCTAACATTGTTCGTTTCAAACTGATTTAATTCTTCCTTTATAGTCATCACCCAAAATTTATCATTGATTGAATCATTGATGTTTTATGTTCACGATATAACGAAAAGTCTTGATGTTCAACCTGGTTCCTTATAGAATCTCTTATTTGTGTCCCTTTGTCTAATTCTCCAATTAAAGAATCTAAGGGATGGTTCATAAGGGTTCTAACAGATCTAGAAAAATAAGGGTTGGTTATCTTGTTTTCATCTACAGGTTTAGGTTCATTTATAGAATCTGGAGATATCCAAATCCAAATTTTTCTTCTTCTTTTACAGAAGAATCAGAAACTTTATAATTTAGGTCCATATTTGAATGATTTTCCTCGAGATTTTCTAAAGAGGTTTTAGGTTCATGTGGGTTTGTTTCATAAAACATGACATGTATATATTCTTCCATACACTAGGTTCTTTTATTAAAGACTTTTTAGGCTTTAATAACTTAGGAAAACATCATCATCACTTTTGGGTGAAAAGATTTCAAGATTATCATTTGTATTAAGGATATATACTTTTCATTCGAAAACTTTAAAGTAATTAACCTTGTGTTTTCTATTATTCCACACCTCATAGGAGTTTTAATAAGCATATGTCTAATTAAAACTCTATTAAATATGTTATAACATGTATTCATTTCTTCTTCCCAAAAATAAATAGGTAAATCATATTCAATAAGCATTGTTCGGGCTATTTCTTGTAAGGTTCTATTTATTCTTTCTACAACTTTATTTTTTTGGGGTTTCCTAGGAAGAGAGAAGTTATGAATATATCCATTTTGTGGGAAAAAATATTCAAATTCTTGATTTTAAAACTCATGTCCATGGTCACTTCTTGAGGTTTTGATCCTAAGTCCACGTAAGTTTTCTACTGACCTAGCATAATTGGTGAAATAAGAGCATCCTTCACTCTTGTGAGCTAAAAATAAGGTCAAACTATATGTAGAAAAGTTATCTACTTGAACATAAACATTGTAATTATAATTTAGATTAGAAACTCTAGGTGGTCTAAACAAATCCATGTGAACCACCTCAAGTGGTTAAGAAGTTGAAACTTCCTTCTTTAGTTTGAAATATATTTTGTGTTCTTTTACTTTTTCACAAGGATTAAAGACATTATTATTTGGAAACACAAATTTTTTTAGATCCTTAACTAGTATTTTTCTAGTAAGATTTCTATGGGAGTGAATGTTTCAATGGCCTAGTCTCATATACCAGATCCCAGACACTTTTTTAAAGGAACTCAAGCAAGAAACATTTTTTGAAACTAAATAATATAATTTAGCAGCATATACAATTTCATTTATAAAAGAAATAAATAATAAATAATTTCTATAATAAAAACATAAAAATAATAATTTTCAAATTTAACATGAAATCCATCATCACATAATTGTTAAATTATAAGTAAGTTATACATAAGGCCATTGAAATAATTTTCTTTAGAAATTAAAATTGAATTACTATTAATGATTTGGACAAGGCCAATTATTTTCCCTTTTTTGTTTTCACCAAAGGTGATATGCCCAACATCAACTTTTATGTGGTTCTGGAAGCTAGAGTAGTCCCTTGTCATGTGTCCTGAACACCCACTGTCTATGTACCATAATCTCTTAGAAGAACTCTTCAAAAAAATCTCCTACAAAAAAAAGATTAAACAACAAAATCCTTTGGTTCCCATATTTTCTTTGGTCTACTCATATTATTAATAAAAGATTTGGGAAGCCACCTTGGCTTTATGAGTTTCCAGTAAATAGTTTGTAATGTCTTAAGAAAATAAAATTTATTTGGTCCTGAAAAACATGAAGTGGTAGAAGATGTTCCAGAAGTAGAACTTGTAATATATTTTCTATGACTAGGCATGAAACCAGAATTCCTATATTTAGATACAAAATTAGTCTTAACAATATTTCTCTTTCTAGGTTGACAACCAATACTAGAAGTATATTTTGAAGCAACTTGTTTTTCCAAAATTTGAACTAAAGTATCTTTACGATTTTTAAATTTCTCAGGATTCTTCTTTAATAGCTCATTAGATAATTTATGTTCTGTATTCTCATTCAGTAGGTGAGAATTATTTTACTTTTCAACAGTAATTTAATATTTCACACTACTAGAAATAGAATTTTGTTTCTTGAGAGTTTTATATTTTTATTTTAGATATTTACATGTTCCCTCAACAATTTTACAATATTCAAACATTTATTCATTTTTCTAAATTCCAAAATTAGATTCATATTTATCTCCAAAATAATAAGAGTTCCATATAGGACATTCTAGTGTTAACTTGGATGTGTTTTTCAGGAAACACATATTATCTTTTTTAGCCTTCTCATAATGTGATGATTTGGATTCACTAGAGAAATCCTTAAAATAACTCCATGTGTCCTTCACTTCCTTCTTATATATTCTATGTTTTTATTCCTACTTATTTTTGTATTTCCATTTTGGACAGTCATCTTTCACATGTCCTCTTTTGTTGCATTCATATTAAAATATTTCATTGGTCTTTTCATTTATCTTTCGGTTCATTTTAAAATTAACCTTGTTATCATATTTCCTTTTATAATTGGTCTTTCTATAGAATTTATTCCACCAATAGAACTGTTTGAATCATCTAGTCAGACAACCCATTTCCTCATCACTATCACTTGGGGATTATTCATTTCAATAATTATCCTCATGAACTTTCATTTTCACTTTTTATTTTGGTTTAGAAGTAGTGGGTTTGAAAGCCACAGAATTTTACTTTGGTTCATCATCTTATTCTCTATTAACCTTCAATTCTTCTTCATACATCATCATTTTTCCTATTAGCTCCTTTACTAGTAGTGATTCTTTGTAACAAGACTCTCTAATTGAAACTGATGTCCTCTTCATCTTTCAAGAAGACATCTCAAGATCCTCAGGATCTTTTCCTTTATAGTTATTTTATTTCCCAGTGAAATCATTATATTCACAAACTCATTGAACTTGGGATACATGTCATAAATAGACTCATCAGTCTCCATTTTAAAGAAATCAGATTTAATAGTATATGTATTAAGCCTCATTTATTTATCATTTGTGGTTCCTTTATGTGAAATATCCAAAAGTATCCAAAATCACATAGGTTGATTTACATGAAGAAATACTTATGAATTATTCATCACCTAAAGAAAAATATAGAGAAATCATTTCTTTGAAATTATTTTTGTAGGTTGCCTTAGTGAAATCATCCGAAGTGTTTCTAGTAGTTATAGAAATCAGATATTCCTCACCTATAGAAACCATATTTCAAAATCTATACATTCCATATACATTTTTATTTTAAGTTTCGACTGAGCATAGTTTGTTCCATTAAAGTATGGATCTCTTTTGGAAGAATCTCCTTCCTTTATAGTTCCCATTAAAAATATATTTTAATGATTTTAAATGAAAATAAATTTTGAAAATATATAAATTTATAGATCTGTAAAACACATCTAAAATCACAATTGAAATGACTTAAATGTTTTTAAAATATTTACAACCTGAAAATTAAATCTTATGATACAAAATGTTGGTTGGAGTAGGACTCTCAATAAGGGGTGAATTGAGTTACTATAAAAAATTATGTCTTAAAATATTTATTTAAAATTACCATAATTTAATATCTAATATGGCCCAGTAAACCCAAGTAGCCGATTTATAAAAGTTGTGATCATTTTGAAATATTTCAAAAGGATTTATTACTTAACATTTAAAACATTTTTTATTTTTATTTCAACTATTTAAATCAATAAACTAAATAAAATTATAATACAAACACTATCTAATATTAAATTTCTGAGTGAAGTGATGTTTATATTTTGAATAAACAAAAACAGATAAGAAAAACTAAACTTGAAATAGCACAACAGATTAAAAATAAGAGGTTCGGTCTCAAAATGAGACATAGTCCCCTACACTAGGTGATCAACTTCCACCAAACAATTTATGTAAATAAATTTATCCACACCCTAGATCAGGGTAAAAAACAGTATACAAATATTTCTGGTCAACATACCTCTAGCCCAGTTCTCGTGGGAGTGTAAGTTACAAAAGGCCACACATGGACCTCTTACATTGTAATCTATTGAAGTGAAAGGTGTAATAACATAATTTTGTAAAGATATAAATTTATCTTCTAGTTATAAATAGGATACATTTTGTGTTTATTGAACATAGAAAAGTGTGTCTTACATTATAAATAATATACACAAGCAGAGTTAAAATATTATAAGGGTGTTAAAAAGCACTATGTGTTTGTATTTGCAGAATTAAGACTACATTAAGATAGATTGAAATGAATATAGAGTCTAATTTGAGGAACAAAAACAAAAACATATTGTTGAGAAGCTTTCTATCTTCTGTTTCCAGTGAGGTCTATGACTTTGTGGATGAGCTCTTCTTCTTGTGGAAAAATGTTCTTCAATTTATGTTCTCATCAACATCACATTGTGTTCATAATAAGTAGTTATTATATTTTTCTAGGATTAATGAGTAGCTCAGTATATTTTTTTGAGGTTGTGTCTACGGCCTTTTTGATATACATATTCCCTTTATACAGTGTAGTAGAAAAGCAGCATGTTCTCAGGTACCTCCTACCTTGTATGAGTATTTGACATCCATTAAATGTTGTCTACAAAATACCGAAGAGCTCATTAATATAATAAAGAGTGATAAGTTTCATAAATATGACCGTTAGAAGAAATTTTGTATTTAAAATTGTAAGGGAAGGAAAGAAGGTGTCTCAGGATTGGTAGGCCAGTCTTTCGGTGTCTCAGACTTTCAATGTTTCAAACTGTCGGTAGGTCGGTATGTTGGTAGATCACTCTATCAGTAGGTGATGCATTGGTAGTTGATGTGTTAGTAGGCGATGATTTGGTAGGTGATGTTTTGGTAGGTTAGGTTATGGTAGGTCATTCGATTGGTCTACAATCTGAAACATATACTTAGTGAAAATTATATGTATCTGAAAGTTGCTCTGTCAGTAGGTTACTCTGTCGGTAACACATGTCATCAATAACTCATACTTCTATCGGTGACTCATCCTTAGTGATGTTTCTTAGAATATGTTGGTAGGTACTCTTTATTTATGTACTTTACCAGTAGGTACTCTATTGGTAGCTCATCCATAAAGAAAATTATGAGTTTTGTTATCAGTAGGTTGATGTATCGGTGACTTATATTTATCAATGACTTATACTTATCCCAAACCTGGTAACTTGTCTTATGATTTAAATAATAAAAAGAGAGGTTA
Source organism: Viscum album (assembly GCA_963277665.1). Classification (NCBI taxonomy): domain Eukaryota; kingdom Viridiplantae; phylum Streptophyta; class Magnoliopsida; order Santalales; family Viscaceae; genus Viscum; species Viscum album. The sequence goes on along the minus strand of OY728138.1, from coordinate 1,375,451,330 downwards.
ATATTAAATTAAAACATTTTTAAACAATATTTAACTTAATAAACCATAATTGATAATGATTTGTGAGTTTTATGACAAGAGGATACCAACAATAATTACTCAAAGATAGGATAATGATCAAAAAAATTATTTTCCTAATACCTTAATTTTTTATAAATGATATCCTTATAAATAATCACATATTTATGATTTTGTGGCCCTCAAATTTTCTATAATCATTCTCTTGTTTACGATTGATGGCCTCAATCACTTTCTATAAATATGTATGTTTCTCCTCTATGTCTAATATTCACTCCCAGCCTATGTTCTCCTTTGTGGAAACCCAATTATATGTTACTTTGGGTATGTGTTATGTTCCTAGCTTTCCCTTATTAAGGGAAGTTTTAGTATTCATTTTTATAATGTTGGTTTATATGAATGAAATTTTATTGTATTAAACCATGGATAACCCAAATGAATTTTGATGGTGAAATTAATTTTAAATGGGGTATAATGTAACCCCACGAGATTTTTTGAATTGTTGATTTTGAATTAATTTAACCATTTCGATATTTTTTATTTCAGGAAACACTGAAAATATTTTATTTTATATTAAATTGTATTTTTTTATTGTGTTAATTGAAACACCATGTTATCTTTAACAATACAAAAATTAAATTTTAACTTGATCTATAAAGAATACTGAGGTTAGCTTGCATTACATGCAACAATAACATTCTTCAATGGCTTGCATAACACGCAAGACTGAGTTTACTGAAAAATAACAAAATCATTTAATATATTAATATATAACCTAAAATTTTAATTAGAGTTTATAAATTTTATTTACTAATTTATGAAAATAAATTTTTTAAAAGATATAATATGAATTCCTAGGATACCAATTCATTAGAAAAGATAACCAATTGAATATAAAGGAAAATATTAATATGGACCTAGATCTATTTTAACTTAATAAATTAAAATAATTAGTGGGTGATATTAATTTAATATATTTTTAATATTCAATATGTTTTTTATATCTATTCAATATATTTTATGGGTATAAGATAAGAACAACCCTAATTTCTCATATAAAACCCAATGTTTTTATAAAGGAAAGTTAGTCGCCTTTTGATGGAGAACCCATTATAAATCTAAATTTTGACACTTTAATATATTTTATATGTCAAAATAAATTTCATATTTGTAAAATAAACCTAAAAAATAATTTAGGATCAATTTTTTGTATATTTCTATAAGGATTCCTTTTTCAATGAATAGTTAAAAATACTGAATTCAAATCTTCTTTTTCATTTAATTTATGTATAATGTTAAACTATATTTTATTTTGATTTAAAAGTTTAATTAGATCATAATTTTATCAATTCACTAAATTTAGGTAATTATAACCAATTTTACACTAAAATGTGATATAAAATTTTAGAAAACCTTTGATCATTTTTACATTAAAAACCCACAATGTCATCCCATCAATGGGCTTAATTTTAAATTAATTTATGCCACTTTTGTAATTGGAATTTGGAAAAATAGATTCCATATTTTGGATCACAATTACTTATATTTTCTAAAATTTTCAACTTAGATTTTGACCATAATGACTAGTGAATGTAATTAAAATTAATTATATCGATTAAGGTGAAATTAATCTTAACTGAGTACTAAACCTTAAATTTAAGACTTAGAATGATATGTACACTTGTTTGAGATACATTGTATGGACATATTTCAACCATATAATCCCGTTTATTTAATTTTTATCATTATTTTATCCACTTGGAAGATGAAAAACATGGGTGTAATTCTCTCTTCAAATATTTACAAGAGTTCCACTCCTACTTCCCTATAAAAGACCACCACCTCTCCCTTATCCTCACACCTCTAAAACCACTAAGTTTCGGCCATGATCTTTCCAATAAACATAACAACATACCTAAATTATTTTTATAATCCTTCCCATGGTTAGAAGTAAATATGATGAATCTTTTTGGCACAATCCAAAATGAGTTACCCTATTAAGAGGTAGCGTCTTCTCTCAAATCCTTTCTTTTATTTTCCATCTCCACCCCCTCCAATATACTTATTCTGTGATTTTATAAAAACAGTAGTATCCTAAATATACTATTATGTTGTTATGATAATGGTTTTTTTTACACTTATGAACACCTACATCTAATGGGTAATGAACATAATGTTAATGTGTACGGTGAAATACCTCCTCACGAAACGATGATTGTTCAATTATCCTTATCACATATCATGGTGGACATTATGATGGAAATTATATTTATATATATTATTTATATTATTTATATTATTTATTTAATCTTATATATTCCTTTTAAATCACATATCTTTTTACTTCCAACTTGGTGTTATTACAATAACTTTGTTTGAGGAGGGGTGGACTATTGGCCCCTCAAAATGATGTGATTCATTCCCATGCTACATAGAATGTATTAAGGATATGTTTAGTTAACTTATAAGATATATATGATATAATAATTATATTAAATAATGATATATATGGACATATATATACATATATTTCATGTACTTTATTTCTTTCAATAATATAATATAAATGGAAACAACATCCATCCGCACGTACGACTTACCGTCTCCATGAACAGTGAATTACATTTTGTACTAAAATATTCAAAAGATTATTATAATACACATATATTGGATATAAATTATATTTATATAATTTTTTACATTATTTAATAATGATATATGTATAAGGACCAATAATATAATAAATTAAGACACTTATGAAGAATAAAGTGAATATTACCCGAAGTGAAACATTAACATTGGATGATTAACAAGTGGGTAACATAAGGTCATAATAAAAACTTATATGTTATTATATATAAAAATATGGTCATATAAAAGATTAATAATAAATTTATATTTATTATATAGGTGGTTTTAATGAGTAGATGAGAGTCAATACACAAGGTAAGGGGATTTCATCTCACTTTTTATTTCTGTGAGATATATGCTTTATTAACCTCCCATTACTTTTGTGTGGTGGGTACAGTGCCCATGGAGTTAATAAATGGTTGTTATATTTAATTTAATGGGTGTTTAAATATCCATTATATGACCTTTATTTCATGGGTTTTATGTTTCAAAAGTTACCAAATTGGTAAAATAGTTTTGTCAAAATTTTCATTCTTTGAGACTCATGGTTTGTTATGTGACTAAGTTATTTTTGAGTTGAATATACTTTAATTTTATATGATATATAATGAATCTACATATTCTCATGATATTATAAACTTCATTAAATTTCCTTTTCATACATGGATTGTATGATCCCAAGTTACCAAGTGATAAGAGTTAATTGAAACAATCTCGTTTCTTTTCAAGATTGTTTATTTTTATGCTTCCTTTGATGAAAAATTATAAACAATATATCAATAAAATTTATGGAATTTCTTATCCTATGGTAATTCATGATATATTCATGTAATGGTACCATATTATTACTCTATGTTACATAAGATAGTTAAGAATGTATTTTTAAGAAATCTCGGCTTTACCCTCTCTTCAGTCATAAATATGTGTTTTCTAAAAAGGGTTCCAAGAATATTGTATAATTCATATGTCATCCTTAAAATAAATTTTTACCCTTTTTTTATTTTACCAATTTATTCATAGGAATATTCTTTTCTCTTTCCAAATAAGACATTTTTTTCTAATGTTTTTACCATGAAAATGGAATGTTCTTTTTAACTCGTACGGCATGTACGGATTTACTATCTCCAATTCATTGAATATTTATTCTCATATTAAAAAATATGGTTTTTAAGAAAATATTTTTAGAAGATATTTTCAAGGAAATGGTTTTTCAAAAATTTCAAATATTCTTGTATAAGTGGTTAAGGAAAATGTTTTTCAAAAGTTTTTATGTTTAAATGAAGATTTTACAAAAAAGAAAGGTTATTTAACTCAACAAATGTTTCAAAATATCCTTCCATGTTACTTTCCATATATGATAACATATTTTTATGTTACACATTCCCTTATAAGAAATTATCCAAATATTCAATTGATATTATTTCTGGAATATTTTATGTATTAATGGAATGAATTTTATGACACCCATTTCTCTTCCACATGTTTTATGCTTTTGAAACCCACTTCTTCTCTGAAGTTATGATTTTATGAAGTGATTATGAAACTTGTCTCTTTCATAGTTTATGATGTGATGAACTGTTAATGATACGCATTTCATTTCATGGTTTATTATTTGATGTTTATAAATCCTATCTTTTTTATGGGTCATGTTATCATGAAAGTTTTATTATATTATGGAACATGTATGGATGGTTTTATTATGATATGGGTGGGACCTATATCTTTCTCCAAGAAATTGGGAAATGATAAATTGTATATGAGCTTAGAGGGTACACAGGTTGTCTCCCAAGCCTGAAAACAAGAAGTTATATGGGTTGTATCCCATTACTAAAAGAAGGAGGGTACACTGGTTGTATCCCAAACTTGAAAACTAGAAGGTACATCAGTTGTAGCCCAAGACTAAAATCAAGAGGGTACACGGGTCATCATCCCAAGCCTGAAATATGTATATAGGTTTTACACCAATCCTAAAATGTTATAAATGTCTTGGAATGTATCATTGACATAAAATTTTGTATTATTATATGCATGCCACAAATTATATGTTGTATTCCTCTGTAATGATTTCATGGATCATGATGTTTATTTCCTTATGATTAATGTCTTATGAACTTCCATGAATTATCCCATAACTCATATTTATGATCTTTGATCTGAAGTGTATAATATTCTAATGTTACGATCACATTCTCATACACCTATTTCAATGTTTATGCTTACAAGTATCCCTTGTTAACCCTTACTGAGCATCTGATCTCATCACTTCTTATGATTCCTTCTAATAGTTTATAAAGATTGGGTTTAGGTTGAAGTACTATACATGGAGATATTTATGGGAGAATATGAAGTCCATTCACTATGATAGAAGATTTTTCTTTCCATGTTTCCATAAACACTAAACTACTAAAGTCCTCGAGCATTAATTTTTTAATTGTACTGAATATTCATCTAAAATGATGTAATATCCATGTATTTTAATCTTGGGTCACTATAACGATGATATAAGTCAAGAAATTCATATAATAAAATTATATTATTATGGAATTAAATGTGTGAAAATTAAATGAATAAGGGACATTTGGTTGATAAGTTCATAAAAATCGTCCCAAGGTAACCCTACATATCCTGCCCATGAGATTGATCATGAGGTTAATTGTAATAAACCCCTTAGTTTGACTAGGAACTAATAAACCAAAAACACTTAGTTTAAATGGAAACCAAGAACCTATAAATCTTTTTCTTTTAATAGAATAACAATAACTTAAATCCATTGGTTTAAACAGATAACCAGGAACCAAAAATTATTGTTTAAATGGATGTCCTAGAACCAAAGAAACAGTGGTAGAAGAGAAATAATAGTCTTTCTTAATTGAATGATATTTAAAATGCATGTAATTTTCTCTCTCTTGAAAAATTATATCAAGATATAAATAGAGATAAATAATGATAATAAGTGATATCAAAGTGGTTTTACCAAAGGATCAATATGAGGAGAAAGAAAGAGGCACAATTTATTTAAAAGAGAATCAAGCTGGTGATTTTGGATGAACTCATTCAAGAACACTCCATTATTGATTTGGTTACATGATCCCCACAATTGATGTAATATTAAGCTCCCATTAAAAGATGAAAGTGTATAAATTTAAGATATTGAAATGGTTTTAGAGAATTGGATAAAATTTGAGCTTCAAGAGCATTTTGGAATGATCACATTGATTCATTATAAGTGGAATGAAAATTGAGGCTACCTTGATATCATTTTATAGCCTTCAGAGTGTTTTATGGTATAATAAATAGAGAAAAGGAATTAGAGACCCAATTTGGGAACTTATGATAATAATAAATTCCTCCTCATATTAGAAGTCTCGATGCTACATAATACACAGTAACCTCTACAAGGTAATTGGTGGCCTACCTGGTTGTTGGAAAACACGTCTACTCCCACTGAATATCAGATGGGCCTTTTAGAAAAAATGTTGTTCCGTCATATCCTACCGGAAAGCTAGTATAACTCCCCCATATCGATGGTGCATCACTGTCGATAAATCCTTGAAACATTCCATGTAAAAAAAAATTGAATCCAATTTCAGGCTGGATTCCTTCCAAACATAAAAAAAATAAAATATAAAGAAAAAATAAAATTAAAACAACAAGAAACAAGTTATAATAATAACAGAGTGTTCTTGATCCTTAAAATAATTAAACTTAGGGGTCCAAGATTATCCACCCATATTTTGAGGATTTATAGTGGAAATTTTTTATTAAATTTTAATTTCTCTATATAAGTTTGAAATTAATTTTATTAATGTTTTTAAAAAGTTTATCTTCTCCCACTATTTTCTTCGGTTTTATATAAGAATCTTATTTTCCATGTTCTCTTAATTAATCAAATAAGTTTTACTCACTTTACCAATATTTTTAAATCCATTTATTTATAAATTATTTTTATTCAAATTAAAACAAAATGTAAATAAATTTTCTTCTTATTTTCTATGAAAATTTATATTGTTTTTATACAGTTTTTTCATCAATGTTAATATCTTTTAATGTTTCTCATCTTACACCATGGAAATATTTCAATGAAATCATCCACATTATTTCACTAGATGAATTTTTTATTCCATGTGATGATTCTTATAAAACTCATTTAATTCTATTATGTTTATTATGTTATAATAGAAATATTAATATAGCCACCCATGTCTCATAAAAATATTATTAGATGATTTTTAACTTGAAAATCCATAAAACACAACCTCTATATCTAGAGGTCTAGTTACTTTAGTTGACTACTCACGAAATAAATGAATGTAAACAAAAACTACTTAATAATTTTTTTTTCTCTAGAAAGTGATTCAAAATACCATTGGTCTTATTTTAATTTTTATAATACCCTAATAACATGAATAAGTAAAAAGGGTGAGCTATAAATCCCACTAAGGGGATAATTAGAGTAAATCATGATGAAATGAAACATATATATATGAGACAAGAGGCATATTGTTATAACATAAACAAAAATAATAACATGTATTATCATAAAATCATGGAATGAAAAGATGATATAATAGAATAATGTTATAATATGAGTGTGTAAAAAATATAAAACATGACATCGTATGCATAAGCTAAGTCTCATTTCCCAGAAAATGTAACATTGTGTTCTATGAAAGGTTCTCATGCACCATACATGGTATCTCATGAGACAAAAATATTACCCAATGAAATATAGGGATGTATAATTCCCAAAACACACATCACATTCATTATAATTAAATTAAAATTTGTGTCACATTATTAATTCATACATAGGGACTCCTTTTTCTAAAGGTTGGGGCCGAAGCCTCAATTTATTATTTAAATAAAATACCTCTTTATTTTGGGTAGAGGGAGACCCATTGAATAGCCCTGAAGGCCCAAAGACAAGTGGCCTAAATACAAGGCTTGGAAGCCCATTTTTGGCCCAAATGACCCCTCAGTGAATAGTATTGCTATAGTATACGCACTGCTATAGTACCTGCTACAGTGTCTGTCGCAGCTACCGTACCCTGAAATAGTGCCGCCACCGCTACAGTGCTGCCGCAGCTACATTACTGCTATAGTACCCTGCTACAGCAACCCAGAAATTCATCCCTTCCCGGATTTGATCCCAGGTCTTTTGGATGCCAAGCGGGATCTTGTACCACTTGGGTATAAGCTCGTTGGCACATACATAGGGACTCCTCTTCAAGAGAATGATTGTAATATTATTCATTACATTATACTCATGTAATATCTTCTTTTTTTTTTATAAAATTGTGTTATGGGTTATTTTTATGGCACCACCCCCAAAAAAATAAGCATAATAAAAACACCAAAAAAGAAATGGGTTGTATAATCTTTTCTTATATGATAACCAAATAGAATATCATAATGATTCCCATTAAAGAAGGTATTGAAGTACTAACGGGTTTCATATATGAATAAATAATCATAGGTTAAGAAAATGAATTTCAAGAGTAGTGAATACGCTAAAAGATTGAAAACACAAGTTTGGAAATGAACCTCTTAAATGAGGTTTTAAGAAAATGGGTAAAAAATTTATAAAGAGGGAAAGAGGATAATAATTTCCATAAAGTCAAAAATAATAATAATAATTTCTCTAAAAAATTTTCATTCCTATAATCTATATAAGTTTTAAAACATTGCATAAAGTGTTATATAAAAAGAGATAATAAATAAATAGGTTCCCTTTAAATGAGTTTCCTTAAATGAATGAATTGAGAAGAGAGCGTGAATAATATGTATTATACCCCAAAAATTAAGTCAATGTAAACTAGGTATATATTTTAGGAACATATAAATATAACATGGATGAAGTAAATGAAAATATTATATAGGGAAAGAGGGAAAGTTAAAGAGAATACGTAACTTAAAACTAATGTGGGTTGTTTTGAACATCCCTTACCTTCGGAACCAAAATTTGTGGTTCGTGCATATAAATTCATATATAATAAAATTATATTTATTAAATACATACCTCAAAACCTTATTTTTATATATTACATTTTTGAGGTAAATTTTCATTCATAACACATTAAATTATTGTATAGTTTTTTCTTATATCACTTATGTAGGGCTGTTTAGTAGATTTGATCCAAAAAATCATTGATATGTTGATCATCGTAAATGGTTATATTAATTATGTAAATTATATCAAGAATTTTATATTTATGAATCATTTATCATTATTTTATCTCAAAATTTATACATTTTTATAGAATTCCAAAATTCACGGAAATTATAAAAGATGGCCCATCATGCTTTTCATAGGAGGTAAAAATTACTATGATCACTGATTTGATAATATAATTTTTCTAATTTAAAATTTATCTTTCAAAAATTATAATAACTTCAAAAATAATATATTTATTCATTACTTCCATTCTTAAAACCATCCATGTAATGATTTGATGAAAAATGAATCACATCTTCCATGGAGGTGGTGAACCAACCATCACATGGCAGCTATTTTCACTATAGAATGGATGGGTGAAAGGTAGATACTGGTTATACCAGAAATATAATAAAATTTCAGCATATAAATGATAATTATTTAATTATATCATTATAGGTAGAACAGATTTATCATAGCTATAAGAAGAAATGAATTTAAGAGGATTCAGTTGAGAATATTTCCTTTTTCTTTCACTATTACACTACACATAAAAGATCATTAGTTTAGTATTTCGGTGAGATAAATGGTTATAAGACCAAATAAGAAGGGTTTTAAGATATTTGGTTTAATATAAAGATATTAAAGTGTTAATAGAGGTGAGTCTATTAAGGGTGGTATATTTAAGAGGAGGATAGGGGTGTTTTACAATAAATTATTCATTATTGTTTTATTTAGGCCAACTACTATTGGAAAACATTTATTAACATGAAATTAGTTGGTTTATTAATAATAAAAGTATGGTTACACTACATTATAATTATTCAATAAATTAAGGTAATAAATCAAAAAATAAAATAAATATAAAAAACCAAAATTAGTTTTTTATTAAAATAACATCGGTTCCAAAAATATTAATATGGGTTAATAAATTTTAAAAATATGGAAATGCCTAATCATACTCATTAAATAAAATTTATGTCAACAAAAAGTTTTCATAAAATTTTATGCTATATTTATTTGGTTATGACATCATAAATGTAGAAGTATTTGTAAAAACTATATTTTTTACATTCACCCAAAAAATCAATTTTTTTATAAAAAACAAAAAAACCATCCTAAGAAAAATTTTATGCGTTGATTACAAATATAAAATCCATTTTAGTAAAATAATATCTTATTTATAATATATTTAATTTTTAAAATAAGTATCCTTTTTATTGATATAGACTAATTTTTAGAACTTGATCAAATTCCCACCCCTTGGATAAATTACTTATGTTTAATAAATTTATATAATCATATAAATATTATTTAATTAAGTCATTTTAATAAATTAAAATTTTAATTAAAATACATAAAAATATATTTTAATGAAAAAAACATATATTTTTTACTAAAAATAAAATTATTCTTTCTTTATTCCAAACATTTGTTTCGTTGTATTTAACACTTTTATTTTATTTTATTATAAAATAAATTTCTTATATATAACATTATACATTAATTTAATTAGTTTAATGTGTTTAATACTATATTACTAAATATGGAACATGTGTTAAATCATAATGGGTAATTATGTTTATAATGTTATGGTTCATTATAATAAATGTTTTTATAAGTGTGGAACCTTATTTTCTCATCCCCTTCCTCTCTCTACATTGACTTCCCCATACATGGTTTCACAATAATCTCATAGATGGTGACAGTTCATATTCACTTTATATTTTATCATCATGTATCCATATTCTCTATTTGTTTCTCCTTCTCCCCATTCCCCTACTTCATAGTGCTTATATTTGGTTTCATATTCTTCATCTTTGTCCTTTCATATTTTAAATATGCTCTTGTTATTTTTTCTATGTCAGGATTCATTTCACAATCACTAATTTTCTATACACCTGAATCAATGGGAATATATCCCTTATGTTGTCCTACTCAATGTGATTCTTGGTAATTTTTGACATGTCGGTGGTCTCAAAAAGTTATTTCTCTTCATTCCTCTAATTTTGTATTGTTTCTTGGATTCGTATGATACTCTTTAATCTTATAATCACATTCATGGGATATTTTGATATGATATTTCAATTTAACCAAACCTTATTGGCCACAATATTGCTATAGTGTGATGGATAAGTGGGATTCTTGGGATTCTATGGTGGAAGATCTCTACTTCAAACTCATGGATCCTTTTTCATTTGTTACCTCTCTTTTGATGTTTATTATTCTCTATCCCTAGAGTTATCCCATCACCTTCTCTTCCATTATCCTATGTTTTCCCCTTATTAAAAGATAGAAGACATTTTGGTTGGGTTGATTTGGTTTCTTAGAGTGGTTTTAGTCTATTATAGTGGGATTGGTGGGAATGAGAGCTTATTCAGATAGTGATTTCTCTCGGTTAGTTAGGCTTTTCTCTTTGAGGATATCCTAATTTATAATTTCAATATCTTGAATTTTTTATTTTTTATTTCCACTTATTATTATAGATTACCTAGTTGAATAAAAATAAACGTCTAGGTAGGTCTGGATTTCATCCAAATGTGGTTTTCAACTCCAAATTTACGGGTGGTTAGCAATTCTTCAAGAAAGTGGTTGAGGTTGACATTTCTTCATTTTCTAGTGGTTTTTTTGGTGAACTATTTTATGTGGTTTTGATTTTATTTAAATATTAGGGAATTAACTTTATATTTTTTTTGATTTTTTGTTTGTGGGATGGTGTTTCACCTCTATTTTTTCATGTTCCGACCATATTGGAGGTGTCATGAATGATCATTGATTGATGATAGTGACCATGGGAGGTGTGGGATAAATCTTTACGTTTTTTCCGAGTATCGAGGTTTATTTATTTTCCTCATGATTACTTTTGTTCCATCATTTTCATTTTATGTTATCATTACATTATATGATGATAGTTTATCCATTATTTGTTTGGGATTTCGGATCTTTTTTTTGTTTAAAATTTGAATTTTCGGATTCAATCAATCAAAACTAAACATAAAAAATAGTAATTTAATTACATGGTTTAATTATTACATCCCAAAATAGTATCATAACACAAGGACCTAAATATTTAGTGTATTGGTGACTAAAACATGAAAACGCATGTTTCGCATGTGGTAAACATTTCCCTATAATCTAAATCCACTCTAAGACATTATATGAGAAATAATCCTCTTCTAATCCTAAGGAAGGTAAAAAAATAAAAAAGGTGAGCTCAAATTCTTAGTAATGATTTACATATCAAATACCATAATTGTTAGATAATAAAGATATGAAAAATAATGAATACGAAAAAATATCTGACCAAAAATAACATAAAATAGTAAGTGTTAACCATAAAATAAAAAATCTCAAACAATAACACCATTACCATAGAATGAAAAAATAAAACATGAATAATATAACATGATACATGGAACATAGAAAATAAATTAGTACAACAATAAAAATAGTACTTATTATATTTATGACCCTAGAAACCCACAAACCTTTTCACTCAAAAAAATTTAGTATTGATAAATTCCATCACACTCTCCCATTTGGAACCTTGAATCTTCCTAAACCATTCACATAGTATTTCTATCTCTTGAAATCAAAGAATTTACCCAATGCATTAGAGGAAGATATTGGTCCCACTTGTCTAAGTATCAATATATTCATGTTCCACATGAAAATAATCATCAAATTATAAAATATCCCATCGAAAGAAAATGGTTTTCATGAAATTTAAAAATCACAATATAAATAACCCATGGGCCTAAAATGGGTTTCATATAACATAAAAAATTAAATCATTCAATTTTCATAAGTAATCCATGAAATAAAATGAGTTTTATAAAACATCAAAATAACATCATAAATTAAATCGATTGATAAAAAAACATGACCACCCAGAATAAAAATATAACAAAAGATAAAAAATGTTTGAAACATGAAACATAACTCCATTGGAGTTAGATAAAATTGTAAGATAATGAAATCTAAATCATAAAAATAAAAATTTGAAAATATTCATTGTTCATCATTATAGAAAAACATTTTTATGAGCCTCTATTCAAAAAGACTCTTTGGTTTTTAAAAAAATTAAAAGAGAACCATTAATGAAAACGGAATTGGTTCAAAAAAATTATTTCCCAATAAGAAAACAATAAACTTCATTTAATGTGGAATATCTTGGAAAAATAACGTTCAAATAATAAATTCTATAACTCAATGAAAATAGTATGAGTTTCCATATCCCTTATTGTTACCCTTTATTTCCAAGTAATATATTTATCCTCCTACACCAAAATTATATACATATTAATTACCTATTTAATAGCCTAATTAATATAAATTCCCATGTATACTTTTCATTAATAAAAATTCCCTTCATGAATGGTATTGTCGTAATCTCTTTTTAGCACTGAGTTTTAATAATTTTGATCGTTTTGAAATAGGTTTGTGAAAGAGGCATCAAACTACATTTTTATACCAAATATAATCATTTTAAAGACATTAAAGGTACTATAATTTATTATTTATAAATAATTATAATTTTATAATACAATCACATGGGAGTTTGGGTCATGTTTCATGCAAAGTAAAATAATAATTAGCTAGTTTTGGGTTATTTACCAATATTGTCAGGTTACTTTATAATGATCATCACTATTTGGGTTATAAACAATTATCCTAATAATGATATATATTAATGATATATATTATATATACCCATCCACTAAAAACTAAAATCATCCATGTATTAAGGTTAAGGAAAATAAAAAAAAATATTTAGGGAGGTGGTAGTCTACACAATGTATAAAAATAATTTCCCTCTCCTAATGAATGATAGGGGTGAATTTTATTTTAAATGATAATTATAGAATCATAAGTTAATTATATAAATCATATATATTCATAAATGCAATCATTAAAATCATCCATGAATGGTGGTGATGAAAAACTGAAAGCATCACTTTGTGGAGATGGTAATATGTGCAAACACACTAACAAAGATTTTTTTTCCTGGTATATGGAAGAGAATAAATAATAGTTTTACCGCTATTATAATAACTTCTCAACATACTAAATATTATTATTCTATCATTATACTATGGTTATGATTTTTTTAGAATGAATCAGAAATAAATGTTAAGAAATATGTGATTCCTACATTGATTCCTTGAACATCCTCTTGGTGAAGGCCTTATATTTGAAAATCTTATGATAATTTGTGGTTACCAAGGGAACTATGGAATATAAATAAAATCAGTTAGAATAACATTTAGTCAGGTTTTAAGTAAAATTTTAAAAATGAGTGGATTTCTGAAAGGTTGGAAGTGATCACCCTTTTATAATTGAAGAAGATGGACTTTTCCATGGAAAATAATGTTAAGTAAGAGGTAAGAATGGAATTGAATGAATGTTAGCTGATGGAAGGTCAGTAATATAGGTTTTTAATTCAAAAATAAAATTTTACCATATAAAATGTTACATAAAAAGTCACATACCACCAATCCACCAAGTCCCATCAAAGGCCTGAAAGGCCGGTTGACCAGTGGGAAGGCTTGTATATATGTCTACAGCATGGGGTGGCAGCACTCCATTAATGAGTGGGCCATAGGTGAACCCTATAAAATGTTATATAAAATACATATTATTAGTCAAGAAAAATGTCTATTATATTTTATTTTATACATATTTATTAAAATCCATAGTATATTCAAAAACATAATTTTTCACTGTTCCCCTAAAAATCAAATATTTTGGAAAAAATACCAAAAACATCTTAAGCCAATATATCCATCATAAATCAAAAAATGATGTAATTTTTTAAAATTAAATTCCCAAAAGTGGTAAAATTAATTTTGGATAAAAGATCACATAAAATAATTTTTATAATCATATATTTCTAAGTATAAAATGGAAATTTTTTATTATACACTTTTATATAGTTTTTATAAAGTTGTTACTTTGGTGATACCATCCAATTTAACGTCCATAAAGGTAATAAAGTTATTCATGTTTTCCATTATTTCATGCCAAAAACTCTACTCACATGGTACTTAATTAAGGAAAAGAAATTATTGAAATCTTGGGTCATTACATTATATCCATCTTAAAATAATTTCATCCTTGGAATTTTATTACAAGTAAATAGGTGAGGGTATTTTTCTTTTATCACATCCTTAGGTTCCCACACAGCCATCATAAATTTATGATTTCTCTATATAATTTTTACCAGATTTGGGGCCATTTCTGTAACAACTTATCTCTTTAATCCAATATCTCTATATGTTATCCTTCAAACGAGATTCCATGTTTCAATTCCATAGATTATGAGTTTAGTACATGTGATGGATCTTGTATGTACTTCCTAAAAACTAATACATTAATGATATAATTCACTAGGGAGAGGTGATGAGGGAGCACTAAGAAATAATCTATGACTCTAAAATGATCATGGATCTTGAAAGGATTGATGTATCTAGGGTTTTTCATCACATTATTCCTAAATCTCTTGACCCATTTTCATGAAGATACTCAGTGAAATAACTTATCACTAAATTCAAAATCTTGATCTCATGGTTTATTATCTAAATAACTCTTATATTAACTTTGTGAAACTTTTATATTTCGTTGAGTTTTTTGAACCTTCTCAATTATTTCATGGAAAATGTTAGGACCTATCAGCCTTATCTCTCCAAATTCAGCCCAGAATGTGAGATTCCGACATATTTTCTTATTCAAAGCCTATATAGTTCATTTTGGATTTAGGAATAGAAATTCATGCTATATGATAAAGTTTTCATATTAATGTCTTCATCCAAACATCCATATAAATCTATTAAAAAATATATCATTATGACCTCTTTATTTTTAATGGTTCTTTTAGACTAACCATCTATCTAAGGGTGGTAATCAGTGATCAAACTCATTTTAGTCCCCAACAAATGATAAATAATTTTATAAAATTCCGATATAATCTTCTAATCTCAATTAGATACAATAGAGACAGACACTCTAGGAATATTAACCACCTCATTAATGTATATCTTATCAAGATGGTATAATGGAAAATCCTCTTTTATAGAAATACAATGCTCTATCATTTAAAGGATACTGATTATAACCCATATATATTTGTAAACTTTAGAGGACATGAGGAGTCCTGTGATTAAATCTGTGGTGATGCTCTATTATTTCCGTACAGATATGGGTAATGGTTGAATATCCCCTTAAGGATTATCACACTCTACCTTAACATGCTAACATACCAAACATCAAGATATATACTCTGCATTTTCCCTCTTCATGTTCTCTCACCATAATTTTATCTTCATATATATATATATATATATATTCATGATTCCTGGATGGATAGAGAAGGATAAGATATGGGAATCAACCAAAATCTCATTTTTTTTATTTCTTTATAGTTTGGAGACATATCTGATTTCTAAACCCTATAACTCAATTTTTATCAAAGCTGAACTCCAAAAAAATCGTTGAATTTTTCAATATCTCTACATCATCTATCTATTGTTATTTGATATAAACATGAATGGATGGTTGATAAATCACTTTGGTAATATTTTATTTGTTTCCTCACATTATAAATTCCAAGATTCTCCCTCGTAAATCTCATGATTATTGGGTCATTTTCAATCCTCATTGTTGATAGAGTTGCACAGTCTTTTATACTTAGAGCATTAGCCAAAAAAAATTAGTTTCTTGGGTGATTATGTATCCAATAGTCATAATCCGTAATTACCATTAATTATCACTTTCTATCAAGTTTAAGACATTTTTCATGAAGATATATTTTCATATCTTTGGACCAATGTATATGTTGAACTTCTCACCACAAGATTAATATACCCAAATTTTCAATGCATAAATCCCCTTCGCTAATTCCACATTATTTGTCAGGTGTTTTTTTCTCATGAATTGTTAATTCGTGTGAGTCATGTGCAATTTTATTTTCATTTTTCATGAGGATTAATCCTAATACTTTTAATGAGGTTTCACTGAAAATTAAAAACCCATCACCACTATCTGGTAATTTATGAACTAGTGTAGTGAAAAACTTTTCTATGGACTCCTTGAATATTTTTTCACATTATTTTATCTAGTGGAACTTCACTCCTTACCATATTAACTTGCTTAATGGGTTTGATATCCATGAGAAATTTCTCAAAAAGCATTGGTATTATGAATTTAACCTAATAAAACAATGGATTTTTGTCACATTAGTTGGTCTAGGCCATTTATCAATAACCAAGTCATTGATAGATGTAAAAATATACCCCTATTTCTAATGAAATGTCCTATTAGTGATTATTCTTATATCCAAATTTTACATTTTCTGAGTTTCGTAAATAATCTCTCCTTCTTCAGGGCCCATAGCGCAGTCCATAAGTGATATTCATGTTATTACCTTATTTGGTTATATATAAGTACATGATCTATAAACACTAATAAAAAATAATCTAGGTAATCCCTAAATACTCTATTCCTAAGATCTCTGAATATAGAGGGGGAATTGATAAGTCAAATTTTATAACTATAAACTCATAGTGTCTATACCTTCTATGTAATATTTTCTTTGAAATATCCACCATTTTTTACCCTACAAAGATTATATATAGATCAATGATTAATCTTTGAGAATAATTACACTCCTCTGAGTTGATTGAAAAATTCATCAATATGGGGTGGAGGATAATTAATTTTTACTTTTACTTTTTTGATTAGACGATAATTGATTTGAAGACATATTGATCAATAATTCTTATTTACAAAGAGGAAAGGTGTTCCAAAAGGTGACGATATGGGTTATATAAAACCCTTATCAATATTATCTTGCAATTTATTCTTTATTTCACATAATTAATTATAATACATTCTATAGGGAGTCTTTTAGAAAGGAAATGACCCATGGATGAATTAAATTGAAAAATTATCCTCACTTTCTAAGGTAAGACTAGATAATTCCTCAAGAAATACATAAGAATGTTCCCACATGATGGGTATTTTTTCAATACTTATTTTATCCACAATTATATGATATAGGAACCCCTTTTGATGTTTTTTCATGTAAACATGAAAAATGGAGTGAAATATATTTTTTGACATGAGCTAGGAAATTTATCCTTTTTAACTCATGAAAGGGTATCATAGTTAAATTTTTTCCCATAGAGTTCATTGTTTTAATCTTTTATAAAAACTCCCAATGGTTACCACATCCATAACTAGGTATAACCATTATTTTCAAATGCAAGCATTCAAATGGGGTTTCAAACCCAACGATGCTTAAGAACTCACATTTGTTAAGAGGATCCGAGTTTAGTCTCATCACACAGTTTTGGGGGGAATTTTTTCTTACATCATGACTCTATTATAGATTTATGATATGTTAGAGAATCTATTCATAATCCCAATATGAGACTAGTGACCATAAAAATATTATCAAGTATTAAATACTTCCATGTTTAAAGGGGGTTCTATTAATGTGATCGTCGATATTTATCTAAGGCTTTTCATACATTTCCCATTACTTATTAGTTATGGGTAGATTATTATATTTTTAATCCAATGTAATAGTCATTAAAGAGTTTAATACCATCTAGTGAGGTAATTGATATTTCAAGGATGGGATTTAACCTTTCTAAGGAGTCCTACATATACTATTTGAAATAGGAAATAAAACATATGTAGTTCATTTCATCCACGATGTTTAATGTCATATAGAAAGGATATATGTGAGGGAACTTATGAAATAGATGTAGATATTGAGAATTAGTAAGGAGTCATATGTATACCATTTTTAATAGTAATCAAAGTCATCATAGTTCGATCATGCCTTTGGGATTGTCCCCATGTTGGATTCTCTAGTATAAGGGAATATAGATCAATCCCCTTAATGTGTCTTACACACTAAAGTATCCCTAACTATTGGAGTTTTATGAGTCGAATGATATGATCATTTAAAATCCCTATGACCACATGATCCATGCTCATGGTAAGAAACAAGGGGTAACATTAGATTAGTCTCACTGTATATGGATTCTGATATTCTACACTAGGTCATCCCTTATGGGATGTTTTATATGGATCTTAGACCTTAAAAAATTATCCTCTGTATTTTTTTTATAGAAGTAATCTTAGATCTAATATTTTAGTTTACTTCTCAATCCATTAGTGAGGAATAATGAAAAACCCATGGGAGAGATGGGGTCTTAAGCATTAGAATTTATAAGATATATAGGAACTTACATCGACATGGGTTCTCATTTTATCTTGGTACTTAGGAAGGAGTGCCACATATAATGTTTTTAGAAGGAATTAGAGTTCTCGAAGTTTAATGTGTGGGTATGCATTAATAATTCCATGGTACAAGGTTATAATGTCCTGGGATGTCTGCCTAACATGTCTAGATTATCCCCTTAATATGTATGGGGTGTATGTATGGCATATTTGAGGTGTTAGTATGACATGTGTGGGGATTTATGGACAAGTCCGGATTGCCTAACATGTATATCCAATGATAATCTCATGATCCAATTTATTTTTCTAGTGGAAGTCCCATGATCCAGATGGAATGTCTTGAATATAACACGTGATCAAGGTATACTTTTATAGAGGATTCCACATGACTATGATGACATGTCCGCAGGTCATCACAATACATGGTTGACATACCTGGATGGAATTTCATGACATGATACATGTACTGATGGTATATCAAGACTTTGGTGACATGTCTATAAGGAATCACATGACCTTGGAGACACATTTGGAGGACTTTATGAGACTTTTGTGACATGTCCTAGTGGTGACACATGATCGAGGTAGGTTTTTTGAAGCACATGAAGATTAACATATCTACCTTCACATGAGTATTATACCTTTTTTGTTTTTTCAGTATTCAATTCATATTTTCCTCATGGTTTGTCAAGAAATAGCGTATTTAAGTTTCATGTGCCCTATTAAACATGCAGAAACTCCTTCAAATTATTTGGATAACACACTAGAAGTCCTTCACATGATCTATAAAGTGATGGAGTGAAGATCATATTCATTAGGCATGATCCCTTAGGCCATTCCCTATATTTTACCAAGTGAAATACCCTTTTGACCGGATAACTTCCCTCTTTTATAATTTCAATCATGTGATATGTGTACTAGTCACTTTCATCTATGTGTATCTTTTGTTTTTAGGGGGAGATATTTATAGGAATCAAGGCCTTAGTTATGTGCCACCTTGCACAGCACATGTCTCACAAATATTATCTAGAGTTATTGTAGGGTTTTTCATATCATGCACTTCATGGGATTTTGTTGTAGTTTTTCTTAGGTGTCTCATGATAAATAGAGACCATGAGAATATTCTATCATCTCCATGTTTCTTAGAACTCAGTTATTCAAATGGATTTCACATAAATACATTGATATGTCAAAGAGTCTTCTCAAGATTAGTCCTACATGTCAAGGAGACATCACAAGATCAGGACTCCCATGGAAAGGCCTTTTCATAATCAAATATGACTTGTTTGTGGTCCTTCATGAGACTAAGTCTGCTTGTCAAGGGGGGACTCTACAGGATCAGGCTGACATATTAAAGGTACCTCCTGTGATACGAGTTGCATAACCCCTTTCATGTGAATATCAACATATCATCCCTTCATAATAATCTTCCAAATTTTTTCATTTTATTTCTTTCCTTATTTTACAAGGGTATGAGATCTCATGATGTCGTGTGAGCATTATCGAGGATAATCCATCTTCTTGCATGTGATGCACTGTATGATCAATGATTGATCTTGAGATGATGCATAATCATTTCAATGAAAAATTCATATTCTTATATATAGATCCTCAAGTCTAACATATGATTAAATATATGTGTCCATGTTCCTTCACATGATGATGGTGACATACTCATATGCTAACATGCTGTAAAGGGAACTTATAACTAGGGGCTTCACGGGGTCTTGTGAATCACATAAAAAGTTACATGAAGATCAATGTAACTCTCATCTATATGAGGATTATGCATTTTTATGTGTTTATTTTATAAGGGTATTTGGATACTTTTCAAGTGTCTTTTGATTGCAATATAGCATAATCAGAGAAACTCACCTAACACCCTTTGCATAATCATCAATGGATATCATAATATCCTTCACAAAAACATGATGGATTTTCAAAGGGGCCTCACGTGATCATAATAAGATCATTCACAATTAATGATCAATTCTTATGACCTTTAAATGTTTACATGATCACATTTTCTTCTAAAGGTTATGTGACCCATGTGATTTGACCTCCTCCCATTCCTTTGTTTTGTGGAGAAAAAATATCCATGCTTTAGGAATTTCATTCATTCTAGACTTGTTGATGAACATTTGGTAGGCATCAAAAAATTCTCCCACCCCCCAGAATGATGTTTGTAGGGATAAGGAATAGGTTCTAAGGAGATTAAATTCTTTCCTAATTCATTTTGGTTTTTTCCAATCGGTGTCGTGGGAGATGTTTGGTCTTCTGAGTAACCTAAGGTATTCCATGGAGAACTCTAAAAATAGGGGATTGAAGGGAATATCATTTGTATTTTTTACTCTAAATATATAAATATCTTATTATATCATCCATTTCATAATAATTTCACAATACCTCTTCATAATATTCCATTCTCTAGACCTCTCTATAAGAACTGAACAGAAGAACTATTTTGTAAGATATCTTCAAAAAATATGATTGTGTGTTTTTACCAAATGACTGCCTTTTCTCATCACTTGTTCAAAAAAAATCATGAATAAATTCGCAATAATTTGGTGAACCTTTACCCAGTTCCATGGATCTATGGATTCCTTAAGGGCTCTGCATGATCTACTTTCTCTGTTTCATGATCACTCAATCATTATGTGCGAATCATAACTATCTTAGGGGCACATGATCATAATTCTTATGATGGATCTTGTAGTTGGGAGATTATTCGTGGGTGATGTGATTTTAGAGGTGATATGTGGTTCATGTACTTCATTTTTCCTATATCAGGTCATGTTATTGAAAATACCTTTGTAGTTTATTTTATTTGCATGATACTGACAAAGTCATTCACCTATTTTGACAGAATATCTTTTCTTGTTAATCTAACATATGATTCTTATTTTCATACAATTGGCTTATAGTTCCCATAAAATTTATTTTAAATCTTCATATAAAGAGGCCATAGTAGTTATGGATCATTAAAATTCCATTTTTGCAAGTGTCGATGATACATATTGTGGTAATGTCAATTAATCACAGACAAGTCTAGTAGACATAATGAGAATAACCCTTAGGTAATATCCTCTCTCAAACTTCCTACATCTCTATGGGATTAATCTTACCAATTATTATCCCATTTTATAATCATAGTAATCAATAATTCCTCCATCTTGGATTCTGGAAACCCTATAATATCATCCTAGAAATCATATCCCATATAGGCCATTTCAATGTTGAGGAGAAACACACTGACATTTATATGATGAAATTTATTCCCACAGACTTTAGAGAGAACTATCATGAACTCTATTCATACATCAACAAGTACCACTTTCTAATTTGTAAATATTCCACAAGATAGAGGTTTAAGTAGTTTCCCAATTTGGACCTTCAATTAGGGGGGACTTTCAGAATAGATTGGGGTTGACCCTTCTGGGTGTAGTATGTCAGCTCTAAATTTTCTATGGAAATGAACCGGAACAGAATGTACAAGGTCATATGGATCTTAAAAACCATCACATATTTTAATAAGGTATTTATGGTGTACCTGGTTAATCTCTAGTGTCTTGATAAAAATACATTCTACCTGACGCAATGATAGGTGGGTATCACTCTATAAGATGTTGAGCATATTTGTGGCACACCAATTTTAGGAGAGATATATACTGAGTTCCCCACTCCATGTTTTTAATAAGATTATGTAGATAGTAAACCTACCCTTTCCAAGGAGTTGATAAAATTGGCTAAATATGACTTTGAGAAGGCCCTGCTTTCTAGGGAAGATATCCCATTTAAGAAATGGATGAAACTTTTTATCAAGAAATTCAATTCTGATCTCAATGAAATGAAGCAAAGGGATTTCTCTACAAGGAATCCCATAGTTTTTAGGGAACATATTATCCCAAAATCTAGGAAAGTTAATTCCCTAGATGGGGGTTAGAGGTTATTCCCAACATTAATTGGACCATTCAATTGGCCAAATTTCTTTCCAGGTACCTAAGAAGGTACATTCTCCTGATGAAAGAATACGGCGGAATCCTATTTTCTACCATATTATTACAAACTAAATGGAATGAGGGAAAAACTTTGGGTTATCAATTATAATGTTGTCCAAAATATATCACCCCATGGACCACCTTTATAGGGGAAGATCCCCACACATAATATTTGGTCCCATTCAGTTATTATAGGGTTGGATGGGGTTTCATCTGAGAGTCTATGAGTACCTATGTATCCAAACACAATATGGAATTTCATTCAATCCCATTATACAGTGATTTAGTGAGGTAAGGACCTTCACACTTAAGAATTGGGAGATCATAACAATTCATGATAGATCATGACCAATTCTTGTTCAAACCTTAAAGGATAGTGCCCACTAGAAGTATTGTTTACAATGGTGGGGGAAACCTTGAGGCTTGGGCCTACATGATGACACTTTGTATAGGTGTACTTTCTACCTTTATTGATTGGTTCCTTCTATATGAATAGTATAAACCTTGTATATTTAGCCATAAATTATTTTTGTGTTCATACTAAATTTACTCCCCCTATTTAAATTTTATCTGAGAATCATCCATTGGTGGCTCACCAGTTCTGGATGATGTTCACCAAGGAGGAGACTCATTTCCAGATAGACATTCCTTCCAGCATTTTCAAGATTATTTTGTCCAAATAAAATCAATATTTGGAGCCACTTGTTTCCAAATAGAAAATTTACCGCATCAGTATGTGAGGATACTAAATTGACACCGATTCTAGAATTTAATCTAAAATTTGGAAAGCATCTTTTTTTAAGCAGACGAAGAAACTTGAAAGATACTCTTGAAGAATTTAAACATTTAACATTATTTTTTTCAGTAGAAGCGTATACTAGCATGGATTTTTTGATCAAAACACCTGTGAGTGAAACTTCCCCTTAACTATTATTTCTTTCTTCATTTTAGTGATGGATGACTTAAAGGATAACTAATTATGATGTAGATATCTAGGGATTATAGTGTCAAGTTGAGACAAATTTAGATGGATTTTCTCATATTACTTCTCATAAATGTGTCACTTTAAAAAACTAGACCAATGAGGTCAAGGACTTCCTTAGGGACCTTGATGAAATGATGGAAACCATAAAGTTTCAGATCCACTTTTTGCCTTCAGTGCTGCAAATGGCGGTTTGGGAACATTGAAGGATTCAATGGATGAATATGGTTGACTAATTGTTTAGGGATTTGTAAGGCTAATCTTTTCACTGTATTCAAAGGGAGATGAAATTGTTGAAATTATAAATAAATAGTTTTCATTTCCCCTGATATGGAAGGAATATAAAAAATATTGTCCACTCCTTCCATCCCCAGTATATTCTCCCCAAGTAATGATGGTTGGAGCTAAATTAAGTGGTGACTAGGGGACCAGTGGTGAAGGTTCCCTAGGTAAACATTCTCTGATGAGGGTGGTGATTTCTATCCCTTGGGTATCACACTCAATATTTCTATCATCAATTCCTTTAACATTAACGCCTCTTGAAGACCCTTCCATAGAGAGGGAAGGGAAAATGAATCACTCTAAACTATCATGGACCTCTTCCTTAGAAATGTCAAGTAAGCATTTTACATTAACCTTTACCTATTTTGTACCACTACGGTAACTCATTATGGTTTTTGAAAAATACATAGGTCCTCACCGAGCCTACATGGTGGAACATGTATTTATTCACAATAATGTGGGTGACTATTATAATGATTCAGTATAACATTCAATACCGGACCCATAAAATAATGTAGTAGTTATGGTTATCATTATAACGTAGTTAGAAACTTCACCTACTACTCATATTCATGTGGTTGTTCCATTCATCCCAGCATTAGTGGATACACTCTTGGATGATATTGAAGCTGGTAGCTACTCTTCTACTAATTTCTCTTTCATGGAGGTGTGTTTTTTATAAGGTGAGATCTTCCTCAGAAACTGGATACATGGATCAATGTGTATCATGTCGTCTAATATTTATTTTGTTCCTAAATCCCTCAAAGTTAGTGAGAATATTATAACTTTAGAGAAATCACCAGTGGTTCCACCAATACAATCATCACAAGTGGGTTCTACCTCTTCACTAGAGGGTCGGGTTATAGAAATATATGTTTCTAGTGAATCATCTGAGAAAAATATTTTTTTCAACATCGATCATTTTTATTGGTTACTTTATGATGTCATACCACCTATACATTGACTAATAAAACTTTTTGCCTATTGTTGTATTGCATTTTCACCAAATCATTGAAGTTATAGTCCATTATTCCTTGCGTATTCCTCTGACCGAGTCAACCAACACAGAGGATGGCTTCCTACCCACGTCCTTGAAAACCGTGAGTGTGACTCCCTCTCTTAGTGACATAGTCCCATAATATATTCTTCTAACTATGATAATCTTTAGTCAATGTTTAGTGTTTCTATCACATTATCAAATTATGTGGAAAAATTTTAGGGGATATTTGGACCTTAATTTTAGAGGCCCCTTTGGAAGGGATGAAGGTCTATTTGGATCATCTTTGGTTCATGTTCTCTGCACTTGGTTATAAGGGTTTTGATTATACCACTCATCATGCCTTGGTGAAGGAAGTGATATCTATGAAGGGATAAAAGAGTTACTTTGAATTAAGGTCATTAGATGATATGGCTTCCTCTTTAATAATACAACGTTGGGATAAGGCCAGGAATTGGATTCCCAGAATGTGGTGGAGGAGGTAGCTCGCCAAGATGTTGTCAGCCCTTGGAAGGATGAAGTGATCTATTTATAATCTAAAATTAGCTAAATACTAGAATAATTATATCAATTTTATAATTCAATTAAAATTCCAATGAGAAATTTTTTAGTGCAACAAGTTCTCATCAACCTAGTGGAGAAGGCTAGGCTTGGTGTTGTTGAAAGGATAGAGGAGTTACAATGAGTTATAGATGTAGACACAAGATCTATTAATCAATTACACCAATATATTTCCTCCCAAAATAAAAATTATAATGAGATGAAGGAATCCTCAGAACTCATTCTATGATGGGATTTTTTTTTTTGAATCATACTTTAATTTTGTATTCATGGGAGAGACTCTAGTATGTGGATATCCCCTCTTCTGTTTGCTATCAATGAAAATATCCTCTAAACATTATACGAAATTGTCCAACATTCCCTTATTAATTATGTGCATGAAATTTCATTGATATGATGTCTTAAAAATCATCAATGATACCCATAATTTTTATAATATCAAGTAAACCTAAATTTCTGGATTTGAATGTTTAAATCGTACCATAATTTTCTTGATATATGAACACCGAATAACCACTTACATGAGACTCCTCATTGATGTGCCTACTCCATTTATCTTGAATTCACTTGATTTACATGGATAATTTGGGTAGAACATATTACTTGAATGGATAACTCTCTAACATTGGCTGAAGGTAGTGAACTTAGCGAGCATAGATTGGTTTTTTAAAGGGACCAAAATATGATCCCTACAATATATATATCTTTCAATCTTATATTGCCCTATTTTTCCTAATAATCATATAGGGGAAGGATTAGCGGGAATGGACATGATTTTTTCTCAGTATACCCAATTATGGGTTTTTAACATGACAATCCTTGTTCCTTTTCCATTTTATGAGTTCTCAATATTTCATGGAGCATGTAATGTTCATACCCAGTGAGTAGAAACTTGAATGCTTTCCAGGATTCCTTTTTTGGGTTTTTAACCTGGAAAGCATTGTGTCTATTTTAGTTGGATATTCTAAGGACTAGCAAACTAGACTATTATTATATTATAGTTTAGGGTCATCCAACTCAGGCATCATGTTTTTGGTAGTTTAGATTCTTCTAGCATTGACTTTCAATTTCTGTTGATATACTATTTTGAAGTAATGTTCTCTATTCATCTTAACTCCATGTGGTAAATACATATGCCATGTAGTTTAAAATATGGTTGTAAGGACATATTCCATGTTGGTTAAGATCATGCATTAAGGAAAAAATATGTTTTTTAGTTTAAATTCTTTTTTCTAGGATATAATTTATGAATATATAGGATGTGGAATACATTCTAGGGATGATCCAAAACACTCCATAGTGATGAGTTCTTCCATGGTGTTTCTAGGGCTCATGAGGATTGGATTTCCTTTCATTAAAAGAGGATATTCCTCTAGTTGGTATATCAAAGTCCTTATGCATTGATAAAATGACCAAACAGATGTTTCTATACTCTTTTCTATGGTCCATGAAGGATTTTGGGTATAATATTGGTGATAATAAAAATGTTGGGGAAGCCAAGTCCACCTGGATAGTTGGAGTATGGGTGGTCTAAAGCGTAACCCAAAATTCTGAATTTATCAATATGGAATGGGATAGTCATATATGAGATGACCCAAAACACCCTAAGGTGTTGAGTTATTACTTGGGTTTACAAATCGCATCGAGATTCACAATTCATTTAAACCCTTATACCTCTATGTTAAACCGATTTTTCATCATAAACTCCAAATTTAATAACAAATTAATCTTCATATTTTATTTAATTAATTATTATTTTTACTATTAAAAATGGAAATTTAACTTTTTTGATTATTACATTGTAGGTGGAGATGATTCGAATAACCCACGATGATGGAGAAGGAAAATGGGCCAAACTGCATTGAATACCATCAACACATGTCCACTTTTTGGCATTTTTGGTGAAACAAATGCATCCAAATTAGCTAATATTTTAATTGAGTATCCAAAATTATTTGGGATACAAAATTTGATAAGGAACACAATCCCAATTCTTCCTTTTATGGCCCATCCGAATTGATCTGTTCATGTAATCAAAACTCTAGAAATTCAAAAGTGGTGTTCTGTCTTTTGGATATATCTAATTTTGTGGGGCTCCAAATGATGTAAAAATTTCGTTGAAGATATTAAATAGGTGGAAAACATGTTTTTACATTTTAGAAAAGTTAAATTATACTTTTTAGTGGATGAAAATCATTTTCCACATGGTTTTATGAAATATAGGGGCTCAAACCCACCGTCCACTTTTCCTATAAAATGATACCATTGACACCCCATTTGGGAGTTCAACCAAGATTAAAGGTTCTAACATTATAGTGAAACAAATGAGTAATATAATAATATCTAGAAGTTTTGTACACTATGATAAGTTCTACTTCATCATATTTGTCTCCCTCTCATCCCATGGAGTCCTAGAGTCCTTATGATCTCCTCTGGGGAACATGATGTAAATCCCAAAATTTATTTTTGTAATATTGTAATGGTATTTTAAATTCTAGTTTTCCGTGTTTTTTTAATCATCCTGTATTATTATTTAATTGAGATATTTTTTGGTATGTCATTCTCAAATTCATATGATCATGTTTGGGGGTACCCTTTCATGTAATGATTCACCCACCGTTCACTATCTCTTCTTTACCATTTTAATTACGGTGTTTGTGTCATTCATATTGGTCAATTTAAATATTATAAACACTGTCATATATTTTTAAATTTATTTTATGGTATCAATGATAAATAACATACAAATTTTAAGGGCTTTGAGGGTACATAAAGTTTTTCAAGCATTTCCTTGGTGAGTTTTGGTTATGATGTCAAACACAAATCACCCAATCATCGGTGGTAACCGGTGATTCATTGTGTGTTTTAAAATGAACCGTAGGAGTTATCATAGTGTAAAATAATTAAAATTATTGTTATTTGTGTTAAAAACTAGGGATTAAAATATCAAAACCCTATCTCTTAAAGTAATGAAGGTTGAGCATGATGATATTTCACTGGGGTGATCAGGCTTAATCAAATATGTCAATTTCTTCTTTCTTGTATCACTTTCTTTTATATGATTTCATATTAAAAAAAATTCATACAACCCCATTCAATTTTTTATTAATTAAATAATTATATTTAAATTAATTATCTAATGATCCATCAAGTGATGACCTAGGGTTCCTGCTATAGTGCACAAATTCTAGTAAAATCTAAACAACTAATTTGATGTACTTGAAAATGCAATCAAATTTTGGAACCATTTCCAGGGATCCAATATTAGTTTTTATTTTTATATCATTTTATTTATTTATTTTATATATTAATTATTAATTTTAAATATCCCCCATCCTTTTTTATTATTTTTTTTAATCTTCTCTCTCTCTTTTCCCCCTCTCACTAATTATATAGTATAACATTCTAATTTATTTTATCATTTAACCCTTACAATGTTACTTTATTTTATTTTACTCATCTGGAATCACAAAAATAAATAAATATTCAATACAAACTTCACAGCATATTTTCAAGACTCAATCAGAAAAGGAAAATATGCTTGAATTTAACCTTGAAATTGAGAAGAAAGTTTACTCAAATATTAGGTTATCAATTGTATGAAAATAAAGTAACACTGAGGAACCCCTTATGGAACATCAAGTGGCCGAAATCCAATCAATAATTGAACCAAATCAATCCCGAAAAATCATGGCTACAAATAATCAAACATTAAAAGAATTAACCACCTCGGATGTGGAGTACCAACTTGTATACATCCAATATCTTGAGGAAGTAGCCAACATTGAGCTGAGATCAGGCATCATCCACCTCCTTCCTAAATTCCATGGTCTTCCCAGTGAATACCCTCATAAATATCTTAAATAGTTTAACATATTGTGCTCTACCATAAAGCACCACAATGTGTTTGATGGCCTAATAAAGTTTATGGTCTTCCCTTTCTCCCTTGATGGTGTTGCCAAAGACTGGATATACTATCTTCCCACCACAATTTGGGTATAGAATGACCTTAAATGACACTTTCTAAATAATTTTTTCCATACCTCCCAAACTAAATCAATTAGAAAATAAATCTATATAATTAGTAAATTACAAGGAGAAACCCTTCATGAATATTGGGAAAGATTAAAAAGACTTTGCTCAAGTTTACCCCACAATCATATTATTGAAAAATTATTAATTAAATACATTAATGAAGGACTTGTACCTGTGGACCATTAAGTGATAGATTCTACAACTAGTGGGGCCTTAGATTATAAGACTCCTTTCGTCGCTCAAGACTTAATATCCAACATGGCGTAAAATGCACAATAATTTGGTACACGAAACATTTGACCAACCCAAGGAGTTCATGAGGTATGTAATTCTTCCCTATAAAAAATATATATAATAAAACTGATGAGATTCATACTCTTATAAGGAAATTATTTCAAGAACAATGTAAATTACACTCTCTTTCAATTCTAGGATGTGTTTTTTTCTGTCCATTTTTCGAGTTTCATGTCTACATGCCCTCCTGTGTTGGAGCCCATTTTTGTAGCTCTCAGCCTAGGTACGCGCCCTCTTTTTTGTTTCCATTGTAGAGTATATGCACGCCATATGTAATTTTCGGAATGTCGCCTTTTAGGAGGGGAGAACAGTCTGCTAGAATCCAGTTTTAAAGTTTATTTTTTTGTGGTAAAGGATTCCTTCCTTATTCGGATGGAGTTCTATGAGAATAAAATTTTGGATTTCATTGTTTTGAGGGAACTTAATGTCCAAGGTAATTTTAAACTGGTTAGGGGTACATTCAAGGTGTTTTTGCATCCACCTTTCTATAACTAGATTAAATTTAATACTGATTGTGATTCTGAGGGAAATCCTGGTCCCTTTGGGTATGGTGTGGTTTTCTATGACCATAATTATCATGTCTTAGGATGTTTTCATAGCTCCTACGGTGTTTCCACCTCTCTTGAGGTAGAGATGTTTGGAATTATAAATGATTTTTCTTTTCCCAAAGTGAAATGATGGACTGATCATTGGTTGGAAAGAGACTCTACCACTCTTGTCCAAGATATCATGAATGGCATGTTACATCTCTCGTAGTGACTCATAGTCAAGTTGTTGGAATGAATGACCATGTTTATGAGTCTCAACTTCATCATCCCTCATATCTTCTAGGAGGCCAACATGGTTGCAGATAGGCTTTCTAACATGGGTGTTTGTGTGGCCTTTAATTGGTTAGACAAGCTCCCTATTGAGGTTTCATCTTTTTATGAAAAATATTGTAATAAAATCCCCCATTTCAGAAATTTTTAAACTCTTTCTATGAATAAATACCATGGCCTTTTTGTCAAGGTACCCTTTAAAAAACAATCTCTTTTTTATTCTGTTACATTGTTTTATTTGTTCTGATAACACTCATTTCTCTGACTAGTGCCCACAACTTCAGGATTCATCTAATTCTTGTGCAATATTATTCCCTGAGCGTCCATTCCAACAATCACCTCCCTTCAAGAAAGAACTATTCATGTCAAATCCAAACATCGGGTGGTAGCCACAACCACAATACTGACAAGGAGGAAACTCAAGATACCACAAGAATAAATGGTATCAAAGAGGACAAGGTTTGAAACCTTATTATCCATCAACTTCTTGAAACAATCCTTCTCATCCCAAATCTAAACCAAGCCTTGAGCACATAGTGAAGAAAATGGAAACCCAGAACCTCCAGCTTCAAAATAACACACAATCAGTTATTCAAGACCTACGAACTCAAGTGGGAAAATTGGAAAACACTATCGGTGAGATAAATATGCCTGGTTTTGGAAAACTACCATCCCAATCTATCTTTAAACCAAAACAAAAAAGGTAATGTTGGGTTAGTCACACTATGTAGTGGTAAAGAAGTTTCTTTGTCTATTGATTCTTCCCAACAGGAATGTAACCCTATTGAAAACTCTATATCCCAACCCTCAAAAGTTTTAAGTATGAAAAACATGAAAAAAGGAGAATCAAATTATCATTGAGGATTCCCATGAACAATTAATTCCTATTCCTTTACCCCAAATAATCTCTATACAAATGAAAAATATTGATAATGATATTGATAAATAAATATTGGATACATTTTAAAAAGGTAAAATTTAACATTACTTTATTGGATGCAGTTAATCAAATCCGTTGCTATAACAAAATTCTAAAATAGATTTGCACCCCTAGATGGTGAATGAAGGGGAATGAGAGATCCAAAATTTGAAGGAATTTATCGTCTTCGATACAACCAGTGATGCCAAAAAATTTTAAGGATACAAAAACATTCATGATACCTTCTTTTCATATGCAATGCTAGATTTATTTTCTTAAATTAATGTGATTCCTTACTCTATAGATACTTCTCTACATGTTGGATAGCTTCAACCAATGTTCATCATCGTGGAACTTTCCAACTGAATCACAACACACCCATCCAAAGTGATCGATGATGTCCTCATAAGAGTGAAAAATCTCATTTTCACCATAGAATTATCTATTCTGGATATGGATGATACTTGAACCTAAGGACGTCCCCTCTCATTCATGGGTGTCAATTCCTCAAAACATCAAGTATGATCATTAAAATTCACAATAGTACTCTATCCATTGATTTTGATGGAGATAAGGTTTGTTTTAATATCCTTAATTCCATGAAATATCCTAATAAAGGGAACTCTACTATTCCTATCTATTCGACTAAAGTTCTTCATAAATACACAAATGCACAACATTCTCTCCATAAACTATACTCTAATTCATTTTCATATTCTTCACCATTGAATGATTTGAGTTTTGATTCATGTATTAAGTGTTGTGTGGGTTTAGAAAAGTGTAAATATTTTACTTTAATTAAATAGTGTGTTCATTTTT
This sequence comes from Viscum album, assembly GCA_963277665.1. Taxonomy (NCBI): domain Eukaryota; kingdom Viridiplantae; phylum Streptophyta; class Magnoliopsida; order Santalales; family Viscaceae; genus Viscum; species Viscum album. The sequence continues at coordinate 1,375,418,571 of OY728138.1, read as the reverse complement.
AGGTACCCATGATTGTCGATGATTCTGTAAATTTCATTTCCATTGATTATCTTTCCTTAGAGGATAGACATGAGCATATAGACTATTTCATGGACCTCACTCCACCTAAATCCTTTTCCTCAATCTAAAAAATATTGGTAATGAAATTAAATCCACTTCCTTCTAATTTAAAATTTGTCTGTATTTAGGATATTGACCAACTGCCTATCATTATTGCCAATAACCACTATCAACCGCTGGAATCAGAACTAATTGATCTTTTGAGAGAGTGTAAAAAGGAGATATGATGGGCATTTGATGATATTACTTGGATTGTCCCATCTATCTAAATTCACCATATACTTATATATCATGATGCTAATCCCATAATACAAGATCAATGTTGGTTGAAACCCACTCTCCTTAAAGTGGTAAAATTGTAAGTTAGTAAATTACTCGCTACTAGGATCTTTAATCTTATATTTGATAGTAAATCGGTTATCCCAGTGAGAATTGTGCCTAAAAACTAGAATAATGGTTTTTTCAAGTGAACAAAATTAATTGGTTCAAAAACATGTGAAAAAATGGTTGTTGAGTCTCTATTGACTATCGTCGACTGAATCAAGCCATGTGAAAGGATCACTTTCTGATACATTTCATTGACCAAATGTTATAATGATTGTCTATTAAGTCCCATTATTTTTTTCCTTGATAGATACTAGTGTTATTTAAAAATCTATATATCCCCTGAGGATCATTAAATGACAACATTTACCTATCCATTCATCATGTTTTCATACAGAGGGATGCCTTTTGGTCTATGTAATTCTCCTAGTAATTTTTAGTGATGTGTGTTGAGTATTTTTTTTCTTGAGTTCCTTAAGAATAGTATGAAATATATCATGGATGATTTCATGGTTTATTTCACTTCCTTTGATGATTTTTTTGGTACACATAGGTTATATCCTCTATTGTTTCATTGAAATTCATCTCGTATTAAATTACAAGAAAAGTAATTTCATGGTTGAAAAATGGAATGTTCTTTAACATGTTATTTAAAATGAGGGTATCAAAGTGGATAAATAAAAAATTAAATTAATTTCAACCCTTATATATCTAAAAAAATCATGAGGTGTGATGTTACTTGGGTCATGTTGGGTTTTACTACCAATTCATTAAAGACTTCAGTAAGATCAAACATCACTTATCTCGATTATTCAAAAGGATTCTTAATTATTTTTTATTAAAATTGTGATAATTCATTCAATTCACTAAAAAATAGTCTCACATCACCTCCCATAATCCATCCACCATGGTGGTATCTCCCCTTAGAACGTATGTGTGATGCCTCTAACTTTTCAGTTGTATAAGTTTTATCACAAAGGGTTGAGAAGGCTTCTTAGGTCATTCCATATTCCTTATGTACCCTTAATCCTACCTAGTAAAATTACACAAACACTAAAAAAGAACGTATTTCTATTGTGTTTCCATTTTAAAATTAATTTAATATATTATTAGTTCAAAAATTATTGTCTTTTATGATCATGATTCCATTCATTTTCCCCTAAAGAAACCTAAAGCTAAACCCCGCCTCATACGGTGGATGTTCCTCCTCTAAGAGATTGACCTTGATATTAGAGATAATAGAGTTGTGTAAAATATGTTATCTAATCACATTAGTTGGATTCCCCACCATTATAATACCATTCTAACTCATCCCTCCCCATTGGAGAATGTTTTCCTCATGAGAGACTTTGTGATTTTGTGGACCTTACCCCTTGGTATGCAGACATTGTGAATTTTCTAGCAGCATCTAGGTTCCCTTATGATTTCAAAACATCACAATCCCATAGACTTAAGCATGATTCATGATGGTTAATTTTGGATGACACACACTTGTGGAGAATTTTTACCAACCAAATTGTTCGTAGGAGTTTCCCTAACCATGAGTCCACCTCATTTTTGAGTTTCTACCAAACTTTGGCTTGTAGTGTCCACTTAGTCTCTCAACGCATTTCAAGAAAGGTCCTTGACTCAAGACTTTATTGGGAAAATTGTATAGAGATTCACATTAGTTTTGTATGTCATGTACTCGGTTTCATTTCATAACGAATATCTCCAAGAGGAATGAAATTCCCCAATAGACCATATTATTTTGTGAGATCTTCGATTCATGGAGCATTGACTTTATGGGGCCTTTCCCAAATTCATTTGTCTTTTTGTACATATTATTTTCAATGGTCTATGTATATAAATGGGTGGAATAAAAGGCTACTAGGAGTTAACACTATTTAGTGGTAGTTGAATTTGTGAGGTCCCAAATTTTTAGTAGGTTTGGTTTGTTAAGATTCATCATTAGTGGTCAGGGTCACATTTTTTCAATCACATCATGAAAAATTTTCCATTTAAGTATGGGGTTGTTAATAATGTTTCCATGGTATATCACCCACAAACTAACAGAAAAGTATAAATCTCAAATCAAGATGTTAAGAAAATATTATAAAAATGGTATAACCCAATATGAAAGATTGGATTTTGTGCTTGGATGATTCTATTTGGGCCTATCATATATCTATTAAAACCCCAATTAGAGTGTCACCATACATAATTATGTTTGGAAAGGTGTTTCACCTCCTAGTAGATTTAGATAACCATGCATATTGGGATTTTAAAAAATTTAATATGAATCTTTCATATGAAGGTGAGCATAAGAAGTTTTAAATTTAGAAGTTTGAAGAAATTTTACGTGATGCATATGTGAAATATAGAATCTATAATGATAAGACAAAGGCTATCCATGACCAAATTATTCATCAATGGAAGTTTCATATTAGTGAGAAGGTCCTCATGTATAATTCTATGATAAATCTCCTCCTAGGTAAGCTTCATTCCCAATGTCTCAGTCATTATAATATTACTAATGTTTACCCATTTGGTGAAATGCAGCTTTTTCATGAGCCAGGTGCCCAAAGTATTATCATAAATGGGAAGAGACTTAAACACTTTTATGAGGATTTTCCAAAGCACCTGATGGAGGAAAACCACCTTCAAGAAGAAACATACTAGAAACCCACCTAATTTTATCTTTCCATCACACATTCTCTTTTATTATAGTGAGTACACTACACACTCTTGTTGTGGGGGTGGGTAAATTCTTGGGTTAGTTAGTATTTTTATCATCTTTCTTATTTATTTTCATTTTTTCATGCTACATAGTATTTTTAATTTTCCCCACTTTCCTAGGATAGTTAGTAATTTTCATCATCTTTGTTTCTTTTTCTATTTTCCTCTTTCATAATGGTATTTTCACTCCCACCCCCATTTTCCCACCTCACTTTTGTGCTGGAATGTTAATTTTTTATGCCCACTTTATCAAGGAAAATATTTACCGCATAATAATGGAAGTTATAAAAAATGAAAGATTACTTTCCCTATTGCTTGTTGTTATGAAATTAAAAAAATGTATCAATGATTAAATGTATGTCTTAACATTAATTTAACATTTAAGTACTACTTTCATTAAAATTGTTTGTTTCTTGATTATAGAAATCATTGTATCTCTTTGAAACCTTTGAGAATAATGGTACGACTTATGTAAATCATTTACAGGAAAATTGTGTCACTTAAGATCTCCAAAAAAAATTCACCAAACACTGAAGATTGAATATTTATTACTTAACATAAAGTAAATATAAGTTAGGTCAATATTTATCGTCTTTACAAAATGATTTTTCCATATGTTTGTTCCTTATCTAATTTTTTTAATTACTGTATCATATTGACCAATGTGTGTGTACCTGTTATCTGACTATTGTACTCCCAAAAAAAACAATAACTAAAAATTTAAAAAAAATATTAAAAAAACACAAAAATAAAGTTTTTGTCTTGGGTAGTTAAAAAATCACTCTTCCTCATCCTTTGACCTTATTATAACTATTAAAATTAGTTGTGTGAGGAGATCAAACAAGGATTGAGTGATGAGTGTGAGATTTGTTCCAATTTCAAATTTTGAAAAATAAATATTAATAAATGAGGGGGTGATGAAATGTGTAAAATATGGTGATATCTAATCTAGGATTATATCTTTTGAGTTCTGGGAATTCTTAAGTGAGTAGTTCTTGAAATTTTATTTCACAGGATGTAGGGTAGGTTTGGTGGATAAAATCATTTAAGTAGAAAAATGTTAAAATAACATATATTTCATAGATATAAAGTCTAAATAGTAGCATGTTATTTTTTCACAGAAACACATGGAGATTTAGTGCAATTATTGAATATTTAATTCCTTTCTCATATTGGTATCATTCATCTCTTTGAATTTACTTCTGATACAATTTATGAGACATTTTTTTCCATTATCACTGGGAATAACTTCTTGGTGTGATTTTTTTCATCATATTTATATAAAGTATTGAATTTTCATTTAATGTTAAATATTAATTAATTTGGGAATATATCCACACATAATTTTTATAAATGTGAATTTTCCCATGAGTGAAAATGTTTAGGTGTGGGGGTGTGATCGCACTGTGATTTACTATTCATTTTGACCCTTATACCACTATGTTAAACCAATTTTGTATCATAAATTACAAATTTAATTAAAATTTTAAATTCATGTTTTAATGAATTATTTTTTTTTTACAAATTTTAAAATTTTTAATTTCACTTACTTTGATGATTTCATTGTAGGTGGAGGCGATTCGGAGATCTTATGATGATGCAAAAGAGAAATTAGTCAAACTGCATGGAAGATCAGGAACAAATGTCAACTATTTTTCATGATCTGAAAAATATTTAACTTAATATGGGATTATATTTTCTTTATGGATCCAAAATTTCGTGGGCTACAAATTTTATGCAGGAACCCAAGACCAATTAGTTGATTCATTGTCCCATCAGAACTAATTTGTCTATGGACTCAAATCTGCAGAATGTCAAAAGTGGTGTTATGTATTTTAGATATATATAGATATATGAGCCTCAAAATGTTTCAAAAATTAAATTTTATGAATTAATTAATTTTTTAAATATATTTTTGGTTATTTCAAAATAAATATTATACTTTCTAATGGATAAAAACCATGTTTCAAGTGGTTTTACCAAATCTGGGGGCTGAAAACCACCGTCCACTTTGCCAATAAAATTATACCTTGGGAACCCCATTTGGGAGTTCTACTATGCGGAACAATTCTACCATTTTTGAGAAAAAATGATTACTCTACTCATTACTATAATTTTTGTAGGCTATGGAATGTAATACTTATCATCTTTTTCTTTCTCCCCTCCCATGGAGTTCTACACTCTTTATGATCACCCAGGGGGAACGTAATGTAAATCCCATGATTGTTTTTGTAATATTTGGATGGACCTTTAAATTGTAGGTTTTGGTGTTTTTTTCATCATACTCTATTATTTTTTAATTGATTTATGTACTAGTATATCATTCTCAAACTCATATGGTCATGTTTAGGGGTACCCTTTCATGTGATTTTTCACACATTGTTCACCATTTCTTCTTCCCCATTTTAATTGTGGTGTTTTCTGGATCATATTGGTCAATTGAACTTCCATAAACACTATAAATTATATATAAATTTATATCATGGTATCATAAATAAATTACATACAAACCTGGACAGCACATCGATTTCTTCATGTGTTTCCTTTGTGAGTTTTGGTTATGAAGTCAAAAACAAATCACTCAATCATTGGTGGTAACTGGTGATTCATTGTGTGTTTTCGACTGAAATCTAGGAGGTATCCCAGTATAAAATTGGAAACATTATAGTTATAAGACTTAAAACCAGGGATTGAATTATCTAAGACCTCTCTCTTGAAGTGATGAAGGATGTGCATCACTAGATTTCCCCAGGGGGATCATGCTTAATAAAATCTATCAATTTAGGATTTCATGTATCATGATCTATTATATGTGTTCATATTAAAAAAAACACAATTTCAAACAACCACATTCCCCTTTTTCTTAATCAAAACATTATTTTTATGAATCTATGGAGATATTACCTAGGGTTCCTTCTATACTGTAGAAATTCTAGTAAAAACTAAACAACTAATTTGAAATACATGACAACATGATCAGTTACCAGGACTCATGAGGATTGGATTTACTTACTTATAAGTAGTATATTACTATACATTGATAGGATAAAATACCTTATTATTCAATATCATGGTAAAGTTAAGGGTTTCCCTACTCTTTTCTGAGGGTTATGAAATATTTTTGAAGACTCAAACGTCTAGATGATGAAGTGGGATATGAATAAAAGAACTATATAGGAAGGGTACTAGAACCCTAAGTAAGTTCTGCAATTAATTTGGAATATTAGGACCTACACTAGGTGGTTTTGAGTCATGGTGGGGGATATAAAAAGATTTGGGAATGGATTTTCACATTTCTTTATTGAGAAAGGGTCCAATACAGAACGATTTCAAATTGAGGATGTAAAATCTACTTGAATAGTCTATTTATAGAGATTATAAATCATGATTTAGGAATATCTATGTTAACACGAGGAAGGAACAAGTTGCTACAGGTCTGCCTCTAAGGATGTTAGGAGGATGTAATGTTCCATGCATTAGGGAAAATAACACAAGGAGTTATGGTGGGCCTTCATGTGATCCAAGGGTCTATTTGGATGAATCAATCCTTGTTAAGAGTCGTTTATGGGGAAGATCCAAGATAAAATAATTCCAAAGACCATGGGGTTCCTAGAGAAAGATACCAACTTAAGGAACTTTTGGAATCAACTTAAACATCCTAGGAATGAAGGTGGTTTATGGAAAATGTAAGATTTAAGAAGGGTTTGACCACCCTAAAAGTTATTTTCTCACCTATTGAACATATTATTATGGCAAGGAGATGTGAAAATATAATTATAGATTTTTCTAAGTCTAGGGGTCTAGAGATCTTGGTTTTATTTTACTAGGGCCAAAAATTGGACACTATGATCTTTATTCCTTGTTCGTTTCTACTCAGAAAATTTCTTAAATGCTATATATGAACATTTTAGTGAGATGATACTTGAATATTTCTCAGGACTCCCTTTATGGGTTTTCATCCTGAACAATTTTATATTTATTTCACCAGCAGTTTAGGGTCTGGTGATTTGAACCATCAAAGGGTAAAGTTGAAGGCCATACACCTTTGACCAAAGTGTTTTCCTTATAGTTTAATGTCATGTGGTAAAGACATGGTATGAGGGGAGTGTCACATAATATCCAAAATTAGATATCTCGAGACAAGATTACTCTAAAATCCTTTTGTTTGGGAGAAGAAAATATTGTAAATCATGTATTAAGTTTCTCAACCCATGAGAAATTATATGGTACAATCTTACTATGAGTGACCTAGAAAACCCTAAGGTGATGAGTTCTACTATGTTGACATCAGGATCATAAGGATTATAAATCCCTTTCTATAGGGATAAATATTTATCTATTTGGTTGGTCAAAGACCTTATACATTAATTGCTTGGATAAATAGAAAGCTCTATTTTCCTTTCTAAGGACCATTGAAGATTTGTGGAAACCTAAGGTACTCATGACATGAAATTTTATTTATAGGATTAGGTGTTAAAAAGTGGATGGAAGTACCATGTTATATGGTTGAATAGGGTTGAGGTGTTATGGTCCTTTGATAAGAAATGATAATGGGAGATGGAATTAATATTTTAACATCATGTATTGGGGATGCATCTATCATGATGTTTAATTTCATTAGACAAGGACATCTTAAATATGGTTTAACATCATATTACTAGGATATTTTGATTTCCCTTTAGTGTATCATCATGCGGTAAGGACATTTTTTTGCACTTTCACATCACGAGGTAAAGACACTATGACAATTGTAAAAAATGTACAATATTTCCATTGGGAAACTTCTCAAAAGTCATTGTATTTAGATTTAAGGAGCATCTTTTATCTGTGCACAAGATTATTGGTAGGTATCAATATATAGGGACCTTTCTTGTGTATATAAATCACATGAATAAAGAATTTCATATTTAGATCTGACTCATGCATAGGTAGAATGTGATTTTAAGACTCAACCCCCTTTAAAAAGAGTTATATGCCACTTTTATTGTCTATTCATTGTGAAGACCTTTTATCATGCATTTTGATTTCATTCATCCAGAACATGGTCCTAGTATGAGATGTGCCTCAGTAGCATCATTTAAAGTGGATTTATAGGTTTTTTAATCTTTCATGGTACATTATAATCAAGAGAAACAATGGACAATTGGGAAGTCAATTGACGTGGGTGAGAGTGGGTCTCAGATTGCTCACTACGTAGGTCCAACCCATATACAGTTAGGGGTGATTTACTATCATTTTATATATTGTTGTTGAACCCAATACTGGAGATTTGGACATCACTGGTGATGATAGGAATCAATCCATAAATAGTTCTTGCGTGAAAGTTCCTTGTGAAGGGATAGCCCATAAAACAGAGTGGGGGGAATTTTTTATGTTATAGATGGACTTAGGATGGGATATTCGGGCATCACTCTATATCCTATAGTAATATGAATCAAGCCAGACTTATTTCATTAATTGGAAACTCTCCAGATGGGTATGATCTATATGAATAGGTGTATATGGTTTCCATTGACTATTATATATAGGCCTAGGATTTGGAATATAGGCATCACAACATAACCTATGATGGAAAGAATCAAGCCACATGTAGTTCTTGAATGGGAAAGTATCCATGCATGTATAACCCATGTGTAGGGGAAATTGTTCTCAATTATTATTACATCTTGACCTAGTATTGTAGATTCGGGAATCACTATATATCTTGTGATGATAGGAATCAATGCCCACATGGTTCTTGGATGGGAAACTCTCTACATATGTGTGAACCATACGTAGAGGGGGGATCATTCCTATTGATTACTATAGCTAGACCCAGGATTGGAGATCTAGCCATCACTGCATATCCTATGATGATTGGGATTAATCTACATGTATTTATCTAATGGATATATGGATGGAGACCAACACTTGGGATATTGGACCTCTCGGGTGAGTTCCACAGTAATGTGTAGTTTTATGCCATGAAAGATACATCAACCATGTAGTTTAACATTGTTATGTATGGACATATGGTGTTTATTTTAGGGTCTTGTATCCAGGACCATGCAAACCCAATCATGAAATGATATGTCCTGATAATGTAGTGAAGTTTTACAAAAAATCCAAATCCCTCATGGGTTATAATCAGTGTTATAAAAAAGTAATTAAAAATATTCTCTCATGATATAGAAGAAATTAGAAGAAATGATAAGGGGAATTTTGTATCATGTGGTGGTTGGGCCAAGGTATATCATCTATAATTCTCTAAATATCTCTTTATAGTGAGAATAAATCCATATGTAGTTATGGAAAAACCATGCATCTTAACATCATGTGGAGAAGACATCATCTATGAAGTATAACTTCATGCGGTAAGAATGACGGTGACAGAACATTAAAAATAAATACTTCGGTTTTACCCAATAATGGTGATTTGGGAATCACCATGTTTCCTATAATGTTAGTAATCAATAAATACATAGTTCATGAATAACCATGTAGTTTAACGTCGTGTGGTATGGATGTCATCTGTGCAATTTAACATCTTGCGATATGGATGAAGGATACCTACATGAAAAAGAAGGATTGGTTGTTGTCATATAGTATGATGTCTTGTGAATAAGATTAGTATATTGTGTCCAAACACATGATTTTGGATCTGAGCATTAATATATATCTTGTGATGGTAGGAATCAATCCATCCATAGTTCTTGGATGGGGTGATTTACTATGTGGATATGAGTACCACATAGGGATGGGGGAACTTAATTTCTCTTTATCGCATATCTATCTCAAGTGTGGTGAATAATTGGTGATATTATTCTTCTCATGTAGTTTAACATTATGTGGTGAGGATATATTCTATGTAGTTTAATATCATTCGATAAAAACATATCATGTAGTTTTAGGTCATGCGACTAGAACTCAAGATGTTTGGAAGCACAAAGTATTCCTACTAGGACTTCTTGTTTATATTTTAATGTCATGTGGTTCGGATGTGAGAGGATTTAATGGAGGATATGAAAATTATTTCTTGATAAACCTCAGATTTGGGGGGTTCATTATGTGTTCCTCGTCCATTATATCCAATAAGTAAGCTCCATTAGAATATAACTTATGTTTCATGTAAGGAATATCCCATTGGGTTCCATCATTGGATTCTTCTTTAATAGTATCATTAGGGTTCTAATATCCAATACTATTTCTCCTTGAAAGAACAAATAGATGTGATCCTTTTTATACAATTCTCATGTGATCTGATTCTGATAGACTTCAAGGTTGTGCAGTGAATGAAACTTTTTCTCATAGAGTCATTCCAATTCGTCAAACCTCTTTTTATATTTATCAATATTATAGAGTTTTCCCTAGATATATATTCATAGTGAGGTAATATGGTCTTCTATCCAAAATGATTCCTCAATTACATACACTAATAAATACATAGTTTCTTTTGCAGTAGTACAAGTGGTGGTATAATAGGACCATAAAGCATGATTGACCATGTTAGGCAAAGTATTATTGTCTTTATTCACAATCTTCCGGTTTATATTTTAAAGTGTCTTATTGAAGGATTATTTTTTTCCATTTTTTCTACAAGGTATTGGGTTTAATTTTTGGACTCGATGTTTTAATCCTGGTACAATTTCATTAACCCGGTAGAATAGAGGTTTGTGTCATTGTTCATCAATGTCATTTTGGGGAATCTAAATATGGTGATGATATTGTACTTCACAAAGTTAATAATATTATTCAATATGACTTCCTTGAGGGGTATTTCCTCATCCCATTTGGAAAAGAAATTGGTAGCAGTAATGGTATACTTAAACTTCTTAGTTGTGGCTGAGGGATATAGCCCCACAACATTAATTCCCCATTTAGAAAATGGAAAATAATATTTAGATATATATATAAATTATAGGGGCTTATGGATGGACATTGAAGGAATATAGTATTCATGAGATTTTCTGGTGTATTCCACATAGTCTTCTATCATTTTTTTCTAGTAGTAACTTATCCTTTTAATTTGGTGGGAGATCCTGGTCCCAGACTGATGAGTACTGTAAGAGCTTGAATGGACTTCTTCCATTACAAATGGTATCTATATTTCTTCTAGGAATATGAAGAGGATTCCATCAAAGCCATGTTTGTATAGAGGTTTTTCTCATTTGTCTCATCCCAAAGGGTAATGTTTTCTTTTTATCACTTAATCTATTCCCCTCAAATTCAGTCTGTTTGGAATGTCCCACATTGGAGATATTAAAGTATAGGACCCATCCATCAAGAGGTGGATATAATTTCATCACACTCTTAGGATTTGTTGATTTGATTTATTTCTACCATTTCATAGACAATGACTGATGAGACCATCCTTCAGTGAATGATGTGGAAGACTATCTCATCCTGATCAGAGTCATACAGAACTATATAAAAATTATCTAGTGTGTTTTCATGAGAATTTTATGATTAGGGTACATGATGTAATGTCAGTTCAAAAGGTAAATATTTCATCACTCTTCTGATGTTGCTGATGATAGGGGATAATTATTCATTTTTTATGGAATATTATCTATTAATATTTTTTATCACTAGCTACAAATCTCTATTGATGTTTAGGTAGGATACCAGTAGTTTTAGGGCTAGTTACAAGGTATAAATAAGGTCTTGGTATGAAACCTCGTTATTTTGTAAGCCTTAAAGTAGTGAAAAATAGTAGGAAAAAATTACTCTCTCTGAAGAAACAAATAAAATCCCTTGACTGACCTAATTGATCTCTATATTTTCCAAACTTTTTATAATAGGACTTCGGGATACACTATAAAAATACATCTCCCTTGTTCGAGGAGTTTCATGGGTATAAATATACTTATATGGATGTTCAATGTCCACCAATTTTCTTCCTGGGGTGGGATGGTCCACAAGGAAATCAAACAATTCCATCCCTTTCGTTGCCTTCTCTGACATATACTGGATGTCATAATTTAGCAGAATAACTGACCATTGGACCATATGACTGGTCATCATGGTATGACCAAGGATATACTTGAGCAGTTCAATATGAGATATCTAGTGGAAGTTTTGGTTCTTCATGTAATTCCTAACCTTCTACACCATAAATTTTATCATGAGGTAGTTCTTATCAACATCAAAATACTAGGTCTCAGTACTTATCATCATTCTACTGAGGTAGTAGAGGCTTTCCTTATTCCACATATAATTTTATTATGTGATGAGAGAGCCAATTGATCGTTCCATGGTGGGCACATACAATATGATAATCTTTCTCTCCAATGGTGGAATTAGGATCAGTAGGTTAAAAAAGTACTTATTGAGATTATCAAAAGGCTTCTCAGTAGTCCTCATCCCATTGGTTGGAAAATCCCTTCTTCATTATATTAGTAAAGGGGATATATTTTCCTACCTGGTTAGCTATGAAACTCTGAATGTAAGAGAGATTCCTTTAAATACCCCTCATATATTTGATATTATGAGGGGGTCTCATTTATAGGATTGCACTGGTATTTTTTAGGTCGATCCAAATGTCCAGGTGGAATAAAAAAAGGAAAGAAATTTCCCTGATGTGACCCTAAAATCCCACTTCAAAGGGTTCATCTTCAAACTACTATACGAAAATTTATTGAATATTATTTGAATATCTTTTAGGTGATCCCATCACTATCATTATTTTACCACCATTTCATCAGAATAAAATTATTCTATTCATCCCAATAAGGGATTAAAAATATGATTCATGGTGCTTTGATAAGTGTTGCATAAATTCTTTAATCTAATGGGAATGAACTGATAGGAAAAGATCCAAAGGGGTTTTTTGAAGGTGGTAGATTTCTCATCTCCAAGGTCCATCTTTATTTGATTGTACCTTGAATCCCCATTCACAAAGGAAATAGATTGGAATCCATCAGTAGCATCAATCAAGATTCCTATTATCATAAATGGGAAATTATACTTTGGGTAGTGTCGATTATGCTATTTGAAATCAATGAGGACCCTAATCTTCCAATTCTTTTTCATTAAAAGGATGATTTTGGTGAGCCAATATGGGTATTTTACTTCCCATAACAAGTTGTATTTGAACAATTTTTTAGATTACAACTCTATATTAGTGTCATGAGAGGGGTGTATCCTCTATATCACCTTCTTGAAACCTCAATGGTCATCAGGTAATCCTAAATGGTGTGTAGAAACATTGGGGTTTAGCTTGAAAATTTGTATATATTTACAAGTGAACATATATTTATGTTTCATTATAAATTCAATGTACATATATTGATCCTTAAGAGGCGGGGAGGCAATATTCAATCTGGGTAGTGAGTCTTCTTTTTCTCCCATATTTACCTATATGATATCATCGATGGTGGTGGTGATGCCTTCCTCAAATGTGGGAGGGTTTTTTCCAAGGGATTCTTCTTCTTTTTCTACTTATGAGTCTTTGTAATAATTTTTAGGCATCATTGGAAATATGATGAAATCAATTTTACCCCGAGTATAAGACATGTATTGGGAAGAGAAATTGTCACCCCCAACTACCATAGATGTCACAGAGAGATTCCAGTGATGATTATTTTCATTTACACTTTCCTTGGTGCTAGGTTGATCCTAGACATGCAGGATTAAGTTAATTTCATCAATCAGGTTTATGGGTAGCACATATTCATTGTCGAGCATACTCTAGGGATTATCGGGGTAAGTCTCTAAGCCATTGGGGATACAGCCTATATATTGTCATCCACCATTGGTTTTTTAACCTCTTTTTATAGAATCCTACCTCATAATATACGACTTCACAATTATAGAATGGATCATTACCTCCATGTATTATGTTGCCCTTCCCATTGATTGGTTATTTAACGGATTGATGAACTGTTTAAGGTAACTCTAAGTTGTTGTAAAGGAAAGATCTTCCAAGATGGAAATTATATGCAGTGTATTATTGTATAATCATAAACATATCATTAGATGTGAGATCCCCAAACTAAGCCTATAGCTCGATCATCTAGAGAGGTATTTGGTTTCTCTTATCATACCCATGAATGGTTATCATTTTGGGAGATAAGTACCCCTCAATATATCCCAAATGATGAAGGTTATTAATCAAGATATGGTTAATCCCAGAACCATTTTTATTCAGACCCCATTGAATGTTGACATCATAAAGTTTTCCCAAAATGTATGGGGGTCTGATGTGCCCATAGATAACTTCTTTCTTCTACTACTCTTTGAATGAGATGGTGACATGGAATTCCAATGGAATAGTCTCCACTCGATATAAATCAGCTGTAAAAAAATATTCCTCAAATTCCTATGGACTCTTGGGGGCTTCAATGTGTTCCTCTTTGATATTTTTATGGATAGAGAGAAACCAAAATTGAGAGTTTGGTTGGGAAACCCACTGAATTTTTGAGAATATGGTAATTTTGTGCCAAAGTTCAGTGCTAACCAAGATGGGGTTCTTCCATTTTATGAGGTTTAGGATATGAGTTATTTGAGGTAGATGTTCCTGTTACTTTTTTAGAGGTCAAAGGAGAATCTTATTCTAGTTCCATAGCTCATGTGGGCCTTCCCCTTTATGTGGGATGATCAGACTACTAAACCCCTTCTAGATGGTTGTGTATGAATACTAAGCTTGGAATATATCTGGAGGTCTTTGAGACACCTATGCATTTCTTTTGGGCTCACTGGTGGTTTCCAAGTGTTCTCAACTGCATATAAGACCTCTATGGGGTTGTGACTAAGATACTAGGTCTGACCACACTCGGGTTGTCCCTTGTATCCTCATCTCCTATGCTATCATCCACTAACTTTGTAGTTAGGTATGGGGATTTATAGTGACCTTAAATTTAAATGCATGCATATTACATCATTTTAGAAGAAAATTCAGTATATTACAAAAATACATGCCTGAGGACCATAACAGTTTAGTGTCTTTGGAAATAAAGAAACAAAATATTCTATCCTAGTGAAATGTCTTCAACATATCTCATAAATATATCCACCTTTATTACTTCTACCTAAAACATTTTTTCCAACCTGGGGAGATGAAACATAATAAATGGTGATCTCAAATACTCAGTAATGGAAAACAAGGGATATATGTAAGAATAATAATTAGAATAAGGTTATGAGAACATGATCATGAAAATAAAAGATCATACCCTGTATATCAAAGATCATATACATGAATCATGGCATAAATATTGGCAGCTCATAAGTTATGAATCATAATTAAATAAAGAATATAATCCTTGAGAGCATAACATAGGAATAAAAAATATAATTTTGGTAGACACATAATCATATATAGGATTTCTGTAGTAGCAAAGGCATTACTTCCAAAACCATCTTAGTAATATGGGTTCACTCCCCATACCATCATGGTAGTCATGGTTCACTCCCATGGCAATCTTAGTATCACGAGTTCGCTCCTCATACCATATTGGTAGTCATGGTTCACTTTCATGGCATATTAGTAGTCAAGGTTCATTTCCAAGACCATATTATTCTATATCATTAGATATAAATCTTTACCCAATGCATTGAAGGGAGTTATAGGTCGCACCCATCTCCTTGGGAAATCTTACATACATGTGCCACAAAATAATAAACAGTCATATCATAACTAATGCAATGAAATGGGTATCATAAGCATATAAACATGTCATAACATGTTTAAAAATATATGGTTTTCATCACCATTTAATCTAAATCTTAACCTGTAAAAGAGAAAATAATTTCATAAAAATATAACCCATAAATTATAAATGGATTTCATAAACACATAACCCATAAAATAGAAGTGGGTTTGATAAAGATCACGACATTAATCATTACCCATTCATAGAAAGAATATTAATGTAGCCTTTATATCATTTCCAAGAAGAGAATGAGTAACATCAATGCATGTCCTCTTAGATGAAAAACAATTTTGAAATATCTTACAAAAAAATTCTTAATGATAATATCATTTCTTCTTTGAAAAAGGATTCTTAATAAATAAAACCATTTGAAAATAATTTTTTGAAAAATACCTTGAAAATATATAAAGAATACTTGAAATCATTTGTTGTCACCCAACATACATGATTTCCTTTCCAAAAACCATACAAATATAATTTCTAAAATTTGATGGCCATACTTGAAATATGTTAATCACTAAATATCCTTTTTACCATGGTTTTCAATACAAACTCAGTGAATAACTAATTCCTATGATGTTTAACATAAATGTTTCATGAATGGTTAACCTTATAACCCTTATGAATGATGAAAATCCAAAACCTAATAAATAAATTCATGAAATCAGATTAACAATGATTCCCCTGTATATTATAATGTAGATATTGGTTTTCACCTTCCAAACATGTGAATACCACCATCATATATTCCCTGGAAACATGGTAATAACTTGAATTACTATAAATCCTTATTGAAAACATGCATTCTTCCTTATTGAAAGTATATAGGATTTATTCCATAAATTCAAAAAGTTGTAAACTTCATCCATGATAGCATAAACCTCTTGTCAAAAATTCATTAATTGGTTCAATGGTAATCATTACCTTCTAATTTACTTGTCCATATCCCACATATCTTTATCCAAAAAAAATTATCATAACATAAAGAATATATTAACGTTTATTTTTCCCTTAATAAAGGTGTTTTAAAGGTAAATCATCATATCATTGTATCACTTTTATATTCCATTTGAACCATTCAATGTGTTCTTGTAAATCCTGAGAAAAAACATAAATTGAAAAATCCTTATATATTTCACCTTTCATATAACGTAATTCCTGAATCCAAATACCTAAAATATTTTATTATTCCACTTCATCCTTATTCCATTAGCAAGGCTACCTCATACTATTACATAATTCCACTTTCCTTTCACAGTTCATCTGTAGTATCTTCATTAGCCGAATTGTAACCATTAATCATAACACCTTATTGATTCTATTCAGGAGTATTCCTATTAGGACATTGAGTTGCATAATGACCTCTTATATCACACTTAAACCCCTTAACCTTAGATTATTCCTTAGTGAGGCCAATATTCTCTTCAATTCCATTATCCTAACTCTTCATTTTTCGACTCCTGTCACTTTCTTTGTATCATTATTTACCACAATCAAAAAACCTTCTTATTCCTATAATACATTAATTTAGGTGACTCTATCCACATTCTTGACACAAAGGAAACTGAATCTTATTTATTTCATGTTCTTTATTTCCATAACTCTATGTGAACTTCTTATTTCTCTTCCTTACTGAGTCTGATATTTGGTTAAGTTACACATTATTAATCATGTTCTGTGAAAACTAATTAGGCATGATCACAACATCTCTCCCTCAGGTGATCATCCCCCTTAACTTCTCATCCTAAAATCATCCATCACATTCAATTTTAATCTATTTCCTTCCAGTTCTCACCATTGACTAAAACCAAAAGCATAGTGTGAGCTTTACTTATCATAGCTGAAAACCACATAGTCAAAAAACAATTACTTATATGATGTCTAATTCTTGACCCATTCCTTAATAAATGACACCCTAGTTTCAACATAGGTTATTCATTTATAAATTATATTCAAATCCCTCATGATGGTTCAAGAAGATTTTTTGAATTCTCAAAGCATATCCCCATGAGTGTTAAACAATGTTTATAGAAAGGCTCATTTTCGAGTACCAGATTACCCCGAGTCAGGACCAATCATCTTGTTGTAGTTTTTACCCCTAGGTATGTCTGATCTAGATCCATATCCACTTGTAGTATCCATACATGGATTTATTTCTAGAAAACCATGCACTATATTCTTTACCAAAATTCTAGGACATTTTCCTAAGCCTTGACTTATCCTTATACTTATCATTAGAGATATCCCTAGACATATACTTGGAAATATACCTTGGGATATCACTAAAGATTTCTCATCATAGTTTCTAATGGTTGACTAAACCTTTCCTTTTATACCAACTACAGAGACCCGGTCTTGACATACAAGGTTATTACATTATTTTATATTAATATTCATTACATAAAAAAATACATGCCTGATGACCGTAATAATTTAGTGTCTTTGGAATCATAAAAAAAATATTATATCATGGTGGAAGATCTTCAACATCCCCCACAAATATCTATATCTTTATTAATTATACCTAAAACCTTTCTTTATATACTAGGGAATGAAACATAAGAAAGGGGTGATCTCAAATGCTAAGTAAGGGTAAACAAGTGAGATATGTAAGTATAATCATGAGTATAAGGTTATGAGAACATTTTAATGAAAATATAATACTATAAAATATATATTAAATAACATATGCATGAATCATGGCATAAATATTGGTAGTTCATAAGGCATGAATCTTTAAAAAATAATGAAAATAAGCCATGAAATCATAACATAGGAATAAAACATGGAATTATGGAAGACACGTAAGCATATAATATGATTTCCATAGTAGCCAAGGAATTACTTAGAAGACCATATTGGTAGTATGAGTTCACTCAGAATACCATCTTGGTAGTTGTGGTTCATTCCCAGGGCCATATTAATAGCATGAGTTCACTCCTCGTACCATCTTAGTAGTCTTGGTTCACTCTCATGGCCATATTAGTAGTCAAGGTTCATTATCTTGAAAATATTAGTATTTCTCATGAGATATAAATCATTAAACGATGCATTGGAGGGAGATATATCTCCCATCCATATCATAGTGAAATCATACATACTTGTTCCAAAATATCATAAACAATCATATCAAAACCCATTGAATGAAATGTAAATCATAAACCTGTAAACATATCATAACATGTGTAAAAATATAAAGGATTCATAACCATTTAATCTAAATCATAACCTTTGAAATAGAAACAGATTTCATAAACATATAACCTGTGAAAAAAAACTAATTTCATAAACATATAACTCATGAAAGAGAAATCAGTTTGATAAATACCATGACATTAAGAATAACCCATTCATAGAAATAATATTAATGGAACTTTTAGATTATTTCCTATAAGGTCATGAGTAACATCAATGTATTTAATCTGAGATAGAGAATAATTTTGATATATATTCCAAAAATGTTTATTGAAGAAAATACCCTTTCTTCTTTGAAAAAGGATTTTTAATACATAAACCCTTTAAAAATAATTTTTTTAAAATACCTTGAAAACATATAAAGATTACTTGAAATTATTTTGACAACCATTTCACTGAAAATATCTTTTTCTAAAAGATCTTAAAAATTAACCTTTAAAGAAAAAAATAAATCTCCAAAGGATTAAAAATAGATAAATAGGTACATTTTGTATGAGGTACAAATAACATTCCTTTTGCATGATAAAAAAGGTTAGAAAAACCCTCTGGAAATATTTTTTTAGAAAATACCTTGAAAACATATAAAGATTACTTAAAAAAAATTGAAAACCATTTCACTGAAAATTTATTTTTTAAAATAAATCTTAAAAATTAACCTTTAAACATGAAAATAAATCTTCGAAGGATTGATGATAGATAAATCGGTATATGTCGTACGAGGTAAAAAGAACATTCCTTTTACACGATAAAATTTTTTAGAAAAATGGCTCGTTCATAAAGAGACAATAAGATTCCTTTGAAAACATTTTAAATAGAAAAAATTGGCAAAATTTCTTTTAAATATCATACCATAATTGTAGAATATTCGTGGAAACCCTTTTTGGAAATCATGATTTCAAAGGAACACATATTTATGATCGAAGAGAAAGAAAATTTGGGATTTCGTAAAAATAAATTCTTAACTATATTATATACCAAAGAGTGGAATAAATGGTACCAATATATGAATAAATCATTAATAACCATAGAAGAAGAAATTTAATGACTTTTTTTGAGGTACGGTTTATATGATTTCATCAAAGGAAGTATAAACATAAATAATATTGAAAAGAAATAAGATTGTCTAAATAAACTCTTATAACTTTGTAACTTGGGATCATACTATACATGTAAGAAAATTAAATTTCATGAATCTTAAAATATTATTAAAATATTTAAATTCCTGATATAAATTTTAAAAAGGAATTATATACCCCTCGAAGAGAATTTAGGTGCCAAACAAAGCATGAGTCTCAAAGAAGGAAAATTGAGTGAAAACCATTTCACTAATTTGTTAAATTGTGTAAATTATACCCAATAAAATAAAGATCATAAGATCGATATGTTAATAACCATAAATTTAATTATATGATACATGGAATATAATCTTGGTCATTACATATACTGCAAAAAAAGGAATGAGTGGAGAACATAGCATGAATCTCACAGAAATAAAAAGTGAGATAAAATCTCTTTACCTTTTGTATTGACTCTCATCGTACTTGTTCAATCCACCTATATAATAAATATAAATTTATTATAAATATATCGTATAAATATATTATTATATAAAATACCATGTTTTGATTACAACCTTATATTTCAAGCATATTAACCATCCTACATTAAGGTTTCACTTTGGGTAACATTTGATTTATTATTCACATGTCTTAATTTGTTATATTTTTCTTACTTATAATTATATCATGATTTATAGAATTTAAACCATGATATAAATATCATGTATATACATTATATGTTTATTATAATAATCTATAGAATATATAAGTATGAAACGGAAAACACTGTTGATGGAGATGGTAGGTCCAACGTACACATGAACAATATTCTCGTTTAATTATCGTGTAGAAAGAAAAAAATATAAAATAGATATATGTATATATATATATCATTATTAAAGTAGATTTATGAAATCATATATATCACATATATGAACTAAATAAATCCTTAATACAATCCATGTAGTGTATGAATGAATCATATCGCTTTAAGGGGTGGTAGTCCATACTTCCTGGAAAAAAATTATCGTATTAACAAAAAATTAGAAAGTAAAAAAAATATCTTTTATAAAAAGTAATAAATAAGATTAAATAATTAATAAATATAATATATAACATATATAAAAAAAGTTTCCAACATAATTTACACAATGAGAGGAGGTAAAGAAAAGTTTAACAGTCGTCATTTTGTGAGGTGACAGTTCTCTGTAAACATAAATAATATGTTCATTACCCACTAGATAGAGGTTTTTTTAAGTTTAGGTCTAATAAATAGAATAAAAACATCTTATATTTTGATTATACTTTTGTTTTTATACAATAATGGAATAAATATAGTTGAGGGGTGGAGAATGAAAATAAAATAAAGGAGCTTGAGATAAGGCATTAACTCTTAATTGAGTAACTCCTTTTCGTTTGTGAAAAAGGCATCCTTGGAAGACTTTATTCCCAAATATATTATTCAAGGAGGAATTTACCGATTCTCGGAAGTATATCAGGTAGATCTTGGTTGATACTACGAGGTTTGAGAGGTGTGAGGAATATGGAGAGGTGGTGGCCTTTTATAGGGAAGGAAAGGGACTCACTTGGAATTTTTTTAAACAAGGTAGGTGTACACATGTTATTACCTAAAAAATCATACCAAACCATCCTAAATTAGAAATGAAATATTTATGGTTGAAATATGTCCAACTAATGGGTTTAGGACAAGTGGATAGGTCATTTGGGCCCCAAAGAATAAGGTTTAGTCTCTAATTAATCTTAATGTTACCTTATTCGCTATGATTAATTTTAATCACATTACTAGCCATTTAGGTCAAAAATTAAGTTGATATTATTAGACTCTAAATATTATACCGGTTAAAATGTTATAGGTCAGATTTTCAAAATTGGATTCACTGATACGGAAAAATTATGATTAATTCAAATCTCGCAGACGGAACGAAATTATAGGGTTTTAAGGTAGAAATAAGTTCAAAAGTTTATTAAGTTTTTATATTAAACATCAAAGTGAAATTGATTATACCGACACTAAAAAGAAGTATTTTTGCACTATTCATCAAAAAAATGAAGTTTATCATAGAAATCCCAAATATTCACCGTATTCTAATTTTGGTATTATAAATTCAAAAATTAATTTTATTTTATCAAATTCAATTTATAGATGTATCTAAAATTAGTTTTATTTTTTCCCATATAAGGAAATTAAGTGTAGTTAAAAGTATTTTCAAGTATATAAGGACTTTACCAAAAATTGTATTATTCGTTATCAATATGTTTTATTTCTATAAAAACTTTATAAAAAATATTTTAAAATTAGTTATTAATATTTGTATCATAATTTTTAATGGATAGGTTATAATTATAACATTTAAAAAAATATAATAAAATGATGCTTCGTAGAAAATCTGTGTTTCTTGTAATGGATTCCAAGTAAGTATTGTGAGTAGCACAAGCCAGGTCGGTATTGCGAGTAGCGCAAGTGAAGTATGTTTCATGTGAAAGGAATGCTTGACTAGGTGTTTTAATGTATATATATAATGAACTATTTCTAGTTTCATGTGAAATGAAAAATATCAAAAATACAAATTAATTTGAAAACAAAATTAATTCACAAAATCTCAAGGTGTTATAGAAAGTCATACTATGAGGCATATTCCTCATTGGATAATGAGTCTTCTAAGTTTATTAAATTAATAGAAATAAATCTAATATCTTAGTTATATAAGGGTTTAATTTAGTGGGGTGGTTCCCAATCCATGGATGTTATAGGAAATAAATTTTCAAGAGTCAGAGCTTGCATTGGAGCTAAATATGACTTTTTGTTCTTTATTGTTTTATCCATAATAATTACATCCATATTTAAGAGGCATATTTTATGTCACCTAATAAGGTGAAAGAACTATTTTGGTTTTTTTGATGTTTTTCCCATAGGGTTGCATGAGATCGGTCAACTATCTTTCTAGTCATCTAGTCATAAAAATTCTACACATGATTAGCCGAAACTTATTTCTAATCACCCTATTCTTCCAGCTAGTTTGTGGTTACACAAGACACTAATTCTTGGGAATTCTCCAAAATAAACATTCCAGAGGAAACTAGGCTTTGGAAAATGTATTTCAAGTTCAAAAAATTCTGGATGGTGTGACCTAACCTCCTGTGGAAATGAAATTAGTCGGGATGATCAATGTGGTTGGCCTCATTGGGTTTCTTGGGCTATGGATGCTTGAGTAGGTTATTTTTCATGGCTTTAAGAAAATAAATTAGGGCATGATCATTTCAAAATAAGTTTTCTTTATTAATTCATTCCTTAAATACTAAGAGACCCTGATCTATTTTTTTATTCTTCTTGAGAGATATTGTTTTATTGTCGCTTCAAAATAGGAGTCTTTGGATGATTTGGGGTCAGCCTGGTTTATTGAATAGGCACTACTACTTTTTTGATAGTAACAGCGGGAGTTTATTCCTTTCCAATTGTTTTTACCTTTGTTAAGGTAATGGTTCGAGATTTATCTTGGGTTAGTTGGATTGCATCTTCTAGGAATTATTTTGTTTTTTCAAACTCATAAAATCCTTCTAGATACTTCATTGAGATTAGAGGTGTCTGTATCACATCCCTAAGATTTTCATAATAGAGTTCTAGAAATCTATCTTCTGAGAGAGTGATTATGAGAAAATAGGTTAACCCTTTAGATCTAGATTTGAAGTTAGAAGCCCTATCATTTTCACACCACTTTCATTTCATTAGGTTTAAATTTTTAATTTTTCTTAGCATGGAGATGAATTGATGATTGAATTGATGAAAATGGTCATCCCATCCAGCAACATATCATATTTGATGGTTTTTATACCAAAAAAAGGTTTTCCCTATGAGAGTATGTGAAAAAAACTCATCTTGGTCACCTTCTACTAATCTCAATGGCCAATCATCCAACCTCATTGTGACACAGAGTGGGTGCGATGAAATTTTTGATCTCCCATGTCGTAAAGGGTTCAGAAGGTAGGGTTACCAAATTTTGGAGGAGGAAAAGTGTCATCTACCCATTTGGGATATGGATTCATCTCAAGTTGTACGGCCTCATGTCTCCCCTCCATGGATTTTATTCAAAAATACATGGAATTAATTGAATTAAGAAATTTTCAATGTACCGCTATTTGGGCCACCACCCATCTACAAGGAGTGGGTGGGGATTGAAAATATGTCCCCAAATTCATCTCCCACTAATTCTCGATCTATAATAGTAATAAATGGTTGTCTGTAATGGGAGAGTCTATTTCGGTAATGGAGTTAAGTCACGATTGAATTAATCTTACACATTTATGTAAAATGGATGCCTGGATCTGGAGCTTGTCTAACCCTTAGGTGTTTCTCTTATAGGAAGATCATATCCTTCCTAATGTATGGGAGTATAGATATTCTTCAAATCCTAAAGATGATAACTTGAGAGAATATTTTCCTTTAGTATCTCCTCATTTAGTTGTTTGAGAATTTTTATCTCATTATCATGTCATTACAAATACTCTATTGAAATAATTTCAGATCTATAAGTGACATGTAGGATATTACCACTTCATTCTCTTTACCTTATCAATGTTCCACTATAGAGTCAGAAACTCAATATTCATAGGTGTGGGGATTTATATTCTCCTCCGGTTCTATTTATGTGAAGCCTCATTTGGTGCATCCAAATCACCTTCCTCTTGAGGTATGTTTTTTGTATTACATCCCCCTATATTTGTGTCTTGATCCTTGTCATCTATTATGCTGACAAAGATGACATTCACTGAGGTGTATTCGGAAATGGTAGCTTTCCCATTAATCTCAACACAATAGGGTGATCTTTAACTATTTCGTCAATGTCATGTCTCTTACCCTTTTCTATATTGGACCTTTTTGGATTATGACCCATTGGTGTCGCCCAAATTTACCCATGTTTTAAGGGTCATGCGGTCGCTTGCTATGTAGCTTGGGTTGTCGAATCCTCAGAGACCTAAGAAGAACCTTTAGACACACAATATAAAGATATGGATTTTTGGCTATGAAGTGGCCAACTTGGGTTGTTTTTATATGGGTTTTAAAATGGCACTAAGATATGACAACCCTGCTTTTATTACAAACATAAACATGATTTATTACATAAACTATTCACTTGATAAAACATTGATGATCGAGAGGTCTAGTGTCTTTGGGGATTAGGATCATTACATAACAACTTAAAACATTAAATACAACATCTTTATTGAAAACTTCCATTACATGACCACTACATTCCCTCGTACTTAGCATTGCATGGGATAACCTAAGGATATGCATAAGAAAAGGGGTGAGCTATAAAGCCCAGTAAGGAAATAAACATGGAATACATGAGGATTAAAATACATGTTATAAAATAGGCATATTAATAGAGCACAATAGAAACATGAACATAAATGCATGATAAGGCATGATAATCATAACATGGAAATGTGGCAACAACACTTAACATGGAATTAGCATGAGCCAAGGCTCATTGCACATGGAGCATGAGTAAATCCTCATTTCACATGAATCATGAGTTAACCCTCATTTAACTGGAATTATCATGAGTCAACACTCATTGCACATGACGTGTCATGATACTATACTTTACCCAATGCATTAGAGCACTATAAGGGTGAACCCTTCTTAAACATTTCATTTCATGCATAAGTGTGCCACATGGATCATAAAACATGGATTCATAAAACATAATCATTTATTCCATGAAAAAGTAATGTGGAATGAAACTTTATAATCAATAAGTAAATGTGCATGTAGTTGAATACCCTTGATGGAGAAATGGGCATGGTATTCACTACACAATGGCATTGGCTTAGAAAATCAGTGCAATTTCGGCTGCGTAACGGCGTGATATAAGAATTCATAAAAATGGTTGATGAGAGAGAAAGGGGTGTCTCATCATATCTACATGAAATGGAAAGTAAGGGGATTATATAGATACATGTCCCAACAATTTTAATGGAATTTAGATTCATGATACAAAAGTATTTCTTGAATGTAAATGAGGAGAGAGAAGTTCCTTTCGGAATTTCAGCATAGTAACGGGTGTACATTGGAGGCATTTAATGTGAGATAAAGGTGTATACCATCATTAAAACAATAATAGGGAAGTATGGGGGAGGTTAGAAACCATACCCAAACATTTATAATTGAAATTAAAAGGGCATAACAATATTAAGAAAATTGGACAAAAAAGTGAAAGGAAGAAAAACCCTTACTTTGAAGTGTGCTTCCAAAGGCTTGAGAGAGGCTTGAGAGAGGATTATTGGGAGCTTGGGGCAGCTTGGGAGGATTATAGAGAGAGTAGGTCAAAGGTTGGATGAACTCCAAAGGCTTTGATTGAGGAGGAAGTAGGAGTTGGGTTGGGATTATATAAGAAATGTGACTGAATTCTTTATTATTTAGGTTTGGGACCCCTTACATTAAACTAATCCAAACCACAAATCAGCTCATGGTTTTTGCCCATGGTTTCTAGAAAAGGGGAGAGGAAAACAATATATTATATGGACAAAGTCCTAACTTCTTAAAATAATTGGGTTGCTTATGTGGAGGTGAGTCACACTCCCATGGAAAATAATTTAAAAAGACAAGATGTTTAATAAGTCTTGAGGGGTCCATTAATGATTTGTAAAAAAGTAAAAAAAAATCCAAAATCACATTATTTTAATTGTAAAACATATATTTGCCGAAAATAAAGCTTATAGTATTTTATTACATCACTATTGGGTCATTATGATGTCATAAAACACATTATATATTTAAACGGTATTTAATTTTTACCCAAAAATTTGACTATCTCAGAAAATTATGAAAAATTCCCCGTTGGATAATTTGGATGTCCTGATTCCAAAAATAACATTTATTTTATCTAAATAATTATTTAAATAGTTTAATTTTCACTTTTACAATAAAACTGACATTTATCGAAAATTCACAGGTTTTGACAAAAATGGCTTTCAAACCTTAATAAAAATTTCAATTGCATTCATAAAATTATAAGATCATTTAAATTTAATAAAAATAAATTTAATAATAATATTATTATTTTATTAAAATATTATTTAATTCAAAAATCAATTAATTTAATAAAATAGAATTCTTAATTAAATAATAACTAAAAACACTATTTGTACTTTAAAAACTATTTACAATGTATCAATAATGACAAGAAAGTATATTCAATATTATATTCAAAAAATAATATACATGAACATAGTACTAACGATTTGTTACATAACCCCTTAAAAAATTTGCGTAATACCTAATGGTAAGGTGTGCGATGGTGACAGACTCTTGGGGTGGCTCGGATAACATCGCTCGAGTGGTAATCTCTATCAACTTCCAATTTTCCCGTAGACGGTCCTGTTCGAGCTTAACATGATAAAGCTAAGCTTGGGATTGGTCAAGAGCGAAACCCAAGGACGCCACCTCTTTTCCGAGCTCTGACAAATGGGATTCGTATGGAGCAATACTACTGGATGAGGCCATCACTTCTTTTGTCTGAGTAAATTGGGTTTGTTAAAGCCTTATATTTATACTAATCATGTGATCACTATTCAACGGGTATAAAAGTAATGGTCACAATTCTTAACATAAAACCAAAGAATTTGACATTTTATATAAACAGTTTACATAAAGAGACATTTAATTAGATCAAGATGGATTTCCATTAATAAAACTTTGGGTCGTTACAATATTCCCCCCTTAAGAAATTTCTCACTCGAAATTTCCTTTTCCCACACTAAAACAGATGTGGGTAACTCAGCTTCATCATTTCCTCTAATTCCCAAGTCGCTTCTTCAAACTTGTGGTTTCTCCACAACACCTTGATGAGGGGAATTGTCTTATTTCATAGAATGTTTTCTCTATTATCTAAGATCTTCAATGGTTTCTCCTCATAAGAAAGATCATCCTCCAACTATACCACCTTAGAAGAGAGTACATGTGAAGGGTCCGATATGTACTTCCTTAATAGGGATACATGAAAGACATCATGTACTTTGGCCATGGTAGGTGGATGTAATAGTCGATAGGCCACATCCCTGACATGATCAAGAATATCAAAGGGGCCGATGTACCTTGGACTTAACTTTCAATTCATTCCAAACCTCATGACCTTTTTCCACGGAGATATGAGTAGAAAAACCATGTCTCCAACATTAAACTCAATGTCTCTTCAACGGTTATCTGCATAACTCTTCTGTCGACTCGGGGCTTCCTTGATATGCTGCTGAATGGTTTTCACCTTCTCCACCATTTCCTCGACCATTTCTGGTCCAAGCTGCTTACGTTCACCAACCTCATCCCAACAAGCTGGTGTTCTGCACCTTTTCCCATGAAGGGCTTCAAATGGTGCCATTTGGATGCTCAAGTGGAAAATGTTGTTATAAAAGAACTTAACCAGAGGAATATGTTGATCTCATCCTCCTTTAAAGTCCATTGAGAACTCTCTCAACATGTCCTCAAGTGTTTGGATAGTCCACTCGAATTGGCCATCAGTTTGAGGATGATAGGTAGTACTGAAGTTCATTTCAGTATTCAAAGTATGTTGAAGACTCTTCCAAAACATAGAGGTGAATCTTGGATCTCGGTCAGACACAATAGATAGTGGTACTCCATGCATCCTTACCAATTCCCTGATATATATCTATGCATGTTGATCCAATGAGAAATCCTCCTGAATAGCAATGAAGTGTGCAGTATTTGTAAGATGATCCACAACAACCCAGATTGCATTATTGCCTTTGGATGTCCTCTGAAGTCCGGTGACAAAGTCCATGGTGATGTTCTCCCATTTCCATTCTGGTATGGAAAATGGTTGCATCATCCCCTTAGACTTCTGTCTCTCTGCCTTCACTTGCTGTCACACCAGGTGCATTGATGTATATTCAGTGATATCCTTATTGATGTTATCCCACCAAAAGTTTTCTCAGAGATCTCGATACATCTTCGTGCTCCCTGGGTGAATAGAGAAATTTGAACTATGTGCATCATCCAAAAGATCCTTCTTCAGCTCCAGACTTGATGGAACACAAAGCCTTTTCCCAAATCGCACAATTCCTTCTTCATTAACATTAAACTCCGAGGATTTCCCTTTTTCGATAGCTTCCACTTTTTCTTGAATTCTCACATCATCCTTTTGAGCATCCTTTAACCTTTCCAAAAGATACAGTTTAGCAATAATTTGTGAAAGGGTTTATGATTTTCCCTTCTATATGATTCCCATGTCCATCTTTATCAAGCTTAAGAAGATTTCATCCTTCTCAATTCTCATCATTGATAGAATAGTTGGGTACTTTCTACTTAGGGCATCTGCCACCTTTTTTGCTTTCCCAGGGTGGTAATGTATTGAATAGTCATAATCCTTGATGAGTTCTATCCATATTCTCTGGCTCATATTAATCTCTTTATTTGTGAATATATATTTAATACTCTTATGGTCAGTATATATCTCACATTTCTCCCCATAAAGATAATGTCTCCAGATTTTCCAGGAAAAGATCACAGCCTCCAACTCCAGATCATGCGTTGGATAGTTTCGCTCATGGATTTTCAACTACCTTGTTGCATCGGATATCACATTATCATTCTGCATCATCACATAGCCTATTCCCTTCTTTGAAGCATCACTAAATACCACAAAAAGTTCCCCACTTGTGGGTAAAGTGAGCACGGGCGCAGTGATAAGCCTCCTTTTCAACTCCTAGAAGCTTTCTTCGCATTCATCACTCCAAGAAAATTTTACTCCCTTTCGAGTTAGCTTGGTAAGAGGGTTGGACAATCGTGATAAATTTCTCACAAATCGTCAATAATATCCAGCTAACCCCAAGAAGCTACGGATATCCGTTACCGATGTTGGCCTCGGTCATCCCTCAATCGCGTCTATTTTGGAGGGATCCATAGATATCCCATTGCTTGTGATGATATGGCCCAAGAATGAGACTTCCTTCAACCAGAACTCACACTTGTTGTACTTTTCATAGAGCATATCCTTGCACAAAGTCTCTAGTACAGTTCTTAAATGCTCCTCATGATCCTCCTTGGTTTTGGAGTATATTAGAACATCATCTATAAATACTACCACAAATTTGTCTAGGTAATCTCTAAAGACTATATTCATCAAGTCCATGAAGATTTCTGGAGGATTGGTGAGTCTGAAAGGCATTACTATGAATTCATATTGCCTGTATCTTGTACGAAAAGCAGTCTTGGGGACATCTTCCTTTATCACCCTTACTTGATAATATCCCAACCACAAATCTACCTTGGAGAAGTATTATGCTCCACGTAGCTGATCGAACAAGTCATCGATCCATGGCATTGGATACTTGTTCTTTATCGTGATTTTGTTAAGTTCACAATAATCGATGCAAAGCCGCATTGACCCATCCTTCTTCTTGACAAAGAGGACCGGTGCACCCCATGGTGAAGTACTTGGGCGTATAAACCCTTTATCTAGATTCTCCTTTAGTTGTTTCTTCAGATCTTAAATCTCAACGATAGCCATTCTATATGGAGTCTTGGATATTGGTATTTCCCCAGGTATACGTTCAATTGACAATTCAACGTCTCTTCTAGGAGGAAGACCAAGTGGTTCCTCGGGAAACACTTCAGCTAATTCCCTCACAATAGGCATTTCTTCAAAGATGGTTTCTTCCTTGGACTCAATCATCTGATCCAGATACGCATTCTCATAGGGCAGCAATATCCATTCTTGAGATGATGGATATAAAGTAGATTCATCTTCCTCCTTACACTTGTAAAGAATCGGGGGTCAATTGTCCATATGGAGTGTGATTTCCCTCTCCCGACAATTTATGTTGGCTCTATATAAGGAAAGCCAATCCATTCTAATAATTGCATAAAATTCCACTAGAGGGAGTATGATGAGGTTCACCGGGAAATTAAATCCACATATTATGACAGGGGGGATTTATATTCATGGGATGCAATGATTGCCCCATTTTCTGTTCTCACTGACATATTCACTTCCATGATTTGTGGTGGTGCTGGGATTGTTCTACTAAACTTTCCAGATATAAAAAATGAGTAGAACCTGAATCAAAAAGTATATTCGCTATTCTTGAATGAATAACTAGCGTACCTATCATCACTTCATTTTTGGGGTTCAATTCGACAGAAGTGATGTAAAAAAGCTCTTCCTTTCTGCCTTGTAGGTTACCGGTTGCCTATGAAACCCTTTGGATTAGGGAACTAATTTGCAAGATGCCCCGGTTCTTTGCAGTTGTAGCAATGAACAACGCGTTGAGTTTTGAACGGAGCGTTCCTCTCCTCTGTCGCAGTCGCGGGCCTTTCTTGCTGATAGTTAACATCTAGGTTCCCTTATCTTCCACACCTAAAGCATTTCCTCATCCCATTGAGGCAATTTCTAGGGTGCTTCTTTCCGCACTTTTGGGAATTGGGGTGCTGGATCTTCATAGCACCATTGGATTTATCCATCAGACCACCAGCATTGAATTCTGCCTTATGCTTCTTGTACCCATGGTACCCATCAGATTCCCCGATCTCAATTTCAACCTTGAGGGCACATCGTACAATTTCCTCATAGCTGTCGAAGTCATGGATCGCTAATGCTTTCCGCAGGCTAGGCTTCATCCCACTAAATAAACGGTCAACCTTGCATTCGGGGGTAACGACAAAGTTAGAAGCGTATCATGCAAGCCTTGTGAAGTTCTCCTCGTACTCTCCAACAGATTCTTCTTCTCTTTTCTTGATAGAAAGGAAGTCCCTTTCCATCTTAAGCCGGAGGGTTCACGGAAAATATTTATCGAAAAACATATTCCGGAAATCCTTCCATTCCAATGCCTCGATCTCCTCCTCAAGCTTCATATTTTTGATCAACGTCCACCATTGATCAGATTCACCCTCTATATGATAAGCTTCCTGGAGAACCTTCTTTTATTCATAACATTGAAGGATGGAGAAGATCCTTTCAATGGAGTTGATCCATTGTTCAGCGATCGTGGGATCAGATGATCCACTGAAAGTTGGAGTCCTTTGTCTCATGAAGCACTCAATAGCGACTTGTTCCTTCTTAGGGGGGTTTGGACATTCCTACTGACATGTGTTCCTATTCGAATCATGATTTTTTTGATAGAGAAGCATGATAAATTTTGTGATTCCCGCTCCCATTGGATTGGGAATCTCATTAGTACAGTCATCACACTAATCTTCGCATTGGTTGTTAGCCCGAGTCCTCCTATTACCAGCCATTGGCTTGAATAAAAGGAAACTTAGGGGGTAACCCATAAAGGGTAATCCAAAGAAAAAAGTTGTTGACTTATAAATAAACTTTTATTTCCTTAACTCATGAGTCTAGAGGTTGTATTCTAGGCTTTTCATGATCTACTTTCTAACATATATTCTTAGGGGAATTTTTTTTATTCCGTTAAAAAGGGTTCATACTAAGCTTGTGAATTTATCAAAACATATCCCCCAGGAGTGTTGTAACCAAGAGTACAGCAAGGCCCACTGTCGTGCACCACTTCTCGTTCAAGTCTAGCTCAAAGCGGTGTTTTCGTGTTTTACCCCTAGGATACATCTATGCTAGAGCCGCCTCTACCTGCTCGTATCCAGACAGGGATGTATTTGTTTGATAAACCACTTACTCAGTACTTACCAAAACTTAGGGATGTTTTTATTATACTTAGTCTTGTCTCTAAGGCTTTACTAGGGTTTTCTAATCCTAATCCCAAAAATAACTAAACCTAACCTCAGATACCAACTATGACAACCCTGTTTTATTACAAACTTAAACATGATTTATTACATAAACTATTCACTTGATACAACATGGATGATTGAGAGTTATAGTGTCTTTGGGGCTTAGGATCATTACATAACAACTTAAAACATGAAATACTAAATCTTTATTTAAAATATCCTTTACATGACCACTACATTCCCTTGTACTTAGCATTGAATGGGATAACCTAAGGACATTCATAAGAAAAGGGGTGAGCTATAAAGCCCAGTAAGGGAATAAACATGGAATACATGAGGAGTACAATACATGTTAGAAAATAGGCATATTAATAGAGCACAATAGAAACATGAACATAAAGGCATGATTAATCATGATAATCATAACATGGAAATGTGGCAACAATACTTAACATGGAATTAGCATGAGCCAAGGCTCACTGCACATGGAGCTTGAGTAAATCCTCATTGAATATGAAGCACGATTAAACCCTCATTTCACTTGAATTATCATGATTCAAAACTCATTTCACATGATGTATCATGATATTATACTTTACCCAGTGCATTGGAGCGCTATAAGGGTGCACCCTTCTTAAACATGTCATTTCATGCATAAGTGTGTCACATGGATCATAAAACATGGATTCATAAAACATAATCAATTATTCCATGACAAAGGAATGTGGAATGAAACTTTATAATCAATAAGTAAATGTGCATGAAGGTTAATACCCTTGATGGAGAAATGGGCATGGTATTCACTACACAATGGCATTGGCTTAGAAAATCGGTGCAATTTCGGCAGTGTAACGGCGTGATATAAGAATTCATAAAAATGGTTGATTAGAGAGAAAGTGGTGTCTCATCATATCTAAATGAAATGGACAGTAAGGGGGGTCATATAGATACATTTCCCAACAATTTTAAGGGAATTTATATTCATGGTACAAAATTATTGCTTGAATGTAAATGAGGAGAGAGAAGATCCTTTCGGAATTTCGGCATAGTAAAGGGTGTACATGGGAGGAATTTAATGAGAGAGAAAGGGGTCTCCCATTATTCAAACAATAAGAGGGAAGTATGGGGGAGGTTTTAAATCATACCCCAGCATTTATAATTGAAATTAAAAGGGCATAACAATATTAAAAAATTTTGACAAAAAAGTGAGAGGAAGAAAACCCTTACTTAGAAGTGTGCTTCCAAAGGATTGAGAGAGGCTTAAGAGAGGCTTCTTGGGATCTTGGGTCACCTTGAGAGGATTATAGAGATAGTAGGGAAGAGGTTGTACGAACTCCAAAGGCTTTGAGTGAGGGGGAAGTGGGAGCTTCGGTGGGTTTATATAGGAAAGGTGAGTGAATTCTTTATTATTTAGGTTTGGGACCCCTTACATTAAACTAATTCAAACCACAAATCAGCTCATGGTTTTTTCCCATGGTATTTTGAAAATGGGAGAAGAGAATAATATTTTATATGTACAAAGTCCGAAATTCTTAAAATAATGGGGTTTCTTATGTGGAGGTGAGTCACACTCCCATGGAAAATAATTTAAAAAGACAAGATGTTTAATAAGTCTTGAAGGGTCCATTAATGCTTTGTAAAAAAATTCAAACAAAGCCAAAATCACATTATTTTAATGGTAAACCATATATTGGTCGAACATAAAGCTTATAGTATTTTATTAAATCACTATTGGTTCATTATAATGTCATAAAACACATTATATATTTAAACGGTATTTAATTTTTACCCAAACATTTGATTGTCTCAGAAAATTATGAAAAATTCACCATTGGATAATTTTGACGTCATGATTCCAGAAATGACATTTATTTTATCTAAATAATTTTATAAATATGTTAATTTTCACTTTGAAAATAAAAACTGACATTTATTGAAAATTCACGGGTTTTGACAAAAATGGCTTTCAAACCTTAATAAATATTTCAATTGCATTCATAAAATTATAAGATCATTTATATTTAATAAAAATTTATTTAATAATAATAATAATATTTTATTAAAATATTATTTAATTCAAAAATCCCTTAATTTAAGAAAATATAATTCTTAATTAAATAATAACTAAAAACACTACTTGTACTTTAAAAACTATTTACAGTGTATCAATAATGACAAGAAATTATATTTATTATTATGTAAAAAAATAATGTACATGAATATATTACTAGCGATTTGTTACATAACCCCTTAAAACAGCCAAATAAGACCTAAGGGTAAGGTGTGCGATGGTGACAGACTCTTGGGGTGGCTTGGATAATATCGCTCGAGTGGTAATCTCTATCAACTTCCACTTTTCCTGTAGACGGTCCCGTTCGAGCTTGACATGATGAATCTCAGCTTGGGCTTGGTCAAGAGAGAAACCCAAGGATGCCACCTCTTTTTCGAGCTTCGAAAAATGGGCTTCGAATGGAGAAATTCTATTGGATGAGTCAGTTGCTTATTTTGTCTGAGTAAATTGGGTTTGTTAAAGCCTTATATTTATATTAATCATGTGATCATTGTTCAAAAGCTATAAAAGTAACGGTCAAAAATTTTAACATAAAACCAAATAATTTGACATTTTATATAAAAATTTTACATAAATATACATTTAATTAGATTAAGAGGGATTTCCATTAATGAAACTTTGGGTCATTACAAAGATCTATGTGAATTCAAATTATGAGAAAATGAGTTGATCCTAGGTTATTGCTCGTGGTGGATTGAATGAATTCCTTTTTTTACAATTTTAATTTCATTAACTCAAGAAGGATTCAGGCAATGAATTCAAACTAACCTCATCACTTACTGATTAAACACCTTCAAAACACATGTTAATTACCTATACACTTGTAGGATCATTTTCATGAGAACTACAAGGTAAAGGATATAATTATCACATGAAAGTGGGGTGGGTAAATTCAATAAGGAAGAGGAAGAATAAAAATCATTGAATGAAAGAAAATCAATTAAAAGAAATTAAGAACATTTAGAGAGTGAGAAATAACACTCAATATATCCCCTTGATACTCCCTTGGATCAACCCATAAAATATATAGCCCTCCATTGATGAAAATTTCTCAATAGAAGC
This sequence comes from Viscum album, assembly GCA_963277665.1. NCBI lineage: Eukaryota > Viridiplantae > Streptophyta > Magnoliopsida > Santalales > Viscaceae > Viscum > Viscum album. The sequence continues at coordinate 1,375,382,727 of OY728138.1, read as the reverse complement.
GGAAAGTAGACTTACGAGGGTGGAATTGAAAAAGTAAAAACAACAAAAATAAAGATCACTCCAACGTTGTGTTAATAAAATCCCAAGGTTTGGTGTGAAAAGATCACACCTTGAGGAAACGGTATCAAGGTGATATTAATAAGAGCATAAAAAGAGAATAAGAAGAACTTTTATTAAATACTAAGGTGATTCGAACAACTTACATGGGAAGGAAAAATGCTACAGAGACAATTTGGCATAATAACATTACAATCAAAATAAAGATCCAAGATCCCTAAATCCTACACCAATACTACATTAAATAGTCAAAAAAGAATCATTTGGACGAGAAACCACTCCCCATGTCTCTTTAATTAAATTTGGTGGGCCAAGGTAGGTGGAACATTAATGTAGAGAAGACTTTTCCACTTCTTGCCCCGAAATTGCAACCAACTTGCATCTACCGGAAAGACGCGCTAAAATGACCTTCTAGAAGGCCTAATTTGAGTGGGCCATATAAGACTTAAATTAATCCCATGATTTCCCTTAACATCTGGTAAAATTTCATCTCAAAATATTAATCCTTTTGCGAGATATGATTTAAATGGTGGGATGTTATTCTGGGCCGTGGAATCTGGCCCAGAATTGCATCTTCAAATTGGGTCACCTTAATCACCACCATTTAAGACGAGTTAGCACTGAATCCAGATGAATTATTTTTTACTATATATGTCTTCTAGTCTCCCATGAAATATGGGATTCATTGTGCTTGTATTGTGGGCCCCACATTCTCATCAGTGGAATCATATCCAATCTGCCTTCTCTAGAATTGTTTCCTTTCATCGCCAAATATCTCCATCATCCTTTATGAATCCTCCATTGATCCCTGAATGAAAACTGTTCATATTTAAGTTTATATCCATTTCCCAAAATATAAAATTAAATTATGGATAATTACATTCTTTAAAATCAGATGAAACATTGGGCCTAAATTGGTGCATATTAGGCATGAAGTGCACAAATGATGAGAATGGATGTTCAAAATTAAAATCCACTAACTCAGGCCCATAAGATAAAAAATGAACATTTAATACCATTAGGATATAATAAAAATATGTGTTTTTATTGGCTAATTTCACCCCCAACTTGAGTTTCTCTAGTCCCGAGCAACATATATCTCACAAAAATTAAATTCGAATGACCTTTTCCAAAAAACATTTTAATACACATTTCTCACCCAAAGATCTCATACCAAAAAATTGTGAAACCCATCAAAATAATTTAAAACAAGCTATGTACACATGCATATCTCAAGACCAAGCCCATTCCTTTTTTCAAATTCATCTCCATATTTCATCCAAATTCAATTAAGCATGATGAATTTTTGTGCGTCACAATAGACATGGGGGTTCATTTTCATTCGAGGGAGAAAAGATGGAAGCACTAGGAGAAATAAAATTTTAATAATAAGATGAGTACTCATTTTTTTATTTTATTTGTTTTTTTTTTGAATTTTTTTTTTCCAATTGTTCCAGGGTAATTGAAATTTAACTCAATCGAGTAAACCCATGTAGCAAGACTTTGCTGATGACTCCCATTCTCAAATACATTAGGGCACCAAGTGAAGCTCACAAACTCGGGCATCATCTCGAGTTAACTCAATCAAAAACAAATTCAAATTACCATAAATAGAGATAAAATGTCCAACTTTGGGCCAAAAAACTATTGATTCACGATCCCCAAGTGCCGAAAGCCACACATTAGGTCAATTCATTACTCTACGTGCAATTAAATTTTTTTTACTAATCATGTTAAAATTAAAATGATCTCCAATCCTATTCTATTTATTATGTGCCCCCAAAAACTCAAAATAAAACCCCACAATATAGAGGACGTGCATTGTGTTTTTTTTTAATAATTGGATGTAAATATAAATGGTGAAAAATCACATCGGACAACCGCACTTTCCAATATCTATGCACAGGAACATAAAATTGCATTAAAATAAGAATCAAGGAATGTAAAATTATTTGATATCCAATTTCAGAGTTTGGAATGTGTGTTATCATGTTCAAGGTTAATGACATTTTTCCTTCCACACATTTTTATCTCCCCCCCAACTTAGAATAACATTGTCCCCAGTGTTTAAAGAATTGAAACATATAATGGGTGGGATAGAAGTTCAATGAAGACATTGATAATGAAAATTATGGAATAAAGTCACCCGGTGTTTGATGTTGAAAATGAATTCCCCTATCTCCCTTCAGTTCTGGTTTGAGTCCCAATGGCTTGTACAGTGGTGACCATCTTTTTCCAATGACCTATGACATGCCTAATTTTTTTAATATATATATATATTTATTTTTTTATTTTTTTAACCTAAAAAAACATAAAAATAACATAAATTGATGATAAATTGTCTTCTCTTAAATTTCTGGGTAAGGTATTACTCAGGGATCACACCATGTGACACGGATGAATACGGTGCTCCACTTTCATACCCATCCTTACTCATAAAAGAAGAACGGGTCAACAGTATATATTTTGTTTTTAAATAACAAAATGAAGAAGAAAAAAAAATATGATTCACAATGATTAGAAACATGAAAACGACAGGTTGCCTCCTGTGCAGCACTTTTGTTTAACGTCGTTAGCCCTACATGGATCCTAAATCTATGAATTTTTTCCTAGTTCATAGGTTGGATCTGTTAACTCAACCTCTATTTCATGTTTATTGAATGATTCAATGAATGGTTTTAACCTATGACCATTGACCTTAAAAATGTTACCACTTATGGGATCCTGAATCTCTACTGCCCCATGGGGGTACACATGATTCACTATGAATGGACCTGACCATCTAGACCTCAACTTTCCTGGGTGTAAATAACGTTTTGAACTATACAAGAGCATAGATTTTCCCAGTTCAAATTTTTTGAATTTGATATTCCTAGATTGGTAGGCTTGAACTCTAGCTTTATTTGTCCTTGAATTTTCATAAGCCTCCATCCAATGTTCCTCAAGTTCATTAAGATCTAATTTTTTCTTTCCTTCGGCTAAAGAAATGTCGAAATTAATTTTTTTTATTGTCCAAAATGCCTTAAGCTCAATTTCATCAAGTAAATGGCATGCTTTTCCTTAAACTAACCTATATGGTGACATTCCTAGGATGGTTTTTAATGTTGTACGATATTCCCAAAGAGCATCCAAGAGTTTCTCAGACCAATATTTCCTAGAGGGGTTGACAGTTTTTTCAAAAATTTGCTTAATCTCCCTATTTTCTAACTCATCTTGACCATTGGTTTGAGGATGGTATTCAACGGAAACTTTATGAAAAATTCCGTACTTAGACATGAGTGAAGATAATGGGCGATTACTGAAATGGGTTCCTCGATCACTGATTATAGCCCTAGGAATTCCAAATCGAGAAAATATATGCTCTTTCAGAAATTAGATCAAAACATGATGGTCATTGGACTTGGTGGGAATGGCTTCAACCCATTTGAGACATAATCAATAGCTAAAAGGATGCAGAGGTATCCCTTAGATTTTGGAAAATGTCCCATGAAATCAATTCCCCAACAATCAAAGATTTCAACGACCAGAATGGGAGTGAGGGACATTTGATTCCTTTTGGAAATGGATCCTAATTTCTGACACTAAGGAGAACTTTTACAAAATTGGAAGGAATCCTTAGTGAGGTTCGGCTAGTAGAAACCACTTTGGAGGACCTTTTCAGTGGTTTTCTTTGTAGAAAAGTGGCCTCCACATGCCTCTCCACGAAAAAATTTTAGAATGGAATCTTGATCAGACTTGGGAACACATCTCCTGATGATTTGATCAGGACAGAACTTGAAGAGGTAAGGATCATCAAACACATAGTGTTTGACATGAAAAAGGAATTTCCTCTTAGATTGGGTCCCCAGGAATTTTGGAATGTCACCCGTCACCAAATGGTTTTCTATTTCACCATACCAAGGGCAATAACTCAATGAATAGAGGTGCTCATCGAGAAATGAATCAGACACAGAGAGGTGGTGTGAGTTGTCTTTGAATTCCATCCTAGATAGGTGATCAGCTAAAAAAATTTCAACACCCTTTTTATCCTTAATGGTTAAATCAAACTCTTGAAGAAGAAGGACCCACCTAATCAATCTACCCTTGGTGTCTTGTTTTTGGAAAAGGAATTTTAGGGCTGAATGGTCAGTAAACACAATGATGGGTGATCCTAAGAGATAAGACCGGAATTTCTCTAAGGCAAAGACAATAGAAAGAAACTCTTTCTCAGTGGTGGTGTAGTTTATTTGTGCATCATTTAAATATTTTCTTACATAAGCAATAACACATGGAGTTTTCTCACCGTTATCCTAAGACTGCTCCTACAGTGAAATCACTTGCATCACACATGAGGTCAAAAGGAAGTTTCCAATTTGGATATTGCATGATAGGTGGAGATATTAGAGATTAATTGAGTGTAGAAAACGATTCCTCATAGCTTTCTGTCAATAAAAATGGAGCATATTTAACCAATAGAGCACAAAGTGGTCGATAAATAGAGCTGAAATTTTTAATGAACCTTCTATAAAAACCAGCATGTCCTAAAAAGGACCTCACTTCCTTAACAGTTTTAGGAGAGGGAAGGTGACGAATGATTTCAACCTTATCTTTATCAACTTCAATCCCTCTACCATATACCAGATTACTTAGAAAAAGTCCTTCCCTTACCATGAAATGGAATTTTTCCAAATTTAGTATGAGATTCTTATCCTCGCACCTTGAAACAACCTTTTAAACATTTATAAGGCATCCCTCAAAAGTATCCCCAAAGATGGAGAAGTCATCCATGAAGACCTCTAAACAATCCCCCACCATATCCGAGAATATTCCCATCATGCACCATTGGAAGGTACCAGGGGAATTACATAACCTAAAGGGAATGCGCTTGAAGGAAAAAGTGTCGAATGGACATGTGATGGTTGTTTTTACTTGATCCTCTAAGGAGACTTCAATTTTATTATACCCTGATAATACATCTATGAAGCAATAGAATTGATGACCCGCCACTCTCTTGAGGACGTTATCAATAAAGGGTAAGGAGAAATGGTCTTTCTTGGTACAAGAGTTGAGCTTCTTATAGTCAATACAGACTCTCCATCCACTACTAACCATTGTTGAAAGCATATCTCCATCCTTATTGGTTATTACTGTGATTCCAGCGTTCTTTGGAACCACATGGATAGGGATAACCCACTCACTCTCAGCTATAGGATAGATGGTACCAGCTTTTAACAATTTCAAAAGATCTTTTCTCACTAATTCCATGAGATTAGGATTTAGTCACCGCTGAGGTTCACGACATGCCTTTGAATCGGATTCTAGAACAATTCTATGAGTCTTGATAAGTGGGCCAATCCCAGGAATATCAGATAGGGTCCATCTAATGGCTTTCTTGTGTCACCTAAGGACATCTAGAAGCATCCTCTCATGATCAGATTCAAGAGAGGAAGAAATGGAAACAGGAAAGGATTGATTGTCCCCTAAGAACGCATACTTTAGTGATGAAGGTAAAACTTTAAATTCAAGATTAGAGTGGTTGTCACTTTCCATGAAAGTATGAGACTTTGTATTGAACTCAGTTTCTTTGTTTATATTTCTTGACAAAATTGCTTCCTTGTGAAAAGAATTTTCATCCACTAAATTAGCTAGATTAGTCTCATGAATGGTTATAGACTCGATGTTATTGATTTCACTCATGGTATCATTGATTATTGATTCTATAAAATCATCAATAGAGATATCTGAAAGAGATTCAAGCCAAGGAGACAAATTTCCCTCATGAGACCAATGAAAATCAATCTCTTCTTGACTTAAACATCCTTCGGTAATTCCTTGATGTTCCTTGAGTTCACTATCATCACTACCAATCCAATTAACCTCATGGATCTCTTCATCATCCCCAATTTGATGGTTTTCATTGTAGATGTTCAAGTCTAGACTCATGTTTCCAAAGGTGATGGTCATGTTCCCATTTCGGACATGGATAACAGAGTTGATTGTTGCAAAGAAGGGATGACCAAGGATGATTGGGGTTTGCTCCCTAGGACCTAAGCTTGGGTGATTGTCCATAACAATGAATTCATCTGGGTAAATGAAATTTTCAACTTCCACCAAAACATCCTTTAAGATCCCCTTTGGAACTCGGATAATACGATCTGCAAGTTGAAGAGTGACAGATGTAGGTTGGAGTTATTAGATCCCTAAATGACAATACATGGAATAAGGAATGAGGTTCACACTAGCTCCTAGATCACACAAGGCTTTGACAACTTTGTTCTATCCTATTTCAACATTTATGTAAGGGAATCTTGGGTCTTTCATCTTTGGAGGAAGGGTTCCTTGGATTGTTGTTCTAACATTTGCTACCAGAAGGACTTGGTTCTTATGTGATAATTTCATTTTAAATGTGCAAGGGTCTTAAGCTATTTTGAGTATGCAGGAATGGTTTGAATGGCATCAAGGAGTGGAATGTTCAAATTGACTTGTGAGAATATTTCTCTCAATGTTTCACTCAATTCAGGCTTGGTTTTCCCCATCATGTGTTGAGGAAATGGGGCAGGTTGTGGGGTTGTTTTTGAAGAGTTGTTTCTTTCACATTTTTATTAGTTTCTTCAGTTTTTTCATGTGTTTCATTTGAATTTTCATTATATTTTTAATCTTCAGGTGGTTTTTGAACTATTTGTTCAGGTTTCTCAATTGATTTACCACTTCTCAAAATTGTCACAGCCTTTAGTTGTTCATGAGTTTTTTGTGTGCAACTTTTCTCTCCCATTGATGTTTGTTGTGGAATGGCCTGTGTAGGCATGGGTTCCTTTCTAGTTTTAATGGTTTGATGTTCTTGTTTAAGGTATGAGAATTTGGAGTTGATTTTGTCCATTTGTTTACACAACTGTTCAAGGATTGGAAGAGGGGCAGATTGGGTGGGGGCTTGTGTTGGTTGGTTTATCCCAGGAGGATACTTTGGGTGCTAGATGGGTTGTTGGTGATGGACAGGGGGTGTTGGTATTGGACTGGTTGTTGTTTGAATTGGTTATTGTTTTGAAAATTTTGTGTAGGGTAGGGGCTTGGTCTTTGTGGTTGGCTAGGTTGTTTGTTATCTTTCCATCGGAATCATGGGTAGTCATTATACCTTAGGTTGAATGTGTTTGGGTGTTGGGGATTTTGAAAGATTAGGGAATTGACTTTAGAAAGTGGTCCTCCTAAATGAACATCCTTGATGGATGGAATAGTTGGGCAGTTGTCTGTTTTGTGGTCATGTTTGTCATAGATTGTGAAAATAGGGTCTACAGTTTGGATTTCATGGATTTCCCTATGGTCTATCTCTTCAACCTTCCTAGAGAGTGCTGCAAGTTTTACCCTAAGGCTTTCCTCTTCTCTAAGTGTATGCATTCCAGCAGTTCTTTGGGGATTTTCATAACAAGGTGATGTTTCACATGTTTGGTTTTGTTCAGCAAGGATTTCTAGATACTCGTAAGCATCATTTGGGGATTTGTTTTTAAAGGTCCCATTACACATCATGTAAATGAATTGTTTGTTCCCCGGGCCCAAACCTTCATAGAAAATTCTCACTTATTCAGGAATAGAAAACCCATAGTGTGGAACCATGTTTAGGGTGTCTCTGAACCTCTCCTATGTTTCATAAAATGACTCTCCATCTTTTTCAAAAAAGTTTTGGATTCTCTTTTTTAGAGAAATGGTTTTGTGATGGGGGGAGTATTTTTTGTAAAATTCTCTTTTCAGTTGGTCCCAAGAGTGGATTGATCAAGGTCTCAGATTATTTAACCAGTTCATTGCTCGATCTTTAATTGAGAAATGAAAGAGCCTCATCTTATCTGACTCAAGTTGATGTAGTGAGCACATGGTTTCAACAATGTCATTGAACTTCTTGACATGAAGGTAGGGAATTTCTGACTCCATCCCATGGAAGGTTGGAAGGTGGTTTAGGACATGAGGTTTAAAGACATAGTGGGCGTCTCCAAGTTATAATGCCTAATGAAAGAGGGTTCATTGGTCCAGGTCGGTGTAAGGTAGTCATTCATGGTTTGATCGACTGCATTCCCCAAATTTGGGGCTACCTCATTTGGATTTCCATTTTGGTTCCCACCCAGGTTTATGAGTTGGTTTCTTTAAATACCCTCCGTTGAAATTGACTCAATCTTTGACTCTGGGGTATTAGGATGATTAGGATCCAATGGTGTAGTTGACTTCCCTATCCTATGACTTTCCACCCTAACTAGTCTGTTTGAGTTATCGCGGGTGTAGACGGACATACACCAAAAGAAAAAAAAGCGAGAAAGAGAAAAGATAAGAGATCTTGGGTGAGAATAGAAGAATGGGGGTGAGGAAAGAAGTTTTTGGTCTAAGGAAAAATCTTGGTCCCTGGAAATGGTACCAGTATTTGGTGTCGCCCAAATTTACCCAAGTTTTAAGGGTCAAGCGGTCGCTTGTAGTGTAGCTTGGGTTGTCAAATCCTCAGATACCTAAGAAGAACCTTTAGACACACAATATAAAGAGATGGATTTTTGGCTATGAAGTGGCCAACTTGGGTTGTTTTTATATGGGTTTTAAAAGAGAACTAAGATCTATGTGAATTGAAATTATGATAAAATGAGCTGATCCTATGTTATTTCTCGGGGTGGATTGAATGAATTCCTTTTTTTAAGATTTTAATTTCATTAACTCGAGAAGGATTCAGGAAATGAATTCAAACTAACCTCATCACATACATATTAAACACCTTCAAAACACATACCAATCACCTATACACTTGTAGGATCATTTTCATGGGCACTCCAAGGTAAAGGATATAATTATCACATGAAAGTGGGGGGAATAAATTAAATAAGGAAGAGGAAGAATAAAAATCATTTAATGAAAGAAACTCAATTAAAAGAAATTAATAACATTTAGGGAGTGAGAAATAACACTCAATACAACCCCTTCCTACTCCCTTGGATTAACCCATAAAAGAGCCAGCCCTCCATTGATGAAAATTTCTCAACGGAAGCGGAAAGTAGACTTACGAGGGTGGAATTAAAGAAGTAAAACAACAAAAATAATGATCACTCCACCATTGTGTGAACAAAATCACAAGGATTGGTGTGAAAAAGTTCACACCATGAGGAAAAGGTATCAAGGTGATATGAATAAGAACATAATAAGATAAGAAGAAAAACATTTATTAAAAACTAAGGTGATTTGAACAACTTACATGGGAAGGAAAAATGCGACAAAGACAATTTGGCATAATAACAATACAATCAAAACAAAGCTCCAAGATCCCTAAATCCTCCACTAATACTACCTTAAATAGGAAAAAATGAAGCCTTTGGCCGATCCACCAATCCCCAAGTCTCTTTAATTAAATTTGGTGGACCAAGGTAGGTGGAACATTAATGTAGAGAAGACTTTTCCACTTCTTTCCCCGAAGTTGCAGCCAGCTTGCATCCACCGGAAAGATGCACCGAAAGGACCTTCTATAAGGCCGCATTGGAGTGGGTCATAGAAGTATTAATTGAATCCCTGGATTTCCACTATCATCATGTAAAATTTCAGCCCAAAATAATAATCTGTTAACAGGATATGATTTAAAATGGTGGGATGTTTTTCTGGGCCGCAGAATCTGACCCAGAATTGAATCTTCAAATTGGACTACCTTAATCACCACCATGTAGGACTAATTAGAACTGGATCAAGAATAATTATTTGTTACTATATATTTATTCTAGCCTCCTATAAAATTTGGACTTCATTGAGCCTGTATTGTGGGCCCCACATTCTCATCAGTGGGATGATATCCAATCTGCCTTCTCCAGAATTGTTTCCTTTCATCGCCAAATATTCTCATCATAATTTATGAATCCTCCATTGATCCCTGAATGAAAAATGTTCATATTTATGTTTATATCCATTTCAAAAAATATAAAATTAAAATATGGATAATTAAATTCTTTAAAATCAGATGAAACATTGGGAAAAAATTGGCGTGTATTAGGCATGAAGTGCACAAATGATGAGAATGGATGTTCAAAATTAAAATCCACTAACTCAGGCCCAGAAGATCAAAAATAAAAATTTAATACCATTAAAACGTAATCAAAATATTTTTTTTATTGTCTAATCACCCATGCAGGGTTTGATTGCCTTCATCATATGTTACTTCTGTATTGGTTAGTGATTAGTAACCTTTAGGGAGTTTCCAATTGTGTTTTCTGAGTGTGACCCAAATAGAAAAGGGTCATCTTGTGGAAGGAGGAACATATGGAATTCCAGCCATTGATATTTTCCTCATAACCTCAAAAAGATTTATTCTTCCTGGGATGTTGATAATGGTGAAAATGACCCCATTCGAGGTCTCTATTAGCACTTGATGATCCTATTTTTGAGGACTTGATGATTCCAATTTAGGGGTTGATGAATCCTCATATGGGAATTGAGATATATATTCCCCCAACTCTAAGGTATGGGGTTGTTAAAGAACAACCTTTGATTACTCTATGACCCTCTCAGGGTGTGATAAACCTGGTGGTGGTGATTGAGAAAAAAATTCCCCCAGACCTATGGGCTGGGGTTGGTTTGAAGCAGCCACTGATATGTCCTTGATATTCTCAGGGAATGGGGACCTAAAGGGTGGAGTTTGTGGTAAATATTCTCCCAACCCATGGGGATGGGTTCTCTCCTAAACAACTATTATGGAAGATATTATTTTGAACAATTTGATTTGGTGAAACTGTGCTCATGTATGAGATGGGTGAAGTGGTAGCCCGTGAAGGGAGACATTTTCTATAGTAAGTTATCAGATTTTCTACATCTTTGGATTTTTTGTTTAAAATGTGTTAACATTGTTCCAAGGGGCATAGAATATAGATCTTTTGGTAGTCCTATCTCTCCATTTGTGATGTCTTCGCATCTTCAAAGTAGAGGTATTTCGTTGTATTGACTTAATGGTGTGTGCATTACCTACTCCCTGATTTGTTTAGAGGATATGACATTAAAGGAATTTGTATCTATGGATTTTTATTATTCCAAAGGTGCATTTAAGTTCAACGCTTCATTCATTCCCCATCCACAGATACAGATACCCAATGGGGATTTGAGGATTATTTTAAAAAGAGTTGTAGTGCAGTGGTAGAAAGTGCGTTATATATTTATGTTATTCTATTCTTGGTTTTGGGTCCCAAGCCATGGAGATAGTAGCTAGGTCTATTTGACAACAAAGTATGTTTTTAGTCTGAAGGTGACCTACATATCCTAGATAAAGGGTGTTTCTAGCCATAACTATCTGATGACTTTCCCATAGTTTTTGGAATAGCTGTGGCATGAACTCCTTCTCTAGCTCATATGGGATACCATAGTCAGAAGTGATGAGGGTACATAACATAGTGGGGAGGTTTTTTGGGTAAATATCTTTATATATCCATGTTGCCACCTCTTCATCATACTTAAAGGGTTCTACTTAATCAAACCACACAGGTCGCTTCTCGGGGTCACCTACTAATTGTGGTTAAGGGTTTTTGGTCATTTATGTGGAACTATATACGGTTGTTTCCAATTTTTCTAGGAACTCTCTTTATGAAGGTGTCATATTTTTGAGATCAACTCTTTATAGAGATGTCTAGCAATGGGGGGATTTCCTTGTCAGATGGACATATCACCATAGTGAGGTTGACCACAATGAATGTCAGGAGTAGAGTTCTATAGATTCGTCTCCACACTACCATAAGAAGGAATATCACAGTAATGATTGGATTCTACTTCAATTTAAGAGTATGAAAACCCTTGAGGTGTTACAGATATGCATTGAACAACATTAAGGGCACTACCATTGAGTATATTGAGGATATGGCCCTCATTCTGTATCATGGATGGAATATGATGACCTGCCTTTTGGGTTTGAGTATGGATATGCACCTTCCATATGATGGATTTCAAAATACATTGATAATCATTAGGTGTTGTGGAAATATGATCATATTGTTGAGAATCTATAGGAGTATGTCGGTTAGCTTCCTCATTATTGACCAGAATATGAGCCTCCCATTGGTTGTTTGTTGGAATATGTCGGTCAAACCTTGATGAATAGGGTATATGATCATGGTTTGAATATGATTTACCTTCTAGAATATGTTTTTAGACCTCTAGAATGGGAGAAGGGATATGAGCCTCCTCCTTTATAGAATTTTAAGGATGTTATTTCATTCATTCATCAGTGGATGTAGGGATATGAGGTTTGCTTCTGTGAGCTACTAGAATTTTCCAAGTAGCTTCACTGACAAGAATATGAGCTTTCCCTGAAGAATGTACCACTCTAACTTGGTCAGATGAGGTTGGAAAAAGAATATCTGCCCAGTCTTGTGTCTTTGGAGTATTTCACTAGTTTTTTATAGGAATATGGGAATGTCCAAAGGAATGTGCACTACCACATGGTGAACCCTAGATGAAACAAAAATATGATCCTAGTCTAGTTAATTTGGAATATATTGTAGGTACTTTTTAAAGGACTTTTCACTTTTCTTATGTCATATTCTACTCTCACTTTTTGATCCCTAGTTGCAATGAGAATATGATCCCAGTATGGTACCCCATCCTTTGTTGAAATATGTCGATAATATCCTCAAATGAGAAAAATAATGTGATCTTTCTCTAGAGAATCCACCTTTTAATACTAATCAGAGAATTGTGCTTCTCTAGTGGTCAAGATAGGAATATTTTTCTATATCTATATTTGTACCTATGACAGAATATACTGGAGGAGTTCTTCAACTATTTCAATAATATAGTTAAATTTTAGCAATGTTTGCACAATAATATAGCCTAAACATTTTTTTCTTCAATATATATTGTAAGATATATTCAATTTAATTAGGGATATAATCACCCTCCTATCCTCCTGGTTCCATCAGAATATTCCAATGGGCTTCATGTTGGGGGTAAGGATGTGTGCCTCCCCCATGCTTGTTAGTGGAATATGTCAGAAGACTTGATCTGGGTGAGTATGGATATAATCCTTCTCACAAGCTATTTCCATAATGTACAGATGTGATTCATCATCATAATTAGGTATATGATCCCACTCTTGTTTATCCATATATTTAAAATACCTATCTTGACTTCCTTGGTATCCAAGCATGAGTATCCAGGGTGGAAATGTGTCATGTGGTTCCCTCATCTGGTGAATGAGGTACATTATCAAGATGATGTTGATGGTAGTGCATGATTGGAGACATACTCAAAAACTCATGAACTAAAATGGATCCACTGTTTTCTTATTGATCCACCTTCTTCAGATAAAAAGGGTGTCAATTGTCACACTTCATGGATAAGACTCAGAAGTGATTGGTGGTGGAAATGAGCGTCACTAGTTTCTTTCTAGATTTTATTTGATAATGTGGAATCTTCATTTTAAGCATCTTGTACCATGTCAATGGTATTTATAAACCATTTTATTTTCCACATGTATATGAAGGTGTCTTGTGGTTGAGTTTATCATGTGAATCTTCGAGGTTGTACCCATAGCTTATTTTCTAGAAAAGTCTCTGGATGAAGTCGTGATCTTACGTCGGGGTATTGTTTGTGAGAGTAGTATTTGTAGTCCTGAAGAAAACAAGGAACATGGTCACTAATAATTTCATCATCATAGTCAAAAAAAATTACTTAAAAACATATTAAAAGGTTACACAGTTGTCCTTTATAATTCCCAGTTCATCCATTTTTCTCGTGTGGACTTTTCACATTGAGAATGGATTTATTTCATGGGAACCCTGATTATATAAAATTTTACATCGATCATACCTATTTTGTTTGCGTATAAGGTGAAAATGAATTTATCCAACAGAGGGTGAAGTGATCATTTTTTTATTTCAGATATTCACGTTAGGTTCGACATTTTTTTTCCTAGAAAGGTGACTAATGGTGGGAATGAAATGCTTCAATACGTGTTGGGTAGTATATCCCTTTTAACACATGAAGTGGTTAGAAATTTTAAATGATTTCCATGTTGAGTTCATCATTTTCATCTTTCATAAAGAAAACTCCTAATGGTTCCCACATCAATAATTGGGCATGGATCTGCTTTCTAAAGGTAGGCGTTCAATTTGGGCTTCAGACCTACTGATGTATAGTAAATAACATTGGTCGAGAGGATGGAAGGTCGAATTATCATGTAACGACCCAAAAATTCATTAATAAAAATTCCTCTTGGTATATTTCAATGTCTTATTATGGCTATATAAAATGAATGCACTTATTTGGTTCTATGTTTTGAATTTTAAAATACTATTACGAATTGTGACCATTGCTAATATAGTCGTTGATTAGTGATCACATGATTATTATAAATATAGGGCTTTAACAAATCCAATTTACTCAAACAAAGGAAGGGATGGCCTCATACAGTAGACTTTCCCCATAATAAGCCCATTTTTCAGAGCTCGGAAAAGTGTTGGCGTCATTGGGCTTCGCTCTTGACCAATCCCATGCCGAGATAGAATCTTTTGAGCTCGAGTGGAACCTCCTAATAGAGAAGTGGAAGTTGATAGAGATTACCACTCAAGAAATGTTATCCGAGCCACCCCAAGAGCATATCACTATCATGAACCTTACCCTAAGGTCTTATGTCGGTGTCCTAAGAGGTTATGTAACAAGACCCTAGCACTACGACTATATAAATTATTTTTGTATAAATAATGTTCATTTATTTTATTATTGTTACTTTGTAAATAGTTTTTAAAGCCCAAATAAAATTTTTAGTTAATATTCAACTAAGAAATCTATTTTTATGAATTAACGGATTTTTGAATTAAATAATATTTTAATAAAATATTATTATTATTAAATTAATTTTTTTAATATAAATTATCATATAATTTTATGAATGCGGTTGTAATTTTTATTAAGGTTTGAAAGCTGTTTTTTTCAAAACCCATGAATTTCTGATAAATGTTGGTTTTTATTTTAAAATTAAAAAATTCACATATTTGGAAAATTATATAGATAAAATGAATATTATTTTTGGAATTATTCCATCAAAATTATCCAATTGTTAATGTTTCAAAATTTTCTGAGATAGTCGAATTTTTGGGTAAAAATTAAATACCGTTTAAATATATAATGTGTTTTATAACATCGTAATGACCCAATAGTGATGTAATAAAATGATATAGACATTATTTTCTGCCAATATATGTTTTACCATTAAAATAATGTGATTTCGGGTTTGTTTGATTTGTTTTATAAAGCTTTAGTGGACCCTTCAAGGATTTTAAACATTTTGTCTTTTTAAATTGCTTTCCTTGAGAGTTCGACTCACCTCCACATAAGCAACCCTATTACTTTAAGATGTCCAGCCATTGGACTTATAAGATATTGGTTTACACTCCCCTTTTTAAAAACCATGGGAAAAACCATGGGATGGTTTGTGGTATTGATTAGTTTAATGTGAGGTGTCCCAAACCTAAATAATAAAGAATTCCCACTCCTTTCCTATATAAACCGACCCAAGCTCCCACTTCATATTCAATCAATTCCTTTGGAGTTCGACCAAACCCTAACCTAATCTCTCTAGAATCCTTCCAAGGTTCCCCAATATCCCATGAAGTCTCTCTCAAGCCTCTCCTAAGCTTTTGGGATCGCACTTCCAAGTAAGGGATTTCTTCCTTTCTCATTTTTGTCCAATTTTCTTTAAGTTGTTATTCCCTTTTGTTTTCAATTAAAAAATTTAGGGTATGATTTTTCAACTTCCCCATACTTCTCTATTTATGTTTGGATGATGGGAGACCCATATCTATCTCATTAATTCCTCCCATGTACACCTGTTACCATGCCAAAATTCCGTGAGGGATTTCTCTCTCCTCTTTTACATCCAAGTAATTCTTTTGTATTGTGCATCTAAATTACATTATGTTTGTTGGGACATGTATCTATTTGACCCCTTACTGTCCATTTCATGTACATATTATGATACACCCATTTCTCTCTCAACAACCATTTTCATGAATCCTTATGTCACATCATTATGCTGCCAAAATTGCACTGCATTTTTTCAAACCAAGATCATTATACCATACTCATGTCTCTATCAAGGTTATTTACCTGTATGCACATATAAATATTTAATGTTACTTTCATGTATTTATTCCACATTACTTAATAATGGAATAACTTATGATATTTATTGATTCCATTTTATATGATCCATGTGGCACACTTATGCATGAAATAAAATTCTTAAGAAGGGTACGCCTAGATAGCGCTCCAATGCATTGGGTAAAGATTAGTATCATAATATGTCAAGTGTAATGAGGGTTTACTCATGATAATTAAAGTTCAATGAGATTTTACTCATGCTCTATGTGCAATGAGCCTTGTCTCATGCTAAAATCATGTAAAATGTTATTGCTACATTTCTATGTTATGTTAATCATGTTATATCATGACTTTATGTTCATGTTTATCTTATAATCCATTGATATGACTATTGCCTGACATGTATTTTCATCCTTCATGTTATGCCTTGTTAACTTCCTTACTGGGTTTTATATCTCACCCTTTTCTTATTCATTTCCTCAGGTAATCCCATGCAATGCTATGTATGAGGGAATTTAGTGGTCATGTAAAGAATGTTTTAAATAAAGATGTTGTATTTCATATTTTAAGTTGTTATGTAATGGTCCTAAGACCCAAAGACACTAGACATCTAGATATTATATGTTTTATCAAGTGAATCTTATGTAATAAATCATGTTTTAGTGTGTAATAAAAGGAAGGGTTGTTATATATCACACACTTTTGGGGGTAATTTTTCCATACTCTCTGACTCTCTTTTAGATTTAAGATATGTTTTAGAATCTATTCTTAATCCTGATATAGGACCAATTAATCTTACAAAATGATAAAGTGTTTAATACTTCCATGTGTAAAGGGGGTTCTGTTAATGATACCATATATATATTCTTGATGTTCTTCATTCATTTCTTAGTAATTCTCATCATTGGATAGCTACTTATATTTTGAAACCATATAACCATGTACTATAGAGTGTACTTACAACCAGGGAGGTGATTTATATTTTGGGGATGGGATTGCACATTTATAAGGTTTCATGTATATCCTGTTTATAAAAGTAATCAAACCACATGTAGTTCATTTTATTTTTTTAATTTTAACTCCATATTGAAAGGAGTGAGGAAACTTAGGAACTAGATATGGATCTTGATAATTTGGATGGAATCATACATATCCTCATTGTAGAAGGATTCAGAGTCATAATAGTTTGATTATGCATTTGGGACAGGCCCTAAGGATGATTAAATTGTATGGAGGCAGTCATATCATGCCCTTTAATGGGTATCATACACTAAGGTTTCCTTATCTAGGGGAGATTCATGATTTGAAAGATGTGATCATTTAAGATCCCTAATCCCACATGATCTATGCTCCATGTGAGAAATATGGGATAATAAGTTATCAGTCTGATCACATATGGATTCTAGACTACTTCAATAGGGAAGCCCTTATGGGATGTTTGATATGGAGCTCCAACATTATGAAGGTGGCACATGTATCCATTTTATATCATGAATCCGAGTTATCATAGTAAATTTTACTTCTCAATCCTCTTGTGTATGAGGAATAATGATAAATACATGAGAGAGATTATTTCCCAAGGGTTAAAATGTATGATATAAGGTGGGATATACACTGAGGTGGATGCCTGTTTGAGATTGGGCCTTAAAAAGGAATCATGCTTATATTGTTTATAGTAGGAATCATATTTCTCATAGTACGATGTGGGGGTATACTCAAATATGTTCACAAGATAAGGTTATCATGTCCCGGAATATCTTCCTGACATGTCTTGATTGTCTTCCTAACATATCAGGGGTGTTTGTATGACATGTCTGAGGTGTTTGTATGAGATGTATGAGGATGAATAGACATGTCTTGAATGAATAAATGAAATTTACAAATAAAATATCATGATCCATTTTAATTTAATTGGGGATTCCACATGATCTAAATGGCATGTCAAGAAGATGTCGCATAATCAAGGCTGGAATATCTAGATTTTGTATCATGACCAGTTTTACATGTCCATAGGCTGTCCCAATAAATTCTTAACATTCCCATAGGGAGTAACATAACATTATTTACATGTCCTAAGGGTGTCATAAAACTTTTTTTACATTTTTAGAGGGCCTCTCAAGACTTTGACAACATGTATGGGGGACTTTTGAAGACCCGGGTGACATGTCATGGTGTTGTCTCATGATCTGGTAGGTCATGAAAAGTGTGTGAAGATTAGTGTATCTGCCTTCGCATAAGCATTCAGTCCATTTTAGTATTTTTTTCCTTTATTTCATATGTTCATCATGTTTTTTAATCATTAGATTATTCAATTTTCACATAACCTAGTCAACATGTGGAAACTCCTTCACATGATCTAGATGAAACTAAGGAATTCCTTTGTTTGATCAATAGAGTGAACGTGTGAAGAAAATATTCATGATGCATAGTCCCTTAGATCATTCCATAAATTTTACCTTGGAGAAGACCCCTATGATCATGCGGCTTCCCACTCTGATAAGTCCTCTCCTGCACTTCGTTTAGTAGTCCCCATCATCTGTGTGTATGTTTTTATTGATGGGGGTATTTATAGGCCTCTTATACCCAGTTATATTCTACCTTGAACATATAATATCTAAAAAATATGATCTAGAGTCAGTTTAGGTATTTTTGTATCATTAGCTTCATAGGATCCTTCCAAAGGTCATCTAAGGCATCACATGATAAGTTGTGACCGCGGGAATGTTCCTCCATCACCATGTTTATTAGAACCTAGATGATCAAATGGATTTATAATATCCATTTTTGATATTTCAAAGAGTATTAAAAAGGCTAGGCTGAGATGTCTAGGATTCTTATCTAGACAATGATGCTTGTGGAAAGGTTTTTGTATGGTCGAAGATGACTGTTCTGGGGTCCTTTTCAAAACTAAGTCAACATTTCAAGGGGGTTTCCGTGGAATCAGAATGACATTTTAATGGGACCTCACATGATATGAGTCACATAACCCCATTCACATGAATATTGACATATCTTAACTTCATGAGAAGCTTATTATTTTTCCCATTTTATTTCCTTATATATTTTACAAGGATAGGAGATCTCATGACATCATGTGAGAGTTATCAAGGTCAATCAATATTGTTGTCTGTGATGTGTCCCATGAGAAATGGTGGATCTTGAGATGATTCATGATAATTGACATGGACAATCCCTTTTCTTACATGTGGAAATTCAAGGGAATCATATTATTGAATAGATGTCTCCATGGTCCCTTCCATGATGAAGGTGACGCGTCAACATGATCTCACTCAACTCGGTGGACATATCACCAGGAGATTCAGGTGGTATTTGGAATTATATAAGCACATAACATGAATATCAATGTAACTCCCCTTTAAATTAGACATCTACCTTTGTCTTCCTTTATTTTATATGGGGATTTGGATGACTATTAATCCTCTCTTGGTTGATAAATCGTGTGATCGTAGGTACTCGTCTGGTAGTCTCTACATGTTCATCAGTGATTGTCTTAGGTGCCTTCACGGAAATAGGATGGTTTGTTAAAGGGACTTCACATGATCATAACAAATTTGTGAATATCACATGATCCATTTTCATGACCTTAAAAAGGATAAGTGATCTTGTTTCCTTATAAAGGTTACATAATTCGCGTCATTCGGCCTCCTTCCCTTACTTTTTTTGCAGAGAAAATAATACCCCTTATTCGAATATTTCTTCCATTCAAGAGTTGTTAGGGCACTTTTTCAGGGAATAAATAGTTGGGTATCAAGACATGTATTATTTTTGGTCCTAGTGGACAACTAAAAAGCGGGGTGAATTGAGTTTTCAATAAAATTTTATATCAAAATATTTAATCTGTGAATTTAATAAAATCACCTAGTTGAAAAAAAGTAATAATTTGTATTTTGATATTTGGAAAATATTCTCAATAGCTTGATCATTTTCCAATTTAGATACTTTTGGAAATACATCAAATTTTGAAACTAATCTACTTGTAGCAACAAAAAATTATATAAAAAATTAGTTTAAGTTAACAATCATAGTAAATTTTTTTTTAATAATATTAAAATAGAAACTAACATGATTTGAATATAAAGAAAAAATTCATAGTGTAATTTAAAACAAGGGGTTCATTGTCAATTCTAAACATAATCCCATATACTTGGAAATAACATACTAATAATTATTTTACTATTAGAAAAAATGATCCACCACCTTGATTTGGTTTTATAGATAACATCCCACAAAACTATCCAAGCAGAGAGCATGTTCTACCCTCAAACATTAGCTAAAAATACCAGGTCACATAGGACCTCTTACACTACTATTCATCGGAATAAAAATGAAAATATCTAAGAGAGTATCAATTACACTTCATTTTAGTGCAAGGGATTGTGCATTACAAATAAAAAGAGAAATACAAAATGTATCTTGAATGTAATTCATAAAAAAAGATCAACAGATTAAATATGAGGGGGTGAAGTTCTTCTCAATACATAAATATTTGAATGTATGGAATCCTTTGAATTTTTATTTTGATAGATCTTGGAAAAATTTCACAACAGTTTTAGTAAAATAAAGTGTTATAGATATTTCTAAACAAATATCCTTTTTAACTCAAGATCCTCTGTTATTCTCAGTAAGAGTATGTGTGGTCATCACACTTTAAAGTATCTATTTTTACTTTAAAAAAAATCTTCATATAAAATTAGCCATTAGAGAACAATCAATGCAATTGTAAATGAACTAACACATAAATTAATGCTTTAAAAACTAGAAATTGGATATTTGAAATACTCCAGTGTTATGTTATAAATGATAATATATCTTCACTTAAAACATGGTAAGTTGATCCCATAGTCGGTCAGTATGGTCAATCATCTAGGTAACTTGTTAGGGTATGTAAAATATTTCAGGATGTTAGTTCATTTTCTTATGTGTTTGGTTCATGACATCATATAAATGATTGTTTCTTTTATATGTTCACTGTGATAAATGACATGGTTGGTATATTATTTAATGAAAGTTGTACATACCTTGACATGGTATCTTGGTTTCTTCAGGTGGTAGGTTGTTTCCTTTATGTAGCCACTTCACTAATTCTCATGTTCAGGTATTTTTACATATGTTATTTACATCTATGTCACATTATGGGTTGATTGTACATGCAATAAGGTGATTATCAATACATGATAGGTTTAATAATTTGAAAAAAAAAATCTCAACTAATGCTTGGTAGGTATTTTTTCATTCATTTAGGTGAAGTATAACATGATGTAAGTTAACATGGTCACTTGAACATTAAATTTAGTTCAAATTATTCACACAATAAGCATATTTCACATGTGTTAGGTTGTCATGGCATGTTATAGACTTATCCATTTTTAATTTGTTTCCAAAAAACCATTCATTAACTAAAACCTTGAAATTTATTAAAAACATTATTAAAAAATTTGGGATCATTAAAATAAGGATTTGATTTAAAAATCCAATAACATATCCCTTTTGGATGAGCACAAGTCATTATAATTAAATTTAAATGAATTGAATATAACAAAAATATATATGTAGAGGACTAAACTAACTGTTTTGAAAGTTCTCGTAATCAAGCAATGTTTACCAATGAATTCAACTAACTTTAGTTTATCACGTTGGTATTCTACTCCCAATTTTGGGATTATTAAAATGTGGATTAATAAATAGAGAAAATGGTTAAAATAAAAAATGGTAAAGATGAATATAAAGAGTAGTATTTTTTAAAATTGAAAAAGATATTAAAAAAGGTACAAAACTTCCTTATTAGAGATCATAATATGAATCCAAATCTAGGACATATCTAACATATGTAGAGAGGATAGAGTCTTTTCCTTTGGGATTAGAGGCATAGTAATAGGTAGTCTTCGGAGTATATGAGGATGCAGGCTCATCAAGGAATACAAATTTGGAAACTGTTCATAGTTACTGAAAGGTTTTCCATAATACATGAAAAAATGATTGATAGTAGAAGAGGTAGTCGGTATGGAAAAAAGGAATGGTTTAAGGGGATGGAAAGGCTATATGATAATTGTAGAGATAAGGTTCCATCAACCAAGAAAACTCATTGACTACTTGGTGAAATTTCTCCAAAGCCTAATGGAAATCATCTATATCCTCCCCGATTTATTCAAAAATTGGGTTCATATCCATAAGCTTCTCAAATTGAGACTTAAAAGCATCAGTCATGGGTGGTATATTTAGATCCAAGTCAAGGGTTCTCAACATACTCTTTAAATAAAACACAGTAATGATGTGGACAATATATCAATCAATAGAATTGTTAATTTTTTCTATTTATTGACCAACTTGTTTGGAATACTCTAAACACTTAAAAGGTATTAGAATAAATTATTTAAAAAACATCAAACATATCTTATCAGTTTTTTCTAAACTCATAAAAGAACACATTCAGAACACCCATATTGAGTTATTTGAATTCCCCTTCATCAAAGAATGGTTGGAAAGGATGACCTAGAGAAGGGGAATAAAATACGACATTCATGAACCCATGGTCTTACGAAGTCATCATTTCAGATAGATGTGATTGGAGTTCACCAAATAAATATTTTAGATCATTGATCTCATTTTCCAGAAAATTTATCCCAAGATAAAACTTTGGCTAAATATGAGAATTTAAAAGCATCAAAATTCTTATGATATCCTATTCTCTAAAATTATCTATTTAATTCTCAATACTAAGAAAGTATTCCTTATGAAAACATCCATAAAATAATATTTGAACTCTTTAAAATCATTATTGTTAATATATAATGTAGATGTTATTAAGTTAGATGGACTATAATACAGTTTCATACCATATAACTTGGGTAAATCCATCACTGATTCATCTCTATTTGGTTGATTTGAAGTTACCACATCACCATACAGTTATTCCTCCTGATAAATAACAGTATCATCTTAAGCATCATCGTCATGGTAATTTCCTTGCTTAGTTTATTCACTTTATTTGGTTAGAGTATGACCAATGATATCATGGAGAGTCTAACCAAATAATGGTCTTGTAGGGTATACCTTAAGTATCTATTAAGTATCTAAGTAGAAAAAATATATCCCTCTAGAAATATCTTAGCAGAAGGAATGGTAGGTCCACCATTTTCAGGGAAATTTCTCCCATAATCATCTGAATCTTAAAATTCCATCACCATAACTAGAGATCCAGTGGATATCATCCCCTTAGAAAGTTAATCTAGAATAGGTGATCTAGGAGTACTACCAATAACAGGTGATCCACCTATAAGAACTTCTTCACTTTTAAAGTCCTCTAACTCATCCAACTTAATCCTATAAGGACCCACAAAAACCTCTCTATTAACAAGATACATAAAAAAAGATCTTCCACATGTGATGGAAATGGTAATGGAGGTATGAAAGGTCCAAATGATATGATAGTATAGTAATCCCCAGTATCCTCATGAGAATATCTTTCTTCTTTATCCAAATATATTATTTCATCTTTTTCCCTAATTTATTTATCACCAATAGCCACCTCATCATCTGAATATTGAACTATCTCATCAGTATCAATACGTATATCCACAAGATCACTTGGTCTAACCAACCACTTCACTAGATCAAAATTTTCATAAATCTTCTTTGGGCCAGCCACACATTGCCTCTTCCATGGGTTCCCATTTACTTTTATCATATTACAAATATTCTATGTATGTAAAATACCGTATCATGAGGTTATTATTTCTTCCCCTTAGGGAACTAAACCATTTTACTCTACTAAAGATTAAATAATATTTGGGTAAGGTAATGAACAAAATTTAAAAGAATTATTACTTAACACAACCATATGTCTTAAAAAATATCTTCATAGGTTTTTTTTAACACCATTATTCATTAACAAAGAAAAATAGATCCTTATGTTTTAGGTTATTTATGTCACCTTTTCTATGATAAATTAGGTGCTAGATGAACTTAACTAGCGGCATACATTCTCATCTAAACTCAATTGCCAAATTTCTTTGAGGAGTTCCATTTACCATGAGATCATCTAATTCATTTTTAAATTCTGTGTGTGGATGATTTACAGTATATGAGCTCTGTTAATCTCTAAACTCTTCTTTTTAAGGCACGCCTAAAATCTTTTCCCATATCCTTGAGGGGAATTCTAAAACATCACCTTTATTCCTCGATTTAACTGCATATTTTTTCTCTCCAGGTAAGAACTAAAGGTGCACAAACATTCTTTAATAATCTCCATATAGAAAGGATTGATATTCTATTTAAATAAATAATCCCACCCCTATTCCTTAATGTCATTCCAAACTATGGACTTTCTTTATTTTAACCACTGATCATAAATTTATTTATCTACATAGATAAACCAATCAAACAGGTGTGGATTCATCAGATCCACTAACATGCTCAATATGGATTTGGATTTCATCATATTATTCAAAGGAGGATAATAAATAGGAAATAAAACTTCCAATACTCTCTTTATCCTTTGAATTTTCGATTCAGTTTTATTTCTCAAAATATTCAGGTCCATAAGAGAGGTTCAAGACTAAAAGTTTTTGGATGAAGAGGGGGATAAAATTTGAGATGGTTGGTTTTATATTTGAAGGTAAGGATTTAAAATAGGAAAAATATTTTAGGGAAAATATATGAATCTATTTTTATTTGTATTCAAAATATAATTTAATTTTTTAGGGGGTAAAATAATAATAAAATTAAATGAAATCCTAACAAATTATATTCATTAAAAACTCTACAAATGAAAATATAAATAGTAGGCCTATTGACTGTGGATCTACGAGACCAAAGGTATGGTAGGAGTGATGATAGTTTCCTCATGGTAGGTATGTTAATCGTACAAATGAAAATTTACATTAAGTACTAACTATGTGGACAAAAAAATAGTTACTTCTAGTAAATTCCAAGAAAATATTTAACATAAAAATTACATAACTTATACTAAATTAAAAAATATATATAAATATTTTATCATTACCAATTCATTTATTATAAAATTTATTCTCTAAACATTCATTTTTTAAGTATATCCAGAAGATGATGTTCGGTGCTAATAAATTCTAGATTTATATTCCCATTTTGGAAATTATCTCTCAAAAAGTTATTTATTATATCAATGTAACTTTTTCTATAATGTGATAAAATGTTATTTTAAATATTTATCACACTTGTATTATCCTAATTTATAGGTACATGTAGGAATTGATATATGTATCCTAGTAATGTAAGTTTCATCCACATAATCTTTGCATGGAAACTGGCTCCAGCCATGTACATAGCTTCAGTGGTAGATAATGTAACAAAATTAAATTTCATACTGATCTATGAGACTATATACCTTACCAAAAAGTGGAATGTTCTAGAAGTTTTTTTCTATCTATATTACAACCACCAAAATTAGTATCAGAATAACTAACTAAATCAAATGTGTGTCTTCTAGAGTAAAACAATCCTAAGTAGGTTGTATTTTTAATATTTTAAAATTATTTTCACAGAAATTAAACGTGAATCTTTTATATATTTTTAAAAACTAGAACACATACACACACAGAACATTATTTCAAGCCAACAACTAGTTAGTTCTAGGAAACAACTAATCATACATTTGTAATTGGTTTGATCAACTAATTTTTATGTTTCATCAGGATAAAGTTTATAGCTAGTACTCATGGGAGTATCACTACCTTTAGTACTATCCATACAAAAACATTTAAAGTATCATTGGTTTACTTCATTTTATTTAGAATAATTCTATCTTTATTTTGAAAAAATTTAATACTAAGAAAGAATTTATGTTCACCTATCAAACTCATTTGAAATTAAATTTGCATCATTTTTGAAAACATAGTACACAAATAATTTCATGAAGATCCAAAAAAACATTATCAACGTATATTTTTTCAACTAAAAAAAATTAAATTATTCTAATAAAAAAATAAGATTCATCTTTTCCTTTGGTTAAACCATTAGAAACTATAAATTAGTTTATTTTATCATACCAATATCTAGAAGATTATTTTAAAACCTATAAATATTTTGAATAATTTAAATAAATGATTAGGAAAGTAAGGGTTTTGAAATCTAGTGGGTTGTTAAAAAACATCATCAATAATATATCAATTTAATAATTCTTTGTTTCCATCCATTTGATATAATTTGAAATCAAAATGTGATTCATAGGTAATAAAAAAATTTATGGCTTTGAGTATAGCTACTGGTGAAAAGGTTTATTAATAGTCAATACTTTTTTTTTAACTATATCCTTATATAACCAATATTTATTTACTAATTGTTTTTCCTAACTCATAAACCTTGTTTCTATACACCCATTTTATGCTAATATTTTGGTAGTCTTAGGTTATTTAAACTAGTTCCTAGAATTTATTTCCTTCAAATCGGTTAACATATTCTTGCATTTCCATTACCCATAATTCATCATTAATTACATCATTCATGTTTTTAGGTTCAATTTGTGAAAAATCTTAATGTTAAACTTTTTTTCTTAGGGAATTTCTAGTACGAGTTACATAATCTAGGTATCCTATGAATACATATATGTTATGATATATATGAGACCTAACAGTTCTAGAAATTGAATTGTTTGAAACCTTATTTTAATCTATAGGTTTGGGTTCAAGATATTCATCAAACTTAGGTGAATTATTTATAGGTGGTCTAGTAGAATTGTCACTCGGTTTATTATTGATATCCAGATTGGAAAGGTCATCCTACAAATATTCTAAACGGGTATTTGGCTCATGTGGATCTGTTTCATAAAACATGACATGTATAAATTATTCCCAAATATTGGTTCTTTTATTAAATACCCTATATTATATACAATTTTTGGAATATTCAAGAAAAATTCCTTCATCACTTTTGGAAGTGAACTTGTCTAATTTTCCTTTTTGGTTGAATATAAAGACTCTAGAGCCAAAAACTCTAAAGTAATAAACCTTTGGTTTTCTACCATTCCATAATTAATATAGGTTATTCTCTAAAAGTGGTCTAATTAAAATTACATTTATTATATAGAATAATTTTTGACATATTATTCTAAAATATATTGGTAAATAATACTCATTTATCATGATCTAGGTAATATTTTAAGGGTTTTATTTCTATATTCATCTACAACATTCTTCTATGGGGTACTAGAAGTAGAAAATTTATGGATATAGCCATTTTGTGAGCATACAGATTCAAACTCTTGATTTTAATACTTCTGACAATGATCACTTCTTATTTTCTTATTCTATTTAAACTAATATTTTCTATAGATATATCATATTTAGAAACACAATAAAGAGTATCACTTTTATGAACAATGAAAAACACAAATTTTTAACTTGAATAGTCATCTAATATAACATAAACTAATTGTTTTCTTAATAAAATAAAAACTCTATAAGGTCCAAAAAATCAGTTTGAACACACTCTAAAGGTTTATAAGTTGGGACTTATTTATTTATTCTGAATGAAATTTTGTACAAAATTCCCTCTAGATAGGGATTACAGACTTTCTCTGCTAGGAATTTCAGCTTAGGTATATCCTCAACTAAAACTTTTCAAGTTATATTTATAAGTGAGTGTATGTTTAATTTTCTCAGTATCCTATTCTAAATCCAATATTTTTTATGAAAGTCACATAAATATTAAATATATTTGGAAAACAAATAATTTTAATCAACTCCATATAAATTTCCATTTTTCATAGAATAAAAAAATAAACCATGTTTGGCATCAAAAACAATACAATAATTGTTTTAAAACAAAAAATGAAAACCATAATCATATAACAATGAAATTTTACGAATATTATGCGTTAATTAATCAGTAAATGAAACATTAATAATTAAAACTATAATAGAGTTACTGATTTTTTCAAGGCTAATTATATTCCCTTTGGTATTATCACCAAAGGTGACATATCCACCATCATCTTTGATTCTGTTCTTGAATATTGAGTAGTTATCAGTCATATTTAATGAGCATCCTCTATCAAGATACCATAACTTCTTACTGAAATTCTTAAAATAAGTTCCCTATAAAATATATTAAAACCAAAAATTATTTTAATACCAATATTTTCTTGGGTCTAAAGAGGTTAATAATAAATAATTTAGAAATCAATAATTGATTTATGTATTTCCTATAACTAGACCTTATAATTTTATAAATAATAACATTATTATGTCTAGTTGAATAATAATTATTAGAAAAACTAAGAGAATTGTAACTAGGAACAATTTTTTTTATTTTCCTTTTTCAAGATTGGAACATTATTCCTATAGTACACTAAGGAGTATTCTGTTTACCAAGAATTTGGATAAGGATTTTTCTTCCATGTATAAATATATCTAAATATTTATTTAATTAGCCCTTAATTAATTTTAGTACATTATTTTCCTTATGTTTTTTATCATTCTTATGTTTTCAAATAGTAAGATCATTTTTAAGATGAGAATATATAGCATGTTTCTCCTTATAACATTTATATTTATCCTTTAATTCCTTAAATGTGTCTACCAACATGTTAAAATATTCAAATAACTCATCAATGAACATACATTCATCATTTATATATGTATTATATGAAATATAAATATGTATAAGAGATTCAGAAAATACTTTTAATATATTAGATGTTTTATCAATGAAAAAATATTTTCTTTATCATTTATAATTTATTTACTTGAGTTTAAATCACATGAAAAAACCTAAAAGGCACTACAAGTGAAATTCATTTCCCTTTTATGATTCATACCCTTTTCCATATATTTCTTCTTATATTTCAACTTCTGATATTCTTCTTTTATGTGTCTTTTCCTATCATACTCGTATATTGTTACTTCATTAGAAAAATCATCATTTTCATTTCCTTTATACAATTAATTATATTATCATATAAACCTTTATATATTGATTTATTTAAAAAAATTCAAATAGAACTTTCTAAATCACCTGGCTATATGAACCATTTATTTTTTACTATCCAAAAGTGATTCCTCATCACTTGAACTTTTTTAGCTTTGATCTTCTATTTTCAATTTTCATAAGGACTAATGGATTAATATTTGGTTTATATAATTACACTTTATTCCGTTTTTCTTTTATCTCCACTCCCCTCCCACTTTCTTCTTCCTCCTCACTCTTACTTGTTCCTTTTCTCCAGTTCATTTCATTCCTAGATCTTCTGTTATACTGAATGAAGTCTTCGCCACTCTTAAATCCCCATAAATTCTTCCACTACTATTTCCTTTCAATTATAGTGTTTTTTACCAAATTATGGTCTGGTGTGTTGATTTTATCAAGAAGTTTTAGGATGTGTTGGTTTAATAATGTTGGTGCACCAGGATCATGACTTGTGTTTAATATTTGTAGTTTCTTATATTTTAGTGGTTATTGCTTCTTCAGTGTTTTTATGGGGAGATATTTTCCTAGACATAGTTTTTATGATTAGGTTTGGTGGTTCTAGGCAAAGACGAGCTTCTTCATGGAGACCCTACTGCTTCAAACTATTACATTTCTTCTTTTCCCTTATCTCAATCCCAGTCGGTCTGCAATGATGGTTTTAAGAAGATTTGGGAAGTGATATTTTTTTTATTTGATTTTCTAAGAGGTTTTCCCCTCGTCATCTTCAATATATGATGTTTTTGTGTCTTCATGTTTATTGTTTAGCACTGGTTTTCTTACTTCTTGTGTTATGAAGGAATATTAAATCTATGATGGTCTTGGATCACTCTTGAAGCTGGCCTTATTCTCTTTCTTGATAAATCCATTACTGATTATAAGACGTTTTGCTGTCTGTGGTAGATATTGAGATCATGTTGATGGATCTGGTGTCACTGTTGATTGTCATTTGTTGCTCTCAGAGGACGTTTGGTGACTTCTTTATAGTAGTGGTCTTTTGTTTTTCAGCGGTGATGATGGATTATGGTAAATGTTTGTCTCTGGTGATAATGGTTTTGGTTTCTGATAAATACTATGGTTTTTGATGATGGTAGGTGATGTTACTTCAAGTGATGTGGGTGTATCGTAGATCGTGATCCCCTCGTTTTTTGTTTCTGATGTTTGAATTTTTTTTAATTTTGAATATCTCTCACCACTATTGTATCCCATGTGATGTTTTTAGTATCTTGTTTTGTTTACTTATCAAAAATAAAGTGGACATTTTGAAAATCCAAATAAATTATAATTTCAAGTTAGTGAGTGCATGAATCTTGTAAAAAATATCATTGAACTGGAGATAAATATCATAATTGGATTCCTTAGGATTCATCTTAAAAATATCATATTTAATATTATAATTATTCAAATTCATTTACTTATCATTAGATGATCCTTAATGAAAAATATCTAGAGTATCCTAAATCTAAAAAGTAGTATCACAAAAAAAATTATTAAACTTATCTTATCCAAAATCACAATATAAATCATTCATAGATTTTCAATTACAATCATGGGCTACTTTAGTGGAATCACTCCAAGATTCACTTTAAATTTGAGTTTTTTCATATTTATCTTTAATTATAGTCCAGATATCAAATCCTATTCTCTCTAAATGAATTTTTATCTTAATTTTCCCTTAATTGTAGTGTATTCCATTAAAATAAAGATGTTGATTAGTTGCAGTTCCTTCTTGTATATGATTTTCCATAAAAAAATTAAATTTAAACAAAAAAGAAATTTAAGATCTTAATAAAACTACATCATAGTAAAAAAAATTAAATGAGTTTCTGATACCAAATGTGTGTCCCATTGGACCACTCATGGTGGGGTTAATTGATTTTCCAATAAAAAAAATTCAAATTCTTTAATCCCCAAATTTGATAAAATCTACTAGTTAAAACATAGTATAAATATATATTTTTATATTCTTAAAATTTTCCCAAGAGATCGATCACAACTCAATTAAAATACATTATTGAAAACATTTATACTTTTTAAACTAATCTACTCGTATCAAGCATTGTATACAAAACACTAGTTTAAATTAAATATCATATTAAATATTCATTTAATAAACTCCAAATATGAACTAAACTGATTTTAATATAATTAAAAAATAGATAATTAAAATCATAATTTTAAACATCGGTTTCAGTCTTAGGCCAAGACTTAATCCCTTCCACCAAGAGATCACATACTTCTAAGTAGTTTATTGTTAAATAAAATGATCTAAAACATGGATTGGGTTTTACAAAAAATAGTTCATAAGGTTTTTCATGCATATATCCTCCTCAATAGTTATACATAGTTGACAATGAAATACCAGGTCACATAGGACCTCTTCCACTGTTGTTTTTTCTAATAAAAATGTAAATATTTGAGAGAGTATCAAGTATGCTCAAATTTAGCACAATTGAATAAGTTTTAAAAATAAAAGGAACAATACCAAACAAAACTCAAATGTAGTGCATATATAGAAATAGAATATTTTTAAATATGATAGGATAATATGTTCCTCAAAATATAAAACCTTGGATATCTCAAGTCCTTTGAATTTTTCTTTTGGAGCATATTGGAAAAGTTTCATAGAAGGTATAAAAAAGCAATTTCATGGAGATTTCTGAAGGATTTTTCTTTTCATCAAAGGATCAAATATTATTCTATATAAGAGAATATGTGGTCATGACAATTCACATTATCATTTTTTTCTTCTTAAAATGATCTTCATCCAAATATAGCTATTGGAGAACAAGCAATGAAGTTATAAATGCTATGACACTTCAATTAATGCTTAAAATGATCCTTTAAATATTTGAAATTATTCATTGATGAGTTAGAAATGAAAAAGAAATATTTTCTCAAAACATGGTAATTTGATCTCTTGATTTTTTGGAATGGTCAGTCAACACAAAAAATTATCATGTTTGGTCCAATCCTTCATGCTGGAAGTTTATTTTATAATGTGTAAGGTTCATGACTTTATGCGGTAGCTTTTTTCCTTTAAGTGTTCACTACAATAATATACATGGTTAATATTATACTTAATGAAAAATGTATATACCTTAATATGGTAACATGATTTCTTAAAGTGGTAAGTTGTTTCCATTATCTGGTCACTTCATTGATTCACACGGTCAGGTCTTCTTACACATCGTAGATATATCTTTGTCATACGGTAGGTTGATTGTACATGTGGTAAGATTATTCTCAATGAATGATAGCTTCAATTCTTCAAAAAAATGTGCACCTAACACACGACTGGTAGTTTGTTCATGCATTCAAGTGAATTATAACATTCGATATAGTGAGATTATCACTTGATCATCACGGAAAATTTTATGTCTTCACACCATAAGTACGTTATACAGGCGGTAGGTTGTCATGGTAAGTTTCGAACATTTCCATTTTTGTAAAGTTTGGACACAAAATTAGTTACTAATAGAAAACATTAAATCCATTAAAAACATTCTAAACATGATTTGGTATAATTAAAATAATTAGGTGATGGAAAAATAAAACACATATTTTATGGAATTATCTCTTCAAAAATATAGATTAGTGAGAATTAATACACCTTAGTTACATTTAGCATGTCAACATATGTTTTCATAGATATCACATTATTCAAATATTAATGGGGTGAATCCATGTTCATTATAGACATAGAATATATAAAATAATGTAAAGAATCAGAATCCAAAACACTATTCTAGACTGAATAATGAGTACACATTTTATAAATTTGTAATTATTGTCCACCTATACAATAGTGATTTTATATTCCCTCCCTTGATCCCTTGGTTAAGGTGGGTTATGAATTCTATTCCATTAAATAACTCATTCTCTTTGGAATTGATTTACAAAATTCCCATACTCTTATCATTTGAAGCATAAAAGAGAATTTGGAGAATCATATGGGGCTTTCTCCTCCTTGATGGTGCTATTAAGATTATTTCCATTATTTTTATTAACATGAGATAGGTGGCCTATTTTACAACACTTATAAAACATCCCAAGACTTTAAAGAAATTACCCTAGCGTTTCTTCCAAAAAAATCATGTGGATAATTAAACATTCATACCGATGCAAAAAATTTATTAGGGATTCTGTAACACCCCATATTTATTTTCCTTTCTCCAAAATCACAAGGTTATCATCTTCCATTTCAACCTTAATCATACACTGGAAAAATTCCTCATATATTCCAAACTCTTTTATGCTAATGACTTCTGAAGACCATGATTTAAGCCACCAAATAATTGATCAATATTTTTCAGATCTAGAGATAGAATCCAAGGCATACCCTGTGAGTCCCATGAAATTTTCATTGTAATATTAAAATACTCATCTTTCTTTTGTATCAATTCTTGTAATTATCATTCCATCTTAGTGTGTAGATTTTTTTGGTCAGTATTTAGTGAAGAATATTACCTTGAAATACTCCCACTTTATAGAATAAAAATCTATCCTTTCATTATATTCTTAATGATATTCCACGATTGTTAAACCTAACTTTATATATGATAGATAACCAAAATGACCTTCTCATTATACAAGCATTGAATGAATGAAAATATATTTTCTATGACATTAATCTATGTCTCAACAATAAATGGGTTGAAGTCCCACTAAAGGATAATGTAAATTAATGCATAAAATATTCAATAGAAAGGTTATCCCTTTATGGTTTATTTGGGAGATCCATATTATTAATGTTATTATTCATAAAATGAGAGTGTGAACTGACAATTTCCATGAGAATTTGAATTACAAAAACCATATAATTTAGAAAATCATTGCATTTTCCATTATAACCATCACTATCTCAGTTACTTCTTATTTCATTCAAATCCTTTATAGTTCAATGTTCATAATGAGGATACTTAAATTAATAAACATATAAAGTTGTAAATTACAATCATAGAAGAAATAACTCCACTATATTGAGTATGTTCTTCATTAATAACTCCTTAAGATTCAATCTAGGTTATCCATGATTATTTCCCTTTGATATTTTTGTTAACAACTATAATTAACATGATAAACAAATCCTTCATAATGGTTCATAAATAAAATTTAAATTAACCTAATATTATCTATTAGGAGAGTCAAATTGGGTCTATGGTAAGGGAATATTCATTTTTAACCAAAATCGTGGATGAGATATACTTGAAAAATAATTTCTAGGATTATTACCCTTATATGAATCTGTAATAAAACCACATCCACTTTTATTATCTAGATAGGGATGTATTTATGAAGAACCATAATCCTTTATTTACCATAACATAGGTTGTTCTTCAAGACTTAGGAATGTATGAAGGGTTCTCGCAAAAAAATTCATCCTATACTCCAAATTAACAAAATATTTCTTTGATACCAAATGTAGTGATCCAAGATAAACATACATAAATAATATATTAATTCCATTTTTAATTATTACAACCAAAAATAGTCGCATGACCCAAGTACCTAAGGGTTTAGTGTCTCATAGATTGTAAATATAAAACAACCATTTCATATGTTTTGAACATTTCTCCAAAATCTAAATCCACTCTTAGACATTCCATTACGTATAATTAACTTCAAATCATGGGGAATGGAAAACATAAAAAAGGGGTGAACTCAAATTCTTAGTAAGGGATAACATATCCAAGACCATAATGGTTAGATCAGAAATATAAATAAAATCCTGAATAAGGAAAAATATTTGATTTAAAAGAACTGAAAATAATAAGTGTTAACCATAAGAATTAATGATATACATAACATCTCAAATGATAACACTTTTACTATGGAATGAGAAAAATAAAACACGAACAATATAACATTGGACATAAAAAGTATGAAATAACGTTGTAAATCTATAAACATATTATTTCTTATCATTTTGAACTTATAGACACACCAACCCATTCACTCATAAAATTTTTAGTAAATATAAATTCCATCACACTCACCCTTGGTGAACCTAGCTACTTAATATCCCATTCACAAAAAAAAATCTATCATTTGAGACATAATCTTTTTCCCAATTCATTTTTTTGAGATATAGGTCCCACCCATCTCATAATCCATATATTTTTGTTCTACTTGAAAAAAATAATCACATAAAAAATAAATTATAGAAATAAAAGGGGTTTCATGACATTTCCAAATCATCTTATAAAGAACCCATAGAAATAAAATGGGTTTCTTAGAAGATCTAAAATGAAATCATTCAAATTTTATAGGTAACCCATGGATTAATATGAGTTTCATGAAAAAGTACTAAATATTGTCTTAAATTAAACTGCATGATACTAAAAACATGGTCACCCAAAATAATTAAATAATAAAATAAAAACATAGGGTGGAATATGAAAAATAACTCTATTTAATGTAGATTTTTTATTGAAGTTAATGAAAACTAAATCCTAAAAATAGTTTTTTGAAAATATATTGTATTCCTCATTTTAAAAAACATAGTTATGAGTCTATTTTTAAAAAAAATCCAATTTTAAGAAAAATGCAAAGAAAAAAATTCATGGAAATTGAATTTTTTCAAAAAAAATATATTTCCCCATAATGAAAAAGTGATAATCATTTAAATGTTGAAGTCTTTAATAAATCATTTTAAAAATTGTATAACTCAAAGAAAAGAGTTTGAGATACCAAAGCCCTTACCTTTAACCTTGATTTCCATAAAAGTACTTTCACTTCCTGTATTACAAAGATAAATATTTTAATCACCTATTTCATAACCATATTCATATAGATTTCTATTTATTATATTTTATATAAATATTACCTTAATGTATTAGATTTTCATAATCCCATTCAACATTGGGTGTTAATAATATTGATCGTTTTGGAATAGGTTCATAAAATTGGTTTTGATATTTCTTTTTCTCTCATATATAATAATTTAAAAACACTTAATGGTATTGGAATTGATTTTTTTATAAAGACTTATAATTTTATAAAACCGTTTCATGGGAGTTTTCAATCTTCTTATTGAAAAATAAAACAATAACGAACTAGTTTTGGGTTATTTTAAAATATTGATGAATTTCCTCATAATGATAATCACTTTTAATGTTATACTAAATTAATCATATTAATTATATATATTACTTATTTATATAAAATATTCTCACTTTTTATTTTGGTGGTGGGGTGGTAAGG
Source organism: Viscum album (assembly GCA_963277665.1). Taxonomy (NCBI): domain Eukaryota; kingdom Viridiplantae; phylum Streptophyta; class Magnoliopsida; order Santalales; family Viscaceae; genus Viscum; species Viscum album. The sequence goes on along the minus strand of OY728138.1, from coordinate 1,375,346,445 downwards.
GTTTTGGGGGTGAGGGGTAGGTCGTGGGGTCAAGTTCCCAAACTTGCGATTTAATGTAATTTTCTTCCTTGCATAGTGTGCCACTTTCGCAGTTGTACCAAATTTAATAATATATTATAATCCAATATAAAATAATTCTATCCATGTTTGTAAGTGAAGGAAAATAAAACACATTTATTTATGGAGGCGGTAGTCTGTACAACACACGATTATAGTTTGTGTTACCTAATGAATGATAAGGGTGAAGGGGGGTTGTAATTGATCGTTTAATAATTATAAATATATTATATAAATCATATTTATTTATCAATATCATCATTAAAACTATCCATGAGGTGTGGTGATGAAAAACCAAAAGCATCTCTTCGTGGAGGCGGTAATTCGCGCACAATAACTAACAACGATTCTTGTGCTAGTAGATTGAAGAGAGTAAATAATGGTTATAACCTTATTATAATTAAATATAGACACACTAATTATGATTCAATTATTATTATTATATGGTTATTTTTGTTTTATAAAGTAAATAATATGAAAGAAACATTATAAAATATGCGATATAAATGTTGAGACCTTGAACTTCCTCTTCATGAAGGCCTTAGATTTGAGGGAATTAGGATAATTTTTTGTCATCAAGGGACATAGTTTATTTAAAGGAATTAAGGAATATTAAATTTGGGTATTATTTCAATGAAATTTTGAAATAGTCATTTATTATTGAAATGATGAAAGTTACACCCCTTTTCTTAATGAAAAAGAGAAACTTTTCCCTGAAAAAGAATGTTAAGTAATGGGTAAGAATAAAATAACATTAAATTTAGGTGAGTTAAATGAAGGAATTTTGTTAATACCTATATATAAGACTTTAAAATCAAAAAAAATATTTATATAATGTATAATGGTCTGGTTAATTTTGTAAAATTAGATCCACCTTATATTAGGCTATTAAATACATATTACTCCTAATTAAATATTAACCATGTCAATGATTTTATTACTATAAATATTATAAGACCATTATTAAAAAATTATGTGATGAATCATAATTTGCTATCAATTTATCCTAATTAAATTTCAAAATATGATAAAAGTAATGTAAAGGACAAAACATATAATTTTCTGAAAGAACTGTTTTTTCTAAAAAAAATAATTTTAATCATTAAGTCTTCTTAATATTATTTAAGATTTATTAAAAATTAAATGAATTTTAATTAACTATTATATATGTTAAAACATCATATTAGAGTTTTAATTTCGAATTTATTCATTTAATTTTAAAAATACAGAATATTTATTAAGGTATTAATCTTTGAAAATAATCTTTCTACTATAGTAACTAATATTTACTCAAGGTAACCTAACGATTATGACTAGAAATAAATTGGCCCTTATTAGATAATTTGGACCCAATTTTTTTAAATTAAAATCTCTTACATTGTATTCAATTTATATAAATAAATATTAAAATACTAATGTATTTAAAACATTTTTTTTGAGAAAACGCTACTTATGTTATAAAATATAAAATATTGGTTATCTATTCAACCATTACATTTTAACATATATAATTTTACTTAAAATAAAAATATTTGGTCAAGAAAATTTTTACTAATTTTTATGTTATTCTTATATAATAAAATTCATGTCATTTCCAAAATGGTATTTTCACTATGCACTTAAAAATAAAATATTTTAGAATAAATCCCAAAAACTCATCCTAAGATGATATGACCATGATAAATCCAAAAATTATGTTAATTTTATCAAATTAAAATTCTAAATTTATTATTTAATTTTATATGTAATTACACATAAAATAATTTAAAGAAACATAAATTTCTAAGTATAAAATGACCTTTGTTTTATTATACCCTTTTATATAGATTTTATAATGTGGTTAATTTTAGTGATACCCAATAATTTAAATTCTATAATGGTAATATTATTATTATTATTATTAGTGTTTCATTCCAAATAATCTACTCACATGGTACTTAATTAATAAAACATAATTACTAAAATCCAATATCATTACACATATAGTTTTCATGCTCAAGTTATTAAGGTTTGATTTTGGTTTAAATTTTAAATATTACAAGTTTTCTTTAATTGTTTTTATGTTGGATGAAATTTTCCCACATAACCATAAAATGTGTAGAATAAATTTTATAGACCTCTAATTAATAGGAAACCCTATATATTTATAGAGATTATATGTAAGTTACTATAGAGTAAACTCAATCCACTTTTTCTATGGGATCAAAGAGTGAAACCAATCCATTATGAGAATATGTCCCCTCTATCAAGATGATATCTATAATGATATATGACATAAGAAATTATTTTTTATGCTTATTTTTTGTTCCACATTTCTTTTTTATCCCATATTTCTATGTCATGATTCACATATCAGGATTATTATATCATGTTTACAAATTCTTATTCCATATTTCTTATGTTATTTGAAAATACTTATGAATTTATTTGTGATTTATGATCCATGTTATATTCGGCATGATTTACTTATTTTATGTTCATTTATACTTCTTATATTGTCATACCCATTTGTTAATGTAATTGGAACTTATGATCTTCGATTAATATCTATTATGAAAACACATTAATAATAATATGAGATCTATGATGCTTATGTTTCCATTCCCTAGGTTATGAAGATGAGTATAGCATATAACATGTATAATAAGTGTTCAAGTAAGGTTAAAATATAGAGAAATAGTATAGTGTTGTAAAATTATTTTTTATGTATCTAAAACCAAAAGATTTTAAACCCGTATGTTCTAAGGTGTGATTTATTATGAGATGTAATGGATATTCATAAAAAAATTATTTATTACGTATGCATGTTTTATTTGGGTAATCTCAGGTAGTATTAGAGTGGGTTTTAGTTAATTATAGGGATTATGTTGTGAAGAATAAGTGCATGAAAACAAAATCTACCAAAGTGGAATCAGGAGTGAGTATTGTAGGTTATACCAAAATTTATATAGGTTTAACCTAAAATGAAAGAGGTTGAAATAAAGGCTTCGTAATTTAAGAAATATTAGGATTGAATTTCCTTATCATATAATTTATTATTCTCATAATTATTATTAAATAATAACATTATCCTTGTGGGTTTGATTCAGTGGTCGAAAGTAGAAGGAACCAAGTTTACAATGAGTACAAAGGTTAATGAAATTATTATACCAATTAGAAACCAAATGGGATTGGATTTTTAATTAAAACTCTCATGGTGATCTTCAAAAAACATACTCATGTTATAAATAATAACACAAACCATTTCTAACTCTTAAATATGCTATGGAAGGAATATATCACCATTCAGTAATTCATGTAACAATGACCACCCTCATTTAATGGGTCTCTCAATCCATTGATTTATGAGTAATGCATCAACACTATAAAAAAGAGAATTTTATTTATCCACTAATCAAAGAAAAAATGGTTGTTTTAGATGATTATCATTGGAAAGGTTGTAATATCCCAGTCCCAGTTCACTCATAAGTACCTGATATCGGTTAGATACCTAGTGTCAAGTGCACCTACCCATACACTAGAGGATTCCAACTAGAAGTGATGGTATAATTATGGTACAGTGGGGAGACTATATGAAATTTTTCATAGTGCCTCATTAGTAGATAATAGATAAATAAATAGTGTAAGTAGTGTAATAAAACAATGCCATCAGTAATCAAAAACATATAACCTATAAATTGCAATAATCTAACCATGCATGAACATGTTAATAAATAAACACAAGGAAGTCAACATACAGTAGATAATACTTATGAAAAGGCTAAACTAAAAAATAATAAATAAATAAAAGTCCCTAAAACATCAAGGTAGCCTGACTATAAGCTCGAAAGCTACTCCCATGCCATGTCCAATCCTAGAAGATACAACTGGAAGAATCATGATCCAATTTCCTAATCCTGCAACTAAGAGATCTGTATGGGTACCAAATGATGACCCAAATGAGCTATTAGTAAAACTCATTTGGCCACCACCAATGATATCTAATGATATCCAGTCCATCATTATAAAATGAATTATTGTACAAGTATAATAATAAGGAAATTTAATGAAATAATAAAAGTAAACCATGTTGATATTGGGTTCCTCGTGAATTTCTGGCTAACTATACCAGCTTTGGACTAAGTCAGATGTATCAATACATAAGACCTGATAATATAGTCATGGAACCAAGAATCATAGTCAAGGTCATAAAATCATAATAATCATATAGTACGCAAGGTGAAACCAAGGAACATTTGACCCTAGGAGGTCAGGCCAATTCATATTAATAAAGTAGTCTGGCCCTATGGACCTGGGTGAAATCTAAGGGATGAACCCTTAACATTTCATTATATTAATACCAATCATGTTTGATTACATTCTCTAGGTAATATCAGGTTAACAAGTACTAACCATATATCATAATTATATCACACTTCAAATAAGGGGTATTATCCAAATCATTAAAACTAGTGATAAGGGATTCCATGTTTGACTATCCCAACCAACGTTTTAGAGAGTCTTGTCCAATATCCTAAGACAAGGGACCGTTAAACATCATTTACAATAATTCCCAATGAATGATTATAATATTCAAGTATAACATCTTAAAAAATTATGAGGAACTACACATCTAACATCATAATAAGTGATGATTAATACCTTGTCCAGAATCCTAATAAATGATGAGGAACATTGTGTCTAAAATCCTAATAAATGATGAGGAATTCCAGTTTCATCATAATGAACCAAGGGGGAATAGGGAATCATATCTAAGATCTAATCATGTACAACTCAAAATACATATCCTAGGATGTATGTCTAGGCATAGAAATAAATTAATAGTTAGTTATGGAGGTTCAATAGTTGGATCCTAGATAGTACCTCTAGGAATCTATATAAAGTGGTATTCAAAATCCAAGGTCTAAATAATAATACTAATCAAGTATTTAATTTGATACTTGGACATAATCTAAGTGGAATATCCTTCTCACTTTTAATCAAACAATCACTTTAATAATTTCATTAAACAAATCACATATAAGTGCTTAAAATATCCATGTTAGTATACATGAAATAAATACAATTAAATTTATCCACTTAGGTCATTCCATCATAATAGAAAAACATAAAGTAATAGATCAAGGATCAAGGGGGTTTACCAACCCACTAAATAATTGCACCATTCTACTTACTATTTCACTTATGATTGAAAAATTCAAGCATTAAATTTAATAATTTCGATATAGTTCAAGTGTAATTCCCTTCAATTTAATAATTAATTTATTCAAAACAAATTACTTCCCTTTTTAAGAGTCAATCCAAAAACACCGAGTAGTGCTTTAGTTAATTATGCACATTTTTCATCAAGGTAATATAACATGACACACCCAAATGGTGGTTCATGTTAAGGTCTAGACCTTAAACAAAGTAAATGGGTCCTATAAATGGTCTAATTCAATTTATAGGTGACTATATTAAAGAGTTTCAAATTTTCAAAGTGATTCATGGAAAATATAGTACACGAAACAATGGATAATCTTATAAATTATAAGGATTGATGGGGAAAGTATATACTACCAAAAACATTCTTATAAAACTTCACTCATCCAATATCGACCTTTGATTTATGAAAAAATGAGAATAAATTTAAAACATATGAACACCCTAAAAATATGGAATATTATCTCACAAAATAATAACATTTAATACGCTAAACAAAAGAAATAAAGGTGGTAAGAGGAATCTTTGACTTAGCTCTAGGTTTCCAACTCAACTAATCTAGAAAAAAATGGACCAAGAAAATGATATAAGCATCCTAAAGAAGAGGATAGGGAATAGGGAACACATTTAGAGGATATTGGAGGAATAGGGGAAGAAAATTTGGTGAAATCCAGTTAAGGTCAGAGGGGAACATGGTTATTTTTATCCTTCTAATGATGTTTATAGTTAGGAAACACTCTTAGTTTTAATTGTGCATCAACCATGTGGGCCTCTCTACCCAAACACCACCCTATCACATGGTTGTAGCACATGGTTAGGAAAATCATGCACCAACTATGTGGATTCCCCTTTTCCTATTCACTCTACCAGATGGTTGTCTATGTTACATTGTTTTGTTTAAACTAACTATTTTCCTATAAAAAATAGGCCGCATGGTTATCACTAACCATGCATAGACTATGCACCCAAGGTTATATCTATCAAAACCAATATTTTAAACAACTATGATCTCTAAAATCATTTGGATTCCTGATACACCTTCCACGAATTAAACCCCATCAAAAAGAAACACTTTCAAGAGTTACAACTCTTTTAATTAAATTCCAAAACTAATTTTAAATTTTTTGAAAAACAACCGAATGAAAATTTCAATTTCCATTGAAATTTTGAAATTTCTCAAAACATCATATATTAAAAACTGCCCACCTTATAACTACTCTACCCCAATAATCCTTGCTGGCTATCAACATGGACTAACTAATCTAACTAGGCTAATAATTCCCACTCAAAGAGTTGTGTTGTGGTTTCTAGTGCTCAATGTGCCTCCAAATTCAACTTTAAAACATATGGTTCTTAAGATACTAAAACTAAATATATTATTCATTTGCAATGCCAAAATAAAAATAAAATACATAATCAAGCCTATCTAACCCAATACATTATCACTTTTCTACTTCTCTCATTAACTGGCCTTTGGTGCTCTCCACCATTGGTTCTTCCTTGAAAAGGATAATTTCTAAACACGATACTTCTTGAATTATATTTTCTAACTAAATATGTCCTTATAATATTAGTGATACTACTAGTGTGATTCTCATCCTTTTACACCTGGTCAAAAATGAGGAAATTTCCTCTGGTCACTGATTTGATCGGAATAGTTCAATTCCAATCAACCGCATTTTACCTGGTCACACCAAATTTTCCTTAAAAATCCATGGATGACTTTTACACTAAACTCAACTCGTCCAATGTTGTGATAGTCATGGATCCTCACTGACCACATTAAACTTTCTTAAAGAACTCAATTTGAATAACTTTCAATTAAATATTTTTGAAAATTCTAAAATTCAAAAGTATACCCATCACTAACACAAAATCCCAATGCATTTAATTCAAGGCACCATTAGATTGCTTCGATCATGCTAACTAAAGTCCATAAAAAACATCTGGTGACATCTAATGATTGAACCAAACTTTTTTTAAAACCATAATTATTCCACATCACATGCACTGATGCACATTCAATTTAACACCCTTGGATTGTCTCTAGTTAATCCAAGACTAGAGTATGCTCCCAAATTCTACCCATGTATGTATTCGAACATGTTCATGGAATTTTTTGATAAATCTATTCATACAAAATATCATTTATCTAGAGGCATCTAAAAACTAAAATGACCATCCAACAATATATCCAAATATCCTATGTCCCTTCTCACAAGAGGGTCATACATTGGAAACAAATTTCCCACACCCTGGATTTGTAGAATACTTATCATCATGCCAAAAAATTATGATTATCATAGCCTATGACCTATCCACTTTGAGATATCATGATTGGAAAGGATAAAAACCATCTCAATTATGATAACTAATTAAAATTCCAACCATCCATCATTCCTGATTCTGGAGAATGGTTCACACGTCATTTTATGAGTTTCAACTCACAATGAGATTAACTATCCTTAAATACCCAATGGTTTACTCCCCAACAAGTGGTTTTCCTTAAACTGGTCCTTGAGTGTGACTCCTAATTATTCCCTCCATAAAACCATAAAATATATTTAGATAGATCCACCCACAACCAACGCTCTTTTAGTGTACTCAAGATGATGTCAAGATATTATACATAATCATATCTAAAATGTGAGTATACTAAGATTTTATTGATAGGTGTGTATCACTCTTCTAATCCATGCTCACAAAAGATTAGTCCATACTCACCATAATCTTCCCAGAAAATCACATCTCCCAATATTTTTTCTCAAGGTCCACCAATGGGTTAACCAAGTCTTGGAACCTATTTTATTTCCAATTTTGTATCATTACAGGGCACTTTATTTAATTTACCCAAAGCTCTAGGTTGACATTCTTGCATGCATCATATTTGAAATTTTTTATCCTCAAACCATACTCATCCACTCACACACATTCTATATAAACCATTTACCATAAAAAACCAGCATGAACTATTCTTATCTTGACAGCATGGTGATTGTACACTTCTATATCACCTGATTCAACCTGATTAAAGATCTTACTCATGCTCCCATGATTCATTGATCAATAAGGAAAAGATTATCATACTACATGGGACATTAGTTTTTACATGCTAGGAGATCCTTTGGAACTCCTCTTAAAAATTGGGAACCTCACATGTGTTATGATTAACAATGGACCACCCGCCTCACGACATCGTTTTAGACATTAATGCATCAACTGCACAACCATTAGGAAATAGGTCTAGGAACCTGAACTGTCTTACCCATCGAAGCTAGTATCACTACCCAGGAACCCTTGGTTTTTCCTTGAAAACTTTAAGAATCTTAATCCCTAAATAACAAAACCAGAGAACCTGCCATGAATTGGGTTCAAAACAATATTACAACAAAACCCACCACCTAAAAAGGAATCTATATACTCGATCCAACCCCTCTCACATATTTCCCAAGATAGTACCAAAATATATCATGTTAAGGTATGAAACAAAACCAAGGGCCTCTAGGTCTCCCACATAGCCCTACCAATCAAATATTAAAACAAGGCCACTATGACTATCCACCTAGTCTTAAGTTATATGTACCAAGGACCACATCCCACATAAGAGACTCTATTATATGAAATCCAACTTTCTTGTAAACTCTCTCTAAATATGTAAAAATAATGGTTAGAAAAAAATATCATTGGCCTATGAGGGTCAAAACCGGTCAACATAAGCATAATAGAATCACCTACCTTGTATTATCATGTTAAACCCTATTCCTTTCCGAGTATCCTCATCATGGAGTGATCCTTGGAGGGCCAAAATGACCACTACCACAAAACAGGGCAAGGGAAGTGCTGCCCTTTATTAGCACTAAACAAAAAGCTCTGATAAAGGGATGTGCCTTTATCAGTGCTAGCTAAAAGTGTTGATAAAGGTAACATTTATCAGCGCTAGAACAATCACTGATAAGGGTAACATTTATCAGCTCTAAAATAAGCGATGATAAAGTTGTACCCTTTATCGGTGCTTTTGTTAGCGCTGATAAATGGTACATTTATCAGTGCTATTTTTAACACTGATAAATTTTTTTATTGTTAATTTATATAAAATTATTATATTTATATTCAAAAATAATGTTTATTTGTATATGTTAAATAAAAAACAATTGTTTATATTTAATATATTTTTATAAATTATTCAAAAAATATATATATAATTTTTTAATTGAAAAATTATTTCTATGATTATAATTAAATATATATAAATATATAATTAAATAATGATAAGAATATAATAAATTACATTAAATAATAAATATATTTATAAATATATACTATTTATAGTTATAATTTTTAATATATATATATATATCCTATAAATAATTTTAAACAAATATATAACAATATAAATAAATTATTAAAATTATTCTTTTGTAAAATAAGTATTTTTCAGCACTATAATTTTAGTGCTAATAAAAATCTCTTTTATCATCACTTTTTTAGCACTGAAAAAGATATACCTTTATCATTGCTAAAACAAAACTGATAATAATATAGATTTATCAGTGCTAAAAAGCGCTGATAAAATACCTATTTATCAGGTCAATAGTTTTAGCACTGATAAATAGGTACTTTATCAGTGCTATTTTAGCACTCATAAATTTCCATATTTATTATCACTTTTAACTAGCACTAATAAAGGTTTCAACGGTTTTTATAAAAGAGCCCTAATAGGCCCCTCCTCTCTCGCACCAATTCAACCCTTCGCGGAAGCTGAACCTGACCCCTCCTCCACCGCGACCCCTCCTCCTTCTCCTATTCTTCCTCCTCCACCGCTACCTTTTCCTCCTCCTCCGCTGTGACCGTCCTCCTCCTCCTCTACAGCTACTACCTCTTTTGTTGTTGCCTCTGCCGCCACTGCCGCTGTCGTCATCCTTCCTCCATTGTGATCCCTCCTACTTGGTAACACTTAAAGGTTTATAAGTACATATTGTGGCATGGTTTACTAGTTTTCATTGAAGGAAGAATCATCCATATTGTTTATATGTATGTTCCATATGATAGAATAATTTTTATTTCTTTGAGGTTTTTAATCCTTATTATGGAATAGGTTAAGTACCAATTGTATATAAAAATTACCAAGTGGCCTTAAAAGCATGAAAATATTTTAAAAATTAAAATTCAGTATTGTATAATGGTTTTTATATGGAAGTTTTACACCTATTGATTTCTAAATAATGTGTTTGGGGTGTGTAATGTTCTTGAAGTTTATTAAAGGGATTGTGTGCATGGTGGTTCTACCTTTTCCATAAAGTGTTTTTATAAAATCAAAAAATATATTTTGTGGAAAACGGTGTGTTAACCCATATGAGTTATATTGTAATCATTTGGATAGACTTTCACTATTAAAAATGTTATTATTTTGTATTTTTAGATCCCAAGTGGTTTAATAAAATTATATTCAAAATATTGGTCTTAAGAGTTGATTTGGAAGATATTTTAAATCATTTTATTTGGATTTTCACCCTTAAAACGTTTTTTTGTTCATTTGGGACATTATGAGAAATGGTTTTTTATAAAATCATTATGATAAAATTATTCCCATTTTTGTTTTTTTCTAACTAATGGATGGTTCTATATACATGTGGTGTTCTTGTGATAGAGAAAGGTGATGTTTCTTTCTATGTAATTTAATATTTGTTGATCATTTATTTATAAATGTATTCAATTTGGATGATTCTTGATGCATTGAATTTATTAATTTCTAACAACCTTGTTTGATGTCTTAGGACTCTTAGGAGACTAGGAATTGATATGAATATGTGTAAACCATTGTATAGGATGTCTATAATATTTTGAGGGTGGCCCACTGGATAGAGTGAGATAATAGATTAGAGAGTGAACATTAGATCATGGAAGGTAAAGAGATAGAATCTTATGTCCCATGGTATTGATGTTCTCCTAAGATTTTTATCCCCTGACTATTCGATTGGGGGGATGCCTTGGTGGGTACTAGTGATGGAATAACCAATGGGTAGGTTGTTGTGTGAGATATATCAAGGATTATTTTAAATCTTATATCATGTTGAGTACATCGTTTGTATTGATTATCCCACAGAAAATATTTATCATGGCCATACGAAATTGCGACATCTTCTTTAGAACACTTATAGGTACAATACATGGAGTGGGGTTGGTTATGATGTTAGTGGAAATGATAATGTGGATTCCTTATGACCATTTGGGTAGGGAAATTTACACAAGGGGTGGTGTAGGTTGGTAACTAAATATGAATAAAGAGATTTCTTGTTGATATATTATTACCTATAGGTCTTGAGATCATCATGATATATTTTTTGACTATAGGGTATGATAATGATAGATACATTTAGTGAGGCTTCTTAGTATGTGTCATGTATGAGCTTCTCATGTAGTAGCCTCTTGCTCGATGCTAGGTATCAATCACTGGCTAGCTAAGATCTAGGATGAGGTTTATATTTCATGCTTTTTCATTATATCTTAATCGTTATTATATACCTATGACAAGTATGAGGCCTAGAGACCTTGGGATTGCAATTCAAATATACTCCACCAAGGTGAACATTATTTAAATTTTTTTAAAGTTTATGTTTTTCTATACAGCATGGAGTATATGCGGTTTTCCACAAGACATAAATTATTTTAGTGGTTCGGATTCTATTAATGGTTAGATAGGTTATTTCTCTTTAGGTCCTTATTTATGTATGTGAGTTTATTCTTTGTAACGCCCCAAGATTTTATGAAAAATATTATTTTTAATTTCATTAATGTCTTGTGTTGTACGCTACAACAAAAGAAGCTTTCACAATACGCATCCTTGACTTTCCTTCCGTTACACGCAATCGCGACCTTCCTCGATAGCATGTGTAGTACGCAATACTGAGTTTCACGAAACAACGATATGCTATTAAAATATTATTAAAACTAGCCGTTATGAATAGTAATAACCACTTTTTGGAAATTTTGTAAATTTTATTTTTCAAAATGGAATTCATTTTTGGATTCGGAGTATCGAATTTAGCCTAAGGTGAAATTTTGGTACTTTTCGAATAACTTTCATATTCTAATGAATAGTGAAAATTACTAAATTATAATTAAAAACAACTTTTTTAATCGAAATAATTAATAGTGATAAATTATTAATTTGAGTGGTTTTAAAGTATATTTAGAATATATTTTTACAATTTAATACAATGTTGGTCATTGTTTGTAATTTCACATTTAAACCAGACATAATCAAGTGTCAATCTTTTGATAGATTTTGTTTCTTAAAAAACACGCTATTTGTTTTAACAGCGGGATTTAATTATAAAATTAATTAATGCAACTTCTATGTTATGAATTTGGTAAAATAGACTTCATTTTTGAATTCGGAATATGAAATATAGCTTAGGATGAAATTTTGGCATTTTTCTGAAAACTTTCAATTTTTGATGAATAGTGAAACCACTAAGTGGTAGGTTAAAAACGGAATTTTGCATAAAACTTAATTTTACCGCTTCTGTGAATGGAATTTCGAAAATCCGAGAGACACGGTTAATATCAAGGACTAAAATGTGGTTCAATGAGATGAAAATAATTTTTTGGTGAATAGTAACTTTTTACTTTTTTTTTACCACGGTTAATAGTAAATAGGGTAACTAAGGGTAAATATGATATTAATATTACCCTAACACATGTCCTAATTCTATTGGACAAGTGTAATTCGACCAAAAACAAACTTAGGAATAAAATATGACCATTTAGGCCCACTTGGATTAGATTAGGACATTTATTATTAATTTATTTAAAGAAGGGTTAAAATAGTTAAAATCAAAGTTTAATAAGTAAATCATTTTTAATATGGGGTTATACATAAGATAAATTCGACTATAAATATTCATTAGAAAGCTAAAAATATTTCCTACATGATGGTATTTTATTTGTAATTTTTAGACAGCATATAATATAATTTATTTATGACACAAAGATGATGCAGTAATTATCTTATTAATGAAATATTGACATAATTGATAATATAAATACCAAAATAAATGTAATTTAAGACTTTTTATGAATTCCACTAATTTTCTAGGTTACTATGATATATTAGTGTTGATTTAATCAACTTGGTTCGAATATATAATTCTTTTATGACTTTCAAAAAAATCATATATCAAATAGTGTCAAAATTGACACAAAATAGTTTTTAAATAAAATATTATATTATTAATTGTTATTTTATTCCTAAAAATCTAAGGTTCGGCCAAATGACTTAGATAAGGATATATGTATTAATAATATACAATTTGGGGTTCGTTTGGCATGTTATAGTAAGTGTATTAACCATATAGTGAAAGAAAACAAAAAGACACGGTAAAAGTTAAATTATTTAACTTAGAGTTAAATCTAATTGATAAGGTTTAAAATAAGATCCAAACATGTATAAATTTGATTGGTTGATGAGATTACAACCCTATCTCATCTAAGCTTCGAATATGAGTCATTTTTGGAGGTTTTTAAGTGGGGTTATATTTATTATAAATTAATATTTTTAAGAATTCCTAAGGTGCCCCTCTCCTCCCTTATAAAAGGACACATCCTCCCCCTCCTCCTCACACCAATTTGAGCACTCAAGCTCGGCCAACCCCTGCCAAAATCCCTTCTCCACTTCCCTAGCAACATCCTAGAGGTTCTGGTCTTCCTCAAAGACCAATTCTAGTGCCCTAAGAGGAGGTCTCAAAGAGGCACTTCAAAGAAGAGGTAATTACCGTTACCAATTCTTTCATCTTTATTTCTTCTTCCACTTCTTCTTCTTAGGTTGGTTCATTATGAAGTAATAACATCAGTATCACTAATATACTGATATGTTATTATAAGTATGAAAAAACCCTATTTCACCATCTATCCATCCTACGGAAAAAGAAATCCCCGCGCGTGCGTACGTACGGAATACCGTCTCCACGCCGTGGTGTAATCTATTTTCCACCACCACCTTACATGGATGGGTATAATGGTGTGAAGAATAACTATACATAGTTATTACAACATAATATTGATTCTGATATATTGTATAATCCACTCCAATTCAATTCAATATTTATAGAAATGATATCATCGCTCGTGCGTACGTACGGACTACCGTCTCCACGACGCGATGAGATTCATTCTCCATGTTAACCATTTAAGAATGATTATAATGTATATATAAGAAATAATAATAAAATATATGAAATTATAAAGCTACTGTATTTATGTATATATATACATATGTATGTCATCTACTTACTTCCATTTCAAGACAATAAGGAAAGAAAAACAGCGTTCATGCGTACGTACGGACTACCGTCTCCATGAACGGTGTTTTTCATTTTATTTATCTATCTATTATATATATATATATACTGAATATATATGATATATAAATCATATTTTATATTCTGGAAGTAAGTAAATCATGATATAAGTAATAATGATGTCAAGAACAACAAGTCAAAACACCTACGATAAATGAAACGATTTTACCCAAAACGCTTCTTTAACATGGAATTTACAAAAGAACGGGTAATATAATGTCATAAGTGAACCATATATGATATCATAACAATGAATATGATTCTGTAATAAGTCAATGACATTATTTAAATCATTATACAGGAGGTTCGGACACATACGAAGCAAATTGGACCTAAGGTAAGGGAAATATCACAATCTCATTTTTATCCGAGATTGTTTATTCGTAAGTATTTACTGGGGTGTATTTTATCATCCACATCCATGTTTCATCAAAATGTAATATTATTTCCATCCACCTACAATTGTTTAAATCCATTTTTACCCTTCGGTGAGTTTTTAGTAATATGTATGAAAGGAATCTTTTGTCGTACGAGGTACTTTTTGACTTTTCCAACAAAAGTACGAAGAATGTTTTTTTTTAACTTATACGGCACGAACGGATTTTTACGGTTTTATAAAGCCTTATTTTCATGAACCTTCCTCCAAAATATTTCATGACTATTCTCAATAAAATCTCTTTCTTTTAAAATTGCATGATGTTTTGTGAAAAGGAATTGATTTTGAAGAAGAAAGGATATTTTCCTCAAGAATTCATTTCAAGTGTTTTATCAAAATTATTTTCCATCTAAGATAATAAAGGGTTATGTTTCTATCCATATTATTACATTGATTTGACTATGTTGTGATGGAATTATGTTTATGAATTCCTTTATCTTATATGAATGGTTTTATGATGTCATGTTGTTTAAGAATCCCATTTTTATTACATGGGTTATGCTATGATGTATGGTTTATGATTTTGTGGCACACATAAGAATGGTATCATTATGAGATGGGTGGGACCTATATCTCCCTCCAATGCATTGGGTAAAGATTTTATATCTCATGAGATAGACATGGCTGGAATGGTAGGTTATACCGGTTCAGTGAAACAGGACTGAAACGAGGATTACTCGATTCAGAAAGGGACTTTGTCCACTAAGATAGTCTTGGCAATGAGTCTTGACTAACAAGAAATGATTCTCTATGATTATGTGTGTATGCCACAATGAGTAATGTTTTAAGTTATGATTTCATTTCACTACTATGATTTATCCCATGTTATGAAATTATGCTCTCTTTTGCAGGTTAAGATTTCCAAAAGCTATGTTCTTATGTATATGATGTGATTGATATTTCTTTTGTTTACCCTTACTGAGCATTTGAGCTCACCCTTTTATGTTTTCTTTTCCCCAGGATATAAACCATGGTTTTAGGTATAAAAAGGAAGATCTTTATGGGAGATGTTGAAGATCTTCCACCACAATTAGAAGTTTACGTTCCGAGTTTCCAAAGACACTAAACTATTACGATCCTTGTGTGTGTGTTTTTGTTATGTACTAAGTATTCCGCAAAAGTAATGTAATGTCCATGTACGTCAAGATACGGGTCTCTACAGTTGGTATCAGAGGAAAGGTTTAGTCAACCTTTGGAAACTAGGATGCGAGAACTTTAGTGAGATCCCTAGAGATATTTCTAAGGTATGTCTAGGGATGTCTCTAAGGTTAAGTATACGTATAGGTTATAGTCCAAGAATTACGCTAACGATCTTCGAATTTAACCTAAGATGTTAGATATTGAGGGTACTAACCCTTTATTATGTTGTTTTCCCTAGCATGATTTTTGCCTCTCACACAATTCTTTTGGGGTTTTAGACGATGGCTGGAACCCGAAGGAACCGTGTTAATGCGGAATGTGATGGGCAATGCAATGATTGTACCCCTGAGCAACCAAATGATATAGGAGCTGGAATGCAAAATCTTGTAGCCATGATCACACAACTTTCTCAAGCTATGAATCATGCAGGACTTCCAAACGAGCAAAGGAAGGAGCAACATTCTGTTGAATCCTTCATGAGGCAGCGTCCACCTTCTTTCAGTGGGTCTACTGATCCATTAGTTGCTGAACAATGGATTAGTACTACTGAAAAGATATTTTCAGTTCTTCAATGTTCTGAACATGATAAAGTCATCCTAGCAGTGTATCGTTTGGAAGGAGATGCTGATCAATGGTGGAATCTTATTAAGAATACAAGGCAAAGGGATGAAATTGAGTCTATGGAATGGGACGAGTTCAAGAACTTATTTTTCAATAAGTACTTCCCTCGTATTCTTCGAACAAAGATGGAGAAAGAGTTTCTTGAACTGAAGCAAAGGGACGATGAACCTGTTGGTACCTATGAAGCAAATTTTACAAGACTTGCAAGGTATGCTTCTGGAATTATCATCCAACCTGAAAGTAAAGTTGATCGATTTTTCAGTGGCTTAAAACCAAGTCTTCGAAGGGCATTAGCTATAAGAGACTTCAGTAGCTATGAAGAAATTGTGCGTTGTGCTATCAAGGTAGAAATGGAAGTTGGTGTTACATATCCATCTCATGGTTTTGACAAGAAACGAAAGATGGAGTTCAAGGAGAAATCTCAGAATAATGGTGAAAAGAAGATGAATGTTTCCTTATGCACAAAGTGTGGAAAGAAGCATGGTGGAGATTGTCTAAAAGGGACTAGAAAATGTTTTAAGTGTGGAAAAGAAGGTCATCGAGCAGCTGAGTGTCGAAGTAATGGAAAAAGGGTTTCTAATGATAAAGCAAACACTGCAGAGAACGCACCGCCAACACTTCAATGCTTCAAGTGCAAGGAAATGGGGCATTATGCTAATAATTGCCCTAATCCAAGGGTTAGTGATGATCAACATGAGCAACCACTGAAGGCAAAGGACAAAGGGAAATCACATGCGATCACTATTGGCAATGTTGAATATGACAACGATGTGGTGGAATGATTAAGTGTTTATGTAATGGGATTCCAAAATAATGTTGTATCATTGAGTATTGCAATATTTATTGATGTGGTATTCAAAGTGATTGAGATATTTTTTTTTTGGAAATAAGATGATATGCGCATAATGAAGATGAGAAAATGAAATGTTTAATAGTATTCATGAGCTCATGATTGATATAAGGACTAAGTGATATCATGGTTTGAGTATAAATAATTTTGAGGATTTTGGTATGTGTAAAGTGTTAACTTTTAACTGCATTCAAGTTTTCACTAAGGTTCAATGGGTATTCAAGAGTATACATGATTAAGGACTTTGAATGTTTGGAATGTGACCAAAAAAAAACATATCTTATGATATATGGGGATCAACGATGATATTAAATCTCTGGTAATTGTTTTCACTATGTTATGAGAGTGGACTGCAGTATTATGGATAAGCCTAAAGATTGGAATGGATTGTGTTGGACGATATTATTGATGGGATGTTATAGTAGTTTTGGAAAAAGGACAACCTGCAGGACGGGCGACAGCCCATCGCTTCGGACAAGGCTGTGGGAATCGAACCCACAACCGAAGTGCGACTGGCCTTTATCGCCTACCACTGACCTACAGGAAGTCCCTGTTTAGTAGAAACTAGTTTTATTATATTAAGCAGTATGATATATGAAGTATAAGTCCATTTTAGGAACCATATATGATTAATCTCACTATAGATCGACTTATGTATATAAGTTTTGCTAACCTTTTGTTTGAGACAGATGGAATGACCTGTCATTCTATCACATGATCTGCTAACACATCACGAATAACAAATTCAACTTCATTTATTTAAGAGATGAAGTAGAAATTGTTCAAGGAACGAACAAAAGTGATATTTTACCAAAATAAAGTAAGTATTTATTCTAAGCAAATTTTCAACTTTAGGGAAATGATCTTGAAAACCAAAAATGTTGTCCTAGTGATCTTATACCTGATGAATCAGATGGTACCTTATATCATCACAAATCTATGGATTTGTGATTACTGGCTTTTCCATAGCCATGTTCTCTACCACTCTCCATCAGAACATGATGGTTAGATTTTTCTTCCATATCCATATTTTCACCTATGTGGAAACCCAGTGATTAGTATATTTGGGTAATCGTTACATTTCATACTTTAGTTTTTAAAGCCATGTTTTGGTATTCCTTTTTACGATGTGGGTTTCTATCAAAGGAAATTTTGAATAGTAAACCATTTATAACCCCGACGAATTTCGAGGGCGAAATTCATTTTAAGGGGGGTAGAATGTAACGCCCCAAGATTTTATGAAAAATATTATTTTTAATTTCATTAATGTCTTGTGTTGTACGCTACAACAAAAGAAGCTTTCACAATACGCATCCTTGACTTTCCTTCCGTTACACGCAATCGCGACCTTCCTCGATAGCATGTGTAGTACGCAATACTGAGTTTCACGAAACAACGATATGCTATTAAAATATTATTAAAACTAGCCGTTATGAATAGTAATAACCACTTTTTGGAAATTTTGTAAATTTTATTTTTCAAAATGGAATTCATTTTTGGATTCGGAGTATCGAATTTAGCCTAAGGTGAAATTTTGGTACTTTTCGGATAACTTTCATATTCTAATGAATAGTGAAAATTACTAAATTATAATTAAAAACAACTTTTTTAATCGAAATAATTAATAGTGATAAATTATTAATTTGAGTGGTTTTAAAGTATATTTAGAATATATTTTTACAATTTAATACAATGTTGGTCATTGTTTGTAATTTCACATTTAAACCAGACATAATCAAGTGTCAATCTTTTGATAGATTTTGTTTCTTAAAAAACACGCTATTTGTTTTAACAGCGGGATTTAATTATAAAATTAATTAATGCAACTTCTATGTTATGAATTTGGTAAAATAGACTTCATTTTTGAATTCGGAATATGAAATATAGCTTAGGATGAAATTTTGGCATTTTTCTGAAAACTTTCAATTTTTGATGAATAGTGAAACCACTAAGTGGTAGGTTAAAAACGGAATTTTGCATAAAACTTAATTTTACCGCTTCTGTGAATGGAATTTCGAAAATCCGAGAGACACGGTTAATATCAAGGACTAAAATGTGGTTCAATGAGATGAAAATAATTTTTTGGTGAATAGTAACTTTTTACTTTTTTTTTACCACGGTTAATAGTAAATAGGGTAACTAAGGGTAAATATGATATTAATATTACCCTAACACATGTCCTAATTCTATTGGACAAGTGTAATTCGACCAAAAACAAACTTAGGAATAAAATATGACCATTTAGGCCCACTTGGATTAGATTAGGACATTTATTATTAATTTATTTAAAGAAGGGTTAAAATAGTTAAAATCAAAGTTTAATAAGTAAATCATTTTTAATATGGGGTTATACATAAGATAAATTCGACTATAAATATTCATTAGAAAGCTAAAAAGATTTCCTACATGATGGTATTTTATTTGTAATTTTTAGACAGCATATAATATAATTTATTTATGACACAAAGATGATGCAGTAATTATCTTATTAATGAAATATTGACATAATTGATAATATAAATACCAAAATAAATGTAATTTAAGACTTTTTATGAATTACACTAATTTTCTAGGTTACTATGATATATTAGTGTTGATTTAATCAACTTGGTTCGAATATATAATTCTTTTATGACTTTCAAAAAAATCATATATCAAATAGTGTCAAAATTGACACAAAATAGTTTTTAAATCAAATATTATATTATTAATTGTTATTTTATTCCTAAAAATCTAAGGTTCGGCCAAATGACTTAGATAAGGATATATGTATTAATAATATACAATTTGGGGTTCGTTTGCATGTTATAGTAAGTGTATTAACCATATAGTGAAAGAAAACAAAAAGACACGGTAAAAGTTAAATTATTTAACTTAGAGTTAAATCTAATTGATAAGGTTTAAAATAAGATCCAAACATGTATAAATTTGATTGGTTGATGAGATTACAACCCTATCTCATCTAAGCTTCGAATATGAGTCATTTTTGGAGGTTTTTAAGTGGGGTTATATTTATTATAAATTAATATTTTTAAGAATTCCTAAGGTGCCCCTCTCCTCCCTTATAAAAGGACACCTCCTCCCCCTCCTCCTCACACCAATTTGAGCACTCAAGCTCGGCCAACCCCTGCCAAAATCCCTTCTCCACTTCCCTAGCAACATCCTAGAGGTTCTGGTCTTCCTCAAAGACCAATTCTAGTGCCCTAAGAGGAGGTCTCAAAGAGGCACTTCAAAGAAGAGGTAATTACCGTTACCAATTCTTTCATCTTTATTTCTTCTTCCACTTCTTCTTCTTAGGTTGTTTCATTATGAAGTAATAACATCAGTATCACTCATATACTGATATGTTATTATAAGTATGAAACAACCCTATTTCACCATCTATCCATCCTACGGAAAAAGAAATCCCCGCGCGTGCGTACGTACGGAATACCGTCTCCACGCCGTGGTGTAATCTATTTTCCACCACCACCTTACATGGATGGGTATAATGGTGTAAAGAATAACTATACATAGTTATTACAACATCATATTGATTCTGATATATTGTATAATCCACTCCAATTCAATTCAATATTTATAGAAATGATATCATCGCTCGTGCGTACGTACGGACTACCGTCTCCACGACGCGATGAGATTCATTCTCCATGTTAACCATTTAAGAATGATTATAATGTATATATAAGAAATAATAATGAAATATATGAAATTATAAATCTACTGTATTTATGTATATATATACATATGTATGTCATCTACTTACTTCCATTTCAAGACAATAAGGAAAGAAAAATAGCGTTCATGCGTACGTACGGACTACCGTCTCCATGAACGGTGTTTTTCATTTTATTTATCTATCTATTATATATATATATATACTGAATATATATGATATATTAAATCATATTTTATATTCTGGAAGTAAGTAAATCATGATATAAGTAATAATGATGTCAAGAACAACAAGTCAAAACACCTACGATAAATGAAACGATTTTACCCAAAACGCTTCTTTAACATGGAATTTACAAAAGAACGGGTAATATAATGTCATAAGTGAACCATATATGATATCATAACAATGAATATGATTCTTTAATAAGTCAATGACATTATTTAAATCATTATACAGGAGGTTCGGACACATACGAAGCAAATTGGACCTAAGGTAAGGGAAATATCACAATCTCATTTTTATCCGAGATTGTTTATTCGTAAGTATTTACTGGGGTGTATTTTATCATCCACATCCATGTTTCATCAAAATGTAATATTATTTCCATCCACCTACAATTTTTTAAATCCATTTTTACCCTTCGGTGAGTTTTTAGTAATATGTATGAAAGGAATCTTTTGTCGTACGAGGTACTTTTTGACTTTTCCAACAAAAGTACGAAGAATGTTTTTTTTTAACTTATACGGCACGAACGGATTTTTACGGTTTTATAAAGCCTTATTTTCATGAACCTTCCTCCAAAATATTTCATGACTATTCTCAATAAAATCTCTTTCTTTTAAAATTGCATGATGTTTTGTGAAAAGGAATTGATTTTGAAGAAGAAAGGATATTTTCCTCAAGAATTCATTTCAAGTGTTTTATCAAAATTATTTTCCATCTAAGATAATAAAGGGTTATGTTTCTATCCATATTATTACATTGATTTGACTATGTTGTGATGGAATTATGTTTATGAATTCCTTTATCTTATATGAATGGTTTTATGATGTCATGTTGTTTAAGAATCCCATTTTTATTACATGGGTTATGCTATGATGTATGGTTTATGATTTTGTGGCACACATAAGAATGGTATCATTATAAGATGGGTGGGACCTATATCTCCCTCCAATGCATTGGGTAAAGATTTTATATCTCATGAGATAGACATGGCTGGAATGGTAGGTTATACCGGTTCAGTGAAACAGGACTGAAACGAGGATTACTCGATTCAGAAAGGGACTTTGTCCACTAAGATAGTCTTGGCAATGAGTCTTGACTAACAAGAAATGATTCTCTATGATTATGTGTGTATGCCACAATGAGTAATGTTTTATGTTATGATTTCATTTCACTACTATGATTTATTCCATGTTATGAAATTATGCTCTCTTTTGCAGGTTAAGATTTCCAAAAGCTATGTTCTTATGTATATGATGTGATTGATATTTCTTTTGTTTACCCTTACTGAGCATTTGAGCTCACCCTTTTATGTTTTCTTTTCCCCAGGATATAAACCATGGTTTTAGGTATAAAAAGGAAGATCTTTATGGGAGATGTTGAAGATCTTCCACCACAATTAGAAGTTTACGTTCCGAGTTTCCAAAGACACTAAACTATTACGATCCTTGTGTGTGTGTTTTTGTTATGTACTAAGTATTCCGCAAAAGTAATGTAATGTCCATGTACGTCAAGATACGGGTCTCTACATTCTTGGTATCTGCCTTATGTTAATGGTTTGGATCATGTGGGAGTTTGTCTATGTTATACCCTCCATACTGCATTTTGGGGGGTGGATGTTATTACATGAGCCATATAATCACATCATAATTCTTGATCAAGATTTAATGGTTCTACCTAGGGGAAGAGTGTTTCATTGTATACCTTCTGGTAATTCAACAATGTGACATCATAGGGTGCACTATGCAATATAATCTTAGGACACACCATAATGTACCCTATTCTTAAAATGAAAAGTGATTTTTTAGTCTTTTTAATGAGGTTCGCCAATTCCTCATTTACCACTCGACCCCATAACCCAAACCCCTATTCCACATAATTTCACCCTCTCATAATTCACTCTTTAGGATAACTAATGGTCGTTTCATAGTGGACAACCCACCCACTAAACAACCCACACCCCCTCCCCCACAGCCCTGTACCCCCCCCCCCCCCCCCCCCCCACCCCCACCTGGACAGCCCCCCCCCCTCCCTAGACAACCCACACCCCCTCCCCCAAACCCCTACAACCCCCCTACCCACCCACCCCCCAGACATTACACCTCCATTCCCCTTTGAACCTTTTATGTTTTACTATATTTTTTCCCTTTTCTTATCAAGAACCCCTCTTACACTATGCCACCATCCCCTTCCACTCCTCTTGGGTAGGTTCTCCCTCACTCTGTCGTATGTTTCATCTTTCATCACAAGTATTGGAGAGCCTAGGATAATTTTTACCTCTCTTAATCCTTCTATATATTAGTTCTCCCCACCCCCCCACAATCCTATATTTAAATGGAAATGGGTCAATTATAATTTGAAATGTAATGATATGACCCAGGCTGGTATCATAACAAATAACTGACCTGACTTTCCACTAACATAAGATGTGTTCATGATCCCTACATAATAAAAATGATCCCCTGGGAAAAAGATACAATTAATGTGGAATGTTTTTACCCATAAATTATAGTAAATTTAAAATGATATTTCTTTTGAAAATTATACATTCCCCATTCATAAGTTGAACATCTATGAAAATAGTAGACACACAAAAAAATAAATAAACAGGTAGTAAATATCATAGATGAAAATAAAATCCCACTATTTACCAATAAAATATTTTAACTAGACATGTCCCATTTCTTAAATCTCATTGGACCTATTTTGGATAGGTATAACATATGAGTTCTCATTTTATGTATTCCTTTCAGTTGGAAATCTCCTCTACCCTGTGCCTATCCTCTGCCATGAACGCACCTCTATCGCACGTTGAATGACACCATCACAGTAAGTTTTCTCCTCTTATTAATTGTTTTCCTCTTGTTTCCATGTTATTACAATTTGATATTGATGGTTATAATGTGAAATGTTTGAGCTAAATAGCCCGATGAAAATCATTTCCATTGGTGGTCCTTGTTTGTGTACTAAATAAATTGCATATTGATTGGTTCCTGTTGAACATTTGAAAATAAAAATTTGTAATTTACATATACTTGACTAATTAATGTATGCCCCATGATAATAAATCTTCTATTATAACCCCTGAATTAACAAATGGAATTGAATAAAGGATTCTTTGTAAAATATGAAATTGTGATTGTTTGGTTTTTATGGGGTTGTGATTGTGAGCATGATTGTGTGTTTGTATGGTGTTGCGGTTGTTGGCATGATTTTTATGCCATTTTTTTTTCATGTGGTAGTTCTTCCACAATTTAATATCAATCCAAACATTACCCATTTCAATGGAACCACCACTTTGTTACTATTATAATTCCATTGAATCCTAGAAAACTACTTCACTAGAGGACTCTATGAGACACTTTATGGACATAAGGGGAGGGAGGTGTCCAAGAGGGAGGGGTATCTTGCAGGGAGGGGGTCTCCAGGTGGGTGGGAGGTGTCTAGGAAAGATGGGGTGTCCAAGAGGAAGGGGGTGTCCATGGGTGTCTAGGGGGTGACCATGAGTGGGGTGTCGATGAGGGGAGGGAGGGGGTGTGTACAGAAGGGAGGGGGGTTTCCAAAAGTGAGTGGGTTTCCAGGTATAGATCCATTAAATTTCATTCAATACTGATAATATACAATGGGGTAGATCGCTTCTAGAGTATCCTGATGTGGGTTTGTAGTGAGGCATCAAAAGTTCCAACCAACCAAACCAATTCCAAGCCCATGTAAGGGCTCAAGAATTATATTCCAGTTCAATTTGAGACCCAATATATCTTAATTTAATGTCATAAAGTCCCAATATCTTCATCATTTACCTTTCTCACATTATATTTTTAATAAACACACTTTTTTCTCTACACCAACGTTGTAGTTGAATACATCTGCTGGAAACAATTAATGATGATATATGAGTTTCATGGAAAGAATAATTTCTGATCTAGAATTTTTGTGATGACACTATCAACTAAATCAATTTTGACCCTCAATCCAAGAATGTGGATGGAAATCTACGGAATGAGATGTTTTTTACCAGAAACTGAATTCCATAAGATGTATCCCTGCTTATTTTTATATATATATCCCTTCTCCCACTTTCCGTAGGATTGGCATCTGTCGATTGTTTCATAGGATCTATATGTTTCTACTTTATGTATTTTTAAATTATACTTTTGTTAATGTTATGTGAAAACTTCGTTCCTATTCCTCCAATATATTATTTTTTTGTTGTTTTTCCATGATTTTTTGAATTGTATCTCTTTAAAAATCATGAAATTGGAAGTAATAATCCAAGTTCATCAATTCCCAGGGGAGGACACTAATTACTCCAATAACTTTTTCTAATTTTTAATATCTTATTCAATTGAGAGAAGGAAGCAAAGATTATTCATGTTTGGTTTGGATACCAATAAATTTCTCTAATGATCTTTATTTCTTTTTATAACCTCATAAAATTTATTATCTATCCCTTGTTCTAGCTCTTGTTATACCCAATGTGATGGAGGAATTTAGGTACATGAAAAAAATATGATGGATTTGGGTCGAGTTTGATTATTGGTCTACAATTATGGACAGATAAATATTCAAAACCATATAGGATTTCAAATTTAGTACACTTAGGATATTTATAAAATTATATATGATTTTATAATTCATATTAGTGAATGATGGTGTATGAATAATATTTTTTACATTATAAAAATAGATGGTGAAAATCTAGTTGGATAAAGAAGGTTATTAATGGTTATACACTGGATTCATACCTTTCGTATTAACATAATTTTAGGATTGTCTAATACTTTATTTTAATTTTATGAATCATTATTTCCAGGGGGTGGGAGGGGGGGTACAGGGGAGTGGTGGGGGGGAGGGGCTGTCTTAGGAAATGGAGGGGGCTACAGGGGGAGGGAGGGGTTGTCCAGAGGGAGGGAGGGAGGGGACTATAGGTGGAGTGGTGGGAGTATTTTCTAGGGGTAGGGAGGGGCTATCTGGGGGGGCTATCTCGGGGAGGGGATGAATGAGGGTCTGGAAAATCACACTAAATAACTAGGAGAGAGGAGGTGTTCAGGAGGGAGGGGGTGTCCAGGTGGGAGGGTGGGTGGGAGTGTCCATGAAGGAGGGGTGTCTATGAGGGAGGGGTGTCCAGGAGTGGAGGGTGTCCAGGAGTGGGGGTGTCCAAGAGGGGAGGGGGGCTATCCAGGGGGCAGTAAGGGGGTTATCCAAGGGGTGTTAAGGGGGCTATCTAGGTAAAGGGAGGGGGCTGTGCGGGATTGAGGGGGATGAGATAATTTTCAATATCTTAAAACCACAATTGGGCTTTGGTATTTTTTATGAACAGGGTTTTGTCAGTGAATTCATCCTCGATGTCAATATTATCATCATCCTTAATGATGGAAATGGAAGTCTAGACAAATGATCAGAAATAACGTTCTCAATCACTTTGATAACATTTATGATAATATCAAACTATTACAGTAGTAGGATCCACTGTATCAGTCGTGCTTTGGTATCATTTTTACTCAATATACATTTAAGTGTTTCATGATCATTTTAGAACACTACATTGTATAGAATAAGGTATGAGTGAAACTTTTCAAATTCATAGACAACTATCAAAAGTTATTTTTCAGTAGTCGTATAATTTACTAGAGTGTCATTCAATGTGTGACTAGTATATTAAATGGGGAAAATATATTTCTTTGTTGCTGTCCTGATACTGAACCAATAGTGAAGTCAATGGCATCGCACATCAACTCAAAATCCTTATCCCAATCTGGTGAAATGATGACCAGAGTGACCATCAGGCTTTTCTTTAGGGTACTGAGTTCCTATCGACAATCTTAAATGAACTCAAAAAGAGTTTCATTTGATAATAAGTGTTTCATGGGGAAGGGTACTTTCAATAAGTATTTAACGAAGAAGTAGTAAAATTCTATGTGTCCTAGAAAACTCGTTATGCATTTTACTATTATAAAATATGGTCAGACTTTTATTACATTGATTTTCACTGGATCCACTTCCATGCCTTTCTTTGAGATGTTATGTTCAAGGACCATTCCTCCTTTATATAATGTATTTACCAACACTATTAAACCCATGAACTAATTATATCTGTATTTTAGAGTTTATATAAATATTTTTAATCATTTACATATAAATTTATCAACCACTAAACTTTTTTTCATTTCTATTTCCTGATAAACTTACCTTGAATCCCTCAAATATCAATTTTCTAATTCTCAAAACTAATAACCAATATTTTTCATATTCTAAACAACGGTTCAACTGAAAAAATTATATGATTCCACTCAGAAATGAACCAACCCTAATGATACCCCACTCGGTTTGGTGATGATGGATGGGTGTGATACCCCTAGCCCACCTCAAATAGTTCAGTAATTAGAAACTAACATAGATTTGTACTAAACACAAGGGGAGAAGAATTTTACCATGAAACATCACAAAATTACCTATAAAAATATTCATCTAATGTTATTAACATACTGGGTAGAAAAATTAATATATGTATATATATAATTTCATTAAATGTTTATAAATTTGATTAATTATAAATCATGTAACTATCATATAAAATGTTATGAAATGAAAAAATATAATGAATTCATAAATTTTCATAGAAAAACTCTTTAACAGTTGTACCTACAATAATATTGACCTGGTCTCTTTTATAGATGAACATAATCCACTCTATGGCCTTTGTGATCTAAATTAAAATAATAAATGACTGGAAAACCATGATTACATCACCATACAATTTTCTATAAATATATTTGTGTTACAACAACCAGGAGGGTATCATAAGTGTTAAGAAACACCCATTTCAAAATCATGAATGCATAATGATTTAATTAAATGAAAATATAATTTATAGTTATAACCTTAGAACATAGTAAATACCATGGTATATATAGGCCAAACCATCCAATTAGTTTATTCCTAAACTAACAAGTCAATAAATTGTTATCAATAATTCTATATTATCAAATTAATGAATTAAATGATCATAAAAAACAATACCCTTAAATCAAAAAACTTGTATATATACTCATTTTAAAACATAGCCCAAAGGACCACACTCATAATAATTTGAGAATAACATTGATAAACGGGGCTCCATGCAACATCAAGATTATATCGAGTAAAGAAATTAAACAACATTTTCATAGAGGATCACATAGTATAGAGCCTCAAGTGATGAAAAATTATAACCCAACTCCGTGGACTAGTAAATGGAGGATCACATTGTAAACAAAATTATCATAATGGAATATCTAAACACTATTTTAATCTAGTATAAATAGATGGACACTAGAAATAGTGTCTTAGTGTGAAATTTTCCCTATGAATATATCAATTTAGTTTTCAACAATAGAAAAACCATTGTAATAACAAGAAATAATTAAAAAGATCAAATATGACCCCATTTATGATCAACACTATTTAAAGGAGAAAAGGATCCATCAGTTCATATACCATGATCAATTATTAGACAATAATACGAACAAGTATCAATATGTTTTCTAATTTTACTTCCCAAAGTCTTGGTTACATGGGAAATATGAGAGAAGAGTTCTTTCCTAGTTTTAAACCTCACTCTAAGAACACTACCCCCTATTAATAGAGAATAAGAAGCACATGTGATTAAAAAATCATGTAAAATTGATTCATAAATATCATTTTATTATCATATTTATTCTAAAAAAATAGGTCACATAAAAAACTCCTTGTATATTATCATCACCTCAAATTATTGTTGGGATTCAAATATTAATTATTATTTCTAAAATATTCTTTTTTGAAAAAAAACTACATTGGGAGTACCAAATGACCCAAATAAATAAAATATTTAATTTGACTCATAAAAAAGTTCAACAATGTTCATAATTTTTCTTGTAATTGAATAAAAACACTTATATAATATAAAAATAAATTTCATATTCTTTCCATCAAAATTTACAAAGAAAATCAAAAAAAATAATTATTAATAGTCCTCATATTTAAACTAATAAAAAATATATGCTAAAAATAAATTTAAAGATATAGAGGACCACATGGAGGAATATTTGTACACAGTATCGCACTTATGAAAGACACTACACAACCTATTATTTACAAGAGAATGTCCAAAAAACATCGTATGGGTATTGAACTTTCATATTATGAATTTAGGACTAAGAAAACCTGGTATATTCCCTTATATGACCAATAGGACTGGATTTAACACATTGAATTAAAAAAAGTAAGCACTAATCCCTTTAAACATAACCCATGTTTGTAGGGTTGAATTCCTCATTAGGTTTGTATTTCTTGACCAACTATGTAGGCCCAACATGAAGGACCACTACAAAATTTAACTAACCAATGACCCCTGAGTGAATTGAATTTTTATATTATTTTATTCAAGTACACCCTAAGTTCCATGTTACATTGATATTATAGGAGATGATCAAGATTCATGGCCAATTGAATGATCACACAACCATACTCTATATTTGGGTGTTAGGGTTTTCACTACCCTAGAGGGAGATGGAATCCCATATTGATTCCCTTATCCTAGTGAAGACCCAATACCTTTAACTGCTCTAAGTGATGGTAATAATCCATTTATATCTCACATCCCTCAACAAATTTGATCTAGATAAAGTCTAATGAATCTTCCCTCCCCCACAAAATGAGTTTATCTAATTAAATATCTCCTCTTATACAATATTTTTCTTGTGAGAATCATCCAAAACTATCAAGGTGGATACCAATTCTTAGTAAATCGATAAAAAAATTCGAATTAGAAGAATATTATTGGGTGAATACAGAATGCTTAAATTCATTCATTTTTAAAGGGAATGGATTGATATGAAATAAATAAATGGTCATGAAAAACATAAGTGATGTCCCATATTATGCACCCGCCATATGATAATGTGAATGGGAATTCATTTTTGGTATAAATGTTACACCCTTTTGCATCCCTAGAGGTTGATGTGTCATCCTTCATCATTTTAATCATAGTGGATAGATTATTTCACATCCTCTCTCTATTTTATGGGGCCTTTATCATTTCTGATGCCAATGTAGGATTTCTTTAAAGGCCTCCAACCAATTTTATAGTGATTATATTGTTTGCTCCATGAATTCAGAAATTTTTGTGGGGTTGAAAAACTCTTATGTGGATCTTCCATCATTTATGATGTGATGTTAGTATTTATATACAGACACCTATGACTTATATAACCACATTTAAATTTTAAAAATTTGCATGGATTCTTATATGGAAATAAATATCTTATGTGTAAAAAATACCTAAATTTTATGAGTGAGAAACTACCCACCATTTTCTATAAATAGACCCATTAACATGTGCTTTGGAAGAAATTGATGTTTTTAGAGCATAAAGTCTTAGAAATCACATTATTTGTGAGTAAAATTTTGATTTAATGGTTTTTAATGAAGAATTATTTTAATTAGAGTTAAAATTCATGTTTGAAAGAGGAGGGCTTATCTCATATAAATTATTCATGAGCATTACCTCTCCATGTAAGAACTTTGTTTCCTCATCTACATAATACCTTTTCAGAGGCACCTATGACTCCAGTGTGAATCTATCATGAAGGGTCATTCACCATATAAAACTTAACAAGTGGCCTATTTGAATACTCTATATACCTTGGTAAACCCTCCCATTTGTATAAATTCATTAATATTATATATAATTTGAGATTATTTAAGTACTTATTTCCCTCTTTCCAATGGGTTATCTTTATATAAGATTCGACCTAGGGTAATCCCTTTATAAAAATATCCCTTATAAGGGTATATAATCCTCCTTTATAAGAATATTCATCTCTATGAATCTTGTTCATAATCCCCAAAATAATCCCTTTTTGGAAGAAAAAAACATTGCTAGATTTATTTCTCCTAGGTGCACCCACAAAAAATTCTACTCTATTTAGACATCCCTCACAACATTCTGACGTGCATAATTTTATCCTTATACACATACATGTTCTCTCTTGTGATCATTTATTCCCTTGATAATGGGGTTCCCACTCATTATTTTTTATAACTTATAGGATCCACATGGTATAACCAATAATGTATCCACTTTATAATGAGGATTCCTCCTCATAGAGGACTAATGGAATTCTTCTTGGCCTTAGTTGTCCAACTCACCAATTTTGGATATTTTGAAATGCCATTTTTTCTAAAAATATCCCATTCAAACAATTGAATTATCCTCCTTGGGTCCATTCAATTATATAGAGGTGTAAAGGGCCTATAACCTAGTAAAATCCTAGATTCAGTGTCACCTAACCCATCCATAAGTTAAAAATAGAAAATGGATTACCATGCATAATTCCCACGATAATCCATTTTAAGATACTTTTCACCTAGAAGTCCACTATATATAACTTTAAACTACACTGAATCGGTCCTAGATGCCTGAACATAAAAGGAACGTCATTTTCCATGTTTTCATGATCATAAAGGGAACCAATATCTTCCTTATCACACGATATTAAAAGGAACAACATGTCTTATTGAATTCATCTAAACAACATGGATAATGATTCCTTTAATAAGGATATGTTGGAAGATACTTTCAAAGG
Source organism: Viscum album (assembly GCA_963277665.1). Lineage (NCBI taxonomy): Eukaryota > Viridiplantae > Streptophyta > Magnoliopsida > Santalales > Viscaceae > Viscum > Viscum album. The sequence goes on along the minus strand of OY728138.1, from coordinate 1,375,314,272 downwards.
ACTAATCCTAACAACAACAAAACTATCATCTTCCTAGAAGGTAATAAATTCTAGAGTGACGTTATATAAAATATTAAATAATAGTATAATTAATCAAAATGGAGGGAAATAGTGATAAAATCTCATACATATAGTGTTCACAATGGGTGCATGGTATCAAAGAATCACTTTGACAACATGGGTATCCAGTTTTGTTATAGGATGGATTTTATAAATATGTATTAGATTTATGGTAGAACCCTATAATAGTTAAAAAGATATTTTATGGTGTGTGTCGACCTTCCATCATTTTAATTTTGATTTGTAACACTCTAAGAGATAATAACTCATCTTTTCATCTATAATCCTTTAGAAAAAGGTCTCATAACCACATGGGTATGGAAAGAAATATATTATAAAATAGTGAACCTAAAAAATCAGTTTACTTATATAAGAAAATGATCGACTATGCATTATTTCTTATGATATTATACTGATAGACTTTTTATTTATGTATTATCCCCTTATCTAATTCCTCCACAGTTTCCAAAAAATATTCTCTACAAATTCCCATTGAAACACTAAGCTTCATTACCATTCTAGGGTAAATGGTTGAATAAATAGGTGACACACATAACTAGTAAATGGAACCCATGATATTTATTATTACCACCTGGGGTATTCCCTAGTTCCCCCAATCCTACTACTTCTATAATGACTGTTATTACTTCACATTATCAATATACACTATCATTAACTTCATACCTCCAGTTCATGGTGATCAATGACACATTTTGTAAATATTTAAAAAATATAATTAATATAATGTTATAAATTTCCCATTCTATTATGAAGGATTTGAACCCATGTTGGTAATTTTATCAATGATAGGTCCACAAGGGGGCGTATCCTCCATCTCTACATAAAACTAATTTGGAATCCTCAACCTATAGAAAAGTAGTTCCCACCTTCCTTACCTAAAATTGGTTGAAGGGGATGTATCTTAAGTTAAAATAAATATCACAGATCCATCTAGTAAGAATCCCATCAACTGAAGTCATAATCAATTACATGAAACCTCTACATCTTCAAAAACTACTATTACAGCCCAACCCTAATTTTCCAGACTATGGAACCTAATTGGGCGGCCCTCCAAGGAAATCAGACCACTATATTCCAAAAATAGGTCCCAATAATTTCCACTTACATTTTACCTAACACCTATAAACATATCTTAATAGTATCCTAGGGATTATTCTAGCTCACAATTGGAAGGAAACCTCAAATTATGTTGTTCTAAAGACATGAGTTTATAACAATAACCACTCATTAGTGATGGTAAACAATCACAGAAGCAAATTTCCTCCCCAAAGTGAAATTCCCTATTTTTATAAAGGTCCTCCACAAGTTACTTTTCATGATTTTCCTCCCAAATATAATATAAATTCAAAAAAACATTCTCATATAATCTACCCAAAAGTTAACAGCCATAATAGTCCCCCTTATATGAATATGAAGGTTATACATGGAGGTCCTCTCTATTGTTATGATCAATCCAATAAGAATGGAAGTCCTTCACATGGTACTGGTTATGAGGGTCCTATCAAAAACATGAAAATAAGTAAATTAAGAGGTCCTCCCATATAAACTGATCAATAGTTAACCACTTCAAATTTCTTCCTCAAATAACCCATCACAAAGGTCCACCTTATGAAGGAAAAAAGTTTCCAAATTGGATATCCTATCCATGATGAAAACCAAAAAATCAAAAACTATGGAGGTATTCTCCCTAGTGAACATAGAAAAAACTAAATTATAGTCTCCACCTCTAACCAAAATAAATAAAACAGTTTCTATAAAAGCCATACTCATATTAATCGATAAAATAATAAATATAGACGTCCTCCTAACACCAAAAATAAAGAACTATACAACCATAATAGTCCCCACATATGGTAATTTATATTAAATTACTCCTCAAAATGATAAAAATATCAAGAATAAAACTTCTCCTTGTTTCATAATCTACAAACATCATCCCTCTTATCAAGAGGGAATTAAAAAGAAAAATTTAATTTTACTAATAAACCTTCCCTAAAATATAAATTATTTATTCTGGTTAATGGTAGTATAGAAGAAATAATCATCATATATTTCTTAACTAAATCATGCGACCCTATTGCTGGTCAAAAATGTTCAAAATAATTTTAAATCACCAAATAATGAAGCAGGAAAACAATCCATTATATCAGTGTTGGTCAAATAAGAATTTGATGATGTTGAAGTGTATTTTTATATCATGTAGAAGGAGTTGTATAAATATAATATAAAAATCTTGTTCTATCCCATAGATACCTCTCACTGCACTATTTTAAACTTTCTTCATTATGGATACAAACCACATATATGTTTCAATGCCTCAAATACATCCCATCAACCCAAATCTAGGTTCTTACACAATGAAATGTATTCCAACCACATTATAGAATTGGATGGTAAGTGTCAAATCATATAAAATTATACTATTCTAGTAGCTTGTAACTCCAATTTAGTCAAGTTGTATGACCACCTTCAATAGAAATATTTTAACAGCCTTAAAATGATCCACTAAATTATCTAGGAGGCTTTTCTCTTGGTAAATGTTGGAGTTTTGGGTGAATATGTGATGTTTTATTTTACATAGATAGTGGAAAATTGGTTATCCATAAATAAGGAAACATTCAATTTCATCACCTTTATAATGTTTGGGAACTAAACACTCGTACTACACAAAAACCATGCCATAAAAACACCTCAATTTCACCTCTTGATATTTAGTGGCTAGTACAAATTCTAGGGCTCGAATATGATTATTGTGGGGGATGACCCCTTTTGATTGGTATAATGAACTCCACGTGATCATTACCTACATTATCATGACCAATATACCATACAAACACCATGTGAATTGTGAAATAACATGATTGTATGAGGAATGAGTAAATGTAAATTATGTTGAGAAATATAGAATGCTCGTGAATTAATATATATATATATATATATATATAACTTTTACAAAAACATATAAATGACTTATAGATCAACTGGTACTAGAAAGAAACTATATATACAAAACAAAAGTAAAAGAATTGCCTAGTGACCTAAACTTTGGATCTCCACAGTGAAATATCTAATGATTAACACCAAGGAAACCACTTTGGTATCCATCCCACACACCCTCTAAAAATGAAAAAGTTACTTTCCAAGATCTAGAATCCAAGTGTGGATAACCCCTAGGATCCAGTACTTTTCCATTTTATGGGTTATGAAATAAAAAGTCTACATACATCTTAAGAGGGGGATGTTGAGGGTTTGGGTGTGATATAACCAGTATGTGGGTGCCACCAGAACCTAACCACATGTCATAATATTAAGTGTATGCTACATAAAAACATGGTTATAGGAATATGATGAAACAAGTTGAAATGTATTAACAATTATATAAAATTTTAAAAGACTAAAATTAAAAAAATTCCCTATGTTTTGAGGGTATATACTTGTCATACATAGTTTAGTATTTACTCAATATTTGAGAAGATTGATTATAATTGTTTGGTTATAGCACCCACATTTGGGATAAAAGGGTATAGTTCATATAAAAGTTAGGAAACCCCAGCTTCCCACCTTATTTATTGATAGGGTAAGGGGTATAAAAAAGTCAGGAAAATGTGATATCATTCCATATCATCAAAATATTCTTCCACACATTGGTGTACCTGAGAACCTTTATAAAAACATATAATATACCTCTTATAAATAAAACTATCACATTTAATTACTAAATCTATAAATATAGCATGAAATGAAAGATTTAATTAAGGAATTGCCTAAAAACTATGTAATGGTTTATAATTATGATTAAATATATCTAATATAGGGGTATATCAAATTTGTAAAAAATACACTACAATTTAAATATTATAAATTTTCTATAGATAATTTATTGTAAAACATGTTGGATTATATGAAACATGGTATACTATCATGTATGGATGGATAAACTACTTATAACTATCTAATATTTTCATAAAATAATTTTAGAAGAACTTTATTGGGTGTAAATATTTTTTTTAATTTTATTCACTTCAAAAAATATTGTTTCTAGGACTACTCTTGAAGAATATGACATATGGAAGCGGATTAGTGGCTAAATTGACTATAGAATGCTTCTAGGGGGTTTAGGGAAGTAGAATAAGCTGCTATTTACATATTGAGGCCAAATGAAAACAATAAGATAATTATGGATTAAACCATCATTGATACGTGGGATAAAATTGAGGAATAAAATCAAGAAATTCCATGTGATTGACTAAGATAGTTCCCTGTAGTGGTCATATTAGAAGAATACTGAAGAAATAAAATTATTTCTACATACATATGATATGAAAAATATATATTACAAATTCCACAACAAATAAGAGGAGATAAAAAGGATATTATTTTCGATTCATGGCCATAACATATTGAAGAATAACTCCCATGAAGAAACAGAACCATGTGAGATAAGATATTTAAGGAGGATTAATAAAGTTATATAGAGGGTAAAGGATAAACCCTATCAGTACCTACATTTGAGAAATTAAATTATTTCATGATTTTAAGAAAATAATGATTTTAATATTGGGTTTTAAAAGATAAAAAATGAAATTTATAAAAGGGATTTTACTCAATTGTTTTCCATATATCCTTATAGAGTAATCAGACCCCCAGTGAACCTGACATAAGAACCTACTACCACTAAACCCCCAATAGGTACCTAGTACTTGTCCACTAGTTACCTAATGTCTCATAACCCTTCCCCCCTTATTCTTTAGATAATAAATCTTTAATAAACCCTTCCAATCCCCCTCATAACATAAATTAACACCCAAAATTACATTAATATAATCAACTTAAAATAAATTATATGATAAGATATGTTAGATTCATTAAAACCTTCCCACTATTAGGATTATTATACATAAAAAACTTTAATTAGCTTCTTGAGGGACTAATCTATCCATTGATCCTTAATTTAATATTGTCTCTCCCAAGTTTCATCTTGGATCCTTTCATGCTACCACCTAACCCAGACAAGATGAACCATTTTACATCAAATAACTTTTAAACATCAATCAATTATGCATATATGATTCTCCATGTAATACATACCACCTTATATATTGACATCATCATATCACAATACATGTATGGGGTCAGGTATGTACTTAATTAATTGAGAAATATAAAAAAAATATCAGGGAACTAAAATTCATAAGTAATTATTATTGATAGGTAGTATCTATGGTCCTTTCAAATATTTGAAAAGTAATGATATATCACAATTTTATCTTACCATACTTTCACATTTTTTAAAGACCTAATATTGTTGATACACAAGAAATACAAGTTCACCTACTTCTAATTCCATGGGATTCATTCGATGAGAAGTATAAGGTGTTTTTTATATTTGATTATTTACCAGACTCTTCTAGATTAACTTTACCTACCTATTCATCTTATATAAAATAATAGAATTGGTAAAGAATGATTTCATAATTTATATAATGTAAATAGAATAATGAAATGGATTATTATAAATCACTTTGAATGGATCCATTTTGATAGAAGTTTGATAGCTTATATTGTAAAATAATTCCACTATGAAGATTTGATCCTCCCAAGAAATATAAATTTTAGGCATATAGGCCCATTTCATATCCTCTATAATACGAATGGTTCACTTAGATTGGACATAATTTTAAGGATATAAAATAGCAATCAATTTTACATGTAAACCCAATGATTATTGATTTCATTTCCAGAAGTGAGATTTGAACCTCGGGTCTGTAGAGATGATGTTAAATAGTATACTATGGACAACTACAATTTCTCTAACATATTTTTTCCCAATATCATCAATTAAGGAGGCCTCTATTATAAAAAAAAGGTGTTGATTCTTGGATATTTCATCCAGAATCACCTATATTTCATTTTATCTTCCTTCAGAGGATCTAGTTATATGGCCTATAAAATCCATTATAATTTCATACCATTTCTATCATATAAGGGTTAATGTCCATGTATTCATAATATGATTTTTATGATCTTCCTTTAATTTTTTAAATGTTTTAAATGTATTAAAAACTTTTACAAAATCCTTATTTATTCCACCAATCCAAAGATGTATTCTAAAAAAATCACTTTTTAAGGTTATGTGTGGACCTTTATAGCCAAAAAATCCTTAAATTTTTGAAATTCATAAACCGAAAACCAAGAATTGGGTTTGAGGGAACCCTTACATTTTTAAAGAGTAATAGTACTAAAAAGATTGGTTAATTTCATGTAATGAGGACTGATACACTATATTTCTAGAAGATGATTTCTCCACTCCCTTACTTTCTATAAAATGATACATCTCAGGTTGTTCATTTGGTCCAAATTTTGAAGCATATTTTTCAATTTACCATATATAAAATTTTTAATTAACAAACACTGGGAAATTATTTGAATTTTCTTTAGGTATTCCTTCTATCCACATGAGTTTACCCCTTGTTTTGTTACCAGAACCATCTGAATTTGAAGAATTTTAAGAAATATTATTACTTACCTAGTTAGTTGTATGACTTGGATTGTGAAACCTCCTTTTATATAAGAGATGAATCTCATAAGGATAAAATTATGATGTTTGGAATTTCCATACATGATTAGACTCTTTACCTTAGTCAATTTTTGATTGCGTTAACATATATCCCTAAAGGTAGGGAAGTAGCCACCATTGAAGAGTATGGTGAAGTTGGTAGAACTCTATGTCTACCTACATCAGTTAGACCATCAATTTTCATATCAGAATTGTTGTTTTTTTTTGTAAACCTTATCATAATCATCTAATTTTGGAATATTCTTAAGTTTAACTACCTATTCCATATCAAACAATCATTTCTATTTAAAATGCTAACAAAATAAGTATATTCAGCTTCAAATAATTTACCCTTAGATATGTTCTTCCCAAATTTCTCTAGTATAAGGGTAAAATTAAAGGAATTAAAATTTCAATCCATCGATTCTCCCTGATTTCCCTGCCTATAAGCACTGAAAATTTGACCTAAAACTATCTTGGGGTTGGGAGTTTTCATTTGATATGCAAATAGATTTTAGTATCTCTAATTTTATGATTACCTTTATTTTTCATTCCTTATTAAGATGAAGGAGTCTCACATTTTCCATTATCAAAGAATTGTTTAGCCTATTTAAACATCCTTCTTTAGTTCTGAGATTGGTCATCTTTCAGTAGTTATATAACCATCTCTATTCCAGAACATCAAAACTTTAAATGAATACCATGATACAGTTTGGGAACACTTAGGAGAAATCCTCATCAAGAATAATGGAACTATTTAATCATATCCTACTTTATCCTAATAGTATATATAATTCATCTATATATATGTAATAAAAAATTAGAATCTTGGAACCAACCATAAAGGATCTCATCGCAATCGATTCTCTCTCAAATAATGACATAATTAGGATAATATATCTTGGAATCCTTGACATACTTAAAAATGTGATATATATATGGTGTATGGGTTCTCCAATATGGTATTTGACCAATTAAAAGTGTATCTTAACCATTAGTGACATAAACATATATTCTTTTTCTTCTATCACATTTTAAGGTTGAATTTTCCAAATAAGTGCACAAAAAACTATGTCACCTTTCCTAGAAGAATGATGAATATCAAAATAAAATTACTATAAATACTAAAACTTGTGAAACTACCTTATGTTTAGATATCTTGTAAATATAATGGATTTATTTCTATTATGATATTTTAAAACCATGAATCACTCAAAAAAGTAATTAATCTAATACTTTTATTTTATACCAAAAAAACTAGCTCCATATGATGGGTATGGTTGATTTTTATCATGAGGGTGAATCTATTTGGAATCATACATCACTACTCAATGATATTTCATTATAATGAAACCAATAAATACTAATTAATTGTTATAATAAAAATAAACCCCTTTATTTATTTAAGAATCATAAGAAATAGAGCTTATTTCACTATATTTTTTAGATCCAAAAATATTGTTTCATGCTTCTCATGCTATTTGGAAATATAATTCTTATTTATTAAAGATATCATGGGAGGATATATCCTTGAAAAATCATGGATGAAGTGGTATTAATAAACCATGAGAGTATGAAAATTCTAATCATAAATACATTTGATGGGGCCTTCCATGAATTTATCGATTCAACCTAGTTAGGATCAACAAACAAACTTAGATTTGACATAACATACCCAAGAATCCTAACTTATCATATCCAAAAGAAACATTTTGATAAATATAGATATATTTTATGATCTTGAAAGGTCTTTGATATAATACAAAGATGTTGAGCATGATCATCTTTATATTTAGAATATACTATAATGATATCTGCAAAGGCTACAAAAAAGAGTCCATCAATAGACAAAATATCATATTCATTAGGTCCATACACACAACTGGAGAACTATTCTGCCCAAATGGAATGAAATGACACTAAAAATTAATGAAATAGATCTAATAGGTATCCTTTGGAATGTATTTCAAACTGAATAGAAGATTATGGTAACTTGAGAGAATGTCAATTTTAGAATACCGATTCCCCCTTAACTAATCCTAGAAATTTTGAATTTTAGGAAAAGGTAAATGATTATCAATTATGTTTGGATTCATATTATTATAGAGTACATAAATTCATATACTCTCATCAAATTTTCTATCTAAAAGGATTGGATTACCACAAGGATAAGTTCTTTTATTAATATATAATTTTTCTTGAAAATCCTCCTGATAAATATTTACCTCTATAAATTAAATTAAATACATTTAGTGTGGAAGAATAAAGGTGGTTTTGGATAATGAAATTTACCACTAAATTTGAAGGTGTTCCTAAAAATTCATTAGGTAATACATCTGAGTACATGTTTATCAGATGAAGAAAAGTTATTTGCCTTTAAATTTCACTACCCCAATAATAAGCCCCTCTATTTTTATTTTGATAAACCGAATCTACCCTTGATCAATACTAGATAGAACCTCCTGAATCCCCAGTATTTATAAATGAAATATTAAGTTCTAATTTAAGATAAAAAGATTCTCTTTCAGCATGGAAATTGACGGAGGCTTAGGGTTGAGTCAACATGTCTATTTTAAAAAAGATAATAAATGATTCCATATTAAAACCCATGAGATCAATAAAATAACCATAGAGTGAAACAACAAATTCACATGATAATCACTTCTTGGTATACTTTATTTTTTCCCTATAATATTATCAAGGATTTTATATAAAGATAAGGTTTGTACTTCATATCCCAAAATAAATATAATTTTGGTAGAGATAAAATAATTCAATTTACCTCTATCAAAAAAAGTAAAAACTAACATAGAGGATGTTATAATATCACCTATAATAGTTGATATACCTAATCCAATATCATTAGAAGAATAATTTATGACATACATTATTTCAATACCATCATATTAACCCTGATGTGGAATCTATTGTAAAAAATACTACACTACTTCTGTATGGACCTAACTACATTATTGAAATTCTTGAAAAAATATCCTAAAAGGTGGTTGGATGCCTCTGTTATACTGATTCACCAACTAATTTTTGTGATTATTGATTCATTTGGGTTTTTTGGATGACACTCTTAGATATATTATCATATCATGACCATGGAATATGTTTTAACTGACTGCATGAATTAAATTGTTTAACTATAAAATTTCACTATAGATTTATGTGCCTAAAGAACCATTATTGGAAACATTATATAAAAGGTATTATAGAACTAAGAGTTATAATGATATGATTTTAATGAATTACCTGGTGAGAGAAACTATATATCTTCACCATCCATCATCTCTTAAAACTTCTAGATGGACTATTCTCATTGTTTTGGCTCAAGAATGACCTACCTGCTCTTATGTTAGTGTTAGATTTAGTTTTTTAACACCTCAATAAAACCTCTTGATCATAAAAGGATAGCGTAAACACTAGGGGTTCAAATTTAGTTAGTGGTTAGTAATTTTTACCCTTTTATTGGTGGAATGAATTAAACATGATCAGTGACTGAATTGGCATGATCAACAGGCCACAAAAACACTATATAAGTAATCAAATAACAAAAAAGTAGGAGGATTGAGGAAAACTAAATGGATATGAACAGCATAATGTTCATAAATATTATCAAAATTTTAACAGGTCTGAAAACTAACAGACTATATGAAATTAAATTTTTCTTATATAAATATATATATATATAAAATATAGGTTATCTAAGGATGTAATAACAACCCAAAATATGGATCTATTGAATGGAATCTCCCATGAAGAACACCAAGAAAATCCCTTGTGTATTTATCCCACAGACCCTCCAGAAAGTGTTCAAAGTATTATCCAAGCTCAAGACTATAAGTGTGGCTAACCCCCATACTTATATGATTTTCCTTTACCTAGGTTCTGAATAAATGAGTATACATATGTCTCTTTAGGGTCCTATGAAAGTTATGAGTATGATATAATTAGTAGGTAGTCATCAACCACCTATGACCACCTCTCTTAAACTCAATTGTATGAAAAAACAGGAAATGGATAGAGGAATATTTATAAAAAAGTCTCCATTTATCAATAATCATATCAATATTAAATATTAAAAACATTAACAAAATCAATATACTAAAATGGTCAATATATCTCATACCTAATTTAGGCTTTACCCAGGTTCTAAGTTGATCGATAAAAACATTCGATTCATAGTACTCATAACTTTTAATAAAAATAAAATAGCATATAAAAATCTAGTATAACCATGATTCTCATTCCATTCAAGGATAGGGAAAGGGGTTTTCAATGGTTTGGGAATTGGGATCCCATCCCATATTACCTACCTGTTTCCGATCCATTAGGTGTACATATTCACCTTTATATGTGCATATAATATAATATATATAAATTTAACTATCAAGTTTAGTTACAAAAAAATAAATATACTAGTAGGGTGGATGTATTAATTAAATCCTTGACATTCACGATCGACAATAGGTTTTAAGAATGATGAAATGTTACCAATACATGGTCATACCCAATCTTCACACATTTTAATACATTTTAAGTAGTATAAATGATACATACTTAATTTATTATAAAATAAATATGTATATATAAATCGATGTATACCATTATGAAAGATTAACTAAACTATTTGACACTAGATAATTTTTTTTAAACCATTTTAGAGGAGTTTTTTTAGTTCAAAAATTTTAGATTGAATTTTATTCACCTAAACCAATAATATATCTCACCCTAGTCTTTAAGAATATGAGAGGTAAAAGAGTTTAACCTACCAATTTGATTATAGAATTTTTATAAGGAGTATAGGGAAAGATAAAAATCCACCAATGGAATTTTGAGACTAACCTATAACTATGAGAAAAAAATTATTGGACCATTATTAACATAAGATGTGGAATAAATGAATCCAATACCAAAAATACCTTGATATCGACTAATCCAGACCCCGATGACAGTCATACTTGAAGAATATTGAATAAATAAAATAATTTACTAAGTCATAAAATGTTAAAATGTTGATATTATATATTCTACCATAATTAATAGACAAGAATAATGAGATTTGAGTTGATCCATTCCCATAACTTAAATAAGAATAACTCTAATATCCAAATGGATCCATGTCAAACAAAAACATTTATGGAGGATCAACTACGAAGATGAGGGGTGGAGGATAGTTTCCATGAGGGCCTATAGTTGATAAATGAACCTATTTATGAATTTTTCATGAAATAATGTGTTCAATGAAGGATGAAAAAAGATCAAAATACCCTTTTAAAAAGGTATTTTATAAAGACCAGTGTTTTTTTGAAATAACAATATTTTAGTTGATCCTTAACAATTTTGTATGAGCTATAATAACAGTTTCATTATCATTTCAACTTGAGACTAAGGAATACTAGAATGTGTTATCTCTTAAATTGTAATAAATATTAAAATTAGTGGTTCAAAAACTTCATTTGTAGATTTAATAATTTAAGTTTCACCCTGGATATGCAACTACCAAAGGAATAATTACTATAGATTTGTATTTAAAATCATTGTGAAAAAACTATAAACAACACTGATTCATTTAAAGTGTCCTAAAAGGTTCTAAGAGTTTACTATAAAAGAATAATAATTGGAAAACGACCTTTGGTGATCCAATGCTTTATACCATCCAAAATCATTGGAATATATAAGGAATTCAAGAAAAGAGGAAATTGTAATATTCACTCACAAACCAACATCAATGTCAGCCTCAACTTATTAATTTTTCTAGTATATCATAGTTGATCCTATTAGGAAACATAAATAATTACAATATTCTAATCATAATATATAATAATCAAAGAAGGATAAAAAGTATTTAAAAATTTAAAATCAGAAGAATAAATTGTATTCATTTCAATATGATTAGGTCCTTATATATTTCATTGTTTCTTGGAAAAAGAACTTTTTTTACTATCATAGATGAAAACTCCCAATGAGATATAGTTAAAAAACTATAATAATTATTTCCCCTACCATTATATATTAGATCACAATATATAGGATGACTTTGTCTAAAATTAATTACTATAAATGCTTGTCGATGAAAATATGTTAACCCTAGATAGTCTCACGAAACATGAAACATATGTGTTTACTACTTATACTGAAGAGAAAGTAGAATGAAAATATATTCCTGATAAAATTTCATAAATATTTGAAGATTATATGAATAAAATTTCAGTTAACCACTTATAAAAAATCATAAATTTATGATTGGATCACCCAGTGGAGAACCCAATTACCTATAAAATGATAAATGAAAGAAATTTTTCCCCATAATATTTCAAAATTAAATTCCACCACCACTAGAGAAATGGTAAATATAGATAGTAACACCTATGGGTACCCAAAAATGTATACTCTGTGATTTCATACCTCTATTGTTAAGAGTTTTTGAATCACCCCTCCAAATGTAATTTTACACTAATGAAGAGTCATTGTGTTATTCTATCAATGTTGCCTAATTAAATAATACATTTATTGTTAAAAAAAGACACTTATGATGTGGGAATCCCCACCATAAATTTGGAGGAGTCTATAGAGATAGATTTAGATGTGTTCGAGATGGACCCTAGAGTTCGGGGTTCATCCCCACTGAAACCATAATTTTCATTGAAATAAGGAAATGGGGCACTACAACCAGCTAAAAAAATGAATTTGATATTGAATCATATAGGACTAGTTATGACCTAATGAAAATCATATATCAACTAATGTATAGAAAATAATTTATTCCATTATAGGATGTGGAAAGGGTAGCTTAACCTAACCTATAGAAAATAAAAATTCCCCAAAATTATGACTTAGGGAAGATATCTTCATCATAGTGGTTTCAGTATTCCAAACCCCATTCTATTGAGTAACCACATAGTATAAGGAATATTCATTTATCTTATAAGTATGGTGTGATAAATAATATCTCCATATTCCCTATATAAATTTTAATCCAATATTATCATCACATCTTTAAGGAACTTAAAAAATCTCTCACGTGATCTCTATCAATCCTTCAAGAGTTGGAGAATGAAGTAGCCACCAACAAAACATACCATACCACAATTGATCCCCCAACATGACACGTGGTCTTCTCCATTACAAATAATGACCAATAAGTCTATATAAAGTGTTATAGTGTGTCATTATATATCCAAGGATCAAAATGATTCCATTATTCACCATTCCATTATAGAAAATTGTTATGAAATCAAACTAATCCTGATACAAACCCTCTACCATTTGGACTGTAAATAATTTGACCTATCCCCTTTAAATTTTAAAATATAAGTAAATAATAAGAGTAAATATAATCCTATCAGAAATATAATATTAAATAATCATTTCAAATACCTCATATAATATTATTAGTTAATAGTGGTATATAAAGATATGAATTTCAATTCCTTGCAGAAGATCATGGCTTCACATGAATAAAAAAACACTTTTCCTTTCACTAATGATTAGAGTACTTCATTGAATGAAAATTTACCATGATATATGGTTATAAATACCCTTTTTAGTCTTGTGAGTTTCGATGTATTGACATAGGGTTTTTGGGATTATGATCAATCTTCATATTGGTGTATTTTTTTACCACATAAAACACTCTATTAGTTCATCTTGGTCTTTTATATGCATTGGTAAGAGTTCTATTTAACATACAGATTTTTTTTCTAATATGTAGTTTTTTTATGGGATCATTATATTTTTTTAATAGATGTAATAGTTGAGTTGGTGATATATTTAGGGGAATAAAGAGATTATTATGAATCTTGTATGGTAGTGAAACTTGTACTACAAACTAAGGACCTCTATAAAATAGTGGTGTGAAACATTTAAAAATATATTAAGGTTTTTTATTATAAATAAGTGTAATTACTAGCTATTTTTCTATAAACTTTTCAATTCCCAATACTTCTTATGAAATAAATATTTTTACTGTGTTCTCTTATGGATGTATAGTGAAAGTATGAGCAATGTAATCTTTGTACGTCCATTTTATATTCTAATTTTTTCCAATGTTTAAATGGTTTATGTGAGTTATTTAAAGGATTTTATTCTATGTTTGACTAAGTACAGTGAGTGTGGTGTATTGTCTTCATATCTTCTAATAGACTAATACCAGGGTTTTTTTAGAGATTTATTGTCATTTTTGATGAACTTTCAGTGGATTTAAATCCTTATTTTATTGGGTGTATAGTTTTCCCTTTCTTCCGCAATAGGTGGTATCATGGAGTGATTTAGAGTTTAGTTTCTCACAATTTTTCTATCAGGTAGAATTATCATCATTTCATCACCATTATACAAATTTTAATTGATATTACTATCATTAGTATATATTGAAATGAATCAATGTGAGTTTTCAATTGGAAATTTTGATAGAAGTGACATCATTTTTTAGTTGAAATTGATTGAATTCTATCCTGTTAGAAATAATTTTGAAATTTCATTAGTGGGAGTCAATTTAGACACCATAGAGAAACCTTAATGGGAAATGTTGGACACAATTACACTCAGATTGGGGATGATTTCATTGAAATAAAATTTTTAATTAAAAATATACGAGAATAATACAATATTTATGGTGAAACTTGAATATATATATATAGCGAACCAATGATAAAAGGTATATATTTCCAAATGTAATGGTTATTTTTTATAATCTTATCAGAAGGCAGGCTATTAGTAGATCATTTGAATGTCTTCAACAAGATATTAGTTTTGTTTTAATCTATGAAATGCAAGATTCATGGATGATGTGTGGTATATCCTTATAATTTTATCTTTACTAGATTCATGGTATATAATAGTTATTATGTTAAATTATTTATAAATAAATACAGATATTTTTTTTGAGGATGTTTTTAATTTTATCCTCAGTAAATAAATCTGGAGAAGATAGGTATGTGTATCTTATTTAATTCTCTTAACAATAAAAAAGGGGATGATGACCTCAAAGGATAAATTAGTGGTGGATAAATGATAAATAAAGGGAGAGGATTTAATAAAAAATGATTGGTTTAGGTCTCATAAAATGAAATTGTGGAAAACATGAGAATATATGCTAGGATTTCCAAAATTGTAAAGAAATCACTGGGAGAAAAACTTCCAGAAAGAAAAATTGTGTTATTGTAATGGAGGGAGGAAATATTTTTTTTCTCAGTGCCAATGTTTTGGTAGGTTCATGGGTGATTGACTCTAGTGAACAAGGTAGAATGGTCAACATTATATCTAGAGTCTTTTTTAAAGAACATTTAGTGGATAATGAATTCATTGAATTCATTATGAAGGTATTTTTAAACATATGTATAAAGAATAGTAGTTTCATAATACTCATAAAGTTAGGAACATCCCTAGTATATGGAATAATTTGATTTATATAGGCCATATTGATGAGGAAGGATAAGATACTACCATTTTATATGAATTTTACAATTTACTCATGTGTATTTAGTGGAAGTGAAAGGTTCAAGATATGGAACAATCTATTTCATTGGAAGTTTATATGGAATTTAAATGGATGAAAATATAACCTCATAGGATCTAGAGGTTTGTAATTATAGTTTTGGTCACCTAACTGATAATAAAATTTATTTTTCTATCTGAGGGTGGCCTGATTAAGAACCTAGACCTAGATATAGGAAGTTTTGATATTTATATATTGGGGAAATGGAAATGTGTGTCATTCAATTTGAGTATATAGATGCTCAAATCCTAGAAGATAGATATTTTCACTTATATGTATTATGTCCCACTTAAATATAGTCTTATGAAGGATCTCTTTATAATTCTAAATTTATCTTTGATGTGATAAGGAAGGTATGAGTGTATTTCCATAATGATAAATATGATTTCTTCGGGGATTTTTTATAGAGGAAATACATGGTGTAAAGGGAATGTTACTTGAAATTAAAGTTCCACAAATTAGATGATATTGGAGATTAAAGTAGTAGAAACATCAAGAATTTATTCTCAAATAAAGGGATAAAGAAAGAAATAATTGTACTGATAACACCAAAACAAATGGTGTATTATAGATAAGGAACCATAATTTTATTTTAATGGAAATATATATATGGTTATACTCTAAAATTACCATGTACATTTTGGTGGAATTAATAAAAAAAGCTGTATACCTATTTAACATTAGTACCATTTCTATATTGGTAAAATATCTACCAAAAGAGCTCTATTATGGTAAGTTACTGGAAGTTATTTATCTTAAATTATTTTGATTTTTTCATGTGTTTATATCAATAAAAGTGGTCGATAAATACTTTGAACCAAGTCCAAGTTGTTTCTCATTGTTAGATACATAAATGAAGACTTTGGTTTCAGACTATGGAATGATGAAAATATGTACATCATTAAGAGTTGAAATGTTCTCTTCAATGAGAAGGTTATGTGGAAAGAAATAAATTTGGTTGAATCATAAGTTTAGGTAATAATATCAACTACTATATTTCAAATTGATCAAGATAAAAATAATGTAATAACAAAAGATTTGGTAACACCAAATGTCAGCACAAGTTTACTAGTAGTGAGATCATTATAAAATGTGTTGTAATGCTCAAGGTTTATTAAAGAATTATGGAATTATATGGATTTTAATAAATCACAATTTGGATCACCATACGATAGAATACTATAATTTGTATCCCCATAAAGAGTAGAGTATCAATATAGGTTGATAAGATCATTGAGAGTAAGGTGACTGGTCCATAGATATGGAGTAGATATGAATTTATAACTTCCAATAGATTCTAGATAACCAAAATTCCATAGAGTAAGTGATGAGACTCGGTGCTCAGAATAGTAGGAGTCATATTTGAAGGAAGAAATGGTTTCCTTCAAGTTTAAAAAAATAAGGGAACTCACTAAACTACCAAAAGAAAATGTGAATTGTAAAAAAAAATATGTTATACATTTGAAAGAATAATCTCAATAAACTAAATGATATAAGGTATGAATTGTGGTGAAAGGTTTCCAAATTATTGAGGGAATTTACTACTTATCAATATTATTACATGTTTTTGTAAAAATTACTTTATTCATGGTGATTTGGAAGAAGATATTTACATGATTCAAAAAAATGGATTTGAAATTATATAAAATAAGGGCCTTATTTCAAATTTAAATAAAAGTATCTACATGTTGAAAAAACCCCTCGATAGTTGAAACAAAACTTTTATGTGTCATGGATAAAGAAAATTTTACATATAGTGAATCAAATTATTTATATTATCATATGACATAGAATGATGAGACTTACATCATACTCCTTCAATATGTGGATGTAATATTTTTGGTTGGTCTAGAGGATTCATAAATTAAAAAATAGAAAAGTATTTTTATGGAAGATAAAAATGAAGGATTATAGAAACCCATGCCTAACATACACGAATATTACATCATTTTAGATGAATATTTAATACATTAAAAATATACATTCTTGAGGACCGTAATAGTTTAGTTTTGTTAGAATCTTGGAAAAAAAATCTTTTATCCTAGTGAAACATCTTCAACATCTCCCATAAAGATATGCACCTGTAGTACTTCTACCAAAAAATTTTCTTCATAACCTAAAGAATGGAAACATAATAAAGTGGTGAGATTAGATTATTAGTAAGGGTATATAAAAGAAATGTGTAAGCATAGCATAAAAAATAGGGTATGGAACTTGAGCATAACATTTTAAGATCATACCCTGCATATTAGAGATCATAATAAAGATTAGTAGTTTATAAGACATAGATCATAAGATAATTAATATCATAAGTCATGAAAGCATAACATATGAATAATACATGGAATTTGTGGCATGCACATTGGTTTATAATGTTGTGAACATGTATAAGTAGAAATAGGTTTGGTCCTTAAGTTAAGGGCATGAAATTTAGCACAAGCATCAACTTATGGACATGCCTCCATGTCCATTCATAGCATTCTGAGCATGTAGTCAGGTTCATGAAAAACCTTATGTACATGAAACCATGTCCATGAATAAAATTGTGGGCATGTAATCAGGTTCACGCATAACATTGTGAACATGTAATCAGGTTCACACATAAAAATTTTGACATTAAACCAGGTCCTTACAAAACATTGTGAGTATGTAATCAAGCTTATGCATAACATTTTGAACATGTAATCTGGTTCAAGCATAAACTTATGGTCATACAAACAATTCAATGGATAAAATTGTGAAAACATAATCAAGTTTTTTCACAACACTATGAACATGTAATCAAGTTCATGCATAAACTTATGGACACGCTACTAGGTCTATGCATAATACTGTGAACATGTAATTAGGTTCATGTATTACATTTATACTTAAGAGTCATCCATGTTTACCCGGTGCATTGGAGGAAAATATAAGTCTCATCCATATCATAGTAAATAATTCATATATGTTCCAAAAAATCATAAACCATCACATCAAAACCCATGAAATGAAATGGGTATCATAAACACGTAAAAATATCATAACCTTTGTAAAAAGATACAGGTTCCATGATCATTTAATCAAAATCATAACCCGTGAAAGAGAAACAAAATTCATAAATATATAACTTATGAAAGAGAAGTGGGTTTCATAAAGACCATAACATTAATTGTAACCCATTTAGAGAAATAATATTAATGTAACTCTTAGATCATTTCCTAAAAAGGCATAATTAACATCAATATATTTCATCTTTGATGGAAAATAATTTTGAAATATCATTCAAAAATAATTCTTCAGAAAAAAATCCTTTCTTATTTGAAAAATTATTTTTAATACATAAATACATTTGAAAATAATTTTCTTAGAAAATATATTTAAAACTTATAAATAAGACTTGAAATCATTTGGAAAAAAATTTCATTGGAAACATATAAAATAATATTCAAAACATTTTAAAAAAAATTATCTTTTAAAACATTTTGAAAACTTATAAATAAATCATGAAAACATTTTTTTTAAATAAATTTTAAAAATTAAAAATAATTCAAGAAAATTTTTTGAAAATGTTTTCAATCCATTTCTTGAAAATACTTTGAAAACTTGTAAATAAATCTTGAAAAAATTTTGAAAAAAACATTCCCTAAAAACTTATAAAAGAATCTTGAAAACATTTTGAAAACGATTTTCCTTGAAAATTACTCTGAAAAACATTTTCTTAGATATTAACCATTAAAAAAATTCAAAGTAATCTTCAATGAAATGACGGCAGGTAAATTTTTACATGTCGAACGAGTTAAAAACATTCCTTTTGCATGGTAAAAAGGTTAGAAAAATTCATTGTTTAGAAAGTGACAAGAATATTCCTTTTAATATATTGGAAAAATAAAAAAGGGTAAAAATTTATTTTTGATATTATAGGATAATGGTATAATATTTTTGGAAAATATAGATTTCTGACTGAAGAGAGAGTAATGTCGGGCTTTCCGAAAAACACTTTCATAACTATATTATAGATAAAAGAGTAAAAAAATAAAACCAATACATGATTATATAATGAATTACCATAGTTGAATAAAATCCATGAACTAATTTAGATATTGATCATAAGATTTCATCAAAGGAATCATAAACATAGACAATCTCGAAAAGGGATGAGATTGTCTCAATAACCTCTTATAACTTGGTAACTTTGGATCATACTCTCCATGTAAGAAAATTAATTTACATGAAGCTAAAAATATCATGAAAAGATTTAGATTAATGATATAACATGTAAAATGGAAGTATATATACCTCAGAAAAATAGTTTAGGTTTATAACAAAACTTGAGTCTCAAAGAAGGAAAATTGAGACAAAACTATTTTACCTATAACACCCCAAACATTTTATGGTATGTCTCTATTAAATAAATTATATTTATTAGATATCCTATATTTCATAAAGAACTTAGTTTCTTTAAAATGGCACTTTTTTATTTAGGATATAGTCATAACCTTTCCATTAAACTTAAATTTTCCACTTCTATGTTTTGAATTTCAAAAAACGGACATACACGGTAGCGATCAAGGTGATATTTGGAGTCTGATAGAATCAACTTAATTTTTAGTGAATAGTAACGTACCCTTATGAATAGTAAATTACCCTTATGAATATTAATATTACCCTTAGGAATGGTAACCTCTCCTATGAAAGTATAACTAAATTTAGGAACCTTAAAACTGAAGATGAATATTTTAAGTGTTGGTGTTTTTTGATTAAATAATGATTTTAATTAAAAATTAAATTTAGAAAATTTAGAAATTTATTTTTGAAAAATGAAGTTCATTTTTTGATTCTACACATAAAAAAATTGTTAGGGTTAATTTTTGGGATTTTTATGAAATACTTGAATTTTTGTGAATATTAAAATGCATTAATTTACCGTATAAATACATTATAATTTAAATTCACTATTACTAGAATCATGAGTGATGTAAGAACCAAAATCTAGAACAAAAATTCACTTATTACTATTATAGTTCATGTAATACTCATGATTTCTTGTCTTGTGTAGAAATAATAAATTAATTAATATAATATTAAGAAAACTCTCCTCCCCTCCACTATATAAACTACCCCTCACCCCCTCTTCCTCCCACACCACTAAAGCTTTAATACTTGCCTAAATTATACTAAAATATCTCCCTAATCTCCTCCCCCACTTCCAAGGCTTGATTGTCTCACCAAAAGTCCAAAAACAAAGGCCTTAAATAGATTCTCAAGGATGAGTACTCAAGAGGTGAACCTCTCTTCCTTTTTCTTTCAACTTCTTTTACATGTTCCATTATTTTGTAGCTCTCTCATCACCTCCCGTCATCCAAATTATATGATAATTATAGTACCTTACATGAACTGGAATTTTATTATACTAATATAATATTTCATCATCATCTCTCATTTCCCCCACCTCTTATACTAAAAATGAAAACACCGTCCAAGATGTGTCGATTTATAACATTCAAGAACGACGGGTTTTCAATTTCTATTACTATCATCAAGAATGGTCATAAAACATTTATAATGGTTGAACCAGATCAAAATATATGTATTTTATCTTATGCAATGTTCTTTAATCCTTATACACTTATAATATAAAAAAAATAATACAAAACAAGTTCATTATGCGCAAAACTGCCAAGTTAATCCAAACATTTATCATTGACTTTTAACTAATGAGTAATTCTCATGGTATATAACCAAAAATCGTTATAAGATAATTTATAATGTCATTAATAGTTATATTAACAATTATATATGTTTAACCACATATCAAACGAACTTCTATTCATGAATACAAGTTATCCAATCATGAAACCCAAGGAAGAAAATGCTTCCAAAATAATAAAATAGAACTTCTTAAACCCATCAAAAAGGTCATGAATAAAATTAATAAGGATATAATAAATCAATTAAATGTTTATTAGGTTCTTTAATTATTAATTAATGAAGCTAAATTCGATTATTCGTGTCATTAGAATCAATCGAGTACACCTTTGGGCATAAGGTAAGGGGTTTCTTATCTCACTTTTAATTTTATTAGATTTCCATTGTTCACCACTTATTTCTTTCATGTGATTTATTTTGTGCTGAAATTTGATATATATTATAATTATTATCTTTATATTCATGTTATTCTGTGATTAATTTTGTGGTAATTAATTTTTGTTCATACGAATCAATTGATAACAACATGGTAAAGGACTTTGTCTCAATTTTCATTTCATTGAGACTTACTTGGTATGGTGCACCAAATCCTTATTATGTGGTGTATCCACTACCCATGAGAGATCATTTTTTATTTTCAATTGTAAATATATTATATATCCATATTCCAGTTTCATGGATATTATTATTGTCTTAAGTCGTATACCATTTTACATACAGTGTTTATTTGGAATGTTGTTTTAACTATGGAAATATTGATGAATCTATGTCCTATACTCTATAATGATTTTGAGAAGGCATATTTTACTTGTATTAAATATATGTATAAATAATTATTTGGACTTTTAGTAATGGGTGGGGCCCTCTATATCCCTTCAATTCATCGATAGGTCCCATGAGACAAATCAGTTCGTGACAAACCCTTCGAGTTTGTTTCCAAAAATCATGCGGGTTTCTACCCACAGACTTAAACCATTTCGATGGTATATTGGTATCATGTGCCAGATACATTAAATCAAACTAATTATAATTCTATTTATTCATTTTAATTTATTATTATCTATTAGGTTTTCACTATTAAAAAATCTATAGATGCAATTTTACTATCAGTTTACTAACGGTGTGTGTTTTTCATTTATTCACCACGACATATTGACTAAACCAATTTGATTATGATTAAATTATTTTTGATTCATGATTCCAATATTTTTAACCCTTTATAAGCATTTGATCTCACCCATTTCATTTTTTTACCTTCAACAGGTTATGACAGGGAGACCATTTATTGAGTTCTCATGGATGTCGATTATTAGTTTTTGTTATTTATTCTATTTTGTTATCTTCCCAATATAATGTGAGTTTCATGTATGTATCTAGTTTATTCAAGAATAAAAAACTAAAAGTTACTTCAGGTTTTCATTCCTTTTAATCATGCTGATTTAATAATTAATGAATCGGCTTCAGGCTTCTGGGGTCGGAGTGTTATAGTTGGTATCAAAGAAAGTTTAGTAGAAAACATTGAAACTAGATTAAAAAATGTAGATTAGGGAAGAAATATCTAAGATATTCTTTGAGGATAAACAAACAAGAACATCCTGTAATTTTGGTAAGGAATATATTATGTGGATATTTCTTGGAAATACATCCCTGTCTTGATACAAACAAGTAGAGGTGACTCTAGAATAGATGTATCTAGGGGTAAAAACTGAAAACCCCTCTTTGTGCTAGAATCAAATGGGAACTGGTGTACAATAATGGGCCTTTTTATACTCTTGATTTGAAAATCCTCAGGGATATTCTTAGGATAATTCAAATTTTATTTACAATCCATTATGAAGGATTTGAATGAAAATTTTCCTAAGAGAAACCATGTTTATGAGATTAACTATGCACAAAATTTCAAATTATTCTAAGTAATTTTTTTGTTGAGATTATAAATTATGATCCATAACCTAATATAATGTATTAAATTATTTATAAATATGGCCTAATGGAATAAGGTGAATCAATACCTACAGAAAATGTAGGGATTTTCCCACTGAGCAAGTAAACACAGTCAACGTTCAAGCAGATCAAATCATGAGTATATTGGGACAACTTACTCAGGCTATGATGAATAACCATGCTACACCTGTATTGGATCATTTCATGTGAAAAAAATACCCCATAATTTAGTGAGACTACTAATCCAGTGGTAGCTGAGCTGTCAATCAAGTTCCTTGAAAAGATATTTCTATCATTAAGATGCCATGAAAATGAAAATGTAGTACGGACAGTATATTGCATCAAGGGTGATTCTAATAAATATTTATCCTTGATCCAAAATACTATAGAGGAAGAAGAAATAGAGGATATATAATGGAGAACTTTTAAGGAAATATTATTTGAAAAATATTTCCCTTGTGAACAATGAACTAAAATGAAGAGGAAATTTCATAGCCTAAAGCAGAGGGAAGAAGAGAGTGTTGTAGATTATGAGGCTATCTTCCCCAGATTATCTAGGTATTCTATATATTACATACGTGATTCATAAGACAAGATTGATCATTTATTTAAAGTTATTAAGTCAAGTCTTCGAAGGGAACTAGCTTCCCAAACATTTTCATCATATGATGAAATTGTATTAATTTCCTTCAAAACAAAGAAGGAATTTTCTAAATCAAATTTTTTCAAGGGAAACCAAGATAATAAGTGGTATAATAGTAACCATGGAAAAGGTTAAGTGCCAAATAAGAACAAGGGAATGAATAAATTCCCATTATGCAAGAATTGTGAAAAGAATCATCCTGGGAAATGCTAAAATGGCATGGGAGTCTTCTATAAGTGCGGAGAAAAGGGTCATCGATATAATGAATTCAAGGGGGAGAAACAAGTCAATGATGTTAAATGATACAAATCTAGAGAGATATGAGACACTATGAAAATGAGTTTCCAAAGTGCCAAAGAAACTTTCCTCAAAAAAGGCCACAAGAGAAAGGGAAAGCTTATGCGATTACAAACACGGAGGTTGATGTTCGTAATGATATGGCGGTAGGTACTTTAATTGTTTCCTAAAAATTATCCAAAGCATTATTTGATTCTGGATCATCACATTAATTTATATCATCCCATTTTTCCAAGAAAATTATACATGTCCAATTTGATTTAATAAAGGAATTGTTAGTAAAAACTCGTAGGGGATGTATCATTGCAACAATGGTGTGTCGATCAGTCCCCCTCATGACACATAAACATAATTTAGTTTCTAACCTTGTCATTATACCAATTATTGAATTTGATATAATAATAATTATGAATTGGTTGTCAAATTATGATGCAAAGATCTATTTCAAGAAGAAGGAAGTTATGATTTTTGATAATGGTGTAGAATCCTTTATCTTTAGCGAAGAAACCTCGCCATATGATTCTTATCTAGATCCACCCCCAGTAGCTCTACTGAATGTAATTATTGGAGAGGAAAATAACACAATATCAATGTTTTGGGAAATAAATATTCAAATTGAAGATGTACCTATCGTGTAATAAAACATTGATGTATTTCTAGAGGATTTACCGAGACATCCTCCAAAGTGGGAAGTTGAGTTCTCTATTGATTTAATTCATGGTGCAAGACCTATATCAAATACTCCCTATATACTGACCACTATAGAATTAGTGGAGCTAGATAGACAACTAGAGGAATTGAGTGAAAAAGGATTTATTCAACCTAGTGTTTCATCATGGGGATCCCCCGTCCTCTTTGGCAAGAGGAAAGATGGATCCATGAGGTTGTGCATTGATTATAGGGAAATCAATGATATTACAATAAATAATATGTATCATATTCCACGCATTGATGATTTATTTGATCAAATTCATGGAGCCCAAACTTTTTCAAAGATTTACCTTCGATCTAGATATCATCAACTGTGTGTGAGGAAGGAAGATATTCCAAAGAAAGCATTTCTAATTAGGTATGGGAATTAAGAGTTTATAGTAATGCCTTTTGGACTGACTAATGCACCCTTTGTTTTCATATATATAATGAATAGAGACTTCATGGAATATCTTGATGACTTTGTTGCAGTATTTATCAATGATATCCTAGTATAATCCAAAAGATACTAAGACCATGAAAATAATTTGTGGGTTATTTTGAAAACTCTTAGAAGAAATGAATTATATTGGAATTTTAGGAAATGTGAATTTTGGCATCAATAAGTATCTTTTCTTGGTCATATTTTCTCTAAGGATGGAATCTTAGTTAATCCTGTAAATACAAAGGCAATCCATGAATGTCTCACACCAATGAACATAACTGAGGTACGTAGTTTTACTGGATTAGCAGGTTACTATCGGTGTTTCATTCAAAATTTCTCCCAACTAGATAACCCACTAAATAGGACCACATTTAAAGGGGTTAAGTTTATATGGAAGAATGAATATATAGAGTGCTTTGAAGAATTGAAAATAAGATTGTTCAATGCTCCAATTTTGACTCTTCTATCTAAAAATGATGAATTTCTAATATATAGTGATGCATCAAATAATGGACTAGGTTGTTTCCTAATGAAAAATGATAAAATTATTGCTTATGAATTATGGAAGTTGAAGTCTAATGAGAAAAATTATCCAAATCATGACCTGGAGTTATAATCTTTAATTTTTCTCTGAAAATATAGAGACATTATCTCTATGGTGAAAGGTGTGAGATATATACATATCACAGAAGTTTTAAATACATTTTTTACACATAAAGAACTCAACATGAGGAAAAGTAGATGGCTTGAGTTACTCATATATCATGATTTTTCAATACACTACCACCTTGGAAAGGAAAATAAGGTGGAAAATTCATTAAGTAGGAAAGATCTTGGACTTCTAACCCAAATGAGGATTAAGAGCAATCTTATATTCCTGGATCCACAAAATATGGATGTAGGAATTTTTATAGAAGGGGAAACATCTTTCCTCCTTCAAATGATTTCTAAACCATCCTTGCTAGAGAAGATAAAAATCACTCAATCTAAGGATGAGAACCTTAAAAATAAAATTAAAGTTGTTAAGGATTGAAGTTTGGCATACTTCGTGTATGAGGATGGAGTTATGAAATTTGGGAAGAGGTTTTGTGTTCCATCAGTACCTGAGCTAAAAAGGGAACTATTAGATGATTCTCATAGCTCAAATTTCTCTATACACCCTGGTAGCACCAATATGTATATATATTTTAAGGCACATTTCTGGTGGGATAAAATAAAGAAAGAAATTATTGAATATTTGTCAAGGTGTCTAGTTTATCAACAAGTGAAGGCTAAGAGACAACATCATAGAGGGGTCATGAAACCTCTCCATATTTCTATGTGGAAGTGGGATGAAATTACAATGGATTTTGTCACAGGATTGTCAAGGATTCCTAGAAACAATGATGAAATATGGGTAATTTTTTTATCATCTCACATTATCATCATATTTCCTTACTATAAGATAGGATTTACCACTTAATCACCTTTCAAGGCTTTATATTAATGAAGTTGTAAGACTTCATGGTGCACATGTATTGATTGTGTCTAATAGAGATCCCAAATTTACATTAAAATTATGGAAAATTATTCAGAAGTCTTTGGATACTAAGCTTCATATGAGTACTCTTTATCACCCCCAAAATAACAAATAGTCTGAAAGGACTATTAAAACACTAGAAGACATGTTGAGATCATGATCTATTTATTTCCATGGTATGTGGGATAAATACTTTTCTTTGGTGGAATTTTCTTATAATAATAGTTTCTATTCTATAATTAAAATGGCACCATATGAAGCATTATATGGTAAGAGGTGTTGAACTCCATCTTGTTGGGATGAGGTTGGCGAGAGGAAACTTATAGGCCTAGAATTTATCGAAGAGACAACAACAATGGTAAAGAAAATTAAGGCTCATATTAAGGAAACACAATGTAGGAAAAAGAGTTATGTTGACAATCATAGAAAGGATTTGGAATTTCAAGTAGGTGATCATGTCTTTCTAAAAGTATTTTTGTGTAAGGGTGTCTTGTGTTTTGGTAATAAATGGAAGCTGAGCCCCAGGTACATTGAACCGTTTGAAATTCTAGAAAGAATCAGATTTATAGCTTACCATTTAGAAATACCACCAAGTCTCTTCAAATTTTATAATGTGTTCCATGTTTCATTGTAAAATAATTACCTTACAGACCCAATGCATGTACTCACCGATGAAGAAATATATCTAGAACCTGATTTTTCATACTATGAAGAGCCTATCGAGATTCTTGACACAAGGGAGTAGGTATTGAGAAAATCCAAAAACTCGACTAGTAAAGGTTCTTTGGAGAAACCATAAATTGGAGGACGCAATGTGGGAACCCGAGGATGACAGGAAGAATAACGACCCACATATTTTTAGGTAGCAATATACATGAAAATATTTAAGGAAAAAATTTCTGAAGGAGGGAAAAATATAACACCCCAAACATTTTATGGTATGTTTCTCTTAAATACATTCTATTCATTAGATAGCCTATATTTTATAAATCACTGAGTTTTATTAAAAAACCACTTGCTTAATTAGGAGATAGTCATAACATACCTATTAAACTTAACTTTTCCACATTTGTGTTTTGAATTTCGAAAAACAGACATAAGTGGTTGCGATTAAGGTCATATTTAGAGTTTGATAGAATCAACTTAATTTTTAGTGATTTGTAACTTACCATTATGAATAGTAACATACCTTTATGAATGTAAACTTACCCTTATGAATAGTAATATGACCCTTATTAATGGTAACCTTACCCATGAAAGTACAAATTAATTTATGCACCTTAAAAATAAAGATGAATATTTCAAGTGTTAGTATTTTTCAATTAAATAATGATTTTAATTAAATATTAAAGTTATCATATTCAGATAATTATTTTTGAAATATGGAGTTCATTTTTTGATTCTACACATTGAAAAATGTTTACAGTAAATTTTTGATATTTTTTTGAAGTACTTGAATTTTTGGTGAATAGTAAAATAAATTAATTTACCGTATAAATACATTATAATGTGAATTCACTATTCCTATAATCATGAGTGATTTAAGCACTCAAATATCAATCTCACATGAACTTATTACTATTCTAGGTCATTTAATCCTCGTTATTTCTTGCCTTGTGGAGAAAAAAAGAAAATAATGAATATAATATTAAGAAAACCATCCTCCCCTCCACTATATAAACTACCCCTCACCCCCTCTTCCTCCCACACCACTCAAGTATAAATACTTGAGTAAATTCTTCTCAAATATCTCCCTAAGATCCTCCCCCACTTGCAAGTATTTGTTTTCTCACCAAAAGTCGAAAAACAAAGGCCATTAGGATATTCTCAAGGATGAGTACTCAAGAGGTGAACCTCTCTTCCTTTTTCTTTCAACTTATTTTACAAGGTCCATTATTTTTTAGATCTATCCTCACCTAACCTAATCAAAATGATATGATAATTAAATTAACTTACATGAACTATAATTTTATTATGCTAATATAATATTTCATCATCATCTCTCTTTTCTCCCTCCTCTTATACTAAAAATGAAAACATCATCCAAGATGTGTCAATTTATTGCATTCAAGGATGATGGGTTTTAAATTTCTATTACTATCTTAAATAATGGTTATGAAACATTTATAATGTTTCAACCAGATCATAATATATCTATTTTATCTTATTCAATGTTCTTTAATCCTTACACACTCCTAATATAAAATAATAATACAAATCATGTTCATTATGCCCAAAACTGCCAAGTCAATCCAAGCATTTATCATTAACTTTTAACTAATGAGTCATCCTCATGGTATATATCCCAAAATAATTATAATATCATTTATAATGTCACTAATAGTATATATTAACAATTCTTGATGATTAAACACATTTTAAACGAACTTCCATTCATGAATACAAGTAAACTGATCATGAAAACCAAGGAAGAAAATGATTCCCAAACAATAAAATCGAACCTATTAAACCCATCAAAAAGGGAATGAATGAACCTAATAAGGTTATAATAAATCAATTTCATGTTTATAAGGTTCTGGAATTATTAATTAATGAATCTAAATTTTATTATTCAGATCATTAAGATCAATCGAGAACACCTTCGGGCATAAGGTAAGGGGTTTCCTATCTCACTTTTAATTCTATAAGATTTCCATTGCCCACCACTTATTTCTTGAATGTGGTGTATTTTGTGATTAAATTTGATATATATTATAATTATTATCTTTATATTCATGGTATTATGTGATTAATTTTGTGTTTATTATGTTTTTTTCATACGACTCAGTTGATTACAACGTGGTAGGGGACTTTTTCTCAATTTCCATTTCATTGAGACTTACTTGGTATTGTGCACCCAATATTTCTTATGTGGTGTATCCACTGACCATTTCTATTCATTTTTTATTTTAAATTTTAAATATATTATATATCCATATTATGATTTCATGGATATGATTATTGTCTTAAGTCATATACCCTTTTACATACAGTGTTTTTTTGAAATGTTGTTTTAACTATTGAAATATTGATGAATCTATGTCATATAATCAATATAGATTTTGAAAAGGAATATTTTACATGTATTAAATATATATATATATAAGGAATTATTTGGATTTTCAGTGATGAGTGGGTCCTTTTATATCCCCTCGATGCATCAACAGGTCTAATGAGACAAATTAGTTGGCGACAAACCCTTCGAGTTTGTTTTAAAAAATCATACGGGTTTCTACCCATAGACATAAACCATCTAAACAGTATAGTGGTATCATCTTGCAGATACATGGCTTCCAAATAATAACTATTATATTTCTTCATTTTCAGTTATTACTATCCATGAGGTTTTCACTATGAAAAAATATATGGATGTAGTTTTACTACCAGTTTACTAATGGTGTGTGTGTTTTATTTATTCACCATGACATATTGACTATAACAATTTGATTAGTATTAAATTATTGTTTATTAATTCTTATTATATTTTTAACTATTATTGAGCATTTTAGATCACCCCTATTATTTGTTTACCTTCAAGTGGTTATGAAGAGGAGACCATTTATTGAGTTCTTGTGGATGCAGTTTATTATTTTTTATTATGTATTGTATTTTGTTACCTTCCCAATGTAATGTGAGTTTCATTTATATATCTAGTTTATTAAGGACTAATAAATTGAAAGATCCTTCTGGATTTCATTCCTTTTAATCATGCAAATGTAATAAGTAATGCACCTGCTCCGAGCTTCTAGGGTCAGGGCATTATATTAACAACTTAGTAACTTTTGAAATTTAACCCCATGAACGAAGGATAATTAAATGGAAATATGAATAAACATAAATTATATTATAAGATACATAGACTAAAATCATGTTCATTATATACACTGCACAAAAGGAAAGAGTGGTAAACATAACATGTATCTTACAGGAATTAAAAGTGAGATGAAATCCCCTTACCATGTGTCCTGACTCTCTTCGTACTCAGAATAGCCTGTTATATGATAAATATAATTTTATTATAAATAATTTAGAGAATAATATTATTATATATTATACCATATATGGTTTTATTATGACCTTATATTACCCTCTTTTTAACAATCCTTTGTTAAGGTTTCACTTCGAGTAATATCTGCTTTGTTCTTCGCATGTGTCTTAACTTGTTATATCTCTAGTCATTATAATTATATCATGGTTCCAAAATGTAAAAAATGATAAAAATATCATTTATATATAGTATATGTGAATTATACTAATATATTGAATATATAAAATTAAGAACTGGGATACACCGTTCTTGGAGACGGTAAGTTGTACCTATGCATGAACGCTCTTTCCATTTTTATTGTCATATTGAAAGAAAGTATGTAAATGACATATATATATATATATATATAATATTATAGTATAATTATTATATTATATATATATATATCATATAAGTTCACTAAACCCATCTTTAATACATTCCATGTAGTGTGTGAATGAATCACATCACTTTGAGGGGGCGGTAGTCTACACTTCCTCAAACAAAATTATCGTATTAACACCAAATGGAAAGTAAAAAAATGATATGTGTTGTAAAAAGAAATAAATAAGGTTAAAGACATAATAAATATTATATATATAATATAAAAACACAATTTCCATCATAATTTCCACCATGATAGGTGGTAAAGGAAAAATGAACAATCATCATTTCGTGAGGAAGTAGTTCATTGTACATAGAAATAGTACATTTGTTACCCATTAAATGGATGTGTGTGTAAGTGTAGGTAAAAATATTTACATAAAAATATACTAGTATATTAATTATATTGTTGATGTTATATAATCATGGAAAATAAAATATTTTATGGGTGTAGAATGAAAATGAAACTATAGATCTTAAGATAAGACGCTGCCACTTAATCGGGTAACTGCTTTTAGTTTTTTCGAAAACGCTTCCTAGAATACTTTCTTCCAAAAGGGAAGATTCATGGAGGAAGGGAGAGATTTTTATAGATAATTTTATAATATTATGGGTGATCAAAGTGGCTTTACGTGTGTGAGAAAGAGGTAGTGGTGGTGGCCTTTTGTAGGGAAGGAAAATGACTCACTTGGATTTCTGAAAACAAGTTAGGTGTACACAAGTTCATACCTAAACAAAGTAATGAAAACACAAAAAAAATTAATGGACTTTTTATGGCCGAAATATTTCCATTAAATGGGTTTTTTACAATTTTTTGGGTCATTTGGGCCCCTAATATTAAGGTTTAGTCCCTAATTGAGCTTAATTTGGCATTAATCACTTATATTAATTTTAATCACATTTACTAATCTTTTTGGTAAAAAATTAGGTTGATATTATTAAAATATTAATATTGTAATGATTAAAATCATGTATGTAATTTTTTCTAAATTCAATTATAATATTTGAAAAAATTAAGGTTAATGCTAATCCTACGGGCGTGGAGAGAAAGCGGGTTCTTAAAGTAAAACGTTCACAAGTTTATTATGTTTTAATATTCAATTTCAAAGAGATATTGATTATAATGAAATATATTGTATTAATAAAATTATAATTTATTGAATTTTACATTAAAACCAAATTTAAAATATAATTTATGATCAACAATTATTTAAATGGAAACTTAGTTTTTAACTAAAAGGTTTTATTTTCACTATTCATCAAAAAATGATGTTTCTTAGAAAAATACCAAAAAATTTCCCTAAACTATTTTTAGAATTATAAATTCAAAAATAAAGTTTATTTTATCAAATTAAATTTCTAATTTTCCTAAAAAAATATTGTTTTTCATAGAAGGACATGAAGTGTAGTCCATTTGATAAAATCATATTTTTAAACATATAAGGACTTTACTAAAATTTATATCTTTCATTATCAATATGTTTAATTTATATAAAACCATTGTAAAAAATATTTAAATTTTTTTATTTCTATTCATATTGATAAGTTTAAAGGTTATGTTATAATTATCTCAATTAAATAATTTTAATAATAAAAATATTTTTCATAGAAACGTCAGTGTTTCATGTAACGTATGCTAAGTCGGTATTGCATGTAATACAAGACAAGTTGGTATTATATGTAGCGTAATACAAGTAGGTTTGTTGTGTAGTGCAAGAAAAGTCTATGTCATGTGAAAGGAATGGTTTACCTAGTGTTTTAATATATATATATATAAGAACTATTTCTAGTGTCATGTGAAATGAAAAATATCAAAAAAATGATTTAATTTGAAAAAAATCACAGAATCTCAGGGTGTTACATTCTACCCCCCCCCCCCTAAAATTAATTTCTCCCTTGAAATTCATTTGGGTTATCAAAGCTTTAATACTTTAAAGTTTCATTCATAGAAACCCACATTGTTAAAATGAATACTAAAACTTTCCTTAAAAAGGGTAAGTCATAACCATAACCGTTGACCAAAGTAACCGATAATTAGATTCTCACATATGAGAACATATGTGGGAAGTTAAAAATTGGACATGCAAGATAAATCTCACCATCAAGTTCTGATGGATAGTGATAGAGAAAAAGGTCAGCAGAAAGTTAACAATCACAAAGCCATAAATCTATAAGGACCTAAGAGACCTTCTAATTCATCGGAAATGGAGGTACTAAGACAACATTTTTAGCTTGAAGATCCTTTTTCTAAAAGTTAATGAATTTTTATAAAAATACATACTTTTGTTATTTCTGGACACTATCACCCTTTGTTGTTCATTGATCCACTTCACCTCTTTCTCTAAAAAGGAAGGTAACTTTTTCATTCCTGAATTACTAACAGATCATGAGATCCATGATATGTCATCCCATTTTTCATCAGTTACCATCAACACAAGGTAGTTGTAATATGCTATCCAATATTTATAAATCCTCATATGTAGAGATAACAATTTAATCTAACTGACTTCATCTGAATTTTAACTTAAACATTTCATAAATGGTTAACCTTATAACCCTTCTAAAAGATGAAAATTAAAATATTTAGAAATAAATTCAAAAAATCTAATTGAAATTGATCCCCCATATATCAAAAAGTACTACTTGATTGTCACATTCTAAACATGTGAATACCCTCATCATATATTTCCTTGAAGCATAGAAACAACCTTGATTACTATAAATCCTTTCACATGAATCCTTATTTCAAGGTATATTGGATATATTACTTAAATTAAAAAATGATATAACCTACCTATCAACGTATCCTTACTTAGTTTCTAGGTAATCAGTACAGTCTAATTTATTTATTTGTAACCAACATATATTTATCCAAACAACATTATATTAACATAATGAATATATTAAGGTTTACCTTCCCTTGATCAAAATATCACCCTTCAATGAAATCACTTTTCTATGTCTTCATCGCCATTCAACATGTCCATTTCAATCCTTAATGAAAACTTATACTAAAATTAATTATGTATTTCATGATTCATATAACACTATCTTTGAATTCCAAAACATAAATACTTTATTCATCCAACATTATTCTTCAACCATTACTCAGGCTTCATGAAATTTCTCCTTAATTCCTCTATCCTATAATTTGAAATATGAATCATGTCATAAGGTTCCTCAACCTCAATATAATCATGATTATTATTATCAATGTAAACTATACTATGAGAACTTCACATAACATTCATATGTCATTTTTGATCTCTTAAAAAATAGAAGTATAATTGATACTCATACCACCTTCCTAATTCTCTTTATGAGATTTCCACTTGGGAAATAGATTTTCATAGTTCCCATACTTTTCTCATCTGAAAAATTCAATGTTAAACATGTTTATTCTAGTTATCTCTATTTAATTAAACTGGAAAGAATGGGGTGAGAAACACATATCATAATAGAAAACCACATAATGAAAAAAAATTACTTATATGATTTCTAATTCATGACACATACCATTTTAATCGATGAAACTTCAGATTTATCCATGGTTATTCATATTTCACTTATATTTAAATATTTCATGATGGTTCATGAAGATTTTGTGAATTCCCAAATCATATCCCCCGGGATTGTCAAACTTGGTGTGCAGCAAGGCCTGTTGTTATGTACCAGATCACCATGAGTCATGCCTAAAACATCTTGTTAGATTTGTTACCTCTAGGAACATATATTCCATATCCACATCCACTTGTATTATTTGGGCACGTATTTATTTCTGGGAAACCACTCACTCTATCCTTTACCAAAATTCCATGACATTTTCTTAAACCTTAACTCATTTTTATACTTATCCTTAGGGACATCCCTAGACATATCATAAGAAATATACTTAGTGATCTCACTAAATGTTTCTTAACCAAGTTTCAAAAATTTTACTAAAACTTTACTTTGATACCAACTATAGTGTCCTAGGCCTAACATACATGGATATTACATTATTTTTTATGAACATTTAGTACATTAAAAAATACATGCCTAAGGACTGTAATAGTTTATTGTCTTTGGAAACATAGAAACAAAATCTTCTATTCAGTTTAAATATCATCAACATATCCTATAAATATCTACACCTTTAATACTTCTACCTAAAACCTTTCTTCATAACCTAGAGAATGAAAATATAAGAAGGGGGTGAGATCAGATGCCCAGTAAAGTAAATAGAGGAAATGTGTAATCATAGCATGAAAAAATAGGGTACGGAACTTAAGCATAATATTTTAAGATCATACCATACATATTAGAGATCATAATAAAGATTGTTAGTTTATAATACATAGATCATAAGAGAATTAAGAGCATAAGCAATGAAATAATAACATGGGAATATGACTTGGAATTTATGGCAAGTACATTAGTTTATAATGTTGTGAGCATGTATAAGTAGAAACATGTTCACTCATTAAGTTAAGGGAATGAAATAAGTCCCTTGCATCAACTTATAGACATGCAGCTAGGTCCAGGCATATCATTGTGAATGTGTAATCAGATTCATGCATAAAATTATGGACATGAAACTAGTTCTAGGCATAACATTGTGAACATTTAATCAGGTTTACACATAACATTTTGAACATGTAATCAGGTTCACTCATAAACTTTTTGACATGAAACTAGGTCCATGAATAATATTTTGAACATGTAATTAGGTGCACTCATAACATTGTGAACATGTAATCAATTTCACGCATAAACTTATGGACATTCATCCAGGTCGATGAATAAAATTGTGAACTTGTAATCAGGTTCATGAATAACATTGTGAACATGTAATTAGGTTCATGAATAAACGTAAAGAAATTAAACTGGGTCCATGCATAATATTTTGAACATGTAAACAGGTTCAAACATTACATTTATACTCACGAGTCATACATCGTTACCCAATGCATTAGAGGAATATATAGGTCCCATCCATATCATACTAAAATCATATACACATGTTCCAAAAAATCATAAACCATCATATCATAAGACATGAAATGAAATGGGTATCGTAAACATGGAAACATATCATAACCTATGGAAAAAGACATAGGTTTCATAATTATTTTATCAAAATCATAACCCATGAAAGTGAAATGGATTTCATAAACATATAACCTATGAAAGAGAAATATGTTTCATAAAGACCATGATAGAAATCATAACCCATTAATATAAAGAATATGAATGGAACTTTGGATCATTTCCTAAAAAGTCATGAGTAACATTAACATATGTCATCATATATAGAGAAATAATTTTGAAATATCTTTCAAAAATTCTTCTTGAGGAAAATGTATTTTATTCTTTGAAAAAAGTATTTTTAATAAATAAAACCGTTTGAAAATTATTTTATTATAAAATACATTTAAAACTTATAAAGAATACTTGAAATCATGTTGAAAAACTTTTTCATTGAAAAATTTAAAATAATATTCGAATCATTTTAAAAACATTTTTATTTAAAAACATTTAGAAAACTTATAAAGAAATATCTAAAATGTTTTTAAAACCATTTATTTAAAAATAACTTTGAAAATTTACAATGAAAGATTTAAAATGTTTTGAAAACTATTTTACTTGAAAACATGTGAAGGAATCTTGAAAATGTTTTTGAAAACATTTCTTCAAAATACTTTGAAAACATATAAATAAGGCTGGAAAACATTTCAAAAGCAATTTCCCTTGAAAACTTATAAAATAATATTGACAAAAAAATTTAAAACAATATTCCATTAAAATTATTTTTAAAAACATTTTCTAAAATATTAAACATTAAAAAATGAAAATGAATGTTAAAAAAAATGACAGTGGGTAAATCCATAATGTTGTACAAGGTAAAAGAACACTTATTTTGCATGGTAAAAAGGTTAGAAAATTGCCTTGCTCGGAAAGTGAGAAGAATATTCCATTCAATATATTGGTAAAATAAAAAAAATGGTAAAAATTTATTTTAGATATTATAGAATAATTTATTATTATTCTTGGAAATCCTTTTTAGAAAACATAGATTTCTCACCAAATAGAGGGTAAAGTCGGGATTTCCTAAAAACACTTTCTTAACTATCCTATGGATCAAAGAGTAGAAAATGGTACCAATACATGATTATATAATGAATAAATATATGAGAATAAAATTCATGAATCCCTTGAGATATGGATCATAATATTTCATCAAAGGAAGCATGAACATTTACAATCTCAAAAAGAGATGAGATTGTCTCAATAGACTCTTATAACTTGGTAACTTGGGATCATACTCTACATGTAAGATAATTAAATTAATTGAGGCTTAGAATATAATTATTATATTTATATTCATTATATAACATTTAAAATGGAAGTATATATACCTCAGAAAAAGATTTTATATGCATAAAAAACATGAGTCTCAAATAAGAAAAATTGAGACAAAACTATTTTACCAATTTTGGTAACTTTTAAAACATAAAACCCATGAAATAAGGATCATTAAATAGAAATATGAATATCCTAAAATTTTATTATATTATACTTATATACAATAATGGGAATTACATACACCACACAAAAGGAAAGAGTGGAAAACATAACATGTATCTCATGGAAATTAAAAGTGAGATGAAATCCTATTACCTTGTTTCTTGACACTATTCATACTCATACAATATTTATGTATAATAAATATAAGTTTATTATACATATTTTACAGAATAATATTCTTATATATAATACCATATATTTTTTAATAATGAACTTATATTACCCTCTCGTTAACAATCCTTTGTTATGGTTTCACTTCGGGTAATATCGCCTTGTTCTTCGCATGTGTCTTAACTTTGTTATGTATTTGGTCCCTATACTTATATAATGATTCAAAAATTTAAAACATGATATAAATATAATTTTTATATATTATATTTATATTATACGAATCTATATAATATATAGAACTAATAAATGGAATTTGTTGTTCATGGAGACGGTAAGTCATACGTAGGAATGAACGTTGTTTCTATTTTTATTATCGTATTGAAAGAAAGCATGTAAATGAAATATGTATATAAATATATATATAATTATAATTATTACATTATAATTATTATATTATATATATCATATAATTTCCCTAAACTCATCCATATTACATTCCATGTAGTGTGTGAACGAATCACATCGCTTTGAGGGGGCGGTAGTCCACACTTCCTTAAACGAAATTATCGTATTAACAACAATGGAAAGTAAAAAAAGATATGTGTTGTAAAAAGTAATAAATAATATTACATACATAATAAATATCATATATAACATATATAAACATAGTTTTGATCATAATGGCCACTATGATATGTGGTAAAGGAAAAATTAACAATCATCGTTTCGTGAGGTAGTAGTTCACCGTACACAAAAATAGTATGTTCGTTACCCATTATATAGAGTTGTGTATACTTTTAGGTGAAAATATTTACCTAAAAATATCCTAGTATATTTAGGATACTAGTTTTGTTATATAATCATGTAAAAAAATATTTTAGGGGGTGGATAATGAAAATGAAACTAGAGATATTGAGAGAAGACGTTGCCTCTTAATTGGGTGTTTCCTTTTGGTTTGTGCTAAATGGATTAAAGGAGGATGAGAGGGAATTTGGGATATAATTTGACCAGAGTGTTTTTGAGAAAAATGGATTGACAGGTGTGAGTAAGAGGGATTGGTGTTGGGCTATTATAGGGAAGGAAAAGGACTCACATAGAATTTATAAAAACAAGTTAGGTGTACACATGTTCTTGCCTAAAATAGTCATATCGAACCCACTAAAATAATTATTGTAATTTTTATGGACTAAATATGGAAATAAATGGATTTTTAGCAAGTTTATTGGTCATTTTGGACACTAATATTATGGTTTAGTACCATAATTAAGTTAAATTTGACCTTAATAGTTATGATTAATTTTAATCACTTTTACAAATCTTTTTGGTCAAAAATTAATTTGATCTTATTATAAATTAGATATTATATTGATTAAAATGGTTTATTTATGTTTTTTGAAATTCAATTTTTAGAAGCGAAAAAATTAAGATTAATTTTAATCTTTCATTTGTGGCAAGAAATAAGGTTTTTAAAGTAAAATGTTCAAAATTTTATTAAGTTTTTATATTCATATTCAAAGTTAAATTGATTATAATGACCTAAAGAGTATTAATAAAAGTATAATTGATCTAATTTTACATTAAAAAAATTTAAAATATTATTTAACATTAATAATTATCTAAATTAAAAGGTAGTTTTTTACTAAAAAGCATTATTTTTCACTATTCATCAAAAAATGAAGTTTCTTAAAAAAATCCCAAAAATTAACCCTAATCAAATTAAGGAATTATAAATTAAAAAAATGAAGTTTATTTTATCAAATTAAATTTCTATATTTGTCTAAAAATAATTTTATTGTTTTTGATAGAAGAACATGAAGTGAAGTTCATTTGAGAAAATGTGATTTTTAAACATATACAGACTTTACTAAAAAATATATCTTTCGTTATAAATATGTTTTATTTATATAAACCCATTATAAACAATATTTTAAAAAAGAAATTACTATTTATATTACTAAGTTTAAAGGCTATGTTATAATTATCACGATTAAATAATTTTAACAATAAAATGATTTTTTGTAGAAACATCGGTGTTATGTGTAACATATGCCAAGTCATTATTTCATATAACACAAGCCAAGATAGTATTACATGTAACATATTCCAAGTAGTAATGTCATGTAGTGAAATCCAAGTATGTGTCATGCGAAAGGAATGTTTGACTTAGTGTTTTAATAATTATGTATATAAGAACTATTTCTAGTGTCATGTGAAATGAAAAATATAAAAAATATAAATTAATTTGAAACAAAATCACAAAATCTCAAGGTGTTACAAATATATCAGGCATTATAAGAAAAATTTGGGACTGAGGGTAGATTGTGGAATAAAAATGAGTACTTTGGTGTTTTCCTAGGATGAATAAATCCAAAAGATCATCAAAAAAATTAGATAAATGGGTGAAAACCTATCTCAATAATTCTTACTAGACACTTCATATTATCCAAATATTAGGCACAAATAATGAAACATGATTCAAATTAAATGTAAAAATTATGCTTTTCACCATCTATCAGATGTTTGATTTACATAGTGATTAATACATGGCCAAATATTTCATTTATGGTG
This sequence comes from Viscum album, assembly GCA_963277665.1. Lineage (NCBI taxonomy): Eukaryota > Viridiplantae > Streptophyta > Magnoliopsida > Santalales > Viscaceae > Viscum > Viscum album. Next base: position 1,375,273,250 of record OY728138.1, on the reverse strand, counting down.
GGAGATATATATCATTTTAATTCAAATTCTAGAAGGGAACACTCTAAAATTGTGAAGTGGATAATCTTATAGATTAAGGTATTAGAAGATATAAATCTATGTTTTGGGGAAGATAATACTTATCAATTATTTTTGTATGCAAATTTTACTAGGTATTCATACATCTTAAAGAGAGTGATAGGCTTTTTGTTCACTTTTTTTAGAATTCCGGTCAGCTGGATATCTCAATTAAAACATTTGGTTATTATTTGTAAAATGTAAATAGAATAGGTAACACTTATATAATCCAAAAATGAATTAATATTGTTAATTAACTTTCTCAAGGAACTCATAAATAATCTAAAAGGTGGAGTTTTATTCTTTGATTGTAAGAGTGTAATCCACCTTTATAGAAATCTGATGGTTTAGGAAAGAATGAAACAAATTAAAATGAAATTTCACTTCATATGAAATTTTTTGTAATACAAGGTGTTAGAGTTAAATATGTTAGCTAGGAAATAATATTCAGATGAAATGTTAATGAAATTGTTAGACCATGAAGGATTGAGGCAACATCATGCCTCAGATTGACTTAGGTGAAAAAAAATTGATGGAGAAAAGTGCATATATTCTTTTGAAGAAGGTTGAATACTCATTATTTTATATAAGTCTTAATGTTTTTTCAAGATTATCCTTAATAATTTATTTAATTTATATATTTATGGGGTTATTAATCCTTCTTCAAGTTTTTAGATTATATTCACCATCAGGATAAATTTTTGGTTGTTCATTCTCGCCTTTTAAGGAAGTAACATCAGTCAAATTCATCATGTTGGGAAGTTTTTTTGGAAGATGTTGATCTTCCAATGGGAACATGATAGTGGTCTTTTAGATTCATTGGTTGAGGTAGTGTTGGCTTCTAGGGAACAGAGGGATGACCATGATTCATGTAGGGTGGTAGAACCTATTTTATTGGAATAAGACCTCTATAAAATAGGGTTGATACCAGTTTCTATATATATTAAGGTTCTAGATTATTAATATATGTAATTTTTGAGTTTTTATTAAAATAATTGTAATTACTTACACATTTAGATAAATAATGATTTTTAAAGTTTTTTCTCATGGATATAGAATGAAAATTTAAACTATATAGTCTTTGTGAATCCATTTTACTTTTCTTGTGTTTTATGTTGTCTAAATGCTTTTTGTGATTTTTTCAGAAGAGTTTTTTCCATGATTAACTTACTGTGTTAAGTGGGGTTCATTTTATTTCCATCTTCTTCTTTAATAATATCACAAAAAAGATTCCATGTTTTTTTATCAACAGTGTTGAACTTTTGGTGGGTGATCATCTAGTGGATTGAGATCCCTTTTCTGGTTGTTGAATGGATGGGAATTTATTCCCCCAAAATGTTACCATAAAATAGATGGAATTATACCATTAGTAAATTATAAAACACAAATCACTTCTCTAAATAGGTTGTAATCCTTCCTATTCAATCCATGTAATGTTCTAGATGATTATTTTTACATCCCATTAATCACATTGAATAATCCATGAATCATTTTTGAAGTTACATGACCATGTTGGAAACTAGAGAGGTTCCTAAAATAACCTTTCTTTCTAATGATGGGAAAGTAGACATTTCTAATAAATTTATTCCATCAATAGAAAAAATATTACTATAAAATCTATGTATTATAATATTTTCTTTAAGAATATATCCTTTAATATAATCTTTAATGGTATTCAATTAATGCAACCCATTATTTTTTATTAGTTAGAGATGTTTCACTAAATAGAGTCAAACGTATTAGGAACCTTCACCACCATTCACATGCTATTATTCAATTCTAATAAACCCCCTTACTTTTCAAATGAGTATAACCTCAATAGGGATAAGTAAATTCCTTTATCATTTCTTAAATCTCAATAAGTGAGTTATTCTTCTATTTATGAAGATTATAGAGAATAATATCCCAAATATTACCCCATGATATTTTGAGGAATGTGTTTTGACACCCATTGATGAACTCATACAGGTGAATTTGTTCAATAAGGAGGATTTGTGGCCTGTATTGATCAATGAATCCAAGAATACTAAAGAAGAGAAATAAAAACACATTAATTAAAAAAATTATTGTGTTTTCTTGTGTAATTACATAGAAATACTAGGGTTATATCTTCAAGAATACATTCACCACTTGGGATTGCGAACTAACCATTGTGCTTACAAACAAGTGGTTAGGAGTATTCTCCTGACTAATTATGCAAAGATGGAGTCCAAGGATTATAAAATGATTAAATAAAATTTCATTTGGGGATTATATTACCTAAATTGGATCAAAAACATAATCCCCAATAAGAAAAATAATTGGAAATGTTTTTTCAATATTGATTTAATATATTTTAATTTTCATTATCCAAAGAATGACTTCTCAGTAATAATAATGTAATTTTTAATTGATGCATTATACAATTTTCAAGCTTTCTAATTCATGGATTGGTATTTTGGATATATTTATATTTCAATATCTCTATATAATGAATAATCAACATCATTTAAGTCACCACAATGGATATGTTTTTTCTATGTAATGCTCTTCCACTTAAATAATTTGGATGTTACATACCAGTGTTCCATGAATCATATCATTATGAATTTTATAGAGATATTGGTGAAATATTATGTAGATGATATTATAGTCAAATATCCCCATTTTCATGATCTTCTAATTAACCTAGAGAAATTATTCACCAAACTATGATATAAAAAATTTAAGATAAACCCGTTATAAGTAGAATTTACGGAGATATTATGAATCTTTCTCAGTTTCATGGTTTTTCATTTCAATATCAAATTTCACCATTAGAATCCAAATGAAATACATGATGTACCACCTACTCAAATATATATAGATACAAATGGATTTAATGGGTGACTCACCTGAATATGTCTCTTCATTACAAACCATTCTATAAAATGTTCACCCCTAAAAAATTAACGAAAAAATGGGAAATTTATTATTGGTATGAGTAATTTTAGAAGTATTATAATGATGTCATGTAGTATATTTTTACCTTCCAATCCTAATTCCACCTTTATGATGGAAACCCATGATCCTTTATCTATAAAGAGAACCCTTAGTTTCTTAATTAAGAAGAAAAATGATATGGGTAAGGATAAAAACCTATAATATCTTATTATAATAATGATAGAGGATAAAAGTCAATACACTGATATCAAGAACAATTATATTACACTAATATATTTAGTGTAAAAGCAGTATCATTATCTAAAACATTATGATTCCACATGTTCGATTGTATAGATACACTAAAATACATCATTATTCACTATATGTTTACTATATTATTATCAAGATTTTTTGTCATCTTACAATGATGCATCATCAATTTTTTATTCTAAAAAAATTAAAGGATATAAACCAATAGATTTCATAGAACCATATTCTTCCATAAAAAATATCCATTAGATATTAAACACCTTAAGGAATATTTTTTATCCAATAAAAAATCATTATAGATATAGGAAATGTAATTTGATAGTTTTTCTTGAATTTCTACCAAGGAAATGATGGAAGAACCGAAAATCAATCGAGTCAATTTCAGGATTGTATTAATTTCCATATAAAATGTGATTTTACCTATTTCTTCCTTAGTATAGAAGTGTGCACCAACAAATAGGTATAATATAAATATATCATCATAGGTTTAGATCTTTCCTTGAAAATAATGTTTCCTAGGTAAACATAGAGGAAAATTTAGAACATTTAATTGGGATAATTAATTGAGGTTGTGCCATTAAGAAATAAGATTTGATAGCCCTACTTGATTTTTTTAGAGTTAATGTCAATATTTTTATTATAACCAGTATTGTCTCACATTATTTACTCATATAATACTTGAAAAGACACATTGGCCAATCTGGACAACACCCTGGTCAACCCAAACCAAGGCAAGATAGTGATACATATCATGAACCAAAGTGTGTAATAATATTTTTTATTAAGAATATAGAGGAAAATAATGAGCTCAATACAACCTCAAGTCATGGTAATTTCACATATTTTACAACAAGTATAATAACTAACTAGATGTCTACCATTTTTGAATATCTTTAGAATTGGGATTATATATAAAATCAAGACTGAACAGATAAAATCTTTTAATGGGTAGAAATTTTATCCTTTTTGATAAACAAAATTCTTATAAATTAATGTTCTTATGGTTCTTTTATGAGTTCCTTATTAGATAAAATTAATAAAGAGATACCCTTGTCTTTATAACGGATTTCTACGATGGCACCTGAAGTGGTCATCAGATAGGGGAAAGGAACTTCCACCAGATTATGAGACCTAGGTTTTTATAGCCTCAATAACATATGATTGTATGTAATTGAAAAAAAGGTTTTAAAAATGTTAAATACAAGATAATTTCATTCATAAAAACTCAAATCTAATGGACACGACCAAATACCATTGTTCATTTTCCATTTAAGGGATATACATTATGTGTCTCTACCCCAAACCATTGTTATATAGTTCAAGTTCTTTCTTACTACCACTAAAATATTCTCTAAATAGGATTTTTTTTACCCTCAAGGTAATTCATAACAAAGCAATTGATTAACATTGATAAATACATCATCATCATTAAATTTGGAGTTCCCCAAACAATCTTGATAGAGAATGGAATAAATCCCTTTAGGTTTGAGCTAAAAAGATATATTCATAGTATACTTTTTAGTTCAATCAATCATCCCACTAAAATAAAGTTGAAAATAGAAAAATAGAGACATTTGATTGGTATTTTAAAAATATACTTCAGAAAATAGTAGATAAGGATAAAAATTCCTTACATGATAAACACTTTGAAGCTTGAAGGCTTACAGCACTACTACTCGTACTTCCTCAAAAGTGGCCCTGTATTCACTAGTGTATGGGAAAAAATTTGTCTTTCCCAATGATTTTTAGATTTATTAACTCTATATAAATATTTATAATAAATAAACTAAAGATTTATGATCCCATTTTTATATTGATGAGTTGGAGTGTCTTGATAAGAAATGGCTACAATCCTTAGATAACCTTAAGATACAACAAAACTATGTTTTATGAATATTAAACAATAATATTCACCTACACTCATTAATCAAGGGTGAAGTAGTATTATAAATGAGAACAATGCTAATACTTGGGAAGAAACCCCCAAAGTCATAACAATAATGGTAAGTACTTTTCACTATACACAGGGTCTACTATAATATAGTGTGATCCTTAATTATTATGAATGGAGAGTGTATCATGCCATCTAAAAATGAAAGGTTCTTCAAGAATTACTTCAAATAATTATCATATGATTTTTAAAATCCTTTCTACATGACTCTATCCTATATAAAATAGTTTCCTAATTGCAGTTATATAAAATACATGATGTTGTTAACTTATCGTAAGACAATAAACTGCATGAAAAATAGTTCCTTACCACAAAACCCCAAAAATATATGGTATATGTTTCATCCTGTTTAACCTTTAAACATATTGGAGTGGTCCATTCCATATGACCTAATATCCTTACATGTTATCCTAATCCATGTGAGAGATCTATGTGTATATTTTTTTATATATTAGGGGTTTTCTCTAATAACCCTTCATCTTGATAAAATATCCCCTCTTCCAGGAACTATTTATGTTATTATTTCCTTTTTCATCAGATACATAGAGATTCCTAGACCACCTTTCATAGGTCCATCAACAATCCTTCACTTACACTATAACCCTAATTTCACCTTGGTGTTGATACTTTTAAAAATTTATGACTTCCCATCATTCTTTATCTCACCAAGAAACCTATTCATACCATTTAATTCATCTCCTATACATGAGATAAATGTTTTTTAGGCCTCTTCTAAGAATTACATAAAAATTGATTTATGTTATCAAGGTATATTTAGTGATACTAAGATATCCCATCCTATAATCAACCATAATGTTCATTAATATAAAAATCAACCCATCATATAGTATCCCCATTCACATTAGCCCTTATTACATTAACTCTAAACTAGGTTGATAAATTTTCTTCATAGAACTGTATATGAACTGATATTTTATTAATTATATGATATGTAGGGATGTTCAGACCTCCTTCCTTTAGTCCATATAATAATTTATTCATTTTCAATTCCACATTCCATCCCAATATTTTGGATTACCAATTCATTTTAGCTTTTATTTCATTAAACATGCAATAGAATGAGATATTTTATCCAAATTTAAGAAATAAAAATAGATTGATTTCTATTTGTTGTAAGATATATAGCTATGGAAAAACCTCCTATATCAGATGAAATTGTGAATTATCACCTACTTTTATAAATTTTAAATACTTCATAACGTTTTAATTCATTTTGGGTTTGAATTAGAACCTTTCATTTAAATTTTTATCATTCATTTTTCTTATACCATACTTTGTATCTTGGGTACTTGAATAACCATAAACATTTCACTATTATTAGAAAACTACATTTAATTCCAAAAGACTCCTTGACTTGTTGATGACATTCACAAACTCTATTTCCATCCTATACATTACTAAACAAGGGCATGTCTCTCTCCCTAAGTAGAATATATTTTGACCCCAAACATTTTTATCAACATTTCAGTGAAACTCTTCATTCAAATATAGTAAGTGGTGATCCTCAGTATACTTTTCAATATTTTGTTAATGAAACCATCACTTGAATATTGTTAGTGGTTTTCCTAACCTATCCATTTTAATATCATCGTATATTGATTTGTGAAAACTAATTTATAATTCACATCACCCTTAATATCTTGTCCAAATATATTATAATGATTTTGGTTCTCAAAGATCAACTTTGTATGTCATGTTTCTTTTTCTTTCAGTCATCCACTCTAGAATCATCTCAATTCAGCTACTCTCAATCATGGCATTTGGAGGGAAACCCCCTTGTTTCTATCATCATGCTCCTTGTCACAAAGTAATAAACTATGTGATACTCTTTTTTAATCTTTATGACCTTAAACTATGCACATACATTATGTAGGGTTTTTAATTCCAACATTACTTTTAACTCATAAAAGGTTGATTATACATAAATCATGGGATATGAAACCCTACCCTATTAGGTTTCCTATACTAAAGTTGATCTATCTTTTAATAAGAAAATTTCCTTTCCCTTGTAATTATATATACTACTTCACCCATACTCTTTTCAAATATGTATGACCTTAAAATATATACACTTTTTATCAAATATATCTTACCATAAACATCATCCCTTTAAATCCCAACATGAAGTACCTTAAACATTTAAAGTAAATACACAAAAATATATCTAGGTTAACAAAATTTTAAGGGGAAATTGATTAAAATCCATGTTTCTATGGTAAAATACTTTCCTTTTCGTGGATTTGGAAAAAAATTGAGTACTGAAGTGAAAGTGACACAAATCCTATGGGGATTGACACTTGGCCCGAGTAAAAGTTATGCTATAATTTATATGTCTAAAAACCTAGAAAAAAATAAACTATAATATTATCCCCAAAAATGTTAGTCCATATGATTTATTTAAAATTAAAAAAAGATGTAAATTTAGGGTATTTTAACCTTTCCTGAGCATTAATTAATCCATTCAAGAACCTTCCATGATTATTATTATATCGAGTCATTAATATTATTATATTCAAATAAACCTTCCGTAGATCATGGTGATAACACGTTTGATGTGTACCTAGTTTTTTTATATCCATTCAAGAGGAAAAGGCAAGGAGAAAATAAAATCTCTTTTATCTTTAATCGAATAGTTTTACCTTGGATTATAGTAATGGTATATTTTCTAAATACCTTTCCCACCAATACCCATTCAATAGAATAAACCCTATAGATTAATTGATTGATCAAATGATTTCATTATCAATTAAAGTACTTATAATTCTTATTTACAAGAATTCATATTCATCTAATGTCTAGAGGTATTTGATTACATTTCATTTTCTTTTAATACACTTTTGTAAGTCATTGGGATTCGACTTTTTTGGTGATATATGTTTCAAAGTTATTATGGATAAATTGAAAAAAAAATTGAGATAAAGGTTTTTTCATTGAATTTGTGAAAAATATGGAGGATCATATATAATTTAGAGTCTCTCCTTGAACATCAAAAAAAAATTAATGAAGTATAATAGTCATGAATTATAAATAATCTTATAATGTTGTTTAGAGTTGATCAGGTGATCACTTGAATTTATTAATTTCATATTGATGTTTTTAAAAATCTATATATTTATCCTCTTCAATAGGATACAACCTCTCCACATTTGAAGTTATATCTTCTTCCACATTTTTGTCTTATTCAAGTATACTTTGATACTTCTCTATTCTCCATTTACGTGTGGTTATTTCCAGAGAGAATTATTTTATGAAGGATATTTCATCCTCTATCAATCATTTTTGTTTTACCATCACCCAGAAATAATGATATCTGTTATGAAGTGTTGTCTCTATGGGCTCTATAAAGAGTGTATTTTATTCATCCCTTGAGAAAATAAATTATTGTAGATTCTATTTATCTTAATTATAACTAATTTCCATCAAAAAAGTATATACAGTGTGAAAATAAAATAGTCCATATATTTTTGTGGTGAACAAGTGTTATAGGTTATGTAATGACCCTAAAAACACATCAAAATATGTCCCATTGATCAATATTAAGATCATTTTCCAGAACCATTTCTGTAATATCCACTAAAATGCGGTTGAATTTGGGTCTAAGTCAGGGTATATCACAGGGACTAGAATATACTCTAGAACTATTTAACCTAGAGAGTATATAACTTCAATAATCCTATAACAATATATTGACTAATAATTCCTCTCCTCTATATTTTTTTGTTCAATATTCTAGAGTATCTACCTTATGAAATTTGACAATTTTTAAAGGGGCTATGAAAATCAACATCCAAAGAATGTATTAAATAAAAATTATATGAACTAAAGAGAAAATGTTTGTGTTTACCTTCACTATTAGAAATGTAACACCCCAAGATTTCATAGTACTTTATCTCTTTAAAGTAATTCAATAGCTTTCGCTACACGCAACACCGAGTTCGAGCGCACCACGACTTACCAAACGAGTCGTTCAAAAGGCTGTTATGAATAGTATTAATTGTATTTTAAAGTTTATATAATATATATGATTTTAGAATCAATATTAAGTGATTTTTAGACATAATATAAGAACAAATTCATTTTTTCAGATAAAAGAAGTATTTTTTCAAAAAATGCAATTTTACCACATTTTAATGGAGAACTTTTTTTAAATCCAATATTTGACACATTTATATATTCACTTTAATGAAATTAAATTATTATTTATAAGAGGGACATAAAAATTTAGTTTGAATAAATTTTTGGTACTTTTCTGATAACTTTCATATTTTGATGAATAGTGAAAAATACTAAATTTTAATTGAAAACAACGTTTTAAATCAAAATAATTTATAGTGTTAAATTATGAATTTGAGTGGTTTTAAAGTATAATTATATTATATTTTTATCATTTAATATAATTTAGGTCATTGGATGTAATTTCACATTTAAATTGTACATAAACACATGTCAATCTTTTGAAAGTTTTTACTTCTTAAAAACCCGATTTCTAGTTTTGACAACGGGAATTAATTTTAAATTAATGAATTAAACTCATATATTTTGAATTTGGTTAAATAGACTTTATTTTTTGGATTAGGATTATCAAAATTAGATTAGGGTGAATACACATGAGCCTCAGACCAGTTTGTGAGGTATCCTTAAGTGCATCCACAAGACCCAAGTTCAAAACCATGTAGAGGCATATTTCCGAGTACTGTAGTATTACTTTAGCAAAGACTGTACACTATACAGGTCATGTAGCAGAACTGTACATTGTGTGGGTACTATAGCAGGCACTGTAGTAGGTAATGTTCGGTATTGTAGTAGCTGGAACTATTCACCTTGGGCCACCGGTTTGGGCTTAGAGTCCTTAAGGCTTTCGGGCCACCTAGGCCTTCAGGTTAGTTGGGCTTTCGGACCACCTTTAAGTCCTTCATGCCACCTCAAGGTTTTTGGGTCACATATAGTTTCCCCAGACACACTACAAAAAAGAAGCTTCCCCAGAAGAGGATTTAGAGCAGGTGCACTCACCAGAGCAGAGCCAAATGGATTTGTCAGAATGAGAGGGTATGGCTATGCCATCGGGACCAGCCTGTGCTTGCACAAGAATCCTAGCCAGACGGACATGCAAAGATGGAGAGCTACTATCATGATGCAGATGTTGGGGAGGGCATTTCCATGTAGATAGTCTGGTTGAATTCCCTAAGACCTTCGGGTCATGTAATCTTTTAAGCCTACGATCCATGTAATCTCTGAGCCTATGGGCCATGTAAGGGTTCCCCCTCATCCCTTGAAATGGGGGTTATCAAAAATCAATAAAAATGAAGGCCTTTGGGCCATTCGATCTTAGGGTGAATTTTTTGTATTTTTCTAAAAACTTTCAATTTTTGTTGAATAGTGAAAAACAATGCGTTATTGTTTAAAATAGACTTTTTTATTTAAATAATTATGTATTTTATTTAAAATTATTTTAAGTCAAAATAGATACATAATACCTATATTTTTTCAATGTAATTCATTAGAGTAATTTTATAATAAGATTAGATGTATAAAATTTTATTGAACATTTTAACATCTTTTACCCACCTTCTAGGCGTGTTAGCAAATTTGCATAAAACTTAATTTTATCACTTTGGTAAATTGAATTTCAAAAATCTGAGATACACAGTTGACATCAGTATGTAAAATTTTGTTCAATAGGATGAAAATAATTTTTTTGGAATAATAACTTTTGGATTTTATTTACCACAATTAAAAGTAAAATGGGTAATTAAAGGTAAAATGATATTATAATTACCCTAACACATGTCTTAATTTTATTGGATAAGTTTATTTTGACCAAAATAAACCTTATTAATAAAATATGATCCACTTGGATTAGATTAGGACATTTATTATATTTTATTTAAAGAAGAGTTAAAAGTGTTAAATTTTAATTTTAATAACTAAAAAAAATTTAATATATGGTAATACATAAGATAAATTCGACTATAAATATTCATTAGAAAGATAAAAATATTTAATATAGAATGGTATTTTATTAATAATTTTTACACATTAAATAATTAAATTTATTTATGACACAATGATGATGTAGTAATTGCCTTATTAATGAAAGATTAAAAAATGATATTATAAATATAATAATAAATGTAAATTGAGACTACTGATGCATTCCATGAATTTTATAGGCTAATATGACATGTTAGTATTGATTTAATGTATTTTTTTCAAAGTAATCAAGTTTTTTTTACTTTCACAAAAACCAAATACTAAATAGTGTCAAAATTGACATAAATGAGTTTTTAAAACAAATACTATATTATTGAATGATATAATATTCCTAAACATCTAAGATTCAGAAAAAAGGACTTAAATAATGATATATATGTTATTAAAGAACCACATGGGGTTCTCTTGGAATTTTATAGTAAGTTTTTTAACCATGTAATATAAAAATACAAGAAGACATTGTAAAAATTAAACTATTTAACTATGAGTTAAATCTAAAAGATAAGGTTAATATGGTGACCTAAACATGTCTAAAACCTATTGGTTGAGAGGGTTTCGACCAAGCCCCACCTTATCCTCGAAATAAATCTTTTTTTAGGCATTATAAACTGAATATGATTGTATAATAAATTAATATTTCAAGCTTTTCCTAAAGTGACCCTCACCTCTCTTATAAAAGGGTACTTCCCCTTCTCTCAAAATCACACGTCCAAAGCCATTTGGCTCAACCAAACCCTGCTAAAATATCTTCCCAACTACCCTCACATAAAACTAGAGGCCTTACATTGATCATAATCCAACCTAAATATCCCTTTTTATCAAATTAAATGGATGAACTTGAAGAAGAGGTAATTACATCATCACCTCTTTCAAAGTTCTTTTCATCTTCCACATCCTATTTCTTTGATTTATTTTTCCATAGAAAATAATAACTTCAGTAACATCTAAATAATTAGATTTTATTTTAGATATTGTATAACCATATTCATTATTCTATCTATCCTATAAATGAAAAAGTCACCATACGTGCGTACGTACGACTTATCATCTCCACGTCGTGGTGTAGTTTGTTATTCAACACTTCATTATTTGGATGGGTCTAATAATGAGTATAATTTATTTAAATAATAAATATAAAATTTTAATGATTTTTTATATATAATATATAATCCAATTACATATGATTTCAACATCAATATAATGATATTGTCGCTCGTGCGTACGTACGACTTACCATCTCCACGACGCGATGAGATTCATTTCTACATTCTTCATTCAATGATGATTATAAAAATATATATTATTAATAAGTATGTAATATATTACATAATAATGATACTAGAAATATATTTATCTATTTATTTATTTACATATATATCATTCACTTACTTTCGTTCAATACGATATGAAAACGGAAACTGCGTTTATGCGTACGTACGGTCTACTATCTCCATAAATGGTGTTTTCCATTTCATATATCTATCTATTATACATATTTATATTCTGAATATATATGATACATAAATAATTTTTTATATTCTAGAATAAATTAAACCATGATATAAGTGATACGATCAAGAATAACAAGTTAAAACATGTAAGATAGAGAAAGCGATTATTACCCGAAATATTATTTTAAAAGAGAAATTATTATTAAATGGGTAGTATAAATCCATAAATAAATAAAGTATGATATCATAAATATGAATATGGTTTTGGTATAATTTAATAACATACTATGGTCATTATATAGTAGGTTAAAAGTTCCCTCGACCAAAGTAAGGTACAAGGTAAGGGTTAATTCCTCAATCTCATTATTATCCGAGATTGTTTACGTGTAAGTATTTACTGGGAAATTTTTTTCATCCATGTCCATGTTTCATAGAAATGTTTTCAAAAGGGATATTTTAAGATTTTTTGTACGAGACTCTTTATCAATGTCATCATTTTAAATGGTTTAATAATTTATTTTTCTAAATATTTTTAATTAATGTCCATGTTTTAAAAATGATTTTAAGGATTTGTTTATATGGACATGATTGTTTTAAAATTTTAATTCATTTCAAAAGTTACAAAGTGGTATGAGAAACCTTTATTCAAAAATCTATTTTAAATGAATTCCTTTATAAATTTTTTACTTTAAAATGATTTCAAAAAAATGGATATTTCTCTCAAAGAGTTTTACTGATCATTTTCAACTATGTCAACATCTTTTACTGGATATTATTATTGATTGAAGTTGATTTATTATAATATAATCTTTCATATTGTATTGAATGAGTTATGATATTTTTTACTATGGATGTACTATTTTTATACCATTCATGGTTTATGGTTAAATTATTGATATTTCGTATGCTAGTTTTAATATGAATTTTAATGTTATGTTTCAACATTTTCATGTGGAATGAATTGGACTTAGTAAGTGACAGGTAGAGCTCACTATAGCTCCTCGATGCATCGGTAGGTCTCATGAGACAAACTAGTGTCTTGGAACAAGGCCTTGAGAAAATATTATTTGTAGTCTTAGCATGAAGTCTTGACTACGTGGTTTTGATGTTCGTAATTATGCATTCCATCATTACGAAATTAGCTATTGATATTACATGTGATTATTAGACTAGTATAATATCCATGTGAATAAGTAAATGGAATTATTTGATTTATCTTCGCCATATTATGCTGAATTTTATGTTTAAAAGGCTTTTGTTTTAGTCTTATACATTGCCTTAAATTTTTATTCTTATTTATGATAGTTTATGCTATATTTTTATCCTAACTGAGCATCTAAGATCACCCCTTTCTTATGTTTTATTTTTTCCAAGATACGAAGAAGTGTATTACAATTGATATGAAGTGTTAAGATAGGGTAATAATGGATTTCTCAAAAGATTATTTATGTTGTATTTTATTTTAGAAATTGTAATGTAACGTTTATATATGTAATCTATTTTCCAATACTGCTAAACTGATCGGTCCTTTGGGACTTGATTCCTTGTAATCATTCTAATGTATTAAAATAATGCACTGACTCTGGGTAACTGGGGTCGGGGCATTACAGTTAGTATCAGAGAAATTTTAGCAATAACCTTGGAAATAGATTTAGATAAACTCTAATTTTGAAACATTACCCTAAGATATACTTTGATGGTTAGTATAGAAGAACTTATTTGAGTTTTGGTAATATATAGATTTTGTGAATTTTCCAAGCAATACATCCCTATCTTGATATGATCATGTAGAAACGACTTTGGCACAAATGTACCTAGGAGTGAAAACTCTGAAAAAGAGTTTTAGGCTTGACCTGGGGTATCTTGGTACGCGACAATGGGCCTTACTTCACTCTTGGTTATGACACTCCTAGGTGATATACTTAGGAAAATTCACTTTTTCTTGACAAACCATTATGAAAGATTTATGAGTAAATACCTCCTCAAATAAAACATTTTTTATGATTATGGATTATATACATAAACTATTCAATTTATGTTAGGTATTTTAGAAATTTGGAACTATGCATTTCTATTCATAAACTAACCTAGTGTATTCCATGGTTTAGAAATGGTGCCCAGTAGAAGGAATGAGAACTCCAACAATATGCATGATCCAAAGAGTAATAAGGATCATATATTTCATGGTCTTAAGCCAACATTTATAAGGGAAATAGTCCCCCATGTATTCTCATCATATGAAGAAATAGTATCATGTGTAAATAAGATAAGTAAAGAATTCTCTATGTCCTATGGATTTGAAGGTAAGCTAGAGAAGAAAAGGATGGTAGAGAGAAAGATGGATTAAGGGAAGAAGGGAAAGAAAGATTTCCCATATGTGATAACTATGGAAAGAATCACCTTGTCAAATGATTTAATGGAATGGGAGTTTGTTATAAGTGTGGAGAAAAAGGACACTAAGTACGTGATTGAAAGGGTAAGAAAAAGTTTTCAAATGTACAATGTTTCATCTGCAAGGAGTTAGTACACTACGTGAATCAATTTCCCAATCATCATAGTATACTTCAAATGATGCTATTGTATAATAATAAAGTTATGATACTACTGTAGATGAAGAGGAATGACTAGTGTTTTTATGTAGTTATTAAATAATTATGTCATTTGAGTGTTTTATCAACGATGTAATGGTTATAAGAATTAGGGTAGTATATAAGGATTGTACTACAGTACTTTTCATTAAGTATTTGAGATTGTGTGGTACCAAGAAAAGTGACTCAATAACAAGTTAAAATATTTTGAAAAATACATGGTTAAAGGAAAATTAAACCTTAATATGGTCCTAATACTGAGGTATTGATTTTGGAATAAGAGATGAATGATTTTGATAAAATTATATTGGATATTATTGACTACCTTGGAACTAATTAATGGTTTGTTTAATCCATCATTTTTAAAGATTACATTATTTTTGGATTATAAGATTATATATAGTATTTTATGTTTTATAGAAGGAATAAGTAATTACAAACCTATTTAAATATGGTTTTTTGGTAATTCATTTTATTACCACATTTTAAGAGAATACACGATGAAGGTATTCACATGTATATTTTGTGACCTTCCTTATAAATTTTGGACTATGAGTCCGGACAGATGTATTGTGGATAAGTTTAAAGGTTGGAATGGATTAAGTTTTACATTGGATACTATTATTATGGTTAAATCATTTGTTAATATTGTTTTCTAGATTTTTATAAAAAGGACAACCCAGAGGTCGGGCGACAACCCGTCGTGTCTGGCAAGGCCGCGAGACTTGAACCCACAACCGAAGGGTGACAAAGGTGCATCACCTACCACTAGCCTACATGATGTCATGGATTGTATAATGTTATTTTTAAAAAGGTCTGATAGATGAATTATAAATTTACTTTTTTGGAACCTGATACAATTAGGATAAATAGAATATTTTTTAGTTCTATAATCTTTTGGGGTGAATGATGATTTTGTGGTAGAAATTAGTTAAATGAAGGAACTCTACTTTAAGAATTATTTTTTTTTCTTATTATATAAAGAAATTAATTCTTAAACATTAGGTAAAGGATCTCAAAACCAAAAAAAATTATCCTAATACCTTTTGTTTTGTTGAACTAATGATATTTTAACTCATCATAAATTTATGGCTTTAAAGCCTTCAATTTTCCATTTATTGTTCACTTGTTTGTGATTGATGACCTCAATCACTCCCTATAAATATTTACATTTTTTCCTCTAATTATGTGTCTATAATTTCCACCAATGTACTTCTATTAAAAACCCTAATTTGTTGGTGACTTTTTCATTTCCCTTTACTTCTTATTAAGACTAAATTTTATTAACACTATTTCTGATCCGGGTTTTCCAAAAAGGTATTTTCTATTTTAAACCTTTTATTTTTGAAGAACAATTTCAAATTGCGAGGAGGAAATTTATTTAATTAGGGGTAAATGTAACACCCCAAGATTTCATAGTATGTAATCTCTTTAAAGTAATTCAATAGTTTGTGCTACACGCAATTCCGAGTTCGAGCGCACCACGACTTACCAAACTAGCCATTTAAAATGAAGTTATGAATAATATTAACTGCATTTTAAATTTTATATACTCCATATAATTTTAGAATCCATATTATTTGTTTTGTAAACATAATATAAGAACAAATTCATTTTTTTCATATAAAAGAAGTATTTTTTCAAAAAATGCAATTTTACTGCCTTTTAATGGAAAACATTTTTGAAATCCAATATTTAACACTTTTATATATTCAATTTAGTAAAATTATATTATTCCTTAGAAGCGAGATATAAAAATTTATTTTGGATAAATATTTGGTACTTTTATGACAACTTTCATATTTTGATGAATAGTGAAAAACACTAAATTTTAATTGAAAACAACTTTTTTAATAGAAATAATTTATAGTGTTAAATTATTAATTTGAGTCATTTTAAAGTATAATTAGATTATATTTTTATCATTTAATATAATTTATTTCATTGAATATAATTTCACATTTAAATTGTTCATAAACACATGTCAATCTTTTGATAGTTTTTACTTCTTAAAAACCCGCTTTCCGGTTTTGACAACGGAAATTAATTTTAAATTAATTAATGCAACTCATATGTTTTTAATTTTGTCAAATATTCTTCGTTTTTGGATTATTAATATCAAAATTATATTATGGTGAATTTTTGGTATTTTTCAAAAAAAAAAATCAATTTTTGATGAATAGTAAAAAAACATTGCGTTATTGTTTAAAACTGGATTTTTTTTTTTAAATAAATTTTTATTTTATTTAAATTTATTTTAAGTAAAAATAGATACATAACACCAATATTATTTCAATTTAATTCATTGGAGTCATTTTATAATAAGATTAGATGTATAATATTTTATTGAACATTTTAACATCTTTTACACACCATCTAGGCACGTTAGAAAATTTGCATAAAACATAATTTTACTACATATGTAAATTGAATTTCAAAAATCCCAGAGAAACAATTGAAATCAGTAAGTAAAATTTGGTTCAATAGGATGAAAATAATTTTTGGTGAATAGTAACTTTTGGATTTTATTTACCACGGTTAAAAGTAAATAGGGTAATTAATGGTAAAAATGATATTATAATTACCAAAACACATGTCCTAATTCTATTGGATAAGTGTATTTCGACAAAAATTAACCTTAGGAATAAAATATTATTCTCTTTTATCCACTTGGATTATATT
The DNA here is from genome assembly GCA_963277665.1 of Viscum album. Classification (NCBI taxonomy): domain Eukaryota; kingdom Viridiplantae; phylum Streptophyta; class Magnoliopsida; order Santalales; family Viscaceae; genus Viscum; species Viscum album. Next base: position 1,375,255,335 of record OY728138.1, on the reverse strand, counting down.
AGGACATTTATTATATTTTATTTAAAGAAGATTTAAAAGTGGTAAATTCAAACTTTAATAACTAAAAAAATTTAATATAGGGTTATACATAAGATAAATTAAACTTTAAATATTAATTAGAAAGATAAAAATATTTATTACATAATGTTTTTTATTTATAATTTTTAGACATTAAATAATTAAATTTATTTTTGACACAATGATGATGTAGTAATTACCTTATTAATGAAAGATTAAAATAATTGATATGATAAATATAACAATAAATGTCAATTGAGAATTTTGATGCATTCCAAGAATTTTATAGGTTAATATGACATGTTAGGATTTAATTAATTTATTTTTTTCTAAGTAATCAAGTTTTTTTTACTTTCACAAAAACCAAATACTAAATAGTGTCAAAATTGACATAAATGAGTTTTGAAAACAAATATTATATTATTAAATGATATAATATTCCTAAAAATATAAGTCTTGGCCAAAGGACTTAAATAATGATATATATGTCATTAATGAACCACTTGGGGTTCTCTTGTCATTTTATAGTAAGTTTATTAACCATGTAATACAAAAATACAAGTAGACATTGTAAAAGTTAAACTATTTAACTAAGAGTTAAATCTAAAAGATAAGTTTAATATGGTGACCTAAACCTGTCTAAAACCGATTGGTTGAAAGGGTTTCGACCCATCCCCACATTATCCTAGAAATAAATCCTTTTGGATCCATTATAAACTGAATATGATTTTATACTAAATTAACGTTTCAAGCTTTTCCTAAAGTGACTCTCACCTCTCTTAGAAAAGGTCACTTCCCATTCTCTCAAAATCACACCTCCAAAGCCATTTTTCTCGGCCAAACCCTGATCAAATATCTTTCCAACTACCATTACTTCAACCTAGAGGCCTTACTATGATCAGATGCAAACCTAAGGATCCTTTTTGATCAAATCAAAAGGAAGAACCTGAAGAAGAGGTAATTACTTCATCACCACTTTCAAAGTTCTTTTCTTCTTCCACTTCCTCTTTCTTTGATTTTTTTCCAAACTAAAAAAATAACTCCATTACCATCTACATATGTATATGTTATTATAAATATGTTACAACCATATATTCATTATTTTATCCATCCTATGAATGAAAAAGTCACCATACGTGCGTACGTACGGCTTACCGTCTCCACGTCGTGGTGTAGTTTTCTATTCAACACTTCATTATTTGGATGGGTATAATAATGAGTATAATTGATGTAAATAATAAATATAACATGTTAATTATTCTGTATATATAATATACAATCCAATTACAAACTATTTCACCATCAATAGAATGATATCGTCGCTCGTGCGTACGTACAGCTTACCATCTCCACGACGCGATGAGATTCATTTCCACATTCATCATTCAACGATGATTATAAAAAATATATATTATTAATAAGTATGTAATATATTAAATAATAATTATAATGTGTGTATATATATATATTTACATATATCTTATTCACTTACTTCTGTTCAATACGACATGAAAATGGAAACAACGTTTATTCATATGTACGGCCTACTGTCTCCATAAACGGTATTTTCCATATCATATATCTATCTGTTATACATATTTATATTTAGAATATATATGATACATAAATAATTTTTTATATTATGGAAGTAATTAAATCATGATATAAGCGATACGATCAAGAATAACAAGTTAAAACATTTATGATAGAGAAAGCGATTATTAACTAAAATATTATTTTAACTTAGAAATTATTTTTAAATGGGTAGTATAAAGCCAAAAATGAATAAAGTATGATATCATAAGTATGAAAATGGTTTTGTTATAATTTAATGACATACTATGGTCATTATACAAGAATTTAAATGTACCCTCTACCAAAGGAAAGTACAAGGTAAGGGTTAATTCCTCAATCTCATTATTATCTTAGATTATTTATGTGTAAGTATTTACTGGAACATTTTTATCATCCATGTCAATGTTTCATAAATATATTTTCAAAATGAATATTTTAAGATTTTTTGTAAGGTACTCTTTATCTAGATAAGCTTTTTAAATAGTTTAATTATTTATTTTTCAAAATATTTTTAATTAATTTCTATGTATTAAAAATGATTTTAAGGATTTATTTATATGTACATGATTGTTTTAAAATGTTAATTCATTTAAAAAGTTTCAAATTGGTATGGGAAACTTTGATCCAAAAATATCTTTTAAATGACTTCCTTTATAATTGTGTGACTTTTAAATGATTTCACAAAAAGGTATATTTCTATCAAAGTGTTTTACTGATAATTTTCAACTATGTCTACATCATTCACTAGATATTATTCTTGATTGAGATTGATTTATTATAATATAATCTTCCATATTTTATTGAATGGGTTATGATATGTTTTACTGTGGATGTGATATTTTTATACCATTCATGGTTTATGGTTAATGTATTGACATTTCATATGTTAATTTTAATATGAATGTTTATGTTATGTTTCAACATTTTTATATGAGGAATGAATTGTACTTAGTAAGTGATGGGTGGAGCCCACTATAGCTCCTTGATGAATTGTTAAGTCTCATGATACAAACTAGTGTCGTGTCACAAGGCCTTGACAAAATCTTATTTTTAGTCTTGGAATGAGGCCTTGACTATGTGGTTATGATGTCCAAAATTATGCATTTCATCATTATTAAATTAGATATTGATATTACATGTGATTATTAGAATAGTAGAATATTCATGTTCATAATTAAATGGAATTATTTGATTTATATTTTCCATATTATGCTGAATTTTAAGTTTAAAAGGCTTTTTTTTAGTCTTATAGATTGCCTTAAATTTTTATGTTTATTTATGATAGTTTCTGCTATATTGTTATCCTTATTAATCATCTGAGCTCACCCATTTCATATGTTTTATTTTTTCCAGGATGCAAAGATGTGTATTATGATTGATATAAAGGGTTAATCTAGGGGAATAATAGAGTTCTCAAATGATTATTTTTGTTGTGTTTTATTATAGAAATTGTAATGTAACATTCATATATGTAACCTATTTTCTAAGACTGCTAAACTGATTGGTCCTTCAGGACTTGATTCCTTGTAATAATGACAATGTGTTAAAATAATGCACCGATTATAGGTAACTAGGGTTAGGGAATTAATAGAAATATTCACTCCTCTTGAAAACTATATTTTTATAGCTATTATAGATGTAATGTTTTATTGAGATGACTCTTATGTTGGATCCTTCATATCCATATCTACATGATCTTCATGAGCTATATATGTACCCAAAAATTATATTCACTTATATTAGTTTGATTTTATCTGATCCCAATACATTTTTTGGTTATTTTTGATAAATATTAAATACAACCTCCCATAAAAGTAAAATGTTCATTAATCAACTTGATTAATAAAAGTGAAAATAGGTTATCTATAAGAGATGCAAAAGTAACATAATCTTTACAAATATAAGGATAAAATAATTTATTATCAATTTTTAATGTTCAAATAAGTCTTTATAACCCAACCAAAGATAATTTTTGTTGTGTAGATGATATTCTATATTAGTTGGAATATTTAATTATGGACCTAGTTTTGGACATTCTTGAAAAAATTCAGCCATGTCTATAGTTAATTCATTCTATTGGATTATAGAATATATTTTTACCTTATAAGTTTAAAATTTACAAATAAATGGATTGGCTTGATACCTAAATAAATTATTATGTTTGAATAAAGAACAAATATACAAAAAAAATTACATATAAGCCCAATATTCACTTAAAACCATTTTGTAAATGTATAGTTCCAATATATTCACTAGATTTCACTATTTTAGATAACACAAAGAAATATCTACGAGTGGAATATATAAAATAAGAACCATAATAAATTCTATGGGGTTAGAGATCATAACTCACAATAATGTTAAACATGTATGTGAAGGAATGTATTTATCTACTACCCGGGTCAACATACAACCAGATTAGTGACCCTCCTGGTGAATAATCTGGGGACATGACAGGAAATGGAGCCTTCTTAGGCTTCTATTAAATAAAATAATGATGTTCAATTGAAATAATGATAGTTTCATTCAAATTGTGAATGTGAATTAATGAGTATCTCCCAATAAGAAGAGAACCATTCAGTCTCTTACTCAACAATTGTATCCCTTTAATTTAGGGACTCAACATTACTATTTACATCATAATCACCTCTTAATAAGATTCTCATCAACCAAATTACTTTGATTTTATAGAAATATTAACCATCGATGGCATGGAAAAAACCTTAAATTCATCAATGTAACCCTTAACATCATCAATATAGTTCTCGAAAAAACATTTAATGCTATGGTGATTAGATTAAAATTAGTTAAAAGGATCTCCTATATCATTATAGAATCAAATATCTCCTTTATAGAAGAATAGATACTTTATGATTCTCACGATTCTAATTTTTTAAGGGAATTGAGTTTTGAAAGTTATGTATGGATTAAGAGACAATCTATCCATATATAAAGAAATATGCACAATTATAAACCAATTCCTTATTATCCCACTAACTTGTGGATTTTATGGTGTAAAACTCCTTAATTTTCTCATTAACTCAAAGTTATCCAACTCCTTTTCACCCGAAAATGATGGAGGTCCTTTAACTTGGACGACCAAGTCCCTAAGCATATCATCAGAGTATGAAAATCTATAGAGTTTATTATAGATAAAGAATAAAATAATGATATACTTTTTTGGTGGAAATATGGAACGAATTTATATGACCATCCACAGAATAATGAACTAAAATTTATGTGTAATCATAGGAAATTGAAAAACAAATTGAGGAATATTCTTTTCATTCAATGAAATTGGTTGGAAAACCCATAGGGTGTATAATCTTCACATAGGGTTTCTTAGTCAACCCTATAAATCAACACACCCTCCCTTAGGTCCATAATAATGGACCTATATTCATGAAATCTTGAGGTGTTGTTAGTGATTGGGCCTTTTAGGGATTTTTAAGTCCTAGAGATAATCCTTTTATAAAAAAAAAATTTGAAAATATATCCCATTTACTCAATGAGTTTGGTCTATCCACAGTAATTATTTTTAGATAATGGATAAATGGATCACCTGGGATGAGTATGTTGTTCATAAAATTTTATCCAACCAAATATGTTATGATCTAGCCCCATAAGATTTGAAATGGGTCAAAAATTACTAATGGGGACTTCCCCTGCTAATGTTCCCCAAGGTATAGTTGAGGTTGAATAATATTTTCCTAAGTAAATTGATATGATTTCCATGTTCTAACTATACCTTTTTCATAATAATTATAGTACTCAATCAATTATGTGACTTACACACTGGGTAATAATAACTTCTAAGGAACGTCTCTATTAATTATATAATGATAAGTCATAGGTTAAATCTAGGAACCAAATTCTAGCCCCAAACATTATATAACCCCTATTTCAATAATGCCCAATATGATCTTAGATCTCCAAGTATTTTTTTGTCTAGGAACATCCAGGGAAAACTTTTTTTATCCTTGACTAATTTATCTAATACATAACTTGGACCAAGAAACAATTTTTATTTTTATGAATTCCTATAATTTTTTATCTAAAAGGTATTCCACTATGTGTTATCGTATATAGAGGTGTAGGGGGTAGATAAATAATATATCCCATCATTAGAGATATCTTAATCATCTAATAATCCTAGAGGATAACTCCATCCTCTCTAAATATCAAATGAAATGTGATTATTTAAAGGCTCCATTATCTGATCAGGTTGGGATGAATATTTTTCATGTTGTTAGAGAATTATTGTGAGACACGTGCCCCTTAATACAATCTTATGGCTCTAAGTTCCTTTTAATAAACTATATATCTCTAGAATATTAATTAATTTTATCCCACGTTTATCCCAAATATTTTCCTACAATGTAGATCCCGACATGAGTTCCACCCCTGTAATTGATCTATGAAGTTTTTTAGAGGACTAATATATAATTATGTATTTATAGTTCCAAATATTATATCTACATAAAAAACATTTTTAGAATATATTGAAGGATGTATACCACTCTAGTGAAATATTATTTAATAAAATTCCTATTCAATTATAGGTTGGCTCAAGTGATGGCAGAATATCAGCTGATCCAATGTGCCAATTTTTTGTGGTTTTACCACCACTAGAGAATCAAGGCATTGACTAGAAAACCAAACCCATAAATGGTTAGTCAATTTTATGTTAGGTAGCTCATTATTTTTTCTTCTATCAATTCTAAGAAATTATATTATTTTTTTAGACAAGTTAGTGTTTTCCAAAATCGATATTTTTTCTATAGATATCCATCATACAGTTGAAGGTTGGTTAGCATGTCCGGGTTCCATTATTTTAAATTAGAATGTAATAAATCTCTTAGGATAAGTTAATTTTAAAAGTAATTTTGAAATATAATAGTTTATGAAAAAAATTAAAATGTGTTATTTTTAACATAAATAATAGATAAAGGGTATATCACATAAATTTTATGTGAGGTGAGGAATTTTATGTAATTTATATGCGGTAAAGTCTATCCATATAAATTATATATGGTTGAATTTTATGTGAATTATTTTCTAGATTTTATATGGAGTATTTTTATTTTAAATAAACCATTAGTAATAGATAATTTAAAATAAAAATAAATAAATTTTGAGCACAAAAAATGTTGTTAATCTTGTTTTCAAAGGATGTGAACTTTAATTTGGTGGAGGAAACAGTCCAGTTTAGTGAACTATAAATTTTCCACTAACCCTAGGAATATTCCCCAAATTCTTATCTAAATATCCCCAGTATGAACCTACGGTATCTCACCCAAGTCCTCCATTTGTGTGCTGATCTACTTGAATAAATTCACCAAGGAACCTACCTCTTTCTTGTAACTCACTTGCATGAGTGCACTTCCTAACCATATCGAGACCCCAGGGAACTATCAGAACCCATATTCTACTCCTATTTTTTATGAATTATATCCCCCATACTATTCTATAAAAAGACTCCCATGGTTCCTCATTTGGCATACTAAGAGACACAGATAGAGTAAAAAAAAAGGGATACCCTAAGAGACTAAAACACCACATTCTCTAGTCTCCAACCCCCTTCAGGTATCTTAAGTAAGACATTAAAACATCAGGGAATTAATAAAAACAGGTTTAATTATGTCACCCGAAGTATTAAAATACTAGAACCTTACTAGATGAAAAAATCATCCCTAGTTCTCAAAGACTAATAAGAAGGAACCTATATTTTACAATACACTAGGGAGACACATTTCCAAGTCATACTTGATGGCCTCTATAGTTGGGTGAATCCATGCTCAGGCCTATTAACTATGGAATAATATTTTCATTACCCTTCACTAAGGAGACCAATTTTCCCTACCATAACAATTATTTTATCATATTTCTACCCATAACTAGGGGTTAATGTTCACTCCACACTTTACTAGGGGAACCACTTATCATTTACCAAACTAGCATTCTATACTCACCCTACCTTATAAATAGGGTTCTAATTTCACCATGCATCAACACTAGGGTTCTATTTCACCCAGGAACCCCATTATGGAACTAGTTATCCTAGGTCATCATCCACGAGAACCCATTGTTACAAGGTCTTTGAGATACGTTCCACTTTTGGATAGGTAACTTACCTGATAATCTGCATGATTAAGCCCTCACCAAGGCCCCATGAAATGAATTAAAGGGTTCTAAAAATCAGGATGCACTCTCCTAAATTTTTATCAATAACATATAGGACCTTAAGGGTATCCAAGATCATGTACTCTCTTGATAACAAAGTTTTATATCACAATGATACTAGTGAATCTTCTTCAGGCTCATGATTCCCAATTTTGCTAACCCATATCATACATCTGATTTGTTTAAGTAGCAGGTGAACCACTTTAGTATATTCAATGAGTTAGGGATACAAAAACATACAGCTACTAGGTGTAATCCCCAAGATATTTCCTTCACCCAAGTCAGCTACAAGGTTTGGAATATCTGATAAGCATCCATGACTATTTCTTCTGAGTATTGGATGAGAAGATAATTTGTAATCCCTAACCTCCTTCTCATGAAACCTTATGATATATGCATCTATCCACCTTAATTTTCTACAAATTAATTATAAGGATGTAGACACATCTATGGGAAGAATATTCTTATGACCCAAACATATCCATTCCACTTACTAGTAGAATATAGGCCTCTTATCCGGTGTAATCCCCAACCCTTCCTCCTAGATCCATATTCTCCATGATACCAATTGTCTTTCATCATTTAGTTACAAAAATATGGGAAGGGAACATCAATATGAGATCCTTCACATTATGTGTAAAACTAAGCTAGGATCTCATGAATTATCTCGTCCTTTTAGTCTTCTAAATGGGATAGGGACACATAAAAAGGGCCAAATATGAGGTGTATGGAAAAATTGATACATAAATGAGATTTACATTCCTATGTCCTAACTTATTTTAACCAGGACATATGCTTCATGAAGCCTACTTGAAAGGCCCATGCTTCTTATGGGCTATCATATGCTTAAAGGGATATATTCTATATGAGATATCCATTCTCAGTGGTCTATATTACCTATGATATCTCTATCCACAAATGGTCATATTACATACAAGATTTCTATCCTCGATGGTTCATGTTCCCTGTGAGCCATCAAAACCATCCTTAAAGGTTCACATTCCTTGTGGGTAAACACACACTTCTCCCATGTAGTTACAAAAAAATAAGAAAATCCCAAAATTTCTTATTTCTAGTAATTCTCACACCATCCATCAATAGAAAAACTTTTTCCTAGATGTAATATCTTATTGAATTTAAAATACACAACATATATCCATACCGAATGGTGTTAATCTACATGGAATGATCCTATCAAACAACATTAAACTGCTTAATACTATCTACATGGGATTTGATTCTTATTAACCAGGATTAGTAGGAATCCTCATTTAGGTTCAATACCAACAACACATAGGTTCTAGACACATGACTTTAAAAGTAACTTCACTTTGTCATGGGTGTATTACCTTAAAATGTAGCATTGTAGTCCTTATCACATGACCTTAAAATTTATGATGTGTCCCATTAAGTGGGAACAAGATATAAATCTTTTGATTTAATTTATAGGGATACATATGAAACCCCTTTAATATGCTCTATCTCAAATCCACAATTCCCACCACATTCTTGGATGGTGATAAATTTCAAAGTGCCTAGGTATATGTATTTTTACCAAAATATAATTATCATTTGAAGGAGAGGTGGAGAACCATTGATACATAAAAAAGTTAACATCAATAGAGAACTTATGATATATATAAATGGTTCTATCAATAAAGAGATTATGGTATATATAGATGTTAAAATAAATGCATACTAATAAAAAACACTAATAGAGTGCTAACCAATCCTGAACTGAGATTTGGGCTGGATTCAAGAACATGAATTAAATCTATAAGAGATCCCTAAAGTAGAAAACAATTACCCCAAAATGGTCAAATGATCCTGAACTCACATACTCTAAATTAAAGTACATTAAATGTGTCAATAATATGTCATAGTGACTGTTTATATTTGGAAAAAAAAATTGTGTTAATAAAAACATACATAGGCACTGTGCATGTAAAAAATAGAATGTATGACATTAAATAATTTATCAATAGATTATAGATTAATATGATGAATATATCATTTAAATTATCATATCATATCTCATAAAGTGTTGTATAATGTAAATACGGTTAACCTAAAAATAACCCTTTTCCAATGAAAGTGATAGGTTGTCCATGATATTTTACTTATGATGTTGTATTAATGAATCTCTTATTTAGGTTTATTGATTTGTTAAATAATTTCATGAACCATTTTAAGATCCCCTTTAAATACAAAAAAATGGAATATTATTATTCTTTGTTATGCATCATGATATTGGGACAAACCAATAGATTTTATGGAGCTAACTGAACCACTTCTCATCACTCGAAGTACAAGAAATATTCCTTTACTGAAATGAGGGTAGTGGACCCATGATCCAGAAAAATTATTTCACCAACCTAGTAACTTCTGGAGTAGGTGGTAATTTTCATTATGTTGAATAATTTCCACAATGACCCTATACAAAAATAAGAGGTTTCATGAGAAATCATCCTGGTGATGAATCCCTATAGATCGTCCTACCAATGGAGAACCATGGTGAAATTAGTGACATCAATAAACACATATTACTACTACATGAGCCTCTCCCTAAATCATAAAAATTATTATTTCTCTTACCCTAGAGAGGTTAAATATTTCATTTTTAGTTTCACTACCATACAAGATCTTCCAATAGGGGCTCTTACTACCATCCATTACCACCTCTAATGTCATAAAACCTTATCCCCTCAATAATATTTTGATGAGCCTGCCTTGGAGATCCTAGTTACATTTACATAGGCCAGGGAATCGAGTAGGAGGTCTCTATAAGATTGAAAAATCACTAGGGAATAAAAAAATATTCTTGTTCCCACTAAATAACCCCATTATCACATCTTAGAGACGGTAGAAAAGTAGGCCCATTTTTTGCTCGCTCTCAAAAAGGCTGCCTGCATATCCCATTAGAATTATAAGGATCATTTTTGTATATCCCAAATGTATCCAAGGATAAAGACCATATCCTTTCACCTATATATAAATATCGGCAATATATTTTGGATATGACTGAAGGAATATCCAATATTCTCACTCGAACCTTCCAAGCATGATGTATATGCTAATATCAATATAAGTTTCCCACTAAATTATCCTACTTACCACAAATGGTATGCACATATTTCTATTCCCACCAACATCAAGGGAGGTTATTGAAATATTATGATAGCTATTTAATAGTGTTCCCATATTCACATTCCCATTCAAGGGGATCTTTAGCAAATCTTGGGGAAGAATGGTGATCATGGATGGGATTATATCCCTGTTCCTACTAAAGTTCACTAGCATATACATACAGTCACTTAGGGGTAGACTTGTATCCATACCTTCACCATATGAGTTCAATGGTACATACTGAACATCACTTTTGGGTAATTATATATTCCTATACTCAATATAAAGTATTGAAAACATTTAATAATGATAAAAATGGGTCAGCATTATATCCCTTCCCATGCATATGAAGACCATCAATATATCCTGATGTCACCCATTGAGGGACCTGGTCGTATTCCTATCCTCACACAAGAAACATGTTGGTATAATTTGATAGTGATTAAATACTAGAAGAAATCTCATATCCCAATTACAATTAACTATATCAATGCACACCAAAGTATTCTAGCATTCATTCACGAAAGTCATTTGAATATTGTGACAAAAGGTTGGGTTTTTTCTATTAGGGTTCCTACACTTGAATATTGTTTCCAACATTGTGTGAATTTGATCTCAATTAAGGTTCTGACCTCAATCACACAACCATGAATATCTATAAGGTATATTCAAGGTAGTTATAAATCTTGAGATAAATATTATATCCCATCCCCAATCACCACTGACATTCTTTAGGCCTTTCATTATCTTTTAATGATAGACTAAGAATTTACTAAATCCTTATCAATAAGAGATGGTAGTGATGGATGTGAAGGTCCTCCCAATAATATATATGTCTAAAACTCTTGAGGTACTCCCAATATTACCATCCATGTAACATAGTGAGATCTTATGATATATTTATTTTGAAATAAATTTAATTACTTCGAAATCTTGTGATACATGCAACATTGAGTTTAAACAATCCATGATATATTATTAAAGTATAATTATTTAATGTAACAATTATCACCTAGCCATTAAATTTATATGTATAAAAAAGAAAAATTGATTTTTTATAAAAATGTGGTTTACATATGTATAAAATTATTTCATTTGATATCAAATATTTAGAAATTAAAATTAAAAAAATTTGATAATAAAGGATATGTTTTTTCTAAAAAACTATTCCTATGCACACAATGTGATTTTATCTTGATAAATTAATTTAATCACTATTGGTGAATGATTTTAATGAAATTTATATATTATATATTAAATAAAATTTTTTTACATTCATATAATGTTTTTTATAACAATGGTATAGGAATAAATATAGTTTTATGATTGAAGATGTATTTTTCTAAAAAATGGTTTTCATCAAGATATGTCCACTTATTTTAAAATAAATTTATAAAACTTATAAAAATTAAATTTTTAATAATGGATTTCAAATTTGGAAATAAGAGTTTCAAATTTAGTAAATATGTCCCTTTTATTTTTAGGCATTATGAATAGTGACTGTGGAAAATTTTATCACCTCAGTAAAGGGTAAATCAAATTAACTTACCTTAAAACTAAATGTTGAGGTCCCTGATTTTCATATTAATTATTTTTTAATGATTTTAATTTGACCCTAATCACCTTATACTTGAAATTTAATAGTTTAAGGGACAATTTTTCATGATAATTACCAATATAATATTTAAAGCAAAGAAACATTCAAAATGTCACTCTTACTTTTAAATATCTCTCATCTATTCACATAGGTTTAAAATAAAATTTCGAATGAATATTAATGGTTTTTTTTAGTAAAATATAATTATTTTATTAACTTTAATTTGTTTTTAATTTTTATTAATTATATAATAAACTTCAATTTTTATGCAACACCGACACAATATTTATTCAATTAATAGAAAAATAAAATAAATGATTTTAAAAAATTAAAAGTAATATAGTTTGATTTATTAATAGAGTTATAAGAATTATTTATATTAATATAACATATTAGAGCAGTTTTATATGAATATATTTGTATTCCATCATTTTCTTGGGGTCTTTAGCGTCGAATAAAATGAATAGTGTCAAAAATTACATTAATGATATTTTAGGAAAATTATATTTTAGTAAATTATTTGAAACTCATAAATATATTGAAATATGTAATATATAGTCTAAAATTTAATCCCTTGGCCATTTAAGATCCAATTTTCATCTTATAAGAAAACTTATAACCCTTTAAGTGTGAAAAAGACGTTGTCGTGGTTAAGGTTAAACTATGTTAACTAAGGGGTTAAACAAAAAGAAAATGCTTAAAATAAAACCTAAACCTATCCCAATTTTATTGGATGATGGTATTTAATATTCATACTACTTTGAATATATATTCATTTGGACAAATTTGGGTATATAATGAATTTTTTATATTTTAATCTTTTAGAAAATTCCAAGAGTGCCCCTCCCCTTACTTATAAAAGGGAACCCAAAATTTCTATTATTTAAACTACTTTTAACCACTTAGATCAAATAAAACATACCAAATTATATTTTCAACATCCTTAAACACATTATAGAGGTTTTGGTATTTTCAAAATACCAACCCTTGGATCTTTAAGAGGAGATCTAAAGAATTGGTTTCAAAGAAGAGGTAATCAACTTAACCGGTCAATTTATTTTTTTACTTATTAATTAAATTTATCTAAATGGGTGGTATTTATAATAACTAAAATTTCATTATTATTATTAAACCAAAATTATCCACCCTCTTTCACATCGAATGAGAAGTAAAAGTATCCCTCATGTGTACGCACGACTTACCATCTCCATGTAGTGATACAAATAATTTTTCATCCCCAAATTTTATGGAAGGGTATTATGATGAATTTAATATTTCTATATTATATTTATGATGTAATTGTGATTATGTAATGATAATATCATATCTAAATTATTACCTTCTAACCTGTTGGAAACTGATAACATTGCTTGTGTGTATGTGTTTACTACCACCTCCCCGAAGAGATTTGAATAATTTTTCATTTACACTTTACATGGTTGGTAATAAGTATAGATTTGATGAATATATATAATTTATATGATGAAATAGTTATTATATAATGGATAATTATAACTTTTCTTTATTTTTTCCATAATTAAAAAAGTGAATATAGAATTCATTCATACGTAGTGCATATCGTCTCTATGAATGGTTTAATCCATCATTCTATCTCTAACTCATATGGATAACTATAAATATATATATATATATATATATAATAAATATATATGTTATTTCTATAATGAATAAAATTCTAGATATGATGGAATTGTGATCAAATTAACATGATTGTAACTACTAAATCAAAATTCGTTTTAAAAAAAAAGTTGACACCGAACAATGATGATTTTAATAAGGAATTATTGATAAATGGGTGTTGAAATTTTATAAAGGAATTATATATGATATTATGATTATAAAAATGATTTTCAAACTTAATTATTATACATTTTAATTTATTATATAGGAATATATATAAATTTAAAATTAAGTGGAACTTGAGGTAAGGTTTTTATGTTACAATCACATTGTTTATCGAGATTGTTTATGAATATGTTTTTAATGATACAATATGATGATATAAATCTCAAGAAACTCATGAAATTTATTATAATTTGGTTATTTATTAAGAATACATGTTAACCTTTTTCCCCTCTCTTTACATACTCTAGAGACTAGAAGAATATTTTTAAAGGAAATATGACTTTATTTATTTCTTCCTTCCAAATATTTTTTCTTCCATATCCATGTTTTCTAAATATGTTTTAAATAGTTTTTTAATATTATTATATGATTTTTTAAATTCATTTTTACCCATGATTAAATTTTTAAAAAATAGTTTAAAATGAATCTTCTTATTTTTTTCTAAATCATGTACTTTTTTACTTTTTACAAAGGTTTGAAAGGAATGTTTTCATTTAACTTATACATCATAAAAGAAATTCAATATTGTCACAAATGATAAAATATTTAAATATTTATTTACAGGTTTACAATTATATTTTCAAATAAAATTCTTTATATAATATTTGGGAAATTTTTATATTTTAAATGTGTGATTCCAAAGTAAAAAAGTGGTATTTACCTCATGAAATATTCCAAGTGATATTTTAAATGATTTTTTAATCTAATATGACATCCTTTGATATTATCTAATAATTATTGGGGATATTTTCCAATGATAACATCCTTATTATTTCTATATATGGTAATTGATTGCGTTGAAAATATTTTTATAAAACCCATTTCTTTTCGACATGTTATTCCATGATGAAATGTTTATAAAACCCATTTATGTTTCATGGGTTATGATATGATGATTGTTTTAGGATATTATGAAACACATCTATATGATTTTTATTATGTTATGGGTGGGAATATAAATATATATCCATCCAATTAATTAGGTAAATATGGATATATCATGAGATAAAGAGGATTGGAATGGGGAATGAACCCAATTCAGAAATGGACTCTGTATATAATGATAGTCTTAGGAGTGAACCTTCACTAATATGATGGAATAGGGAGTGAACCCAATCCACTATGATAGTCTTGATAGTGGTCCTTTAATATAAAGTAAATATTTTTCTAGGATTATATGTATTCCAAAGAAATATATCTTATGCCAATGTATTTCTCTCATGGATTATTTGATTTATTATTCATGCCTATGAGCTGCGAAACATTCTTCCATGACCCAAGATTATGATCTATGATATGAAGGATATGGTTTTAAAATGTTAAACTCATGTTCTCATACCATTATGAACTTTTTAACATTGATATCTACCTTTTTTAACATTGCAGAGTATTTAAGCTCTCCATTTATTATGTTTCCATTTTTTTGGGTTATAAAGAAATATTTTAAGTATGATATTTCTAATAAGGGTGATAGTTATAAAAAAACATAGTGGGAGATTATGTAGACCTCATATAAACAAGTTTTTAATGTATCCAAGTTTCAAAAGGAACTATACCAATATGATTATGGAATGGATCATTATTTTATGTAATGAATATTCAACTAATAAGATGTAATATCTATGTATGAAAAGTAGCAGTCACTATAGTTCATATTAGATTAATGTTTTCTTTTCTTTGGAAACTATGATGAGAAAAATTTAGTGATAACCCTATTAATAAGTCCAAATATAGGATAACATCTTAAATTTTGGTAATTATCATTTATAACCTATATTAAACCTAAGGTTTCGTAGATTGAAAAAAAAATATTTTATTTATACATCCTATAAATGATTTTTTATGATTATGTGGTTTTATATTATTATTATTATTATTATTATTTCTCACACTGTGATTTTTGGTTTTACTAAATGGATGGAACCACAAGGAATCATGTTAATGCTGAATGTGACTGAAAATTCTATTATTGTCCTCCTAAGTAACCCAATTTTAATGGAGCTAGAATGTAAAATCTTATTGCTATGATTACACAACTTTTTCAAGCTATTAATAACCCTATTTTTTAAAATGATAAAAGGATGAAACAATGTTCTATAGAGTCATTCATGAGTAAATACCCACCTTCTTCTAGAGGGTATGTTGATCCACTAATTTTTTAAAAATGGATAAGTACCACTGAACATATATTTTCCATTCTCAAGTGTTTGGAACATGAAAATTTTATTTTTATTATTTATCATTTGTAAGGGGAAATAGATCAATGGTGAAATCTTATGAAGAACATGTGGTAATAGGAATAAATCGAATTGATATAGTTGGATGAGTTTAAGAACATATTTTTTAATAAGTAATTTTTATTATTCATCTGAAAATGGAAAAATAATTTGTTTAGGTGAAGCAGAGGGATGATGAATCAATTAGTACCAATGATTAAAATTTTACAAGCCATGAACGGTGTGGTTCTGATATTATCATACAACCTGAAATTAAGTTTGATATATTTTTCAATGTTTGAAAACCATGTCTTTGAAGGTTGTTATCCATAAGAGACTTCAGTAGCTATGAAGAAATCATTTTATGTGTAATCAAGGTGCACATGGAGATTCAAGTTACATATCCATGTCATATTTTTTATAAGAAATGAAATATATAATTCAAATGAAATTATAAAAATTATGGAGATAAGAATATGATCTTTCCCTTATTATCTAGGTGTGGAAGGAAACATGATAAAAATTGTCTTAATGGGGTTGGTAAATGTTTTAAGTGTGGAAAGGAAGGTCATCAGGTAATCGAATTCTAAGTGGTGGTAAGAAGTTATCCAATTATGGAGGGAAAGAACTATATAATACACCCCCCGCACTATAGTGTTTCAAATTCATAGAGTATGGACAATATGAAAACCATTTCTCAAACTGAAAGGTTAATGATGATGATCTATAAAAATAACCTTTTAATCCTAGAGAAAAAGTAAAATCTTATGCAATCACTATTATTGATGTGAAGTATGATAATGAAGTGGTAAAAGGTATACTTAACACACACTCTAGATATGGTAATGTCTTATTTGATTTAGGATCTACCTAGTATTTTATATATGAATAATTTTATAAGGGTGTCATAGTAGAAACTCAATTGTTAGATATTTATTTATTAGTGAAACCCCCTAATGGTATGATGATCACATCAGAGGTCTATGATTATTCACTGTCTTTTTTTTCAATGTGCTTCTTGAAAATATTATTATTCACCCCTAGTTGAATTCGAGGTTATTTTTGGAATTGATTGAATTTAATTACATAAATCTCAAATAAACTATCAAGGAAGGGATGTAACATTCAATATTCCAAACTAACCTATGATCATCTATCAATGTGATGATAAATATTAACATCTAATGGAAATTTCATGCATTGTATGGGTATTGATTCTTATAAAATGGGTGTTTATCTTAGATGGTTGGGGAGAAACTAAATATCAAAGATATGTCAATTCTAAAAGATTTTGTTGATGTTTCTTAGAATGGCTTCCTAGTCTTCTACTAAATTATGATGTTGGATTTTCAATATAACTCATACCTTGTGGTACAAATATTTCAAAGACATCATATAAAATAGCCCAAATTGAGTTCTATTAATTAAAGAAGAAACTCAATGATAATATTGAAAAGGTATTTATTTAGCCAAGTGTGTTACCTTGGGGTGAGCCTATTCTTTTTTTAAGAAGAAAAATATATCAAAACAACTCTACATGGATTATCTATAACTTAACAATAACATGATCAAGAAAACGTATCCTCTACCCTCTATTGATGACTTTTTTGATTAACTATATAGAGAAAAATACTTTTCCAAGATTTATCTTCATTATTGATATCAAAATTGAGGGTTAATAAAGAGGATTCACCCAATTAAAAAATTTCATATGATGTATGGACACTATGAATATATAGTACACCATTTGGTCTTATTAATTTCCCCATAATCTTAATAGATTTTATGAATAGTCTTAAGAAATTACCTTTATTAGTTTGTGGTAGAATTTATTGATGATATTCTTATATATTAAAATAGAAAAAAAAATAGTATAAAGAACAATTTAGGATGGTATCGAAGACCCTAAGGAGAAGTTTCATGAAAAAATTATAGAGTGTGAATTTTGGGTACAAAAAGGTTTGTTTTATGTCAAATAATATAAAGATAAGGTATATAGGTGTATTAGACAAATGTAGAGGATATTGAAGATTGGCCTAGACCAACCACTATGATAGATATTGTCAGGACCCCCTCCTTACAAAGTCCACCCCTTTGTGGCTATCAATGGGAGAATAAAGATAGTAACCCTCGATTCCCACCTCCAATAGACCCCAGGTAAGAAACTATCATCAAGGGTATAATAAACATACAGATGGGAGGCATTACCCTCTAAGAGAAACACATGCAAAAGAGAGAGATAAGATAGACACCAACTAACTACTACTCAAACTATAATATAAAATAAAATCCAGGTACAAAAATGTAATTTCATTCAAGAACTACTACAAATGAAAGGTAAAACTGCAAGTACCAAAAGAAAGTAAAGACAACAATGTCCATGAAGCCCAAACAGCTCTTGTAAAACAACAATCTAGTAGTAACCATCCTGATCTCCAACCTTCTCCAACTGGCCTAAAAATAGTTTATATATATTTAGTGTGAGTATAATAGTATACTAAGTAGGATTCTCCCCAATTCCTCTTTTGAGAAAGTTAAATAAAGCATTCTATAGAACAATAAACAACAAGTGAAACTAAGTCATTGCCAAAACCGGTATACTAAGTTCTCAGCCTCACCATGGATACTCTTGCCAAGTATTTCATACAATAGAATATACTATAATAAATAATATCAAGGGTACCATGCTACTACTTCCCCACTAGTTTTCTATTCTACCCCAATGTCCCACATCCTGAGCATCTCTCTCCAAAAAGGCTAGCCTGTAGACACCTGAGTGAAGCACCAAAACATGAACCTCATGCAACTCACCACTGTGTCCACATAACCAAAAGTAACGAGATAGCTTCCAAGACCTGCCACATCCTACACAACTTATATCATACATTGGGTATTATACCTCAAGTCATCATAGCCCATACACCAAGTAATTATCCTCAAGACATCACAACCTATACACGTTATACCTATAATTTCTCTTATGAAACTTTATCTGAAATATATATCTATGAAATAACAACAAAAAATTATAGCCCTCTACACATATATATGGGGAAAACTATAATTCCTACCAGAACAAGTAACTTACAAGAGAAGAGAGTGGGGTCATAGGGGGTATTCAGCCATCCATCCTCCCATCAGGATGTTGGGGAAGACACCCCACCCCATAAGGCTCAAAATCCCCAAGGTATCTGTTTCACTAACCAACATGGTGAATTAGAATATAGAAACACAAAAATTAAATGACATAATATAGCTCACAACCACACAGAGATCATATCCTGGTCTTATACATAACTGCAGCTAACATCTCTCAAAATCCTGACTACCACTTCTAAGACAAGATATCCTATAGGCACACAACCATTTAAATAAATGCATTAAATAATAATTTTTACACTTTTCTTTAATTAATACTTAACCATTAATTAACCATTATCAATTTCTAAATTAAATTTCATTACCATTCTATCCAAGATCCATTCCCTCTAATAATAAGCAACTGATTCCATGGATTCTCATAATTATAATCTCATCATTGCATCCCAGCAAGATCCAACCCCATGGGTTAAAAATTTATTCAATTATTAACAACATTACTTTCCATATTACCAAGTATTTTAGGAAAACATTCTAAGCTTCCAAACACATGGGGCTCAACATGGTGAGTAGATGAACTATCCACCAAGTTTTCACCACCTATAGTAGGAGAGCAGACTCATCCAACCATAAGAATCTAAATATAGAAAGCATGTGGCATACCCCACACATCTTCACCTCTCTTGGAAGGAAAATAACTAAAACCATATGACTCAAGAATTGGGGAAATTAAATAAAATAAAAAACAGCATGCCCTTTGACCAACCAACTAATTGAATAATCATTCATCTTTCATATCAATGGGAAATCCCACCTTCAAATTGTTCGGTCACCTCCGATGCCCCCCCCCCCCCCGACATCCACATGTATATATTGATGCATCTCACCACTCTAGCATCAAATTCTACCACAAAAACTGGGCCTCCCAGCCCCTCATTCCACCACAGCCCTCCAGGCTCCGCCATACCATTATCATGTCACATCTGGGCCTCCCTAACCCACATACCACAATATACCTCCAGGATCATCCATCTCAGGATCACATCACATAATAAGTAGCAAGAAACAAACATAGTAGTGGGATATCAACCCTAAATCTAGGCATCCATCATTCACACACAAAGATCTCTCATGGATCTAAAACACAAGTCACTTGTCCTTTACAAGAAAATGAGGAACTTGGGCCCTAAAAAGATATTATCTTTTATCACAAAACTAGTTATTTATTCCATCTTGAATTAATAGGTTCATTAATCATAGGTTCTAACTATAAGAAACCTAATAAAAAAGCTATCTCAAGCTGTAAAAAATTAATTAAACAATTAATTTAACATGAATTTAATTCTTTTATCAATAAGCATCATCATGATTCAGGTTCATTAACCAATTCAATTAAACATGCACACTTGATTCAATTTTCTTAAGATCAAATTACAAAAAAAACAACCAAATTCATTAAACATTCCTCTTTAATCATTTATCCAATTAATTATAAATTTATTCCATATTTATTTTCTTTACCAATTTCCA
Source organism: Viscum album (assembly GCA_963277665.1). Lineage (NCBI taxonomy): Eukaryota > Viridiplantae > Streptophyta > Magnoliopsida > Santalales > Viscaceae > Viscum > Viscum album. The sequence continues at coordinate 1,375,234,125 of OY728138.1, read as the reverse complement.
TCAAGAAAAACATGATAAACCGATAAAATAATATATATCACACAATCTATCAAATCAAGAGGAAAACGGTTATCATGGTACAAAGCAGTAACATCATTGTGCGATCGATACCAATTCATTAATCTGGTTCAAATATTTAATTTGGTCAATTTCGTCCAAGCTTCACAATCTTTGGGAACACACAAAGGGTTGATTAATATAGATCCAGACCCTTATAGATATCCTTTTTTATCTTGGTTTGGGTAGATATTATCAGTACTTTTTTGTATAATTTCTCATGGCTATTTAATCCACTCACCAAGTTAACTCATAAGGGAGTCATGTTTCTTTGAATAGATGAATCTGAGGAAAATTTCTAGGAACTAAAGGGAATGTTAGTCAACTCACATGTGCTTACACTACCCTATAGTGGAGATTTTTTTGTGATATTAAATGATGCATCAAAGAAGGTATTGAGATGATTCTTAATGAATAATGATATAATTATAGATTATTCCTCGTAAAAATTGAAAGTTCATGAGAAATTTTACCCAACTCAGGATTTTATGTTATCTGTGGTAATTATTGAATTAAAGATATAGAGGAATTACCTTTACAAATAAATGTGTGATATATAGAATGTTCATAAAATTTAAAATTATGTATTCCTTCTGAAAGAGATGAATATTACCTAGAGAATATGGTTAGAGTGGATTAAATATTATGACTACTCAATACATTACCACCATAGAAAATCAAACAAGGTTGATGATGCTTTGAGTTGAAAGGATCATACAAGATTATCTATGATGAGGATCACAAAAGATAAAATATTTCTATATTTATAAATGTTGAATTTAGAAATCTTGAAGGAATGGGAAAATCTAATCTTTCTCAAGTGAGTATTCAACCATCTATTCATGTGATAAATAAAGAGGTATAGAAGGAAGATATGGAACTATAAAAGAAGTTATGAAATGTTATTGAGATAAACATTGATTGTGATGGAATGATAAGGTTCATAAATTTTGTATATTTCTCATCCATACTATATTTGAAGAAGGATATGTTGAAAAAATCTCATAGTTCACCATTCTTTATTCATTAATGAAGTACACGATATATAAAGAACTAAAATAGTATTTTTTGTGGGACAACATGATGAGATATATTGTAGAGTATGTTTCTTGATTATCGGTATACAATAAAGTTAAAAATGATAGGTATAAGTATAATGGGATGTCAAAACCATTTCTTATAGTAGAATGTAAATGAGAAAACATTATTATTTATTTTTTCACTAGATAAACATCTAAAGTCCAAAATGATGTTTGGGATGTAGTTGATTGACTTATAAAGTCTGCCAAATTCATTATTATAATATTTTATTTATCTATTGGTCATATTTAAAAAAATAAACATTAAATAAGTGGTAAGGTTATGTGGTTTACCAAATTCTATTATATCAAATTAGAATCTGAGATTTAACTCAAACTTTTACTGAAGTATTTAGTAGGATCTGAATATAGAGTTAAGTAGCAATACTAGTTATCATTCTCAGATAGATGGTTAGTCTAATAGAACCATTAAAACCCTCTAGAATATGCTAATATATATTTTATGGATTTAAAATGTGTCTAGGATCAAAAAATTCTTATAGTCTAGTTTTATTATAACAATAACTTTCACTCAATAATTCATATGGATCCCTATGAATCCCCCTATAGAAACAAGTCTAAAACTCCAAATTGTTGGGATGTAGTTAAGGAAGTAAAACTATTGGTAATTGAGATATCTGAGGAAATATTATATAAATTTATAGTTATTCAGTAATACATCAAGGAAAATCATAGTCTATAGAAAATTTATACTGACAATCGTCAGTGAAATATTGTATTTGATGTTTGTGAAAAGGTATGTATGTGAATTTCTATAGGTAATAAGGTTATGAGATTTGAATAAATTAAAGTAGATACAAATTTATATTGATACCTTTGATATTATTTCTAGAATAGGGATATTATCTTATCACCAAGTTCTTCCACTGAACCTTGCTCAAGTTCACAATATGTTCCTTATATCTCTCATGAGCAAGTCCAAACCTAATCCATCACATGTATTGAAATAAAAGGTCATAAAAGTGAAGCATGATATTTTGTATGAAGAAAAACCAATATAAATATTTTATCATAGAGATAATTTAATACATAATAAGACTACTCACCTGGTTGAAGTTCTTTAGAGGAATCATAAATTCAAAGAAACTACATGGGAACCCGGTGATGTATTGAAATAGTGATATTCTCATTTTTTGAATGGGAGGGTTGAAATTTCAAGGGTGAAATTAATTTTAAGTGGGGTATAATGTGACATAAAAATTTTTTATGGCATATTTCTTTTCAAATAAATTTAATTTATTAGATAGCTAAAAATACACACAACACTAAGTTAAAACAAATTGTCATATATTATTAAAATATTATTATTTAATGTGATTGTGGTCACCTATCTGTTAGATTGATGAGTATGAATATGAATAAAAACATTATGAAAATTTTATGGTTTAAAAATGTATAAAATTACTTAATTTTTAATCAATTAATTTTGAAATTAAAGTATAAATTATATGAAAAGAAAGTAGATGTCTTTCTTAAAAATTGTTTTTGTACGTGTAATGTTTTTTTATCATAATAAGATAAATTAATCACTATATTTTAATTATTTTTATTAAATTTTTTAATTATATATTCAATCAAATATTTTAATATTCATCTAATGTTTTATCTATGCATGGGATAGGAATAAATCAAGTCTTATTTTTAAAAATGTATTTTTCTAAAATAATAGTTTTCATCTCATTTTTTATAATTACTTTAAAATGATTTCCTTACAATAATAGAAATTTAATTTTGAAAAAAGGATTCTATATTTGGAATCAGGAGGTCTAAATTTTTTAAATCTACCCCTTCCATTTTTAGGCATTATGAAAAGTGACAGTTAAAATTTATCACCTCAATAAAGGGTAAATTAGGTTAACCTTGGTTAGAAATTAATTTTATGGTAACCATTTTTCATCATAATTATTTTTTGATGAATGAAATTATACCCTTATAACCTTATTATCATTATTTACATCTTTAAGGGACACTTGTCTATTAAAATGACATGTATAATATTTAAAGTAAAGAAAAATAAAAAATGTCACTCTCTTACTTTAAATGTATTTTATGTATTCACATAGAGATAAAAGAAAATTTTGAATGAATATTAGTGGTAATTTTCAGAATAATAAAATTATATTCATAATGGTAATTTATTTATAATTTTTGGTAATTAAAAAATTAATTTAAATTCATACCCAACGTCGACCCAATATTTTTTCAATTAATAGAAAACTAAAATAAAATACTTTAAAAACATTAAAATAATATATTTTGAGTGATTTGTAGTGTTAAAAGAGTTTTATATATTAAAATAACATATTATTATTTTTTAAAAGGATTATATTCTAATTAAATATTCATATTTTCATCTTCAGTTTCAAATTAAATTAATAGTTTCAAAATTGAAATTACTAATATTTTATGAAAATAATATTTTATTAAATTTTTTAAAAATCATAAAAATATTTAAATAGGACAAATTGGATAAAATATGGTATAAAATTTCATATATTGGAAATTTAATATCCAATTTTTACCATTTAAGTAAAATGATAACCTTTTAAGAGTGAAAAAGACATTGTATTAGTTAAGGGTAAAATAGGATAACTTAGTAGTTAAAACAAATGATCTGGTCTAAAACACTGAATAAACCTGTAAAAATTTTATTGGTTGATCATATTTAAAAAACATAAAACTTATATTAAAATATATATCCATTTGTTAGAATTTTTTTAGAGAATTTATTTTTTATATTTTAATCTTTTAGGAAATTCCGAGAGTGCCCCTACCCTCGCTTATAAAAGGGAACCCCAAATTTCTCTTCATTAGACCAATTTTATCCTTATAGATTAGCCAAAACCTATATAATTATATTTTAAAAATACTTATACACAATATATATTTTCTGGTATTCCAAAAAAAACAAATACTAGTATTATCAAGAGGAGATATAAAGGAGTTCTTTCAAATAATAAGTAATCACCTTAACCGACAACTTTATTTTTTTACTTCTTCTATTAAATCCTCTAAATATATGGTATTTTTCATAAAATAATAACATAAAGATACTAAATATACTAAAATTTTATTATTATTATGAAACGATCATTATCTCCCATCTTTCTCTTAAAATTGGAAGTGAAAGTATCACTCAATCGTATAAATGACTTACCATATCCACATGGTGATACAACTCATTTTTTTATCATCATATTTCATGGATGGGTATTATGTTGGGTTTAATGTTTATATATAATTTTTAGTAAATAAATATTCTACTAGAATTATGATATCATATCTACATTCTTATGTTCTAATCCATTGGAAAACAATTACGTCACTCGTGTGTATGTATGGACTACCACCACCACAAAGCGATGAGATTTATTTTTCATCTCTAATTTACATTGATGGTAATAATGATGTATTTTATGAAAATATATAATTTATATTATATAATAACGGTTCTTAACATTTTAATTATTATTTACCATTCTTTATTTCCATATGTTGAAAAGTAAAAACAATGTTCATGCATATGTATGTCCTACCGTCTCCATGAATAGTGTCATTCATTTTTATGTATGTACATTTTATGGATGACTCTATATATATATATATATATAATGAATATATATTATATTAATTTCATCAAACATTATTTAGAATATATAAACATAATCAATGTATATGGACTAGAACTAATGAACTGAAATTCATATGAAAAAATGAAACATTTAACACCCTGAAATGAGAATTTTAATTAGGAATTACTGATAAATTGGAGTTGAAATGTTATAAATGGATCATATATGATATTATAAGTATTTAAATTATTATATAATATAATTATTATGAATTTTATTTTATTTTATAAGAGTAAACAGTACTTTTAAATAATGTGGAGCTCGACATAAGGGTTTTATGTTATAATCTCATTATTTATCGGGATAATTTATGATTTTAAATGATAAAATATTATGATCCACCTCTCAAGAAACTCATGAATTTTGTTATACTATACTTAATTATTGATAATGTTATTTTTCCCTCTATTTATGTACCCAGGATATTAAAATAATATTTTTAAATAAATTTGAGTTTATTTCATTCTTTGGTCGAAATACTTTTTCTTTCATATCCATGTTTTCTAAAAATGTTTTATAGAATGATTTTAATATTTCTATATGATTTTTTAAAGTCATTTATACCCATTATATAATTTTTATAAAAAAAATAAATGGAATCTTCTTGTAAATTTCTAAATTGTGTAATTTTTTACTTTTTACAAAGGTATGAAAAGAATTTTTTTCTATTAACTTTTATTTCATGAATGTAATTTACTGTCATCATAACCTCTCATGATTTTAAACTTACTTATAATTTTTACATTGTTTTTTTAAAAGAAATTTTTTAATATTTTTTTCAAGTATTTATATTTTAAATAAGTGATTTTAAAGTAAAAAAGGATATTTTTCCAAAGTAATGTTCCAAGTAATATTTTAAAGACATTTTCCTTATAATTTAATATCCTTTAATGTTACTAAATCATTAATAGGGATATGATCCAATATTACCATCGTTATTCCTTCCCAATATGGTTTATGATTCTGATAGTATGTTGTTTATGAAACCCTTTCAATTTACATAAGTTATTCCATAAAGAAATTTTTATGAAACCCGATTCTTTTTCATAGGTACTGATATGATGAATTTTTTATGATCATGTGGAAAACTAATATATTGTTTTTATTATTTGAAGGGTGGTCCTATAATTATATATCCCTCCAATGCATTGAGTAATGATGGATATCTCATGAGATAAACAATACTGGAATGAGTAGTGAACCTAGTTCAATAAGGGACTTTTTCCACCATGATAGTATTAGGAGTTAACCTTTACTATTATGATTTAATTGGGTGTGAACCCAATCCACTAATATTGTATTGGTAGTGATCCTTGATTACTGAGGAAATTATTTTATATTCTTATATATATGCCACAAATATATGTCTTATTCCTATGTTATTCTCACATTGATTATGTTATTTATTTCATTTATGATTTATGTCTTATGAACTTTGAATCTTTATTACATGACTCAAGGTTATAATCTATGATATAAATGGTATGGTATTCAAATTTTATGCTCAGGTTCTCATACCCTTATACTAATGTACTTCTTAAGTGATCATTGTTATCTCCATTTTTTACACTTACTGAGCATATGATATCACCCTTTCTTATGTTTCATTTGCAATATGTTGTGAAGAAATATTTTAATTATGATATGTCTAAGAATAATAGTAGTTATGAACATCATAGTGGAAGATTATATAGACCTCGTATGAATAGGTTTTATATGTATTGAAGTTTTTTAAGGAACTAGATCTATATGATTCTGGAATGGATCATTATGTTATGTAATGAATATTCATTTAATAAGATGTAATATTTATATATAAAATGTATGGGTCTTTATAATCCATAAATGTCCTCCCCATGGAAATATATAAAACCACCATGGAGGTTCTATGAAATTTGATTATAGAAAAGTTCATCCCTATAATGATATCTCTTCTCAACATGAAGGTCCTCCTTGTGTCAAAGAAACTTCAAATATTCCCTCTTCTCAACTGGACCTCAAGAATATAATGTCAACTATATAAATAAACTCATCACTAATTAGTGAAATTTCATCCCAATTGAGGAATAGTTTAAGTTATAGGTTATCATCTGTAATTACCTTGGATCACATACCATTTTTTATAACCAAGGATATCCCTAATGAATCTTCTTCTCTTGATAAATTGATAAGGAAATAATAATTGTTGTGTGACCAAGTTATGGAATACCTCTCTGAAGATGAGGAAAATCACATGATCATGTTGAAAGAACTATCCAAAAAACATATATCAATCATGGTCTAGCCCTTAGCCACCTAACGGTATGAAATTCTTGAGATAATAAAATAATAATGCATAACTTATTTATTCTATAAAATGTGGTGTAATCCTCTCCATCTCAATTTAAAAAATATATCATATTGTTAGTAATCTAACCACATCAAGTCCATGATAAATCTATGTCATCAAGTTTATTTCACCACCTTCTATGTGGCTTGAAACCCTAACGTGTTAAAGAAATGTGATTTGTTCTAATAGTATTGAATCAATAGCATGAGATCTCTCTAGATTATAATAATGTATTCCTCACTTAATATTCACATTAGTTTTTGGGGAGAATTTGGAGCTCTAAAGTTCACCCTGATTACTAGTCAAAACAATTATTCAAAAAGATCAATGTGAAATTTCATCACCATGGGAAAGGTTTTAGATCCAGGATCCATATACTTTAGTGTATCTATCCAATGAAATCATTTCATTACTAGAACTAAGAAACTAAAAACTCATTGGGAATAATCTATTGAAAAATACTATATAAAGTTTATATGAAAGTTGATCAAGTTTCCTATTCTAGGAAATTTAGGCCAACAATCATAGAGTATCTATCAATCATAAGAAACTCCCACCCTAGAATGTATATTCATCTAGATCATTCCTGAATGGAGACTGAGAAAATTATTAAGGCCGTGATAAAATATATCTCTAATGTATTACATGAGAAAACCCAACCTGTGGTTCTGGGGTAAATGTTCCACTACCACAAAACTTAGGATCATTAAAGTCATAACAGATCTATTATATGATGATGGTAGATATAATCTAACCATATCCCAGAGTTTTAAGGGAATTATTACCTCGTCCTCATATATATAAGTTAATCATCCCCAAATTATAGTCATATTCACAAAATGAAGCCTCGTAGTTTCTCCCGTATCATGATCCATATTTTTTTTATAAGAATAGCTGGTAAAATAAACTAGAGACTCACTCAATGTAACCATTCATTAAGGATATCTGAGGATGGATCATAGGATATATAGAAAAATGTCCACCAAGAAGTAAAATATCAAGGAGGATAATGTTTTACCCATAGATGTATATTGAAAGGTTTAAAAATACCCTTTCAACTAAAATAGGGATAAGATCACTATTGAACTCTATGCATCAAAATGTTATTGGAATTTATAACATGTATAACTTAGAGCATGACCTAACATATAATAGAGTTATGAAGAGACTTTTTTAAAAAACATGGTCCACATAGAATTCTTTAAAGAAGGTGAGTGTGCATATGAAATTCAAGGTAGGACCAGAATCTATGGGTTCTTCCTAATACAATGTTTTCACCTTATTAGAAATCGTTAGATGGAGAGAAATGGAAAATCAAGTCTACATCCACAAAATTCCAATTGATTGGGGAGATTAGTCCAATTTCTATCGAGGAAAGGTTTACCTAGTATAAATTTGAGCTTGGGGAGTGGAAGTGCCTTAATAATGAACTATTCTAAGGTAATATTCCTTTTGAGTAAAACTCCAAAAATATGACAACTAAACTATAGTACATATCTAATAGGAAGGGGATCCTTTATTGATAAGAGTATATCCTAACCATGAATCTTGATCTCGGTTGAAACCATTGATTTATCTAAACCTAATTACTGAAAAACAAATAAGGAGTTTCCTTAACTTGTAAAATAGATGCAACTATTTTAGGGGAAATACCCTCCAATGGATCAAATTAGATATTAATATAAGGAACATATGAGATGATCATATTAGGATACACTTTTGGTTTCTATTAAATATTAAACCTAGGAGAAAGTACAACAATACCTTCTTGACTCCATCAATTCACTAGTTACACAAATATAAGTTATGGTGGGGATATATTCACCAGTACAACCATATAGAAAGTTATATATCATTTGGGTGGATACTACTCCTCCTCTACCCAACATTGGGAATCCCACCTTCCCCATATTCAATGGAATTTGTGGCTTTGAAAAATACTTTAAACTTTACATGTATCAGTGTAGATCCATGATGGGGAAGTTAGAATTGCATAGAGTTAAGAAGCCTATAAGTTTTATCCAGACCCTAGAAGGTCCCATGTTCATCTACTATAACCACCTACCAGTAGAGTCCATCACCAATTATTCTAATCTAAATTAATAAATCCTCTATCAATTCATCACCACATTGAAGAACACAATCCTCATTGATGACTTAAATTTAAAAAATAAAAAGAATGAGAGGTCTATAAACTTCATCTCCAGGTGGAAGGTACTGACCTACTCCCTAAAAATGAAGCTTCAACATGAGTATCTATGTAACATTTTCCTATATAATCTTTATGATGTATTGTATACCCTTCTAATTCAATTGAAGTAACCCTATGGTTTTATAGATTTTGAAATAGTGGTACAATGGTTAGAATATGTTATTAAAAACTCTAAGGGTATGTCTTAGTTGATACCCCCATCTCTAGGGAAGAAATTTTATAGAGACAAGACTATAGTTATAACACTTAATAAAACATTAATACCAACTTATTTTTCAAAGACCACTCAATATCATGTGTTGAATAACCTTGAATGGTAATATAAATGGAAGTTCCCTTGTATTGATATGAATAGGTATCAACCTCACCAAAGGTACTAGGGTCAAAATAATAAAACTATTCCTTTCAAAGAGTGTAGGTTCTTGTATACTTTCATCATGTCTATGATGAACTACTTGATGAAACTTTCAGAGGTTAATAATCTTGATGAATTTAGTCAAAAAGAACGCCCCAATTACTTCCCCATCTATCAGATTCAAAAATATAATAATCAATAATGCTTCATATTTAAGGATGTACTCCATAATATAGCTATCTCTAGAAACATAAATCTAGGAAATCCTTTATTGTAGGTGAGTCATGTATTTTCCATTCAACTTGAGGAAGAAGTGGAATGAAATATTGTCCAAAACTGATATATATATATAAATTAGATGATTATATGATTGTAAAATCAACCGTACTGGTATGTGTCATACATAGGGTTTAAGTAAACACACTAGTTGAGACCCCAACTCCCCCTATGGTACCTAATACTATGCCTTCATCATCTCAATATTCCATGAGTTGATGTGATAAACGTATATAGAAGAGGGTGTATGAGGAGGAGTCCATACTAATATTTGATATTTTCTATACACTTAATAACTTTGTATCCTTATCCCCCAAATTATGTGCACTATACTATAAAATTAGATAATTAGAAACACTCCACCAAACCAGATCATAGTTAGATGAAGAATCTCAATACGGTTCTATCAATATAATTCACCTATAAAACCCCTTGATTGATGAATATTAATACATTTACAAACCTAAAATCACTCATCAATAATAGAGGATGAGGTTATATAGTCCAATGAAGTCAACATAGATGATAAAAAATGGACCAAGACATTCATGTTCCATTTAATCTTGGGATATATATGCTAGATAATCTAGGATATATTCACTCCTCTATGAGATCAATAAGAGCATTAATATTATCCTAAATCATTTAAGTCTATTTTTAATCAAATAATTTTAAAAATGAAACTTTAAAATCTATATTTTTCCTATCAATTTTTAATAATGGGGAGGTTATATTAGACCAACCTATATATGAGGAAATTGACCCCAATTTTAGTTAGAAGAGGGAGTTACAGATAAAGATCGAAGTTTTCAATAAATTTCATGTTGGGGAACCACTTAAAGATAATATGAACAAAATATTGGGGAAGAAATAATACATCTTGAAGAATATTTCCATAATTATAGATAACATCTCTATTATGGTTATTTATTACATATCAATGAAAATGAGGGAGGCCCTCTTCAAGTCCTCTTATGGCCTAACAGATTGAGGATGAATTCATTTTAGGTGAGACATATCATGTGATGTTTGGTCCTTCCTAATTCTACATGATCATTTCTATCAAGGAAAAGATAACAAAGTATACATATGAGGGAACATCATTCCCTTTTGTATATCTAGAAAGATAGTAAATTTCGATATATATTGAAATATAATTGATAATATTTCTAGGGAAATTGTGATAAAAGAATATATCCTTTGATGTTGGGGTTATATAAAGGATTATTTGATTTTTTTCAAACATGATCACTAAAGGGTATAGAAAAATTGAGTCAAAGCCACATAGGATGATCAATCTCATCGATGAGTTTAATGATCTCATATCCAACTCTAAATTCATAGTGGTTCTCTATAAAACAACCTTTATCATTTTACTAGAAAGTTCATGGATACAAACATATTTTTTAGTGAAATTTTCATACCATCATTTCCTCAAGTACAATTTTAATGCACAAGCTAAGGTATTGTATAGTGGTAATTCCCCCTTTGATTTTAGAAACTCCTAATATCTAGAAGTAGGGTTATAAAAGATTAATGGAAGGAAAATACAGGTGGATATTTCCATTCAAATAGATTCCCCCAATGTCATAGAAGTTGAAAAAGTTATTCCATGGAGTTAAGTCATTAAAGACTACATGTTTCTAATTAACTTACTTGATGAAATAAATCCTGATCTATGAAGTAATCAAGTCATATATTTCATATCGGATGATAATAAAAATAATCCACTTGCCTTATTTTCATATAATCGTTAAGTAATATCCTTTTGGATCCATTTATTCTAAGGATGGAAAATACTGATGCATTTTCCATGCATATAAACTTATCCCCATAGCATATTTACCATAATGTAGGATTAACTGGTAATCATCCATAGTCTTCACAACTGAGACTCTTTGATCAACAAGATATGAATCCCTGGAAAAAAAATAAAGTCATGGTGTTTAGGAATTTCCACGCCCTCCTTATGGTTTCAGTTACATCATACGAACCCTTTTATTATAAAGAATAATGTTATTCTAATGGAAAAAATTGCAATTCCCTTGAATCATTTTTAATATTTAAAGATTATCCCAAATCATATACTAGATCTTGAAATTATATTTTATCTACTAATTATAAAAAATGATAGATAAGAATAATAAGGATAAAAATATCTTAGTGATGTCCCTACAGCATTCAAAGAAGGTGTCCCATAACTGTTGATAAAATTTGGAAAGTATATATGGGTTTATAAGAAGATCCATGGTCTATGTTCATTAGGGACTCTATAAACGTTTTGGAACAAGATACATGTATATCATTCTTTAAAAAACACCATTCACCTACAATTTTACTAATATTCTAGAGTTTTATTTCAATGTGGTTACCAATCATTTGGGTTTTATAGATGACCACCACGGCTATAAGTAGAAATCTAGGAGAATGAATCTAACCCATTTTTTCCTAATGTATGTTGAAGTTGAAAATCTCATAAAAAACGTCATTTAGGAAGATCAATACCCAAAAATGTCTCTAAAATATTTTTATTCAAGAAAATAATAGGAAAAGTAGGGTTTTCATCAACTTCAGGGATCCCAACCGTTATTAACCTAGTGATTATTTCCTAGTATAAATAATTGAGTTATTTCTCAATACAATAATTAATTTAAATTATCTTTCTTTTATTTGTGGGTATTCTGGTTATAATTATATTTGTATATCCTCTAGTGATGAGGAGTAAACTACCTTCAAGGAACCCCAAGGGGTATACTTTTATCATGTGATGACCTTTGTCTTGAAAAAAACTTGAACTATGCCATGCACTATATCTTGAATCTCTTACTAGGGATTATTTTTTTAATTCTATGTAAATGATTTGGTGGTTAAGTTTCAATAGTGCTATGATCATTTATTTGATCTCAATACAGTTCTCAAAAAACTGTGACAACAGATTTTGAAGATGAATCCATTAAAGTGTTCTTTTGGCATAACATGTAGGGAATTCCTCATCTACATGGTACTCCATTTTGGTATCAATTTTTATCCTAATAATACCAAGGAGATACTTGGTATACCTCATCATTAGAATCTCAAAAAAATTAGGTGACTTTAGGGGTTTCTTTCCTCTATCTAATGCTTCATATCTAATATCACCATTAATTTCCGTACAGAAAATTGATGAATATGGGAGTAACATATCATTATGAGGAAGATTTTCAAAAATATTTTGAGAGTTTTTACAATATATTCTACATCCACCTATTCTAATTCCATTTATTAAGGGGAATACTCTCATCCTTTATGTGTCATCCCTAGAGAGATCACTCAGCACACTCCGTATATTGAAATATGGTCTAATAAAGGATAGAAACCTCTTTTATCATAGTTTAATTATGTTGGATACTAAGATTTTATATTTTGATATTGATAATTACAACCTCATATTGGTCTTTAAATTTAATAACTTTAGGAATTAATTATATATAAAGGAGTTACACCTCAATTATTATGTTGACCCAATCAAGTATATCCTTACTCTCTTGATTATAACAAGGCATCTGTAATGATGGTTTGATGTTCTAAAAAAATTTGATATCCTGTTCATGTCTTAAAAAGTTTTCAAATGGCATGTAGTAGAAAATTTCCTCATGATGCATCATATCCCAAAGAAATAATTACTGAAAATAATTATCCTGGATGAAGAAGTTTTATCTATCCATGACACTCCCCAATCATGGAAGATATGCTTTGATAGTTCTACTAGGATCTCAATTGGATGTAGGATGGAAGAACTAAAGAACAGTTAGGTTAGATTGGGTATTGTGCTAATCTCCCCAATCAGAGAAGTTTTACATTATTCTTTACTGCAGTTAGATGGATCGTGAACATTGAGACAAAGTACAAATCCCTCACTTCAGGTTTGGAACTATCCCTGTGGACACTAGTGTTCTAGTTGAATATCAATAATGACTTTGGGTATATAATCAAATACATAAATGGTAAATATTACATTAATAATAAATAATCAACCCCTATATTAATTATGTAAAAGGGGTAATTTCTAAACTCTTATACATTCCAACAATGTCTGACAAACCATTTTCAAAAAATCCCTGAGCTAATGTGTTGGCCTATATAGCCATGGACCTGGTAGATCTCAATGTGGAAGAAACAATCATTCAAATTTTCCATCAAATGGTCGTCTCTCTATTCATCAATAATGTTATGGAGAATATGAATGATGTTAATACCACCACTATTCAAGAAGATATCATATCATTACTAGATTATGACATGATTTAATAGATGTACCCATAATAAACTATCTATGAAGTTAGATTTTATTGTCAGATCGAGCTAAGAAAGGATATAGTCAGGGATGGACATCAAATTTCATCCTCTACAGTAGCCTGAATTCCTAGAAATTCCTCTATAAATGATGATTTAAGGGAGTCATCTTTAGATGAATTTAAGGACGAATGACCCTTTTATTTATCTAGGAAGTCCATTTTGGTGCTTACAATGCTCAATAGTCAGGATCTAAGATCTTTCATAAATAAAATGTCATTGTTACTTCTAGAGATTAGTGATGTAATATTTCATGGAGTTCATAATGAATTTCCAGGTTTTTCTGATTCATGATATTTTCATTCATCAACCCCAAAAGTGTTGAACAGGTCTAAATATCCATACACATTATTTTCTATATAATTCATTTCATGGGGAAATATCCCTCATATAAATCTAGGTAGGTCAATTATAACCTTCCATTGATTTCTTCATCAACTAATCTAAGGCTATATCCCTCAAGGGAGTGAAAACAATTCTACCATCGACATTGTAAAGGAATTATAATCATTAGATTTTGGTTCCATCATATAATATTGATGTAAAATGAAATTGAATTTTATTATTCCATGTTGAAAAGGTTGTATCACCATTATAATATTAAGTTTAACAATTCAACCAACTATCTTGTTGTGGAAAACATACAGATGGAGGATTATAAGAAAACTCCATTTAATATTCTTTAGAATATTATGGGCAAAGGTAAGAAATATTATCCTTATAAACTCTTATATAAACTATGATTTTATCACAACCCCACTAATACCACTACACAATTGACCCCATATTAGCTTGTGTATGAGATAGCAGAAATATTCTCTATTTACTTTCAGCTACTGTCACTTCACAGTTCTATTTTTAATCAATTATCCAATGATGAAAAATAATAGATACATCTTTATGAGTTGGAAAAACTTGTTAAGAAATGCTATAAACACTACACAACCTTGAAATATATCAAAATTGAGTCACATGTGAGTTCAATAACAAATTTTTTCTATGATCATTCCTCTAATGAAAACCGGTTCTAGATCTGAGAACTCCAATAATAACTGGAAGGAAACCTTTAAATCTTGAAAAAAAGTTATAAGGACATTATTATATATATATAAGTTCTACTGAAACTGATCCAAATCCTAGATTATAATGCCAGGAGATTGTATCATTCCCTAAATTAATACAAGTTTTCAAAAAATGTACATTGTGTAATTAAATGCTTGGTTCACATATCCTTGTCATGTGATTTCAAACTAAACTAAATAAATTCATTGTGGCACAACCCTAAACTCTATAGTATAATGTTCCTTATCATATGACCTTAAATTTAAGAATATCTAAAACCTTATCGCATGAAATTAAAATCCATGATGTATGTTCTATCCTATATGAACCTAAACCAATGGAAAACATATGTTTCATATAACATTGATCAAGATGCTCATCCCCTATATAAGAGCTTGATTTACATAGGGGTACTTATTTTTTCCACTATGGATTCAGTGGTTATAGCTACATTAGATAAGCCTAATATCATTGTTTACCTAACCTATAACAAATATTCCCCTGACTAAAACTAATTTTGGAATGATTTCTATTATTGAATGATATGTCGTGATACATAGATATCCTATTCTAGGTCCAACCACAACTCCAAATAATGTCCGGACTTTATCTTGGTGTTTTGGATCTCCCATTCACATCATGTCTCCCTCAATGGGTCCATCAATGAGAACAATCCATTTTATTTATTTATTTCATCCTAATGAGATAGATATTTCTAGAACCCCCAATTCCTTTTCCAAATAACATTAATTTAAAATAAATAACATAAATTTATTTTCACACAACTCTAAACTGCACAAGGTAAGCATCCTTATTGCATGAAGTTAAACTGCATAACACACGGTCTATCTTGGAGAACCTTAAACTCTTTATAAAAAATTTCCCTTCTGTACAATATATATCTATATATAAATATTTGGAATGTAGTTCTTTATACATAAACCCAAGAAAAGATAAAAACACACACCACTTTTGAGAGTTCCATCCAATTATTTGGGTGTTTTTATTTACATATGATCTCTTGATAGCCCTATATTTGGTTGGGGAAACCCGAGTTCCTTATCAAATGATGTTAGACTTCATGAAATATGGTCTGTCCTACAAAACTTTAAATTTATTAGGAGCATCTATTCCATATTACATAGATCAAAAATACACTTATCTATGTAAGATATCAATCTATATAGAGGTATTTTTTCTTTATTTTAGGATTCAAATAGTTATAATTTCCTTCACTTGGTGGTAGGGGCATGGATTCAACTGCTTCTCTCTTCTCCATAGCAGTGGTGAATTCATATGAGGTTCTTCAAGAAGTGTTCTTTGGTTGGCTCGAGTGATATCCTTAATCTAGGTGACTCCTTTCTCTATAGCGGTGGTGCCTTTGTCTAGGTTTCTTTTAGTGGTATTCTTCGAATAGCTTGAGCATCATCCTTCAGCTTGGGTTCTTTGGGAAGCACCTTTTCCTGGTTTCTTCAAATAGTTTCGATTTAGTTAGAGCAGCATGGAGTCAGATCTGGATGTTTTTTAGAATTGTTTCATACCCATATTTTCAAATGGATTTCAGATTCATTCATGGTGGCATGGGGTTAGATCTAGTCTTTGATTTTTTCATCATTATAGATCCTTCTTTGTGGCTTGGGTTCTTCAAAAATCAATGGTTCAGTAAATATGTGAGGAGAGGATAGGGTTGAGCTAGTATGAGTTCATGAATTTCATTGAGTCGAAGCATTTATCTGTATCTTTTTTTATGATCCTTCTGAAACAACTGAATATGTTCATGATTATGGGAATCTTGTGAAGGTTTTAGGTTCAATTTTTCACCTTTCTAGTTATAAGACCACTGGTGTAGGGAAGGCCAAAAGATAGTGGTAGGTTTTGGTGGATTTTCAGCATCCATGGCTTCAGTGAGGGTCCAGACCTGATTGTGGTAGAGGTTATCAGTCATGTGATGAGCTCTTACACTGCTCATGTGGCCTCTATGATGCATTCACTGGTTTCTCTAGTTGCATTTGTGATGTGATTTTTAGCTACTCTAGTCACCTCTGTAATGTGTGTTTTGGTTGCTTCAGTTGCCTCTATGATGTGCTACAAGCTGCTCGGGTTCCATTTTCCTCTCCCTCTTGGTGTAATGTTGGATTTTTGTTGCTTCTAGTTATCCCTTGAAGGTAGCATTGAAATAAATTTCGTTCATGTGTTTTGTTTTTTTCTTGAGTTGGTTCACTTGATAATTATTTTGGAATTTTATTAGGCCTTTGGACTATATCATGGCCTTCTGGCCTCATGATGTGCTGAAGCAACCATACATACTCTATAAGGAACAAGCTTCAAATGATGATTTAGAGTATAGGCATTCACTAGGGAATATAAATTTTAATTTAGAAGAATAAGAGAGTATGGAAATTTCTATCGGTACTAGGCTTGTGAATCTCTGCACAGGACAGCTAGCTGAACATTTGTATGAAGTTTGAGTGATAACCTCACGATTTTGATACTGAGGATGGGTAGTTACAAGTAGTTATTGTCTGGGATGAATTCCTCTAAGAGATTTGGGTCATGTATTGTGTGGGATCCCCCTCAACCCTTAAATGGGGGATTATAAAAAATGAAAAAAACGATAAGACTTTCAGGCCATTCGGGATAATTACCTTCTCTTATATCATGGATCACATATCCCATCACCATAAATACCCCTTTCTATCCTAGTGTTTGGGTCATATAAATTCAAATTGGGTTTCCCTTGTTTTCCCTATACTAGGAAATTACATGAAATACATGTCTTGATTTTGGTTATCATGAAATACATTACGATTCCTAAATCTCCTATGTGAGGCCCAATTGAAAACACTATTAAAACCCCAATCTATTATGATGTCAAATTCCAAGTTAATTCACGTATAATTATGGAAAGGTTATCTCATTTTGTGCATTAGACTAATCCATGCAAAAAATATCAATATATTTCCTCATCATATGAAAATAAACTCTATGGATTTGTGTACATGTTGCATGATGTTAAACATCACAACATAATATCTTCACCACACATCATGAAATCATTCAGAGTGGTATGTCTTGTATTAATGTAAACTAATTAGAACAATATATCTCATGTGACTTTATACCTTGAAATCTTCCCTTACATGAGATCTTACTCTATGTAATAAAAATGGAACCATGTGATAGATCTCAGCCTAATTGATAGCTCTCTCTCCTTGGGGATTTTATGTCAATTGTTACATATACTTATCTAGGTGTCATGATTCACCTAACTTGTGGAAATAATAACACCATGATTTTATCAAAACTATGCATGACTTGCTTCATTTTTATAGGATATATAGTGATTACTAAATAATATATCTTAGGCCCATCCATAAGATTTATCCCCATCAAACCCTTTCTTCCTTCCAATGTTAGGGACCTTTCATTCAGGTTAAGTTTTCCTCTATGGGTTGAACACTAATATGAATCCATTTCATTTTTTCCACAAGTCATACATAAACATACCCTTTATATAAAGGTCTATGTAATATAACCCTAAACTGTGTGGAACCTAACTCTTTTCCACATTTCATTAAACTACATGATGTATCATCCATCCTACATGACCTTGAACTATTTATAGTGGTTAATACCATATGAAATAATGTCTCTACATGATACCTAGATCTGTTTCAGGGTATTTTCTATATGGTTCCTATTAAAAAATATACCATAGTTTAAGGCACTAAACTAATGAGTAAACTCAGGATTCCTATCTTGGGAACAAGACTTAGGGTTTCTCTTGGTTGAAATATCAAATTGGAAAGAAAATAATTTCCCATTATATGTATATGAGCTAGTCCTATGTAGTAACTTTCTATTATTAGAAGGTTTTGTGGCTTGATTCCAGTTATTTTAGGATGTGTAGTTATTTTTGAACCATATATTTTTGTTTCATCCACAAATCACCATCCTCTTAAATTCCTCTTCATCCTCCTTGGTAAACCCTACCATAATTAGTTTGGGACTATAATATTTCAATAACATCTTGATTTTTTCCTTCCATAAACTAAAATTTTTTCCTTGAGTATTTTTAATCACCATGAACCTTTCATGGATATCTATAACGAACGCACTCAACTCCAAGGGTCACCTATTATTAGTAATAATGTTCATGTTTCCATATTCAAAACTACAAAATGAGATTCATATTTCATCCTAGGTAGAATTTACTTTAATATATATATATATATATCATGAAAATATTACTATGGAACCCATCATTTTAATATCAGCCAATAGTTTCCCTGGAAATAATTTTCCACCTCATCTCCCTGATTCAAATACATCATGTCATTATTTAAATCATTTTCATTCTTAACTCAAGGATTTTTGAAGGCTCTAATATCTTGATCTATATCTGTTTTTTCATATCTCACCATTTAGTCTGAGTAATATAACCTTAAATAGTGTAAAACACTCCCTATGATAGTCTGTCATAGTAGAGGGATCTCCATTCATGTAATGTTTCCCCTCACCCTTACTACATAGTATGTATTACATTTCTTGTATGATCACCATAACCTTAAACTAACTTATAATTTGGTCAAATCTAAGAAACCTTAAAATTTAGTCCCTAGTGGTCCAAACTGTGTGACCCATAAACTATGAATAAATGAGATGTGAAAGGATTTTAAGGTTAAATTTTTTTAAAGGTAATATAAAGAGAAAATTAAATCTCCAATAACTATGTCATCACATTTAATTAATCAAGAAATAGTTATAGTGAAAATAAAAGAATGAAAACATTCATGTTGTGTCCAACATTTGACCATAGGAAATCCATGCTATATTTTCTAGACCCATTAATCTAGGAAAATATTAGACTATAACTTTTTCCATCAATCCCTCATGCATTTTTAACAATTTATTTTTACATCCCTCAATCCTTAAAATGCATTAAATAAACATTATAATAACCTTTAGTGTACTTAAACCCTTATTGGGTTTCCATTTTTTTGTAAAATTGCTTCATTATTTAAGTGTTTGAATCCTCAAAAATCCCTTATGGCTATTGATAATGATCAAATTCAGCTTAATGAGACACAAATACATGGTAATGATCTTCATGTCACTATATTTGACACTAAAACCCAAAGGGATTTTTCATCATAAGAAGAAGGTACCCAATCTCAATACACCTTGACTACATCATAGTGAAACTCATCAGTCGAATTTGGTCAATGACCATCCCCTGTGTAGTCATCCCATACCATCATTTATAGATTAAAATATTTCAATTCATGATTTAACCATCCCACAAACTATATATTAAAGTGGATTTAAATACCCTTGATGTTACACATTGGTGCATCATACCCATTTTTTGGAAAGAATATGGCACCCTACTCTTGAACCCTAACTAATCCTTATCACATGACCCTAGACCACATGAATTAATTACCTGATCACTACATACTTACAATATTTTCACTTTATTTCAAGAATTATTATATTTATAGGGAACATCACTCATGAATATTTGGAAAACCTTGCCTCTATATCATAAACAGAACCTCTCCCTTTATCTTTTTAGTCAAAGTGATCTGACCTTAAACCTCAAAAACTTTAGGCCATGACATCTTGACCTTAAACAATATACACCTTCTAATGAGGCTATCTTTGGTTTTTCCATTGGTTTCCTCATTCACATTGAATTTTTCATTCCCTTTCTATCATATTGGACACCTCACTTTTTGACCAAATATTCTCTACCATAAATAATAGCAATCATTGTTATGGCATATATGACCAAAAACTAACCAAGGGGAAAGACATTTTACTCACCTGGTGGAAAACCCATAAAGGTTGTGATGACCCAGACCCTCACGGTCCATCGGTTTTCCAAATTACGGATCCTAAGGTTGACGTCTCGGTGGTAGGACGTCATTTCGGCATGTGACCAATCGGCGTGCGACCGATCAGTGCGCCCGATCGGTGAGACCCAGCCTTGCCGGGTTTCTCTTCTACAGTTTTACCCGTAACACCTCTTTTGGGCCTTTTTAACCCTTTTCAAGTGGTTCAAATCCATTTAAATCCCATAATTAATACCCAAAAATCCCTAGGAACACACTCAATGGGGAATTAAATAACAATTAATCTCATCATGTGTAACCACCCAACTGCCTGGGGAACCACGATCCGAATTTAAAGTCATTCAAATTACCATATCCCGGCACAACGGGATCTTATATATATGTATCGCACAGGAATTTCTTCTTCATTCTTCTTCATCTTGGCTGGATTCCTTTTCTTCTTAGTGTGTTTGGAGTTCCACTTTCTGAGACTTGTGGTGCACCTGTGCTGGAGTCTTTCTATTAATCCATGGAGTTCCCGACATCCCTCCCCTGCAAGTCGTGCTTTTCCCTATTCTTGGAGTGTGGAGAAGAACTTCGATCTTTGATCAATAAAGTAGGGTTTTCCTTCATCTTTCCTTATTGTGCATCATACGGGGTGGGTATGATTTTTTTTCTATAGGGATTGATGAAACCAAACTTAACGAAGATAATGAACGGACCTTAAGAATGAAGGGGGTGTGATAGATGTTCTGCAATACTCTTTTATGTTGATATGTGTTGTGAACTGTATAGACTTGTGCTCACTAAAAATCAAGGTCGTTGGTGTCTTTCCTTGCTTCCTAATAAACCCTTGTCTTTTATGATGACTAAATAACTGTAACATGGAAATTGGTTAGTCACTTAAACTTAGTTGGTTTGAATGGATGTTCAGTAAAACAATAATCCATGTGTGACCACCCTGATTAACAAACAGAAAGAAGAACCTAATGAATGATGTGCTTGAACTTGGAAGTTTCCCACTATGTTTTCTAGTAGGTGTTTTGTTGTGCTTGGTGTTTATGGGAAGATGTGGATGGGGATGGGATCCTCTGTTGTGGTACGGTTGTTGGTTGTGAATCTAAAGTTGTGTGGTTGCTCTTCTGTGACACGAACTCGGGTGGGATCCTCTATTGTTGAGAAATCATTGGTTCCTAGTTTTGGGGACATGGGGTTGTGTCTTAGGGTATGCTTTTTTTCCAGTACTTCTAGGGATCTCACTTATCCCTTTTGTGAGGTTTTATTTGGTTCTAGTACTTTGAGGGGTCTCACTTATCCCTTTGTTGTTGTGACTCCACAATAGAACCGGGTGTGAATGCTTAAGTTGTTGTTTTGGTGTTTCTCTTTTTCTGGTTTGTGGTTATGCCTGTTAGTTGCCCAGTTGTGCAGGATTTTACTTAAATGGAATCACTTGAAAATGAAGCTAAGAATGGGTTAAATGGGGAATTTGTTTTGGGAATGAGTTGTGACTTGGCCGCATGTTTTGTGCTTTCCTTTATGAATGAATAGTAACAAGGGTGTTTGTGCTTAGATTTTGGAACCCTAGGTTGGGATAAGTGCTTGTTACCTATACATATATCTGTAGTTTTTACATTTCTTATTCGCGCCCCACCCAAGTTGAGCACTTAGTGCCGAACACCCCCATTTCATGGGGGAGGGTGTTTTTTCCAACACTCCTCTGAGTGGCTGGTTATTGGTTCCTTTTCTATTCCCTTTCCTGAATAGCCCAAGACTCTTTGGGCAGGCTGTGATGGCCTGAAGTCCATTATTATCCCAAGAATCTTCAGGCAGGGCGGTTGTGGTGGTTGGCCTAGGTGTTTGCGGGTAGTTTGTTTCCCAAGTGTCTTTGGGATGAGGCCCAGGTGTCTTCGGGCGTGGCAGTAATTGTTCTGACCCAGGTGTTTGTGGGTGTGGTTATGCGTGGTGGTTGTGGCCCAGGTGTCTACGGGAGGGATGTGCGGTTGTGGCCTAGGTGTGTGCGGGCAGGTTTGGCAGTGGGATTGCGGTGAGTTTATGGCCCAGGTGTGTGTGGGTGGGGTTTGGCAGTGGGACTGCGGTGAGAATGGAGGGATTGGTTCGATGCGTAGGATGTCTTCATTAACCTGTGGGAAAGTAGTGCAGGGTACCCAAATATTGATGTTCTATTACTATAATTCACTTTCCTTGTGTTATTTTGGGAGTTTCCTTGGTGAGGCTTGGGTGGATAGTTTTCCTTGCTAGGTGCTTTGGTTTCTCTTTTCTCACAGGGCATTAGAATGCCTCTCCACTTGTGGTCGAGAGCTTTTGGATTTCCCTACTGAGTATACTTTTATGCTCACCCTATGTATATAAAATTGCTTTCAGGTTTCCAGGAGGACTTCAGGGATCGTGCGGGACCGTACTAGCTCAGACCTCGGGGCAGTTACTGTTCTCGTTTTCCTTTTCCTTGGTACTTACCTTTGGAGTTTTTGTGGCTTGTATCATTTACTGTTGAACATGAATATGGGAATGGGTTACTTTTGGCTTTACCTTTACTTTCATCCTTGGTATTGTTGGGGTTTCTATATTATCTTTCGATCCTATAAAAATAAAAAAGGGTAATGTCTTCCATTTTTGTGCAAGATTCTATACCCTTGGTGTTTTTCTCCACTCCGGGACCTATTGAAGGCGGGTTTTGGGGGTCATTATCTCTCCTTCAACTTAAAGAAGGAATGTCCTGGCAATCTGTTGTCCCTTACCTCCTTTTGGTGAAGGCGGGTCGTGACAGAATGGTATCAGAGGGGTGAGGTTGAGAGGTCGGATAGAGTCTGGAGTTAGGCACAGTGAGGATTGCATGGGGTGGTAGGGTAATAGTGTTGGGTGACCTTGGTGCATTAATTAGGCTAGGGAAGACCAGCTAGGACACGGGATTTTAGGGCCCCCTGTGATCTGATGCAAGGACTCTGGACCTACCAAACTACCAAGTGTGGCTACACTGATTGCAGGGTAGAGACCCTAGGAAAGGTATATACATTATAATGACTTGTTTTCTTATGTTTCATGTGTGTCTTTGGAATTCAAAAATAAATAAAGAAGTCTATGAAAATTTAAGAACAATATTCTACACTACTCGGGCTTAGGCATTCCTTGTTTACCTTGCAGTTATGGAACTTGGGAGGCAACCACGAGTAGTGCGGGCGATCGAGGGCCAGGAGGTTGACTTGGCCGATTAGTAGAGGACCGACCGAGAGGAGGAGGATGATCAGTGGAAGAAGACACTTTGAGCCTTTCAGCGACAGACCCTTGGGAATTATGAGGGAAGTATCTCAGACGTGGAGACGGAAAGCTGGATAGAGGAGCTGGTGATAGCCTTTAGCTTGATTTGGGATTCGACGGAGTATTGTATTCCTCTTGCTATAATCCAGATGCGTGGAGCAGCGTGTTAGTGGTGGACGCTTTATCTTGGGGAGAAGAGAGAGACCGAGGTGACGTGGGTAGACTTTAAGAAGGAGTTCCGGGCGGAATTCCTCTCTTCCACGATGAAGTCTAAGAAGAGGTAGGAGCTACTCTCCCTCCATCAGGGGAGTATGTCAGTGAGAGAGTTGGGGATCAAGTTTAAGGATCTCCTTCACTTCACCCCATACCTATTTCTAGATGATGAGTCTCGGGTGAGACGTTTAGAGGAGGCACTCTGACCTTCTATTCAGTACGTTGTTACTCCCTTCACCATATCTACATACTTATAGGTGTAGAAGACGGATGAAGTGGTGGAGAGGATGCACATGCTAGGAGGTGTGTCACAAGAGGGGATCCAATTGGGCTCATCAAAGGGGAAGGCCATCAGAAGTAGGCCTCCAGCATTAGGACTCTCCAGGTTTCGACCAGTAGGAAGTAGGCCTTAGCAGTTCCAGTTCCGACCATCCGGCCCTCTCCCTTTTCCTTCGGGCCCAGGGCCGAGATTCTTCATATGTGGAAGCCATGGGCACCTTTGGAATCAGTGCCTGGAAAGATTATAGTGTGGTGGGGGTGGGCAGGTCCAACACCCACCTTAGCAGCAGCAGTTCCCAACTAGGCCCTTTCAGCAGCAGCAGCAGGGGAAGCAGGCTCCCGCTCCACTGAGGGCAGATGTTATAGGAGGATACTGGCCCTAGGGCGCTCCTCAGGGACCTTGGCCCAGGCATGGTCAGGGAGGTGGTTGATAGATGAGAGGCATAGGAGCTGGACGTGGGAAGTTTCACACCACGGAGGCAGCAGTTCCAGCAGGTCCATAGGTCGTTCTAGGTACGATCATCTTATTTAGTACCCTTGCATATGCCTTGTTCGATACAGGAGCTTCACACTCCTTTGTTACACCCAGTCTGGCTCATGCTCTGCGTTTAGATGCTGAGAGAATTCAAATTCCCCTGGTGCTGATCACACCAGTCAGAGGTCAGACCTACTTGTTGTATGTTTTCTGAGGCTGCAGACTGATGATAGGCTCACATCAGTCAGTCAGGGATCTTCTATTGTTGCAGATATAGCCATACGATGTCATCCTAGGCATTGACCGGTTGTTCTCTATATGTACCTTCATTGACTTCTTCCAAGTAAGGGTTGTGTTTTCAGACTTGGGTGGCCGACGGGTGACTTTCATCGGCGAGTGGAGTTGCTAGGGAAGCAGCAAGCGAGGGGAACCCCTCCTCACCATGTTAGTCGACCAATCAGTGGAGTCAGTGGATGCAGAGATGGTGGAAGTTCCAGGGGTCGTCAGTGAGTTTATGGACATCTTCCCTGAGGAGGTGACGACTCTACCCCCTCGATGTGACATCGAGTTTGGGATAGACTTACAACCCGGTGCACATCCGATTTCGATGGCTCCCTACCGGATGGAACCTTCGGAGCTACGAGAGTTGTGGATTTAGATTGACGATCTGATGAAGAAGGGTCTTGTTCAACCAATTGCATCATCGTGGGGTGCTCCAGTCTTGTTTGCGAGGAAGGTAGATGGTGGTCTCAGTATGTGCATTGACTATAGGAGACTAAATCAGGTAACGGTCAAGAATCGCTACCCTCTTCCAAGGATAGACGATCTCTTCGAACAGTTGAAGGTGGCAGGATGGTTCTCTAAGATCGATCTATGATCTGGATATCACCAGTTGAGGGTGAAGGAGGGAGACATCTCAAAGATGGCCTTCAGGTGCAGATATGGGCACTTTGATTTTGTATTCATGTCGTTCGGCATCACGAACGCTCCAGCTGTGTTTATGGGGATCATGAACTCCGTCTTCCAGGAATATCTAGACCGGTTCGTAGTCGTTTTTATTGACGATATCTTGATCTAATCAAGATCATAGGAGGATCGCGATGAGCACTTGAGAATGGTTTTAGAGGTCCTCCAATGGCACCAACTCTATGGGAAGTTGTCCAAGTGAAAGTTCTGGATACAATAAGTGCACTTCCTTGGGAACGTGGTGTCTGAGCAGGGGATAACAGTGGACCCATCGAAGGTCGAGGTGGTTGTTTCTTGGGAAGCACCCAAGAACGTGGCGGGTGTTCGTAGTTTCCTCGGGCCGGTAGGTTACTACCAGAGATTCGTTCCCAACTTCTCCCAAGTTACAGCACCTTTGATAGATTTTATCAATAAGGACTAGGCTTTCATGTGGGATGAGCAGTGTGAAGTGATCTTCAGTTATCTGAAGGAGAAGTTGTTTAGTTCCCCAGGGTTGAGGTTGCCAGAAGAAGGGGAAACGTATGAGGTGTTCTGTGATGCTTCAGGGAAAGGCCTCGGATTTTTATTGATGCAGCGGCAAGGGGTGTTCTCTTATGGGTCTAGGAAGTTACTTCCCCATGAGCGTAACTATGCCACCCATTATCTGGAGCTTGTGGTGGTCATGTTTGCACTAAAGTTGTGGCGACATTACCTCATTGGGGAGCACTTTGTGGTCTTCACGGATCACAAGAGCTTGAAGTATATCTTCTCCCAGTGAGACTTGAACTTACGGCAGCGAAGGTGGATGGAATTCCTTCAAGACTAAGACTTAGAGGTTTCCTACACCTCAAGAAAGGGGAATGTGGTGGCTGATTCCTTGAGCAGAAAATCACAGAAGTGTGTGGTTCGAGAGTCGGTAGATTCTTGGAAGTAAATAGAGGAGTTGGATGCCCTACACCTGGATGCAAGGATAGAAGGTGGAAGGGGTTGCTTGTATCAGATGATAGTGAAGTCTTCTCTACTATGGCAGGTGGAGGAGTCTCAGTGGTGAGACTCAAAAAGCGAAGTGGTGCATGACCAGGTTAACCAAGGTGATGCTCCGGAAGGGTGGATGGAGGATGGTCAGAATCAGATGCTTTTCTGAGGGAAGTTGTTTTTTCTAGAGGTTATACGCGAGAGAGTCCTTGGTGAGTTCCACAACTCACCCCTAGTAGTGCACCCAGGATTTTCCAAGATGTACCAGGGCCTGAGGAGACAGTTTTGGAGGCCTGGGGTAAAACGGGCAGTCGAAGAGTTCGTAGCAAGGTGCCTAGTGTGTCAGCAGGTGAAGGCTGAACACCGTGTTCTAGGTGACTTGTTGCAACCTTTATATGTTCCCGAGTGGAAGTGGGATGAAATATCAATGGATTTCATCAAGTTACTACCCATGGTTCAAGGAGGTCGTGACACTATCTGGGTAGTGGTGGACCAGTTGACGAAATCGGCTCACCTTCTGGCGATCAAGGAGTCGAGTGCAGTGGATGCCTTAGCACAGAGGTACATGGATGAGGTGGTCTAATTTCATGGAGTTCCAAGGTCTATATTATCGGATAGGGATGCACGGTTTACATCACGAGTCTGGAGGGGATTGCAACATGCTTTTGGCACCCAGCTATGACTTAGCACTGCCTTCCACACCCAGACAGATGGACAGATAGAGCGCACCATCCAGACCTTGGAAGATATGTTGCGAGCATGCATTCTAGACTTTGGGGGATCATGGGTGTGACACTTGCCTCTGGTAGAATTCGCCTACAATAACAGCTACCACTCTACCATTGGTATGGCTCCGTTTGAATCCTTGTATGGGATTCCAAGTCACTCGCCTGTGTTTTAGACAGAAGTCAGAGAGGCAGGCACCCTTGGCCTAGAGGTGGTGTAGAGCACAACGGAGAAGGTGCAGCTTATACGAGAGAGGATGAAGGCGGCTCAGGACCGGAAGAAGTCGTATACCGACGATAGGAGGAGACCCTTGGAGTTAGAGGTTGGGGACCACGTGTTCTTGAAGGTCTCCCCTTGTCATGGGCAGCGGAGGTTCAGCAAGGGAAGTAAGCTTTATCCCAGGTTCGTCGGACCCTTTGAGGTGTTGCAGCAGGTCGGTGAGGTGGCTTACCAGCTTGCATTGCCACCACAGCTACAAAGGGTGAACAATGTCTTCTATGTGTCCCATATTCATCTATATCTTCACGATGACGCACACGTCTTTGACTGGGGAGAGCTAGATATCGAATATGATGTGACGTTCGTGGAGCGACCAGTGATGATCGAGGATCATAAGAAGAAGGTGATCCATGGACGAACCATTCCTCTAGTTCGTGTGTTGTGGAGGCATGGTGGGCTTGAGGAAAGTACCTAGGAACGCGAGACGCAGATGTGCTCCCACTACCCAGAGCTGTTTTGAGTAGTTCTGTTTGTTGTATTTTGTTGTGATGGAACACTTTACCTTATTAACTATGGAATGTGTTGTTTTTATTTTCTGTGGATGTGTGTGAAGTGTCCTAAAATGTGGGGAGGGGAGGACCTAATCCATAGTTAAGACGCATTAGAGTGGATGTGCCTAAACTCGTGCGGGCGAGTCAGTTCCGCCCAAAGTGGATAGTATCTTAACATGGAGGAAGGGAAACCCCTCACCACATGATCAGACGGTTTAATCATCTGTTTTGCGGTGATTGCAATTTTTCAGGTTCACTCTTGAGAGGTATCTTCCGGGGCGGTTGTTCAGAACCCCCCCCCTCCTTTCTTCAAGTCTAGTTTTAAATTCTCAAGGACAAGAATGCTTTGAGAGGTATCTGATGTGATGACCCAAACCCTCACGGTCCATCCCTTTTCCAAATTCTAGATCCTAAGGGTGACGTCTAGGTGGTAGGATGTCATTTCGGCATGTGACCCATCAGTGTGCGACGGATCGGTGCGACCGATCAGTGTCGCCCATCCTCGTTGGGTTTCTCTTCTACAATTTTTCCTATAAAACCTCTTTTGGGACTTTTTAACCTTTTTTA
The DNA here is from genome assembly GCA_963277665.1 of Viscum album. Lineage (NCBI taxonomy): Eukaryota > Viridiplantae > Streptophyta > Magnoliopsida > Santalales > Viscaceae > Viscum > Viscum album. The sequence continues at coordinate 1,375,204,710 of OY728138.1, read as the reverse complement.
AGTGGTTCAAAGACATTTAAATCCCATAATTAATACCCAAAAATCCTGAGTAACCTCATCAATGGGGAATTAAATAATAATTAATCCTATCATGTGTAACCACCCAACTGTGTGGGGAACCACGATCCAAATTTAAAGTCGTTCAAATACCCATATCCCGTAACAATGGGATCTTATCTATATATCACACTGAAATTTCTTCTTCTTTCTTCTTCCTCTTGGCTGGCTTCCTTTTCTTCTTAGTGCATTTGGAGTTCCCCTTTCCGAGACTTGTAGTGCGCCTGTGCTAGAGTATTTCTGCTCATCCTTGGAGTTCCCGACGTCCCTCCCCTACAATTCATGATTTTTCTTTGTTCTTAGTGTGTGGAGAAGAACTTCGATCTTTGATAAATAAAGTATGGTTTTCCTTCATCTTTCCTTATTGTTCATCAGGTGGGGTGGGTATGCTTTTGTTTCTATGGGGATTGATGAAACCAAACTTAACGAAGATAATGAACGGACCTTAAGAATTAAGGGGGGTGTGATCAATGTTCTGTTGTACTCTTTTATGTTGATATGTGTTGTGAACAGTATAGACTTGTGCTCACTGAAAATCATGGTTGTTGGTGGACTTTCCTTGCATCCTCATAAACCCTTGTCTTTTGTGATGACTAAATAACTATAACATGGAAATTGGTTAGTCACTTAAACTCATTTGGTTTGAATGGATGTTCAGTAAAACCAGAATCCTTGTGTGACCACCCCGGTTAACAAATAGAAAGAAGAACCTAATGAATGATATGCTTGAACCTAGAAGTTTCCCACTCTATTTGGTAGTAGGTGTGTTGTTATGCTTGGTTCTTATGGGAAGATGTGTACGGGAATGGGATCCTCTATTGTGGTATGGTTTTTGGTTGTGAATCTAAAGTTGTGTGGTTGCTCTGCTGTGACACGAACTCGGGTGGGATCCTCTGTTGTTGAGAAATTGTTGGTTCCTGGTTTTGGGGACATGGGGTTGTGTCTCGAGGCCTGCTTTGTTTCCAATACTTTGAGGGATTTCACTTATCCCTTTTGTGAGGTTTTCTTTGGTTCTAGTACTTTGAGGGATCTCACGTATCCCTTTGTTGTTGTGACTCCACAAGATAACCAGGTGTCAATGCTTAAGTTGATGTTTTGGTGTTTCTCTTTTCCTGTTTTGTGGTTATGCCTGTTAGTTTCCTAGTAGTGTAGGTCTTTACTTAAATGGGATCACTTGAACATGAAACTAAGAATGGGTTAAATAGGGAATTGGTTTTGGGAATGAGTTGTGACTTTTCCGCAAGTGTTGTTCTTTCCTTTATGAATGAATAGTAACAAGGGTGTTTGTGCTTAGATTTTGGAACCCTAGGTTTGGATGAGTGCTTGTTACCTATACATATATCTATAGTTTTTACGTTTCTTATTCGTTCCCCACCCAAGTTGAGCACTTAGTGCCGAACACCCCCATTTCATGGGGGAGGGTGTTTTTCCCAACACTCCTCTGAGTGGATGGTTATTGGCTCCTTTTCTTCTCCCTTTCCCAAATACCCCAAGACTCTTCAGGCAGGTTGGGATGGCTTAAAGTCCATTATTAGCATAAGAATATTTGGGTAGGGTGGTTTTGGTGCTTGGCCCAGGTGTTTGTAGGCAGGTTGTTTCCCAAGTGTCTTCGGGATGAGTCCCAGGTGTCTTCGGGCGTGGCAGTAAATGTTCTGACCCAGGTGTTTGTGGGTGTGGTTATACGTGGTGGTTGTGGCCCAGGTGTCTATGGTCGGGATGTGCGGTTGTGCCCCAGGTGTGTGCGGTCGGGTTTGGCAGTGGGATTGTGGTGAGGTTATGGCCCAGGTGTGTGCGGGTGGGGTTTGGCAGTGGGACTGTGGTGAGAATGGGGGGATTGGTTCGATGCGTAGGATGTCTTCAATAACCAGTGGGAATGTGGCGCAGGGTACCCAAATATCGATGTGCTATTACTATACTTCACTTGCCTTGTGTTATTTGGGGATTGTTCCATAGTGAGTCTTGGGTGGATAGTTTTCCTTGCTAGGTGCTTTGGTTTCTCTTTTCTCACAGGGCATTAGAATTCCTCTCCACTTGTGCACAAGAGCTTTTTGTTTTCCCTACTGAGTATAATTGTATGCTCACCCTATGTATATAAAACTTCTTTCAGGTTTCTAGGAGGACTTCATGGATCATGTGGGATCGTACTAGCTCAGACCTCGGGGAATTTGATGTTGTATTTTTCCTTTTTCTTGGTACGTACCTTTGGAGTTTTTGTGGATTGTATCATTTACTGCTGAACATGCATATGGGAATGGGTTACTTTTGGATTTACCTTTCCTTTCAGTCTTGGTATTGTTGGGGTTGCTATCTTATCTCTCAATCCTATAAAAATAAAAAAGGGTAATTCCTTCCATTTTGTGTGAGATTCTATACCCTTGGTGCTGGTCGCCACTCTGGGACCTACTAAAGGCGGGTTTCGGGGGTCATTATCTCTACTTCAACTTAAAGAAGGAAGGACCTAGAAATCTGTTGTCCCTTCCCTCCTTTTGGTGAATGCGGGTTGTGAAAAAGGTAACCGTATAGAAAATTCAATTCTTTAGCCTCTAAAAATGATCTTTACATATCCTAGACAATTTTTATCATTTAAAAAGGATAAAAATTCACAAAACATGTTAGGTTGAAAACCCAAAAAATATGCCTTAAGAAAAAGTTTATTTCTAGTCCTATAGGTATCTCTCATTGATAAAGATCATATTTTTAAATATTTTATTATATAATAAAAAAAATTAATTCCACCAATTCTTTATTTAATGGGTAACTATAACATTTTTATTTTTTAGTAATATTCTGGACTTTATAATGAAATTGGATTATTTTTTTAATTTTTTTATTTTTATCATAGAATTCTCAACACTAATCCAAATTTAATAATACTTTTTTTATAATTTCATATATATAGGTATAAATTTAATTATAATGGTAAAATTACTAAATCAAACTATAGGTGTTATAAATTAAGCATAAAATTTGAGCCTTGAAATCTATTCATAGATTTTATGAATTTTTATTTTGGCCCCATAACAAAAAAATGAATGTTCCAAAATAGATCAAATTTTTTATGAAAATAGATAAGGGGATGAGGAAATTTTAAAATAACTATTGATTATTGAGATTCAATTATTTGCAAGGACATAAATTCATTGGAATTAAGTGAATGGTAATTTAAAATTTCTATCAAGATATAAAATTTTACATAAGAAATATAGAAGTATTGTTTGGTAAACATGTACATTTTAGATAAACATTTTGTGGGAATTTATGTTATATATAAACAACTTCAAAAGGAAAATTTTTAAGATTAATCCATTTGATGACTCCAAAATGCATTTTATTTTGAAGGATAAAATTAGAAGTAAATCTAACCCACACCTTCCTTATAAACTTTACTACCACATACATTCAAGGAGATATCCATTTTTTAAGATCTAAGGAGGGGATTTTTTTTTCTTTTATAATAGTCTTATATATTTTTAATATATATTATCTCTTTATTTATCTCTTATTTTTTATTAATTTTTTATGTTTCTTCCATTGTTTCGTCCTCTCATTGTTGATGTATAACTAACCTTATTACTTGTTTGAGGGATTAAGTAGTGGTATATTTGAGTTTATTGCACTTAAATAATTTATATCATTCTATTATATGATTTAAAATGGTTAAATTACTCTATTTTTTGCTTTCCTAGTTTCCTAAAATACTAATTTCTTATTCACTAATCATATATATTCCTTACCTTAAAATTATAATACATTAATATATTGTATTTTTACTTATCTATTGTTTTATATGAGTATTCTCCTCTATGCATAGGTCTCGGTGTGAAATTATAATCATTCTAATAAGAGGGTGTCAGATTGAATGGAATAATTAGTATATTTTTATATAATAACTGTTGAAAAATAGTGAACTCCTAGGAAAAATAACTCTTCCATTATTGTGTTCTTTATTACTAATATCATTCAGTCAACATGTTAGTTTTTCATTGAATTTATACTTTTATATAACACTTGTGTATTTATAAAACCATATTATAACAGGTTGTAAATTAATAATATATTTTAGATTATAATAGTGAAAATATAAAATTAGTTTTTTTTTTAGTGTCCTCATCATGAGATCAACCCTAGGGTATGCTATTTATTGTATTCTTATAAAAATAAGAAAATATTTAATTGGGATTACTAAAAATTGTCTTCTGTTAATTTAAGGTTGATGAAAATTTTAAATATAAATAATAAGAAATATGGATTATGGGTTCTACTATATAACCCTATAAAATTTCAATCCATGAACACCATTTATCTCAACCTAGGAAGAAATAGAGCACTCTTATGTTCCTCTATTATATTAGTTCAGATCACTTTTGAAAAACACATGATGGTGTATCCTAATGGAACTTGTGAATTCTTGAGAACTATAGTTATCATTCTAGAAATACCCTTAATAATTTTAATCATGTTGAGACACTTATTTTACATGTCCAATTAGACTAACTATATTCTATAGTCACTATAGAAAAATAACATTTATGTTGGACCTATGGACATGGATGGGATTTCTGATGGATATAGAAAACTTATAACCATAGGGAAAAATTCTTGTGGTTGTAAATGGAATACTACAATGGGACCTCATGCTCATGGAAATATGTTTACCTAAACCACCATGGGAAAAAAATTATATACTATAAATACCCTAGATCCATGAGAACCTCATGTTCATTACTATAGGTAATGTGGTAAAATTGTATATTCATTGTAATAAGTGCCCATGGCCGTAGGGTGGGCCATTTCTATAGGTTATCACAGCCCATGGGGATCTTGTGACTGATGTTCTATATATATTTCCATTCTTACTAGAATAGGTGTGTTATAAGTCTAATAAATCATGTTCTATATTATTTTTTCTCTATGAAACTAAGTTATATTCAGAGATTTATTAACTCAAGTAATGTATCTAATCATTACCATCTAACCTAATTGTAACTAGGAAATTCATAGCCTTCGTGTGATCTAGTAGTTAGAGTGTGGGGTCAATAACCTCTTCAATCAGTACCTCAAATTATGATAGTAGTACTATTGGTTAAATAAGATATATGTTTTTGTGTGTGTGTATTAATTGGTGGGTTATATAGTTAATAAAAGGAATTATTGATACTAAATCATTTATACTAGAGCACTAGACAATCCAATTGGAAATGTTTATTCTAGTGAATCGATATGAGCATCTCCTCTCATAGGTGATTCCTTATCAATCATAGAGGGAACAGCAGTCATCATCACTATCTCTTCATTCAATTCCATGAGATAATTATTTCCTTATATTATAGCTTAGTCAATTGTCATATTTCAATATTATCTCAGGACAACTTCTTTATAAATTGGTGGAACGGGGATATCCTATTGTGATGGACCTATTAGTTGACTCCCATGAAAAGCCTCAAGAAATTCATAGGAATCCCCTCTCATTGATTCCTGGTCTATGAATTATTCTCTTAGGTAGGGGAGATGACTATCACCCCTCACTCATTCTACCATATCAGGAAATAAAAAATCAGTAGGGTGACAAGAGGTGTGATGATTGGACTCCATGATCATACCTAATCCATAAAATCCTCTACCAGAAGGGATGGTCAAACCAGGTGCTATCATGGATCCCTCTACCACACTAGTAGCTACATTAATTATGATAGGTGGGTGTTTATCATGATATTTTCCTCCTATATCTTCATGGTTCACCACAAATGGATCCCTATTAGAGAAGTGATAAAATGGTCAAATAATCAAAGTTCTAGCATTAATATATATATATATATATATATATATAATATAGAAGAATATGATGAACTAAAAAACTAATATTTTTTTAAATCCCAAAAAAGATTGTCTAAAATCATAGAATTTCTCCAATGTCATACCATGAATGAAGGGGTATTTAGAATTTTATATAGGGAATAAGGTCCTAGATGTTTGAAGAGGTAAGGGGAACTTAGTCCCTTTGTTTTATACATTAACCATTCACCATAAAACACCCCCTCTTATTATAGGGTGTTAAATATCATGAAACCTATTAGGGCACCACTCATGTTTTACTCTGAGTATTCTATGAGTTAATTCACCATCCATGCTCTCTACAAAAAGAAAAAAGTGGATATTTTTTAAAATGGATTTTATGTTGAATAGAATCTTCCTAAAGGGTAACCATGGCTATACATATTGGGAAGTGGTGATGTTGCCTCAATATTTATCAAAGTATTGGTTAATGACCCCCTCAGTGGTGGCTTGGTTTTCCATATCTTGCACTCTCTTTGTGATATAAATCCCCTTGTTTGTATAAAATATTAAAATAATCAATTCTATAATACATTTTTTTCTTCAAGAGGGTTGGTCTTGATGTTGAATATTAGAGGATCCTTCACATTTCCAAGCCATGGGATATGGATTCCACCTCAAAGGGTAGTAAATGAGATCTAGGTGATTTCAAACAATGCCCATTTTTTCTAGAATCGAATAGCCTTGGGATATTTATATTCTATGAAGTCATCATTCAACCCTATTTTGAGTCTTGAGGATGAATCGGGATCTTGAAATCATAGCTATTTCTTTGGAATCTCATCCTCATACAAATACTGACCCTATTATCACTATATAAACAATGTTAACAAAGATTCAGGATGCATCATGTCCTAGACTCTAAAATTTTTAGGAGTTTGTGGATGGAGCTGATTTAGTGATTCTAAAACCTAATCATTCACATGTCTTTTATTGTGATTTTATGGTAACCTGCCTACCTTTGTCTAGGGATGATTCAATATTGACCATAGGAATATTTCCCAAAAGTGTTACCCAAGGATATGAATACACCTAGGAGTTGGAATATATGGATTATAGAATAATTAAGGAACTTGGGGGTGATTATAGAATTGGTGGTTTCCTTATCCATCATCACCCAGAGTTATTGTTCCATCATAAGATGATGTTCTTTCCTAACATCCAAAAATAGTTCCATTGTTTTCAATTATAGGTACTAAAATGTATTCATGAATTGATAAGGATATTAGGACTTGAAGTTTTTTTATCAATCCAATAGGGTATATTTGATATAATCCCTCAAAGATATCTTGTATAACCACACTTCATATTCACTACAATTATCATCAATGATTATTTATATGGTAGGTTCAATGTAGGTGAATATGTTGTATTTTGAGTGTAATATATGAAGTCTTAAATCCATGTCATTCTTAACAATAATTTATTGATGCTAGTAAAAACCTTGATAAAAAATTTGAATCTATACTTTGGGATCTGGACCTCACCATGGAGTGTCTATGAATTGAAGTGCACTACTATCCACCCCTATAAAATGACCTAGTGATGTGAAATGGAGCCCTCCCCATGTAAACATAAATTAAGAATTAATGAATCCAAATTATAATTGGAACCCCTAGACCCATGGTCTTCCCCTCATCTATCTTGGTTGAAATTATGAATGTAATTTTATGGATACCTTAGTGGGATTCGCATATCGAAAGTAGATATTTTCTCACCCGCATCACTAGACAAATGACAAGTCGAGTCTGGGGAGGAATGTTGGGATTGAAATTGTAACCCCATTCCTCATATATTTCTCTATATATCTATATCTATTACATACCCAAATACCCATTTCTTCATTGAATAACACCCTATTGGGAATTTTCATGTTGTCTTATTCCCACTACACAATTGAATGACTTTCTTCCACATCTCAAAATTGAAATTGGTTCATGGATAAAGTTTCTTCCCCATGTAATTCATAACTTCCCTCTTTAATTATTATGACAGTAAGGGAGTCCACTTATGATCTCCCTATATATTTGTTAGTGTGCTAAATATTCCATACATATCCAAAATTATTTGTTCCCTGATAATTTTCAAGATATCACACAAACTTATTAAAACTTCATCGTGATTCAAGTGGAAGTTATTTTCTTATAGGATCTATTATGATCAAGTAAAAATTATCATATACATATGTATATGATATTTTTATGTCTTCATAGACAACCAAACCATATATCTGGTCTTTATACTTAACACATGTCTAGTGGACCAATATCCCACATAACTTTAAGATTAATGCCACCTCCAGGGCATAAATCTCAAATTTCATTCCAACCTTGTAATTTTTTAGTGTTTTAATGGTAAAATATGTATGTGAAAAAAATTTGTTTGAGGTTATATAGTTATCAATGGTGGATTTGGAGTGATGTAACATGCATGATATTTTAGTTTCACCATCACTCATATAAATTTCCTTTCAAGAGATGTTATTTATTCCTAGGTTCATTTATTCATGGAACCAAGACTTAGGAAGGTTGTTGTCAGGAAATGGGAAATTGATATCTTTCCAAAGTCCATTATTGTATAATCAAAGAAGTTTAGATTATGGTTAATCTTAGTGATGCTTCTGTAGAATTCCTACAAGGGATGATAGGTAGGTTTTACATTGTTCATTTTAACTATTTTCAAAATCATTGACCATCTTTTTTATCTAAGCAATGATATAAATTTTTTTAGAAATGATTTAAGTGTGGGAAATATTTTTTTACAAGAGTAAAATTCATCATAATAATTTTAGTGAATAAGATAAAATCAAATATGAAATTACCAGAAAAAAAGGTTATCTAAAAATATCATGCTTACCTTAGGTAACATAAAGTATGTGAGGGAATATATAGTTTGGAACATCTAGGTTCACTAAGGTATAAAAAGTGGGAAAAAGTAAGTTAGGGATTCTTTATAGGGTATGCTCATTATTCATTCATGTGTTATCACATGTTTGTTTCCTAGGTGATATCATGATTCCCCATCATAAATTTCCCAAATACTAGTGCATATAGTGTGTATATGGGGTTTTGTGCACAAGCATCATACATTAGTTTAATCTAAGTGAAATATTCTCTATTTGAGAAAAATATCCATGCCAATTCCACTTTTACCAAAAAAGTAGATCTTCCTTATTCTAATCAGATATAATTGTTAGGTGGGGTGGGGGTGGGGGTTTTTTGGATTTTTTTTTGGAAATCATGGGTAGCTTGATATAATAAAGATAATAATTATAATATAAGAACTAAAATTTTTCCCATGACCTTGGGAACATTCCCAGGATGCTACATCTAGGACCCCTAGTATGAAACTAAGGTAGCTCACCCAGGACACCCTTCCATGTGTTTATCCATTTGCGCAAATGCAAAAATGAACCCACCTCCTTTTCCTAGCTTGCACACATTCTCATATTGAGAGCCTAGGTCACATGAATGAATCTTCATCCATAACAAACTTATATGGACTAAAATCCATAATTGTTCCTATAAATAAACCCCCATATATCCTTACTTTAAGTAGTAAAAAGTACAATAAGAGAGTAATATTAAGGGACACCTTAAAATATTGATCCTCCGCATTACTTAGTCTACAACCCATTTTAAGTAACTTGATTAAGCCAAAAAAAATACGGTAATTAATAATAATTTGGGTTAATTATGTCACATGAGGTATTAATAAATTATAACCTTTATGGGAGGGAAATTTTTATATTGTTCTCTAAGACTAGGGTGAAGGAGCCCACATTTAATGAAACTTTATGGTGACAAAAACTCAAGTCCTACCCAAGGTCCTCAATTCGGAAAAAAAACCATTTCCCATGAATCTTCATTAGGTTGTGATATTTTCCTTACCATTTACTATAGAAACAACTTCAACCTGCCCCAACAAGGGAACCATATTTTCCTAAACCTTCACTAGGGAAACAACTTCACCCTACCCCAAAAGAGTGCCATCTTATCCTTTCCCTTCACTTGGGAGACCTTTTATACCTACCCTAACCAATATTCCCTATACATTACCATCAGGTCACCAATTTCACACTACATTACCACTAAAACTATAACTCATCTAGGGAATTCACTTGGGTGATAATTTACCTAGGTATTCATCTATGAGAACCCATTGTGCCCATGTCTTCTACATATGTTCCACATTCACTCAGTCCTCATGCCTGGGTGCCTACACACATGGGCCCCCTCTATGATGTCCAAAAATATAGAGACCTAGTTTTTTCTTTATAAGACTTTTAAATATTTCTATATATATTTCTAAGCTAGGAACTAAGACAAAGTGCAATTTTAAGGCCCAGTATGCCTAGAATTAATTTTATAAAAATATTAAATATATTTTATAGTACATGCACATGGTTTCTTAAATAAAATAGGATAAATCTTAAATGAAATCTCATATTTGAAATCAAAGGTCATGATTGAGTCTAAAACATGGTTTTTACCCAAGGCGTGACCTAAGATAGGTCAATGTGACGCATTTGGACACCACACTCATTGGCGGTATGTTCGGTGGATTAATTCACTCATTCATTCATTCATTCATTCTTTCTTTCTTTATTTCTTTATTTCATTATTTATTTAATTCATTTAGTTATTCCTAAAAGAAATTTTTGTAAATATACATCCATGGAGATTATCCTAGGTTTAGCCTCATAAACCTGGGACCATCGACAGCTTTTCATTCCTCCTTCACTGGAAAATCACCTCAGAAGATGACGAAATGCTAGATAGGAGTATATCAGATCATAGTGAATTCAACTACATCCTTTAATTGTTGGAAGACATGTTATATGATGAAGAAAAATCCAATATATAGGTAGTAATAATAAATTTTTGGTTTACACCATTGTTTATTAAATTGATTGAGAAGATAAACCTATTCTATTGATTTGTACAAATTGCAACCTAATAATGAACCTATGTACCAGATTTAATTAATTATTTCAATTGTTTTTTAACCCTACTTTCCCTATTCTTGATCAATTTTCCAAGAAATATTGGAATCAATCTAAAAACGCTTATTTTGTACTTTTCTACCTTTTTTTCTTCTTGTTCTTCACCAGTTGGACCTCACGGTCCTTGTTTGACATTGTTGGGAAATTCCAAGCCCAATAAAACCCCTAGAATCACAATGGTTTCATGAGAAAGGGACGAATTGATGAATCAGTCATAGATATAGTATGATGGAAGGTTTTGATTGATTATTTCATTGACCAATGGACGAATCATTGTATAATAAAGGTGCAGAGCGTACAGGTTGAATGGAAAATTCCCAAGAATTCCATAATCCAATTTCCAACAAACTATAGCAAAAAAAATAGATTTGACCAAGATCCAATGATTTCAGGTGGAAACGAGGTGAGATCTATAAAGAAATAGATAGAATCAATGTGTGGAAAGAAAAAATAAGATTCTGTGAAAAACTTGACTACACACTGTGTACAAGTATGAAAACACATCATGTATCCCCTTAGATATGGTGGTTAAGGTTTTGAGAAATTATTAGGATTTCATATAATGTATTCCTCCTACACACCATGTGCCTCGTCCCTAGGTGGATGAGCCATGTGATGAGTCACACAGGTAGGAATCTGTGAAGGAGTACATAGCCAGGCACACGGCCATGTACCAAAGTACATGTACATATCCAGGTAACATAGTTGACACCCCATGTGAAGTAGCATGTCATGTACTGAAGTACATGGACACAGGGTCATGTAAACAGACACAACTAGAAGGACACGGCCTAGTCCCATGTAGCTTGTACATACCATGTATTCCACCTTCATAGTGTATACTGATACATGAGTTGGGAGTTGTGTGCAAGATAGGGACATGTCCAGGAAATGAAGTGGGACCACAGGCTATATGGTTCCCCTCACACAACGTGTACCCCATTGGTTATTGTTTAGGAAACTTCAAGGTTTTCTATCTCCTTTATTTGGACTCTAATTTTAGATCTCGATTAGTCTATCCAGGCTTTTTTCACATAGAATGAAATGGTTACCTCCATGGTGGATTTAGAAATATGATGTGAAATTTCTTAAGAATGGTTCTCAGTTAGGTGACACTCAAAGAAGGTAGTGATCATGTGGGTTCACTATAGATTTCCTAGTGGTACTCTCTAGTAGATTTGGGCCATGGTTCGTCGACCTCTTCCTAGTGGTACCCTTCAGTATAGATTGGCAGTGGGTCCTCAAAATCTTTTGAGTGATACCATCCAGTAGAGCTGGGCAGTGGTTACTCAATGGAATTTTGAGTGGTACCCTCAAAAATATATGGGAAGTGGGTCCTCGACGACACTTCTGAGTGGTACCTCTAGTAGATCTGGGAAGTGGGTTCTCAATGACTTATAGGTGGTACCCTCCAGTATGGTTGGGCAGTGGGTTGTTAATATCTTCTTATTGGTACCCTCCAGTAGAGATAGGTAGTGGGTCCTTGATGGAATCCTAAGTGGTACCCTCCAGTAGAACTGGGTAGTTGGTCCTCAATGACTTTTAGGTGGTACCCTCCAATAGAGCTGGGCAGTGGGTCTTCGACTAATTTAGAGTGGAACCCTCCTATTGTACCAAGGCATGGATCCTTTACCTAGAGTTTTGTCCCCTAGGATTTGTGGTATAGTGATGTGGTGTAGCTTTACTTGGATGGTTACTTCTGGGTAGATGCATGAGATTTTAGGAAATTTTGATGGAATATATAAACTGTTGACATTGCTTCTTCTTGGGATAAGTTGTGAGATCAATATCCCTTTACTCTAACATTTGTAATTATTTTGACTTAGGATATATATATATTATTTTTTATCCACGCCTTGGATTTGGTTACTCTCTTTTCATGGGAAGCAATGATGTGTGGGGTATTCCATGTGCTTTCTGTATTTGGCTTCTTATATTTGGATGAGTCTATTATACTACTATAGGTGGAAAAGACTCAACATGTTGTTCATCTACTCACTGTGTTGAGACCCTTGTGTTTGGATGAGGTTACTTTCTCTTGGTTTGGGTTGAGCTATTCTCTTTTATTGTATCTTGTATATATTTTCTTTTTATTTGTATTTTATCTTTTACTAATCCCCCTTTGGATTTTAAGGATTCCTACTGGGTATGTATAGACTCACCCCTACATGGGATTTTCCTTCACACGTTGTTTCTTATGAAGATAAAGGATAGGTCAGTGGTGACTACAGAGGATCTTAGGGATACCTGGTACTTTTCACCGCATACAGTGGTCAAAGCATAGAGATCAGGAGTTGGGATCTCTCTGTAGTTTACTTTTCTAGGTTTTTCTAGTTAGGACAAATTTCTGGTTGGGCTTGTATTTTTTCCTTATACTTTTCAGTTCACACTATCATACTCTTGTACACCCTAGAGGTTATGCATTATTGGTTTACTTTCTAGCTATAGAATATTTTTATAATTATTCCTCTACACTACTTCATTTAGATGTTCGGGTGTGTGTGTATGGGTAATTATGCAAAGGAAATCCATTTAGGATATTCCTTTCAATGATTTTTTCCACTCCTTAGCTTATGGAGGTGGGATTGGGGTAGTTACAGCTTGAGCCCCGACTTGGTTCGGGTCATGATAGATTGGTCTCAGAGAATTTCATTCCTTAGGATGTTGTTCAAACTGGTCACCTTTGTAGGATTTGGTTGGGATTTAGATAAATGGTGTTAGAGTGTATTCAGTGTAGAACTCAGTCCAGGGAGTCCGGTGATGGTATGGGTGGCTGACGTATGCATTCACCAGGACCTTGAATACCATCTTTTCAACTCGGCATACTGAGGCATTAGTTTTAAGGATCAATGGTACATACATCATATAGGATTGAGCCTTTGAATTTCCATCTTAATTCATATACCCATTATTGTTGATATATATATATATATATATATATATATATATTCTCATCTAGCAATGGTATGTCTTGAAAAATCTCAGGATGCCTTCATAATGATAGCCATCCAGGATACCAGTTTCGTATCATGAAGATGATATGATGAGTGATGAGGCCTCTATTTAGGATTTATCCTATGATACCATTTCTCTAGGTGGGAAGGTATTAGAACCACCACCTATCAAGTAAAGTATTGTCCCAATAGAGTAGGATGGGGATGCACATAGGCTGATCACACTCCACGAGTTCCAGTGCCAGAGGCTACTAAGGTTCTAGAGTGAGCCAGATCCTCATGTTGTAGAGGATTGGATACATTTAGTGGTTTGTATCTTTAGGCTTGTCTGTACCCTGAGTAATAATGTCGTTTCATTGGTATCTAGCCTCTTCCATGGAGAATATGGGCATTGGTGAAGCCTTGTTACACATATGTATGATGATTCAACACTCTCATGGCCCAACTTCCAACAACTAATCAATGAGGAGTACTAACACTCCTCATTCTTGGTTCAGATTCAATATATCATAAACCTACAATAGGGAGGGATGATGGTGGATGAGTATGCAGTGAGGTTTATAGACCTTACTTGATACTCCATTGACATGATCCACAACAGCTACTTCTGAGCACTGAAGTTTGAGTAGGAACTCCGCAAAGAGATCAGTTTCAGTGTGGTACCCTTTTGCACCCCCACCTATGCCCAGTTACTAGAGTGGGCACTAGTGAAAAAGATATTTCTTTCATAGGGATTATAGATATCTATAGTTGGAAATGTAAATCACAAAGATGATTCTCCTACAGTAGCTAGCAGGTTCCAGTCGGTGGGATCTCAGTGTCAGAGGCCCTTTCATGAATAAAATCAGGCACATGGTCATATGGTATAGGGAAGTGAAGGGAACTAGATAATCCTATATAGGGGATTTACTTTTATTCTAATGGTTTAGGTCACATAGTTCCCTACTTCTCGACCATATGTTCCAAGGAGCATAGGTAGGTAGCTCATGGACTTCCACGATAAAGGCAGCTCCGTGCTCAGGGATCTCCCGGCGAGGATAGGGTGGTCCCCTAGGATGCAGAGTTGAAAGAGGTGTATAATTTGATATGAATGTTTGATGAAAATGTAATATCCTTCCACTTCCACCTCCAGTTGTCCCACATTAAGCTTAGGGAGTTGGTGATCGGGGTCACGGACAGCTGAAGGCTTTGGAGGTTTATGATCTCGTAGCACATGAGAGGATTAGAGGTGAGATCTATGTTTACTCTAATATTTATTTAGTATTATTAGACAGGGGTTCTAGTAATTTCTTCATATATATGCTCCTAGTGTGAGATCTTTAGATCCCTGTTGAGGCGCTAGCCCAATAGCTTTGTCTTGAGGTTCTTATGGGGAACGCTTCTTGTGTATATTTTATATTAAAATAGTGTGAAATATCGATTGGTGGGGAGAGATTCATGTGAGACCTTTTTTATCTTGATGAAACCCTATGGAATCATATTTGGTATGGATTGGTTGTCCATGGTCCAATCCCATATTGACTTTCACCGCAGACAAGTTAGATGCCTAAAAGCTGATGGGACGAGATTCCCTTTTTCTGGCGAGAGTGATCTCATGGAGGGACAAATAGGTTCTGAAATCATAAGGATGAATACCATCACCAATTAGTATGAGATTATATCCCTTAGTGTAGTAGGATATTCAAGAATATATATTCCTTTAGTTGTGACAGATTATACGGATGTCTTCCCTGAGGACGTTATGGGACTACCTATGAGGTGGGAGATGGAGTTTTTCATTTACTTGCATCCTAGGACCACTTCAATATCTTCTTCAAAATATCGTATGGCCCCTATTGAGTTTAGAGATATGTAATTGTAGTTAAAGGATCTTCAAGATAAAGGTTTCATTAAACCCAATCTGTATCCCTTGGTAGCTCTGGTGTTGTTCCTAAAAAAGGCAGATGGGAGCTTACAGCTTTACATGGATTATCATCGCCTAAATTAGGCCACAGTAAAGAATAAGAACCCCTTGATGAGGACTAAAGATCTATTTAACTAGTTTTTATGTGTGACATGGTACTTGAAAATCAATCTCAAGTTCATATACCACCATTTAAGGGTTCGTGATACTGATATTCCAAAGTTGGCATTCCAATGTCTCTACAGACACTATGGGTTCCTAGTGATTGCTTTGGTATAACAAATTCCCCACCTTGTTTATGGATTTGATGAACCAGATCTTCCATCCATACATGGACTAGTTTACAGTCATCTTCATCAATGAAATAATCATATACTCTACATCATAGGAGTAACATTCAGTGCATTTGAGGATGGTTCTAGATTTACTTCAAGAGCACCATTTTTATAGAAAAATCTCAAACTGCTAGTTATGGATTCATGAGGTTATCTTTTTGGGGATGTTCATTTATGAGCATGGTTTAGCCATGGACCCAGCAAAGATCGATACTTTTCTTTCTTTGGATCCACCCTACAACATGTAGAAGGTGTGGAACTTTCTTGGTTTGGTGGGGTACTACATGAGGTTTGTGGAATACTTCTCTACATTTCCATACCCTTTGACCACCCTGAAACAGAAATGGTCACCATTTACATGGTCTAAGTAGTTCCAAAGGTCCTTCGAGTATTTGAGGATAAGGATGAAGAGTTATTCGGTGTTGGGACTACTAGAGGAAGGCATGGAGTGTGTAGTTTATTACAATTCCTTGAGAGCTAAGCTCGACTACATGTTGATGCAGTGGAAGGAAGTTATCATATATGTTTTGAGGCAGTTAAGACCCCATGAGAAGAACTACATGACTCCTGAACTAGAGATAGTAGCGGTATTCTTCTCCCTAAGTATGTGGAGAAACTATCTTCTAGGTTAGTGCATTGGGGATTACTAACACCATCAGAGTCACAGGTTTTTCTTCATGTATAGAGACTTGAACCTATGACAACAATGCTGGTTGGAGTACCTACACGACTATGACTTTGAGATAGTATATACTCCAAGAAAGTTAAATGTGGTAGAAGATTCCCTTAGCATAAAGTCTCAAGATAACTTAGTACAGAATGCTTTAGATTATTTGATCTCCTTACAACTGACCTTGGTGGATCAGGAGGGTACAGCTTTTCTATAGTCAATGGTGTTGAATCCTCCGCTTCTCGAGTTCATGAGAGAGTACCAACTAGGATACATAAACTGTGAGTTATTTTGGGACTATATATCTATGAGTGACTCACTATAATGATATTTTTAAGGATTTTATCACGTCATTTTTTTATAGGGATGGACGGTGGTTCCAGGCATGATGTGGGAGGAGGTGATGCAGGAGTTTTTTGTTTCTCCCCTAGTTGTGTATCCCACTATGGGGAAGATGTATAGAGGCTTTGATTATCCATTTTGGTGGTCTGGTGTGAGATTAAGAATAGCTAAATTCATCTCTAGGTACCTCACCTATTATCAGGTTAAGTATGAGACTTAAGTCCTGGATAGTTTATTTCAACACCTATAAATCCCAAAGTGGAAGTGAGAAGGAATATCCAAGGACTTTCTGATAGGGATTTCACACATAGTGAAGGTCCATGATTTTATCTGGGCGATAGTTGACTGACTCAAGAAGTCGTCACAATTTCTTGTTATCAGGGAGTAGAGTTTGGTGTATATTTTTAGGTAGTTGTGCATACGAAAGATCATTCTCCTTCATGGGGTTCCCTCAATGATTGTATCTAATCATGATGCTTAGTTTGTTTCATGGTTGTAGAGAGGCATGAAGGAGGCATTAAGGAATCAAATGAGGAAGAGTATATACTTTCACCCCCAAAATAGTTGGTATACCAAATGCACTATCCAGGTGTTGGAGGATATGTTGAGGGTATGTGTGTTAGACTTCATTCAGAGCTAGGAGGATCACCTTCCCTTGGTATAGTTTTCATACAACAATAGCTACCACTCTACCATCAACATGGAACCTTTTGAGGCCTTGTACGGGAGACCCTACTGGTCACCCTTAATTAGAAAAATATCAGTGAGACATCTCTTTTGGGCCTAGAGATGGTGGAGTTAATGATGGAGAAGTTCCAAGTCATTCATGAGTGGATGAAAAAAACCCAAATCAGAAATATATCTTGCACAAATCATCATTTTAGGCCATTGGAGTTCAAGAAGGAATACCATGTTTTCCTGAGAGTCTCCCCATGAAGAGGATTATAGAGGTTCAACCAGGGTGGCAAGCTATCCCTGATGTTCATTGGGTTGTTTGAGATCATGAAGAGGGTTAGAGAGGTTTCATACCACCTAACCCTAACCCCATAGTTGGAGTTGGTTCATGATTTCTTCTACATTTTTTGGGTGAGTAGATACATGCATTACCCCCACACACATCATTGATTGGGGTGATCTGGACATCGAGGATGGATCCACCTTTGTAGATTACCAGGTGGTGATTGAGGACCTATAGGATAGTACCATGTGTGTATGGACCATCCATTTGTTTCATGTGTTATAGCAGTATGGTAACATTCATGAGAGTTCCTAGGAGTGGGAGATTCAAGTGAAGGATTAGTATCCCGAGTTATTTATTAAGTTTTTCTTTTTGTGGAAAAAAATGTTGAAGTAGGTAATGATGTAAAGACCCGTTTTATTCCTTGTAATACTTTAATATATATATATAGAGAGAGAGAGATAGGATTTAAGATGACATGTGATTATGATGCACGGTGTTCCAAGAATTAATTTTATAAAAATATTAAATATATTTTATATTTCACAAACAAGGTTTCTTTAAAAAATGTGAACACTCTTAAAGGGAAGCTTGGATTAGAAATTTGAGAACATGGTTGAGTCTAGAACATGGTTTTTACACTAGGAAAACCCTATGATAGTTCGGTATGGGGAGTTCAGACACCTCACTCATTGGCAGTACATTTAGTGGATTAATTAATTAAATCTTTCATTCATTCATTCATTCATTCATTCATTCATTCATTCATTCATTCATTCATTCATTCATTCATTAATTTTAACCTAAATGAAATGTTTATAAATATAATTAAATGGTGATTTTCCCAAGGATATCCTCATATACTTGGGACTTTCGAGATCTTATTATTTATTTATCATTGGGGAATCACCTCAGACGATGACAAAATGCTAAATCCAAGTAGATCGGAGCGCAGAAAATGTAACGATGTCCTTCAATCATTGGTGAAAACGTTATTAAATGAAGAATGATCTAATATCCAGGTAAGACTCATTAATTTGTGTTTTGTATCCTTTTTTATTAAATTGATTGATCATATTAACCTCTTCTCTTGATCTATGCCAATTATATCCTAAGAATGTGCCTACATACCGAATTTAATTGGTTATTTCAATTTTTCTTACCCCAATTTCCCCATTCTAGATAGATTGGACAATAAATATTTCCATCAATCCTTAACCCCTTATTTTTTTTCTTTTATACCATGTTTTCTTTTCATTTGTCACCAGTTGGACCTCGTGATCTCGATTCAACATTGTCGAGAAGTGTCGAGCCCGATCGGACCCCCGGAATTACAACAATTTCATGATATAGGGACAAATCAATGAATTAAACATGTATCAGGGGTGATTAAAAGTATTGTTTGATAATTTTAACTAATTACTAATTAATCATCATCGATGGAAGGTTTAGTACATACGTATTGAACGATGAACCCCTGAGAATGCTAGAAACCAATTTCTAAAAAACAATGATCAAAAGTGATAGATCTGACCTAGATCTGATGATTTCAAGTAGAAACGATGCGAGATATACAAAGAAATAGATAGATTCAATGCACCAAAAGCAGATATGATATTTGTTTTAAAAAAAACTGAATACACATCGTGTACAAGGATGAACACATGGTGTGTCGCCTCTTAGCTGTGATGTCTAGTGTTTTGAGAAATTATAAGGATGGAACAGCGTGTAGTCCTCCTAAACTCTGTGTACCCCATCCCTGAGTGGACGAGCTATGTGATGAGTCACATGGGAAGGAATCCATGTAGGATTACACGTCTAGGCACACGACCATGTACTGAAGTACACGAAAATGGGGTTATGTACATGGATATGGCTAGAAGGAAACTGATCAGTCCCCGATAGGTTGGACATGCCATTTTTTCCATATTAATGGAACGTACTACTAAATGGGTTGGTATCCATGTGCTTTCTAGGGACACAGACAGGCAGTGGAGCAGGACCACATGTCGTGTACCCCTTGGTTCCTTTTTAGAAAACCTCATGGTTTTGTATCTCCTTCATGGATTGTGGACTGCTAATAGTCTATCCTGAGTGTTTTTTCACCTATAATACGATGTTTCCAAACATTTTGGATTTCAAGATATGATGCCAAATGTTCTAGGAATGGTACTTGGTTAGGATATGATCGATGATTGAAGTGATTATGTAAGATCAACTGATATTTTGGAGTGGTGTCATTGAGTAGATCTAGGAAGTGGTTCCTAAAAATATTATAAGTGGTACCCTCCAGTAGAGCTGGGAAGTGGGTCCTTAATGTCTTACGAGTGGTACCTTCTAGTAGAGAAGGTAAGTGGGTCCTTGATGGAACTTCTGATTGGTAACCGCTAGTAGATATGGGTAGTGGGTCCTCAATTACTTTGTTGTGGTACCCTCTAGTAAAGCTGGGCAGTGGGTCCTCGGCGTCTTCCAAGTGGTACCATTCAATTGATATGGTCATTAGGTTTGTGATTACATTATGAGTGGTACTCTCTAATAGATCTAGGTAGTGGTTCCTTGAAGACTTTTGGGTTGTACCCTTTAGTAGAGTTAGGTAGTGGGTTCTAAATGACTTTAGAGTGGAACCCTCCTATTATACCAAGGCTTGTTTCCTTTACCTATAGTTTTGTGCCCAATACTATGTGGCACAGTGAAAAGGCATGGCTTGACTTGGATAATTACTTCTAGGAAAATGTGTGATATGTTGGCAATTATTGATGGACTCTTGGAACTATTGGAAACTCTTCTTCTTGGGCTGAGTTTGTGAGATGGAAATCCCCTTACTCTCTTATTTGGACTTATTTTGACTGAGCATGTATATATTCTTCTATATCCAAACCTTGTATTTGGTTACTCTTTTTTCATGGGAGGTGAAGACACATAGGGTATTCCATGTGCTTCCTGTGTTTAGATTCTTATGGTTTGATGAGTCTACTATCCTACTATAGGTGGAAAATACTTGATGTGTAGTTAATCTACTCACCATGTTGATATCCTAGTGTTTAGATGAGGTTAGTTTCTCTTTTTTTACATTGATATGTTCTCTTTTACTGTGTCTTGCATCTACTTTATTTCCATTCCTTTTGTATCTCTTACTACTCCCCCTTCCACTTTTGGGGTGTCATACTGGGTATGTAAATAAGCACACATGTATGGGATTTTCCCACACATGTCATGTCTTATGAAGATTATGGAAAGGTCAGTGGTGGCTATATAGAAGCTTAGGGATACCTAGTACATTGTACCACATATGGTGTTTACAGCTTGGAGATCAAGAGCTAGTCTATCTCAGTAGTTTACTTTTCCAGTTTTTTTAGGTTGGGACATATTTCTAGTTGGGTGTGTATTTTTTCCCTTTAACTTTCAACTCTCACTATTGTACTCTTTTACAACCTAGATGTTATAAATTATTGGTTTAAATTATATCAATTGCATCTTTTTATTATTATTCCTCTTCAGTTCTATATTGATATGGTTAGGTGTGTGTGTATATATACTTAGTAAAATGCCTCCCAGTTAGGATATTTCTTTAGATTCTTATCTCCACCCTCTAGCCTATGGAGGTAGGCTTGGGGTAGTTACGTCTCAATCCTTAGATTGGGTTGGGTCATGATAAAAAATGAACGGATGAGTTGTGAACATCAATTTTCACCGCATAGATTATGTATTCCTTTGATAAAATTCATCTCCAAAATTTTTATCCCTTGTATATGGGACCATTAGGATGGTTATGATATTGTGATCGCGTGATAATAATGGTTCTTATCATAAGTATATCAATGAATACTCCCCTATCTAATACCTCCAAATATTGGTGACCCATATCCAATATCCTACTAACCCAAGTAGTTAGTTAACCCCTTTCATCCACTCAGTGATATAGGGAGAGATAAAGGTCCTACCACTAGGTGTAAGCCTCAGAATATTAACTTTACCTAGGTAAACAACTTTGATAGACATATATGGGTAGTATCCATGTATATTTCTTCTAGGATATGGATGAGAAACCCATGTGTATGCCCTTAAAACCTTATTAGGAGGCTATATCCCTAATGATTCCATTTGTCCTTCCAAGTTCAATACTCAATATGTATGAAGTAGAAACGTATATGGGTTTCAAATTCTTAATCCCTATACATATAATTTCTATTTTCTATTAGAATATAGAACTCCTATTAGTTGAAATATCAAACTCTTCCACACCACTCCATATGCGACATGAGACAAGTTGTCCTTCCTAATCCAATTACCACCATACAGTCATTAGACATGCACATAAGGTCCTTCTATTTTGGAGTAATCCCAAATAGGCTCTAATTAATTTTCCAATCCCTTTAGTCTATAAATTGATCCAGGGAAACATAATAATTACCTTCTATTAATTTTAATCCCCAATTGATCAATTAAAGGGGACCCCATACGTAAGCCCTAAATTATTATCACAATTTTGTGCCCCTCATGAACCTTTTCTCAAAGGGTCATATTTCTAACTGACCATCATATCCTAAAAGGGTGACATTCTCGAAAATTTATCTATTATAAAATGGCTATAATCCTTGTCATCTATCTATTCTCAATGGGATATATTCTTTACAATCAATAACACCCTTCTCTTATTTAGTTACCAACAAACAAGAAGTTCTAGAAAGGGATTCTCATGCATATATCCAACACCATCCATTACTTGGTAACCTTTCACCTAGATTTCATAGTGTAATGATTTTAAACTGTATAACATATGTATATACCAAATTACATTAAACATAATGGAATGATGCTATCACAAATCTTTAAACTGTAAAATGTAAAATATATTGGATTTTATTCTTTTTAACTAGGATATGTTGGATTACTAATTGAGGATCAATCATAACACTATATTGGCCATTTATTTATGGATTTAAAATTGATTTTGCTTTTTCATTGATATACAACCTTAAAAGGAACCATGACAGTCCTTATCATCCAACTAAAATGGGTATGATGTGTCCCATTAAGTGGAACCTAACTATGTGGGGTTTTATTCCAATAATAAGGATATATAAGAATCCGATTTTAGGGGAACAATCCCAATTCTATAACACCTACTTCCTTCCTAGATGGGAATAAATTTCAGAGTTTCTAGATATATGGATTTAAAGAATAATATAATTATAAATTGAAAGAGAGATAAAGATCATTTAATACATTGATATGGTTCAATAAATAGAGAATCTTTGATATATACATATGGTCTTATTTATAAAAAAATTGATACATATTGATGTTCACATTGATGTATGTTGATGACCAATCACTAACATGGTGGTTAATAGTCCCACACTGATATATGGGAAGTATTCATAGACACATATTAAATCAATAAGAGAGTCACATTATAGGAAATAATCCCTTCTAAAAGTGTTAGATGAGTGTAAAATCTCATCCTCTCATATAATATGAATTCTAATGTTTCACAAGTTTATCCAATTGATCTAAATCCTTTAGAAATAAAGTTCAAATCAACTCAACAAAATAATGGGCACAATTCATACTATAAAAAGAATGGATGACATAAAATACTTTAATAATTTATGGTTTATTGATTCAGGCTTTAGAAATTTCATTTCTCTTGACACATCCCATATATAATTACACATCATGAATAGACAAAAAATAACAATTACCCCCTTGATGACATATTTATAGAGGTAGAGGAGAATTTACAAATGTATTATTTTTTATAATTTGGGAAATTTACATGGAAATGGTTTTATTATTTATAATTTCAGCCTCACTGGGTTAATTTAATCCAATTTTATGGGGTGGTATTTTTGAAGAATGATAAATGGATATAAACATTTTCATTATGTGAAGAAGATGATTTGGAGAAAATAATATAAAAAAATGAATTTCTACATAAAGGGAAATAAATAACCATGAAAAAATTATATACTTTCAAAAATCATAGATGGATTCTCATATTATGTTGTAACCATAGGTTTATACATAAAAGAAGTTATTTACGATGCTGAGGTGAAATCCCTCTGTAGATAAACAAGTTCATTCACCAACCATCCTCATTTATAGTGTAGTGATGGGATTACTTCGCATATGATATCCCTTTTATGAGGCCACCATCATTTGAAAAAACATCAAAGGATTCCGTCATGACCTTCTACCCACTTTGTATGTATTGTGTGTTTTTTAGTGTTAATTTGGGACATTATTTTTACTTGTTGATCACTTACATGACCAGTCCATAAATTTTAGAATGAAAACAAAATCCATATAAATACATAGAATAAATATACATCCACAATTTTATTTATAAAAAACATTTATTCTTATATGTCCATGGATAACTTATATGGATAAAATCAAAAATTTTAATAGACCCCCAACCTCCCAAATTTTCCTATTAATAAACCCCTCAACATTAATTTCCTAGGATTTAGATATTTTTAGACCATTAATTCCTTAAAATCACATCATTTTCATTAAAATTTATAACTCAACGTTTTTTTAAGAAGATTTACCTCAAGTAGACTTAAAATTCAATTCTAAGAAAATATGGAGATTCTTGAATAAGTTCTATATGAACATGATTTTTCTATGTAAGAACTTTACAACCTCATCTACATCATACCTTTATAGAATATCTTTCTAATTTCACTTGAATCTTTCATGAAGTGTCTTTCCTGACATAAAACTTAAGAAACATATTTTCATAAAACAATATACACCTTGTGGATCCCATATATTTACATAAATCCCCAAATTTTATTTGAAACTTAAAGCATTTGGAAGTACTTGTTTCCCACTTTCCACTAGTACATCATTTCATATGATTTTACCTATGTAAACAATTTTTAAAAAATATCATTTCTATCAGTATCCAAGACTAATTTTTTATAATCACTGTATTTAGGAAGCTTGTTTGTAAGCCCCACACAATCAATATTTTGGACCCAAAGACCTTGATAGAATTTTCTCTCCAAGTGATAACCCTAAAAATAATATCTTATCCAAGACTCCTCCACGGCCTCCTGATATACATGACTGAACTATTATTCTCATCTATGTGCTACATTTTTATCTAGTATTCCCTTGATAATGTATTCCCCACTCATTATTACCCTTAACCAATAGAATATAATGGGTGTATCCAAACATGTATCCACTTGATAATGAGGAATTATCTTATCAGATAAATAGTGGAATTACTCATCATCCTGGTAGTCCAATTCAACCATCATGGTTGTTCTGAACGATCTCTATATCTACTAAGAACATAATAAAAAAATTAAATTATATTTCTTTGGTCCGATCAATGAGATAGAGGTGTAGAGGGCCTCCAATCTTGTGTATTCCCAACTCACCTTCACATAAATCATTTTCAAGCTCATATGTCCCATACCCAACCATTACTAAGAACTTTTTAACTAGTAGTCCAATCTATCTGATTTCAAACTACATAGAATATATCTGATTCACATGCAATTTAAAGCGGCGTAATTATTACTGACTATGTAACCTTAAAAGAACAACTATGTTCCTTATCACATGATGATAAATGGTACAATATTTATTGTTAAGTGGTATTGAACTATGTTGTTTCACATTCCCTTCATAGGTTTACATAGGAAGCTAAGCCCAAACCGAATAAGAAAAAACCTACTTCATCCCTAGATAAAAAAAATACTATATGAATATATGTATGGCTTTAAATTATAGTGTAATTATTCAAACAATGAGGGAGATTATGAAAACCCACTTATTCCTGAAATGTTCTCAATGAATGCATGATATAAATTGATCAATATCTTAAAAAGGGTAAAAAATATCATTAACAAGAAGTATTTCATGAATGTTTCATAAATATATGAGATAGTACCAAACTAGAAAACAAGGTTCCCTTTAGATGAAGTCAAAATAAAATCCTTATGTTTTCGACTCGTAACACCCTAAATTCTGAAAATTCAACTTAACATCTTCCCACTATATTTTAATAATAGAGACATATAAAGCACTGGAAAATAGTTTTTATATCATGGTAATTGGTATAAAAACTAAGTATAAGATAATAGATTCCTTGGTCATCATGGTCGATCAAGGCCACACCATTGCTGATCATAATAGGAGGTTGTGGTGGTCAAGTAGTGGGGCCAACCATCATCATTAATTTATAAAAAAGAGACAATAATAATATAAGAATTATTAAAACTAAATTTATTTCAAAAATATAAAAATTTATAGTATAATTTCATACATATTGATTAATATATATAAATAACTTATCAACTAGTAGCCTCAATAATCCTATATTGATGTTGGTCTTGCTTTGTTACTTGGAAAATACTTAGTTTTTTTCTTCCATAATTTACTTCAATATGAATGCTAATGATTAGGATGGGGAAGTAGGGTCCCAAATATTTGTAGATAAAATGGGCCTAATTGGGGTTTTGAACCCATAATTACAAAAATCACCACATTAGTGAAATAAATTATCTTAAGTAAACCTATGCTGATGTGATTTTAATCCATGATTTTTTTTCTAAGATATTTTTATTTTTTACCAAGGACTCGTGATTATAAAAAATAATAATTCTTTAATTTTAACCATTTTCTATTCTACTCTAAAATTGAAAATTTTTAAAAGGTAAATCAACATCATTGTTATCTTTTACTACCACTAAAAAAAGTAAAAGTTCCAATATGTTTATATAAAAAGTAATTTGTTGAAAAATAACGATCAATAAATTATACATGAAACAGTTTCGAATTTTTAAATAATCAATAAATTTATTTTAATTAAGTAAATTCCTACTTAAATTTTAATATAGTAATACTTTTAGACCAAGAAAATATTATTTTATCATGTTTTAAATTGAAATTTATGATTAGAAATTTAAAACATATCCTGTATGGATCATATAAACCATTTACATTCTTTTCATGTTTTTAAAATTGAAAATATCATTTTTTTTAAATAATTTTTATTCAAAGAAAATTCAAAAATTCATCTACCATAAAAAGACTAATAGGTTTCACCCAAATAAAAAATAGTTTACATTACTCATAAACTCCATAAAAATATTATTCAAAATAGTTATAGATCGTACAATTTTATTTCTAATATATTAACCAACTTGTAGGATTTTAAAGGGAGATACTCAGCCACTGAGAGGTGGGGGTGAATCAGTAGTCAATGTCCTATATGAACTTTAAAAAATTTGTCCATTAAATATATATTTTCCATTTATTTGGATAATAAATGGATCAAATGATGATTTTAATAGTAATATGATGGCTAATGATAAGAGATATGACACACAATGACACATGGCATATAGGGTTCACATATTCTTTGCCTTAAGTGGTTTTATCCTTAGAGTATAAAGATTATCATCCCACTATCAAGTTCGCCACCATAATATCAATGATTAATGACATGATGTATTAATCAATGGGATATCTTTGAACTCTTATAATAATTTCAAATAAAATAATAGAAATATATTTGAAAAAATAAATATCTATATCTTGTTCAATCCTTCCCATGACTCCCTCAAGTATATTAGAAATATTGATTAGGTGTAAATATAATTTATTATATCAATCCTTAACCAGATGGGTGGTCCCCTCATGACTCTATCTGATCAACTATTTCATCAATTCCATCATCATCATTATTATACCAGTATAGATAATTATTGTATATAGATAATACATATCTATTTATCTAAATAAATGATCTTGATCGATCCTTGAGTCTCGGATAACCTCATCTTTCTACATGTTCTATATTTATAATTCCTATGTAATATTCATCTAGTATACTATTTATTTCATGTAATTTAAGTCATTATTTTATTCTTAAAATTTGGCGCATGTTGTTTTGGTAAATTTTGGAACTTAACAAAACTTCAACATGAAAACCTTACTTGTGACATGATCCTTATATCCAAAATAAATAGAAATAAAATCTACAATATTATCGAGTATATTTGAAAACCATTTTGTTGTGACCTAGTTACATATGATGTGATTAATTTCCCCCTTATGGTGTGGTGATCTCAACTATGGTGTGGAGTCTAGATATGATAGAAATGTAAACAAAAGTACAATGATTTTAGTACCCCCCCCCCCCCCCCCACCCTCCCCTTTGATTCCCCTTCTAGAGAAGCACAACATTATATGGTGTGATCTATGAACTTTCTAAACTACTATATTACCCCAAACATCTTTGACCAAGTAGTTTTTCATGATTTTTTTATTTATGATGTACTGTGAGACCATTTGGATCCCAAAATTATATATCTCCAATGTTTCATAGGTAATCCTCACAATAAAATCAACTTTATGAAATCTATTAGGGATATACTACATGGAACAATGTATCAGACCATGAAATTTCACTCATCTATCTTAAATATTTCATGTGAAAATCAACCCAACTACAACATGAGGCTATTCCATTAGCATGGAACCATTCACCTGAAACATCCCCATGATATTGCAAACATTTCCTTATCTCCATGATATTATTCAACTTAGAAAAACTTCATTCTTTTGTATCATTACTCAACTCCAATTCTTCATTCCTCTAACTCCAACATAAAAAAATTACTTTAAACTTTTTTATGATTCTATAGGGTAAACTTAAAATTGTTTTTTCATATTGATCCTCAAAATTAATCTTCATTATAATTTATATAATTGAAAATGAATGTGATATATCAAGATCTATTCTAGATAAAATGATATATCCTAAATATTAAATATAATAAAAAACTAGAAAACATGTATAGATAATATATGCTAGTGTTTTATGAACTCTTCGTCATAGGTGGAATCTTGAGAAAGATTTATCTTGAGGTTCAATACTCCACACCATTATTGTTGATAGTTTTTGTGAGAGTTATCTATCCATTAGTGAACTTAAATTAACGTGTCTAATTAAAAAATCTGTGATCTTAATTATGAGTTACATAATTTATCTTGATATCCATACTCCTTATGATTCTCTATTCCACAAGGGTTTTTTATGATTTAGTTAAATAATTGGATCTTGAAATAAATTTTTTTAAATATATATATATACCCTTCTATGAATATCCTCTATGAGATAGCCAAGAAAATTTATAGACACTAAAACATTATTTTATCTTCATATTAAATATGTAATTTATTTACATATTCATCTCATAAATTATGTTAGAATATCCATTCCTCTTATTCCAAGGAAAACTCTTCCAAACTTCAATCTCCTATTTATATTCTAATGGTCTCCTTAAATATTCACTTTCATTATAAAACCCAACCTAAATCTAAACATAAATCCCATAAATCATATCAATCTATTTAATTCATTCCAAATCAAACATGCTTGAATATTTCATTAAAATTTAACAACAAATCCAACATGATATAATATCTCATGCATGGAATTCATCATTATGACATGCATAGGAACACCAATATCCACACTTAGATTTATTATAAACACGACTAACAAAAATCTTTATTCAATCAAAAAAATTATTACATTTTTAAACACTATTAAAGAAGTTGAACTAATATTAGTAACATAAAGAGAATAGTCCTATTTTATCATCAAACCCCTTATTTTAAATTTCAAACAATTAAAATTAGATTTATGTCTTTCTTTTCCCCCTTTTAAAACATAATCTGATGGAAAAATAGAGATTAAGTGATTGAGATTGTACCTCAATATCTTCCTCTATATGGGTTTTGGAATCTTCTCCCACATTAAATCATAGTGAAAACTTCAAATTCATGGGGATCAAATATTTTTTTTCTCTCCTTTCCAATTTAATCTCTTTTTTAAATAATCATCATCACCTTCCTCTAATTTTTTTTCTATGAATATATTTTAAAAATAAAAAAACAATATAATTTTATTCAATAATTTTAATGGTAAATCCTTCTCACAAAAATCCATAAATAATTTAAATTTTTGATAATTTCAAAAACATATTAGAGAATATAAAAAAATTTATTCTTGATAATAAAAATATCAATCAATCACCCAAATACTGCATGATAGAACTTATTTTATAAAATAAGTGAAATTAATCAATTGGCCTATGTAGTCCAAAAGTGATCCTATAACAAGATTATCTTGTAATTACCTATCATATTTTTTAAATAAAAAAAACTTTCGTGTTAAAAAATTATAATGTAATTTATGTATAATTAATGGAATAGGGTTTATCATATAATTCCCTAGTTTTTAAAAGAAAGAGGTTGTCCTATATGAAATAATCTTGGATTTGTAAATTTTATATATTTAAATATATAAATATTCATTAATTTTTATGCTTCCTTTTGATCAATATCCATATTTTATTCCTTGGGTGCATCAAATACATATTTTCATCCTCCATTGATCATTCCAACTACTACCTTCGTCTCCTTATTCCCTTTAAAATTTTGAGGGATTTCAATGGGTATCTTTATATTTAAATTTATTTCAAACCAATTTTTTTTAATATGGTCATACACTTATAAAAACTCTACCTTTTTTATTTATAGTGTATTGAGGATGTCGAATTAGAAGAAAATTTTTAAAAACTATTTAGGTGTATATCTTCTTATTCTCAATGTGAATCACCATGTGTTTTGTGGGATCATCCTGATTTTTATCAACCACATTTTCAATAAAATCATCTTATCTCTTCACTTTTTAATGTTTGGAATCATAATGTGACACTAATTACTTAATAAAACATGCATAACAAATATTGGTGGTGTGTCACAATTAGTTAACCCATCCCCAAGTATCCTCAGATTAAACAAGTTTGGTAAGCACTTTATCCTTTTCATTGGGTTGTTTCACTTTCTTCTTATTCTTGGATATAACCACTATAATTTTATACATTAAATTTCTTAGTTTTTTTGAAAAATAGACCATACCATGAGAAACAACCTTCAATATTTAAATCCTATATAAAAAATTCGCCCCCATTGGATTTTAAGTGTTTTTCTCTCCATTATGATGCTCCTTAAAGGTAGCATTTTTAGCACTCCTGAAGAAAAAACAATTGATTAGAATATTGAATAAGGAGAGAATTTATAAAAGTGAATCCCAAAAAAATAATATAAAAATAATATGATTAGTTTTTGGAAACTTTTTGGGATTCATTTATAGTCATGTAGTTCCTTAGCGCCCACATAGTCCCTTTAAAACTGGAACTCATTTTTATAATTATTGTAGAACTTATATGTGGAAACATAATTATTTCATGACCAACATTCATTTGTGATATGGAAGATATACTAATTGATCACCTACTCCATTAACACCTAATATTTTTTATGGTATGGTAGGGGTCCTATGTGATCATGTGATTCCTTGAAACCCCCTAGATAACTTTTGACCACATGATGTGAATCCTTTATGGATGCATGATTCCCAAATGATCACATTTCTCCCTTATTTAAGAAACATATTCTATAAATATCAATACACACCTTTTAAAGTGGAATAATTTTTGGAAACCTCATTTTTAAATGGGGATAGGTGGAAAAGAACTCCACAATTCATGAACCATATTTATGAACTAATTTGATCCAAACTTAGGTAATAAATCATGTTCTAATAGGGAAAAACATCACGGGTCCATTTGTGTGATTCTTTTTGGGTAATAACCACGATCACATTCTTCAAAAACTATTTCCATAAATAATACCTTTATTGGTGACTTCTATGAAGACATATTTCATGAGGGGATTCCTTGAAGACCTACTTCATAAAGAACATAATTATAAATTAATACATGTGAACATTGTTCATGGAGGGAACTCACAAAAATACCTTCATGAGATACCATCAAACTAAGACCTTCATGAACAATTCCTTAATTCATATATAACATTGAAGAAATGAAAAGTGGTGTCTTTTTAGTGTGTATTCAAGCCTTTACATAGCATCCCTAATCCATAGAGGACTTAACTCATTGATGGACACTTCGTGAAGAAACCCAATTATAGGGAACTAATCCATTTATATGATGTTTCTTTTAGAAATAGTTTATATCAAATTATAATTAACCCAAATTACCATCATATCCCACTTTATGAAATGTAAAATCCATAAGAAGATAGTTCTAAAAAATCCTCCTCTACTACCTCAAGAAAGGTGTGACTGGGATGGGCACATCATCTTGTACCATGTCTATCATATATTCCATTGATATAAGGAATCTCTTGGGTTTTACTCCATGAATTTTAGGACCCTTAGGGTGATAATGATCATGTATCCCCTTGATAAAAAGTCTCTATCAGGAGAACATTTATGATAACTCCCCAAGATCAGGTTTCCCAAAATGGCTGACCCATTTTCATAATTCGGTTTTCTACTTATTTTATTCACTCTATGGGCCAAAGATATATCATTGGAATAATACTAGGTATAAAACCTAATACCTTACTTAATATTACTCACCTATATAATCAAGAATCTATAGAAAAATTCCACACTTATTCCTCTCCAGGACAAGATGAGAAACATATGAATAATACCAACACATATCCTTTATATCTCTATGCATGATATATGCCTCCTACTAGGTGTAATCCCCAATCATGAACACATTAATGATCTCATCCAAAATATATTTTTGTAAGTAATACATCTATATGGGAAGATTATTTATAAACCCCTACTCATCCTCATGAGTCCATATCCCCTATAAATTCTATCTCAATGGGGTTATATTCCCCATGGAACTTTCCTCAATGGGATATATCCTCCATTATCCAATCATTTCTCAAAGTTATATATTCTTGGTGAGATAAATTAAAAATTATCTACTTTAGTTACCAATTAAAAGGATATACTTGACAAATCCTCTCATGTGTAATCCCTACAACAAACATTTCTTGGAATAGCTCATATATTAGTCCTATCATCATGACTTCAAACTGTATAGAATAATGTCCTTGAGACATGACATTAAAATCCATAGACCAGACCTCTCATGTGACCTAAAACTATACATCCTAAAATACATGGTTGTTTATTCCAATTAACCAAGACATGTAGTATGCCTCTTTGAGTTTCAGACCCAATAAACCATAGGTCCTAGATGTAATAAATTAAAAGGAACTTCACTTGTTAAAGTTTCTATGACCTTAAAAGGAACCAAATTGGTCTTTGACACATGGATATAAAAGGTACATTATGTCCCATTAAGTGGAACAAAACTATGTGCATTATGATTCCATTAATAGGGATAAATTGGAAGGATCTATCTTGGTATTGATCCCTAATTCATAACACCAACTTCCTATATGGATGGTTATAAAATCATGAGTTCCCATTTGTGTGGATTTAAGATACAACATAACCAGCTAATAAGAGAGTCTTCGAGTGGGTAATAATTCCCCACAAAATGGTAATATGAGCCTAACCTCCCATCCTATTGACCAATGTTCACTAAAATAATTATTTTTAATGGCCCAATAACTACTTATCATTGTACATAAGGACCGTGTCGGATAAAAATGAGTATGGTTTGAATATGTTTCAAAAATAGAATGGTCAATCTGATGTGAATATTTTACCCATGAGAGATATTAATCGACCATGATTTTTCATATGATGATGCACTAAAAGGTTTATTTTTTGTGATTTTTTATCCTTATAGGTCACTCAATAAATCTTTTATAGATATATCCAATCCAAATAGAAACCTAATAACATGAACCTTAGAATGTTTTATTCATTATACATACATATTCTTCAACTATGATGAAGGTTGTGGGATCAAAACCAAATATTATTTTTTTATCCAACTTAGTGAATCCAATAATAGATGAAGAATATGAATATATGAGAGTATCTCTAAAATATATCTCTTATAAATTTGGAGGTGGCACATGAAAACCTCTAGGTGATGAATTCCCATAAACCATCCTGTAAATGGAGGACTATAAAGAACTTAGTGGTACTTGTCACCAAATTAAAATACTTTGGGAGAATATCTATAGACCACAATAATAATTTCCTCCCAAATCTTAAGGATGTGGAGGATGATGAAATCAACTATGTCCCCATAATTATTCAGAAGATACTTATGATGGATTATTTTAATCATCACCACCACAAACACCACATGATCCCATCCTCTCAAGAACATATTAAGGATGACACCCAAGAAATCTTGACCCTGATCACTAAAATAAGGGATTCTTGGTGGAGGCATCACCAATGGTATAATTACACAAAATAAAAGGTCTGTAGTCATGTTATCTTCAATAAATCATATTATTATTTTCATTTAGTAACTAAAGATCACTATTATATTCCTACTCACACTCAAAAAACCTTATAGTATATCTAGGTATCATTATAAGAAGATTTTTTATATATCTTAGTAACAACCAGAGAGAAATACCATATCCTTTATTCTATATATAAATACTACCAGTATATCCTATAATTAATTATTGAGTATGATCATATCCACAGTCCCAAATTCTAAGCCCATCATCAAAACATGGAAGTGACAGAGATCACATAATAACATATTTAATAAACCACTAGATTATTAGTTACACTGGACTGAGACAATATTCCCACTCCCATTAAAGAATATAATTTCACATCATAATAAATAATGAAGATAAAGACAATACCCATATTCTCATTCTTATCAAAGTACATTAGTATATACCAACAATCACTTAGGGGAAGGATCATATCCCTACCCCTGCTAGAGGACTCCGCATCCATATATTGGTAGTCACTATGCACTATTATCATATCCATTCCCCCATTAGAGAAGGATGAAAACATGCAATATAAAAAACATTAGGTCGGTATTATATCCCTACTCACTTTTATATATATTATTGGAATATTAAATTGGTACTCATTGAGGAGTAGAACCATATACTTGTCATCACACAGGAGGCTTCTCAACATATTTTAACTGTGATAGGATACTAGAAAAAATATCAATAGAAAACAAATCTAAACATGGAATGGTGTTTCATCCAACTTATTCATGAATAGAGGCCCAAAAAACATAAAAAGTACATATATTAAATATCTTCATTATTAGTATATGAGGAAACCCATCCCACAGGGTTGGTGAAATTTTTACCACCACTACCACCACCACTCGGATAATAAAAGCCAATATGGATCCAACATGGGATTGTGGAGGAACTATAGTGACCCATTATTTTCATAAATAAATATTAAATCTTTTTATATGAATATCAATACATTTCCCAAATAAATGTTTGAGGAACATAAATTTTTAGTGTCTTTGGAGACTAGATACAAAATATTCTTATTTCATGAATGATATTTAACATATCCCATAAATATCTTCCCATTTAGTAATCTTCATAAAAAACCCTACTTAAAAATTTTCATCATAACCTAGGGAAAGGAAACATAATAAAGGGAAAGATTAGATACTCCATAAGGGTAAACATGGGGATGAAAATCAATGATCATATAAAAGAATAATATAAACATAAGGGTATGTGATTATGACCATAATTTATAATGGTTATACTCATTATATCAATGATCATAAACATGAGTCCTAGAATAAATAATTATCATTTCAAAATACATGAATCATAAGAGAGATAAATCATTATAAATCAATCACGAATAATAAATTCATGTCATAAAGGTGTGTCACCATCATAAGTATAGAAACCATTTCATGTATCAAGGTGGACTACTAAGAAAATAAATAATAGTGGATCAGAAATCCCTAAATTCTTCCCATATCATAACAGATCAGGAATCACCATCTATATACCACAGTGGATCGAGCACATTGATGTGCCTTCCATAGTGGATCAAGCACATTGACTTTAATCCCATAATTATCTCATGAGATATAAATATTTACCCAACACATTGGAGGGATAAATAATTCTAGTACCACCTATAACATAATGAAAATCATATATATGTGTGCCATAAGATCATAAAACATTCATCGTATCATGACACATGAAAAGTAAAATGGTTTCATAAGAATTTCATCATAGTATAACTTGTGGGAAAGAAACAGGTTTCATAAACATATTCATCATAATCATATACCATACAAAGAAATAATAAGGATGGTATCCTTGGATCATGTCCCCAATAACAAAAAAGTAACATCAAATTATTTTATAATAATTGAAAATTACTTTAAAGGATCACTTAGAATATTTATTGAGGAAAAATACCATTTCACATTTAATTAAAAAATTTAAAATCCAAAAATTTCCAAAATATTATGAAAATAAAATTTCGAAATTATAAATAAATATTCAAATAATTAAGTGTTCATAATGGCAGAAATTTTTTTTCATTCCATATATGCAAAAAAGAAATCATTCCTTTCATACTTTTTTTAAAAAGTCAAAAAGTACATCATTTAGAAAATGAAAAGAAGATCAATTTTAAAACATTTTGAAAAAAAATATTGGGCCAAAATTGCTTTAATAAATCATTGTAAAATATTTAAAAAATATTTAAAACATTTTTAGAAAACATTGATATGGAAGAAAAAAAAATTTAACTGAAGATAGAAATAAAGTCAGTTTTCCTTAAAAATGTTCTTCCAGTCACCTGAGATCTTAAAGAGAGAGAAATGAAAGGAAAATATATAATCTCAATAAATAACCACAGGAGGATATAATTAATTATATTATTTATAGGTATATCATAATATTTCATCATCATATGCTTAATCATAAATAATGCTGATAAACAATGAGATTCTAACATAAAACCATTACCACTTTGGTAACTTTTAAATCATAATCCCCATGAAATAATAACATCAAATGAAAAATTTAGTATCATTGAAAGAAATAAATTCATGATATAACATGTAAAAAGGTCTTTTTATACACCTCATAAAATTATATAGTTTCATAACATAACATATGTTCCAAAGAAGACAATTTGAGATGATAAACCTGCACCGCTTTGGTAATCTTTGAAAAAAACTCATAAAAGATAGAAAATTATATGGATTTTTAAATCCAGATAATTTTAATTAAAATAATTATAAAATAAATTCATTTTAATTATATATACCACAAAAATTAAGCAATCAATGATTATGGAATATGTCTCATGGAAGCAAAAGTGAGATGATAAAACTCTAACCTCATATTCCACTTGTTTTTGAAAGAAATATAGAATTATGTATAATAAATTAAATTTTTTATACTTATATAAAAAAAAATTTATATAATTTTATTATAATATATGATCCACTTATAATATTTCAATATCCATTTATTAATAATTCATTATTAAAATCTCCATTTTTAGGTGTTAACTTTTTATTTTTCATGTGAGTTTTGGTTTGGTAGTTCTAGTCATTGTTCTTAGATCATGGTTCCATAATATCCAAGATTTTAATAATGATATAAATATCATATATATTCATTATTTATATATTTATATTCTTCCATAAATAATAGATATAGAAAAATGAATTACATCATTCATGGAGATGGTAATCCATACGGACTTATGAACGATGTTTTCACTTTTTGACGGATGAAATGAAATAAAGATAAATATTAATTCACTTTTCTAGGATAATATTGCATAATATATATCATATATATTCATTAAATAAATCCTTATTACCATCCATGTAGATATTAAATCAAAAATGAATTGCATCACTTCATGGAGACGGTAGTCCCCATCTACGCACGAGTGACGTTATCATTTTCCAACAGATTGGAATGTAGGAAGTTATATATGATATTAAAATTATTGAAGTGTAATTATTACTAAATATTATATATATATATATACTTTAAATTTTTCATTATATCCATCTGTGATAGGTGGTGATGACTGAAGATTGTCATTTTTATTGATTAAAAACACAATACACAAAAGGACGTCACGGTGGTCTAAAGTACTGCAAACCCAGAGCATCATTAACCATGAACTTCATCCCCTCACTAGGAAACGACCTCAAATTAGAGAAAGAAAACATACTGCATTCAGGGGTTTCCAGAGAGGCCAAGAAATCAGCCACCATATTTCCCTCCTGCCATGTGTGAGAGACCTCCATGTGAGACCCAATTAGCATTTTCCATCTCCTAACAGTGTAATCAATACTCCAAGGAACATTACCTTTGCCCAGAAACACATTACACAAAAGCATGGATTTAGTCTCCACCGCTGACAGACAGATCCTCCTCTGAGAACACATTTCCAGACATGCAACCAAGGCTAGAGCCTCTGCCTGAAGTGAATCACCTCTTCCAAGCTTGCCAGCAAATGCAGCGGTCACAGACCCCGCTGGATCTCTCACGACGCCCCCCCCCCCCCCAGCGCATCACCCCCATGATCATCGATCCGTCCGAGTTAAGTTTTAATCCCTGGATTGGAGGTCTCCAGCGAACCCATTGTCCCTGCCCAGAGGAGACGTCCTGTTGATTGGAGAAAATGTTGGTGGTGATGGAGCTCACCGATGACGCTGAATGGCAATCGGGGCACAGCCTGACCAGGTCAAAAAAAGAATTCTTCATTTTGAAAATAATACCCACCTGAGTTCCAAATAATTTATTATGACAGCTGTCGTTCCTTTACTTCCAAATTGTCCAACACCCTACAATTAGAATGATTGTATGATCTTTTCTTTCAGCCCCCTAATTCCCAGTCCCTCTAAACCATGAATTGAGGAATCTACCTTGCGTCACGTCATACCCATCCCAGCCAAAGAAGGCTCCAAAAGTCTGCCATATATTCCTAACCCATTCACTATCATAGAAGAGATTCCCCACTATTTCCTGGTTGAAAGACCTATAGCACCAACATCGAGAAGCCATATTAACTCCCATACGTTGCAATCTATCGTCTGTCGGAAGTTCCCTATTCCGTATACACCACAACAGAAAATTAAATTTGGAAGGAATATCCTTGCACCACAAGGCCGCCCCCCACATATCATTATTCGACATAATCATCGTCACCCGAGCATAATCCTTGATGTAAAAGGCACCCGATGTAGAACCATTTAAAATGAGCCTATCCTCCTCATCACTAACAACTATGTTGTTGAAAAATTCCATTTGGAATTCATCAAGGATGGCCTGAAGAAACCGAGGGTGACTACTTGCCTCTTTGAAGGATAAATCTTGGATGGGGAAGCCCAGGAACCATAGCCTACCCACCCCCCAATCAAGCTGCCAGAAGTTGATATTTCCTTTTCCCACTATCCATCGAGAATGATGATGTAAGACCTCCAAGAATGGATGAATCAGATTCCATATCCTAGAAGAATGTGACCTATGAACATTTGCATTCAATCCATATAATTCCTAAATTTTTTGACCCCAAATAGACCATCCTTCCAAGGCCTCCCAGGCAATCCTATCATGAATCCCTTTCATGGTAGTAGACACACTTCTCATATTGATGCCCCCTTTAGATAGAGGTTTTGCTAACTATTTCTTAGAAGCCCAATGATGTCTTCCTTCCATCTGTCCATCCCATATGAATGATACCATAATTCTTTCCAAATTGAAAATAACTCTCTTAGGAAACTTGAGAGTGGAAAGGATGTGCATGGTAATGGATAAAAGGACACTATTAACCAGAGTAATGCGGCCTCCAAAGGATAGAAATCTGTTCTTCCAATTATAGATGTGCCATGTAATTTTACTAACAAGTTTATCAAAATGATGCACGTGAAGAGAAGAGGGACTGACCAGTGCCCCAATATATTCCATGGGAAAAGAACCCTTTCCCATATTCAGACTATCCCCCAAGACCCTCTCCTTCCTCACAGAAGTCTTCTTGGAAGTAAAGAAGAGGTTTTTCTCTTTGTTCACCACCTTCCCACTCCACTTACAATATTCCCCTAGAATTCCATTTAGCCCCTGCACTGACCTTCTACTACCATTGATAAAAAGTATTGTGTCATCAACAAAGATCAAGTGAGTAATACCCCTTGTGGCATTCCTGTTATGATAAGGCAAGATTTTACCCATGTATAGGCCTTGATTAATATAACAACTCAGAGAATTTTGAGCAAGAATGAAAAGAGTAGGGGATAAAGGATCCCCTTTCCTAAGACCACGAAAATCCTTGAAAAATCCAAATTGTTTACCCATGAATGAAGTAGATATCCACACCGAGCTGAAGTAATGGAAAATTAAGTCACTGGTCCAATTGGAGAACCCCATGCAAGCCAGGAATTTGAGGAAAAACCCCCATTCCAACCTATCATGGGCCTTGCTCATATCTAATTTGACCACCAAATTTCCCCCAAATGACTTATTATTGATGCCACTTAACATTTCTTGGACTTCTCCAATCGCACCCTGGATTGATCTACCTTTAATGAATCCATGCTGCTCAGGGTTCATCCAATAATCCAAGTGAACGGCCAGTCTCTTGTTGAGTATGCTAGCCACGATCTTGTACAGAAAGTTGCACATGTTGATGGTCCAGTATTGCTCAATGGACTGAGGATTTCTCACCTTAGGGATAAGAACCAATTTGGTTGCACATGCAATTCGAGGAAGATCCCCTCCCTGAAAGAAATCCGGGACAGCATGTACAAGATCCCCTTTGATAATTTCCCAAGTCGCCCTGTAAAAAGAACCAGGGAACACATCAGGCCCTGGTGCACTCTCCGGGTTCAGAGACCACACCACCTCATACACCTCATCCTCATCTGGAGATTTCATGACACCCTCATCAATGCTCTCTAAAACAGTGTTTCAAATACTGTCAAAAATCTCATCCCCACCCCTTAGGTATCCCCCTGCCCAACCAGGATTAGGAGCAGCCAGTAAAGACTGTAAAGCTCCATTATCCATGAGCCCAACCTCCTCTCATTCATTGGAAAAGGATCCATCATCCCTGTGAATATTGGGCCTCTGAACACTCCGACGTTCTTTGATGCAAGC
The DNA here is from genome assembly GCA_963277665.1 of Viscum album. Classification (NCBI taxonomy): domain Eukaryota; kingdom Viridiplantae; phylum Streptophyta; class Magnoliopsida; order Santalales; family Viscaceae; genus Viscum; species Viscum album. Next base: position 1,375,163,689 of record OY728138.1, on the reverse strand, counting down.
ATGATAGTATCTCAAATTCTGATCCCCTTCAAGAATCCATTTAACCCATGCTCCTTCTCGGGAAATCCTCTCCTGCCTCAGAAGACTGTCAGATAAATGGTCCTTTTTAGATCTCAATTCAGAGAACATAGAATCATCCCAAACTTGTTCTAAACAATTCTCCAGTTGTTCAACCTCCACACTGATCTCAGAAAAATCCTGATCACGAGCCGGGATCGACCTTCTCCAGACACGAAGAAGTGACTTTAACTGCCTTAACTTATTGTGAAATGAAATCCATGGATTCCCCTGGTGTTGCAGGCCCCAAGCTTCCCTGACCACCAAGAGGAAACCAAATTCCTCCATCCATGATTTTGAGAAATGAGAATGCTCCTCCCTCATCTACCCCGCACCAAGAGAAATGCGGAGCGGAGAGTGATCAGACAGACATCTTGGAAAACGAACTACTTTGGAATCCAGGAACATGGAAAAAGCAGCATTGTTTATGAGTCATCGGTCAAGTCGGCTATATGAACATCTCCCCCCACACTGATTATTGCACCAGGTAAAGGTAATTCCCTCATAACCAGCATCCAAAAGTCCATTCCTTTCCATGAAAGAAACAAAAGTTTGGATAGACTTACTGGGAAAATCCCCACCCCCTTTCTTCTCCTCGGGACTAGAACCGATGTCGAAATCAACACCAACAAGCCACAGATCTTTATCAGGATTAAATCCCTCCAAATCACTCCACAATGAATCCCTACCCTGGGTGGTACACTTCGTGTAAATGAAGGATAAAAAGAACACATGGATCCCTACTATAATCTTAGTATTCAGAACTTGATCTGACGCACTCAAAAGATCAACACAAACATGATCCTTCCAAAAAATCCATATATATGAATTGAGGGGATCCCCATACATGAAACCACGAACCTTAAGCCATTGAGAATAATCCTTTATTATGTTAAAATATTTCTTTGGTTCCAAGATAGCCACCAAAGATACTTTCCTATTATTTATTTCGTTGGAAATTAAATCAGACTTGACCCTAGCTCCCAGGCCCCGGCCATTCCAGATTAAGACACTAAACATTAATCTCATCTCACCTGGTTTTGGACCCAAACTCCTGGCCCTTATCAAATTGTACTGAGAGTAAATTAACAGAAGCATCTAGTTTAGATTTTGATCGAGTGCAGACACCAGAATGCACCTGCAAGGATAAAACCACAGGAGAAGACACGTTGTTAGACCACGCCCTGCAAGAAACTTCTGGAGACATAAAACATCTACCCCCCTTTCTGTTCTGATCCAATTTGAGGAGCACTGGGGGAGAACACAGAGGATAAACAGATGGAGCTGGCAAGGATAGGGGCGAGTACACCACTGGACTGTAGCCCGCAGACAGAAGAGGGGGCCCCCTAGGCAAGGAAGGCTCAGAGACCTCGATGTCACTCGAGTCTGAATCTATAAAAGAGATGTTTGTGATGCATACTTGAGAAGTATCCCAATACGATAGAACCTGCTTCCGCAGACTTATAAAACTACTAAAGAATACCCCTCTGAGAGGAAGGCCTTCCTCTGAAAACTGCACCAAATAATCCCAACCCATGCCTCGGAGAACATGAACCAAGTCGCGGCAAGGAGGCACACTCCCAGCACTACCAGAAATGGACGAGGATGCCTCTGAACCTTTCACTGGAAAAAAAGAAGAACCACCTTCACCTCGTACGTTACCTTCAGGAACTCGGTGATGCATGCGAGGGAGTGGATCATAGGACCTCGGAAAAACCTGGTGAAATACACCCTTCATATGAACTTTACAACAGACCTGCAAGGTATGCCCTGAAATATGGCAATGGGAATAGAACCTGGGATAGGCGGGATAAATCATGGGTTGATGGAAATCCTTCATCCCTTCAATTATGATCAAAAGATGTTGCTGAAGCGGCCGAGAGAGATCCATATCAACACAAATCTTTGCTATCGAAGCCTCGGCCAAACAAATAGAATGATCATCTGTGCATAGGAAACTCCCCAACAAATCCCCAATAACTTTGAGAAATGATTCATTCATGAGGGGAAGAGGCAACCCCAGAAGCGAAATCCAAACCACCTCGCTAGAGCATTCTCTCCCATAATGAGCATCCATCGACCACCGGGAGAGGGAGAACCTCCACCACCCAACAGAACACACCCTCTTGCACCAAGAAGTAACAAAATATTCCCTAGAGGACAAGATGATGTAGAAGGATTTACAATCCAAAATAGACACCGAAGCTAGCAGATCTAGACCCCAAAGTCTGAAGAAATCTTGAAAAATCGCAAGGGGGGGATTGTCCGATCCAAATCTCGCAACAAGAGTCCACTAAATATCCAAGGTCACCGCCGAAAAGGATGCCACTAAAACCTCGAGCACCGAGAAACCATTCTCCACAAAAGAAGAAGCAACCTCAGGGCCCACCGGCGAGCTGTTCTGAACCCCATCGAAACTAGGGGTATGCCGTAGAAGAGCTTCCTTGAATGAGGGCCCTGGAGGGCAAGCCGAGCCATCTCTGATCTCTGGAGATCCAATCACTGCAGAAGAGAGACCCCCCAGAGGCACTTGGGCAATAGGCAGGAGAGCATTTGAATCCATCAAGAAATTTCAGATAGGTGGTGATGGAAAATGAATTATATCGGTTCACGAGGCGTTATCCCATCACACACACGATTGGCAGTTTTGTTTCCCATTTGATGGAAGAGGAGATAGATATTGGTTATTTCATTAACATAATAACATTTAAGTATATTTAATATAATATTGTTTCTATTTAACCATCTTTTAATTAAATTTTAAGGATGTGTTGGAATAAATAATATAAAAATTTGTGGTTAAGAACTATAACTCTTCTTCGGAAAACCTCTTTAAGTTTATACATAATGCCATCCTAGAATGGTTTTATAATAAAAATAAGGAATATAGATAGTTTATATGTATGTAATTAATCGATATGGGCAGTTGTTTTCCAAAACAAATAGCTCTTGAACTTTTGAGAGGAGATGAGATGGGGTGTCCTTTTATAAGTGGGGGAGAGGACCCACTTATAATTTCTTAAAAGATTAAAATAAAAAAAGGTCATTCTTAAGAAAAATGCTTCCAATTTGAAATATATTTGAATATAAGATAGTATTTGGTTTAAATTACATCACTAAATTAAATGTTAATTGGTATATGGGGTGTTTTAAACCCTATTATTTTGGTTTGAGCCCTTAGTCAACCTATTTTAACCTTAACCATAGTAAAAACTATTTCAATATTAAAGGGTGATGAATATTTTCATAAATTGAAAATGAATCATAAATAGAAAATGATTTATATTTTAAACTATATTAAATTTACTTTGTTGGTGATAATATTTTTTTGAATTTTAAATCATTTAATAAAATATTATTTATTATAAAAAAATTGCAATGTCAATTTTGGGATTTGACCTTGAAAATAACATGAAAGAAGTGTAATTCGAATATATCCAATTAAAAAATCTCTAAAATGTTATATTTATCTAAAAATTTTCTGTAACATAATAATTATTTCAAATTATATTACTTTAAATATTTTTATTATCATTTATTTTATTTTTCTATTAATTAAAGAAATATTAAGTCGATGTTGTGTAGAATTTAAGGTTAATATATAATTACTAAAAATTAGAAATGAATTAACATAATTAAAATAATTTTATTATTCTATAAATAAGCATTAATATTCATTATTAAATTTATTTTTTCCCTCTATGAATACATAAAAGGTATTTAAAAGAAAGAGAGTGAAATTTTGTCTTTTTCTTTACTTAACATGTTATATAGGCCCATTTCATGGCCAAGTGTCCTATAAAAAATATAAAGAATAAGGTGACAAAGTTTGATATATATTATTCTAATAATATTGATAATTAAAAATGGTGTTCTTATCACTTATTTTTAACCTAGGTTAACCAAATTTACCCATTTACCGTGGTGATGATTTTTAACTTTTTTTATTCAATATTATCTTAAATTAAGTTGACCATATAAAATAATATTAACCATTATGATTCCAAATATAGAACCCATTTTACCAAATTCAATCTCTATAACTTTCATAAAATAATTTTATAAGTATCCCACAAAGTGTGATGAAAAACAGTTTTCTGAAGAAAAAAATGTCTTTTTAAGTCAAAAAATATTTTTATACCAAGATAACACAAAATATTGATTCATATATTATTAAAAATATTATTTATAACTAAATTATAATTATATTAATCTATAATCACATTAAAAATATTATGTGGATTTTTTAATGGAAATAAATGACAGTTTTATAAAAATTGATATTTTCACTATTTACTTGAAAAAAAAATATTTTCAAAAAAATAAAAAAATTAACCATAAGTTAATTTTGATATGATGATTTTAAAAATTAAGTTAAATTTATAAAAAATCATAAAGTGTCATAAATCAATTATAATATCGATCCAAAAAATTAAATAAAAATCATTTCTAAAGAAAATGTGTTTTTGAAGCATAAAATAACTTCACTAAAAATTGAGTAATTATTTCCTAGGAATTAATATACACATTTTTTATTGAGTATGACCTTTATATGTATTTCATAATGTGTTTATTCATATTCATACCTTCAAATTTAATATCTAGGTTATAACATCAATGTTTAAATATTAATATTTTAATAGTATAACGTGGTTCATTAAAACATAGTGTTGCGTGTAATGCAAGATATAAAATAAATAAAATTTATTGGAAGGGAAATATATTATAAAATATTAGGGTGTTATGGGAACTATAAAAAATCCAACCAAAAGTGTTGGGAGCATGATTATCCAATTATTCTATAAGGAATCGATCTTCTTCAAATCATGATTGATTTCATTAGAAGTGCCCTATCAGTTTCTCCCACCTTGGGATATATATATATATATTAGTTGGGGAACATTTAGTAAAATCCTATAGTAAATATCTTAGGATCACCATCTATCTAGGAGGGAAAGTGGAGCCACATAAGTGTCATTAGCTAAAATATTTTACCAAAAAGAAAAGTATTAAGGAGGATTTTGATTTGTCTATAAAAGGATATTCATAAGATAATGAATACCCTTACAACTCTAAAATGGATATGGTATTGAATATTTACTTCACATTAGTAAATTACATTGATATCAACCACATAAATAACATAGAGAATGACGTTAATTTGGTAGCATGTTATAATGAAACATTCATTTAAAATATTGTCTTCACCAAAGTCTCTGAGGAAGGCATGCATACCTAACATTAGAGAGATACTCAAAATCTAGGAGTTCCCCCAAATCAATAACAACTTCTTACTCAGTGAAATTCATCTACATATAAAAATAAAGGTGTGGATACATCCAAAATCCAACCACCACCCATGTAAATTGGACATCTTTCCATTGGGGAATGGTTTTCCCAATATGAATCTAAGTTGGAGAAGTATATGTGACTCAATGCCATATTTATTAGAGTAAATATTTCTATTTATTACTACTCCAAAATAGATAATACTAAATCCCTTTTATTATATATCTAATTAGAAGTAGTTTCTCAGCCAATTAGGGAAGATTTCTTCCATCTAATCATCTCTAATTGCACACCACCAGTTTATCTAAACCTTATGTTTAGAGATCATAATTAATTTTCTCTACTAGTGTAAAAATTACCACTATTTCAAGGAATATATCCCATATAGAATAAAAATGAATATTAGTAGTAGAAATAGGTTATATAATCATATTATACTCCACTCACTACCTCTACTCAAGTGTCTATCCATTTTATAGTACCACCATATCTATTAAACCTTATCCAGTCCTCCACTGCTCAGATGGAATCCATGGAGGGGTGACACACATCAGCACTTTCCTAGAGAAATCCATGCCTTGACTTGGTGGATGAAACCACTCATTTGTCCAACTTTGTAATTCCTACTTTCCAAACCTTCAATAGAATAGAAGAACCAGTATAACACATAACATTCATTATGTCCAAATGTGTCCCCATGATGAGAACACTTAAACAAAATGAATTAGGAAATTATAGATTATTCATATATACTTGAGAGTTATATGAATTCATCTGGTCTACCAACCTATTATATGGGTTTATTTTGAATTAGGGATACCTATTTTAGAAATTCCTCTACCAATTCAGCTCCATGTTGGGAAATGTAATGATCCTTTATCTTTGTAATTTTAAGAAACATGAAAATGAGAGGTTCTCGGATTTAATTTATATATGGAATAAAATGGATTTCTACCTGAACATAAAACTTATATAGAAGTAGTAATGTAAGATATAAATATAAAGCCTCAAAAAAAGTTACAAACAAATTTAATACCATTAAAGAGCCTATATTATTTTTAGTAATTTGAGGTAGCTCCACATTGGTTAGATGAATCTATCTGATCTTGTAAGGTAAAATATTTTATAAAATTGATAACTCAATAAAATAAACCCAAAATAATGGAAAACGTAGCTTTAATACTCATTCCAATATTGACACCAGCTCTAACTACTAATCCTACTTAATATCACATGGTGCCTCCCTTTGAACAGTTGTAGCAATAGTAGTTTTATCATAAGTAGGTAATAGGAGAAAAATAACCTGATATATGAATAAGGAAAAAATAAAACATATTCTTTTCAAAGAGAGCAGGTTTTGGGGTATTTCAACACTACCATGAAGAACAGCTTTCCCAAGATTCCAAAAATCAATAAGATAAATGAAGTTGAACTAAATAACTATGTTAATTATTTCCCTTAAAAAGATGTTGGGAAAATATCCAAGACTAATTTGTTTTCAATGATATACCCAATAAGTTAGATGACTCTAGTAAAGTTGAGCTAGAAAAACTCTCGATATAGGTGGCTCATATTTCTTTTATTTCGCTAGTGGAATAAGAGGAATAAGAACAAGTCTCAAACAAGAATGTGAATATGTTTTATGACTAGTTAAATAGGAAATTAGTCATATGTGGATGTGGAATACGCATGGGAAAACTTAATCAACTAGTTGTGACCCCAGTTCCCTCTATTAAACTAAATTTGAAAACCCCATCATCATAGTCCTCCAAAACTTAGCACATTAATTGTGGATGAAATAAGGGATGTTAGGAAGAGATGTTTCTTATACCAAATCTAATCCAAAACCATTTAGATATCCTAACCCTATTACTAGAAGGATGAGAATCACCCCACTAGATGAAATGATTGGAATCATCCTTATAAATAAAGATATTATTATATTAAGAGTCACAATATGGTTCTATCAACATCATTCACTTTATGGACCCTATATATATTGAGTAAGATTCATAAGAAACTGATTTTCCCACTAATAGTTGAGGAAGAGTCCATGAATACATTGTAGTTTATTAAAGATGAATCCAAATTAGACCCTAATGTTTAGGAACAATTTTTATTGAGGCTATATGTATAAAATAATCATGTATACTAGAACACTAGAAAGCTAATTATAGAAATTGATCTGATCCTAAATCACCATGGTATTATTTAGACCCAATCATAATGGTTGAATGACAGTATAAATAAAGTTTTTTGAAAAAAAATGAGATATAGGAATTACATTTTATCCTAACCCAAAAACAAAAAAATTGTATCCATACCTCATTTAAGGAAAATAACTAATGACAATGACCACATCAACATCTAATCCTGGAGTAAGGGAGAAGCCTCAAGATAGGAATTATAGACTCTAGGTCAAAAAATATGATATGTTGAAGTATATTTCTATAGTTAAATCAAATATATCTGCCTTTTATTCCCTTAAAAAATATTCAAAACTCAGGGAAAACCTCATTTAGGATATATTGATCCCTAGAGAATTTGAGGTTTAGGCCACTACATCAGATGTATATCAAGAAGATACATGTTCCAATGAATTCCATGTGTTCATATCCATCACAAAACAAGACCGATAATCCACTGTATAGGGACACATCATACGATTATATATATATAAATATTTATAATATTGAAATTAAATGAGATTTAATTGATATTGGTTATGAGATAAAAATTTTACCAATCTAGACACTTTTGTGATTGAGCTACAATGATGTTGACTTGCAACTTTTTTAAACTGAACATTCGGGTATATAAGAAGAGTTAGAAAATTCCACTTAGGAATATCATTTTTAAAGCCCAATTTTGAGACCTTATACTTGACTCTGATTTCATGGTTTTCCACTATGATACAACCATAAATTCCTTATCGGGGAGGTTATAGATCCACATACATGTGGTAGTACCTTAATCATATCATCAATGCCTCAAATAATCTATCAATGGAAAGTTCAGGGCACCACATGGTGATACTTCTCCCTTTTATTCATACTAATATCAATATATAGACACATGGTTCTATAGAAATGAGGGAAAATATCTAATGATAGATAAAACCATCTACATAAAATCCCCCAATGACCTAGAAGTTGTACCTTCCAATCCATGGAGTGAACTTGGTGAAGACTAAATGTTTCCCATCAACCAAATTGATATGTTAACTTGGTATTGGAGGATTCATCAGGTAACATGGTTTCCATTGAAAAATAATCCAATTCTAACAATCAAATTCTTTTTATATCATGGTCTCATGGGAATTACCATGAAACAATCACTTCCAAAGAAAGAAAATACCATTACCCTATCTAGGTGATGAAACCTAGCCCTCGAGAATTTGTACCACCATGAAGGATTAATTGATCTCTAGTAAACACAACCAAGGATCCTAAACCAAGTGTATATTAATCCCATATTAAGAATAATAATAAGGTTTAAGAATACTCTCTATCTTTCTCTTGGTATCAGTTTTATCAATTTAGTCTAGCTGTTTAGAGTAAGGATATCATTCTGATAAAAAAAAGATTCCCCCACATCATCTTACTGGTCTAAAGATTCCCCTTTATTTTCTTTAGGTACTTATAAATTCCCATTTATCTTCTTTTTTTGATGTATGATAGGACCAGGAAAAATTTGGCTCTGAGTGAAGGCTACCCTTCACTCATGTATGACTAGGGTTTTCTTCAGAGTCACCTCCTACCCTCCTCTAGAATGGCTCATTGTGGCTCAACATCGGCTGTGGTATACCTGCTTCACCTCTTCAAAGATTCTTGGCATTGTATTTGTCTTGATCTCAGCCTGGTGTAAGCGCGGCTCAGGGATGGCTTGGCCTAGTGTTGGCGCATCTCAGCAACGGCTCTGTTGTAATTCCGGCTTCGTCATCTGGTGTGGCTCGGTGTGGGATCTGTAGTGGCTTAGAGGTAGAGGACTATTTCTGGTTTTGGATTTCAGATATTATATAGCTCTCTTTCAGGTTTTCATTTGGAGGTTATTTTAATTTGTTTTGATGGATTTAAATTAGGTGGATCTATTGTTTTGTGGAATTTACATCATCGGTTTGGCTATGTCCTTCGCTTCTGGTCCTCTCCCTTTCTTCTTGTGTCTTGGTTGTCTCAGACTCCAATGAGGGTGTGTTTTCATTTCAGATCTGAGAAGATCCATAATCAGGGTGGTGTTTCTGGTTCAAGGTGGCCCAGACCCCCTCAAAGGTGATGTTCCCTTAGTGTGGTGATGGGTCATCCAGTCCTAAGTGATGATGGATAGGATTCACATTCCTTAGATCATCTTCTGGTTTCTTATATTTCTTCTATGGTGGTGGGAGTCATGTGGAGCATGGCGAGGTTCATCCAAGGTGTCTTCGGTGGAGGGAAAATGACTCGTAAAGGCTTCCAGGTGAAATGGTTTTACTAGTATGTGAAGGATTTTTGTTTTATGTTTGAAGTTGTGGAATTTTTTTCCTTCTTGGAATGCATTTTGTGGTGGTGATTACATTATGGCCCTGTGGTTCAAGGTTTGAGGGACTCGCAACCAGTTCACCTACAAGGGGATACTTCAGATGAGGTTTAGAGCTGATAATTTTCACCTGGTCATTTCTATCCAGATTTTGAAGTTTGAGAGGGTATGAAATTTCCATTAGTACTAGGGCCATTCATTTATGAATGGGACAACTAGATGAGTAGCGATGAGTCAGTGGAAGCTGGTCTTAATATTTTTTATACTAGGTAGGGGATTTTCTTTGTAGTCTTGAATGTGTTTTTTTGCCTTTAACTATTGGACTGTAGAGACATGGTTGTTGTTTTAAGTCATTGATGTCATGCTGGGTTCCCCCTCCACCCTTAAAATGGGGTTTCTGCAAATAAAAAAAATTAATTTTCTGTCATTTATCTTATTCTTTTTAAAATAGATATATAGAATAAGATCTTAGGGACTCCCCTCTATCATTTGAGGAATGTTTCTCTACCACCTTCGATGAACTTCAGCAGGTGAATCTAGATATGGAGGAAAATTTATAGCCTACATTGATTAGTGCCACTATGATCCCTAATGAACATTATATATATGTGTGTGTGTCTGTGTGTGTGTGTGTATCATTTCAAAAATAACTCCAATATGTATACTCTTTGAAATATATAGAAACTCACATATTGTATTCCAATGTGGTCACCAATTAGTTGGGTATTCTAGATGACCATCATGGTAATAAGAAATAATTTAGAAGAATTCATCCAACCCATGTTTCCATGGTAGAATCATAAGTATATAAAATAATTAAATATAACATCATTCATGAAATCCAACACTATAAATTGATCCCCAATATTTCCCCCATAAAAATTAAGAATGTATAAATCAGAGGCTTTATCGACTTTAGGTATCTAGATAGGAATATTCCAAAGGATATTTCCCAGTCTAGATCAAGGAACAACTAATCAATGTGACTAATATATTTAATAATCACTACTTTATGGATGGATATTTGAGATTTAACTAAATCTAGATCGCCCTTGTTAATGAAGAGGCCATCACATTTTGGGAACCCATGGGTTGTAATTCGCTTTTTCTAAAATAATTATATTTTCACATATAAATATGCCATGAAATGTATCTTTTTTTTATTTTAGTAAAAGAATTTATAATACTATATTGAAAGTATGGTGGTTAAATCAAAACATCATGGTGATCACTTTGAAATTCTTGAGACAGTTTTCAATTAGATGTGACAAAATAACATAAATATAAACCCCTTTAAGTGTGATTTTAGGGTAAAATACAAGAAATTTATAGGATTTTTGGAATTCCATAACAGTAGAAATTTTTATCACACACAGATGATGGAAATACTTAATATTCTGTGTATATAAAATATTAAAGAGCTCTGGGGAGTCCAAGGTATCTTTCTTATAAAATATTATTCATTTCCAATCTCACTATAAAATGTTTACCAATTACAAGGATGATAAAAATGGAGTCACCAATTAGTGGGATGAAAATTTTTAGAATTATTTTGATATTATCAAATAATATCTTTTTCACCCATTAGTTTTGATGACACGATTTGATAGGAATATCCTCAATATTTATGTGGTGACCCTAGAGTGGTCGATTGATACACACTTCTCTTAGAATAATGATTATATCAAGGAGAGTATCCTATAATATCAATACATAATTATGTTGGACTTCGATACTTGATACTTATATATATAAAAAATATTACATTAATTTTTGTAGTTCATAAGTTGAGGTTCTACCTATAACACCATGATGGAAACCTCATCTTTTATTTTTACCAACTCAAGTATATCTATAGTTATAAAATGTTAACTAGTCATATGGCATGGTGGGTGGTAATTCTATAAAAAATTATATCGAGTTCAATACTCGAAAAAAATTTAAAGGGAAGGTGTTATCATATTTTACCACAAAACATCCTATTTTATAAAATTCACTACTAAACATTGAGTTCCCTAGTGAATAAGTGTTCTTCATCCATGACACTTCCCATACATGGGAGATATACTTTTATGGTTCTTCTTGGATTCCAATAGGAAGAAGGACATAAAACCCAAAGAATAATTGTGTTATCTTGGGGATTTTACTTATATCACCTGTGAAGGTGATTATTCCATATTCTATCATATTTTTAGAAGGTTTCAACAATAATAATGTAGAATACTTAAATTTATTTATAGTCTTGGAATTTTTCCTATAAATACCAGTGGCCTAATAAAATATCAAAGGATATTTTGAGTTAGCGATCAAAAAATCAATAAATAATATTGCATTAAGAAGGATTAATTAATACCCTTTCTTAATTATATATTATGTTTAATTGAAGAATTAACATATGAACCAACTTTATCTCACATCCCACATTTATATAATTCCCAATATAATTCATTGGCCCACATAGCTATAATACTTAAAAATATGGACTTGGATGAGATGGTTATCCACATAACACATTACATGGTAGTCTCTCCATTTCTCAATAATTACATGGTTGATATCAATGAGGTTAATAAATTAACTAATTGAGGTGAACTACCATCTTTTTTTATTGAAAATGTAGTTGGATGAATGAAAACTATCATAAACTACCTCTAGAATGGGATTCAACCATTGGATCGAGATAAAATAGAACAAATAAAGTGAAGGGTTGTAAACTTTAAAATTTATTATGGACATAATTCCTATAATTTCTTTTAATATTAATGATTTAATGGAGTCTTCCTTAAAATAATTAAATAATAAGATACTATTTCCCTTTTGTAAGAAGACCATGCTAGTGCATGTGGAACACACTAGTCATGAGACAAGATTTTCCATTAAATTGGAAAACGTGGATAATTTTTGCCATCAATATTGAAAGACTCTATAGAGTTCACAATGAATTTATATAATTTTCATATACATTCAAACTTCATCCACCATCACCTATAACTTCTACATACCAAAAAATTCTCTTGGTTGTTTTTCATGTGGGAATAGATTTTATGTGTTTATATCCCTCAACTACAGAAAGGTAGTTTAAGTATATCCTTACTTCCACTAACTTCCTATGAAAGTGGGATGATTCTATTTCTCCTAATAAATTTGGAACAAAGGGTATAATCAAATTTATTAAAACTGATATAATTAACATGTTTGGTATCCCTCACATAATTATGGTGGACAATGGAATCAGCTTATACTCTTTTTAGTGAAAGAGGTTGTATTAGAAGTATAATATCTAGTCTAACCATTCATCTGAGCATCATGAAATAATTAATAGATAGATATAATATTTCTAAAAAAACTTTTTCTAATATCTTTAAAAATATTAAGGTAAGTGATAATAATTTTTGTACTCACAATATCATCTATACTTTATGATATTATCACAATATCACCCATAATGATATATAAGAGACCGCATATTATATTTTATATAAGATAATGGAAGTATTTTCCATTGAATATTAGATACCCTCACTTCATATCACCATCTATGATCAACTATTTAAAGATGAGAAGTTTTATATTCGGTTGGATGAGATAGAATGACTAAATGAGAAAATGTTATACACATTAAACAACATTGATATTTATTAGAAATGTGTCTTGTGAGTGTTTATCTAAAATATTTTCCTTTCTCGTTCCAATAATGAGAATTATTACTATCTTTGAGAACTCTTAATATAACTTGGAAAAAACCTCCAAAAATAGAGCTGATATGGGAATGACATTACACTATACACAATTTATACTCCAAATGATATTACTTTTTGATTATGATGGATGGATATTTCATTACTCTAACCACTAGTATAAATTTTCTCAAGATATAATTTTCACAACTTCAAATCAAGTTCACAATTTACCCACTAAAAACATTAAACTGCATAGTGAAATTCCATTTTGTATGACATTAAAATTATTAGAATAGATCCTCATCGTGTAATATTAAACTATAAAAAATTGGAGCCCTAGTCATATGATGTTAAAATATAATCCATGAAGTCGACCATACATTAACATTGAAACTGATAGGTATGGTTTATTTTTTAGGCTTGTTCTTGTTACTTGGGATTCATATCTAATTAAAATTTCTTTTTCACATTATATTTCTCTATTTATCAATATTAAATTAGATAATATTCCACCATAATTTAAGAACTACTAGTATCATGATTCTTATTATTATAGGATATGTAGTGAAACTCAGAATCCATATGATATGATCAACCTTAAATCCCAATCAGATTCACATATAGCACTCAATATTTTACTCATTCAAATTGTTTTCCTTATAAATATATTGGAATAGAAACAAATCCATCTATCTTTCATCTCATAAGAACTATATTGTTAAATATTCCATATAAAAACTAGGTGTATCATGATTACTATTATTTTATGATTCATAGTGAAATCCAGAATACGGTAGCTAATTATAAGGTCAAAACCAATTATCCCCAAATTTACCTTAGTTCTTGAACCCTCATTCATTCACATTAGGTTTTATATTTTTTATGGACACTAAGATAAAGCTATTCTATTTTTTTCACAATCCATATCAATGAAAAATATCCAACATAGAGGTCCTAATTATATGATCTTAAGATATATGACATGAATTCCTCACATCATGACTATAAGATTCAAAGTGTAAATATCCTTATTATATAAACTCAAAATTTATAACATATAAGTCCTTTTTAAATGATGTTAAACTACAATTCATATGGTCTACCCTGATTGACCCTTAAAAACTAGGATGATCTATCCCATGATACCCAACTTCCCTACATACATGGAAGATCTATGTAAAACATCTCTCATTAAATAGTTCATTTTACAAGAATTTATTATTAGAAAAAATTTCCCTCATATTCTAAAAAATATTTGGGTTATCTCATCCACATAGAATCTAATGACCCCGTATTTGGATGAAACAATATCTATGTCCTCAAATAAAGACTATAAACTATATAATAAGTAGTCCTTGTCACATGACATTAAATTTTTTGACAGAAATTCGAACTCACATGTCTATAAAATATTCATAGTTGCTGATCTTGTGTGGACCTAAACTAATTGGAAGGTTTGGTTTCATATAACCCAGATAAAAAATATCCCTCCCCTATTTAAGAGCTTAATTGATATTGGGGTCTCTTTATTTCCTCAATGATTTAATTTTTATAACTATTCTTACTATCCCAAGTTTCATGGTTTATTATTCCTATGACCAAAACTACCCCATTATCAAAATTACATGTGTCTTGATTCTTATTATCACGAGATTCATAGTGATACCTAGATCTCTTATCCTAGGACTAGTAACAATTTCTAATTAAATCCCCACTTTTTATTGGTGTTTAAAACTTTATTCATTCACTTGGTGCAAATAAATTTTTATCTCATTTTTACATTATCCATATCTATGAAAATCACTTACATAGAGGTCCTCATTATATGAACATAAAACTACATGACACCCAAGTCTTTATCACATGATGTTAAACTGTATGAAATATGTTCCACCCTATGTAACCTTATACTATTTATAAATGTCCATCCCCATGAGACCTATATTCCGTACACACGATTCAAATATATATAAGAAACCCTAATATATGGTTTTTTTATCAATGAACTTATGCTAAAAAATATGTGCCTATATGCAAGAGCTTTCTCCTTTTGACAGATCTCTCTCTTCAAAGATTTTAAGGGCAGGGTTATATTTTCATATACTTGTTTCATCATTCATATGACCTTTTACTAAAATAATACACTCATGTGTGTGTGTGTGTTTGTGTGTGTGTGTGCATCAAAAAACAATTTGTGTCTTGATTCCTATTAACATAGGATACATAATGATAACTGAATCATCTATCCTCATCCCAACCACAAATGCTAAGAAACCACCAATTTATATTACTGATTGGGCCCACTCATTCACAACCAGCTTTCTATCACTATTCTAGTACGGAAAAAGACCCATCTCATTTTATGCACAATCCAGATACAAAATCACCCTGCATAGTAGTCTTTGTTATATGACCTTAAACAACACTAAACCTAAATCAAGTCCAAATGATTCAAAACTAAATAAAATTATTCATAATCATATGAACATATACTACATGAAATTTGATTTCTCATCACATGATGTTAAGTTTCACACCAGACAGTATACCTTACATGACCTTAAACTTATTAGAGTAGTTTATTCTATATAAACCAAATTCCCTACATATGAGCTAAATCTATGTAAGGGTAACTGATATATGTTTTATATTCATAATTCCATAATATGATATAATTACCCCATTTCTAAGAACTATATACTTGCACATGTGTATTTTAAATTTGTATCAAGTATTCTTCCTAGGTCGTGCACTATGACACCATATACAGAACCCCAAATATCTTATCTTGGTTATAGTCATAAATACTTTTTGGGTTTCAATTAGATAATAGGATATAAAAATTCACATTCACTACATATAATCTAGATCTATACATGGTCTATTTTTTTATAATAACTAAATATGTCTTGATTCAAGTTATTTCATGTTATATAGTGACATTTGAGTAATATATTTCAGACTGAGTTGAAAATTCAATCACTATCAAACCATCCTATTATAGGATGTCCTTATTCACATAAGGTATTCCTACATTAGAATATACAGTGGTAAAACATATCACTTATAAAAACTAGGAATGGATTGATTACTGTTATTTCAATAAACATAGTGACATATAAATCATATACTTCAGACCCAACCAAAATTCACCACCCATTGATTCTTTTTTCTAAAGGACCATAATAGACCATCTATGGTTAGTTCAGGGTGAAAGTGTCCATATAACTTTTTATTATTCTCCTTCCACAAACTATACTTTGGGAATCAAGAATTTATAATCGACCAAAACCTTTCATGTCTATTCACAATGTGTATATTTAGCTCCAAAGGATACCTCTTCTTGGTAATAATGTTTGTGCTTCTATATTTAGCACTATAAACCAGATGCATTTGTTCTTCCGGAGGTTGTGATCCCCTAATTTTTTTATACCCTAGAAACATCTATATGGAACCCATATCTTAAATAATAGTTATTTTTTATCATTATAATACCTGTCACATTATACTTATTTCTTATTCAAATACCTTTGGTCATGATTTACAACATCATCATTCCCTATTTGAAAGGTGTTGAGTTCTCTTAGCTCCTAATACCCATACTGGGTTATTATATCACATCCCCATTCTTAGTATGAGAACTAAAACTCTAAATTTAATAAACCCCATTATAAGATAGTATATATTGTCATTAGGTTCTCATTCATCTTGGTTTTTAACCTTTCCCTTTTCCATATAAGTTGTCTCATTTTGGTCGAAGTTGTGTGGCCTTAAAATCCATCAACATTATTTCCAAGGTGTGTGATGTTAAACCTCAACAATTTTTGGTCAAATATGTTAGACCTTAAACTCTATCCATAAAAGTAAAATATATTTAAACTAAAAATTGAATATATATATATATATAAAGGATATTTGGGTTAAAATCCCACAAATTTTGTCTTGTGTAAAAGACATGTCTTTACATGCTAAGCTATTATCTTTCCAGACTTTGGGTAAATGTTAGAGCCTATATTATAAAAGGAATGAATATTTTGATAACTATAATATTTCCCTATAAAAATTACAGCTATTTTCACTAACCCTTATGGTCTAGGAATATATTATACTGTACATTATTCCTCCATCACCTAAACACATGTTCAATAAATATTGTGTTATATCTCTTCACCATGAAAATATATTCAGTACATGGTGGCATAACATTTACAATGATTGAACTATTACTAAATATTTAAATTAACTATAAGAATAATATATCCCTCAAGTGTTTTAATATTCATAAAAAATTTATGTCTATTAGTAATGATTAAATTTAACTCCAAGGAAAAATTATTCTTTGGTAATGATTTACATTCCACCAAATTCAGTACTAGCACTTAGAGGCATGTTTTTAACCTGAGGAGAAGGACCTCTAATATCTACATACCTAGAATACATCACAGTGGAACCTATCATTAAATAATTTGTAAATGGTCATCATATACATACTTTTATATTACATCATTTATTGATTCAAATGTCTCAAGTAATGATTTTCACATTATGTAGTCTAACTATTCAAGCGGATTTGAATACCCTTAATGTTATACGCTCATGAATTTTACCCATTTTCAAACCAAGAATATAACTTCCTATTCTTGAAACTTCACTAATATTCATTACATGGCCCTCAACTAGATAACATAATGGTATGAAAAATATAACCTTATACTATGTTCCTCCATCAATTTGATCATATATACTAGCATTGGACACTCAATTCATATCAGGTTATCTAACCCTTTTTGGATATACTATCTATCTAACCTTAACCAGCAACAAACATTAGTCCAAGAATCATGAATTTAAACTATGTGCACCCATTATTTTGATTGTTTACATTAGTTACATTAGGATTTAATTCATGTTAGTATTTCTTATCTTGAGTTTATATAAATATTGTTTCACATTTTGGTCAAATTTATGCAACCTTAAACCCCAATAATCATTGTTCTAGATTGAAAGACCATAAAATGCCCTAGGAAAGTGACAAATCACTTTTAAAATTGAAAATAAACAATGGGAAACCTTGGAAAAATTTGAGTCTTCACTTTCTAGTCATGTACCCCACTAGACCTTGAGAAAATTAAGCATTTAAGGAAGGAAAAATCACAAACTTTTTATGTCGAAATCTTGAAAAGTCTATCCGAATAAAATCCATGTTATTACAAATTTTTCTTCCAATATTTTATGCCTTGGAAATATTTAGTGCTATATGAAAAGAAAGAAGTAATTTAGTGTCCATCATATGACCTTTTGACTAGTTTATCCTTTCTCTCTTGGTCCCTTGACCAAGGAAAAAAAATATGATATCCCTTTTCTTCTACCCACATGTTGGTTTAGATGATATATTACAAATACACTAAGATGAAATTTTAGGGTACTTGAGCCCTCTTTATCTTTGGAATCAATGTTCTAAAACGTCCCTTGGTGATTTTCATTTTATTGGGCCCACTGTCTTTATTATCTAATAGAGTAACCCTAGTGTAATGTGATAGTACATATGCAGCTATATCATACCTTTCTATATCCTCTAGTGAGAACATGTCTATGAGGAAACCACATTTCATATCCAATTGATATAAACTTGGATTTTAATGATGGTTCATATGCCACAATATCTATATTACCAATATCAATCCAATTACACATGTTCAGGAGGAGACAAAATCATATGGTCCTTTATCCCATGGAATCGTCCTAAATTAATGTGATGGTACAAATTCTTCTATATCTGACCCACTTATATCCATTCATGGAAGCATGTGTAAGAGATGATGTATTGATACATGTTTCATTTTTTGACAGAAGTAGTTAAATATTATAATTTATTTAATCCATACACATACACTGTTATGATGGATTTAGTTATCTTGGCAATACTCTTTATGATATTTTCATGAATGAATGACCAAGAAAATATTGGAGAAATAAAATTGACAATAATTGGTCATAGAAAAAAATCATTTATTATTATAAAAAATGGGAGATGGTATTCTATAGTTTGGGGTTTCTCTATTTCATTCAAAAGTATACTAAAATTAAAATAATACTATAAGGATTTATTGATAAGCTAGAAAATTTAAATCATTAGGTGATCATATTAATTGATATCTTGGAACAACTCATCTAGAATTATAGTTTCAGGCTTTGAATTTTTCCACAAGACCTCTTCCCTTGAATTAAAATCCATACCTACTTTTTATATATCATTAATGAGTATTTTATGCTATAATATCTCCTTTTTAGTGGTGAAAATATCTTGATGAATTTGGTATAACCCTTGGAGAATTCGATCCACTATGTACTTCCTTTCCATGACAGGGTGTATCCAACCTGCTACCACTATTATATATTGAGAAGCATATTTAATTATCATAGTATGAATCTTGGAGTGTTTGGAAAATACTTATAAAGTGTTATGATTTAACTAAAGTTCACTCATTCAATCCTAAGTGGAGATTAACTCCTTCAATATAGTATGAACAGTATCTTAATTATTCCTTCTAAATCCCAAATCAAGTAACATGTGTTGGTGGTGATGCAGCTAGCCACCAACCTCGCTGAGAGGCATCTTATAAACCAACTTCAAGATCTTCCTCCACACTCAATGTAACATCTACTTATAGATTGAGGTGCCTTGTAAGCCTAAATCAGAATCACCTGTAGGGACTAGAATATATTTTGGGACCAAATCACTTAAGGAGGATCCAGTCTCAATGTCTCACAAGTAATCTAG
Organism: Viscum album; assembly: GCA_963277665.1. Taxonomy (NCBI): domain Eukaryota; kingdom Viridiplantae; phylum Streptophyta; class Magnoliopsida; order Santalales; family Viscaceae; genus Viscum; species Viscum album. The sequence goes on along the minus strand of OY728138.1, from coordinate 1,375,143,370 downwards.
AAGCAAAACAATATGTGTCTTGATATTTTATGCTTATTGAGATTCTAGATCAATGAAATATAGGGTATTTGAGGTTTGTGGTAGGTATATTTAAATAATAAATAAGAATATATTAACCAATATAATTGAAGTGATACAAAATAGTCAAGAGGTACATATACTCACTTTACTTTTCTAGAGCTCTAACCTCCTCGGCCATTGCCACCTCTTTATATGGTGAGAGAGGAGGATCTTCTCAAAGTGGTGCATCTTTAAATGGAGATGTAGGACCAAAAGGTACTTTTGATCCAGATTTATATCGATGATCCTCAGGGAGGACTATATATTAATACTAGTTTTAGTTAGTATAACAAAAAAGAGATGAAAAAATTAGAAATAAATCTATTTATATCAAGACATGATGGAAGCACTGACCTCTAATTTAGGATGTTCGACTTGGTTATTAATATCCATAAGATTTTCCACTCTTGGGTAAAATAGTATGTTGACTAATGCATCTAAACTAAGGCTTGGATCATGCCTCTCTTAGGAGTCTACCATGAATGTTTATGTAGATACCCCTTCAAGGAGGTATAGGGTCATGTGTTCCTAAGAAGATGATTCCCACAATCCCATGAAACTCATAGAAATTTCTGAAAATTTCTATGAATGATTATGAAATTATAAAATTATCTCAAGATATGGTTTTGAAAATATGATTCTTACCTACCAAATCTGAATGAAGATAAATTTTTATTTATCTTTCCCATCATCGGCTACCAATTTCCTTATATGATAACTCCATGGGAGGAACCAATGGTGATCAAACTAGAATAAATTCTTAGGGGTTAGAGTATACCACCCACATATGCTCTATCAGGGTAGGATAACCTTCCTCCTAAGCTTCAGCATCCAAACAAGTGGTCTATCTAGTCATCATTCCTCATAATGAATACTCTGGAGATGCAATTATTGATAAAGTGTCTTCTGATTCCTATAAATTTCATAGAATATGTTAATGGTGACTTCAATGATGACATGATATGTGTATACAAGACATATATTACCTATTTCTAGAGGTTTTTTACCATTATTGTCTTATCTACCAGTCGTATTGATCTATAATAGCATAGATACTCAGTTTAAGTAAAAGGATTTTTTTTCCAATTAGGGTATCACACAATCTAGATCTCTAATATAGAATTCCACTTCATTGGGGTGATCCTCACAAGAGAGATTATTAAGTTATATAAATTGGTTTAACCTTTTCATTATGATATATATCACCCGGAGTGTATTCTAGACTTCTTTTTTGGATGGATTTATCTTCCATGTATCCCACGCTTTTATGGCCTCTAGATACAGAGCATCAACAAGGATAAAAGAAAGGGTAGCTTCCCCTATCACTAAGGTTTTGATTATTTAAACAGCTAACATATTTATTTTTTATTTGGGACATTAGAGTTTTCTCAATGTAACCCTCTCACTATGTCTTTCTACCTCCACCCACTACTCACCTTCTTATACACTATTTGTCGCTTGTTTAACCTTGGACTGAGGCATCCAATCAACCAATTTCCCATCGCAATATCACCGAATTTTAGAGTTAAAATAATTAATCATGATCCTAATAGACATGAAAAATATAAATATATTTAATCTGATACTTATCTACACCCATGGAGTAATCATCCAAAAATAGAATACATTTAGAGGATTTCTTATAGATTATATGATTTGAGGAGGGGAATGTCACTTTTTCTATGAATAATGGAATTGTTTCCTGAATCTTCAAGGTTCATACCCCTCATAGATGATCACTCCATTAACTCAAGACACTAACAGAACCTCCCTCAAGGATATAAGATATACATATGATTCATTTTTGAGATTTATGTTATTGTGATGGTTATAATTGGGGATTCATAAGGTAAAAATGAACTAGTTCTACTAATTTACCATAATAACCACATCATGGTCATTTAGTGGGAGTGGACAGACTCTTCTTATACTTTATATATAGATCTTAAACCAATAATTCATGACTAAATGACCATTAATAAAATTTTATTACCCCATATAGTTTAGGATCCAACCCCATAACACTCTGAAAGGATCGGAGATCCAGAACAAGAACTCTCTTATTGAAGTTCTAGAGTTGGTGGTATAATTATAAAAACACTAGAACTATCAAAATATTCCTCCTTACACTTGATAATTGGGCTACCATTATGAATATCCAAACCCTTACCTCAATGTGTAACTCATTAACCAATAGGATCTACCTACTCATATGCATCCCTAGAAAGGCCTCCAAGAAGACTAACCAATTAATTTGTGGATTAACCTCCTAACACCAATCATTGTAGTGTCCATTCTCTAATTTTATCTTATAACTATAGGGAAGTTTGTGAGTCTTGTGTTTATGGTAGGTCAGGGGCCATATTTTTTTTGGATCATTAACATTTTGAATAATGAATTGACCCACACAAATTCTAAATGGGGTTTCGATCCATGGGAGGATATCCTATCCCATATAATCTATCTCGAGATGGAGTAATTCCCTTAAAATCATAGTTTTCCACTCTATTTTATCCCATTAAAAGGTTGGGGGGAATGAACTCATCATATATTTCCTCAAGAATTAGATCTTCAAAGATCATATTCACATCTAAGAGGCTCATTCCAACCACTCTTTGCACTAAATTAAAGGAATTCATGTCTATGATCCATCTATTGATCAAGTTTTGAAGGATATGATTATTACAATAGAATAATGTCTTTAATCCCCACATAACTTCATAAATACCCATTTCTTTTAGATGTTTTTCAATATCTATGTAGATCTATCTTACCCAAAATATCTAGTCCTAATCAAAAATAAATACCCTCTAGATAAAAGGCTTTAATTCGATTCTTATTTAATCCTCTAAACATCCATAGGTTTCCTTAACAAGGTACCATAACTATGGACCTCCATCTTGAATATATTCCATCCTTCCTTTGGGGTCAGAGGAGTATAACACAATATATAACCCTGTGAGTGGTTATATTGTCTAATAAATTAATTGGTTGACTAAATTTTGTCATGGGATATCTGTTGGTGATGGTTGATCTAGTTTATCAGTTGGTTTCTTGGTTATGGTTCAAGGATGGTTCATCACTTAGAATCTTGAACCAATACATGGGTAATATCTCTGATGATAGGTAGTCTAGGAAACCTACTATCATGATATTTTAAATAATATTATGCATCAAACTTACATGTTGTCATTAGCTAACCTCAATGTTATCTCTCATTTACAGCCACCTTATGATAGTGGATTAGGTATTCAATTCTAGAGACATCTATATAAAGAAAAAAAATACAATTTTGGTTAGGTTAAATAAATCAGATAAAAATGATAATGTCGATATTTTTATGTAGAACAAACATGAACGATGCACCGCATAGGTACTATGTGGGAAGTGATTTTTGCAAGGAAACATCCATGAAGGAGGTGTTTCACATAGTTCATATACAATTACCTCTGTTTGATCACCCAGTCAATTAATTTTTAATGAGTAGTTAGTTTATGGGATATAATTTTTAGAAGTCCATTCACAAATGAAATCCATTCATGAGGAGAATAATTTGTGAATCAGGATGCCTTCAACTGCAAAGTATTGAATGAGCTTGTAGCACCCCTTGTTTCAAGTAAATAACCCATTATTTATGTTTTTAAGTATTTAAAGTGTTTGGGTAATGTTTGGGAGGGTTTAGAAGAATTTTTGAATTATTTTAAAAAATTTATAAAGGTTCACATTTTATGGATGATTAGTTGAAACCATTAAACTCCTACAGAAAACCGTGCAAGGTGAAATAGGGGCTTTTGGGTAAGCGAACGGTTAAGTTCATAGTCTAGCCAGATCATGCAACCACCTAGAATAAACCATGAAAATTGGGGAATAGGACTATGTAGAGTTTTTGAATAGTTTTTATAATTGTGTGGTCCAACCGTGTGATGTGCTCCTTGAGGTAGAGGCTGGCACACGGTTAGTGTACGATTTTCCTAACTGTGTGGCTAACCATGCATGGTTTAAAAATTAGATCCTAAAAAAGTGGATATGGATTATTATTAGCTATAAACCTCTATTTTTTCAATTTTTTATACACTAATACATTTTTTCCTTCATCCCAATGTTTTTGGAGTCTCTCCCTTTTGAACTAGAAGTGATCCATTGGAAAATATTAGTGCGTTGAAGCCTGGATTCCTTAGTAAGTTCATGTTCTTGATTGTTTTCCCTTCGATTCTTCTTCTTCCCTATCTTGTATTCATGGATATAATACTTTTTGGATATATCCATGGTTTTTTATTTCAATAATTATGATATTTGGTTGTTTGATATTAGGTAACAATACCTAAGTTGGTATTTTGGAGTTCCAACCTAGTTTTGTTGAAGATTTTGTGTTGTTATTCGTTTTTTCCATAATTCCCATGGAAGGTGGCTTCACTCTCGACTCCTATTATTAGAAATATAAGGATTAGTTTCAAATTTATTTTTATTATTTAAATTTAGTGTGAAATTTTTGTGAAATTATTGATGGAAACCTTCTTTTGTGATGGTTTTTGAAATTGTACAAATAGGGTGTTTTGGTGGAAAGTGAAAACGTTAACATGATTTTAAAATGATGACTTTAAAATGGTTTTTTGGTTTTTATGAATTCAAAAGTGTCTTAAATAAAAGTATAGTTTTATTTAAATGTTTTTTAAAATATGTATGATCATGTGGTTGTATTAAATCATTAATCATGAGTTAAATGGGATGGATAATGGCAGTGAAGTACCAAAATCAAAGGGATGGGTTATGGAAGTGAAGTTCCATAATCAATGATAATAACATCCTTGTGTGGTTGAGTGTGGGGTGTAGGGGGTATGTGAATTTTAATGGTTTATTTCAAAATGGATTTAGAGAAATTGTTACATGAATTATTTGGTTGCTTTATTTGAAATTTGGTTTTGTTATGTGAAAATTGTTTTTCTATGGAAATTGTTTTATATTATGATATAAAATTATTTCAATTATTTTATATAAATTGTTTTATTTAAATGTGATAACATGTTCTATACTTATGGTGTGATTAGGGAAGTCATTTGGGTAAAACCTGCTGAGTTTTACTACTCACACCTTCTTTAGAGATTTGGTGCTTTTTATTGATAAAGTCTATCAGAATACAAGTAAAGGAAATGTATCACATTTATTTAATGGTGATTCATGATACTTGGGATGTATTGGGGAGTTGGAGCATGGATAATGTTATGAGATGTAGAGTTGTGTCTTGATGTCTTTTAATTTTGTGGTTTCTTCGTCCGCTGTGAACTTTGAGTTTTGTAGTGTTTCATTGTGGTACTATGTTGTAGTTTGGTTTTGGTGTAAATGATATTACATCAAGTTGTTTTACATTGTCATCATGAATCATGTGTTATTTTTGTTTATGGTGTGTTTGGTTGTGGTTGTTTTATTTCCAGAGATGAAATCATCCTATGGTTGTATTGAAGCCCTCAATATTTATTTCTTACCTTTGAAATCTTAGGGGTGTCACTTAAGGACAAGTGGAAATTCTTCCTCAATTCAATCTAATGAGGAGGGGCAGGATGTTACAAGTGGTATCATCTAGTTTGGTCCTTAACATATAATTGGAATAAATCTTATTCAGTTATAATACCTTTTCAGACATATGGTATGAGTTTTATGGTCATGGAGTTGACAATCACTTTAGTTAGTCCATGAGTTGGGATGGTAAAACTAAGTAGGGTTATCAAGACTTGAAATGTAGAGAATAAAAATATGTAAATAAACTTTTTATGATGAACTAAAAGTTACCAGGTATTTGGGTACATAAGTATTTTAGAGACACTTATAGGATTTAAAATATCATTTTCAATTGTTTAACTAATGAGAAGAGAATGAAATTCATTATAGAAATGACTTCCCATTAAGAGTGCATATTTCATTTTGAATAATGATTTATGATTTGGTGAAAACATGTTGATTTTTGAAAAAAAAATTAAATTAATTTAAAATGTGAGATTTTGAAAAAGACATGACAGTAGTATTTTAAAAATGGTTTGATTTTCAAAAGAAAAGTGGAATTTTCAAAAAAAATGGTCTAAAGAATAAAAGTGTTGAATTTTAGAAATCTTTGTTGTGATATGTGTGATGTGGTATAATTTAAAATTATTAAGACTTCAGTTTATAGAGAGTGAGACTTATGGTGTTTTTTGTGTTTATAGAAAATGTCACCTAGTGGGAATCGTAGGAACCAATCGAAGGAAGCTTATGAGAATATGGTTGCACCTGATCCACAGGTGAACTAATAGCTGGTTGAGAGTATATTTCAAGATTTCCAGGCTGTGGATAGAGGGAATATGAGGGATAAACCAAGGAAAGTGGATAATTATGTTCAGTTCTAGAAGCAGAATCCATACATCTTTTGTGTGATTAGGAACTAGAGAAGGAAGAGGTTTGGACGGGTATAATGAATTGAATATTTGATTTCCTTATAACACTAGTAGAGCATAAAGTCAAGTTGGTGATTTATATGATGGAGGATCTTACACACCATTGGTGGGATTTGGAAGTTCAGGATAAATTATACCAAGGAATTTCATGGGAGGATTTTGAATAATTATTCAACAAGAAATTATATCCTCATATATTTAAGATTTCAATAACAAGAGACTTATTCATCTTGAAATAGGATAGCCTCACAGTGACAAAGTACACAGATAAATGCATGAATTTAGTCTATTTTTCACTTTAATTTTCTATTAGTGTGTCCTTGAAGGCATGCATTTTTTATTTGGGGTTGAGGAAGGATATTCACATAATGATTGTTATGCTTTGTATAATGGATTATACAAAGATGGTAAATAGATCGATGATGGTATAAAGGTACATATTAGTAACTATGGGTGGAGGGATCATGTTGATACCTATGGTAAATAGTGGGATCTCTAATGATGGGAGAAAGTGGAAGAGGGACACTTATTTCTAAGGTATTAGGATGGCTTAGAATCAGATGGTTGGATCGGTAAATGTTTTTCCAAGACCCAAGAGAAATCTAAGATGTTTCTAGTGTGGTTATTTAGATCGCATAAATCAATATTGTACAACACCACCTAGAGAATGCTATAATTGAAACCAAATGGGGAATCTTTATCACTATTGTCATAGTGCTCTGAGGTCGGGTGTTTGGGACACTACTAATGTGTCACAGATGTCATATTCCTCAATGGGGTGAGGGAAGAAGAATAATTATCATCAACATAATTGAGCTAGACATGGTGATTCTAGGAATACAATGACTTCTCAAGTAGGAAAATCTCAAGAGGGAAATAAGGAACAAAGTGTAGCAAGTAAGTAATTATATGTAACTAAGAATGTTATTTGGATAATCAATCTGAACCATCGATGGTGATAGGTACAATTATTTTTAATTATACCCTTATACAAGATTTTTTTTATATGGTTGCATCCCATTAATTTATTACTTATCATGTTAATGATTTTATGGGTTCAACTATTGAGATGATGGCATATATTTTGAAACTTCAAACACCTCTTGGTCAAAGAGAATGTCGGTCCTTTTTGTGTAGAGAATGTTCTATAACTATAAATGAAGGTGAGTTTATATGGTATTTCTTTGTGCTTGAGAGGGATTTATATGATATAATATTGGTTATGGATTAGTTGAAAATGTTCGAGGCTCACATAGACTTCTATACCTAACTGGTTAGTATTACAACTAACGATGGCATCGAGCATCTCTTTAAAGAAGACTAGAATGTAATGGTAGGTGAAATGGAATTGTTTTCACCAGAATTTGGAACTATCTTATATCATTTGGTAAATTTGACTTTGGAATCTATGGAATAGATAAAAAATAGCATTTTTCAGTGGTTTTTGACTAGTTTTTTGATGTTTTTCTCATAAATTTCTCAAGGTTTCCACACACAATAGAATTAGAGTTTATGATTGATCTTATTCTGAGGACCAGTCCTATTTCCATTTCATATTATCATATATAACCAATATAATTAAGGTAATTTACAGTACATTTGGAGGAGCTGAAAAACAAAGGGTTCATTCAGCCTATCATGTCTCTATAGGCATTATCGGTCTTGTTTGTCCAAAATATGGATGGAAATCTTCATTTATGTGTGTATTTTCATAAGCTTAACCAAGTTATTATAAATAATCAGCATCCACTTCCATGTATTTATGATCCATTCAATCAATTGAGGTAATCCCAATGGTTCTTTAATATTTAATTTCAATCAAGATATCACCGATTGCAGGTTTGGATGGAGGACATTCTGAAAAAAGATTTTAGAAGTAGATATGGCCATTATGAGTATGTTTTTATGCCTTTTGGTCTAATAAATTCACCAAAAGTCTTTATGTCATTGATAAATCAAATATTTCAAGGGTATCTAGATTATTTTGTGGTGGTGTTTGTGGATGAAATATTGGTGTATTCAAGGAAAAGGGATGAGCATGATAAACACTTGGAAATGGTGTTGGTAATCTTAAAAGATTATCATTTGTATGCCAAATTATCAAAGTGTGATTTTTGGATAAAATAGGTACATTTCTTTGGCCATTTATTCTTTGAAAGATGTTTTTTTGTGGATCTGGAAAATATAAAGGTTGTTATCTCTGGAAAACCTCTAAAAATGTCTTAGAGATATGTAGTTTCCTTGGACTAGCTAGTTATTACTGATGCTTTTTTCATGATTTTTTATGATTAGCCTCACCTATGACAGATTTAACAATGAAACATGTTCTATTAAAATAGAATGATGAATTTCATAAGTCCTTTCAAGAGATTAAGTCTCACCTTACATCTTCACCAATCTTGATTTTTTGGAATTTTTATAAGGGTAAGTGTTGTATTATGATGCTTCAGGATTGGGGTGGGATTTTTTCTCATGCAGGGAGTCCATGTTCTTGCTTATGGATCAATATAGTTATGATTTCATGTGAAGAACTGCCCAACACATGATTTGGAGTTAGCTTTCATAGTCTATGCTTTGATGACTTGGCGTCATTACCTATTTGGTGATAAATTTACAGTGTTTACTGATAGAGATAATATTTTCATGATTTTTTAAATTTAATTCAATGATTTAATCCCTAAAAATTGAACAAGTTGGGTTAATTACATCAATTTAAGATTTATGATGTGTTTTGGGCTAAAACTGGAAAACTGCTTAATTTGGAAATATTGACTGATTTTAATCAATTTTTTAATTCAATCATATCTTTTAAAATATAAATCCAATTAATGTGATTATTTTATTCGGTTCATATATTTATTTTCTTAATCTTTTATTTTTGGACCAAGATTTAATTAAGTCATTAAAGGGTCATAAAAATTCATTCAATGTGGAAAATTATTCTAGAAGACCGCGTGGACCCCACCTCAATTAATAAATCATAACTCGGTCTACACACCTCAAATTTGGGTGATTCCAATTGTATGTGAAAGAATATTAAATGAGGCGTTCATATGTCTAAGGGCTTGAATATTATCCACCATTAAAGCAACCCATGGATGCTTAAATTGTGGGGAAGGAAAAAAGGAAACATTCATCCAGAATAAATGCTCCAATTAAATTTAACATATATCTTACCACACATGGAGGATAAATCTGAAATTTCGTGATGAAACGTAAAATATATTTTGTAAGATCTTAGAATAAGAAACCATCTCAACATTCGGCCATTAATTTTGCCGAACATGGTCAAACTTTCGGTGAAAAGAATCTGCTGGAAATCTTAAAGAGGAATTATGAAGATCTTAAATTTGAAGACCAGAGGATGACACCCCCTTGTCCTATATAAAGAGGAGTTCACCCATGCTGAGGAGGAGGTTGGACGCCACAATCAGATATGGGAGGAAGACAAGGGACACTCGGGGAAATTCTTCTTCAGTATCATTCTGTTTCTTTCTTTTATTTTTCTTTACTTTAAAATGCTTCTCCTCTTCCACATCATCTCGCTTACACCATCCATGGAGGGGTAGTTTCATTTGAGTGATCGGAAAGAGGGGAGGCTGGACCTATGTGTTGTGTTTGAGTTTTTGTACTTGAAATGAATAAAATTTCTTCTTCTTTCTTATTCTGGTATCAATTATTAATTCATTATTAAATTCCAAATGCGGTAGTGTTAAGTTTTTGATTCTGAAATTATAAATTTCTTTGGTCGATGATCACATCTCCCTCCACCCAATTCTAATCTGTATATGGTGGAACAAGATTAGGGTTGGGTGGTGATTTCTCAGCGGTTGTCAAGCACGTGTGTAGGATTGTATGTCGAAATCTTGGTTTATTAGGGAACAACAATTATAGGTCTGGGATTGCTCTAATTAATCAAGAGACCTTCTACAACCCGAAGCACATTGGAAGGAGGATAGATCAATATTAGGTTTTATAAAGGAAAATTCTCATCACATCTATCTAACTAAGGTATAGAGAGGACTCGGTAGATGAATCTTTCTCTTAACAGTTTAAGGAAGAAGAAGAGATAAAATTTGGAAACCATGATGGAACAACACTAGGTCTAGTTGAACCCAATCCGATCACCATCTTTATCATTTGTTAAAATCAATAAAAAAAAATTTTCTTTCTCTCATAGTCATTCAAATTAATTAAAACCAATATTTTTAAGAAAACCAACAAAAAGTGAAAACCTTGTTTTGTGTGAACTCCTCTTCGGGAGACTACCTAGGATCAACTTCTATACTATACTTAGGTAAATAAAATATTGTTTTTCCATGCCCCATGATAGGCGTGTGTCAAACTTGGCACCGTTGCTGGGGAGGTAGTGCCTTAAAACGTTTTTTTATAAAAAAAATCTCTTTTGAATGACCCGTAGTTCAAATAGAAATTTATTAGAATTCGACCCAGAAATTGAGTTCACAATAACCAAATTAAGAAATAAAAATCTTCCCAAATACTTCGAAGAAATAAATATCACTGATTCAAGTGATACCTTGAGTGAAGACTTTGAACCTTTAATAATGGCTGTAAATCCCAACTGAACCCTACGTGACATTTGTGCACCTCAATTTGTCAATCAAAATTATCAACTTGCAATTCCTATCCTAGAAAATGATTTTGAATTGAGAATTAACATGATCCAAGTGATTCCTAAATTTCATGGTCTTGTAGGTGAAGACCCGAATCAACATATTCAATAATTCACCTATGTCTGCTCCAGCTTCAAACCTCGAGCAGTTGCGGAAGAGCATGTGAAGTGGAGGGAATTCCCCTTCTCACTAGAGGGAGAAGCGAGGGAATGGTTATACAATTTGCAACCGGGGGAGATCAGTGACTGGGAAGATCTGATAAAATGCTTTCTACAAATATTCTTTCCAACATCCAGGAGCACTGCAATAAAGAAAGAGATTTATTTCATCCATCAATCAACTGGAGAAACACTCTATGAATACTAGGAACGTTTCAAGAATATTTGTGCAAGTTTTCCAAACCAAGAAATAGAAGAGGACCAATTCCTTATGTGCTTCTACCAAGGATTGCTTGAGAATGACAGGAATCTACTAGATGCCTCGTCGGGAGGAGCCCTCATTGACAAATCACCTGCAGATATACGAGTTCTGATTGAAAAGATTGCACAAAATTCCCAGCAATTTGGAACTCGAGGTACAATCACCAGAGGAATCCATGAGGTGAGAACATATGATTCAGTAGATTTAATTAGGAATGAAATGGGTGAACTCACCAGGTTGGTGCAACAAATAGCTGTGAACTATGTGAAGGAACAACAAGGACCGAATCAGGTATGTGGTTTATGCTCTTATAATTCTTATTACACTGATCAATGTCTAGAAGTGCAGGGGACAGAAAGTTGTGTTGCATCCTATTAAAAAAGGCAATACCAACCGCAAACCCAACCAGGTTATGGGTTTCAACATAACCAAGCCAAAGCACCTTTTCAGCAGCAATATCAGAACCCAATAGCATTCCAACAACCTTATCAGAAGCCCTTCCAACAACAACAAACTTTCCAACCACCACCTTTCCAGCAGAATAATTATGAGCAACCATCAACAAGTGCACCGAAAAATGAAGATCAATAGTTGAAGACAAGAGTTGCGGGAATAGAAGATAAGCTGGACAACATAGCTGATCAATTTGCAAGCATTATGGATGCTCTCACCAAGAACCAAGGTAAGCTTCCTGCACAAACAATTCCAAATCCCAAGGAGAATGTTAGTGCAATCACCACCCAAAGTGGGAAGGAGCTCACACCACCAAAACAATGTGATGAGGATTAATCCAGGGAACCTGCTGAAGCTCGTCCTATCCAACCAAAATATGGAGTCAACAAAAAAGTAGAAAAAACAAGGTTCAGGAAAGAAAGAATGAAAACACCATTGCAGAAACAACAAAGGGAGAAAAATTATATCCCAACACCATTCCCATCAGCATTGGTTGTGTCAAAGAAGGGTGAAGAAGAATGAATTCAACGGGAAATTCAGGAAACATTCCAAAAAGTTGAAATTAACATCCCACTATTGGATGCAATCAGAAAAATACCTAAATATGCAAAATTTCTAAAGGATATGTGTACTAAAAGAAAAAGGATGGATGGAAATGAGAGAATAAACATAAGAAAAAGCGTCTCAGAATTGATCACACCACTGATACCGCAAAAATTTCAAGATCCAGGGACTTTCTCTATTCCCTGCACTATCAGTTCTTTAAATTTTACTGATGCACTATGTGATCTTGGAGCTTCGATAAATGTGATGCCTCACTCCATTTTTCCATATTTTCAGATCGTAGAACTGAAACCAACTCAGGTGGTGGTACAATTACCAAACAGATCCACTGTTTTCCCAACTAGAGTCATTGAAGATGTACTTGTAGGAGTGAGAGGATTAATCTTTCCAGCATACTTTTATGTCCTTTCTATGGAGGATGACCGAGCACCATCCCAATCTCCCATCATCTTAGGGATACCATTCTTAAAGACTGCGAAGACCATCATCAATATGCACCAGGGAACACTCTCAATGGATCTCGGAGATAGTCAAGTGCATTTCAATATACTCGAATCCATGAAAAATTTGTCAGATGTTCGTTCACTAAAAGCAATCTACCACAAAGAAGAAAAAGAACCAACTACTAATTTAGAAGAGACAACCATTGAATTATTGGATAGTTTTTTAGAAGAGGCTGGGGAATCAAATTCAGGAGAAGATGTTGAGATCAAGAAGTATAAAGTCAAGGAGTCCGAACATGAAAAGATTATCATAGATCTCCATAAGAAACTTGCTACAATGGAAGAAGAACTAGCTAAGAAGAATTCCTTATGCCTTGTAATGGAACATGAGCTGAAGAAAGTCAAGGAAACCCCCATTAAAACTATAGAGTGTAAAGGATAGTATCAAACAAATGGGAAGAGTGGATCACAAGAAAAAGAGAAAAAAACCAAAACCAGGTTCGTATGGGTAAAGAAAATTGAGGGTCAATCTCCTTCTTCAAGAGAAGAGGTGAATTTTCAAAGGACACCACAACCCCTTAAAAAGAGTTATGTTCACATTGAAACAAGGAAGCAACAAATATCAAGAAAGATTGAAAATCATTCTAGAAGAACAATATTTCAAGGGTTTTGATGGTGTTGTGGTATCCATGGACACAAATCATACTCTTGTTGGTACAACATGTCTTTACCAGGAAATAGAAAAGGGTCAGTGTAGAAGATCAGACTCCTCTAACATGTTTTTCAATAAAATCCATCAGGTCGTACCTCTCCTTTAAATTTTTTTCTTGTTGTGATTTATTTTAAAATTTACATACATGTTAAATCAATGCATTGAGGAAACTACATCAATTAATTGTGGGGGAGGGGATCTTGTAGTCTAGGATTTTTCAAAAAAAAATTAAATTTTTTTTAGTCGAGCCAATGACATTAAACAAAGGCGCTACCGGGAGGCAACCCGCATTTTCCCCCATTGTCCACTGGTCCTCTTAGTCATTTACCAGCATGATTGAACAAGCCCACACTATCAATTGTTTTCATTCTTATATTTCAGGTCCATTAATGAAGAAGATATAGTGGGATTACACGTTGTGAAGAAAAACATCCATTTGAAAGGGGATTAAGAGTTTCAATTCTATGTTATCCAACTTTATTCCCTACATTTTAAGTCATTTAAATAGTTAATTAAAAAATGCATGCCCACGCTTGAATTCATGTTTTACTTGACATATCTAGGAGACATGAGTTTCATAGGAATTCGGTGATTCCGTGTTTCAGATTTCAATGTTAATGAGATTGAATGATTAAAATGGATAATTAGACTATTAAAGTGAAGCAAGGATATTTAAATAAGGACACATGATTTGAGGGAATTAATTGATTCATGTAAATGAAATTTCCCTTCCATTTTTCATGCTTTGAATTTCTGAAATTCATGTGAATTAATTTTTTATTATTAATCATGCCATGAGTTATTGTCCAATATCATATTCTCATTCCTGAGAGGATTTCTAGACCAAATATTTCTTATTTTTTCTTGAGCATATTTCTTGAGTGATATTGGGGCATGCCACCTACTAGAACTTGTATTGGAACTTGTCAAAGCTATGACTGTACAAAAACAAATTTAAAATGATTGAGGCACTACTTTGGCCAGCCACACATTTACCTAAGACCCACCCTTACATTTATCCTTCGTTGGCCCATAGAATCCATGAATTTCCTTGTAGGTTTAAGCCACATTACAAGCTGATATTTCATTACCTACCTCCACTTTTAGTATTTTTGCATGAATATTTCAAGTTTGAGTGTGGGGGAAGGGCCTTTCATGTGTGTTCATTAAGATGTATATCATTTTTGGGTGGTTTAAGGTGTGCATCATCATTTTGGGCAATGTATTATTATAAAATTTGGTATGAGTCATCATTTTATTATGCTTCTTTCATTTCATCCAGTTCTCCTTAAAAAATGAGAAAATAAATTTGTGCCTTTATGGAGCTTTAAGAAAATAAAAAATGAATTTGTGCCTTTCTGGAGCTTTACAAAAAAAATAAAAAAAATAGGAGAATTTGGATGATATCATTCTTTGTAATCATTTATTAACTCATGACCCATGTCCTTAAAAGGGGGTGGTGCTGTATTTCACATGATCAAAAGGGATTTGAGTGAGGTTCATCCTGTGTTTTCACTTGATTAATCATGCATTGTACTTAAGAGTCAAACCTCCTACTTCTGGCCTTAAATTATTTCAGTCATTTACCCACCAACACAAAGCCACAGAGTCATTTGAACCTTTATTGCAAGTCCTCATGATTTTATGTGTGTTTTGTCTTTACAAAGTGGAGAAAGTAGTTCCTTTACAAGCCTATGGATAAGGAGAATGTTCTCATGATATGAACATAAATCCATTATTAATTGCATCATGAGTGATGAGATAAAAGATTCAAAATATAGGTAGATCATGATTTTTCATGTTTAATAATAATAAATTGAGAAGCTTGAATGAATGAAAGGAGAATCTCCATCATTTTTCAAAGGGGAAAAGTAAAATTCATGTATTGATTGTTTCTTTGAAAAATGGAAAATTAAATTGATATTTTTTGTGGAACTTTAAAATTTTATTGTTCAGTGATAATTGTTTGATTTTATTTCATTTAAATTTAAATATTGGTAACATTAGTGGCCTTTGAATTCCATGTTGATATTTTATGCTTGAGGACAAGAATAGTTTAAGTGTGGGGGAATTGATAGAGATAATATTTTCAACATTTTTTATATTTAATTCAATGATTTAATCCCTAAAAATTGAACAAGTTAGGTTAATTACATCAATTTTGGATTTATTATGTGTTTTGGGCTAAAACTGGAAAACTGCTTAATTTGGAAATATTGACTGATTTTAATCACTTTTGTAATTCACATATATCTTTTAAAATATAAATCAAATTCATTTGATTATTTTTTTATTCGGTTAATATATTTATTGTCTTAATATTTTATTTCTGGACCAGGATTTAATTAATCCATTAAAGGGTCAGAAAAATTCAATCAATGTGGAATATTATTCTAGAAGACCGCGTGGACCCCACCTCAATGAATAAATCATAACTCGGCCTACACACCTCAATTTTGGGTGATTCCAATTGGATGTTAAATAGTATTAAATTATGCGTTCGTATGTATAAGGGCTTGAAGATTTTATACCATTAAAGGGACCCATGGATGCTGAAATTTTGTGGAAGGAAAAAGGAAACATCCATCCAGAATAAATTCTCCAATTAAATTTCCCATATCTCGTACCACACATGGAGGATAAATCTGAAATTTTGTGATGAAACGTAAAATATATTTTGGAAGATATTTTAAGAAGAAACCATCTCAACATTAGGTCATTAATTTGGCCGAACATGGTCAAACTTTCGGTGAAAATAATCTGCTGGAAATCATAAAGAGGAATTATGAAGATCTTAAATTTGAACACCGGAGGATGACACCCCCTTGGCCTATATAAAGAGGAGTTAACCCATTCTTAGGAGGGGGTTGGACACCACAATAGGATATGGGAGGAATACAAGGGACACTCGGGTAAATTCTTCTTCAGCATCATTCTGTTTCTTTCTTTTATTTTTCTTTACTTTAAAATGTCTCTCCTCTTCCACATCATCTTGCTTACCCCATCCATGGAGGGGTAGTTTCATTTGAGTGATTGGAAAGAGGGGACGCTGGAACTATGTGTTTTTTTTTTTGAGTTTTTGTGCATGAAATGAATAAAAGTTCTTCTTATTTCTTATTCTGGTTTCAATTCTTCATTCAGTATTAAATTCCGAATGCGGTAGTGTTAAGTTTTTGATTCTGAAATTATAAATTTCATTGGTCGATGATCACATCTCCCTCCACCCAATTCTAATCTATATACGGTATAATAAGATTAGGGTTGGGTGGTGATTTCTCGGTGGTTTTCAAGCACGTGTGTGTGATTGAATGTCGAAATCTTGGTTTATTAGGGAACAACAATTCCAATTCTAGGATTGCTCTAATTAATCAAGAGACCTTATACAACCCTAAGCACATTGGAAGGAGGATAGACCAATCTAAGGTTTTAGAAAGGAAAATTCTCATCACATCTATCTGACTAAGGGAGAGAGAGGACTCGGTAGATGAATCTCTCTCTTACCAGTTTAAGGAAGAAGAATAGATAAAATTTGGAAACCATGATGGCACAACACTAGGTCTAGCCAAACCCAATTCGATCATCGTCTTTATCATTTGTTAAAATAAATCAATTTATGTTGTTTGTTTCTCTCATAGTCATTCAAATTAATTAAAACCAATATTTTTAAGAAAATCAACAAAAAGTGACAACCTTGTTTTGTGTGCACTCCTTTTCGGGAGACTACCTAAGATCAACTGCTATACTATAATTAGGTAAATAAAATATTGTTTTTCCATGCCCCATGACAGGCGTGCGTTATTTAGGTATCATAAGAACTTGAAACACATTTTCTCACAAAGGGAATTGAATCTAAGACAAAAAAGGAGGGATCTAGTATCTTTAAATGTTTTACTTTGAATTGATGTATACACTAGTTAAAATAAATTTGGTGGTATATTCATTAAGTATAAATCCATATGCTCAGTTGTCAAAATAGGCCTTAGAAGATTGGTTGTTAATTTTGGTCTGATCCGACATGAACTTGGAATGTCAAGACTGAGGTGAAGTTTTATTTGTCTTCCCAATTACTTTTATTCATGATTTTATGGAAATGGTTAAAGAGTAATGGACATCTGATTCATAATGAATCACTAAGAGGTCACAAATCAATGGTGGGGAGACCATTGAGGGATAGAAGCTGGATGATAATTTAGTTTTGTGGTTTTGATATTGGGTGGTCATACTTATGGCTTTTTCAGAAAAACTTTTTCATGTTTAACACCATTCAAGATGGGTTGTTCATCTAGGAATACAGAATATGTATAAGGAATTGAAATCATAGTTTTGTTGGTTTAGTATGAAAATAAAGGTGGCTAAGTTTTTTTTGAGATGCTTAACTTGTCGGCAGATTAAGGCAGAGCATTATTGATAAGTATGTATATTATAGTATTTACCTTTTCTTATGTGGAAATAGTATAATATATTCATGGATTTTGTAATAGGTCTTCCAATAATAGTTTAGAAACATGATTCCATATAGTTGATAGTGGATCAACTCACAAATTCGGCCCATTTCATCCCTATTCATGAATCTCATATGGTGGAGGACATGTCAAAAATATATATCTGAGAATTGGTAAAGAGGTATGGTGTACCAATTTTTATATTTTAATAAATAGATATGAGGTTTATGTCTCATTTTTTGAAATCCTTATAGAAATCCCTTGGGACTCGGTTTACTATGAGTATGGTGTATCATCCTCATATGTAAGTATTATTTGAATGAATAATAAAAACTTTTGAAGTCATGTTGTAGGCTTATGTAATGAATTTTTGTGGCTCATGGGAGGAGCATGTACCGTTGGTGGATTTCTCATATAAAAATAGTTATCAATACTCAATACATATAGATCCTTTTGAATCATTTTGTGGGTTTCATTTTCATTCTCCATAATTTTGGGTGGAAATAGGTGAGACTTCACTGGTTGGATCGAGCCTTATCCAAGAGATGATAGAAAATATTCAGTTGATCAAGAAAATAATAGAGATATATTAGAGTAATTAGAAGTTGTATGAAAACCATCGTTGATAGCTATTGTCATTTGAGGTGAGTATTCATGTGTTCTTGAGAATCTCTCTAAGGATTGGGTATCATCATTTTGGGAAGTAGGGAAATTTATATCCTCTTCACATAGGTCTTTTGAGATGCTTGAATGGGTTGGTGAGGTGAAATATTTGTTGGAATTTCCACCATGGTTCAATGTTGTGCATTATGTGTTTTATTTATCTCAGTTGAAAAAGTATCAGCCTGATCCATACCATGAGATTTTATGGAATCACAATGACCTAGATCCAAAGCCTTCATTGGTTTATATGTGGTATAGATTGCGGATATGCAAGAGAAAGTATTACATGGGAAAACATTGTTCTAATGAAGGTTTTATGGAAACATGGTAAAATTTAGGAATAAACTTTGGAACATGATATGGAAATGGTCAAGTAATGTACAAAACTCTTTCATAACAATACTGGTTTTCTACTTTCTGAGCATGGAAAGGAATGGTGGGGAGAATTTAGCACCCCCAGTTTCAAGTAAGTCTCCCTTTATTTATGCTTTTTAGGTATGTAATTTTTTCGGGGTGATGTTTGGGAGGGTTTCGAATCCTTTTTAATTTTTTGGGACTTTTCTAAAGGTTCACAGTTTTTGCATAGTCAGTGGAAACCATGAAACTCATATAGGAAACCATTCAAGGTGAAATAGGTTCTTCTCGATAGGCACATGGTTAGGCGCACATTTTTTCTATACCATACAACCACCTAAGATAAACCATGAAAAGTGGGGAAG
Source organism: Viscum album (assembly GCA_963277665.1). Taxonomy (NCBI): domain Eukaryota; kingdom Viridiplantae; phylum Streptophyta; class Magnoliopsida; order Santalales; family Viscaceae; genus Viscum; species Viscum album. Next base: position 1,375,123,838 of record OY728138.1, on the reverse strand, counting down.
AGGGATTATACATGGTTGGTGCACCGTTTTTATAACCAAGTGGGTCAGTCATGCGAGGTCCTCTTTGAGGCAGTTGTTGTCACATGGTTAGTGCACAATTTTCCTAAATGTGCGACTAATCATGTATGGTTTAAAAATTAGATCCTAAAAAAGTGGATTTGGATCCAAATTATCCCTAAAACTCTAGTTTTTTATATTTTTTGAACTTAAGAAATTTTTTCTTCCTCTCAAAAGTTGTGGAGTCTCTCCCATTCAAACTAGAATTGATCTGTTGATAAATTTTGGTTCTTTGAATCCCAGATTACTTGGTAAGTGTTTGTTCTTGGTTAGTTTTACTTAGATTATTATTCTTCCCTATCCAAGATTCATGGATCTAATCCATTGGGGATATATCCATGGTGTTTGATTCCAACCATGATGATATTTTTCTTGTGTCGATCTTAGGGAACAATATCTATGGCAGTTTTTGGGAGTTTCAACCTGGTTTTGTTGAAGAATTTGTGTTGTTCTTTGTTTTCACTATGATTCCTAAGGTAATAGGATTTAATATCGAATAATATTATTATAACTTGAATTATTAGTTTCAAATTTATTTTTATGATTTAAATTTATTGTGAAATTATTGCTAAATTCTTGATGGAAACCTTCTTTGGTGACCGTTTTTTGGAATTCTGTAAATCAGGCGTTTTGGTGGAAAGTGAAAACGATAACATGATTTTAAAATGATTATTTTAAAATGGTTGTTTGGTTTTTATGCATGAGAGAGTATTTTAAATAAAAGTATAATTTTATTGAAATGGTTTTCAAAGATTTAATAGCATGTGGTTGGCTTAAATGGTTAAGCCCACGTTGAATGGGACGGACAATGGTCATGAAGTACCACCATCAAAGGGATGGGTTATGGATGCGAATTTCCACAATCAATGGTAAAAAACTTTTGTTATTAATTTTGTGTGGGGGGGTTTATGTGAAATGGAATGGGTTATTCCAAAATAGAATTTGAGAAATGGTTAAATAACTTGTTTGGTTTCTTTCTTTGAAATTTGGTTTTGTTTTGAGAAAAATGTTTTACTACGAAAATTGTTTTATATTTTGATATAAATTGTTTTCAATTTTTTTATATAAATTGTTTTATCTAAATGTGATAACATGTTATATCCTAGTGACATGAGTAAGGAATTCATTTGGGGAAAACCTTCTGAGTTCCATTACTCACCCCTGCTTTGGAACTTTAGTGATTTTGCAGATATTGTCTATCAAGATATAGGTAAAGGAAATGTATCACATTTATTTAGTGGTGCTTCATGATACTTGGTCTGTATTGTGGAGTAGGATCATGGAGAATGTTGGGAGCTGTAGATTTATTTCTTGGAGTCTTTGAGTCTTGTGATTTTTTCTGCCTCTGTGAACTTTTATGTTGGTAGTCTTTTGTCGTGGTACTCTATTCTAGTTTGGTTTTGGTGTAAATGGTATAACTTCAAGTTGTTTTACATTTTTATCATGAATAATATGGTAGTTTTGGTTATGTTGTGTTTGGTAGTGGTTGTTTTATTTGCAAAGTGAAAATCTTCCCCTAATTTTATTGAACCCCTCAGCATTTATTTCCAACATTTGGCATATTGGGGATGTCGCGTAAGGCCAAGTAGCAATTCCACCTCAACTCAAGCCAATGAGGGGAGGGATGTTATAGAGCCCTAATTTGACATATATATATAAAGGGAACTCTTATTTAAACTATAAGAAAATTACAATGGCTACTATAATTCCATTTAATTGGATCCTCTTCATGTTGATGAGACCCAATTCTAACTGGGGCCATTTTTTGACACCTGTGAAGTCACAGTCATTTATTTGAAGAATAGTGATAAAGTGAATTTTGAAAAGTAAACCTCATTATGAAGATTATGAGAAGAACAACAGTTATTTGTGAAAATTTCAAAGTATTACTTTATGGATACATAGTTATTTCATGTAATAATAGTCCATTCATTTCTAGCACATGTTTACATTGTACTGGTGAGAATTTTATATGGTTGCATAATCTATTCATGGCCAACATACCTTTGCGGCATGATAGAAATCCCTTGTGATCAATTCTTCCTTCATGTTCTTCATTCATTTATGACATGTTAGGGATCATACATGATCATTTTATTTCTTTATGTTCTCCAAGATCATTTTTAGATTCTAACATGAATATATCACGATCTCCATCTTCTCATATGACCACCTTTCTCCCTTATTATGAGAAATAATCATCTATAAATATAGACTTCAATTAAAAAAGAGGAAGAAATTTTTTTACAGCATTTGTAATCATGAACTGGTGTATAATAACCCCATCCTTCATAAACCATCATCATGAACTAATTTAAACTAGACTTAGGTAATACATTGGTTTCCAAAAAGAAATGAAAATATGTGGGGCCATCCACATTAGTCCTTTACAAGGATATCTGTGAAGGCTCCTTTCAAGAGGGATTTCTATGAAGACACCCTTTGAGATGGAATTCTTCAAAGATCACTTTCATAGGGTATTTTTGTGAAGACCTCCTTTATAAAGGTATTTCAAAAATACCTTCTTCAGGATAGAACACTCCCGAATAAGATTTACAAAGGGTTCTCACACTAATCCCTTCATGGGATACCTTCAACTAAGGACCTTCATGAACTATTCCATTCACTATAAATAACCTTGATGGTATGAATAACGGTACATTCTTATGGAATCTTCAAGCCTCTTATTAATTTATTTGAGTTTTAAAGGATTTGGCTATTTGATGACCACTTCACAAAGTAACCCAATTTTGGGGAACTAGGCCTCTCACTTGTATTTTATTCTTATTAGATCACCCATCTACTCTAAATAAACTTAAATGAATTTATTTTCTCCCTTTCATCAATTTCAGAACCCTAAGAATCTAATTCCAGAAATTCATCCTCCATGGTCTCTTGAAATGAATAACTTGTCTATACACATCAACATTCACCTCATCAATCATGGATTACCTTAATAAAAGGAATATCATAGGCTTTCCTCCAAGATCAATATAAAAATTAGGGTTATAATGATATTTATTCCTTTTATAACAAGGGTCCCTATAAAGAAGATAAAAGTGTGGCCTTCCTCAGCTTATATTTCATAGCTTGATTAACCCATATCCAACATTTGGTCCGCCCAAGTTTCTAATGGACATTTTTGTTTACTCAATAAGCCATAGTCATATCATGGGTATCCTACTAGGTAGAAACCCCATATCCTATCTTCACATAGCTTACATACTATATTAGGAACCTCTAGGAAGCATCCCTTCCTACTTCTTATAAGTATAGGATGATAAATATATATGCAATCCCCATAAATATCCATCCATTCCCTATATAGTATATGGTTTTCCTACTAGGTGTAAGACTCAATCATTACCCAATTAATGATCCTATCCCTAATATCTATTATTGGTCCAATAATATATACAGTAATGCCATATGGAATCCCCAACTCATCATCATGAGGTCATATCCCCCATAAAGACCATCTTAATAGGGCCATATTCCCCATGGAATGTTCATCAAAAGGCTATATCCCCTATGAGACAACCATTCCTCAATGGGACCAATTCCTTATGAGCCTAACCATACCCTATCTAGTTTAGTTACCAAAAAATTATTGAATCAGAAAGGTTCTATCATGCATAAGACCCACACAAACCATTTCTAGGTATTCATCACCCAGTATTCTTAGTTGCATCACTTTAAAGTGCATAACATAACATCTTTACTGCAAGACATAAAACTGCATGGACTGTTCTTGTCACGCGACCTCAAATTGTACAGCCTAAACATTGAGAACTGTCACGACCCGACCCGTACCGAGGCTCGAGCCGCAACTACCCCAAACCTGCCTCCATAGGCCAAGGGCTGGCGACTAGCGTCGAAGGCACAATAAACTTGGGGAGGCCTTTGCCTAAGAAACTATAAACACACACGCAGCCAACTCAATGAAAAAGTGAAAAGAAAGGAAATAATGATAAAACACTTCTACAAAAGGGGAACCAACATGCATGCATCGACCTCTAACCAGTACAATAAAAGTGCTGAAAAGTACTGACAAGTAAACTGAACAGTAAATGGGGAAAAACATGCGCCCAACCAAAAAGGTGCCACAACCCGGCCACATGTAAAACAAAGGTAAACCGCTGGTGAGTCTCACACCCAAAAAGTTCTGATATGGCCACTAAACGCAGCCCAAAATCCTGTGTCCTCTATGCTCCTCTGTAGTCTCAACCGACCTATCTGTCGTCTGCAAGGGAACACCAAGTGCAGGCAAAGCCCAAGCAGGGGTGAGTATAAAAATACTCAGTAGGATGCCCCGAAATCTCGAGGGAGTAACAAGGGAGGTACTAAAATGGTGAGAAGTATACAGAGAAAAGAACAGTGTAAGAGCATAAAAGATAGAGAGAGTGCAGCTCAACCTAACAAGAGAAAGTAAGAATACTCGTCCATACTCAAGGAGCTAGAGATGGTGAGAAGACAAACTTCTCGTCGAGTCTTCGCTGCCTATAGCAGGAGAGTAGACTCATCCAACCAAGAGGAGATAGACGTGGAAAGCACGTGGCATACCCCACACGTCTTTGCCCCTCCTAGAAGGAGAGTAACCGAACCTAAGGAGTGGGAACAACAATAGGATGTGTATATATATGCTCAATGAGAAACCCAAATGAGTGTGTAAGGGGGTCTCTATCTCCAAGCTCATCCCAAGAAGAGTTTCCAACAATTAAAAGGGTATCCACCACTGATCCCAAACATCCCACATGTCAACCTAGGAGGTACAAGTCAAAGGGGATCAATCATGGTACCTTGATACTATCCTCTTTGGGCGGAACTGACTCGTCCGAACGGCTTTTAGGTCGTGATGCAAGGACGCGTCTCAGTGGGAAAAGCGACCCTCGTTCTCATATGTCCTAAGTTCACGTCAAATCTATCACATCGCTGATCCATACAACTAAGGATCCGGCTCTAATAGTCACGGAGAAAAAGTCACCGACTAGCCTCATAAGAAGACCTGAGTCTCCAATGCCAACAGGTGACCCACTGCCCAGCCTGCTGGAGGGTAGACCTGGAATAAGTCGACATCTGACCCACTACCCAGCCCTGCTGGAGGGTAGACCTAGAATAAGTCGACAGGGGACCCACTTCCAAGCCCTGTTGGAGGGTAGACCTGGAATAAGTCGATAGGAGACCCACTGCCCAGCCCTGCTAGAGGGTAGACCTCGAAGAAGTCGACAGGCGACCCACTGCCCAGCCCTACTGAAGGGTAGACCTCGAAAAAGTTGACAGGCGACCCACTGCCCAGCCCTGCTGGAGGGTAGACCTCGAAGAAGTCGACAGGTGACCCACTGCCCAGCCCTGCTCGAGGGTAGACCTCAAAGAAGTCGACAGGCGACCCACTGCCCAGCCCTGCTGGAGGGTAGACCTCGAAGAAGTCGACATGCGACCCACTGCCCAGCCCTACTAGAGGGTAGACCTGGAATTGGTCTGATAACTCAGCACTGCAACGTACACCATCGGGTGTTACTAGCATCCCTACCATGCATTGGTTCGGACTGCGTCAAAGGGGACCTCCATCCAACACCCTTTCATGTTTCCACATTTAACATGATCTTAAATGAGGCTCCACAGGCCCAAAAAGATTACACTGTTGCAGTCCTCATGGAAAAACATGTGAGATATACTACTTACTCACCCGAAACAGAGAACCGGTGTGTATGGTACTATTCACCATAGTCAGCCCGTGTGGGGCCCGTACCCCGAATCCGATACTCATCGGGAGAACTGCGCCATCACGATGTTTTCAGAAAAACACGCGGAAACAACTACTCAAATTCCTCGAAAGGATGTCTGGTGAAAAAGGCACAGTACGCTGCACACAACTCAAAAGGCGGCCCACGGGGCCCACTCCTTGACTCTGGCTCCATCGTCTGAAACCACCCTGGTCAACCTTGTCTCGATGTTAGGGTCACAATGAGGCTGACGGCGCTTAAAACGAACTCCAGATGAAGATGCTACAACTTCCCGCGTTATACGCAAACGGGGCCCTATGGGGCCCACACCTCGAGTCTGAATTTAGGTGGGCGGATTGAGCCTTTGCAATCCCCTCATAAAAACACTCAGAAACGAGTGCTCAAACTCCCTAAACGGATATCGTGTGAAAAGTGATGTTTCACCGTAAAACGTGTGAACTAGTCCATGTGGGGCCCGCACCTTGTCTCCAACCCAAACGCTTCGGAAATCATCTCAGAAATTCCGCATGAGGACTGGGGTCACACTTCCGCTGATGTCGCGTCAATTGGACATCCCAAGCAGAAGTTAGGTCTGACGCAACAATTAATTAATTAATTAAAATAATTAATTAATTATTCGTTTAAAGCGTTTTGTGCCACCAAGCAACGAAACCAAACCACAAGGGCTCCGAACCAACCTTGGAAGAACAGTCTCGGCTCTGGGGCCACAGTGCCTCTAACGGCACGGCAAACGGAAGTCCAACTCGTGAAGTGCATCCATCGCGGGCTTTATTTAATAATTTACTATTATTAAATTAAAGCTCTTCGGGTCACCAATTCGAGCACGGACTCCAAAAACCACATAACCCTCTTTAAAAAGACCGCCTTGCTGACACGATTCCGTAGCCGCAGACGGCGCGTCAAACGGACGCGCCGTTTAGAAGGTACGGCCCCCCGAATGTAAGGGGGGCCAAAAATGGGTCAGTCTAGACCATCGTGGCCCGCTGGCCACGGCCCGCTCCAGCTGCACTGGACCCCTCGAGTCCGGTTCTCCATAGTAGAAGGCCAAAAGGTCGGTCTTCATCGCCTTCTGCAGGACCCGCGTTCGGTGGGTCCTTGTCCATGCCGCACACCCGAGGCGGTCAGCGCCTCGGGTTCCTCCGCTAGGCGTGACAGGTCGGCTCCCTGCTCGCCGCCAGCACCTGGTCACCCGCCTGCTCCCCTGAAGCCAGCTCCGCCTGACGCCAGTGCCCCGGCTGCTTGAATCCGCCGAACGCCCCTCCGGCCTCACCTTCCCGCTGAGCCGCTCGCCCAGCCACCGCCTCGCCTGAGCTCGCCACACCGGCTGAAGCCAGCTCCTCCGCTCGACCACACTCCGGCGACACCCACCACCGCCAACTCCGAAGCCCGGCGCCGCCCCTGCTGCACCGCGCCGAAGCCCCGAACCTCTCCTCACCTGAGTGTCGTGCTTCCGGTCGCGACCGCTGTCTGACGCCCAGACCCCCGTTGTGCCACCCCGAGTTCCGGCCGCCGCCCTCACCGGAGCTGGGACTTCTGACAGTCATCGCCACCACTCCGGTGGCCCGATTTCAAAACCAAACGTGGGTTCTGGTTCCTTGGGATGAGGCCTTCACAGCGCTTTTCTCCATTCATTGATTCGACCAGATTTGGCGCGTCCGAAGTTTTGGACGAAGAACGCGCAAGAACGGGTTTTAGCACGGGGCTCGGACGATGGTTGTGTTCGTTCGGCCATAGTCCCAAATCTAAAATTATAGAATTTAAATGAAAAAATTGACAAAGTAGCGGAAACATAACTGAAATCCTACCTCGATCCGGCCGTTCGACGTTGGCGATGTGCCCGTACAATCCCGCTTTGATCCGCCGAAGTCCGCTCCTAAATCCGGCGAAGAACAGCGAAGAACGTCAAAGAACGGCGAAGAATGCCGAAGAACATGAGAGATAGAGAGATAGAGATAAATGTGGTGTCTCCTCTCAAGTGAATTTATAATAATTCACTGAAACTCTCTCAATGGGCGTGGATTCTGAAACCTCTGTGCCCGCCTATTTTATATCACGCCTAGGCAAAACACCCCATTTCGAACTCAACGAAAGTCTCAAATTTTCATTCCGAGACTCCGTTTAAAAGTTATCTGAAAGGAACATTAGTGATAAAAATCACTAAGTGGTCATTTCGAAATGACCATTTTTCCCCTGGGTGACATCTCTCACAACAAGCCCACGCACGCAACTTTTACACCCCACCTAGGGTAAACGGCACGCTTCGGACTCAATGGTGCCCTCGGTTTTTCCATCCGAGCAACTGTTTATGAGTTACTCGGTTTTGAGCTGTCAAATGAATAATTTAATTTAATTTATCCATTTAACATATTGCCAACAAGCCAGGGGTCTGAACGTCCCGCGCTGACTCATTTTATGTCGCGCCTAGGGTAAACACCGTGTTCCGGACCCAACTGTGGTCTTGGATTTCTGATCTGATCAACCGTCTAAGAAATATATCAATTTCTCTAGTTAACCACACGTGCATGATATAAAAACACTAAACATTTTTATATAATTAATTCCGGGCACACTGGGCCTCAGAATTGCACGCCGTATGAATGCCCTGCTTTAGAATAACATTAAGAAAATTTTCAAAGTCTCAGAGTCCCAAAACCTGGGTTCTTACATCATTACCTCCTTCAAGATTTTCATCCCCGAAAATAAAAACTAGGTACAACAACTCAGGATACAGAGCTCACACCTAGCTCTCCCGTGCCCAAGAAAACTTGCACATCACCATGCTCACACAACACACGAACCAAATGGATAGTTATTATAAGTTCTTATACTCTCGAGGGCATGCGTAGGAATACGCACGGACCTCATCTGTTGTGACATGTGGAAGAAACTATGCACCCACTCCTATTGTTGGGAGGGTAGGGCAAGATGGTAGGCAACCTCTCAACCATTTGCACGATTCCCAAACGGCCCAAAGAAACTCTAGGGTCTTTCCCAGCTGCACCTCTACTTTCCACGTCGCGAATGAAATCGCGGTTTGTTCCTGGAACATGGTCTCATGATTCCCTCCTTCAGAATACCCATATGGTGAAACACCCAAGGATATCCGGTCACACAAGTTTTCACAGTCAGTGCATCACAACTGAGACTCTCTTACATTCTCAACCAGCGAAGGAGTCAGCTTCATCAACTACAGACAAGTTGTACCCTCCTGCAAAACTCCAGCCAACACTGTCGTCTCCAGTTCAAGCCTCTCTGTGTGGGGATGCACCTGAGCAACTGGTGGCCTGAGCAAACCACAAAGTGCTCTTTCCAAAGATAGTGTCTCCACATTCTTATTGAAAAACTACCACCAGTAGCACCAACATAGGGTATACCGACGCCCCACATAACCCTCGGTAACCCCTCAAGCAAGGAGTTAGATGAAAGAGTACCTCACGCAGTGTCTAACAAGTTATACTGAGAAAAGTAGAAAAATACACAAATCATATCTCTTATCATCTCTTGCGCTGCAGTATTGTAAACAACCACAGCACACAGCCACCCGCGGCCCCGTTTGTTAACTCCCTGAGCCTGACATGGGCCGCCTAGTGGTGGTGGAAGGACCTCAAATCGTTTTCCGCCAACCACAGTTCTTCCTTATTTATGCCAACACCACCTCCCTGGGGACCACCCTGTCCTCACCTGAGATTTCTCTTATCATGACACTGCCTCTATCGTGGTGGTGCATCTACCAACTATCTGGAATACTCAGCACATTTGGTCGAGTAGTCTCACGCCACGTGATCTCACACATCAAAAACATAGCACTGGTCCTCCCTGGGTTATCTCGGTGCTCTACGTTGTCCCCGGCCATGTGCCTAAGTTTCATCAAGGGGAAACATCCAACGTCAAGGCCCTTCCAATCGACGTCCCTCTACCAGAAATTTCCCTATCACCAGTGCCTGCTCCAGCACCCTGAGATGGGTGAGGATGTACAAGGGCACTACGCTGGAATGAATCTCCTCTACAGATATCTCGTTCAAAATTCTGTTCTCAGAAGTTCCCGTCATGGACCACATCCAAAGAGTACTGAGTAAGGTCTGCGAACCCAGTCGTGTACCCAGTCACTGCCATCACTCCCTGTTGATGCTCCAACAGTTCCTGAAACCGTAAAAAGCGTAAGTAAGAGGGGTATCACTCCTCACAAAACAGCTGCTAGAAGTCATCCCATGAGAGTACCGACTCATTATGTATCTGAGTAACCCTAGCTCTACTAGCACCAAACTGCTCGGTGGAAAAAGACTGGTTGTCAAAGCCACTATCTAACATGCCAGTTCCGAACAAGCCTGAAGAGGCGGACCACCGACTCTAGCCAACCCTTCACTGTCTGAGGGTATGGCTCGTCATGGAACCTCAGCGGTCTCTAATGCTAGAACTCACGTAGTGCAACCAGCCTGCGCGCTTCATCGGCCCTCGCTGCCGGTACTATCCGCTACTCCACAGGTGGAGGCGCTACTGCCTGTCCTCCTGGAGAAAGGGTAATCGTATGATGGATCTTGAACTGAGGCCTTTTCACTCACAAAATTGTCGTCACGAACCGGAGCTAGTATCCTGCCTGGATATCATCACGGAGACATCCTGAACCCGATCAAGGAGCACTGCAGTCAAATAAGCATATATATATCAACAACGATGGGGAGCTGACTCAAGAAGGATAGTTAAGAACTCAATCCTATACGATGCATGAATCAAATTCCCTGAAACAAGTGTTGCAGTGTGCCGAGTCGACAAGTGGGTTATCAGGGTCCTCATGAATGGATACATAGGCCACCGCACCATCACTGGACTCCCTAGCCTGAGATCCGCTCTCGAGACACGTTGGCACTATTTCCCCAAAACTCAAACAATTTTTTTAGGGACGCTCAAACATCGCCCTAAGGAACGAACCACCTTTGATACCACTTTGTCACGACCAGACCCGTACTGAGGCTCAAGTCGTAACTACCCCAAGCCCGCCTCCATAGGCCAGGGGCTGGAGACTAGCGTCAAAGGCACAATAAACTAGGGGAGGCCTTTTCCTAAGAAAATGTACACACACACACAGCCAACTCAATGCAAAAGTGCAGAGAAAGGAAAGAAAGATACAACAATACTACAAAAGGGGAACCAACATACATGCATCGACCTATAACTAGTATAATAAAAGTGTTGAAAAGTACTGAAAAGTAAACTAAATAGTAAAAGGGGAAGAACACGCGCCCAACCAAAAAGGTGCCACAACCCGGCCACAAGTAAAACAAAGGTAAACCGCTGGTGAGTCTCAAACCCAGAAAGTCCTGCTACGGACACTGAACGCAGCCCAAGCTCCTATGTACTCTACGCTCCTCCGTAGTCTCGACCGACCAGTCCGTCGTCTGCAAGGGCACACCAAGTGTAGGCAAAGCCCAAGCAGGGGTGAGTATAAAAATACTCAGTAGGATGCCCTGAAAGCTCGAGCGAGCAAAAAGGGAGGTACTAAAATTGTGAGAAGTAGACAGAGCAAAGAATAGTGTAAGAGCACAAAATATAGAGAGAGTGCAGCTCAACCCAACAAGATAAAGGAAGCAGACTCGTCCATACGCAAGGAGCTAGAGACGGTGAGAAGACAAACTTCTCATCGAGTCTTCACTGCCCATAGCAGGAGAGTAGACTCGTATAACCAAGAGAAGGTAGATGCGGAAAGCACGTGGCATACCCCACGTGTCTTCGCCCCTCCTAGAAGGATAGTAACCGAACCCAAGGAGTGGGAAAAACAATAGAATGTTTATATATATGCTCAATGAGAAACCCAAATGAGTGTGTAAGGGGATCTCTATTTACAAGCTCAGCCCAAGAAGAGTCTCCAACAGTTCAAAGGTTATCCACCACTGATCCCAAACATCCCGCACGTCAACCTAGGAGGTACAAGTCAAAGGGGCTCAATCACCACACCTCGATACTATCCGCTTTGGGCGGCACTGACTCGCCCACATGGATTTTAGGTCACGAAGCAAGGATGTGTCTCGGTGGGAAAAGCACCCCTCGTTCTCATATGTCTTAAGGTCACATCAAAGCTGCCACATCGTTGATATGTACAACCAAGGATCCTGCTCCAGTAGTCATGGAGAAAAATTCATCGACTAGCCTCATAAGAAGTCCTGAGTCTACAATGCCAACGGGTGACCCACTGCCCAGCCCTACCAGAGGGTAAATCATAATAAGATATCAGGTGACCCACTACCCAGCCCTGCTAAAGGGTAAACCCTAATACATCATCATGTGACCCACTGACCATCCTTACTGGAGGGTAGACCTAGAATAAGTCGACAGGCGGCCTACTGCCCAGCCATGTTGGAGGGTAGACCTGGAATAAGTCGACATGCGACCCACTGCCCAGCCCTACTGGAGGGTAGACCTGGAATAAGTCAACATGTGACCCACTGCCCAGCCCTGCTGGAGGGTAGACCTCGAAAAAGTCGACAGGCGACCCACTGCCCAGCCCTGTTAGAGGGTAGACCTCGAAGAAGTCAACAGGCGACCCATTGCTCAGCCCTACTGGAGTGTAGACCTCGAAGAAGTCGACATGCGACCCACTGCCCAGCCCTGCTAGAGGGTAGACCTCGAAAAAGTCGACAGGCGACCCACTGCCCAGCCCTGCTAGAGGGTAGACCTCGAAGAAGTCAACAGGAGACCCACTACTCATCCCTGCTGGAGGGTAGACCTGGAATTGGTCTGATAACTCAGCACTGCAACAGACACCACCAGGTGTTACCAGCATCCCTACTGTCTGTTGGTTTGGAGTGCGTCAAAGGGTACCTCTATCCAACACCCTTTCATGTTTCCACATTTAAGATTATCTCAAATGAGGCTCCATAGGCCCAAACAGATTACACTATTGCAGTCCTCATGGAAAAACATGCGAGATAGACTACTTACTCACCAGAAATGGAGAACCGGTGTATATGGTACTATTCACCATAGCCAGCCCGTGTGGGTCCCACACCCCAACTCCGATACTCGTCGGGCGAACTGCGCAATAGCGATGTTCTCATAAAAACACACGGAAACGACTACTCAAATACCTCGAACGGACGTCTAGTGAAAAAGGCGCAGTACGCTGCACACAGCACAAAATGAGGCCCGCGGGGCCCATGCCTTGACTCCGGCTCCATCGCCTGAAACCACCCTGGTCAACCTCGTCTCGATTTCAGGGTCACAATGCCATTGACGGTGCCTAAAATGGACTCCGGATGTAGATGTTACAACTTCCCGCGTTATACGCAAACGGGGCCCTGTGAGGCCCACACCTCGAGTTCGAATTTAGGCGGGTGGGTTGCGCCATTGCAATCCCCTCAGAAAAACATTCATAAATTAGTACTCAAACTCCCTAAACGGATGTCGGGTGAAAAAGTGGTGTTTCACAGTAAAACGTGCGAACTAGGCCATGTGGGTCCCACACCTTGTCCTCAACCCGAACGCTTCGAAAAGCATCTCAAAAAGTCCGTACGAGGATTGGGGTCACGCTACTGCTGACGGCGCATCAATCGGACATCCCAAGCAGGAGTTAGGTCCAACGCAACAATTAATTAATTAATTAAAATAATTAATTAATTAATCGTTTAAAGCGTTTCATTCCACTGAGCAATGAAACCAAACCACTAGGGCTCCGAACCAACCTTGGAAGGACCGTCTCGGCTCTGGGGCCATAGTGCCTCTAACAGCACGTCAAACGGACGTTCGGCTCGCGAAGTGCATCCATCGCGGGCTTTATTTAATAATTTATTATTATTAAATTAAAGCTCTTCGGGTCACCAATTTGGGCACGAACTCCAAAAACCACAAAACTCGCTTTAAAAATACTGCCTTGCCGACACGATCCTACAGCCTCATAGGGCGCGTCAAACGGACGCGCCGTTTAGAAGGTACGGCCCCCCGAATGCAAGGGGGCCTAAATATGGGCCGGTCCAGACCAGCTGGCCCGGTCCAGACAGATGCGGCCCGCTCCAACCACACCAGACCCCTCGGGTCCGGTTCTCCCCAGCAGACCGGCCAAAAGGTCGGTCTTCGTCGCCTTCCATAGGACCCGCGTTCGGCGGGTCCTTGTCCACACCGCACACCCGAGGCGGTCAGCGCCTCGGGTTCCTCCGCTGAGCGCGACAGGCTGGCGCCCTGCGCTCCCTGCTCGCCACCGGCACCTGGTCACTCGCCTTCTCCACTGAAGCCGACTCCGCCTGATGTCAGCGCCCCGGCCACCTGGATCCGCCGAACGCCCCTCCGGCCTCACCTTCCCGCTGAGCCGCTCGCCTAGCCTCCGCCTCGCCTGAGCTCACCACACCGGCTAAAGTCGACTCCTCTGCTCGACCACACTCCGGCGACACCCACCACTCCACCTCCGAAGCCTGGCGTCGCCCCTGCTGCACCGTTCCGAAGCCTCGAACCTCTCCTCGCCTGAGCGCTGCGCTTCTGGCCACGACCGCTGCCTGACGCCCGGACCCCCGCTGCGCCACCCCGAGTTCCGGCCTCCACCCTCGCCGGAGCTGGGACTTCCGATGGTCGTCACCACCGCTCCGGTGGCCCAATTTCAAAACCGAATGTGGGTTCGGGTTCCTCGGGACAAGGCCTTCGCAGCATTTGTCTTTGTTCGTCGATTCGACCAGATTTGGCGCGTCTGAAGTTTTGGACGAAGAACGCGCAAGAACGGGTTTTAGCATAGGGCTCGGATGATGGCCGTGTTCTTTCGGCCATCGTCCCAAATCTAAAATTATAGAATTTTCATGAAAAATTTGACAAATGAGTGGAAACATAACCAAAATCCTACCTCGATCCGGCCGTTCGACGTTGGCGATGTGCCCGCGCAATCCTGCTTCGATCCGCCAGAGTCCGCTCCTAAATCCGGCGAAGAACAGCGAAGAACGTCGAAGAACGGTGAAGAACACTGAAGAACATGAGAGAGAGAGAGAGAAATGGGTTGTCTCCTCTCAAGATAATTTATAAAAATTCACTGAAACTCTCTCAATGGGCGCGGATTCGGCAACCTCTACGCCCGCCTATTTTATATCGCACCTAGGAAAAACACCCCATTTCGAACTCAACGGAAGTCTCGAATTTCCATTCCAAGACTCCGTTTAAAAGTTATTTGAAAGGAACGTTAGTGATAAAAATCACTAAGTGGTCATTTCAAAATGACCATTTTTCCCCTGGGTGACATCTCTCACAGCAAGTTCACGCCCGAAAATTTTACACCCTGTCTAGGGTAAACGGCACGCTCCGGACTCAACGGTGCCCTCGGTTTTCCCATCCAAGAAATCATTTAGGAGTTACTTAGGTTTGAGCTATTAAATGAATAATTTAATTTAATTTATCCATTTAACATACTTCCAACGAGCGAGGGGTCCGAACGTCCCGCGCCGACTCATTTTATGTCTCACCTAGGGTAAAAACCACGTTCCGGACCCTATCGTGGTCTCGGATTTCCGATCTGATCAACCGTATAAGAGATATCACATTTTTTCTAGTTAACCAAGCATTCATGATATAAAAACACTTAACATTCTTATATAATTAATTTCGGGAACACCGGGCCTCAGGATTGCACGCCGTTTGAACGCCCTGCTTTGGAATAACATCAAGAAAATTTTCAAAGTCTAAGAGTCCCAAAACCTAGGTTCTTACAAGAACATTGATTAATTTTAACTAGGATACATAGGATTCATCCATGATGTTTAATCCAAACATTCCATAAGTCCTAAATGCATGACCATAAATGATACTTCACTCATTCAAGGCTGCATAACCTTAAAAGACACTACATTATCCTTACCACACCACCTTAAATGGTATAATGTTTTACCATTAAGTGGAATTAAACTACATGGGTTCTAATTTACTTTATAGAGATATATAGAAATCCCCTTTCAAGGTCTTGAACACATTTCCAAATCATCTACCACCTCTCTAGATGATGATAAATTCCAGAGTACCAAATTGTGTGGCTTTAAGATACAACATAACTAGATAATAAGAGAAATATGGAGAACCTATAACATATATAATTGTTTGAATCTACACATAATCTCAATTGATAACTCTTACGATGATAACTAGTCCTAGATTGATGAATGATTCATGGACATAACTTAAATCTTTAAGAGAGCCTCAATATTGGAAATAATTCTCCCTAAAGGGGTAATATGATCCTGAACTCCCATCCTCTCAACAAATGTGAACATGAAGCATCATTGGTAAAGCCCTAGTGATGTCCTACCTTTGGAATTTGATTAATTTCCTTATCATGAGGATGGTACAATTAATTATTAATATACCTACTTACACTGGCACTAAGTAATAAGGGTCAAACCACAGGGAAGTCTAGGATGTGTGAAAAAAAACAAAACAATTAAAATAAAAAAAACATAAATAAAGATGTTGTGATGTGATGGTGTAAGTATGAATGTAATGACATGGAAGTAGAAAATAGAGTGATATTAGATGTTTGGTTTAGTTATGAGGACTGGACTAAATGGAATTATTTAAAATGTCACTTCCATTTCTTAGAATCAACCATAGAGATACTAAAGATGTGTTCAAATGTATTAAATGTTTAACTATCATTAGATTAATCACCCGCACCAGATATCTCTCTTGGTAATTTTTATATCTAATAAAAATTAATATAATGATGTTTCCTAATAGAGAAGATATTACCACAACATATTTTAGAAAGTACATTGGTTGTAGTCACTAAGGAAAAAAAGAAATTATACATTTCACCCGTCTGTACTTGGGGTAGAGTGAGAATATGCTCATGAAGAAGAGAAAATGATATATCTAGAAGAAAAGAAAATTGAAAACTTTGGTTAACCCCAAACAAGAATAGACAAAATTAATTATAGTTCAATCCATTCGATTCAACCCCCTATCAACATAGTTATACATTATAAAAGAAAAAAAGTATAGTTCATTAAATTCATCTAGAAATAATGGTACAAGAAGAATAGAAGAGATAGAAAAAAGGATCTCCAATGTGATCATCCTATTTCTCCAGCTCCGTTTCCAAGAGAACTGTTTGTAGTGTGTTATCTAGCCTCTGATTCAGCTTCATACTTCATTACATGCTGAATGGATGATTGATGGCCTTAGAAAAAATGGGGTGAATAGTGTGTGGATAGATATGGTTGATCAGTGAATGGTTATCTCCTCTCCCTAGTCTTTATAATCTTCACTCATAAATCATGTACTAATTCCTTACATCACCGACAACTTCCATGGTATTTTCCTAAATAGCTTCCACATGGTGAGGTTGTCACTATACCTCTTCCTCCTCGGGAAACTTGAGTTGAAACCTCTCTAACCAAATATGCTCCTATGTTTCTGAGCATGCCTCCCCAGTAAGTAATAACATATTTTTTTTAATGGATCCCGATTTTGGAAAATTTACCAAAGTACCATTTTACAGATTTTGAAATAATTCAAATAACATGATGTAACCTGTGTTAATTTTCAATTACCTTCACACATGTTCTAGACTCTGCTTTCTTTCTATGGCATCGACTCAGTCTCTCTATGTGGTAACAATCTACTTTTTGAATTCCATCATTAATCCATCTTCTACAGTTTTGAGTTTGTTGAGTAGAAACAAATCATCGAGGTTCCCTATTCCTCCTCATTTTTTAGCACCCTGATCAATTATAACAATTCCATTTTCATCAAACCCCCTCATAAGAAAATTCCATTTATAGACAATAGAGCTCAACATCCATGACCTAGTTCTGGTTTTATCATCATGATCTTTGGCTGGCCAACAACATTAATCAGACATGACATCTAATCATCTTCTGTCAATCAAGATTATGTGTCTTAATCAATTTGGATTTGCAAACATGGAAATTACTAATAACACACCTCTCAATCTTCTTATGACTTTAAATATCAAATTTATCGGCCTTGAAAAAGCATCCTCACTGGCTCAGTATTTGATAAATTGATCACAATCTTCTAACAGCATCAATCCAAAATTTCCACCTCGGGTTGCTTGGATTTACACCCAATATCCCTTCAATCTAGCTCAACCAAAATGTATGGGATTCCAACTTAGGTCAACTTAAAAACTAGATTCGCCTCATCAGAATTCCATTGAGCAGGTTGCGTATTCTAATATCCCAAACTATAGATGATGGATTTGGGTGGATACAACCATAATTTATTCATTAATCAGACATGAATTTTTTTCCCATCAATCAAGCCTTCATCCCCAAACTTGGGCGGTGTCAATTCCTCGATCGATTTACATTGTAGAAATAGTATACCACATCATTCGTCTTCTCCTAGATTCATTTGTAGCATGAATCAGAACTGGTTTAGCTGACCTTAAAGATGCTTTGGATTCCTTCGTTCCTGACGAGATCCATTTCTTCCATGGTTGATGCATCGGGTTCAGTTGAGTTATCCTCTCTGATTTAGTCCAACATGCATTCAAATCTTGAATGGATTCCCCTGGTTTCTAAGAACGGTCTCCTTCAAGATCTATGTGGAGAAATCAACTTTTGATTTCATGATTTCTAACAATTCCATGCTTGAGTGGCCTCAATGGATGTACTTATTCTTAAATTTATCGGCTTAGGTTTAGGTCCTTCATCCATGTATCATCTTCTTCCCCAAATAAAAAACTCACGTTCGATCGGTCGTCTTCAAAATTTGGTGGTCTCCTCACATTTTTCATGTGTAGTAGCTTGGATTTCTTGTGTGCGGTAGGTTGTTCTTGTTGTGATTTCCTGATCACGAATAGAAAAAAATGGAGGGAGAAAATGGCATTTATTTTAACTTGAACAAATCTTTAAAAAACTCCCTCTACACCTCTCTCTCACATGGATCTCTCAAGGAACTCTTGGTTGGAAGAGCTCTCTTGACTCAGATTGATTTTGTCATAACTCTCCTCAGGTCCTTTTTTTATAGCCATGGTGGGAGGTGTGAAGTTTGACACAACTCTAATACATTCTCCACCTACCATGGACTTCTCCCATAGTTGCCAAATGAATAGGGACTGCATGTGCAGTAACCATGTTTGAAGTCCTTCGTTGGTGAGGTAGGTGCACCAGCCACCTACCATGCAGATGGACAACTCCAACAATTCTCCACACATGGTTACTTATTCTACCCCTTGCACTCAATTAAGTGGGAGGGAACATTCACTTCTTCATTGTGTGATAGGTTTTCTAGCCTCACTCATAGCGGATTCAAGTTTCTTGAATTTTAATTTATGCGGTCAGTATAGTAACTGGGGAGATTATTTAAGTATTGTTAGTTGGAATTCTTTCATACAATGACTTCATTTGTAGTCAGTATGGAACTGATAAAATTGTGGGAAAGTGGTCACATCAAATTTTCACTTGTTGTTAGTTCTTCTTCAAGCATGTGGTAGGTTAATCACTTGAGATTGGTCTAGCTTAAGTGTGTTCTTACGATCAATTCTGGAGTTTTTCATTTTTTTGGCATAGTCAGTTAAGTGACCTTGAGGGCACTATGTAGTCAATTGTATTTGCATAATTTTTTTCATCCTCATATCCTAAAATAAACATATAATTTAAAATTTAGTGAAGATAATATTAAATTAAAAACTCATCATTGACATAGAGTTAATAATTTTAATTTTTAATTAGAAAAAAAAATTCCAATAATTTTATATATTAGAATCATGAAAATGCGAAATAATTAATTCAATAAATTCATAATCATCAAAAAAAACTTCAAAAATAAATCACAAAAAATGTTTGTTTGAAAAAATGTATAAAAAATTAAATCAAGAAAAATTAAATCATTTATATGCCAAAAACACTAAAAAATCACAAACGCTTATATCTTTAAATAATAAAAACTTAAAAATTCAAAAAATGTTGTTTCTAAAATATAGACACTAAAACTGATGTACAATTGAGTTGTTTCACATAAAAAACACTCATTTTTATAATGAATATCCAATAAATTAAAATTTCATCATAATAAATATTTTTTAACAAATTCTCTAAATAGTGCGCTCTACAACATCAAGAACACAACTAAATCATCAAATCTGATGTGGAAAAATGTATCAAATATAAGCCACATAAAATTTCCCCACACTTAATCAACTAAACTCTTGGAAAATTCAATTTATTTTTTAAATTTATTTATGAAGACTCCTGAAATCAAATTGCTAATCTTGTATAGGATCAAAAAGACATTGGAAATGAGTAAAGTAATTGAACCATACATTTTCAAGAATTTTCATGCCTCCTATGTGATTATCACCCAATGTCAAACATCAATCTTGGTTCATGTCTCAATTAAAGGAGTGAAACATATTAGATAAAAGTGGAATTAAATTTTTAACAAAAAGAACCTTCAATTATCTCTCTCCCTTAGGTTATGAAAATCAAAGATCTATATTCACTTCATTGATACAACTCAAATTATTTTATTATAAGTCAATTGTCCCCTTATTTAATAGGGTTCAATATTCTCTACGCCTTAATGAACTCATTTTTTTACAACTAGGTGTTTATTGATTTTGTTTAAAGCCATGAATGTGAAATGCACATATTGAATGGACAAGTGGAATTTTTAGTTTCTAATGTCTTAGAGACTCACCATTATATCCCAATTTCCTATTTTACAACAAATTAAATAGACTTATTTTATTATAATTTGAGTTTACTCCCTGAGCTATTTTTTCAAAATGGTGAGTCCCTTAGGTTCAAGTTGAAATATCAATTTTCCTCGTATTATAATATCAATTCCACAAGAATTTTACCCACCAAAATCCATTTAATAGAACCTAAATAGATCTTCCCTAAAAGTAGTGGACAAAATCATTCAACAATCATTCAAATCTAACAATTCTAGAACCAGATGAATCCCATAATCTAGTATACAATTATCACCTAGGCAGGATGTAGTGAAATTTTATTTTCCTAACCTAATAACACACTAAAAAATGATTTTATTAACAAAAAAGAGAGGATTTTATTCCTAAAACGGAGGAAATTTTATCAAAAAAATTGGGGGTTTATGATGCATGCAACATTGAATCATAGTTGAGGCACATTTTAAGACCTCTCTCCCCCAAATATTAAAACTAATGTGGGAGAAGATTTTAAACAATTTGGTTTAAAACATATTTAAATTTTGGTTGTGAAAATTCTATTTAAGGTTCGCATGGCATTTAAAAAACATCTTTCCACAAAACAAAATCAATTTAACATATTCAAATTTTCCATAATTCTCCCACTGGCCACTACATAGCAGTTTAAAACATATCATGACTTTTAAAAAGTAGCATTCTTATACATTATAATCACTACATGATGTTCAACAATGAATATTGAATAACATGAACTTTTATTGTATATGAATGCAGAAACAGTTGAAGTATCAGCAACTAGTAGGATTTTCTAAGTGTCTAACATGAATTTCATCAATTTCAAAATAATTTTAAGCTTAAAAATTTCTCATAACCAGCATCAATATTATTTTTTTAATAATTAAAACATGCACAAGTGAAAAAAATGACTCCCCTGAATGTAGAATATTTTTACATTTGAATTCATCCTAATTTATCCTCCCCTTGACTTTGAAAAACGACTTTAGTCACTCTAATTTAGTTCATACAAGATTTAATACAAATCCACATTACAATTCATCAAAATATGCTAAAATTAATTATCAACCTAAGTTTGACTTTCAGAGGGTTGATCCGGTTGATTAAAGATTGTAGCTCTTATTGGCCTTAAAGATAAATTTAAACTTCCTATGGTCATTCCAAGGAATAAATGTAAGGGATAGATATGGAATGAAATAGACTTGGAGACATTTATTTGAATAGAGAATTTAAAGAAACAACTAAAAACCATGGATTTCCTCCCATGTAGCGTTGGATTTTAAGTCTTCTTTCATACTTAACCCAAAATTGTAACCTAACCATGATCATTCAGTGGGTATGATTTATTGATGATTTTTTGTTCATTATTGGGAGTGGAATTGTTATTTGGTTCTCTAAGAAATTCAAGTACACCAGCTTCCGACAATGTGGGCCCAAAAGTCTACAAAAATTTTGGAGTGCTACCCATTGATATTTCATCCCTAAAATCTCATTAATTGGATCAAAGATTGAGGAAATAAGCCTAGGAAATTCAATAATATAATTATCATCATTCAACAAGCATCACCTCACACTTAATGGATTCAACAACTCAGATACTGGTGTATGAATTTCAACAACATGCTCAATATTTAAAAAAGAGCTTGAAACTAAAACAACTCAAGAGAATCAAACTTGAAGGAATCAAATTCATCTTCCATAATGTACATTTTAAACACCATGATAGACTCAAATGAAATTAATTTTTCATAAATTGGTTAAAGACCAGTAGGCTCAATATTCATCGCAATAGGTGATCAATTAATAAGAAAATAGACTCTCCTAGATTGAAAATCAGCATTTTTTCAAGATGTGTTAATCTAGAATTGTCCCCATCTTCGAAGAAATGTAAATTATCAATATCATATGGAAATTTCTTACAAACAGGTTCATACAACTCAAGAATAAGAATTTTAGGTTTCACTACTATAAAAACGGTCTTTATCAGCGCTCAAAACGGGCTTTAACAGCGCTACAAAAGCATTGTAAAGCTTAGCGTTGATAAAGGGGGTCCCCTTTATCAGCGCTGATAAAGGAAGCCTTTATCAACTCTAGAGAAGCGCTGATAAAGGGATCCTTTATCAATGCTAAAAAGGTGCTGATAAAGGGCTTCTTTATCAGCGCTAAAAAAGCGCTGATAAAGGGATCGTTTATTAGTACTTCTTTAGCACTGATAAAGTGATCCTTTATTAGAGATTATTTAACACTGATAAAGGTGCCCTTTATCAGTTCTAAAAAAGCATGGATAATTTCCCTGCCTACTATAACATAAAATTCTGTAGCAGCAAACCCAAACAAGACCAACAAAAAATCAGCATATCAACAAGTATACCCATACAAAATTAACACATAATTCATAAAGTAATTACAGAAATAATACACATACAACAAGTATACCCATACAACAACTATACCCATACACCATTAACACATAATTCATAAGTTAATTAAATACATAAAGAATTCAATTTAGAATTTAGGGGGTTGGGGGTGCTATTCTAGGGTTTGGGGTGGCTGTCCAAGGGGGTAGGAGGTGTCCAAGGGGTGGGGATGTCTGGGGGGATGGGGGTGTCCAGGGGGTGGGGGTTATCTAGGGTTGTGGGGGTGGGGCTGTCCATGGTGGTGTCCAGGGGGGTGGTGTGGTGTCTAGGGGGTTGGGGGGGCTTTCCAGGGGGTGGCGGTGTCCAGGGGGTGGGGGTATCCAGGGGGTGGGGTGGTGTCCAAGGGGGGTGGAGGTCTAGGAGGTTGGGGGGCTGTCCAAGGGGGGTGGGTGGTGTCCAAGGGGTGGGGGTGGCTATCCATGGGGGTGGGGGTATCCAGGGATGGTGTGTCCAGGTGGTGGGGTGGTGTCTAGGAGGGGTGGGGGTCATCTAGGGGGTGGAAACCGTCCAGGGGGTTGGGGTGTTCAGGGGTGGGGGGATGGGTGTCCAGAGGGTTGGAGGGGCATTCCAGGGGGTGGGGGTGTCTAGGGGGTGGGGGTGTACAGGGGGTGGGGTGGTGTACAGGGGGTGGGGGGTAGTGTCTAGGGGGTGGGGTGGTGTCTAGGGGGTGGGGGCAGTCCAGGAGGTTAGGGCTGTCCAATAGGGTGGGGTGGTGTCCAGGGGGTGGGGTGGCTGTTCATGGGGGTGGGGGTGTCCATGGGGTGGGGGTGTACATGTGGTGGGGTGGTGTTTAGGAGGGGTGGGGGCTATCCTGGGTGGTGGGGGGCTATCCATGGGGGTGTCCAGGGGGTGGGGTGGTGTCTAGGGGGTTGGGGAATTTCCTGGGGGTGGGGTGGTGTCCTGGGTGTGGGGGTGGTCCAGGGGGTTGGGGGGCTATCCAAGGGGGGTGGGGTGGTTTACAGGGGTGGGGGTGGGGTGTTCAGGGGGTGGGGTGTCCAGGTGGTGGGGTGGTGTCTAGGGGGGTGGGGGTCGTCCAGGCGGTGGGGGCCATCCAGGGGTTTGGGGGTGTCCAGGGGGGTGGGGGGCTGTCCAGGGTGGTGGGGGGGCTATCCATGGGGGTGTCCATGGGGAGGGGTGGTGTCCAGGGGGTGGGGGGATTTAATTGTTTAATGGAATGAATTTCGTGGATTTTAAGATCATTGGTATTTTTAAAATGGTTTTGGAATAGTTTTTATTTCAATATTATGTGTTTATTTAGAAAAAAATGAATTCTTTTGGTGTGTATGGTAGGAAGGGGGATTTTTATATGTCAGTTGTTGTTTTCAATTAAAATTATGTCCATTTTAAACAAAAGAGAGACACTTTGAGTGATACCGGCCACACCGTGCCTTTAATTGAGAAAGGGTTGACTCGTACACATGAAAAATGACTCACGGATCATTCTCCTAAAGTATCAACACAATCTGAATATGTTTGTTCGTTTTTATGTATGTCAGTTGTTGTTTTCACTTAAAATTATGTCCATTTTAAACAAAAGAGAGACACTTTGAGTGATACCGGCCACACCGTGCCTTGAATTGAGGTGAGGTTGACTCTTACACATCAAAAATGACCCATAGATTGTTCTCTTAAAGTATAAACACAATTAGAATGCATTTTGTTGGTTTTTTGTATGTCAGTTGTTGTTTTTACTTAAAATTCTGTCCATTTTAAATAAAAGATAAACACTTTGAGTGATACCGACCACATCGTGACTTGAATTGAGGCAGGGTTGACTCTTACACATCATAAATGACCTGTGGATCATTCTCATAAAGTATAAACACAATCTGAATGTGTTTGGTTTGTTTTTCGTACGTCAGTTGTTGTTTTCACTTAAAATTCTGTCCATTTTAAACAAAAGAGTGACACTTTGAGTGATATCAGCCACACCATGACTCGTATTGAGGAAGGATTGAATCATACATGTCACAAATGACCCATTAATCATTCTCATAAAGTATCAACACAATCTAAATGTGTTTGGTCAGTTTTCCGTACGTCAATTGTTGTTTTCACTTAAAATACTATCCATTTTTAACAAAATAGATACACTTTGAGTGATACCAGCCACACCATGACTCATATTGAGGCGGGGTTGACTCATACACATCACACATGACCCATGGATCATTATTATAATGTATAAACACAATATGAATGAGTTTGGTCATTTTTTGGTACGTCAGTTGTTGTTTTCACTTAAAATTTTGTCCATTTTAAACAAAAGTTGAGTGATACCGGCCACACTGTGCCTCAGATTGAGGTGAGGTTGACTCTTACATGTCACACGTGACCCATGGATAATTATCCTAAAGTATCAACACAATATGAATACTTTTGGTTGGTTTTACATACGTTAGTTGTTGTTTTCACATAAAATTCTGTCTATTTTAAACAAAAGAGTGACACTTTGAGTGATATCAGCCACACTATTCCTCATATTGAGGCGATGTTGACTCATAAACATAAAAAATGACCCATTTATAGTTCTGATAAATTATAAACACACTCCTAATGCGTTTGGTTTTTTTTCGTACGTCGGTTGTTGTTTTCACTTAAAATTCTGTCCATTTTATACAAAAAAGAGACACTTTGAGTGATATCGGCCACACTATGCCTCAATTTTATGTGGGGTTGACTCATACACATCACACATGACCCATGTATATTTCTCATAAAGTATAAACATAATCCAAATGTTTTTGGTTGGTTTTCCATACGTTAGTTGTTGTTTTCACTTAAAATTATGTCCATTTTAAACAAAAGAGAGACACTTTGAGTGATACCAGACACATTGTGCCTCTGATTGAGGCATATTTGACTCATACACGTCCAAAATGACCCATGGATAGTTCTCCTAAAGTATCAACACAATCATAATGCGTCTGGTTTGTTTTTCGTACATCAGTTGTTGTTTTCACTTAAAATTCTGTCCATTTTAAACAAAAGAGAGACACTTTGAGTGATATCGATCACACTATACCTATTTTTGAGGAAAAGTTGAATCTTACACGTCAAAAATGACCCATATACCTTTATACTAAAGTATCAACATAATTCTATAGTGTTTGGTCAGTTTTTCGTACGTCAGTTGTTGTTTTCACTTAAAATTATGTCCATTTTAAACAAAAGAGAGACATGTTGAGTGATATCGGCCACACTGTGCCATATATTGATGCGGAATTGAATCTTAAAGGTCAAAAATTACCCATTTATCATTCTCCTAAAGTTTCAACACAATCCTAATGCGTTTGGTCAGTTTTCCCTATGTTAGTTGTTGTTTTCACTTAAAATCTTGTCCATTTTAAACAAAAGAGACACTTTGAGTGATACCGGCCACACCATGCCTCATATTGAGGTGGGGTTGACTCTTACACATCAAAAATGACCCATTTATCATTATCCTAAAGTATAAACACAATTCGAATGTGTTTGGTTGGTTTTCCGTACATCAGTTTTTGTTTTCACTTAAAATTATGTTTGTTTTAAACAAAAGAGAGACACTTTGAGTGATACCAGCCACATCGTGCCTCATATTGAGGCAGGGTTGACTTATACATGTAAAACATGACCCATTTATCATTATCCTAAAGTTTCAACACAATCCTAATGTGTTTGTTTAGTTTTTCGTAGGTCAGTTGTTGTTTTCACATAAAATTTTGTCCATTTTAAGTGAAAGAGAGACACTTTGAGTGATACCAGCCACACCGTGCCTCAAATTGAGGCAGTTTTGACTCATAAACATCAAAAATTACCCATGGATATTTCTCCTAAGGTAACAACACAATCTGAATGTGTTTGGTTGATTTTTCGTACTTCAGTTGTTGTTTTCACTTAAAATTATGTCCATTTTAAACAAAAGAGAGACACTTTGAGTGATACCAGCCACACTGTGCCTTGGATTGAGGCGAGGTTGACTTGTACACATCAAAAATGAACCATGGATCATTCTCCTAAATTATCACCACAATATGAATGCATTTGGTTATATATGAAGTTATTTTATAAATTTTACTATTTTTTCTTATCTAAAGCCCAAAGAAAAGTGGTTCATCATTCTTTTATGTTACTGGTGCATTTCATCTTTTAAAATGGAAAAATGAATCGTTGGAGAAAGTATGTTTTATTTAATAAAAATTAAAATTTTCCTAAGAACATTTACATACAACAATGTTTCATATTTTGATCTCCTTAACCCCTCTCAAAAATGGCTGCCATTTGTACACATCCCCAAGTCAGATCTTCATGCTATTTGTGTATAATCTTCCATCACGTATGCGGCCAACTTATTTCTAAAAAAATATATATAGTCTTGTGAATATGAGGCATTTTGACAGTCAGATTAGTACTATGAAATATATAAATAAATAATTAATAAATCATTTAAATGAAATGGTAGTTTTTTTTTTGAAAATACCTCTTTAGGGATGCTAGTTTGTTGATGGAAAAAAATATATCTCATAAATTTAAAAACATAATAACCACAATCATTATAGTTTGTTTTTTTTGGACACATAAAAAACTTTGATCATTAGAAGAATAAGTAACTTGTTTTGATATGTGTTTGGATGGTGAAATTTTATTATATATACCCTGATACCGGTCCAGACGTAGTATTTACTCGCTTCCGTATGCTTAGCCCCTGTACTCATTCCTTGTTTTAGATGATATTGATACACCACCCTATCATAACAGAATCCTCATTAAAAGATAATATAAATTATATAACTTTATTTTTAGACCTAAAACGTAGGATGTAGTGTCTTACAGGTTCACAAACTCTGTCATGTGTGGTCGGTTTGTTGGATATCCTTGCATTGAATCTGGAAAATAAATTTTTGGAGTATCCAAGTTCACTACAATTAGCAGCCAATGTTTCCTAAAAACACAAAAAGGAATAAGTAATAAAAGAAGTGAAAATATAATTGATATGTTTTAATCGTAGAGTTTTACCCCTGCATGGCTAGTATTAGGAAGAGTCTGTCATCCATAATCTTTCTTTCAAATGTTTTCAGCAATCCTTTCACTATTTCATCCTTTTTTGATGGCTCTAATTTCGTTATTTGTGTTGATGTGGTATGATGACTAACAAGTCCAAATTTTGGATCATTGGAAAATCCCTTCAACTGTTTTTCATATATACTCTTGCCAATAATATTAAATACATTTAGTCATAATTAGCACATTATATCATCTTTTAGAAAATCAATTCATGAAAACATACCTCATATATATATTAACAACTGTGATTCCTAGCCAACCATATTCAAGGATATCATTTACATTTTTAGCAGCAACAAAATATTTAATTTCCTCTTTGAATATATTCTTTTCAAAAACAACTATATGACTACTACCATTTTTTAGCTTTGTATCCACATGAGTCTTCATTGCTAGTAAATGTGCATAGAGAACAGATGGTGTTATTGTGCTTTCAGTAGCTCTTTGGGATAGGTTGGTTGATCCTTTAGATGATTTTGATCCCACGTTTCTTGTCACCCCCCTTCCCTTTCTCCGTCTATAATAACATTCATTGGTTTAGAACTTTTTTCATTAATTGTTAAAGTTTTATCTTGAAAAAATAGAAATAAATACATCTTTGTTCACATGCACTCTTACAAGTTGTGATGGCCATGTATTGAATTCCCCAATATCCTTTTCTATCATATGAATATCATCATCATCAAGTGGAATAGGTATCTCTGCATTTGGATCATGAGTTATAGTAATCGTCGCTTTCAGATAATCTTTTGGAACTGGTCTATTATGCAGCTTGTCCTCCGGGATGTTGAACGTCGTAGCCCTCTCTAAAAGGTGATAGGTGGGTGTTGATAGATATAAATCACAGTCATTATCACCCTATATAAGATCAGTATAGTAAAAGTATCAGTGTTTTTCTGATTCACATTTCATGGGAACAATTATTAGAATATTGATTACCACAGCTAGGACAACTCTTTGAGGGGAATGGCTCGCCTCAAAGATGGTGGGGGTGGGGCGGGATCTTCATGCACTGGTTGTTCCTGAGTTGTGTCTTCTCCTTGCTTCCCACCCATAAAAGTTGCTAGCAACTCTCCATGCCATTGAAATAATTCTTCAATAGTTTCTAGTCTTTCTCTCATTCGTTTAATTTCTTCATCTCTATCATCCATTTTTTTCTCAAAATATACTCGGGGTGTCAACCCAAACCCTGCACCTCTGACATGGCCATATTGTTCTAGCTGCTTCAAATCCATCGATAATAGGTATACATCTTCTACAGGAGTAGTTGATTCTTGTGACTTTCGGATATAGGAAAATAAGTAATTATTATTATGTAATAGAAATTTAAAACAAAAAATATTATCATGTCATACTTACACATATTTCCCACACTTTTTGTGTGTTTTTATCTACTAGCTTCCCTTCCTTATTCACATGTGATTCCTTCCATAGCACATGACATGGGATGGAAGTGTATTTGGATTTAGACTCATCAATCTACATATAAATATAAAAAGATAATTATGATGTTGTTTCTTGTCACCTAACAATATTACTATA
Source organism: Viscum album (assembly GCA_963277665.1). Lineage (NCBI taxonomy): Eukaryota > Viridiplantae > Streptophyta > Magnoliopsida > Santalales > Viscaceae > Viscum > Viscum album. The sequence continues at coordinate 1,375,094,403 of OY728138.1, read as the reverse complement.
AATTTAAAATATGTACCATTTTCTTTTCTAGTGAAGTGTACCCCATCCTTGATTTACAATAGGGGTATGTTGGTTTTGATGCACGTTCCTTATTTTCAGTACTGAGTTGTTGTTTCATAAATGAAATATTGACAATCAAAGTTATGAATACACATATCCTCAAACAACATATTATCAGCCACAATGTATATAAGGCCCCAGCCTTAAACCTTACTTAATCTTGAGATATTACAAGATTACACATTGAGGATCTTTTCGGGTTTAGATTTTTAGAGAATTAGATCATAAAACTTGCATTACATTCCACATATAAACAAAGTGGTTACATAAAGATAGTATTCTTCATTCCCACCAATGGAAACACATCTAAAATAAAACATGGATTATTTCTTGACACATCCTTGACTCTATCATCTTATCATGTACCTTTCCCTTGACCTGTGAAAAACATTTCAAAAACTTGGGATGAGCATAAAAACTCAGTATGGGTTATAAAAAAAACATGGAAAGGAAACATGGGTTCATATATAAATAAGAATGAAATCATACTTTACCCATAAAACATAGGAACTTTAACATACCTCATAAAATCATGAATAAATCATAGAAATCATAAGACATAAAGGTAACTTGATGCATTCATAACATTCTTACGTAGGTAGTAAACCTCTTGGTTACGTTTGGAATACCCATAACAGTATATTCCCTAAAATCTCTTCGGAGAAACCTTAACGCTTCACTCCTTCGCGTTACCCAATGCATTGGAGAGCTATAACGGGCTCACCCGCCCTTAGTTTATCACGGAACCACCCGTCTTCATAATAATGCCCAAGAACCATAACATAATCATATCACATAAAACATGCATAAAGGAAACATAACATTTCCACATTTCAATCACGAGGTATCAATACAACACATTGATATAATAAAAACATTATGAAAACCATTTTCAATACCAAAGTAAAACATGGTATTTATTTTTCTTTTAAAAAAAGAAGGTATGGCTTGTAGAGGAAGCCGAAACTCAAATAACGGTTACGACGGCAGAGAAGTCGTTGTCGCCGCATACGTACGACAAAAACATTCCCTTTTGTCATTTAGTAAACGCTTCGTATAAAAAAGATTCCTTTTTAATAAACATAAAAGTCAAAGGGGTTTATACACCGTATAAAAGAAAGTTGTGTATAAAATAAAATATGCCTCAATGAAAGGAGATTGAGACGAAGTCCCATACCTCGTATCCAACTTGACCCGACCGTTATTTAATCTACTGAATAATAAACTTGAGTTAATATCTACTTGATTATGATTCTTTTTCAAGTTCATTATTCCTTTTATACCATGTTATGAACATCATGTAATCAGTTAAGTTAATAATGTTCATTTTGTCGGTATTTGGTTCTTAAGTCAAAAATAGACTTCTTACACTTACATGTTGTTAATTTGGTCAAAGTTTCATTATATCCAGAATGGTATTCATGATGTATATATCATATATGTCATATATATCCAGTACATACATGCATTTATAATATTACATAATCATTTAGAGGTAATAAATGAAATGCACCGTTCATGGAGACGGTAAGCCGTACGTACGCATGAACGCTACTTCCATTTCTATTTCGTATTTCTGGAATGGAATCATAATGATATAAGAGTATATTATAATTCTAGTATAATAACATATATATTATCATTAACTTTATCCTTTACACATCCCACATATGGTATTAACGAATCAAATCACTTTCAGGGGGCGGTAGTCCGCACTTCCTAAAATGAAGATATCGTGTTTACCCATAATGGAAACCATAAAGGTATGCCCAAAATGAAAAAAAACAGAAGCTTAAGGAAAACATAAACATATTATATATCATATATAAAAATAGTGACATCATAATGGCCACCTTTGAAGGTGTTAAATGAGTATTGAACAATCATCGTTTCGGGAGGCAGAATTTCGCCATCCACGGAAACCGTATGTTCTTTAACCATTTGATGTAGTTGTGTGAGAGTGTAGCTCAAATAAATATTATAACAACATCCTTTTATATTGAAGATACTGGTGTTGTTACAAAATAAGTAAATAAAAAGAGTTTAGGGGGTTGGAGAAGCAAAATAAAACAAATGAACATGAGAGAATGAATTACCTTTAAAAGTGTAACTCCTTTTGATTTGAGCCTAAAGGCTTCCTTTGAAATGATTCTGCCCAAAGGGAATCCTCTAGGATGAGTAGAGGGATGTGGAGAGAGTAAATGGGCAGGGGTTGGCCGAGACAAAGGCTTGAGTAGTGTGTGAAATGAGGTAGAGGTGGGGGCCTTTTATAAGAGGAGAGGAGGGGCACTTTTGGAAAGTAAAGAAATATTACTTTATTTGAAAATGTTTTTCGGTTTTAAAAGGTCCCACATTGATATAATTCGTGGATAAGGTGATAAGGGTTCGAAATACACTCATCCAATTGGTTTTGGACATGTGTAGTTCATAGATTTTACATTATCTTTCCATTTTATTTAAATCGTTAAATAATGAGGTCATCGCTGCATCATTATTATGTCATAAATAATTTAATTTATTTAATGTCTAAAAATCATAAAAAAAAATACTATGATGTAGGAAATATTTTTAGCTTTCCAATGACTATTTATAATCAAATATATGATCCATATAACCCCATGTAAAAATTGTTTTCGTAAAACATATTATGTTTGTGTCATTTTTACTTTTACATTAAATAAAAAGTTATTTATGTCATTTCCCAACCAAAATGTCTCCATGGGGTCCCCAAGTTGACCCATGGCTTGTCTTGTTCGGACATGACACAACCAATAAGGTTGGGACATGTGTCTAGGTCATTTCATATTATTAAAGCATTATTTATACCTTAAACTACACTAATTACCACAAATCGCGATTAAAAACTTAATAAGTTACTATTCACCAAAAAATTATTTTAATCTCATTGAACCACATTTTACTTCTTAATGACAATCATGTATGTCGGATTTTCAAAATCCAATACACATTAGTGGTAAACTTTCATTTAACTGAAAAATCAGTTTGCTTGATTACCACTTAGTGGTTTCACTATTCATCAAAAATTGAAGTTTTTCAGAAAATTACCAAAAATTCACCCTAAGATATATTTGATATTCCGAATTCAAAAATGAAGTCTATTTTACAAAATTCAAATCATATAAGTCACATTAATTAATTTAATAATTAATTCCCGCTGCCAGAGCAAAAAACGTGTTTTTACAAAACAATAAGTATCAAAAGATTGACACCAGTTTAAGTCTAATTTCAAAGTGAAATTGATTCCAATGACCACCATTGGATAAAATGGTAAAAATATATTCTAATTTCACTTCAAAACCAATTCAAAACATAATCTAATCATATAAATAAATTAGATTAAAAAGCATTTTTGATGTAAAATGCAGTATTTTTCACTATTCATTAAAAAATGAACATTGTCAGAAAAATACCAAAAATTCACACAAGGTAAATTTTGTTGTCCCAATCATAAAGGATAAGTTTATTTTGACAAACATAGTTTATAAAATTGTCAAAATATAGATTTAAAAATGTTTTGCCATCAAAAGGCAGTAAAACAATCTTTTAAGAATATTAGTGTATTCCATGCATAAAATTGTATTTATTTTCATTTTAAGCCTCTATAACACTATAAAAATCATTAATAGACATAGATAAAAATATATATTATTCATTACTTACTTGGGATGTTACATCCTTCCCCCCTTTTGAAAATTGCGTCCCCGCAATTTATTTACTTATCGAATAAATGGGGGTACTTATCCCTCATTACATTTTTAGATTCTCATGTTGCCTCTTCAATCATGTGGTTTTTCCACAAAACTTTTACCTGATGAATCACCTTATTCCGTAACACTTGCTCCCTGTGGTCAAGAATCTGGACCGGTTGTTCCTCATAAGATAGGTTCTCTTCCAGCTGAACTACCTCTGGACTCAAAACATGAGATGGATCTGGCATATATTTTCTCAACATCGAAACGTGAAAAACATTGTGTACCTGAGATAAACATGGAGGTAAAGCCACTCGGTATGCAACTGATCCAAGTCTCTCTAGAATTTCATATGGTCCAATGAACCTTGGACTCAACTTTCCTTTCTTACCAAATCTCATCACACTTTTCCAAGGAGAAACCTTGAGAAAAACATGATCCCCTACCTCGAAAGATAGATCCTTCCTCCGGTTATCCGCATAACTCTTCTGCCTGCTCTGAGCTGTTCTCATGTGTTTCTGAATCAGCTGAACTTTTTCTGCCATCTCTTCTACCAATTCTGGTCCCATCAACTTCCTTTCACCCACTTCATCCCAGAAAGCTAGAGTTCGACACCGCTTCCCATATAATGCCTGAAATGGTGCCATCTTTATACTGGAATGAAAACTGTTATTATATGAAAACTCAACCAAAGAAAGATGTTGGTCCCAACTTCCCTGATAATCCATAGAACAAGCTCGTAGCATATCCTCCAATGTCTGAATTGTTCGTTCTAACTGCCCATCTGATTGAGGATGAAAAGCTGTACTAAAATTTAATTCAGTACCCAACGACTTCTGAAGGCCTTTCCAAAAGTTAGAAGTAAACCTGGGATCACGATCCGATACAATGGAGAGAGGAACTCCATGTAACCTGACTATCTCTTTAAGATACAAACGGGAAAGTTGATCAAGAGAGAAAGTATCTCGTATAGCAAGGAAATGAGCAGATTTGGTCAAGCGATCAACAATAACCCAGATTGCATTATTACCTCGAGATGTCTTCGGTAATCCAACAACAAAGTCCATGGATATATTCTCCCATTTCCACTCTGGCACTGGTAAAGGCTGAAGCATCCCTTTCGGTAACTGCCGCTCTGCTTTAACCTGCTGACAAGTCAAACACTTCACAGTAAAATCAGCAATATCTCTTTTCATTCCATCCCACCAGTAATACTCCCGCAGATCTCTATACATATTAGTACTGCCCGGATGAACTGAAAACGGAGAACTATGAGTTTCACATAACAACTCTCTCTTCAACTGTGAATCACAAGGCACACACAATCTCTTCCCAAATCTCAAAACGCAATCATTATCAATGTTGAATTCAGGCAACTTACCTTTCTGAACCAGCTCTACCTTTTCCTGCAACTCACTATCTTGCTTCTGTGCTTGCTTGATTCTATCTGATAGAGATGATCTCACTGATACCTGAAACAAAACAGAAGGACTTCCTGCACCAACAACTTTTATGCCAAAGTTCATCAAATCCTTAACCAAAGGATCACGTTCCAAACGCAACATTGTTAATGAAGCATTACTTTTTCGACTCAAAGCATCAGCCACTTTATTTTCTTTTCCCGAATGGTAATGAATTGTACAATCATAATCCTTGATTAATTCCAGCCATCTCCTTTGTCTCATGTTTAACTCTTTCTGAGTGAATATATACTTTAAACTTTTGTGATCGGTATATATTTCACACTTTACTCCATACAAAAGATGCCTCCAAATTTTTAAAGTAAAAACAACAGCAGCTAATTCCAAATCATGTGTAGGGTAATTTACCTCATGAGTTTTCAACTGTCATGAAGCATAAGCAATTACCTGATCATTCTGCATTAGGACGCAACCAAGTCCTTTCAACGAAGCATCACTGTATATAACAAACTCACCATTCCTGGAAGGTAGTGCCAAAACTGGAGCATTCACCAATCTTCTTTTCAATTCCTGAAAACAATCATCACATTCTTTTGTCCAGATAAACTTAACACCCTTCCGAGTTAGCTTAGTCATTGGACTAGATAACCGTGAAAAATTTCTAACAAACCTTCGGTAATAGCCCGCCAAACCAAGGAAGCTACTAATCTCGGTTACATTTGTGGGTCTTGGCCATTCTTCCACAACTTTTGTTTTTGCAGGATCAACAGTTATTCCATCTTTAGAAACAATGTGACCAAGGAAAGAAATTTGTTGCAACCAAAACTCACACTTGCTGAATTTCCCATACAGTTTCTTTTCTTTTAAGGTTTGCAAGATAACCCTTAAATGTTTTTCATACTCCTCTTTACTTTTAGAAAACACCAAAATATCATCAATGAAAACCACCACAAACTTATCCAAGAACTCATGGAAAATTCTATTCATTAAGTCCATGAATACAGCAGGTGCATTGGTTAGCCCAAAAGGCATTACTACAAATTCATAATGGCCATATCTCGTACGGAACGCGGTCTTCGGAATATCTGCCTCCTTTACCTTCAGTTGATGGTACCCCGATCTCAAGTCAATCTTTGAAAAAAACTGAGCTCCCTGGAGCTGATCAAACAAATCATCGATATGAGGTAAAGGATATTTGTTCTAAACAGTGATATTATTCAAGGCTCTATAATCAATGCAAAGTCTCATAGAACCATCTTTCTTTTTAATAAATAAAACAGGAGCACCCCATGGTGATGTGCTAGGTCTAATGAAACCTTTCTCTAATAAATCTTGCAATTGCTCCTTCAACTCTAAAAGTTCAATTTGTGCCATTCGATAAGGGGGTTTTGAAATTGGCTTAGCATCAGGAACTAAGTCAACAGTAAACTCAACTTCCCGATCTGGTATTATTCCAGGCAACTCATCAGGAAAAACATCAGGATACTCATTTACCACTGGCACATCATTAATCTGAACAGTTCCTTTATTTTCAACGACTTGTTTAAGGTAACATTCATTTCCATCTTTTACAAGTTTCTAGGCCTCTTGATATGTTATCAAAAGTAATGGTTCATTCCTGTAAACAAACTAAAAGTATTTCTGAAAAGAAACTTCTTTAGCTCTACATTCAATCTTAGCATGGTAAATAGAGAGCAAATACATACCCAGGATAACATCAAACTCTACTAGAGGTAGAACAATAAGGTTTGCAAGTAGGTTCTTTCCACAGATAAGGATAGGAAGATTCTTATAAATTATTTTTGCCTCAACATTTCTCCCATGTGTTTTTACCAAAAGTTCAGGATTCATTTCTTGAGATGGTATTCCCATTTTACTAGAAAAGGTTTTAGAGATGAAAGAATGTGTAGACCCCGAATCAAACAACACGCTGGCATAATCTGAAAAAACAAACAAAGTACCTGATACAACTTCATTTGATGGCCCGACATCTGTTGAAGTAGTTGCAAAGGATTTCACCACCCCTTTCTGCTTGTAGTCTAACTGCTTCTCATCACTCAAGCTCTTTGTCGGACACTCATTTGCATAGTGACCCATCTCATTACACTTAAAACATTTCACTAACTGCAAATCAAATTTGTTCTTACCTTCACCTTGATCCTTTTCAGTGCAATCACGAGCCTTATGTCCCATCTTGCCACATCGGTAGCACTTCCCAGAATTCAGAAGACATTCCCCAGCATGCCTTTTGCCACATTTATCACAAACTGGAAACTTAGTTCTCTTACCATCAGACTTTTTTGAAGAATTCTTACCTTTCTCCTGCCACCTCGGTCTCTTCTTCTGCTGGTTGTTATAGAAAACTTAGTCATCGGCAAACTCCATTTCCACCTTCTCAGCACATCGAACAAGCTTTTCATAACTTTTAAACTCACGAGAAGCTAATGCCCTTTGATACTTTGGCTTTAATCCTGAGTAAAAACGATTGATTTTACTATCAAGGTCCCGGATAAAATTTGGAGCATACCTTGACAATCGAGTGAACCTTTCTTCATAGGCAGCCACTGAGTCTTCCTCTTGCCTCAATTCCAAGAATTGCTTTTCCATCCTAAGTCGAACAGCCTTAGGAAAATACTTCTCAAGAAACATACCTTTGAATTCATCCCAGTCAAGAGCATCAATCTCATCGGCGTCCCTGATATTTTTAACCATAGACCACCACTGATCTGCTTCACCCTCCAAACGGTAAATAGAAAGACTAACCTTTTGATTGTCTGAACACCCCATGACATCAAAAATCTTCTCTAGTGCTTTAATCCACCCTTCAGCTAGCACAGGGTCAGATGATCCTCTGAATTATGGTGGATGTTGCCTCATTAAATGTTCCACCACTGACATGTTCCTCTGCAGTTGTTCTGGCTGATCTCGTGCATGGATACCACCACCATTTATCGCTTGAGTCAACTGCGCCATTACTGCAACAAACTGTTCAGTTCCAATTCCGACCATTTCTGGATGCTGATTCGGAAGGTTATTTCCTTCTGTATGCCTTCCTAGCACTGCTTCCCTATTTCCTCTGCGGAAAACCATTCTGAACAAACATGTCTTAGATGAAGCAACATGGTAATCTTTAAATGCTATATCATTTCAAAAAAAATATTTTTGGATAATTATTTAATAGAATTATAACTCCTAAAGTTATCTAAACCGACCTTTGATACCAACTATAAGGCCCCAGCCTTAAAACTTACTTAATCTTGAGTTATTACAAGATTACACATTGAGGATATTTTCGGGTTTAGATTTTTAGAGAATTAGATCATAAAACTTGCATTACATTCCACATATAAACAAAGTGGTTACATAAAGATAGTATTCTTCATTCCCAGCAATGGAAACACATCTAAAATAAAACATGGATTATTTCTTGACACATCCTTGACTCTATCATCTTATCATGTACCTTTCCCTTGACCTGTGAAAAACATTTCAAAAACTTGGGATGAGCATAAAAACTCAGTATGGGTTATAAAAAAAACATGGAAAGGAAACATGAGTTCATATATACATAAGAATGAAATCATACTTTACCCATAAAACATAGGCACTTTAACATACCTCATAAAATCATGAATAAATCATAGAAATCATAAGACATAAAGGTAACTTGAGGCATTCATAACATTCTTACGTAGGGAGTAACCCTCTTGGTTACGTTTGGAATACCCATCACAGTATATTCCCTAAAATCTCTTCGGAGAAACGTTAACGTTTCACTCCTTCACGTTACCCAATGCATTGGAGAGCTATAACGGGCTCACCTGCCCTTAGTTTATCATGGAACCACCCGTCTTCATAATAATGCCCAAGAACCATAACATAATCATATCACATAAAACATGCATAAAGGAAACATAACATTTCCACATTTCAATCACGAGGTATCAATACAACACATTGATATAATAAAAACATTATGAAAACCATTTTCAATACCAAAGTAAAACATGGTATTTATTTTTCTTTTAAAAAAAGAAGGTATGGCTTGTAGAGGAAGCCGAAACTCAAATAACGGTTACGACGGCGGAGAAGTTGTTGTCGCCGCATACGTACGACAAAAACATTCCCTTTTGTCGTTTAGTAAACGCTTCGTATAAAAAATATTCCTTTTGAATAAACATAAAAGTCAAAGGGTTTTATACACCGTATAAAAGAAAGTTGTGTATAAAATAAAATATGCCTCAATGAAAGGAGATTGAGACGAAGTCCCATACCCCGTATCCGACTTGACCCGACCATTCTTTAATCTCCTAAATAATAAACTTGAGTTAATCTCTACTTGATTATGAATCTTTTTCAAGTTCATTATTCCTTTTATACCATGTTATGAACATCATGTAATCAGTTAAGTTAATAATGTTCATTTTGTCGGTATTTGGTTCTTAAGTCAAAAATAGACTTCTTACACTTACATGTTGTTAATTTGGTCAAAGGTTCATTATATCCAGAATGGTATTCATGATGTAGATATCATATATGTCATATATATCCAGTACATACATGCATTTATAATATTACATAATCATTTAGAGGTAAGAAATGAAATGCACCGTTCATGGAGACGGTAAGCCGTACGTACGCATGAACGCTACTTCCATTTCTATTTCGTATTTCTGGAATGGAATCATAATGATATAAGAGTATATTATAATTCTAGTATAATAACATATATATTATCATTAACTTTATCCTTTACACATCCCACATATGGTATTAACGAATCAAATCACTTTCAGGGGGCGGTAGTCCGCACTTCCTAAAATGAAGATATCGTGTTTACCCATAATGGAAACCATAAAGGTATGCCCAAAATGAAAAAAAACAGAAGCTTAAGGAAAACATAAACATATTATATATCATATATAAAAATAGTGACATCATAATGGCCACCTTTGAAGGTGTTAAATGAGTATTGAACAATCATCGTTTCGGGAGGCAGAATTTCGCCATCCACGGAAACCGTATGTTCTTTAACCATTTGATGTAGTTGTGTGAGAGTGTAGCTCAAATAAATATTATAACAACATCCTTGTATATTTAAGATACTTTTGTTGTTACAAAATAAGTAAATAAAAAGAGTTTAGGGGGTTGAAGAAGCAAAATAAAACAAATGAACATGAGAGAATGAATTACCTTTAAAAGTGTAACTCCTTTTGATTTGAGCCTAAAGGCTTCCTTTGAAAGGATTCTGCCCAAAGGGAATCCTCTAGGATGAGGAGAGGGATGTGGAGAGAGTAAATGGGCAGGGGTTGGCCGAGCCAAAGGCTTGAGTAGTGTGTGAAATGAGGTAGATGTGGGGGCCTTTTATAAGAGGAGAGGAGGGGCACTTTTGGAAAGTAAAGAAATATTACTTTATTTGAAAAAAAAATCGGTTTTAAAAGGTCCCACATTGATATAATTCGTGGATAAGGTGATAAGGGTTCGAAATCCACTCATCCAATTGGTTTTGGACATGTGTAGTTCATAGATTTTACATTATATTTCCATTTTATTTAAATCGTTAAATAATGAGGTCATCGCTGCATCATTATTATGTCACAAATAATTTAATTTATTTAATGTCTAAAAATCATAAAAAAATACTATGATGTAGGAACTCTTTTTAGATTTCCAATGACTATTTATAATCAAATATCTGATCTTTATAACCCCATGTAAAAATTGTTTTTGTAAAACATATTATGTTTGTGTCATTTTTACTTTTACATTAAATAAAAAGTTATTTATGTCATTTCCCAACAAAAATGTCTCCATGGGGTCCCCAAGTTGACCCATGGCTTGTCTTGGTCGTCCATGACACAACCAATAATGTTGGGACATGTGTCTAGGTCATTTCATATTATTAAAGCATTATTTATACCTTAAACTACACTAATTACCACTAATCGCGATTAAAAACTTAATAAGTTACTATTCACCAAAAAATTATTTTTATCTCATTGAACCACATTTTACTTCTTAATGAAAACCATGTATGTCGGATTTTCAAAATTCAATACACATTAGTGGTAAACTTTCATTTAACTGAAAAATCAGTTTGCTTGATTACCACTTAGTGGTTTCACTATTCATCAAAAATTGAAGTTTTTCAGAAAATTACCAAAAATTCACCCTAAGCTATATTTGATATTACGAATTCAAAAATGAAGTCTATTTTACAAAATTCAAATCATATAAGTCACATTAATTAATTTAATAATTAATTCCCGTTGCCAGAGCAAAAAAACGTGTTTTTACAAAACAATAAGTATCAAAAGATTGACACCAGTTTAAGTCTAATTTCAAAGTGAAATTGATTCCAATGACCACCATTGGATAAAATGGTAAAAATATATTCTAATTTCACTTCAAAACCAATTCAAAACATAATCTAATCATATAAATAAATTAGATTAAAAAGCAGTTTTGATGTAAAATGCAGTATTTTTCACTATTCATTAAAAAATGAACATTGTCAGAAAAATAGCAAAAATTCACACAAGGTAAATTTTTATGTCCCAATCATAAAGGATAAGTTTATTTTGACAAACATAGTTTATAAAATTGTCAAAATATAGATTTAAAAATGGTTTTCCATCAAAAGGCAGTAAAACAATCTTTTAAGAATATTAGTGTATTCCATGCATAAGATTGTATTTATTTTCATTTTAAGCCTCTATAACACTATCATAATCATTAATAGACATAGATAAAAATATCTATTATTCATTACTTACTTGGGATGTTACAATGTACCTGAAACTTCTCATCCCCACGGCGGCCAATAAATGCATCCCATGCTTTTTGGGATATCAGGTGAGCGTAGATAAGGGGTGGGTGCAGGTTTATTTTACCTTTGGAATATTTCAGGTGACATTTTGTTAGAATAGTGAGAAAACCTCAATGAATACTTCCTGAAATCATTATTACATAATTCTTGTGTGAATCATCTACTATAAATGTACTCTACAAGATATTGAGAAGAGTAAGACACTGTTTTATTATTTTATTTTCTAGTAAATTAAAGAAATAATATCATAATGTTACTGTAATTTCTTCCCAGATCACAGCCTTCATCCCGAACACAACATGGTTCCATGAATCTATGTCAATCAGCACAAGTTGCTAAGTGACAATTCCAATGTAACTACTAAACATAGCCTTTTTGGGATTCACATGTTGGCCTCGTGCATTCCATACAACATTAAATTTGATGCTTTTGCTTTTCGCCTTAAGAACTTTGTCTAACACCATCAAACTATGGCACACCTGTGTTTTCTGTGATGTTGGTCCTCCATCCCCGACCATTTCCTCGATATCAACATCATCAATATATTCATTTTAAATGGTATAAATAGTATGTGATGATGGTTGTTAAACCTCAACACTAGGAGCAGCAACAGGTTCAGAAACTTGTTGTTGCTCTGTACTATGAGAAGCAGCTGCTTATGCTGCTTGAGAGACTTGTTCAGCCTCGAGGTTAGGAGCACCAGAATGTGCAGAAGTCATTATCTGTAAAAGGGGTTGAATAGTTAATTTAGATTACATAACCTTGGTTTATCCAAAATTACTATGGAATATCATAGGTTTTGTTACCCAAATTAACATAAGAAATAGAAAATTAAGGTTAGTGAACATAAATTCTATCATGAACATCTAAAGGATATGAAATAACTCCCCCTCACCTTCCCCAAACTCGTACCTAGAACCGCACTCAAATCCTCTATGAGATCCTATTGCTTGGAACACACCCTTTTCATTTCACACTAGTTCACTAAAAACAGGGATTTCTATGACACATTAGTACATAAAAAGGTCCTTAAACACACAATTAAAAGGACCCCATCTAGAACACCTATATAGTAACAACTTTAGGAGTCACTAACTTTCCCACATGTTTTTGGATCGCCTCTCAAGAACACATCTCGATAGGGGAATTTTTCATCTTCCTTGAAAGTCCAAATTCATACCAAACATCACTAACATGGGGCTCTACCAACGCCTACCATATATATAGAAAATAATTGAAAACATTATGAAAAATAGTTTCCTGTACCTATTTCTAATAGTACTACAAGAAAAGTATAACGAACATAGATCGTACCTCCAAACACTCCTACAGCCTACTGGTAAAAAGACTCTAGTGACTACAACTATCCAAGATTCTAACCACTAACTTACCAATATAGGAGTGATCTACTTAGGGGTAGTATTAGTAGAATCAAACCAAAGTTCCATACACCTCATGATTCTCCCCTATCTCCTCCATCACTTTAGTGATGTACAGACCTCCTTTCACTGGTTCCTTCGTCTGCCTAAGCTATTCGTCGACTACCTCTCTAACTGTAGCATGAATGTTAAGAAAATGAAATGTCATATATCTATACCCATCACAATCATATTAAATTCCTTGTAGTAATGGGATATCCTTGAGGTACCTATGAATGATAGTTCCTCCTAAGATGAGACTCACATCAGACACCTACTGTGGGTGGGTGCTGCTAACCCTACATCCCAGAAGATCACTACCTTAAAAGATTTTGATATGAACTCAAACCATAGGCATAATCATATAATGCTAATATATCCATCCAAATATTAGTATTACATGTTGAATTCCCCAAAACCACTAGAGGTCGGTCTATGAATTAAACAACCTAAATTAATGTATTTAATAAAAAGAGTTGAAATACAATCCAATCAAAAAATGGGAAATAATGTATGAACTACATAGGAGGGGAAAGATGATAATTCACCATTGGTATACACCTCAGTCTGTGTATCCCAAACTAATCTCTACCTTATCCTAGTCCACCAAGGACTCTGTGAAATTTTCCATCGTATGTATAAGACATGACATGTATAGGAAGATCCCTTATAGGGATGAGTATTACAATACCCAATTGGACACCCCAAAAACACCATACATAAAGCATCGAGAGTATTCATGTCACTAAACACAGGTATTCTAAACAAGATATGAGAAATAATTATAACTAGGGATATCCCAAATACACTCATAAAAGACTCTGAGTCAAAAAATGTCTCAACCACTTCTAGTTGTAGATCCACTTAGGGTTTCAAGGTAACACTCCTCTGAGAGGAAATGATACCCAAGATATAATTCCAATGATGACACTCATCCTAGAGGTCACACTCATCCGATCTAGCCAAGAAGAATCACATAGGAAATTGAGAGTGTTTGCTCAAGATATACACTCCATTAGACTAATACCTCATTAGAAATATCAGCTCATGATATAAATATAGGGGGTTAATGCCCATGGATTTATGGGGGGATACTAGAGTCTACTACAATAATCCTATAAGATAGGGGATAGACACTTTTGTAAGTGTTGTTCATGCTAATTCAACAAACCCAACATAGGGAAAACACATTGGAAATAAGGTTTGATTCAGGCCTCTCAGAGGGATACAAGCTCCAGGTCACTAAGTGACCTGCGGTCCATTGATCAGGATCATATTCCATATTAATTCCCATAAAAGTGAACTGAGACCACTCACTATAGAATAAGTATATTGAAAACTTAGAGGGTTCACCCGACATACACGCTCCATCGGACTAATACACCATCTGAAATATCATATCTCTATATAAAGAAAGGGGGTTAATTGCTAAGGCTTGCTGGGGGACACTAGACCCTACTTGAAACATCCTCCAATATATGGGATCAATGCCCATGTAAGTGTTGGTGATTCCAATTCTACAAACCCAATATAGGGACAACATGAATGAAATGAGGATCGCTCTGGGTCCCTAGAATTGATACATGTTCCAAGTCACTGAGGGGTATGAGTTCTAATGAACAGGACCTAATTCCATAATAACCCTCATATAAGTAGACTAAGACAACTCAATCAAGAATAATGGAACTCACCAACACTACCCTGATCATTAAAAAGATATAGAGGGGCCAACATCCTTGGACGAGGTCATGAAGTTGCATCAAGCCCTCATAGAAATGGACCAAGGGAACACAATCCACCAATACTAGTCCATGGAAGCTCAAAAATATTACAAACAAACTGAAATAAAAATAAAATAGAGCTCAAAACTATCCTCAAAGGAGGACATGATGTGTCCCTAGGGTATACGGTGTGTATAAAAAAGTCTAGCACTGCCCATGTCTCATTTTCACATGGAGTGATCCGTGATTCCAAATATGGAATGTACAATGAACATTCACCAATTATTCATTGAATCATTGGCCAAATGAGAATTAAAACAATGAACACATGTAGAGAAGGGAGATAAATTACCAAAAATAAATCTAAAAAGAGAAGTGGGAGACTTACCTAGAGTAGATTGCACCTGCGATGGAGGGAGAGAAGAAGTGTTGAGCGGTCAGGGAGCCTTCTACACTATGTCGGGAGGGGAAGGTGCGACCGCCAAAGGGGGAGGTGCGCAGGAGGAGCCGCCAACCATTGATAAATGGAGGAGTAGGGTTCACGGGGAGTAGGGTCAAACATGGAGGAGGAGAAGTAGGGTCTGCAGGGAAGAGGATCCGTGGAAGGGGTTCGAGGGGGAGGATAAGGAGTAGAGATAGCGGTGGAGTAGGGCTAGCGGTGGAGGTCTGGAAAAGATAAGATCGGGGGGAGGGGAGTTTTTGCAGGGGTACAGTATCGCGTTATCTTGAGGGTGCGATAAACAGAGGATATTGTGTACCCAATTTTATAAAATATGGTGTTATGGTATTATCAGCACGAAAAAAGAGCTGATAAAGGCTTCGTTTATTAGCGCTAATAAAGGGATTCTTTATCAGCGCTTATAAAGGGTTCTTGTATCAGCGCTAAAATTTTAGCACTGATAAAGGCAGCCTTTATCAGTGCTTTTGTAGTGCTGATAAAGAATCCCTTTATCAGCGCTAAAATTTTAGCTCTTATAAAGGTTTCCTTTATCAGCGCATTTTTAGTGATGATAAAGGGCTTCTTTATCAATGATAGAAGATCACTAATAAAAGGATCCTTTATTAGAACTTTTAATTACCACTGATAAAGATTTACTTTTATCAGTGCTTTTTGCTTAGCGCTGATAAAAGGTGGCGCTTCCCTTACCCATTTTTTGTAGTAGTGTTTTGAATCCAGATTTAGCATAAGGTAGTAAATTTCCTCTACAACAAATAGCTGATGGGGTGAAATAGAAGCCCAAGAAAAACTATAAACATGTTGGATAATACAAATTTATGTAACCTTAAGATGGAAATAACCATACTTAGATCTGAACCAAATTTTTAAGCACTCATTCTCAACAACATCAACTAGGTCATAACTAACCTTAGATTTGGGATTTTCAAAAACCAAAATTTCCTCTATATATTCCACAACATGGAGGTTAATTTTTCCTTTATAGAAATCAATGATAGTAATAAAGGTGGAAATTAATGGTCTACCTAAGATAATTGTAACTTTATCATCACACTCTATATTAAGAATAAGAATTTTTTTGAGTAAAGTAAGCTTCCCTAATCTAACTATTAAGTTATCCAACCTTCCATAGGGGTAAGTGAGAGACCTATGAGAATGTTAAAGATACAAATAAGATGGTTTCAAATCCTTAAGAACCAACTTTTTTAATAAGGTGTATGGAATCAAATTAATACTCACTCCCAAATCATGCATAAAGTTCAGTTTCCAACTTCCACTTATTTTTCATTGAATAACAAAACTTCCAAGGTACTTTAACTTTGGATGCAACTTCCTAAAAATAATTGCACTATATTCATTATTAATATTGATAGTATCTAATTTATTCCAATTATTTTTATTATCAATAAACCTTTTTTGAATTTGACATATGATGTATTTTTATTCAAGGATTCCATAAATGGTATGTTTATGCTAAAAGTTATGATCATTTTCAGAAACCTCAAGTACTCGGTTTCATAAATTTTTTTATTCTTTCATGAAAGGGAATGATAGGGGCATAATATTGTAATAATATTTGATTTATTACCTTATCATGAAACCCTAATTTCTTCTTTCCTTACTTGACCAATTTCCACTTCATTTTCTTTTTCTCTTTTGATTTTTTAGGTTTGGGTTGATCATTTTGTTCATGTTGGACACTGTTATCCAAATTGGAAGACTTTTCATTTTCCTGATATTGATTCATAGGTGTTGTTAAATCCTCAATTTCTTCTCCACAATGATACACCAAAATAGGTTCTTGAGTTTCTATGCCACTTCTTGTGGTTATAATAAACAAATTTTCTTTGTGGTTCAAAATTATTGTACTAGGAAGCCTACCCATGTCTCTAAAAATTAATTCCCTAGCCATTTTTTCCATTTGAGATTGCATTTTTTCAATTCTTTACTATTGGGAATCAATTTTTTTGATCATTCAGCTAACTGGTTCCTCTAAATTAGATTTCAAATTTGACGTTTTAAACCTAATTCCATGGTTTATTTAAGTATTTGTGGGCAGTAATAGGTTTTTTATAACACCTTGGTCTTTCCTGGACAAGTTTTAGTAGCCAATATTATATTGATTTGAAAATGGGTCATTATTTTGATATTATCTACCCCTAAAATTTACAAATGGAACACTCCCCTCAGACTGGGAAGTCATATCAAAATTGTGGAAATAGTTTTGAGTGTCACCATACATCCCACAATGAGTGAATTTCTCCCTAAGAGTGTTTTTAGTGTAAATTGTAGCATCTAGAGGGTTGGTTTCATCCATATGAATCACTCTCTTCTTAGTGGTCTTGTACTAATATTTTTAAACAATTTTATCAAACATGTATTTAATATCTTGAGATTTTTTATCTAAAAATAACCTTCATAAAATTAATCTAAATTATTATGATTGTATGGTGTGAGGATATTGTAAAATGTTTCCATCAGAAGATGGGGAGACGATTGGTGGTTGGTACATTATCTAAGTAAGGATCTAAATCAATCCCATGTCTCAGGAAATAATTCTTCCTCATCCTAGATAAATCCTATGATCTTGTGCCTAATATCAATGGTGGTGTTCCTATGATATAATTTTGTAACAAATGAATTGAATAGTTGTTCCGAAGTTTCAGAGATCTCCTCATCAAGATTTTGGAACTAGCTCTTATCATTTCCCTTGAGACAGAATAGGCGCACTCTCAGTCTAAAATCCTACTCACTCAACCCATGTAGAGGTAATTTTTGGTCTAAACAATAAAACTATCTAATGAAATCAAGTTAATCCTCATAAGTCTTATCGGTGATGGAAAGAAGCAAAGAAAAATTATACTATTTAAGTTCATAGTTCCTAGACCTAGGAGTGTGCCTAATGCATGAAGGATTTATAGACACTTAATGTAAAAAAAACTTCCAAAGTCTAGGCATATCAAGGAATTAATTTTGAGGATATGGTGGATTCAAATATTGATTTTAATTTTTGACTTCTTGGATAATTAGATCCCACTTTCTAAGTATAATTATAAGACATTTTGATTTTTTTGAAACTATTTTTATGTTTTGTTTTTTTTTTCAATATTGTTGTTTTTTTAGATTATAATATTGATTTTTACTTGGTAACATGTGCCATCCCCAATAATGAAACCATTATTTTATGGATTCCCTTTTAGTGTGGGTGGTTGAATAAATTATTTATACACCTATATAAACTAATATTATGGTAAGAAGGGTCAAAATATAGGTAAGGATAGGTTAAGTGACCAAAAAAAAATAAAAACAAACCAAGAAAACAAAGAAGAAATATAAATAAAGATTTAGTGGTTTTATGGTGTAAGTGAGAAAGTAATGATGTGGAATAATCCAAGAGAGTGAGATGAAAAACTTGATTTAGTTAAGGGAACTGAACTATATGTAATTGAATGAAATGTCACTGAATATGCATAAAATCTACCATAGAGATACTGAAGAGGCGTACATATGTTTCAATTTTTTAACTATCATTAGATAAATCATTCTTTCCTGAGATTTAACGGTTTTTACCTTCCCATTTCATTACTTTTATGGTTTTTTGTGTTGGAGTTTCTTGGAGGGGGCTTAGAGCAAGCCTAAAGGTGTTGGCTATTAAAAATCTAGAAGCAGAGGGAATACACATCATGTAAAGTTTACATGATGTGTAAAAGTGTTTCATGGATTGTACAGGGTCAATTTATGATGTTTAAATTTCTAGGGTTAAATAATAAAAAGGCTATGTGTTTTTCAACGAGATCTGACCCCGAGATTTACATGATGTGTAAATGGTTTACACATCATGTAATTATTCTATGCAGTGCATCTTTAAAGTTTGGGGCCCCTTAGGTTTTTCATCAAACCCTACACTCCCTCTCTCATTCTAGGTAGTTTATTTCATTAATATTTTCATAACTTTTTATACACTCCCTTTACTGGTTTTATATGAAATGTGCATAATTTGTGTGAAATATTAATGTTTTAATACAAAATATAATTTTTGAGCATTTTTAGAAGTAGTCCAATTGAGTCGATTTAATATTTTATTTATAATTATTACCATACTGATTAAATTGAATGGTTATTGTTTTTTATGATTCCACATTCAATATAAAACATTTCATTAGAAGGAATCTTGGTCAAATTATTCCATTTAAAGGGTTATATGGATCACACAAGAAGGCCCACAGAATCTGTGAAGAAACTGGACCATCCATGACGATTGAATTATTGGGATCAATCCAGAATTAAAAATTCATTTATTCTCTTAAAATTTTTGGGGGACAATGTAAGGAGTCTTGGATAACAATTTCAAGGCCCAACTCTAAAAAAAATGGGCCCAAATGATTCATTTAAACTCATCTCACCATTCTGGAAAGGAATTAAAATTAGTACAGTATTCATGACATGTCTCGTGATATATTCATCAAATCAAGCTGATATTTTTCAGAGTAAAATAGGAGATATAGGTGGCCGACTTTTTTGAAGAAATAATTCGTATTTGAAGGCATATTTCTATTCAAAAATCTATTCACATTTTGGACATTGAAAAATCATGGATAAAAATGGACAGTTTAACATTGTTTATGAAAACCGCCATACCTTTGGCTCCATAAGTCCAAATGCCTCCAAACATTGAGAGTAGTCGGAAAACATTATTATCTAAAACTTTTAAAAAGGAGATATCTCTAGATTCAGCTGTCTGAATGTCCAAATCATTGAACCACGTGGAGGGGTAGTTTTGGAATGAAAACAGTCCACCACCTTGGGTTATAAATACATCCCCTCCTCTCCTTTAAAAAGGTTTGGAATTTAAGAAGAGAGTAGAATCAATTGGCACGAAAAAATCCTTTCCAAAGTCTTGGTAGGACCTTCCATACTCAATTTTTCACTTGAGAGACCCTTCCTCCTCTCTTTGTTTTCATTTACTTTTGTGTTCTTCATTGTTGTAATCTTGTAAGTCTTTTGTTTTTGTAATTCTATTTTAATGAAAGTTTATTATTCAATATCTATTATTCTCATCACCCTTATTTAGTTTAATATTAATTTTCTTAAAATAGTTTAAATCAAGTTAAAACCCCTTCCCTTATTTTGATTTCTCATTCAATCTAAAGTCAGTATTTAATTCCATTCATCGTTTGTGTGTGTGTTCGACGCACCACTCTTTTCTTATCCCTTTATTTTTCTTTATATTATTAATTTATCATAATAATAATTATAAAAATATTACTAATAATTTCAATGGATGAGTAAATCTCTCATTGGGGTGAGTTATAATTTAGGTATGTTAAGTGATTGAGATATTTTGCTCGATGAATATTCTTTAAATTAACATTGTGTATGTTGGACTTAACATGTCATGTATTAATGACTTGTTTTGTTTAACATATGGATTCCATGGATTATTGGAACCATAAATACACTACCAAAATCCAGTACTTATTGAGATTAGAATCCTAGTTAAGTTAAGTCTTGGATTAAAGCCTTAACACTTATGAATTCCAATTAACATCAACTTGCGACATGGGTGTTAATTTAATGAAATATAAAGCAAAGATCAAGGATATCACAAGCTTAACTACCTAATGATGAAATAATCCCAATATTTATCAAATTTTTAAATCAATATTAATCAATCAATCATTTATATTATTCTCTGCGAACAAACCCCCCAATCAAAATATATTCAACTAAAAACATTCGACTATTAAAAAGTATCATCACCGAGGATTCGACCCGGGTGCTGCTATACACATTAGCAGAGCATCGGAACTTTTAATGGTAAATAGATGAAAATAGGACATGATTTCAAATAGAGTCATTTCTGGGGATGGTGCAATTAATTAGTCGTTAGTTTCTGGTCTTTGTGAAAAAAACAAAAAAACAAAATTTTAAAAAAAAATGAAAAAAAAAGAAAAGCCTGCCTTCCTCTTTCTTCAAAAATATCTATAAATTCACCATAGCCTCCCAAATAATACCTAGGATTTTTTTGACCCTGAAATTGGGTGAACACTTTTCCAACTTAGGAGGAACATAAGAGATAATCAACTCATTCAAGAACCTGTCCTTGTCCAACCAATTTAATTAGATATGGCCAATCCTAGGGAACAAACACTTAAAGAACTTGCTTCCCCTGATATAAATCACCAACCTCTTGGTATTAAATATCCAAACATAGATGTTGACTTTGAACTCAAATTGGTTTTGATTCATCTTCTCCTTCATTTCCATGGGCTAGCCGGTGAGGATCCACATCTTCATCTTAAAGAGTTAAAAGTGGTGTTATCTACCATGAAGCCTCAAGGGGTTTCTGAGGAACAAATCAAACTCCAAGTATTCCATTTATCCTTAGCTGACACTGCTAAGTCATTGTTTTACTACCTCCCTCCTGGTTCAATAACCACATGGAATTAAATGAAGCGACTCTTCTTAGAGAAATTCTTTCCCACTTCTCGTACTGCTTATATCTGAAAGGAAATAAGTGGTATTCGTCAATTCCCAAATGAATCACTCCATGAGTACTAGTAGAGGTTCAAAAAGCTTGTGGAAACCTTTCCACACCACCAAATCCCCGACCAACTCTTGATCCAATACTTTTATGAGGGGTTTTTGGCTATTTAGAGAACCCTCATTGATGTCGCAAGTGGCGGTGCTCTTTTTGAAAAAACTCTTGTAGCTGCAAGAGATATCATAGGCAACATGGATGAAAACACACAACAATTCCATACTTGAGTACATGATCAAGTCAAAAAAATCCAAGAGAATCAATTCATAGAGCCGAACAAGATGACTGAGTGGATGAGTGAATTTATAGGTCTTGTGAAACAACTAGTTATGGCTTCCAAATCCCCAACCTCATCTTCTCCAAAATCAATGTTTTCTAGACCTGTTAAAAACTGTGGAAGCTACAACTCACCAACTCATCCAATAGACACATGTCCATAACTTCAAGATGAACCATCTGATTCATCAGGTCCAATAGAGCTCAATGAAGCCTATACTCAGCAGAACACCAACCCTCAACTATCAGGTCGGTTTGTTAGAAACTTCAACCAACCTCACTCTGAGCCCTTCTCTTCTTCCTATAACCAAGGACTGAGGTATGGTAATCCTGTCTCTCATCCCCCTCAATTCCCTCCTCAAATCCCAAACTAGTTTCAATATGGTCAAGGTGTTGGTAACTTCCAACAACCTTATCCTTTTTTTCCTCAACAACAAAGGAGAAATCCTTCTCCTTCTCCTCCAGGCTTCCACTATCCTAGTGAGCCTTCCCAATTCCCAAACCAATACAATAGATTTCCCAAGAACCAAAATTAAGGAAATCCCAATCAGGCACAAGCCTATTATTCCAAGAAAACATGGGAAAGTGTAGTTGAAGATCTTGCCTCTTTCACTCGTTCTAGCCTTAAAAACATTGAAACCCAAATCGGTCAACTTGCATCCCACCTTAGTCAACAGAAACCATCCAATTCTTCCCAACTCCCAGCTCAATCATTACCCAACCACAAGGGTAATGTAAGTGCAATTTCACTTAGATCGGGAATGAAAATTTCTATACCTCAAGATAAGTCCTCCACCCCCCCCCCCTTTAATTTTGACTTAGGAAATGAAAAGAAAAAGAAATTCAAAAAGGAATCTGAATGCATTCTCTCACCTCATTCTATTCCACTTAGAAATCCAATTCCTTTTCCTCAAGATATTTCTAAACCAAGGAAGTCTTTTGATCCCGATCCTGAAATTCTCGACATGTTTAGACGTGTTGAAGTCAACATTCCCCTCTTAGATTCCATAAAACAAATCCATAAGTATGCCAAGTTTCTTAAGTAATCGTTCACCCACAAGAGGCAACTTAAGACCTTTGAAAATTTTTCTACCTATCATTTTATTCCCATAAAGTGAAAAGATACAGAGACCTTTAAGGTTCCAATCCAAATTGGAAGTTCCAATTTCGATGATTCACTCATAAAACTAGGAGCCTAAATTAATTTAATCCCCAAATCCATATTCTCTAACCTTGGCCTAGGTCCATTACATCCAACGGGTGTTGTCATTCAATTATCCAATTGAATCATTTCTAGTCCTGAGGAAATAATTGAGGATGTTCTTGTTCGTGTCAATGATCTTATCTTCCCTGCTGATTTCTATATCCTTGACATGGAAGGTGAGATGAAATCTTCTCGATCTCTCTTAATTCTAGGAAGACCATTCCTAATGACAGCGAGAACTAAGATTGATTTTCATTCAGGCATCTTATCTATGGAATTTGGTGACCAACTGGTCAAGTTTAACATTTTCCAAGCCATGCAATACCCATCTAAGGATCACTCTGCATTCTCAATCCATGCTTATGAGGACACTTCTAAGAGTCAATCGAACCCCAATCCATCATGTTCTTCATGTTCTAATGACAAAGGATCTTGTGAAATCTGCACCATGATTAACCAAGTCATAAATGGTGAAGTTGATGTAGACCTCTCATTCATAGACTCCATCAATATAGAGGATCTTTAAAAATCTCTTGAATCCCACATCAACCCTGATCTCTATTGCTCCACCTTGGATAGTATTAAGGAAAATGAATCTGAAGCAACTAAAGTCCCTTCCTCTATTCTTGAGTTGTATAACCCACAAATGAAAGATGAAACTGATTTGAAACCTCTTCATGAACACCTAAAATATGCATTCCTTTTCCATGATCACTCATATCCTATCATTATCTCTACTTCACTTACTGAAACTGAGGAGTCCAAACTTGTTTAGGTGTTAGAGGAAAACAAAAATGCCAGAGGTTGGACACTAGATGACATACCAAGAATCAACCTTGCCCTTTTCATGCATCACATCCATCTTGAGGAATCATCCAAACCAATTATATAGCCACAAATAAGACTCAATCCACTCATAATTGAGGTAGTTAGGGAATAGATCACCAAGCTTCTTCAAGATAGTATTATCTACCCAATTTCTGATAGTGAATGGGTTAGCCTAATTCAATTTGTACCTAAGAAAGGTGGGATAATTGTTGTAACAAATGAACATGGGGAGGTAGTCACAACTCGAGTGAAGAACAAATGGCGTGTGTGCATCGACTATAGGAAATTCAATGTTAAAACATGAAAAGATCACTACCCTCTTCCATTCCTTGATCAAATGCTAGAAAGATTAGCCAGAAATTCACACTATTACTTTCTTGATGGATACATCGGCTACTTACAAATCCCAATCGCACCTCAGGACCAAGAAAAGACTACTTTCACTTGCCCCTTTGGAACATATTCATATAAGAAAATTCATTTTGGCCTTTTCAATGCTCCTGCAACATTCCAGAGGTGTATGATGAGTATCTTTTCTGAATTCATTGAACACTGCATGGAATTCTTCATGGATGACTTTACCATTTATGGTGAGTCATTTGAATCTTGCTTGAATTCACTCTCTCTAGTCCTCCAGAAGTGTGTTAAGTGTAACCTTGTATTAAATTTTAAAAAATGTAACTTCATAGTTTCCAATGGGATTTTTCTAGGGAACATAGTTTCAAAAGAGGGTATTGAAGTTGATCCTACCAAAATTGAAGTGATCCAATCACTTCCTGAACACAATTTTGTTTGAGACATTTGTTCATTCCTCGATCATGCTGGTTTCTATTAGCGATTCATCCATAAATTCAGTAGGATTTTCCTCCCACTCACTCGGTTGATCCAAAATTATGTCACTTTCTATTTCGATGAGTTTTTCAAGTGAGCCTTCATTGAACTCAAAACTTCTCTTACATATGCCCTGATAATCCAACCCCCAGATTGGTCCTTCCCTTTGAGTTGATGTGTGATGCTTCTGATAGAGCCGTTGGGGCTGTTCTTGGTCAAAGAAGAGAAAATATTCCTCATGTAATATATTATTCCTCAAAAAAATTGGATGAAACTAAATCTCACTACACTATCACTAAAAAAGAACTTTTAGAAGTTGTTTTTTCCTTAGATAAATTTCAACCCTATATCTGAGGTGCCAAAATCATCATCTTCACAGATCATTCTGATATAAAGTTCATACTCAAGAAAAGTGATTAGAAACCGTGGATAATAAGATGGATCCTAATGATCCAAGAGTTTGACCTTGAAATCAAAGATAGACTAAGAAAATAAAACCATGTGGCTGATCCCCTGAGTAGAATTTCTAATTCTTCTCTTTCAGAAATCATTGATCCTAAATTCCCTAATGAGCACCTTTAATATCTCACTCCAAATTTACTATGGTATTCTCCAATTGAAAACTACTTGATTTCTAATGTTTTTCCTGAAATATTTTCAGAAGAACAAAAAATGAAGTTGAAAAGTGATTCAAAATAAAATTTTAGGGAAGAAAATAAACTTTGGAAAATTGGGGCAAACATGGTAATTAGGAGATGTGTTGATGAAGATGAACATTCCTCCATCTTATAATTCTATCACTCACTTCCCGTAGGTGGCCACTTTGGACCACAAAGGACTTCTCGAAAGGTCCTAGACTCTGGATTCTTCTAGCCTTCACTCTTCAAGGACTCACATGAGTTCTATCAATCATGTCCCACTTACCAAAATTTTGGTACTATTTCCAAAAGAAATTAAATACCCCAAAAGCCTTTAATCTTATGTGATATCTTTGATGTTTGGGGCATCGATTTCATGGGACCATTCCCCCCTTCCAATGGATTCTCATACATTCTTCTTATGGTTGATTATGTTTCTATGTGGGTTGAGGCCAAACCCACTAGAAAGGATGATTCACATACTGTTAGTGAGTTCCTAAAAACACACATCTTCCACCAATTTGGCACACCATATTCCTTGTTTAGTGACTTAGGAACCCATTTTTGTAATAAAACCATGGAATCTCTTTTGAAAAATAATGGTTTTGTGCATAAAACTTCAACTGCATATCACCCCTAGACAAATGGAATGGATGGGATTTCTAATAGACAAGTGAAAATAGTTCTTGAGAGAATTGTAAAACCCACTAGAAAAGACTAGACTGAAATACTTGGTGAATCACTTTGGGATTATCAAACTGCCTATAAAACACTCATTGGGATGTCTCCTTTTCGGCTAGTTTTTGGTAAATCATGTAATTTACTAGTTTAAATTCAACATAAGTATCTTTGGGCTATGAAAACCTGTAATTTTGATTGTGAAAAATCTGGTGAAGAAATATTGTTGCAATTGGCTGAACTGGAGGAGCTTCAACTTGATTCTTATGAGAATTCCAATCTGTACAAAGAAAAGGTTAATGCACTGCATGAAAGACACATCCTAAGAAAGTTATTCCATGAAGGTGAAAAGGTATTGCTTTTCAACTCTCAATTTCATCTTCACCCAGGTAAGCTTAATTCTTGATGGGAAGGTCCTTCTGTTATTAGTAATGTTTACCCATTTGGTGCAGTGCAAGTCCAAGACCCCTCTTCCAAAAGGACATTCACGGTTAATGGACATCGGTTAAAGCATCATCATGAGAGAACACACAATCCTGGAAGCACATCAACTTCTATAGGATCCCCAACTTCTATAGTTGACCCTCAACTGGATGGAGATGGCAACCCACCAAATCCAAACCAGGGGGCACCTCTTTCCCTTTAACTCCCCTTCTCTTTCTCTCTCTCTCTCCCTCTCTCTCTTTCTTTCTTCTTCTTCCTACCTCATTCTCATTTTTTTCACTTTACTAATCACACTTTTTTAATTTACTCTTTCTCTTTTGCATGGGTGTGTCTTTATAAAAAACTAAAAAACAAAAAAAAACACTTAAAAAATATGGAAAAACAATAGTCATGATTACTCACCTTCAAATTTTGAAATTTTGTCCAACCATTTTGGGGATTCAAAAGACATGGTTTCATCTCAAACAATTTGTGGTTTCTTCATAAATTTTGATAAATAATATTGTGTCAAAACCAAAAAAAATTAATGCTCAATTTTTTATTTGGAAATGATTTTCCCCAACAGTGAGAACCAATATTAGCTTTTATTCCAAGGACACCTATGGCCATTTATTAAAAATGTATGTTTTTCACCCTCATTTGTGATTCTTGAGTTTGTGGACCTTTGAGCTGAATTTCCTACTTTCGTGTGCATTAATAAGATAGAGGCATTTTCTGAACCACATGAAAATCACAACAGCCAAATATCCTCTCATTTCTCTTACATTAATACTCCTTTTGAAAGCCCCTTCGAACCTATGAAAACCTTTTATTTTATAGACACATTACAAGACCAATACCTTATCCCACCTAATATCAACATGGATTTTCATTTCATAATTTTTTGAAATTTAAGTGTGGGGGGAAAGGATTTAATTTTGGGTACCCTTTTGTTGATTTTCACCATGTTATCATATGCTTGAGGGAAAGCATAAATTTAAGTGTGGGGGAGAGTTTTTCCTTCAGTGCAGTTTGGGAAAGTATATATGTTTATCTTGTACAAATGATATTTAAATGTGTTCAAAAAATAATATTAAAAAATAAAAAAAAATCAAAACAAAAAGAAACAAAATTGGGTTGTGTCTTGGGTAGGTCAAAAATCACTCTTCCTCAACCTTTGATCTTGTTATAAGTATTACAATTAGTGTCATGGGGAGATCAATCATGGGTTGGGAGATGAGTGTGATATCTTTTTCAAGTTTAACTTTCGAAAAAATACAAAAAAGAAAAGAAAAAAAATGAACACTTATGTCATTGGAATAAGTTTCGTGGTTTGTAAATATTTCATCTTCTCATCCACTTCAAATTTACTTCCTCTTTTGTTTCTTATTTCACATTTTCATTCCCTTGTAAATATGTGTTTCCATTTCCTTTCATGTATCATTTCAAAAAAATTGTGCATTTCTTTTCCATGTTGGTGTTTTACCCCCCTTTTCCTATCTTTTGGATATCATCTTCCTACCGTCCCATAGCCACAAAAAAACCCCTAAAACAACCTCTTGATTTTTGAGCACTTTAGTATAGGGAGTGGAAGCTGAGAGCTCTTACAAACTCTAAGATTTTAACTTTTGGTTAGTGAATGAGTGAATCTCCATAAATTAATTTTATTATCTTGAGAGAAGTAAGTTTTGCGTGACACCATTTTCCATTTCTAAAATTGAGCATGAAAAAAATTAATTGTTTTTAGAACATTGTTTCTATAAAACCTTGTGGTGGAATTCAATATAGATGACTGAAATTATCTAAACCTCTCCTGATTGGGGAAACAAAATTTTAATTTTTTTTGGTGATAGAATAATGTTTTCATGTTTTTATATTTTTTGCACATGAGGACATGAACAAGACTAAGTGTATGGGATTAAATGTCATTAATATTTTCATAACTTTTTATATACTCCCTTTACTGATTTTATATGAAATGTGCATAATTTGTGTGAAATATTAATGTTTTAATACTAAATATAATTTTTGAGCATTTTTAGAAGTATTTCAATTGAGTCATTTTACTATTTTATTTATATTTATCACCATACTAATTCAAATTTAATTGTTATTGTTTTTTAGGATTCCAATTTCAATATAAAACATTTCATTATAAGGAATCTTGGTCCAATTATGTCATTTGAAGGGTCATATGGATCACATAAGAAGGCCCACAGAATTTGTGAAGAAACTGGACCATCCATGATGATTGAATTACTGGGCTCAATCCATAATTCCAAATTCCTTTATTCTCCTAAAATGTTATGGGGAAAATTTAAGGAGTCTTGGATAAATATTTCAAGGTCCAACTCCAAACATAAGGGACCCAACTAATTCATTTAAACTCATCCCACCATTCTATCTAGGAATTAAAATCAATGTAGTATTCATGACATGTCTCCTGATATAGTCATCAAATCAAGCTTATATTTTTCAGTGTGAAATATGATATATAATCAGCCTAATTTTTTGAATAAATAATTCATATTTGAAGGCATATTCCTATTCAAAAATCCATTCAGATTTTGGACATCGAAAAAGCATGGATAGAAATGGACAGTTTAACATTGTTTATGAAAACTGCTATAACATTGGGTACATAAGTCCAAATTCCTCCAAATTTTGAGAGTATTCAGAAAACATTAGTTTCTACAACTTTGAAGAAGTAGATATCTCGAGATTCATTTTTATGGATTTCCAAATCATTGATCCAAGTGGAGGTGTAGTTTTGGAATGAAAACAATCCACCACCTTGGGCTATAAATACATCCCCTCCGCTCCTTTCAAAAGGTTTGGCATTTCAAAAGAGAGAAGAATCAATTATAACGACCAAAGCCTTTCCAAAGGCTTGGTAGTACCTTCCATACTCATGTTTTCACTTGAGAGACCCTTCCTCCTCTCTTTGTTTTCATTTACTTTTATGTTCTTCATTGTTGTAATCTTGTAAGTCTTTTTTCTTTGTAATTATGTTTTAATGAAAGTTTCTTCTTCAATATCTCTTATTCTAATAACCCTTATGTAGTTTAATATTATTTTTCTTAAAATATTTTAAATAAATTTAAAACCCCTTCCCTTCTTTTGCTTTCTCATTCAATCTAAAGTCAGTATTTAATTCCCTCCATCGTTTGTGTGTTGGTTCGATGCACCACTCTTTTCTTATCCCTTTATTTTTCTTGTATTATTAATTTATCATCATAATCATCATAACCAGATTAATAATCATTTCAATGTCTGATTAAATCTCTCATTGGGGTGATTTATAATTTATTTATGTTCAGTGATTGAGATCTTTTTCTCAATTAATATTCATTAAATTAACATTGTGTATGTTGGACTTAACATGTCATGGATTAATGACTTTTTTTGTTTAACGTATGGATTACATGGATTATTGGAACCATAAATACACTGCCAAAATCAATTACTGATTGAGATTAGAATCCTAGTTATGTTAAGGCTTGGATTAAAGCCTTAACACTTAGGAATTCCAATCAAAGTCAACTTGTGACATGAGTGTTAATTTAATGAAATATAAAGCAAAGATCAAGGATATCACAAGATTAACTACCTAATGATGAAATCATCCCAATATTTATCAAATTGTTAAATCAATCTTAATCAATCAATCATTTAAATTAAGCTCTGCAAACAAATCCCCCAATCAAAATACAATCAACTAAAAACATTTGACTATTAAAAAGTATCATCACCGAGGATTCGACCCAGGTGCTTCTATACACATTAACAGAGTATCAGAACTTTTAATGGTTGATAGGTGATAATAGGTAGTCAATATTTCTTTATTGAGGCTTCTTGAGATTCCTTTGTTGGGGATTGATTTTTGGATTCATGTCTCCAATCCTTGGCTACCTGTCTTCAATCCATAGGGAGTTCCCATCTCGTTCTAATTAGTTTCTTTTATGTTCTTCTTCATAGTTCACTATAGTGGTGTGGTTTGGGTGGGTTATGTTTTTGTTCTGCATGTTGATGATCTTCAGGTGTGGTGTAGGTTAACCCACCAGTTTCTTGTGTGGCAGTGGTTCTTCGGTAGTTTCTTCTTCACCCTGTAGTGCACAATAAGATCGAAAAGCTTCTTTGAGGTTGGGGATCCTCATTATCACTCTTTTATATGCTATGTGTGATATCTTCATTATCTTTATTACCTTTGGGTAGATAATAAGGGTCGACATAATCATATAATTAATTATTATGTCTAAAATTGATGGGTATGGGGAGTTATCAATTGCTTTTATATTTTGATATATGTTGTTGATGTTATTATAAATTCCTATTTCCAATTCTGAAAATATCAGTTGTTGGAAGCCTTGCTTGCACTTTATTTGATATATGTGATGTCCCTTTTCATGTTGTTGTGTGATCTCACCCTAAATAAATGGTTAAAGAACTTATATTTGGATAATAATTGGTTTCCCCTAGATGTCTGGTTTGTGTGATAATACAAATGACGGTACAAATAAGTAATGTGATAAAGCCCCTGAATAAATGTGAAGTTGGGTTGTGTTGTTGTTGTGAATGGATATGCATTTTATGATGCTTTGTATAGCTTGTGGGTGTTGTGCAATGATGTTATTTACCAACTAGGTTTTTTTGGTACATGGGACAGTGATGTGATGGTTGGTTAGCATGGATGTGTGTGGGAAGTTTTGTGGTGTAGCACAGTGGTGTGGCGCAGTGGTGTGGCATAGTAGTTGTGGTATATAGCGGTTGTGGTTGTGCGATGGATGAGATGTGTTTTTGTTATTTTATGAGACAGACTGGGTGATGTGATGCAATAATGATGGTGGGTATGTGGAGTTGTGGTGATAGTTGTGTGGTGTGGTTTTGTAAGTTTCCCAGGTAGCGGTGGAATAAATTATGATGTTGAATGAAATGAATAAATGAATGAGTTAGAAATTGAATATAATGAGGTAAAAATTGACATGTGATTAATGAATTAAATTTAATTTAATGAATTGAATTAGTGGTGTAACGTGAAATGAAAAGGAAAATGAATAAAAATGGTGGAACTTGTAAGCTGGAAGTGTAAAATGTTGTGTGGATCATGTTTCGGTTGTGTGGTGTGTTTGATATAATGGTGGCATCAGTTATGATAGTTTATTTATAGGTCATGGTGGTGATGTGGTGTGTGATACTATTATTGATTTGAACCCTTAGTTTGGGTATTGAGTGTCATATCTATATCATGTATGTTTATGTTAGTTTTATACGTTCCCCACTCGATTTGGATAACCTTACCAATGATTAGATATTCTAGGTTCTGATTATTTCCCCCAATATACAGAATGGTAGTAATACAGATGGTTGGATACCGCATCTCCCCCACTCTTCCTTCAACAGTGAAGTGTTGGCCTAGGTGTCTTTGGGAAAGATATGATATGTGTTCCTGCAGTTTTCGGGTGAGATGTGACGTGTGGTCCCAGGTGTCTTCGGGATGAACTGTGATGTGTGGTCCCATGTGTCTTTAGGATGAGTTGTGATGTGCAGTCCCATGTGTCTTCAATATGTGAAGTGATATGATGAGATTTGATATGATGTGTGGCCCAGGTGTGTGCGAGTAGGGTGTGATGTGATATGTGTGGAAGGTATGGGAGCATAGGATGTTGGACGTTGGGGCATAAGAACAAAAAATCAGTGGGGAAGAGATAATAGTGCTCCTTTCTTTGTTATGATCTCGGTATTATATTATCATATTGAATGCATGATTTGGTGAGTGATCCATGATGAGGTTGGGTTTGGCTAGATTACCTATGTTGTTTCTTGTTGGTTCTACTATTTGTTCACTGGCGCATTAGTATGCTATTTTCATATGTGCACTTGATGACTTGGTTATGTCCCTACTAAGTATATTTGTTATGATCACCCTACATATATAAAATATTTCAGGTTTCTAGGAGGACTTTGGAGACTGATCTAGACATTACTAGCTGGGTTAGAGTTTTTGTCGAGTTGTTATCATAGACTTGTCTTTTTGGTATTTACTTTGGATACTTTTATATGTATTGGTTTTATTTTGTTCATGCATTGTGGGATGGTTTTTGATTTACCTTTATATAGTTTATTGGAATTTTTCAGTTTTTTATCTTATCTCATGATCTTATTCATTTATGGAGGGTAATGCCTCCCATATTGTGATATTTTTAAACCCTTGGTGCTAGTCGCCAACCTAGGGCCTACTGGAGGCGGGACTCAGAGATCATTATCTCTCTCCCTTCATTGTTGCATCTTGTTTGGCGGGGGTCATGATAGAGTGATATCAGAGGTTATGGTTGAGGTATAGGATGAAGTTTGGAGTTGGACACAGTGAGGATTTCATGGGTTGGTATAGAAGCATTTCCAGTTGACCTTGGTGCATGACATAGGCCAGAGAGACTGACTAGGACATGGGATTTTAGGACCCCCATGATCCACTGTGCAGACTCTGAGCCTATTAAAAAAACCAAGTGAGGTGGACCTGTTTGCAGGGTAGTGACCTGGGAGAGATACATGCATCATGGTGACTTTTTTTCATGTTTGAATTGGGTGTTTTGGAAAAATAAAATGAATAAAATTTATATAATACTTGATAAATCTTTATGATACCAGGCTTAGGATGTTCTCCTTGTTTTTAGGAATGAATCTTATTCATCATCCATGAGTTTCTTAGGCATTTGTGGTTCACCTGGTCGATCTGATTAATCATTGGAGGATTGAATCAATAGAGGATGACGATGCATGGCAGTGGGCTTTGAATGCCTTTCATCAGTGGATTTTATCTAAGTATGAGATGTGTGTCTCATATTTAGAGATGGAGCACTGGATAGAGGAGATTGAGATTGATTTTGATATGATCTAAGCACAGGTTGAGTTTTGGGTGCTGATACTAGTTATTTAGATGGAGGTATATATGCATTAGTGGTGGATGTTGTTTCTCGGTGACTGAAAGGAGGTGGATGTGTTGTGGCCCAACTTTCAGAGGGAGTTTTGGGTAGAGTTACTTTCGTCGATGATGAGGGTAGTTAAGAGGCAGGAGCTTCTCTCCCTTCAGTAGGGGAGTCCAATAATGCAGAAACTTCAGATCAGGTTCAAGGATCTCCTGCACTTTTCTCTAGATGTTTTTTTAGATGAGGAGTCCATAGCACAACATCTGGAGGAGGCTTTGTGTTTAGTGATCAAATATGCAGTCACACTGTTTACACTTTTGATGTATCTAGAGGTGCAGAAAAAGGCTGAGGTTATCAAGTAGATGATTTCCTTAGGAGTTGAGCCCTAGAAAAGTGGCCAGTATGGTGTTTTGAGTATCATGTCTTCTAGCGGTGGGTTGTGGGTGTTTAGGCAGTTAGGGTTCCATTCAGTGGGGAACTGACTGCGGTAGTTTCCTTCCCGACTGTCAAGTTCTAGTGGTTTCTAAGCTCCTTTCAGGAGTTTATCATTTGCATTCAATATCTTTTGGAGATATGAGCACCACCAATCTTAGTGTATGACTACTCAAGAAGGCCAGTTTTAGATGGGTAGTCATTCCCCTTTTCAGAAACATTAGTTTCCTCTAAGACAGTTCTCGCAGTAGGGACCACAGGTTATTGTTCGGTAGTTGAGACCAGGAAGAGCTAGTAGAGGGAAGCCTCATCAAGGTCCTCAACTATAGGGACCCAGGCCAAAGCGTGACCACGGAGGTCGACAACAGAGAGGTAGAGGAGCTGGGCATGGTCATATGCTCGCATTAGATGCAGAAGCACCAATATAGTCAGGAGTTGTTCAAGGTGCGATCAGTTTGTTTAATACCCTTTTTTGTTCTTTGTTTGATTCAGGATCATTGCACTCCATTGTTGATATTACATTGGTTCTTATGTTGAGACTGTATGTAGAGAGGCTTCCAGTTACCCCGGTGTTATTTACGCTAGTTGGAGGTCAGGCTTCCTTATTTGATCTATTCCAGGAACGTAGACTGATGATGGGGAAACATTAATCAATGGGATACTTCTTCTTGTTGTGGATATAGTCATAAGATTTTATCCTTGGTATGGATTGGATGTATTTCATGTGCGCATTCATCGACTACTTCCGAAGGAGAGTCATGTTTTTTGATATGGAGGGAAAGTGGGTGGCGTTCGTTGGTGAGAGAGTTTATTGGTTAGGTGGTAGGTAATTGTAGCCTCTTTTTTCATAGTTGGTGGAGATGTCTGTAGAATAACAGGTTGGAAGTGTTCACAGGGTTGTAGAGGAGTTCCTATGTGTTTTCCCATAGGTGGTTATGGCACTACCTCCTCGATGCGATGTCAATTTTGGGATAGAGCTCCTGTTGAGTGCATCTCCAATTTCAATGGCTCCCTATCGAATGGAGCCCACATAGTTTCATGAGTTGAGATTGTAGGCGGGTGACCTAATGCAGAGGGGTTTCATCTAAGCTAGTGTGTTGTCATGGGGTGCTCTGGTATTGTTTTCCAAGAAGGTGGACAATAGTTTGAGGTTGTTTATAGACTATCAGAGGTTGAATCGGGTAAAGATCGCGAATTTTTACCCTCTTCTAAGGATCAACGATCTATCTGACCAGTTGAGAGGAGCTAGTTAGTTATCGAAGATCGATATGCAGTCTAGATATCACCAGTTGAGGGTGAAAGATGAGGATATTCAGAATACTACCTTCAGACGCAGGTATGGGCACTTTGAGTTCGTGGTTATGTTGTTCGATGTTATGAATTCACCAATCATGTTCATTAGACTTTTGAACTCAATGTTCCATGAGTTCTTGGATTGGTTCATCTTTGTATTCATTGATGATATCTTGTTCTACTCTAAGTCAAAGGAGGAGCATGTCGATCACCTCATAATTGTTTTACAGGTCCTTCGACCCCAGAAGCTTTATGGGAGGTTGTCCAAGTGTGAGTTATGGATGTGAGAGGTGCATTGTCTTAGGCATGTTGTGTCTCAGCAGGGTGTGGCAGTGGATCCATAAAAGTTGGAATCAGTTGTTTCTAGGGAAACACCCAAGAATATGGTATATGTACGCAGTTGCCTTGGTCTTGCGAGATATTGTCAGAGGGTGGTACCTGATTTCTATCATGTTTCAGCCCTACTAACAGTTTTGAAAGGGAAGGACCAGTCTTTTTTGTGGAAAGAATAGTTTCAGGTAGCATTTAGTTACCTAAAGGAGAAGTTGGTTAGTGCTCCATTACTTCAGTAGCTTGAGGAGGGTGTGTTGTTTGATATTTTCTATGACACTTCTTATATGGGATTGGGATGTGTGTTAATGAAGAAGAGGGAATTAATCTGTCATGGGTCTAAAAATTTACATCCCCGTGATCATAAATATTCCACCCATGATCTGGAGTTGGCAACAATTGTGTTCACGCTAAAGTTGTGCCGACATTACCTCATCAACGAGCGCTTTGTGGTTTTCATGGACCAAAAAATACTGCGATATGTTTTCTCTCAATAGAATTTGAATCTACACTAGTGGGGATGGATGGAGTTTCTTCAGGATTACAATTTTGAGATCTATTACACCCCAGTTAAGGGTAATGTAGTTACTGATGCGTTGAGTCGGAATTCATGATAGGATGTGTCTTAGGAGTCTATGAATGTTTGGAAAGGAATGGAGGAGCATACAACAATGCATCTTGATGTTGGAGAGAGCAGTGGTCAAGGTTGTATTTATCATATGATTGTAGATTCATCTTTGAAGCAATAGGTGGAGGAGTCTCAATGGGGAGACTCAAAGATTGAGGTGATGTGTGATCGTGTTGGACATGGTGACACTCTTGAGGGATGGTCAGAGGACGATCATATGAGGATGTTGTTCCAGGGGTGGTTGTTTATCTTGCAGGAGATGCATGAGGGAGTTCTTTATGAGTTTCATAGCCCACCTTTGGTGGTACATCCTGGTGTAACAAAGATGTATCTTGGCATGAGCATACAACTTTGGTGGCCAGGTATGAAACAATCAATAGAGGAGTTCATGGAAAGGTGTTTGGTTTGTCAGTAGGTAAAAGGGGAACACCGTGTTCCAAGAGGTCTTTTATAGTCCTCAGATGTTACTGGGTGTAAATGGGAGTAAATATCAATGGGTTTCATCACAAGGTTACTCCATGATCAGGGAGGTTGTGATGTGGTTTGGGTGACAGTGGACCAGCTGACGAAATCAGATTACTTTTTTGGTGATCCGTGAGTCGGGTGTCATGAATTTTTTGGTAAGGTGGTACATGGATGATGTGGTTAGGATTCACGAGGCATCAAGGACCATCATCTCTGATCGAGATCCTCATTTTACCTCATGATTATGGAGGGGATTACAACATTTTTTTTGCTCCCAGTTGTGTCTTAGCACTGCTTTCCACCCTCATAAAGATTGGTAGATAGAGCAGACGATCCAAATGTTGGAGGATATATTATGGGTGTGTGTCTTGGACTTTGGTGGATCTTGTGTATGAAACATTCCTTTGGTCGAGTTTGCATACAATAATAGTTATCACTCATCCATTTGTAT
This sequence comes from Viscum album, assembly GCA_963277665.1. Taxonomy (NCBI): domain Eukaryota; kingdom Viridiplantae; phylum Streptophyta; class Magnoliopsida; order Santalales; family Viscaceae; genus Viscum; species Viscum album. The sequence goes on along the minus strand of OY728138.1, from coordinate 1,375,056,846 downwards.
GGCGCCGTTTGAATCATTGTACGAGCAACCATATCGTTCTCCATTATGTTGTATGGGGTTTAGAGAGTCAGTAGTTCTTGGTCCTGATGTAGTGTAGAACACGATCAATAAGATCCAGTTGGTTTTTTGACTAGATGAGGGAGGTGAAAGAATATCTTAAGGCCTATGTTGATTATAATTAGTGGACCTTGGAGTTCAAGGTTGGAGACCATGTGTTCTTGAGAGTCTCCCCTCAACATGAGAAACAAAGGTTTGACAGAGGGAGTAAGCTTTCTCCCAAGTTTGTTGGGCCCTTTGAGGTGTTGGGGCATGTTGGAGTGTTGGAATATCAGTTGGTGTTATCATCATGGTTGGACCAAATCCACAACAACTTCAACATCTCTCAGCTTCGCCTGTGTCTTCACGATGTCTCTCTTGTCATTGACTAGGGAGAGTTGAATATCGAGGATGACACGACGTTCATGGAGCGGCCAATAAAGATCTAGGATCATTGAGAGAAGGTGTTGTGTGGATGGACCATTCCCTTGGTCTACATGTTATGGAGTGTCCTGGAAGAGAGTACCTGGGAGTGAGAGATGTAGATGTGTGCTCAGTACCCATAGCTATTTTGAGTTTTTTCTTGCCTTTTTTTGAGTGATGTGATGTTTGGATCTTTCAATTTTATGAGATGAGTTATTTCCCTTGATGTGTGATGTGTGATAATGTTCTGACATATAAAAAGGGTATGACTTGATTCATAATTGAGACACATTAACTGCTGTTCTATTAAACTCGTGTAGGCAAGTCAGTGTCACCCAGAGCGAATTGTATCTTGATATGGAGGAGTAGATTCCCTGATTCGTATGTTCAGGGTAGCGTGACTTGTCGGTTTGGGATATGTGGAGGTTATATGGTTGTGTAGTGGTTTGTGGAAAATTGTTGGTTGTGGCTGGTACCGTATGATGAAATTTTGTGCCTGATGAGATGTGGTGGTGTGGTTGTTCGGTGTTCAGTGGCTGTTTGTTTTGGTGTGTTTGGATGGTGGTAAATTTTGAGGTGTGATGAGATCCTTGAGAGGTATGTCACGGGGTGGTTTTTCGTAATCATTCTCTTTTGATCTTGGTTTTGGATTCTCGAGGGCGATAATCATTTGAGAGGTGTCTAATGTAACAGTTTTTGTGTTCTTGGTATGTTGCTTTTTCAATTTTGGATGTTGGAGTTTCTTGGAGGAGGCCTGGAGCGGGCCTGAAGGTTTTGACTATTAAAAAGATGGAAGTAGAGAAAATACACACTATGTAATGTTCATGCGGCATGTAAAAGTGTTTCGCGTCTTGTACAGGGTCATTTCATGACGTGTAAATTTTTTATGTTAAATAATAAAAAGGCGACACATTTTTCAGTGAGACCCGACCCTGACATTTATACGATGTGTAAATGGTTTACACACTGTGTACTTCTCCTATTCAGTATATCTTTAAAGGTTGGGGTCCTCAGATTTTTCCTCAAACCCTACGCTCCCTCTCTTGTTCTAAGAATTCGACAGTGTTCTCTTAAGGCATCTTGGGATTCCTTCGATGGGGATTGATCTGTAAATTCTCGTATTTGATCATTGGGTTCCCTTCTTCGATATGCGGTGAGTTATCCTCTCATTCTCATCTGTTTCCTTTTCGTTCTTCTTCAGAGTTTGTTATGGTGGTGTGGTTTGGATGGGTTATGTGTTTGGGATGCGTTTTGATGATCTTCGGGTGCAGTGTAGGTTGACCCGCCAGTTTCTTGTGTGGCAGTGGTTCTTGGGTGGTTTCTTCTTTTCCTTATGGTGTACAGTGAGATCGAAAAGCTTCTTTGAGGAAGAGGATCCTCATTCTCACTCTTTTACGTGCTATGTGTGAGATTTACATGCTTTTTCCTACCTTTGAGTGGATAGTAAGGGTCAGCATAATCATATAATTAATTAGCATGTCTAAAATGGATGGGTAAGGGGGTTATCGCATGCTTTGTTGTTTTGTTATATGTTGTTGATGTTATTATGAATTCATGTTACTAATTCTGAAAATAACGGTTGTTGGAAGCCTTGCTTGCGTTGTAGTTAATATATGTGATGTCTCTTTCTATGTTGTTGTGTGATCGCATCCTAAATAAAAGTTTAAAGAACTTATATTTGGCTAATAATTGGTTTCCCCTAGATATCTGGTTTGTGTGATTATACCAATTCTAATATAAAGAAGTAGTGTGATAAAGCCCCTGAATAAATGTGAAGCTGGGATGTGTTGTTGTTGTGTTTGGATGTGTTTTTTGTGATGTTTCATGTAGATTGTGGGCGTTGTGTGGTGATGTTATTGTCTGGATAGGTTGTGTGGTATGTGGTGTAGTGAATTGATGGTTGGTTAGCATAGACATGTGTAGGCAGTTATGTGGTGTGGAACAGTGGTGTGGTGCAGTGGTTGTGGTGTAGTGGTTGTGGCGCAGTGGCTATGGTATGTGGAGGTTGTTGTTGTTTGATGGATGAGATGTGTGGTTATTGTGTTGTGAGATGGCTTGAGCGATGTGATGTGATGATGGTGGTGGATATGTGGAGTTGTGGCGATAGTTGTGTGGTGTGGTAGTGTTAGTTTCCTGGGTAGCAGTGAAATAAATTACGATGTTGAATGAAATGAATAAATGAATCAGTTGGAAATTGAATATAATGGGGTGGAAATTGTCAGGTGATTAATGAATTAAATTTAATTGAATGAATTGAATGAGTGGTGTCATGTGAAATGAAAAAACTAATGAATAAAAATGGTGGTACTTGTAAGATGAAAGTGGAAAATGTCTGGTGGCTTGTGTGGTGGTTGTGTGGTGTGTTGCATATAGTGGTGGCATCAGTTATGACAGTTGATGTATGATATGTGGTGGTGATGTGGTGTGCGCTAGTGTTGCTGATGTGAACTCTTAGGTTGGGTATTGTGTGTTATCTCTATATCATGTATGTTTATGTTATTTTTACATGCACCCCACCCGAGTTGGATAACCTTTCCAAAGCTCAGAGGTTATGGGTTTCGAGTGTTTTCCCCAACATCTCAGATGGTAGTAATACAGATGGCTGGTTACCCCTTCTCCTTCGCTCTTCCTTCAGCAGTGATGTGTTGGCCCAGGTGTCTTCGGACGAGATGTGATATGTAGCCCAAGTGTTTTTAGGAGAGATGTGACGTGTGGTCCCAGGTGTCTTTGGGGTGAGTTGTGATGTGAGGTCCCATGTGTCTTTGGGTTGAGTTGTGATGTGCGGTCCCAGTTGTCTTCGAGATGTGATGTGATGTGTGACCCAAGTGTGTGCAGGCGGAATGTGATGTGACACTACCACAAAACGGGGCAAGGCCAGCGCCACCCTTTATCAGCGCTAACGAAAAAGTGCTGATAAAAGTACCTATTTATCAGCGCTTTTTTTAGTAGTGGTGATAAAGGGTCTACTTCCAAAACAAATCATTTAAAAAATATATTAATATTTAAATATATAGATATAGTTATATTGATATAAATATAATATATATTTTTTAAATATAATTTTAAATATATTTTAGATAAGTATAAATATACAGTTACACTTAATATATAAGATATTTAGTGAAAATGGCTTATAAAAAAATTAAAAAAATATTTTTAATTAACAATTTGCTAATTATTATGGAGTAATAGTCATTTAATAACAATTCGAAGACTAAACAAATTAAAAAATAAAAAAAAAAGATCCAAAATATGTTGAAAACGCAACTTGAACGTCAAATGGCCATAACTTTTGATCCGGGTGTCCGTTTGAGCTCTACCACATATCAAATCGAAGCCTGTGACAAGCTCTACACCCTTATAATTGCGGGGGGACCCGGTCAAGGTTTTTTCGAGGCCAAAAAAGTCCCAGAAGGCCTCTAAAACTGAGTTTTTAGTCGGGATACCCTGATTTTTTAACATTTTGTGGATTTTCAGCCTCATTTAAGGGGGTATTATTGGCTTTTTTTGGTGGGGACTGAATTTATTCCAAGGTATTACATTCATATTGGTATTATGTCTTTGAAATTTTATCGATTTTTATAATGCACTGCTATTTATAATCAAATATATAACAATATATACATATTTTTTATATATTCACACATAAAAATTTAATTATAAATATAAATAATAAAATATATTTACATATAAAATATATTAGCTTTATCTAAATAATAACTAATATCCATTTTATTTAAAATACCAATATATAAATATTTATATACCTATATATTAATCTAACTATATATATATATTAATATAACTACATATATATATTGATATAACTATAAATATATATATTAATATCACTATAAATATATATATTAATATAACTATATATATATTAATATAACTATATATTACTATATGAATAAATATAACTAAATAGATATATAAATAAATAGATATGTCATTAACTGGAGAACAAATCAATATGGTAGAGTGGTAAAGGCTTTAGACGCGCAAGGGGGAGGTCTCGAGATCAAATCTTGGTGGAGGCAAGGCCGCGCGCATGAGGGTGGATTTGGGGGGCTAGCGCTGATAAAGGGGGTGGGTGTAGCATTGATATAGGGTGGAGGGGGGTGCGGGCGGGCGCTGGAGGGGCTGGAAAGCGCTGTTAAAAGGGGGGCTCAAGCGCTATAAAAACCATGACATGATTTTTTTAAATTTTTTTAATTTTTTTTTACTTTTATCAGCGCTAAAAAAACGCTGATAAAGGACCCTTTTATCAGCGCTTCTTTTTAGCGCTGATAAAGGGGACCCCCCTTTATTTTTGTCGGCTTTAACAGTGCTTTTCTAGCGCTGTTAAAGACCATTTTTAGTGCTGATAAAAGGGGTATTTGTAGTAGTGTGATATGTGTGGAAGAGATGAGAACATAGGACGTTTGGCATTGGGGTATGAGAGCAGAAAATCAGTGGGGAAGAGACAGCAGGGCGCCTTGCTTTGTTATGATCTCAATATTATATTATTATATTGGATGCATAATTTGGTGAGGGATCCATGGTGAGGCTCGGTTTGGCTAGTTTACCTGTGTAGGTGCTTTTTAGTTCTACTGTTTGTTCGTTGGTGCATTGGTATGCTCTTTTCATATTTGAGGCTTTGGTTATGTCCCTACTAAGTATACATGTTATGCTTACCCTACGTATATAAAACTGTTTTAAGGTTTCGAGGAGGACTTTGAGGACCAAGTTGGACATTACTAGCTGGGTTATAGTTGTTGTTGAGTTGATGCCTTAGACTTGTCTTTTTTGGTAACTACTTTAGAGACTTATATGTATCAGTTTTATTTTGTTCATCCATTGTGGGATGATTTTTGGTTTACCTCTTTACATAGTCTGTTGGAGTTGTTTGGGGTTTGTTTATCCCATCTTTCAATCCTATTCATTTATAGAGGGTAATGACTCTCATATTGTGAGATTTTTATGCCATCAGTGTTAGTCGTCAACCTAAGGCCTACTAAAGGCGGGACTCAAGGGGTCATTATCTCTCTCCCTTCATTACAACATCTTGGGTGGGAGGGGGTCGTGACAAGAGATTTTTTTGGGAACAATTATTTCTAAAATAACTCAAGATGATAATGTTTCCACATGGAGAAGGATATACCAAAACCTTTTCCAAAAAGTGTTTCAGTTGTGGTCACCAAGGCAAAAGAAACTATACCCGTAAACCATCGATGCTTGGGGTAAAGTGAAAATATACTCATGAGGAAGAGAAATTGAGATCTCGAGAAAAATGAAAATATACCTCTTTGGTCAACCCCCCAAAAAGAACACGTAGAATTAAGTATCGTTCAATATATATGATCAAACCCCCTAAACTACTTAGCTATACATGCTAGATGAATAAAAAATATAGTTCATTCAAATCATCTGGAAACAATGGTACAAGAAGTAGAGAAGAGAGAAAGAAGATTCTCTAGTGTGATCGACCTGTTTCTCCGACTCCAGCTCAAAGCACACTATTTAGAGTGTGTTCTCTAGCATCTGATTCAGCTCCAAGCTCCGTCACGTGCTGAATGCATGATCAATGATTTAAGAAAAAAAATAGGGATGAATGGTGTGTGGATGGAGATGGTTGATCAGTGAATGGTGGTCTCCTCTCCCCTATCACTAGAATCTTCACTCATAAATTGTGAACTAAGTCCTTGCATCTCTAGCAACAACCTTGATCTTCGCTTGAATATCCCCCACATGGTGAGGTTGTCACCGTGCCTCTTGAGTCAAACCCTCTAACAGAATACACTAAGTTGCATGTGAGCTTGCCTCCCCGGTAAGAAACAACATCTCTTTCAAACTTCCAAGCTCTAGTTCTACTCCTCACTTGCTTTGACATAGCCGGATTGTAGAAAATTTACCAAAGTTCCCTTCCACAGAGTTCGAAATAATTCTACAACTTTCACATAAACTCAGCTAATTTTCAGTTACCTTTGCACAAGTTCTAGACACTGCTCTCTTTCTATAGCATTAACTCGATCTCTCCATGTGGAGACCATGGACTTTGTAAATTCCAGCATTAATCCAACTTCCACGAATTTGAGTTTGTTGAGTAGAAACAAATCGTCAAGGTTCCCTCTTCCTCATCATTTGTCAGCACCCCAACCAATTCAAACACTTCATCCTTGTCGAACTCCTTCACACCCAAATTCCGTTTGCAAACAATAGAGCTCAACATCCATGACCCAGCACTGAGTGACCAACAACTTCAATCAAACATGACTTCTAATCATCTGCTATCAGTCCATCTCATCTCAGGTGTCTTAATTAGTTTGGATCTGTAAACATGGTCAATTACACGAAACACAGCTCTTGATCTGGTCACGATTTCATAAAAATTCAAAGATCGAATTAACTATCCATGAACAAGAATCCATAGCAGCTTGGTATTTGATCAATTGACCATAAGCTTCTCATGGCATCAATCCAGAATTGCCGCCTCTGGTTGCTCAGCTTTTCACCAGCTCAACCAAAACATATGAGATTCTAGCTTAGGTCGACTTCAAAACTGGAGTCCCCTCATCACATTTCGCCAAGCAGGTTGCGCGCGCTGATCTACCGAACTAGAATCGATGAATTTTGGGGGATCTCACCCTCATTGCTTTATCAATCGAACCTACAAACAAAAATTTCCAGAAATAAAATCCAGGATACCTTCATCCCCAGCCAATCTTCACAGTGCATGCCTGCTTCACGCTGGTTCATCAGCCGACGAACGAGATCAGTTCATCCATAGGCAGCGTCGAAAACACTCAATCTCGGATGACATGAATTCTTCGATCGATCGACATTGCAGAAATAGTGAAGCTTGACCTTCGGCTTCATCTGGATTCAACTGCAGTGCGACGCGGAGCTTGTTTAACTGACCTTGAAGATGCTTCGGCTTCCATCATTCCCGGTGAGAATCCTTTCTTCCACGGTCGACACATCAGGTTAAGTTGAGTCATCATCTCCGGTTCTGGCCAACATGAATTCGATTCTTGAATGGATTCCTCTGGTTTCCGAGAATGGTCTAGGCTCAATGTGGAGACCTTGACTCTTCATTTCAAGCTTTCTCCCAATTCCAAGATCGAGTGGCCTCGATGGATGACCTACTTCTTAAATCGATCATCCTAGGTTTAGGTTCTTCAGCCGTGGATGTCTTCCTCCTCAAAAAATATCTGTTATCAAAAAATTGTTGAAAATGTCTGACCCTTCGACACAAAAACACAAGCGAGAATGTAAAGATGATTGAAGGAAAAAAACTTGAACACAAATAATGTTTTGTACACCACCAATTGAGATGATTTTCTGGAGAGATTTTCATTTCATTATATAGGCAAAAAAACAAGACGTATTTACAACGTAATTAAAAGCACGCGGCAGCCTTAATGAGGTCAAACCGCGTTGACTCATCAATGAGGGGGAGAAAAAAAACCGGTGAAATAAATTCTTAATAAAAATAGTCAACAATCACCCCCCTAATTTTTATTGCGTTATCTGGATCTCAACGACGCCAATCTTCGCACGCAACTTCTGAAACTGGCGCGCCCAAGTGACTTCGTGAGAATGTCTGCAGGCTGCTATTCCTCCCTCGAAACCTTCTCCTTGCTCGCCGCCGGCTTCTCTGCAATGAATGTGGCATGCAGGTGGGCGGGCTTGGCTCGTTGGCCGTAATGAAGTGTAACTCACCAGGGTCGAGCTTGCGTTGTGCAAACCCAGGCGGTGTTGTCGGACTGATAATGTTGCCGATGGTGCGAAATCGAAGCGGGGCGTCATCGTGATCAATGTCCAGTGCTTCTGCCATATTGGATGGCGGTGAAGCAAACTCCACTGTGGTTGATGCCACGGGTATCACCTTAACCACATCTGGTGTTGCATCTTCTGCTGAGTTCGCACTAATGGGTTTGAGTGATGAGCTCTGGTCTCCAACAGTGTTGCCGGCCTCCACATTGCTTGGTCTACATGCCTTTGTGTGTTCGACGGTGAATGGATCCTCACTACTCCACACAGCTTGTTCACCATGAGCACTCCAATCCCACTGTTTTGCCTCGTCGAAGGTGCCATCGCGCGTTACATGCACGCGCTTGCTGACAGGGTCATACACGCGATATGCCTTGAACCCGAACTCGTACCCGACGAAGATCATCGGCGTACTCCGGTCATCCAGCTTCTTCAGGTGGGGCTTCACATTCTTAACATGCGCGATGCAGCCAAAGGTGCGAAGAAAGTGCACCGTCGATCGTTTTCCATGCCAGGCCTCATACAGTGTCATTCCGTCAAGGCTCTGAGTCGACGCTCGGTTAAGGATGAAGATAGCGGTGGAGACAGCCTCACCCCAAAACATCCCGGGAAGACCCTTAGCCTTCAGCATGCTTTGAGCCATAGACACCACGGTTTGGTTGTGTTGTTCAATGACCTCACCCTGTTGTTGTGAAAAGGGAACCTTGAGTTGTCGTTGTACGCCACGATCAGTATAGTATTCACCGAATTCTACTGAAGTAAAATCGTCACCGCGATTAATGCGGAGAACCTTCAGCTTGCGCTCTCTCTCCACCTCCACTGTGGCTTGAAAGTGTCTGATTGCTCCTGGAGCCTGGTCTTTGCTTGCAAGAAGTTTGACCCACATGTAGCGGCTCATGTCATCCACGAGTAGCAGAAAGTAGCGGTTCCCGCTTGGCGTTGTTGGCGTGATCGGCCCAAAAAGATCACCATGGACAAGGTCGAGAACTTGTTCTGCACGATGTTTCACTTTCTCGGGGAAAGACGCTTGTTGCTGCTTCCCAGTGAGGCAGTTGTCGCAGACTTGATCTATTTGATCAATCCGCGGAAGCCCTCGCACCATATCGTGTTGAGCGATCTTGGGCAGAGAATGGGAGTTCAGGTGGCCGTACCTTTCATGCCATCGCCATGACACCTCTGACCCCCTTGTTGACAAGCATGTAGGTTGTGCAATGCTGAGTCTTAGCTTGTACAGCCGGTCGGGGAAGCGATGCGCCCTAGCCAGCAGGCGTCGTTGCTTGTCCCGAATCTTCATGATGTCTCCCTCGATCAAAACCTGACAACCATTCTCATCGAGTTGTCCGATGCTGATGATGTTGGCGGTGGGGCTCGGGATGAAGTATACCCTCGTGAGTGCGTGGTGCTCACCGGTTTTACAAGTGAATAAGATTGTCCCGCACCCCTCGATATTGACGACATATCCATCACCAAACTTCATGGTGCCGCGGATCCCAGAGTCAAGCTCAGAGAAGGCAGCACGAGAACCGATCATGTGGTTTGTGGCACCAGTGTCGAGGTACCACAGGTCGTCGTCGCACGCCTCCCTTTGAGCATGTTGTGTAAAGACCTTCGCCTCGACCACTCGGAGAGGACTGCAATGTGGCAGTGAGGAGTTCGAAGTGGCAGATTGTGGTGGTGGTGTATCGGGCATCGCAGTACACGCCCTTACCATAAGGAGTGTCGGCTCGTCGTCGTCACCATGGGTTAGAAGAGCCTTAGCATGTCTCATCCTGCTGCGACAATCGTTGGCCCAATGACCCTTTTTTCCACAGTAGAGACATTGGTCTCTTGAGGCGTCATGACTGTCATTGGATCCCCTATCATCCCTTCGTGGTTGTCGGCGACGCCAGTTGCCAGTCTTGGAGTCGTTGATGGGTCCATCCCTCGCTTGCCGCTCCTTCATCCGTGCATCCCACTCCTCCTCGGTGAGGAGCAAATTCCCTCCATAGTCGATGGTGGGTGCCGGGTCAAAACGGTCTTCCGCCACTTTGAGTCTCCCTGTTACCTCCTCCACAGAGAGCGTAGAGATATCGAGAAGCGTCTCAATTGAAAGGGCAATTTGGGAGAACCTGGAGGGGACGACGCGCAAATACTTCTCAACGACCTTATCTTGAGGCTCCGGATCGCCGAGGATCGTGAGTTGGTTGACCATCCCAGTGAGCCGCATTGCGAAGTCGTCCACTGATTTTCCGTTGTGAAAAAACAATGTCTTCGTACTCCTTGCGGAGCTTTTGAGCATTGGCCTTGCGAACGCGATCAATGCCGATGCGCATGGTCTTCACGGTGTCCCACGCTTCCTTGGCAGTTGCCTTGATGGCGAGTATGAAGATCATCTCCGGCGGGACAGCACGGAGGATGGCCTCCAGCGCCATCCGATCTTCCTGGAGTTCCGCACCGCCAGTGTCGACGGCATCCCAAAGACCGCGTGCTTGAAGCATGACCTTAATCATCAAGGACCAGTCGTTGTAGTTTGTCTTCGTGAGGATCAGATACGTCGCCGATCCCCCGATCTCCTTCACCACTCGATGTACCACCAGAGGGCCGCTACCGCTGTCAACGGGGGGTCTGGGACATGCCGATGATGTCTGGGAGAGTCGGGGCGATGAGGGCTCGGAGTTCGGCATTGTGGATGAAGCCATCCTCCCTCTGATACCAAATGTTGGAAATGCCTGACCGTTCGACACGAAAACACAAGCGAGAATGGAAAGATGATTGAAGGAAAAAAACTTGAACACAAATGATGTTTTGTGCACCACCAATTGGGATGATTTTCTGGAGAGGTTTTCATTTCATTATATAGGCAAAAAAACAAGACGTATTTACAACGTAATTAAAAGCACGCGACAGCCTTAATGAGGTCAAACCGCGTTGACTCATCAATGAGGGGGAGAAAAAAAACCGGTGAAATAAATTCTTAATAAAAATAGTCAACAAAAATTATAAAAAATTAAATTAAGAACAGTTAAATAAATTATATACCAAAAACTCCGGAAATCATAAAAACTTATATCTTCACAAAAAAAACACACAAAAAGTTGTTCCTAAAATAGACACCCTTAAGTGAGGAATGAGCTGTTCACACAAAAAAAACTCTGGTTTTTATAAAGAATATCCAAAGAATTCAAATTTCTTCATAATTAATAATTTTTCACTAATTCTCTCGTAAAATGTATCAAATACATGCCACATCATGATGAAGTACCATATAGACTCAAAATGAGTGTGGGTCAAATGCACATCAGAAACAAACATTCCTTTTTAATGAAACAATTGGATTCTCCACAACATGGGTAAGTCTCCCCTATACTTCTTTCTATTTTTCTTTAGCTGGATTTCATTCCCATGTTTCTTCTTAATCTTCCACTAATCATCATAAAAATTAACAGATCATCTTAAAGATGATTTCTGCATCTTATCAATGCATTCACTATTGGGTTTCTTCCTTAATGAGGTTTTTGGATTGAAATCACTCCTTTTAACCTCAAAACCAAATTTCATTTTTAAATACTAATTTAGAGTATCTCCATTAAAGATACTTTAATTCATTATTTCATAGATAATATTATTTGTAGTACCAAATATAATGATTTCTTTCTTGTCTTAAGATATCTCAAAAAGAACCTACTAAAATATAAATATGAAATGTTCACAAGCCTCTCAATCCAAAATTTTAGAATCCATACCATTTATATTCATAGGATTAGAGTGATCTAGTTTTTAAAAATCATATAGACCTTTTCACAAACTTATCTTGACCTTCTTGAGTTCATCTCATAATCCTTTAATGACAAATTGGTGAGTCGACAATTCAATTTTATTATAATATACTTTTTCTTCAATTTTTGGGGTGTATCAATTCTGGAAATAATTATCTCCTTGAGACAAATAAATCCTCCACTTGAGAATTGAGATCTCATTGTGAAGCTCTTATTTTCTTTATCAAACTCCAATGAATTTTCAGAACTAACAATATGAGAATTTTCAATATAACTAATCATCTTTCTCAATTTCTTTGCCACCATTTTCATTCAATTCCTCAAATCTTTGCTACACATAACCACTTTTCTCTATTATAGACTTTCTATAAAAAACCGCGGACAACACATTGAAATTACACTTCATAATGTGTGGGAAAATTAATAAATTCTTGGTAGTGAAGAGATAAAACCTAAGTATAAAACATCTCTAGCAATAAATAAACCCAATAAGATCCTCTAGAGAAAAACCATCTATAAAATAAAATTTTGTTTTCCTAATCCCTGGGTGAGAGCATATAAGAATAAAAGTATTCACTGGTATATAGATAGATCCATGGCCAAGAGATATAATAACTATTTCTTTTGGAACCCTTAATATCGTGGGGAAGATAAGAAATCATTACCTTGAATATCAATAGATTTTTTATCCTTGTGGTCAAGATAACTCGAATATCAAATAAAGGATATCATAAATGTATGGTGGTTGTGATGAACATGGGAAAAAAAGCTCTTATTACAGTTATAGATCCAAGAAGAGAGATTCCCAACCCATGAGAGGTGGGGGTGAATCTGTGGTCGACATCCTATATAAAATTTCCCCCTTTTTTCCATTCCAAATAGCTTTTACTGCATTACTGATTATTACATGGATCCCATGATAGTCCTCCTAATAATGATGATGACTAGAGATGATAGACATGACACACAACACAAGGGTTATAAGTATCACAACACTCTTTTCATTAACTGGTTACGTACTTAGTGTATAATAGTTATCATCCCACATTGCAATTTACCTCTTTATTATCAATGTAGAACGACTCTATGGATGGAGAAAGGGGATAACATTGAATCTCTTTAAGAATGTCAATGAAAATGACAAGGGAAATGGACCAGAAACAAGAAATCACTTCAGCATGTGTGATCCTTCTTTCACTTCCTCAATTGTATTTGGAGGATAGTCTATGTGTGAACCCATTTAATTATCTTAAGCAATACCTGGATGGGTAGACCACTAATGACTACATCTGAATGAATAATTCGTAAATTCCATCATCATATTTATTCCAACAGTATATATTATTCATTTATAGTGATATTTCATATCTTTATATCTATATTAATGATCTCGATCGATCCATGATTCGTGGATAGACTCATCTTCCTTCGTGCACGTGTTATGTTTATAAATTCCATATTCAAATTTATTCAGTAGACTATAGATGTGAAACACTTTAAGTCCTTGGTTCATCCTTAACTGATATGAAATATTATTCTATAAAATTATTTAACATATCCTAGTTCTGGTGTAACAACCTTGTTTGTAGTGCGACCCTTAGATCTAGAAGATTGGGAAATAAAATCCTAAAGATATCAGAGAATCATTGACTACCATTATGGTGTGACCCAACTATCCATGATGTGATGCCTTTTCACCTATGGAATAGTTCTCTTAGCTTTGGAATTGAACCTACATCTAATATACATATAAACTAAATCCTTAAGATTTTGGTATCCCACTTTGACTCCCCTTATAGTGTTACATGGAATTTGGTGGTGCAATTGATGCATCTTCCCAACTCCAGTAGCACACAATGATTCATCGACCAAACAACTGTGGCATGAATCACTTCCTTGGTGTATTACTATCATCTATTTGGTGTGAGAATATTTAGATCCCAATATAGTGAAACACCAATGTTTCATGATCTAGGCTTCACATCATAATAATCTTCCCACAATCCCTTAGACTCATCCCACACATCCCAATATATCTGACCACATTATGGCTATTCTCCATCTTGACTCCTCTATGATGAAACCAACCTAGCTACAATGTGAGGATTTTTCATCAACATGGATCCATTCATCTATTACAACCAGATCATGGGTAAATCATATCCTTGTCATCATGATTTTCCTCAATTTCACAAAAGGCATTCCTTTATGTCGTTATTAAACTTTGATGAATCCTTCCTTCAAATCTAGTATTCAAAATGTCCTTCGAACTTCATTATGACGCTATAGGGTAAACTTATGATCCATTATTAATATTTATCCTCAAAATTAATTTTTCTTATTATTTATCCAAGCTATAAGGAATGAGATATATCAAGTTCCATTACAATCATAAGGATATAAATCTGTAAGAGCACCTAAAATACATAACTGTAAAACATTTATAGAAAAATTATGTTAGTGTTTCATGAACTTCTCATCATAGTCATAATCCATAACCAACTCTATCTTGAGGTTCATGTTGTTAGTACTAAGCTGATGATGAAGGTTTTTGTTTTCAAGTGTTGTATTTTTTTGTCAAGAAAAATTCTTTGAAGAAAGGAAATCAACTCACTTTGTATTTGGTGAAAATCGTTTTGACCATCGTACCCAAGAAAACCAAACTCACAATTTGTTTTAAAAAAATCAGACTCACTTTGTTTAAGAAAGAAGAATCAGTTTTTAAGAAAAGGTTTTGATTGGATTCACTCTCAATTCGGAATGGAAGAAGTGATCATAATGGGAGAATCAGAGTCTTCATGACTACAATAAATCAAATATAATGATACTTTGCTGATTTTTATTTCATATAAATCACAAGTTGATTGGAGAACTTATGATGAAAAATTTATGGGTGAAAGGGAAAAGAGTTATTCCAAATAATACCCATATTTATAGTATCTTGGTGGAAGAGAAGAAATAGATGCTGTCGATCAAAAATGAATCATACCCAGTTGATCGCACCACGATTCACTATTTCATTTTCACCCTTACACCACTGTGTTAAACTAGTTTTGTATTGAAAATTATAAAAATAATAATAATTTTCACTTCATATTTGATTCCATTATTTTTTGTTTTTCTCTGTTTAAAAAGGGAAATGTTACTTGTTTTGATAATTTCATTGAATGAGGAGGTGATTTGGAGGGCCCATGACGAAGTTCAAAAAAATGGGTCAAGCTGCGCAAGAACCAAGCATACCAGTTTATTAAACCACACACTGATACTAAACTGTGAATCCAAATGGGATAATTTTTTTTGGACTGATCTAAAATTTAATGGGATACATTTCATCTAAAGGAACCCAAGTCTAATTTGGCCACTAAGAGGTCCATACAACCTGATTTTTCCAGCACACCAAATCTGAATGAAGTCAAAAGTGGTGTGTTGTGATCTGTTCATATCTCCATATGTAGGTGTCCAAATGAATCCAAACTTTTGGTGGAGATATTAAATAGGTGGGTAAAAAAGTTTTTAGTTTTTTTCAAAGCGAGATAATTCTTTATACTCACCATAAACAACGGTCTAAGTGGTTTTACACAATCTGTGTGCCCAAAACCAGCTTCCACTTTGCCTATAAAATGATAGCTTGGGAACCACATTTGGGAGTTCAAACCAGAAGAAAAGCTCTACCATTTTGGATTCCTATACTATTATCCTATTTATCTTATAATTTCTAGAGGCCCCTATCCTCATGTGGAGATCAATAATGAAGAAGGAATTCCACCCGAACTTCCTCCTCCTCCCGATGTCGAGCTAAATGGTGGGTGTTCTTTATGAGGGAGCTATACACATGTAAAAGGAGTTCCGGTGCATATATTAGCTACTGGTTTGGAGTTATTTGGGTGTTAAAAAATTTATTTCTATGTAACTTAAATTATTTCTTATTTTAATTCTTTTTTTGATGCATGTGATTGATTTTCTCTTAATTTCTAACCGATTGGTGTGAGGTTTCAAGTGCATAACTTGTGTTGTTTTGATTGGAAAACACAAGAATAATTTTATTAACCACTTTATTGAGATTTAAATCTGATTTTTAATATCTTATTACATGAATAATTTCTATACCATGACAATATGATTGTTATTTCAAGGTTTGGTTCTTCAAGCAATGAAATAAAGGCTTAGGAATTAATCGAGACTCCGATTAATTTCAACCAAATAATTACTCCAAACCTAAATGAATATCAAAGAACAATGAACTTAAAAAGTTTATAGTAAAATCACAATAACCCCTTTATCTCATATTTTTCAAAATCCATTTGGGTTTTCAACTATTAAACTCTTTAAGTTAAGTTATTTTCCTTAAACTCTTTTCAAAATCACCCCCTTTTAGTACTTTTTATTAAAAATGAATACTCTAAACCTATCAAATCTTCCTAAGAGATGACCTAGGGTATTCCCTATATTATAAATTAACCATAAAATCATAATCAATTTGACGTGTCATGACAACGCTGTCAAATTTTGGTTCCATTTTCGGGGAGTGCTTTTGTTTTTTGTGCATGTTTTTTATACTATTTTTGGAATTTTTTTGAATATTTATTTATTTTATCTTCTACCTTTTCATATATTTTTTTTGTTTTGATTTATTTCTTGTATAGGTTCTATGCATTATGTGTTCTACTTTGAGAGACTTACCACCTTTCTAACCCAAACCAGAGAGGATCCTACATCAGTGACACCATGATGCACAAGACAACCCTTTGAAGGAGGACACACCACCACTTGAGACTTTTCTAAACCCCTCTTCTTCTAGAACCAAATTAGAACCTAAAATTAATGTGTATAACATGGCTGAAAACAATAAAACACTAAAATAACTAACCTCATCATATGTTGATATCCAACCCACATATATTCAAATGCAAGGTGAGACACCCAATTTTGAACTTAAATCCAGTCTAATTCACTTATTACCAAGATTCCATGGACTCGCGGGAGAAGATCCTCATAATCAATTAAAAGAATTTCATACTATGTATTCTACATTAAAACCTACAAATGAGGATGAAGAAAAAGTAAATCTTAGGGCATTTCCTTTTTCATTTGAAGACACAAAAAAAGACTGGCTTTACTATGTTAATTCACCGATTAGAGGCTGAGCAGACATCAAGAATCTTTTTCATGAAAAATATTTCCCAACCTCTTGAATTGAAACTATAAGGAAAAAAAATTTGTTATAAGGAAATAACAAGGGAAAAAATTACCTGAATATTTGTAATGCTTTAAAAGGTTATGTTCAGGTTTCCCACACCACCAAATAAGGGATCAACTTTTAATTCAGTATTTTTATGAAGGTTTAATTCCTATTAATCGAACTATGATTGATACTGCTGCAGGTGGTGCACTAGTTGATAATACCCCAATTGTTTCAAGAACCCTAATTGAGAACATGGTGCATAATAGTTAACAATTCAGTTTAAGGTCTAGTGTACCCATTCAAGGTGTACATGAGGTGAAAAGAACTAAATTCGAGAAGAAGGTAGACACAATGTTCGAAGAGGTAAGTACCATTCTTTGAAAAATTCTTCTTTACCAAGGGAAATCTTAATCTCTTCCTCCAATATATTGTGGTATATGTTCTTTTGACACCCACTACTCTGACCAATGTCCTCAATTGAGATAAACTTATGAGATTTGTGAGGAAATCTTTCCAGGATGTCCCTATAGCCAACCATTTAGGAAAGAACCTTATTATCCATCCAACCCTGGGTGAAAAGAAAAACAAGCTTATAGGAAAGGGGGTTATTAAAACCAACCTCACCAGCCATGTAACCAACTGGGGTAGATTATTAATCCACCACCACCTAGAAATCCTCAACCACAATAAAGGACTTTCCAAAAACCCCTTCCAAAACCTAATTCTAGCCTACAAGATATGATGGAACAAATGGATGCCAACAATCTCCAATTCCAACAAACCACCCAAGCTTCCATACAAGACCTAAAAACCCAATTAGGCTCACTAGCTAACTCGGTGTGGGAAATACAAAGTCATGGGTCAGGTAAAATACCCTCTCAACCACTTTTCAACCCTAGGGATAAGGTAAATGTTAGTGCCATCACCCTTAAGAGTGGAACTCAACTTAGAAAACAAATGACCCCTCCTTTAGAGTCACCCCTCTTGAGGAAAACACCATACCAACTGTTGAAATCAGTCCAAATATTAAAAAACCTTTTCCTAAGGGAAACCCTTCCAAAGTAAAGAGTGTGTCTGTTGATGAGTCACTTAGCCCAACCATTACTCTTCCATTCCCCCAAAGGGAAAACTAACCAATAAAAAAAAGGAAACTAACCTAGATAATTAAATATTGGAAACTTAAAAAAGGTGAAGGTTAACATTCCTTTGATTGATGTTGTGAAAAAAATTCCAAGATACGCTAAGTTTCTGAAGGATATGTGTACACACCGATAATGACATCGAGATGATGAGAAGGTGATCCTAAAGAGGAACGTCTCAATATTAATATAGCCATCACTTCCCACCAAATGTAATGATCCGGGAACATTCTCAATTTCGTGCACCATAAGAGATTATTCTTTTTCCAATTCTATGCTTGATTTAGGTGCTTCTATAAATGTGATGCCTCACACTATTTACTCTTCATTTCAGTTCGGAGAACTCAATCCCACTGGAATTGTAATTCAATTAGAAAATCAGAGTACAACACACCCTTCTGGTGTGTTAGAGGATGTTCTTGTGTGGGTGAAAATTTTAATTTTTCCTATTGATTTTTGTGTGCTTAAAATGTAAGATGATAGGATGAATGAACATGCCCCGATTATATTAGGGAGACCCTTCTTGAAAACCAACAAAACCATAATTAATGTTCATAATGGTACATTATCTATGGATTTTGGGGGTGACATTTTCCACTTCAACATCCTTGATTCCATGAATCACCCCTCGAAAGAACATTCCTCTCTCTTTGTTAACTCTATAGATGTACTACCTTACCCTAAAACACTTCTTTTCATTACCTTGGTCCCCTTTTGGAGTTTTCATCATTGGTTGAGATGATAAGAAATGAATCATGCATATAATGTTGTACCAATTTAGAAAAATGTTGCGCATGTTTATTAATTGATGATTTCTTGAACACTGAGTATCACATGACCATCAATGATACTGCTAATCTTGTAAAAGATCTTTCCTCATTTGAGGATGATACCATTGAGAAGTTATATTAGATTAGTGACCCTCACTTTCACACAATCTCCCATAAATCCAAAATCCCCTTGAATTGGAACTAAAAAAACTACCTCAAGATTTAAAATATTCATATCTTGAGAATGGAAACAAGTTTCTTGCCATCATTGTTAGTTCACTCCCTCCTAAGCATGAATTTCGACTGCTTGAAATTTTGAGGGAGTATAAACAATCTTTGGGATGGACACTTTCTGAAATTTTTAGTATTAGCGCATCAATTTACACACATCATATATTGTTAAATGATGAGGCTAAAAAAGTGAGGCATGCACAACGCTGACTGAACCCAAACCTCTTAGATGTTGTTAAAAAAGAAGTAACAAAATTATTGGATAATGGAATCATTTAACCCATCTATACTATCCAATGGTTTAGTCCAGTTCATGTAGTTCCTAAAAAAAGGTCTAACAATAATTAAAAATGAAAATAATAAATTGGTTCCAACTCATGTGAAGAATAGTTGGCATGTCTGTATAGATTATTGCTGACTAAATCAACACACTTGGAAGGACCATTTCCCATTTCCACTCATTGACCGAATGCTATAGAGTCTATTAGTGAAGTCCCATTACTATTTCCTTGATGGGTATTCTGTGTAGTTTCATATCCATATTGCCCCCTAGGATTCAGAAAAGACGACCTTCACTTGCCCCTTTGGAACATTTTCATATAGGAGGATTCCATTTGGTCTGTGCAATGCTTCAGGTACTTTCCTACAGTTGATGGTTAGTATTTTTTCATATTATTTGGATAATTGAATGGAAGTATTCATGGATGATTTCAATATTTATGGATCCTCTTTTGATGAATGTTTGATTAGTCTTGGTTCAGTTCTATGTCATTGTAATGAAACAAATATCATATTAAGTTATGATAAATGCCATTTCATGGTGTGATAAGATATAGTTTTGGGATATGTCATTTCTAAGGATGGTATCTAAGTAGATAAATCAAAATTTTATGTCATTTATTCCCTAACATTCCCAAAAAATGCACAGGATTTGTGGTATTTACTACACCATGCTGTATTTTACCGTCGTTTCATTCGTGACTTTAGTAAAATTTCAATCCCTCTATCCTAGTTGCTCTAAAAAGAAAAGAAATTTGTTTTTGATAATTAATTTGAGGAAGCTTTTAATAATTTAAAATAGAGTCTCACATCACCTCCGGTAATCCAACCACCTCAGTGGGATTTACCATTTGAGCTCATGTGTGACACCTATAACTATGCAGTTGGGGAAGTCTTATCATAAAGGGTCGATCAAGCTCCACATGTCATTGCCTATGCCTTATGTACTTCAGACCTTTCCCAAGAAAACTACACCACAACAGAATAATAATTTCTTAACATTGTGTTTTCCTTGGATAAATTATGGTCGTATCTTTTAGGGTCTAAAGTCATTGTGATCTCAGACCATGCAGCCCTCTGGCATATCCTTAAGAAACTGAAAGCCAAACGACATCTCATTCACTGGATACTCCTCCTACAAGAATTAAATTTAGAAATTAGAGATAAAAAAGGAGCAGAGAATGTGGTGTCTGACCATATCAGTAGGATCTACCCATCCTTGGACATTGACTCACCCCCCTGTATTACCATAAATGACATGTTTCGAGATGAGCAATTGTACCTAGTGCAAGATGTTATTCCTTGGTATGATGAAAATATAAATTATTTGGTGGCATCTTTCATTCCTACTAATTAAAAAAAACTAGTCTGACCATCTAAAACACGAGTCTTGTTGGTACATTTGGGATGAACCCTACCTTTTACGCACATGTAGTGATCAAGTCCTCATGCATTGTGTTCCCGATAGCGAGTTTCAGTCTGTCCTTAGGTTCTTAAACACTCTTGCTTATGGGGTCCACTTTAGTCCCCAATGGACTGCTAGTAAGGTCTTTGATTCTGGTCTCTTTTGGATACCACTTTTTTGGGATGCCCATGATTTATGTAAATCTTTTCCTCGCTATCAGAGAATGGGGAATGTATCTAAAAGAAATGAAATTCCACAAAAACCCTTGATCTTCCATGAAATTTTTGATGTTTGGGGAATTTAATTTATGGGACCATTCCCCAATTCATTTGGGAACCTCTATATTATTCTGGTAGTGGATTATGTTTCAAAGTGGGTAGAGGCACGAGATATAAGGATTGATGATTCTAAGGTAGTTGTAGAATTTTTGAGAACCCAAATTTTCTATAGGTTTGGATTACCTAGGTTCATCATCAGTGACCAGGGTTCTCCTTTCTACAACCGAACAATGAAATATCTTTTGCATCGGTATGGGGTCAATCATCGAGTGCAGACTTCTTATCACCCACAAACCAATGGTCAAGCTGAGGTGTCAAATAGAGTGGTTAAACAAATTCTTGAAAAAACGGTTCAACCCAACAAAAAATATTGGATTCTTAGACTCGATGATTAATTATGTGCTTATCATACTGACTTTAGAACTCCCATTGGAATGTCACCATATCGGCTTGTGTTTGGAAAGAGTTGTTACCTCCCTATATTTATTAAGAACCAAGCCTACTGGGCCATTAAACAATGCAATTATAATCATTCTGGTGCAGGTTCTTAAAGGAAGTTGCAGATTCAGGAGCTAGAGAAAATAAGAAGAGATTCATATGAGAAATCCTAGTTTTATAAGGAGTGAACCAAGTCTTCCCACAGCTATATCATCCATCATCATCAATTCCACAATAGGCATAAGGTCCTTCTCTACAATTCAAGGTTGATGTTTCATCCATGTAAGCTTCGTTCCTACTAGTTTGGACCATAAACTGTAACTAATGTCAATCCATTTGGTGTTGTTCATGTTCAAAATGAAGAAACTAGGAAAAAACTTTCACTGTCAATGGGAAGCAGCTGAAGCACTTCCACGAAGCCATTCTAGAGTCTCCAATAGAGGAAAATCAAGTTCAAGAAGCAGTCTATGAATGAAACCCACCAGGTTTTATCCTTACTTCCCACATTCTATTTTATTATAGTGAGGAAAGTGCACACTTTTGGTGGTAGTGGTGGTGGTGGGGGGGGTGATGGGTATATTCCTAGGTAAGTTAGGAATTTTCATCATCTTTTTTTATCTTGATAAATAGTATTGTTTCTTTCCCCCCTTTCCCTCCCTATCACTTTTGTGCTAGAATATTACTTTTTTATGCCCACTTTATCATAGAAAATGATGCCCATTTAATAATGTAAGTTATTGAAAATGCATGACTAATTTCTCTATTTCATGTTGTTTTAACATTCAAAAAAAATTCTGATAAAATGTGCATTTCATTAAGAATTCAATACTATGGTATGACTTTCTCTTGAAATTAGGTTGTTTTTAAATGATATAAATGGTTGTATTATTTTGAAACCATTGAGAAGAATGGTACCCTTTATGTGAATAGTTTAAGTGAAAATTGTTTCACTTAATCTCTCTACAAATATTTTCACCCAACCATGAAGTGTGAAAATTTATTACTTAATGGAAGGTAAATATAAGTTAGGTTTATTTTTCTATATCTTCCAAAATAATTTTTCCGTACATTCATTCATTATCTAATCTATTTCATTACAATACTATATTTAGCTATGCATGTGTACCTGTTATTTGACTGTTTTACACCCTAAGAAAAAAAAAGGGTTGTGTCTTGGCCATGTCAAAAACCACCCTTCCTCAACTTTTTATCTTGTTATAACTATTACAATTAGTGTTGTAAGGAGATCAAACATAGGTTAAGAGAAGAGTGAGATTTGTTTCAAGTGAGATTTTTGAAAAATATAATAAATGAGAGGAGTGATAAAATGTAAAACATATGGGGGTATCTAGGTCAGGAGATTATGGTTTGACTTATAGTAATTCTTAAATGAGTGGGTCTTGAAATTTGAGTGCAAAGTATGTAGGGAAGGTTTGGTGGAAAAAGTCATATAAGTAGATTTTTTTTAAAATAACTTATATTTACTTCATAGAAAGTGGAAAGAATAGCATGAAATGGTTATAACACACACACATCTAGAATTAGTGACATGATTAAATTTTTAATTATTTTATTTGATTGTTGTCATGCATCTCTTGGAATTTCATTTGGATACAATTTTTGAGGTGTCTTTTTCCATGATCACTGAGAATAACTCCTCAGTGTGATTTTTTGTTTGATAACATTTCTATAAGGAATTAAATTTTCATTGAATTTTAAATATTTATGAAGTTTTAAATATCTACATGCATAATTTTTTGAAATATTACTTTTCTCAGGAGTGAAAATTTCTAGGTATGGGGGTGTGATCACACCGCGATTCACTGTTTCATTTTCACCCTTACACCACTATGCTAAACTAGTTTTGTATTAAAAATTATAAAAATAATAATAAATTTTACTTTATTTTTGATTCCACTATTTGGTGTATAAACTATTAAAAATTTCAATTTTACTTATTTTGATAATTTCAATGAAGGTGGAGGTGATTTGGAGGGCCCATGACAAAGTTCAAGAAAAATGGGCCAAGCTACGCAGGATCCAATCATACCAGTTCACTAAACCAAAAAATTCTACTAAACCATGAATCCAAATGAGCCTATATTTTTTGTAATGATAAAAAATTTAATGGTATACATTTCATCTGAAGTAACCAAATCTCAATTCGTCCACTAAGATGTCCATAGGACCTTATATTTCTAGCATACTGAATCTGAATGAAGTCAAAAGTGGTGTGCTGTGATCTATCAATATCTCAAGATTTAGGTGCACAAATGAATCCAAAATTCTATTGGATATATTAAATACGTTTTTAAACTAATTTTTAGTTTTTTCCAAAGTGAAATAATTTTTTCTACCCACAAAAAATAATGGTCCAAGTGGTTTTACACAATCTGTGTTCCCAAAACCACCTTCCACTTTTCCTATAAAATGATACCTTAGGCACCTCATTTGGGAGTTAGAACCAGAAGTAAGGCTATTCCATTTTTAATTCCTATTGGAGTATATTATTCATCATATAATTTATATAGGCCCCTATACTCATATGAGGATCAAGAATGTAGAAGGAGTTCCACCCGAGCTTCCTCCTCCTCCTGATGTCGAGCTAAACAGTGGGTGTTCATTGTGAGATAGATACACACATATCAAGGGAGTTATGATGGATATATTAGCTAATAGTTTGGATTTATTTTGGTGTTAAAACATTTCTTTCCATTTATCTTAAATTATTTCTTATTTGAATGCTTATTTTGATGCATGTGATTGATTTGCTCTTAATTTATAACCGATCAGTGTGAGGTTTTGAGTGCGTGACTTGTGTTGTTCCAATTAAAAAAAACAGAATCCTTTTCTTACCCACTTTCTTGAGATTTAAATATGATTTGTAATATCTTATTCCATGAATAAGTTCTAGACCATGACAATACGACTGTTATGTCAATGTTTGGTTCTTCAAGAAATGAAATAAAGGCTTAGGAATTAATCAAGATTCCAATTAATTTCAGCCAAAGAATTACTCCAAACCTAAATGAATATATAATAAAAATGAACTTTAAATGTGTGTATTGAAATCACAATGACCCATTTATCTCATATTTTTCAAAATCCACTTGGGTTGTCAACTATTAAAATCTTTAAGTTAAGTTATTTTCTTTATACTGTTTTCAAAATCACCCCTGTTTTAGTAATTTTTATTAAAAATGCATAGTATAAAACTATCAATGATCATTGAGATATGACCTAGGGTATGAACTATACTATAAATAAACCTTAAAATCATAATCAATCTGATGTTTCATGAAAATGCGGTCACCAATATAATCGTATCTGGGTGGAAGAGAAGAAAAAGGAAGCTGAAGATCGTACTCAAAATGATTGTATACAGGCCAATCATAATCTGAATGACCATACCCAGAATGATCTTATCTAGGATGATAATTTTTAGGATGATTGTATCCAGGCCAATTGTATTCAGAAAATATCTTACTCGAGCTAAGAAGAAAATAAAGAAGCTAGAATGAATGGAAAATTACGATACTTACCAATTGGAATTTGATGATGTTGAATCTGTTATCAAATGAATTTAAAATCATGAGGGAAATAATTATACAATAAAATGTTTATTAATAAAGGAAGTTAGTGAATATGAGATGAGGTTGATGAAAATCGTAATGAAAAAAACCAATCAACAATGTAGTCAACCATTCAAAATGGGTTGAATTACAGTATTTGTTTTTCAAGTGATATGTCAAGTGGTCCAAGAGAAAAGGTGAGGATATAAAAGTGGGTTAAGAGAAGAGATGAAGGAGTTTTTTGAATGTTATGTCAAGTGGGAGCTTGGTATTCAAAATAATGATTGTTTTTAGCATTTATAGTGGTATCCATTTCTTCATACATTTACATTCAATTGATGCAAAGATTTGTTTTGAAGAAATCAGATTGAGAAAATTGTATTAAGAAATTGAATTCGAATTGGAATTTGAAAAATAAAGTATGAAGAAGAGATGAATTAGAGGAGAATATTATAGAATATTTTAGAAGCATTGAAAAAGTCATAAATTCACCTGGAATTTTAAGGGAAACTGAGATTTGAGTGAATTTGTTTGAGTGGGAAATGTTTAGGGATTCCTGCTAAAACCTCTTATGGGTAACCTATAAAAGGTGAAAAGTATATCATACTTTTCTGATAATTGAGGTATTGTTCACTATAGAAGAGAGAGAATATGAAAATTTTAGAGAGAGGAAGAAGTTTTTTTATTCACTTGTGTTGAAGAAGTTTTGATAGAGAAGTAAAAGGAGAAGAGAAAAGATCACAATGTTGTATTCATATGATCATCGTATTCAGTGATTATTGTATTCAGTTGATTACCCTATTTGGATTTTCAATTGTATTTGGATGATAATCATATCAGGATGGATAATCAGATTGGGATTTCTATAATGGGATTTCTAGACTAAGGAAAGAGTTCTGAATTGCCTCAAATCATACTCAGACAATGCTATATCTTTTTGTATTAAGCTGTTATAACATGTGAATAACCGGACTAGGAGAATCATACTGATGAAAAACATGCTGAAAATAATTTTATCAGGAAGAATAATATAGGAAAAATCATATTGGGGAGAATTGTATTCGAAGTAATTAGACTAAGAAAAACATACTGGGAAAATCAGACTGGTTTTTTTCTTTAACAAAGTTTAGGAAGTTATTACCATCTTATGGGTAAAAAATTGTAGAATTGTTTTTCAATTGAATACATTTGTGTCATTTAAAATAAAAACAAGAAATATGATTTGTTACAAAAACTTTGTATTACCCTATTTGTGCTAAGAGGGTGCACACGTACCTTTGGATTGTCTTCAAATCACTACACAAGTGAAAGGGTATATCCTACTCATTATAATCCAAGGATTATTTTTAGTGAATTGTGTGGTATTGGATTATATCCAAACCATATTAAGGGCACAACTATTTGTATTGAATAGTGAACCTTATAAATACTTGTGTTCCTATGGATGTGTGTTTGAATTATTATTAGCAGGGAATAAAATCTTTAACATGATGCTAAGTTTGTTTTAATTGTAAGGACACTTAAAAGAAAAAAGTATCACTAATTCTACCCTTCCTCTCTTAGTGATACAATTACACTGATTGGGCCCTTACACACTATGTCAAAGGGTAGGTTCCCCTTCACTTATTATTTACTAATGGAGAATTTGAAATGTGTGAACAGTAAAGTTATTCTGGTCTTCTATGGAAATAATTATCATATATGGAAAGTTAGAATGTTGCATTATCTTATGTCTATTGGATATGATGTTATTGAAGTTAAAACATATGAGTTTCCTCCTATTGATTTTAAATCTCCTCTTACATATGTTGATAAGAAGAATATTGAGAATGATTGAAGGGAAAAGAATAATATATTATCATCACTTTCTGAAAGTAAATTCCTAAGGGTGAAAGGAGTTTCCACAAAAAAATTTATATAGGAGAAATTGAAAAACACATATAAAGGCAATATAAAAATTAATAATGAAAAGTTACAAATATAGAGGTTGAAGTATGAAGATTGAAATTGAGAGAGAATGAATTTTTTGGGGACTTATTTACCATGGTAAATGACATTAAGAGTATTATCAGAAGTCTTGGTGAAAATTTGGATGATTCTATAATTTTTGAAAATATCTTGAGAATCCTTCCCAACAAGTTTGATGCAAAAGTTTCTTCACTAGAAGATATATATCCTAAAACATTATCTCTTAATGATTTATATAGCACTCTCATCACTTATTAAATGAGATGGGAGAAAGCTATAAAAACAAAAACAACATTTGATAGTGAAATGTATTTCAAGGATACAAAATAATTAAAAGTCAAAGAATATTTATATTGAATATGAAGTTGGTGAATTCAATTATGAACATGATTTATGTAAAAATCTTGATAATATTTCATCCTTATTTTCTAAAAATGTGAATATAGGTACATAGAAATAAAAAGGAAAAACTCTCTTGAAATGTTTTGAATGTAGAGGCATTGGGAAATTTTCTTCCAATTTTCCTCGAATAAAGAAAGAATAGGATAGTGAAGAAGAAGAAAGAAATCCAAGAAGATCGTGGAAGAAACAGGCTGACCAAGAAAAATCATATTCCACAGGGAAAGATAAGAAATTATTCAATTCCAAAATAATATGATTCTTATATAAATATGAAGAAGAAGAATTCAGTGATGCTAAATCTAAAAAATCTGTTGAGTATGGTATTTAGAATAAGTTTATTGCAATAGTGAATGATAAAGAATTTTAAAGCAGTAGTTTTGAAGAAAGAGAAACTCAACTTGAAATCCATTTGAAAAAGGAATTAAAAAATACATGAGAAAGATTAAAAGGCCTGAAAAAACAAAATGTTGGAAGATGAATGTTTCTCAGTAAGAAATCAAGAATTTTTTACTGATTAAAAGGAGAATTTGGTGAAAGAGATTGATGATTTGAAGAAATATCTCGAGGAAGAAAAGAATCGTAATGATTATCTGGAAGTGAAGTTGAAATAAAAAGAAGAAGAGTTGACACACAAAATCTCTCTAAAGATTAAGAGAAAGGTATAAGTTTCAAAAACTATATCACTAAAGTTGGTGAAAGTTCTCGTAATGATAAACCTGAGAAGATTCAAAAAAATTTACCTTCAAAAGGAGAGAAGAAATATAGAATTGTTTCTGAAAAGAATAAAGTTGATAAAGTCATCTATGTAGCCAAAACCAACAAGGCTGAAAATTTAGAAGTCTCAATGAACCTTGAATTCAAAAATGTTTGGAAAAATTATGAATCCAGGAAGGTTTTCAATACTTCTGGTTCTAATAAAGATGAAAAGAAAAGAAAGAATTTGATTGATAACAGAAAGTTTGGTGGCCTAGAAAGAAAAGAGAAGAAGGTGGATGAGAAAAGTATTCATAATTCCAATTAGTATGGAAGTTTTAGAGGCAAATACTATTTCAATGGCTATTGATGGTGTTGTGGTGGATTAATACATATATAAAATATGTGTTGGTTCAACCAAAAACATTTCTATTATCCCACAGGTTATGATAGGAAAAGGTCAAGGGGGTCAATCTCCTCAAAGAAAGAACTTTGTGAAGGTTGTTGTGAAGAAGCCTAAAAAGGTTGGAGTGAAAATTGAGAATAGGTTAAACCTTGGAAATTATTTGTGATAGATGTGAATAACCTGAAAACCTTTAAAAAGTATTTCTTGTTTTTCTTTCTCCAAAACAAAATATTCTTATCAATTCTCAAAATCTGAAGGTGAATAAAGAAAGGGAAGAAGTAAAAGATCTTGTTGTTGAAACTGCATTGAAAGCTATAGAAGGAAAATGACCTTGGATCCTTGATAGTGGGTGTTCTTTCATATGATATGATATTTCAAATTCTTGAAAAATATGAATATTTTAAGGAAGTAATAGTGACATTTGGCAATGATGAATCCTTGAAAATAAAATGTTTGGATCAACCATTATTGCGAAAGAAAAAATAACATCCAAGAATTTTTTTTGTTGATGGGATACATTTTTTTTTTCAAAGTGTTTCAAATTTTGTTGATGAGGGTAACAATTTTATTTTAAAAAAATATGGGTTTTTTTTTGTGAAAAATGAGGAATATGGAAATATTGTTACAAATTCCAATTTACAAAAGGAAACTTGTTTCAGGTTGGTGAAATGAAAAACTCTCGTTACATGAGTATGGTGGAAGAGAAGAAATTATGGCATAAAAGGATGGGAAACATGGGGAAGATAAACATGAGAAAGTTTTCTCACATAAACAATGTTTAAGACATTCCTAATTTTCTAATAAGAAGATATTGGTGTTTCACTATTTGTGAGAAAGGAAAAATTACAAATGATGTGCATAAGAAAGTTGATATTTTTTCAAGAAAACCCCTTGAGCTAATTCATTTTGATATTAATGGGACAATAAAAAAACAATCCAAAAATAGAGATAATTACTTCTTTACTTTTATTGATGATTTTACTCTCATTACTCGTGTTATGTATATGAAATAAAAATCAGAATATTTTAAAATGTCTAAACGTTTCAGAGGGAAAACAGAGAAAGAATGTGAGTATTTAGTGAAGAAGTTGAGAACATACTATAGTAGTGAATACAAAAGTGAATAATTTTAAATTTATCTTGATAATAATTGAATTTTTCATGATTATAACTCCCCACACTATCCTCAATAAAATGGGGTTGCTGAAAGAAAGAATAAAACTTTGGTGGAAATGGGAAGAACCGTGTTATTTGAACACGACCTTTCTTATTACTTTTGGAGGAAATTCATGCTATTTATATTCATAACCATTGTTTCCACAATAATCATTCATATATAACTTCATATGATTTTTTTTATGGAAAAAATACAAGTTTGAAATACTTTAAAGTTGTTGGGAGTCCATGTATTATAAAAGAGAAAGGTGGAAACTATGGAAAGTTTGAGCAGAAAGGTGGAGATGGAATCTTTATTAGCTATGCTCTGGAAGGAAGAGGATATAGATGTTTTAGAAAAGAAATAGTAATTATTTCTGATTGGTCTTGCCCAAATTTACCCAAGATTTTAGGTTTAAGCGGTTGCTTGTAGTTTATCTTGGGTTGTCGAATCCTCAGAGACCTAAGAAGTAACCTACAGACACGTAAATTCTATGGATTTTTTTATCTATGAAGTGGCCAAATTGGGTTGATATTAGATGGTTTTAAGTGAATGATAATAAACTTAAGTGAATTAAAATTAAAATAATGATATTATCCTAGGTTTTCACTTGGGTTGGATCAGATTAATTCCTTTTTTTAACAATTTAAATTTCATTAAAGAAAGAAGGATTAATTTAATGAATTCAAACTAACCTCATAACTTACTAGTTAAACACCTTCAAAAAAACATGCTAATAACATATACACTTTTAGGATCATTTTCATTATCACTCCAAGGTAAAGGATCTTATTAGCACATAAAAGTGGGGTGATAAAATTCAATAAGGAAGAGGAAGAGATAAAATCCTTGAATAAAAGAAACTCAAGTAAAAGAAATCAATAAAATTTATAGATTTAGAAATAACATCCAATACATCCCCTTTATACTCCCTTGTCTCAACCCATAAAATAGTTATCCCTCCATTGATGACATGTTCTCATTGGAAGTGAGAAGTAGACTCATAAGGGTGAAATTGAAGAATTAAAAACAAAAAAATAATGATCACTCCACCGTTGTGTAAAGAATATCACAAGGTATGGTGTGAATAAATTCACACCTTAAAGCAATGGTATTAATTTTATATAGATAAAAATAGAATAAGAGGAAAGGAATAAATTTTATAAAGAACTAATGTGATTCAAACAACTTACATGAGAAAGAAGAACGTTACAAAGACAAATCGGCATAATAAAATTACAATGAAAACAAATCTAAAAGATCCAAAAACTACTTCACCACCACTACATTAAATAGGAATTTCAAGAGTCTTGGGTCGAGATCCTAATAGTACAAATGATCCCACTTGATTATGGTAGGCCTAGGGTGGTGGAAAGTAAGGGAGAGTGGACTTCTTTATCCTTGACCCGAAGTGGCATCCATCTTTCATCCACCGAACAAATGCATCTAAATGACCTTTTAAATGGAAGAATTAGAGTTGGACATAGAATAAGAAATTGGATCTACGTATGTATCCTAATTGTATGAAAAATTTCAGCCCAAATGGAATTTTTTGTGAGATATTAGTGAAATGGTGGACTATTTTTATGGGCCGTAGAATCTGGACCAAAATTTTATCTCCAACTTGGGATTCCTGGAAATCTATTAAAACATCAGAATTATCTTTGTAAAATTTTTAATGAAATGTTCCCCATGATGTAATAAATCTTTATTTAAACTTTCATAATTATTGATCATGAATATTGGCCTCTATAGTAGTTTTATTGGGCTGCTGTCCAGTTCACTTCACCCAGAATGTTGTTTGTTCATGGCCAACTTTGGTGGTCTTCCAATATGAATCTTCGAGTACTACAAAAGTATGGATTTTTAACAATGTATTGAGAAACCTTAA
Organism: Viscum album; assembly: GCA_963277665.1. Lineage (NCBI taxonomy): Eukaryota > Viridiplantae > Streptophyta > Magnoliopsida > Santalales > Viscaceae > Viscum > Viscum album. The sequence continues at coordinate 1,375,025,064 of OY728138.1, read as the reverse complement.
AATTAAATAATAAATAAATAAATATCATTGGTTACTTTAAACGATGTTAAAAAATGTACCTTATAATATTACATTTTAAGAAGGAATTAAAATTATAATATGAGATAATGTTCAAAGTGTAAAATGCACTGAAATGGTGTTTATGAATAATAAATCACATGAATATTATATATATTAACAATTAATATTATCCTCATTAAGTGTCTAATTACACCCCCAACTTGAGTTTTGATTTTCCTGAATAAAATATATCTCAAAAATGTGAAATTCGAATTCCCTTTTCCAAAAACATTTTAATAAACAATGATCACCAAAAACCCTTATACCAAAAAACTATGAAACCCATAAAAATATTTTAATACAAGATATTTTTATAAGAATATCCCAATCCCAATCCCATACTTTTGTTCAAATTCATCGCCATATTTCATCGAATATCAATTAAGCATGAAAATGTGTTGTGTATCACAATAGACATGGAGGTTCATTTTTATTCAAGGGGGAAATGATGGAAGCTCTAGGTAGAATCAAATTTAAATATTAAGATGTGTATTCAATTTTTTTTATTGTATATTTTTTTCTTTTTTGCAATTTTCTAATGCTAATTGAAATTGCACTCAACAGAGTCAACCCATGTAGTGAGAGTATTATGATGACTCCCAGGCTCAAAGAACTTAGGGCACCAAGTGAAACCCCTGTAATTGAGCATTATCTCGAGTTAACTCAGTTAAAAAAAAACCAAAAATTGAGATGAAATTACTAACTCCAGTCCAGACAACTATGGAGTCATGATCCCCAAGTGCCGAAATCCACGCATTAGGTCATTTCATTGCTCTACGTGCAAATTTATTGTTTTATTATTATTTTTATTGAATAATCATATTAAAACTAAAATAATCACCAAAACTATGATATTTATTTAGGGGACACCATGAACTCAAACTAATACCCCACTATACAAAGGACGTGTGTTGTGATATTTTTTTGGATGAAAATATAAATGATGAAATATCACATTAGACAACCACACTTTCCAAAATCTACGCTCATGAAATATACATGGATTAGAATTATAATTAGGGAATGAAAAATTATTTGATATTCCATTTCCAAGTGTGAAATATGTATTATCATGTTCAAGGTTAAATTTTTTTCCTTCCACAATTTTTTTATGCACACAAAATTAATTTTTTCTCTCTTTATTTCCACCCCCCTAACATAGAATAACACTGTCCCCATTGTTTAAAGAAAATAAAATTTATGAGGGGATAGTAGTAGAGGAGAGGAGTTCTAAAAGGAATTTGAAATAATAAACATGGAACAAAGTCACATGGTGTTTGAAGTTGAAGTTCTTATGCTCTAATTTAGTCTTTTGATATCCATGCCACTTGCAGAGTTCCCTAGTGAAAAAAAACTATATATATATATATATTCATATAATAAAAAAGTATATATAAAAAAATTATAGAATAAGGAAGCACTATAATCCATAGGTCAGTGGTAAGCATGCGCCCCTGTCTCCCTTTGGTATTGGGTTCGAGTCCCCGCAACTTTGCCAGTTGTGACGGGGTTTGCCCCATGACATATGACATGTCCTTTTAATTTTATTATTATTATTTTTAATTTTAACCTACAAATACATAAAAATAAATTTAATTGATGATACATTTTCATCATTTTAAATTTATGGGTAAGGTATTAATCAAGTATCACACCACGTGACACAGATGAATATGGTGCTCCTCTTTCATACCCATCCATACTCATAATAGAAGAACATGTCAAAAATCTATTTTTTTCTTTTTTAAATATAAAAATGATTCATTAATCATATTTGAAAAATAAATATGATTAAAAAAGATTAGAAACATGAAAACCACGGGTTGCCTCCCATGAATCGCTTTTTTTTAACATCGTTAGCTCGACATGAATCCCCCAACATACCCAATACCAACTTTCAACATTCTAAGGACCCAATATTTCTCAACTTATACAAGATTGAGATTTATTATTTGTTTATAATTTGTGTCATGTACAAACTTATGTTCTACAATGAGTGTGAAAATCCAAGAAATATCAGAAATGGTTGATCCAGTTTCCTCGGTAGTCTTGCCTAAGACATCAATGATCATTCCAACTTTTTTTGAATAGAAGAATGAATTCCAAATGAACAGTCCTGGTTATACCCTATGAATGGATACTTTATTGGGGTAGGAAGGGTAATAATTTTGATCTCGAGATAGATAGTACATTCAGACACAGGTGGAGATTTTTAATCCAAATCCGTTTCATTTTCCAAATTTTTCAACAAAATTGGTTCATTTTGAATAGAATATTCAACCACCAAATTGAAAAGATTAGTTCTAAAAATGGGTATAGACTCAATGTATGTGATTTCTCCTAAATTTTTAGTGATTGGTGATTCTGAAAAATCATTAATGGAGCTACAATAGAGGCACTGAATCCACGATGTCAAATTTATCTCTTGTGAATACATGGAATCAATCTCCTCCTGATTTAAAGACCCTTCAAAAAATTATTTATTCACTTACCCTACCCCAAATCAAAAGGTTGGTTCTTCAGTAAATTCATGAGAGGTTTGTGGTAAACTAGACACTCCACATAAGGTTATGGAAGGGAAAATTGGTGTAGGGATGAGTTCCTCACAAGTATTAATTCATTGTAGTTCTAATCTCAAAGATGAAAACTCAGAATTCATTATCTCTATTTTATTACATGATTTTTCAATAAATTTTTGAGGAATATAATTTTTATAAGGTTTAACATCGTGGAATTTTCCAAGATTGATCTCTTCAACCATCCTTGAGAGGGATACAAATTTATCCTTAAAATAATCATCATTTAAATGATTGTGCATCTCACCAAGTGTAGGGTGATAATTCAAGGATTGATCAAAAAAATTCAGTGAGTTAGAGGATTCCCAATAATGAATTACAATTTTATTCCAACATGGGTGTATGTTAGGGTAATGTTGAAGAGACTCCATTAGAGTAAACTGAAACTAGGATTTGAGATTCTTAGAATACATATAAACAGAAAGGTGAAAATATAAGATGAATGGGGGTGAAAATAGAGAACTTGGGTGAGAAAAGGATGGTAGTGTCTTAGATAACTTACTTAGGTCCCTAAAAATGGTTCCAAAATTTGGTCTCACCCAAATTTACCCAAGATTTTTGGTTTAAGCGGTCGCTTGTAGTTTAGCTTGGGTTGTCGAATCCTCATAGACCTAAGAAGTAACCTACAGACACATACATTATATGGATTGTTTTTTGATATGAAGTGGCCAACTTGGGTTGATATTATACGGGTTTAAGTGAAGTCTAATAAACTTAAGTGAATTCAAATTAAAAGAATGATTTGATCCTAGGTTATCACTTGTGGTGGATGGGGTGAATTCCTTTTTTTAACAATTTCAATTTCATTAACTCAAGAAGGATTCATTTAATAAATTCCAACTAACCTCATAACTTACTGGTTAAACACCTTCAAAAACACATGATAATTACCTATACACTTTTTGGATCATTTTAATGAGCACTCCAAGGTAAAAGATCTTATTAGCACATAAAAGTGGGGTGATAAAATTCAATAAGGAATAGGAAGAGAGAAAATCCTTGAATAAAAGAAACTCAAGTAAAAGAAATCAATAACATTTAGAGATTGAGAAATAACATCCAATACAACACCATGATACTCCCTTGGAGAAACCCATAAAAGAAATATCCATCCATTGATGACATTTTCTCAACGGAATCGGGAAGTAGACTCATAAGGGCGAAATTGAAGAAGTTAAAACAACAAAATAACGACCACTCCACCATTGTGTGAAGAATATCACAAGGTATGGTGTGAATAAATTCACACCTTAAGGAAATAGTATCAATTTTATATAGATAAAAATATAATAAGAGTAAAGGAAGAAATTTTATTAAGAACTAATGTGATTCAAACAACTTACATGAGAAAGAAGAACGTTACAAAGACAAATCGGCATAATAACATTACAATGAAAACAAAGCTCAATGATCCAAGAAATCATCCACCACCATTGCCTTAAATAGGAATTTCAAGAGTCTTGGGTTGAGATCCCAATAGTAAAAAGAATCCCACTTGAGTATGGTAGGCCTAGGGTGGTGGAAATTAAGGGAGAGTGTACTTCTTTATCCTTGACCCGAAGTGGCATCCAAATTTCATTCACCAGATAGAGGCATTTAAATAGCCTTCTATATGGCTGAATTAGAGTGTTAAATAGAATAAGAAAATGGATATCCTGATGTCTCCTAACCTCATTTATAATTTCATCCCTAATGGATTTTTTTTGCGAGATATTATTGAACTGTTGGGATGTTTTTTTGGGCCACAAAATCTGGACCAGAATTTTATCTCCAACTTGGGCCGCCTAGAAATCCATTCAAACATCGAAATTAGCTTTGGCCACTATTTAATGAAATGTTCACCATGATATATTCAATATTCAGATAAATTTACATAATTATTAGGCTTGGATATTGGCCTATAAAGTAGTTTTATTGTCCTGCTGTCTAGTTCACTTCACCTAGAATGTTGTATGTTCTAGACCAATTTTGGTGGTCTTCCAATATGAATTTTAAAGCACTCCAAAAGTTTGAATTTTTAAAAATGTAATGAAAAACCTGAAAATTAAATATAAAAATAAAATCAATATCATTGGGTAATTTAAATGATGTTAAAAAATGTACCATGTAATAGCACATTTTAAGAAAGAATTACAATTATAATATAAAATAATGTTCAAAGTGAAAAATGAACTAAAATGGTGTTTATGAATAATAAATCACTTGAATATTATATATATTAACAATTAATATTATCCTCATTCAGTATCTAGTCACACCCCATACTTGAATTTTTCTAGTCCCGAGCAAAATATATTTCAAAAATGTGAAATTCAAATTCCCTTTTCCAAAAAAAATTTAATACACAATGATCACCAAAAACCCTTATACCAAACAACTATAAAACCCATCAAAATATTTTAATACAAGATAGATTCATAAGAATTTTTCAAGCCCAATACCATTCCTTTGTTCAAATTCATCACCATATTTCATCCAATATCAATTAAGCATGAAGTTGTGTTGCGTATCACAATAGACATGGAGGTTCATTTTTATTAAAGGGGAAATGATGGAAGTGCTAGGTGGAATAAAATTTCAATATTAAGATGAGTATTAAATTTTTTATTGAATATTTTTTTTCTTTTTTTCAATTTTTCCATGGTAATTGAAATTCCACTCAATATAGTCAACCCGTGTAGTGAGACTTTGCTGATGACTCCCAGGCTCAAAGACCTTAGGGCACCATGTAAAACCCACATACTCAGGCATCATCTCGAGTTAACTCATTCAAAAAAAAATTCAAATTACCAAAAATAGAGATGAAATTACTAACTCTGGGCTAGAAAACTATGGGGTCACGATCCCCAACTGTCGAAAGCCATGCATTAAGTCATTTCATTTCTCTATGCGTAAATTTATTGTTTTTTTTATTTTTTTATTAAAAAATCATATTAAAAAACAATGATCACTAAACCTATGCTATTTATTTAGGGGACCCCATGAACTCAAACTAATACCCCACTATCCAAAGGAAATGCGTTGTGATATTCTTTTTGGATGAAAATATAAACGATGAAATTTCACATTAGACAACCACACTTTCCAAAATCTATGCTCATCAAATATAAATGGATTAAAAATAGAATCAGGGCATGGTAAATTATTTTATATTCAATTTCAAAGTGTGCAATATGTATTATCACGTTCAAGGTTAATGGAAATTTTCATTCCATACATTTTTTATGCACAAAAAATTAATTTTTTTCCTTCATTTCACCCCCCAACATGGAATAACACTATCCCCAGTGTTTAAAGAAAATAAAATTTAGAAGGGGGTAGTGGTAGAGGGGAGGATTTCTAAAAAGAATTTGAAATAATAAATATGGAACAAAGTCACCTGGTGGTTTAAGTTGAAGTTCTTGTTGCTCCAATTTAGTCATTTGATATTAATTTCACTTACAGAGTTCCCTAGAAGAAAAAAAAATACAAAACAATACATACATACATACATACATACATACATACATACATATACAAAATTTATAGAATAAGTAAGCACTATAAACTGTAGGTCAGTGGTAAGCATGCACCCCTATCTCCATTCGGTCCTAGGTTTGAGTCCCCATGGCTTCGCTGGTTGTGACGGGGTTTTCCCCATGACCTACGATGTGTCCTATTAGTTTTTTAAGCTACAAACAGAAAAAAATAAAATGAATTGATGATACATTGTATTCTTTTTAATTTTCTGGGTAAGGTATTACTCAAGGATCACACCACAGGACAGGAATGAATATGACGCTCCCCTTTCATACCCATCCATACTCATAATAGAAGAATAGGTCAACGGTCTATTTTTTTTCTTTTTTAAATATCAAAATGATTCATTAATCCTATTTGAAAAATAAATTTGATTCAAAAATATTAGAAACATGAAAACCACGGGTTGCCTCCCATGCAACGCTTTTGTCTAACATCGTTAGCTCGACATGAATCCCCAAACTTACCCAATACCAACTTTCAATATTTTAAGGACCCAATATTTCTCTACTTCTACTAGATTGATATTTATTATTTGTTTATAATTTGTCTAATGTAAAAATCTATGTTCTACAATTTTTGTGAAAATCCACGGAATATCATAAATGGTTGATCTAGTTTCCTCTATAGTATTTCCTAAGACATTGACAAAGATCATATTTTCATAATTAATTATATGTTTTTAAATGATTAAATCCCTTCCCATGAATCAATTTGAGCTTATTTTCATTATTTTATGACTTTTGGTGAGTTTTGAGCTTAAATGTGAAAAGTGGTTAATTCTGGACATTTAACAGTTTTATGTGTCCTCTGTATTTCAAGAATAACTCCTACATTTGTAATCCAATTATCATGATTACTTTTTTAGGACGTCATGATTCGTGGGATACATATAAGTCTTCAGGACCAAGTTCCAATTCGAATTTCTACATGCCCAAAAATTTCGGTCAATGTGAAAAGTTATTCTGGCCGGCAGAATAGACTATGACATATTCAAAGAAGCATATCTCGGCCAAAAGACCTCCAAATTCAGTGGTTACAGCTGGGTTCGAAATATAACTAGACGTTTCAGATTACCAAAAAATATCAGAAATAAATTCATTCATTAAGACCGCCCTTAAACCGGTCAAAGTTGCGTTGGAGGAATAGTGATTGGCGGCCAGAATAAGTCAAGTCTACTAAATTGGCCATAACTCATTCCACACGGATCCAAATGCTTTAAAACTTGGTGGGTGTATGGAAAACTCCATTACTCACCTCCTATAAGAAGGGAACTCGGACTAATTCTTCCATGAGGTGGGAGAAATGAATCTGAACTTCTAGTGGACAGATTCTAGAGGAGAAACTTTTGGTTCTTTCTTTTCTTTCTTTTTTTATTTTTAGTTTTGTAATGTATTAATCTTACCCCTTCTACTAAATTAACCCTACCATGGTGGGGTAAATCTTATGAGTGATTGGGGAAGGTTAGGTTTTTCATTTTGTAATGTTTGAGTTCATGCGCTTTAAGTTATAAAATGTTTTCTATATTAAGAAGTTGGTTTCAATTGTAATAACAGCTTATATTATCTTGTGCGATTGTATTTGATTTTATATTCTGTTGTTATTATTGATTTGTTTAATGAAAATTATATCCCTCACTAGGTTCTGGTCTATATACGATGTAATATATCAGAACATAGTGGTGAAGTACTTGGCAATCGTCAGTACGTGTGAGATTTGTACTGAATATTCAAGATTTTTTGGGATTAACAAGACCCGATTGAGAATTGCCTTAATAAATTGAGGGTATTCTCTAAAACTCTTTCACAAAAGGATAGATATTAGACCAAAATAAGATATTATTAAGGTTTAATCTCCCCAAAATCATTAAACAAATAAGTGAGAGGAAGCGATTGTGAAATCTCATTTTAATCAATTTAATAAAAAAAGAATGAATAAATAAGAACTATGATAACATTGCAATTGGAAAACCAACCCTGACCTGATCACCCAATAATTATCACTATTTTTAATTACATTACTTTTCAATTTGTTTTAAATATTATACGTTATTGCTTTCTTTAGTTTTGTTTCATTGTTTTCAAAACCAAACAAATTCAAATACAAAGTGACAAACATGATTGTTGTGCGCTTCTCTCTAGAGACAACTTAGGTTAACCACTATACTATATTTTAACTTAGTAAATAATTGTTTTTTCCACACCCCATGATAGGTGTGTGTCAAAAATTGGCGCCGTTTCCAGGGAGGCAGTGCCACAATCTAATTATAAATATTTAACACTTAAAAAAACATAAAAAATATATTTTTCCATGATGTTTTCAAATGACCATCTCATTAATTCATGGAAAAATTACCCACAAGTGGAACAAGAATATGAGTTTGGGTATAATATAGTTCATATTCAAGAACTTATAAGTGACATAGAGAAACTTGAGAGAAAATTAGAACTTTCATTTGAATATGTCCATGTATTTATGGAGAAACCAGAACCTAAGCACGAACCTGAGGAGCCCAAGAAGGAAAAATTTACTACTGAGCTATGTGTTAGAGATCAAGAACCATTAATGGAAGGCACCACCAAAGAAGTAAAATTTAAATAGAATATGGAAGAGCTTGACTACCTACCTCTATCTAGTGAAATTCAACTCCAAGATAAACTTTCCATTGAAGAATCAATTGAAGTCAAGCTACTTAAGGGAGATAATCTTTTTCTTAACTCTTTTCATTCTGATTATATAGAATCTGAATTGAGTATCACCTCCTCTTGTTATAAATTTTCAGATTTGGCCCACAATTGTATTGCCTTGGTATATTAGGGAAAAAAAGAAGATACACCTGAAGAAGAATACCTAGATCTCCCCAAACATGTTGATCATTTATTGGAAGGAGTTAGAGATGAGATCTAAGTGGACTTTCTTGAGGGAAAAGAGACACAAGATGATTACTTTGAAAGGGAAGAGATTTATATTGATTCATCATGTTTTAATTTTATTCAAATATAATTACACTCTGATTTTCCCTTTGACTATTCTTTTGATACAACATACCCCGAGGAACCACTGGAGAATGAAGAAGAAGTTATGAAATTGGAAAAAAATAAAGAGGATGACTCATTCTTTATCCTAACCTCACCATACAAGAAGAATATCATTTTCATAGGGGTGGACTTGGTGTACTATATCCATATACTTCTCAACAAAAAGAAAGAAGTTCTAACTGGAAGGAAAATGTGTTGGTGGTTCATCTCAAAGAAACTCAACCCACCATCGGATTGGGGATAACCAACTGAAACAGCCCATCTAGAGGCAGTCAAAACCCAGGGCCCACTTGGGGGATTAAACCAATATCTATCCTTCTATTCTCAATCTATTTCTATTTTCTTTACTTTTAATAAATTTATTATGTTTTTATTATCTACCTTTGTTTGTAGGTTTTTATATGCGTAACACTTAGGAGCTTAACTCAACATTGTACTACCAATAAGTCAGGCTATACCTCTCCATATCTCTTGCTTGATTGTTGTGATTCAATTTAAACTATAATTACATGTTAAATCCAATTTAATGCATTGTGGACACTGCATCATTTAAGTGTGGGGGAGGGAACCTTTGTAGTTTAGTATTTTCAATTATTTGTTTCAAAAAAAAATTGTGTGTTTTTCAAATTTTTGTGTGTTTTTGAAACTTTTGAGCTAAAATTATTATCATCAAAAATTTTAAAAACCCATTTCAATGAGTGAAACAATTTATCCCATGAAACTAAGCTTAAATGAATGCTGAAAATGACTTTGTTTCAAGTTCAAATATTTGGAACTATCATGAAAAGTACTCTTATTTTTAAATCCCATGCCATAATTCACTATCTTTAAATTTTAAATTACTAACCTGTGAGGCTTATAAACCTAATTTTCATATTCTTTTAATTCACCACACTTCTTGAGAGAACCATACCATGCTTGATTTAACCAGAATTTGATTTATTCCTATCAAAACTTGAGGGTTTGAGGTACATGTGTTTTAAATGATTGAGACATTTCTTTAATTTTAAAGTCCCCTTTTCAAGATAATCCATTTTATAATGGCCAACCTTATACATTTAATCCTTTCATCCCATAGAATCCATGAACAACATGTTAGGTTAGCCACATTACAAGCCAATTTTCCCTATCCAACCTGCTCTTAAAGTGAAATTGCATAATCTAGTTAAACTTAAGTGTGGGGGAAGCTGTCTTGTGTTGTACTACCTCATTTGGTGATACTTTGGGTGGAAAATAAAATGTTGAAGAGAAGAATATATTGCTAAAAAAATCATTCATTTGAAAGCTGTTCCTTTTCTAGAGCTTTCATGTATGAGAAGTTGTGCCTTTATGGAGCTTCCAACGGAGAAAAAAGATGTGCCTGTCTGGAGCTTTCAAGAAAAATCATGTTTGAGATGATTAAAAATATTGCTGATGAAATGATGAATGGTGTAAAATTTCACTGATTTTTCATTCTAGTGGAGCTGATTTACTGCAAAGGGGAGTGAGGAGGATACTATATTTAAGTTTAAATTAAAATAATGCAATTTTACTTCAAAAAGAGCCTATCACTCCTTATAAAGCCACAAAATTTTTCACATCTAAATCCTACCAACCTGAAGCCAAAGAACAACCTTTAAAATTCCTCATGATAAAAATATGTTCTTGACTCACATCAGGTGGAGATGTTGGAATTTATCAAGCCTATGGTGACCCTTGCATGAGTATTGGATGAGAAAGACATTGTTGAAAATTGATATTTGTGTGATGAGAAAAAAAATGTATGTTAGGTAAGTGTTTTGTGTGCATGGGAGAATAAATGAAGAGGAAATATATTTAATGAACTGAATTGAGAACTTGGAATAATGGTTGTTTATGAGGCATGATATCTTTTGTTTCTTGGTGATAAATTGTTGTATCTCAAGGATATGTGTTTTTAAATTTGCTTTGATTTAATATCGATGTTTACTTGTCCAGGAGTCCAAGTGATAAGTGTGGGGGAATTGATAGTGATCACATTTTCATAATTAAATATATATTTTTAAATTATTAAATCCCTTCTCATGAATCAATTTGATCTTATTTTCATCAATTTATGACTTTTGGTGAGTTTTGAGCTTAAATGTGAAAAGTGGTTAATTCTGGACATTTAACAGTTTTATGTGTCCTATGTATTTCAAGAATAACTCCTACATTTGTAATATGATTCCCATGATTCTTTTTTTAGGATTTCATGATTCATGGGATACATATAAGTCTTCAAGACCAAGTTCCAATTCGAATTTCAACATGCCCAAAAATTCCAGTCAATGTGAAAAGTTATTCTGGCCGGCAGAATAGACTATGACATATTCAAAGAAGCATATCTCGGCCAAACGACCTCCAAATGAAGTGGTTACAACTGGGTTAGAAATATTACTAGAAGGGTCAGATTATCAAAAAATATCAGAAATAAATTCATTCATTAAGACCGCCCTTAAACCGGTCAAAGTTGCATTGGTTGAATAGTGATTGGCGGCCAGAATAAGTCAAGTCTACTAAATCGGCCATAACGCCTTCCACACGGATCCAAATTCTTTAAAACTTGGTGGGTGGATGGAAAAATCCATTACTAACCTCCTATAAGAAGGGAACTCGGCCTAATTCGTCCATGAGATGGGAGAACTGAAGCTAAACTTCTGGTGGACAGATTCTGGATGAGAAACTTTTGGTTCTTTCTTTTCTTTCTTTTGTTCTTTTTAGTTTTGTAATGTCTTAATCTTACCCCTTCTACAAAATTAACCTTACCATGGTGGGGTAAATATTATGAGTGATTGGGGAAGGTTAGGTTTTCCATTTTGTAATTTTTTAGGTCATGCGCTTTAAGTTATACAATGTTTTCTATATTAAGAAGTTGGTTTCAATTGTAATAACAGCTTATATTATCTTGTGTGATTGTATTTGATTTTATATTCTGTTGTTATTATTGATTTTTTTAATTAAAATTATATCCCTCATTAGGTTCTGGTCTATATACAATGGAATAGATCACAACATAGTGGTGAAGTACTTGGCGATCGTCAGTACTTGTGAGATTTGTACTGAATATTCAAGATTGTTTGGGATTAACAAGACCCGATTGGGAATTGCCTTAATCAATTGAGGGTATTCTCTACAACTCTTTCACAAAAGGATATAGATTAGACTAAAATAAGATATTATTAAGGTTTAATCTCCCCAAAATCATTAAACAAATAAGTGAGAGGAAGCGATTGTGAAATCTCATTTTAATCAATTTAATAAAAAAGGAATGAATAAATAAGAACTATGATAACATTGCAATTGGAAAACCAACCCTGACCTGATCACCCAATAATTATCACTATTTTTAATCACATTTCTTTTCAATTTTTTTTAAATATTATACATTATTGCTTTCTTTAGTTTTGTTTCATTGTTTTCAAAACCAAACAAATTCAAATACAAAGTGACAAACATGATTGTTGTGCGCTCCTATCTAGAGACAACTTAGGTTAACCACTATACTATATTTTAACTTAGTAAATAATTGTTTTTTCCACACCCCACGATAGGTGTGTTTCAGAAATAAATGATCATTCCAACTTTTTCTGTTTTAATAGAATAATGAATTCCAAATGAACGGTTAGGGATATACCCTATAAAGAGATACTTGAGCAGGGAAGGAAGTATAATAATTTTTTATCTCAGGTTGGATAGGACATTTAGACACAGGTGGATATTTTGAATCAACTCCATTTCATTTTCCAAATTTCTCAAAAAAATTGGTTCATTTTGAATAGAAGATTCAACCACCAAATTGGTAAGATCAGTGTCAGGAATGGGTATAGACTCAATGTTTGTGATTTATATCAATGTTTTAGTGATTGGTGTTTCTGAAAAATCATCAATGGAGCTATAATAGGGGCAGTCAATCCACGATGTCAAATTTCCCTCTTGTGAATATATGAAATCAATTTACTCTTGATTTAAGGACCCTTAAACAATTTCTCGATTCAATTAATCTACCCAACATACAAAGGTTGGTTCTTCAGAAAATTCATGAGAGGTTTGTGTTAAACTAAACACTTCCACATAAGGTTATGTAAGGGACAATTGGTGTAGGGATGAGTTCCTCACAAGTATTAATGCATTGTAGTTATAATATCAAATATGAAACCTCAGAATTCATTATCTCCATTTTATTACAAAATTTTTCAATAAATGTTTGAGGAATAGAATTTTTATGAGGTTGAACATCATGGAATTTCCCAAGATTGATCTCTTCAACCATCCTTGGGAGGGCTATAAATTTATCCTTAAAACAATCATCACTTAAATGATTGTGCATCTCACTAAGTGTGGGGTGATCATTCAAGAATTGATCAAATAAGTTCATAGAGTTAGGGGATTCCAAATAATGATTTCCAATTTTATTACAACATGGGTTTATGATAGGGTAATGTTGAAGAGACAACATTAGAGTAAACTGAAACTAGGATTTGAGATTCATAGGACACACACAAACAAAAAGGTGAAAAGATAAGAGGAATGAGGGTGAGAATAGAGAACTTGGGGTGATAAAAGGATGGTAGTGTCTAAGATAACTTACTTAGGTCCCCTAAAATGGCACAAAAATTTGGTATCACCCAAATATACCCAAGATTATAGGTTTAAACGGTTTCTTGTAGTTTAGCTTGGGTTGTCAAATCCTTAGAGATCTAAGAAGTAACCTACAAACCCGTACAATCTATGGATTGTTTTTGGCTATGAAGTGGCCAAATTAGGTTGATATTAGATTATTTTAAGTGAAATATAAGAAAATTAAGTGAATTCAAATTAAAATAATGAGTTGATCCTAGGTTATCACTTGGGGTGGATTGGATTAATTCATTTTTTTTAACAATTTCAATTTTATTAACTCAAGAAGTATTCATTTAATGAATTCAAAATAAACTCATAACTTACTGGTTAAAAATATTCACAGACACATGATAATGACATATACCCTTGTAGGATCATTTTAATGAGCACTCCAAGGTAAAGGATCTTATTAGCATATAAAATTATGGCGATAAAATTCAATAAGGAAGAGGAAGAGAGAAAATCCTTGAATAAAAGAAACTCAAGTAAAATAAATAAATAACATTTAGAGATTGAGAAATAACATCCAATACATACCCTTTCTACTCCCTTGGATCATCCCATAAAATATTTATCCCTCCATTGATGACATTTTCTCAACGGAAGTGGGAAGTAGAATCATAAGGGCGAAATTGAAGAGGTAAAAACAACAAAATAACGATCACTCCACCATTGTGTGAAGAATATCACAAGGTATGGTGTGAATAAATTAAAACCTTAAGGAAATGGTATCATTTTTATATATAGAAAAAACATAATAAGATTAAATGAAGAAATTTTATTAAGAACTAAGGTGATTCAAACAACTTACATGAGAAAGAAGAACATTACAAAGAAAAATTGACATAACAACATTACAATGAAAACAAACCTCAAAGATCAAAAAATTACTCAACCAAAACTGCCTTAAATAAGAATTTTAATAGTATTGGGTTGATCTCCCAAAAATAAAAAGGATCCCATTTGAGTATGGTAGGCCTAGGGTGCAGGAAAGTAAGGGAGAGTGGACTTCTTTATCCTTGACCCGAAGTGGCAGCCGACTTTCATCCATCGAACAGAGGCATCTAAATTTCCTTCTATATAGATGAATTAAAGTGTTACATATAAGAAGAAAATGGATATCCATATGTCTCCTAACCTAATGTAAAATTTCATTCCAAATTAAATTTTGGTTTGTGAGATATTATCGAAATGGTGGGCTATTTTTTTGGGCCGCAGAATCTGGCCCATACTTTTATCTCCAACTTGGGCCGCCTAGAAATCCATTAAAACATTCGAATTATCTTTGGAAACTGTTTAATTAAATGTTCCACATGATTTAATTTATCTTAATTTCACTTTTTAGAATAATTGGTCTTGAATATTGGCCAATACAGTAGTTTTTTTGGGCAGCTGTCCAGTTCACTTCACCCAGAATGTTGTTTGTTCAAGACCAACTTTGGTGGTGTTCCAATATGAATTTTCAAGCACTCTAAAAGTATAAATTGTTAAAAATGTAATTAAAAACATGAAAATTAAATATGAAAATAAAATATAGATCATTGGGTACTTTAAATGATGTTAAAAAATGTACTATGTAATAGTGCATTTTAAGAAGGAATTATAATTATAATATGAAATAATGTTCAAAGTGTAAAATGCACTAAAATAGTGTTTATGAATAATAAAGAACATGAATATTATATATATTAACAATTAACATTATCCTCATTTTGTGGATAATAACAACCTCCAACTTGAGTTTTTCTAGTCTCGAGCAAAATATATCTCAAAAATGTGAAATTCAAATTCCATTTTCCAAAAACATTTTAATACACAATGATCACCAAACAAAATTATACCAAAAAACTAAGAAAACCATCAAAATGTTTTAATAAAAGATATTTTAATAATCATATCTTATCCCAAGACCATTCCTTTTTTCAAATTCATCACCATATTTCATCTAATATCAATTAAGCATGAAGATGTGTTGTGTATCACAATAGACATGGAGGTTCTTTTTTATTCAAGGGGGAAACAATGGAAGTGCTAGGTGGAATGAAATTTCAATATTAAGATGAGTATTAAATTTTTTTATTGTATTTTTTTTATTTTTTGTAATTTTTCCATGGTAATTGAAATTTCACTCAATAGAGTCAACCCATGTAGCGAGACTTTGCTGATGACTCCCAGGCTCAAAGACTTTAGGGCACAAAGTGAAGCCCACATACTCAGGCATGATCTTGAGTTAACTTGATAAAAAAAAAGTCAAATTACCACAAATAGAGATGAAATTACTAACTCCAAGCCAGAAAACTATGGAGTCATGATCCCCAAGTTCCGAAATCCATGCATTAGGTCATTTCATTTCTCTACGTGCAAATTTATTGTTTTTTATTTTTATTATTTTTTTATTGAATACTCATATTAAAAATAAAATGATCACCAAACCTATGATATTTATTTATGGGACCCCATGAACTCAAACTATTACCCCACTATCTGAAGGACGTGCGTTGTGATCTTTTTTTGGATGAAAATATAAATGATGAAATTTCACATTAGACAACCACAATTTTAAAAATATATGCTCATGAAATATACATGTATTAAAATTAGAACCAGGGCATGATAAATTATTTGATATTAAATTTAAAAGTGTGACATATTTATTATCATGTTCACGGTTAAAGAAATTTTTCCTTCCACACATTTTTTATGAACACAAAATTAATTTTGTTTTCTTTATTTTCACCCCCAACATAGAATAACAATGTCCCAAGTGTTTAAAGAAAATAAAATTTCAAAGGGGGTAGTGGTAGAGGATAGGATTTCTAAAATTAATTTGAAATAATAAACATGGAACAAAGTCACCTGGTGGATGAAGTCGAAGTTCTTACTGCTCCAATTTAGTCCTTAGATATCCATGTCACTTGTAGAGTTACCTAGTAGAAAAAGGAAAAAACAAAAAAAAAAACAAAAAAAAAACAATATATACACATATATATTTATTTATTCACATAATAAAAAAATTATATATTAAAAAATTATAGAATAAGGAAGCACTATAAACCTTAGTTCAGTGGTAAGCGCATGCCCCTGTCTCCCTTCGGTCCCGGGTTCAAGTCCCCGCGGCTTCGGCGGCTGTGACAGGGTTTTCCCCACAACCTACGATGTGTCCTTTTAATTTTTTTTAATTTTTTTTATTTTAACCTACAATAAAATAAAAATAAAATGAACTTATGATACATTATCTTCTTTTAAAATTTCTGGGTAAGGTATTACTCAAGGATCACACCATGTGACAAATATGAATATGACACTCCCCTTTCATACCCATCCATACTCATAATAGAAGAACATATCAACAGTCTAATTTTTTTTTAAATATCAAAATGATTCATTAATTTTATTTGAAAAATAAAGATGATTCAAAAAGATTAGAAACATGAAAACCACAGTTTGACTCCCGTGCAGTGATTTTGTTTAACGTCGTTAGCTCAACATGAATCCCCCAACTTACCCAATTCAAAATTTCAAAATTTTAAGGACCCAATATTTCTCCAATTATACTAGATTGAGATTTATTATTTGTTTATAATTTGTGTCATGTACAAACCTATGTTCTACAATGAGTTCCAAAATCTAAGGAATATCAAAAATGGTTGATCTAGTTTCTTATGTAGTCTTGCCTATGACATCAATGATCATTCCAACTTTTTTTTTCAATATAAGAATGAATTCCAAATGAATGTTCATTGTTATAACATATAAAGGGATAAATGGGTGGGGAAGGAAGGATAATAATTTTGATCTTTGGATGGATAGTACATTCAGACACAGGTGGAGATTTTGAATCCAACTCCGTTTCATTTTCCAAATTTTTCAACAAAATTGGTTCATTTTGAATAGAATATTCAACCAAAAAATTGGAAACATCAGTTCTAAAAATGGTTATAGACTCAATTTATGTGATTTCTCCCAAAGTTTTAGTGATTGGTGTTTCTGAAAAATCATCAATAGATCTACAATAGATGAACTCAATCCATGATATCAAATTTCTCTCTTATGAATACATGAAATCAATTTCCTCTGGATTTAAATACCCTTAAAAAATTTCTTGATTCACTTCCCCTACCCCAAATCAAAATGTTGTTTCTTCAGTAAATTCATGAGAGGTTTGTGGTAAACTAGACACTCCATATAAGGTTATGGAAGGGACCGTTGGTGTAGGGATGAGTTCCTCCCAAGTATTAATGCATTGTAGTTCTAATCTCAAAGATGAAACCTCAGAATTCATTATCTCCATTTGATTACACAATTTTTAAATAAATTTTTGAGGAATATAATTTTTATGAATTTAAACATCATGGAATTTCCCAAGATTGATCTCTTCAACCATCCTTGAGAGGGATGCAAATTTATCCTTAAAACAATCATCATTTAAATGATTGTGCATCTCACCAAGTGTGGGGTGATCATTCAAGCATTGATCAAAGAAATTCACTGAGTTAGGGGATTCCCAATAATGATTTCCAATTTTATTACAACATGGGTTTATGATAGGGTAATGTTGAAGAGACTCCATTGGAGTAAACTAAAACAAGGATTTGAGATTCTAAGGACACACACAAATAGAAAGGTGAAAAGATAAGAGTAATGGGGGTGAGAATAGAGAACTTGGGGTGTGAAAAGTATGGTAGTGTCTAAGATAACTTACATAGGTCCCTAGAAATAGATCCAAAATTTGGTCTCTCCTAAATTTACCCAAGATTTTAGGTTTAAGGGGTTACTTGTAGTTTAGCTTGGGGAGTCGAATCCTCAGAGACCTAAGAAGTAACCTACAGACACATACATTCTATGGATTGTTTTTGACTATGAAGTGACCAACATGGGTTGATATTAGATGGGTTTAAGTGAAATCTATGATACTTAATTGAATTCAAATTAAAATAATGAGTTGATCCTATGTTATCACTTGGGTTGGATTGGATGAATTCCTTTTTTTAACAATTTCCATTTCATTAACTCAAGAAAGATTCATTTAATGAATTAAAACCAACCTCATCACTTACTGGTTAAAAAAATTCACAAACAGAAGATAATAATATATACACTTTTAGGATAATTTTCACGAGCACTCCAAGGTAAATAATCTTATTAGAACATAAAAGTGGGGCGATAAAATTCAATTAGGAAGAGGAAGAGAGAAAATCCTTGAATAAAAGGAACTCAAGTAAAAGAAATAAATAAAATTTAGAGATTGAGAAATGACATCCAATACAGCCCCTTTCTACTACCTTGGATCAACCTATAAAATATTTATCCCTCCATTTATGATATGTTCTCAACAGAAGCAGAAAGTAGACTCATAAGGTTGAAATTGAAGAAATAAAAACAACAAAATAATGATCACTCCACCATTGTGTGAAGAATATGACAAGGTATGGTGTGAATAAATTAGATCCCTAAGGAAACAATATCAATTTGATATATAGAAAAAAAGAATAATAGGAAATGAAGATTTTTTTTAAGAACTAAGGTGATTCGAACAACTTACATGAGAAAGGATAACGTTACAAAGACAAATCAGCATAATAACATTACAATGAAAACAAAGCTCAATGATCCAAAAAATACTCCACCACCACTTCCTTAAATAGAAATTTCAATAGGCTTTGTTTTATTTCTCAATATTACAAAGGATCACACTTGAGTATGGTAGGCCTAGGGTGGTGGAAGGTAAGGGAGAGTGGACTTCTTTTTCTTTGACCCGAAGTGGCAGCCAACTTCCATCCACCGAACAGAGGCATCTAAATGACCTTTTAGATGGAAGAATTAGAGTGGGAAATATCATAAGAAAATGGAACTCTAGATGTCTCACAACTGAATGTAAAATTTCAACCCAAATGGATGTTTTTTTGTGAGATATTATCGAAATAGTGGGATGTTTTTCTAGGCCAAAAAATCTGGACCTGAATTTTATTTCCAACTTGGGCCGCCAAGAAATCCATTCAAACAACAGAATTAGCTTTTTACACTATTTAATGAAATGTTCCCCATGATTCCCTCTATCTTCAGTTCAATTTTCAGAATTGTTGGTCTTGGATATTGGCCGCTAATGTAGTTTTATTGGGCTGTTGTCCAGTTCACGTAACCCATAATGTTGTTTGTTCAAGGCCAAATTTGGTGGTATTTCAATATGAATCTTCAAGTACTAAAAAATTATGAATTTTTACCAATGTAATGAGAAAACTGAAAATTAAATATTAAAATAAAATCAATATCATTGGGTACTTTAAATGATGTAAAAAATGTACCATGTAATCGTTCATTTTAATAAGGAATTACAATTAAAATATGAAATAATGTTCAAAGTGTAAAATGAACTAAAATGGTGTTTATGAATAATAAAGCATATGAATATCATATATATTAAAAATTAATATTATCCTCATTCAGTGGCTAATCATTGATTCATCTGATGTGAAATTAATTGAAAAGACAGAACAAGATAAACATATTTAGACAAAAAAAGGAAGTTGATCAAGTTGAAGAAAACAATTCTGATAAGGATTCAAAAAATTGTATTCATACTCAAGAAGAAGAAGAATAATACTCATCCATTTCTAGTGATGAGTAAATATCAAAAGTTTAAACAAGAATAAAAACAAATTATATTACTCATACTTATTTGTATTCAAAAGTGGATCTGAATGATGTGAAATAATATTTTAAGTATCCAGAATGGGTTCAAGACATGAATGAATAATTGGATCAGATTGAAATGAATGATAAATGGGGAACTCATACCCAATATATAAACCAAATACATTATTGGTAAAAACTCCTTTTTTTTGGAACAATATAAAGGAATAAGGTGAAGTTGTTAGAAATAAAGCAAGATTTGTTTGCAAAGTGTATTCACAAATTGAAGGTATTGATTTTGATGAAACCTTTACCCCGGTTTCTTGATTAGAAACAATTAGAATTTATCTTTTTATTACTGCACAACGAGGTTAAAATATCTTTCAAATATATATTCTTAAATGGTGATCTTTATGAAGAAGTTTACATTGAACAACATTCTGACTTTATTATTGGGAAAGATGAAAGTTATGTGTGAAAATTGAAGAAAGATTTGTATGGAGTAAAACAAGATCTGTGGGAATGGTATTGAAAATTGGATACATGCTTAAGGAAGATAAATTTTAATAAAGGAAGAGCGGATAATAATATTTATATCTGAGAAAGTCAAGAGTATTGCATCATCATAATTGTTTATGTTGATGACATTATCTTTGCTGGGAATGATGAAAGAATTTGTGAAACATTTACTGAAGAAATGAAAAAGGTATTTGAAATGTCCATGATGAGGTAAATGAAATACTTTCTTGTGTTAAAAATAAAACAAAGGAAGGAATAAATTTTTCTTTCTCAAGAAAAGTATGTTAAGGAACTTCTTAAGAGGTTCAACATGGAAAACTAAAAACCTATTTCCACACCGATATCAATGGAATTAATGTTTTAAAAAGATGGATAAGGAAAATAAGTTGATTAGAAAGAATTTTGAAAGATGATTGGAAGTTTTTTGTATTTGACTACCTCAAGACCTGACATTATTTATGCTATTAGCTTATATGAAAGATTTCAGAGTGATCCAAAATAATCACATTTACTTGTTGTAAAATGAATTCTCAGATACATCAAAGGCACAACCCAATTTGAAATTAGGAATGTAATCTTAGATATTATTGATTTATTTGGGTATTTAGATGATTATTGGGATGGAAATGTTGATGATAAAAGATCCACATCTTGTGGAGTATTATTTCTAGGAAATAATTGTGTTAGTTTTCCTTCAAGGAAACAGAATCTAGTAACTCTCAGTACAATTGAAGATGAGTATGTTGCTTCCACTTAAGTCACTACTCAACTTATTTTTATGAAAACTCAATTAGAATATTTACTTGTTAAAGTGAATTTACCCTTACTCTTGGGTTGTGTCAATTAGAGTACAATCAATCTCACTATGAATCTTGTTCAACATTCTTAGTAAAAAAATATTGATATCAAATTTAATTTCATCAAAGAGAATGTGAAGAAGAATTAATTGAAGTTGGAGTATGTTCCAAAATCAGAACAAGTTGCTGACATATTTACAAAACCTTTACTAAAGGAATCATTTTATAAATTGAGGTTGAACATGGGTGTCTAACCTATTTCTCATCAAGGCTGAGGTATGTGTTTTTATCCCCTCTCTCATCTTACCTTCAGATAGTGTTGTCAAGGGGGAGAATGAATTGTTTAATAAATCTATCCATTTTCTGAATGTAAAAATGGGGAGTTGTGGGTAAGTTATGAATTCATCATTGTATTGTGTGTGAAATATTATAATTGTTTGTTGGAGTGGTTGTAGGAAATAATTTGTTTTGTATTTCAGGAATTTTGAAGCTAAGGAAGGTGTAGAAGGTTGTAATAATCACTACTCTTGGACAACATTGTTTTGTTTTCAATGATTCTTGTTTCCTACATTGAGTTAGCGCATGTAGACTTAGAATTATTGATAAGTAATTCATTCCTAGAGTATAAAATTTTAGTGATTTATTAAATTTGGTTGACAACAAAATCCAAAGGGGAAGATTGTTAGGACCAAGTTGATGATGAAGGCGATTATTTCCAAGTGTTGTGTTTTTTGTCAAGAAAAGTTTTTGAAGAAAGGAAATCACCTCACTTTGTATTTGGTGAAAATCATTTTGAACATCATAGACAAGAAAATTGGACTCACAATTTGTTTTAAGAAAATCGAACTCACTTTTTTTAATAAAGATGAAGGTATTTTCAGGAAAAGTTTTTGATCAGATTCACTATGGATCTAGAATAGAAGAAGTGATCATAATGTGAGAATCAAAGTCTGCATGACTATAATAAACCAAATGTAATGATGCTTTACTGATTTGTATTTCACATAAATTATAAGTTAATTATAGAAATTGTGATACAATATTGATGGATGAAATGGAAAATAGGTATTCCAAATCATACCTAGATTTATTGTATTTGGGTGGAAGAGAAGAAAGAGATGTTTCTGATTAAAAAGAAACCATACCAAGTATAATCATATCTGGGTGGAAGAGAAGAAAAAAGAAGCTAAATATCATACTCAGAATGATCGTATCTAGGCCAATCATACTCTAAATGATCATATCCATAATGATTATATTTAGGATGATCATTATCAGGATGATTGTATCCAGGCTAATCGTATTCAGAAAAGATCATACTTGGTATGAGAAGAAAAGAAAGAAGCTGGAATGAATAAAAAGTTATGATACTCTCTAATTGAATTATGATGATGATGAGGCTATTATCAAATTAATTTAAATTCATGAAGTAATTCATGATACAAGAGTAGGTATTTTAATAAAGAAAGTCGGTGAATATGAGTTGAGACCTATGAAAATTGGAATGACAAAAACCAATCAGTTATGTAGTAACAATTCAAAAGGGGTTAAATTACTTTGTTTTTTTTCAAGTGATTTGTGAAGTGGGTCAAGAGAAATGGTGAAGAAGTAAATGTGGTTTGAGAGAATAGATAAAGGATTTTTCAAAATGTGTTTTCAAGGTAGAGTTTAGTATTCAAAAGAATTATTATTTTCAGAATTCAGATTAGTATCCATGTCTTTATACATTTAAATTCAATTTATGCAGAGCTTTGTTTTAAAGAAATCAGATTGATAAAATTGTATTCCAAAATTTAATTAGAATTGGAATTTGAAAAAGAAATTATTAAGAAGATATGAAATCGAGGATAATATTCAAGAAGCACTGACAAATTCATCAATACACCCAAAATTTTAGGGGAAATTGAGATTTGGGTGAATTTGTTCGAGTAGGAAAGGTTTTGGGATTCCCTCCAAAAACACTTACGGGTCACCTATAAAAGGTAAAAATTAAATAATACTTTTTTGATGAATGATGTAATATTCACTACATAAGATAGGGAAACACTGAGTTTTAGAGAGAAGAATAAGTTTTTATATTCACTTATGTTGAAGAAGTTTTGATAGAGTGGTAAAAGGAGAAGAGACAAGATCACAATGTTGTATTCAGATGATCATTGTATTTAGTGGTTATTGTATTTATTTGATTACCATATTTGACTTTTCAATATTATTCGGATGATCATTGTATTGGGATATATAATCAGATCAGGATTTTTATTTTGGGATTTTTAGACTAAGGAAGGAGTTCTGAATTGTCCCAAATTGTACTCATCCAATGCTATATCTTTTTGTATTGAGATGTTTGAACATGGGAATAATCAGATCGAGATAATCATATTGGTGAAAAAATTATTGGAAAGAATCGTATCAGGAAGAATCAGATAAGAATAATTGTACTGGGGAGAATCATATTTTGAGGATTCAGACTGAAAAAAACATATTTGGAAAATCGGTCTTCTTTTTTTTCTTAAAAAAGTTCCAAAAGATCTTACTGTCTTTTGGGTAAGAAATTGAAGAATTTTTTTCTTCAGTTAAATACATTTTTAGAATTTAAAATAAGCACATGTAACATGAGTTGTTACACAAAATTTTTATTAACCTATTTGTGCTAAGTGGGTGCACATGTACTTTTAGATTTTCTTCAAAGTACTACATGAGTGGAAGGGTATACCCTACTCTTTGTAATAAAAGGATAGTTTTCTAGTGGATTGTGTGTTATTGGATTATCTCTAAACCATACCAAGGATGTATCTATTCATATTGAATAGCGAGCATTGTAAATACTTGTGTTCATTTGGATGTGTGTTTGAATTATTTTCAACAGGGAATAGAATCTTTAATAGGAGGTGCAGGTTTTTTCAATTGTAAAGAAACTTAAAAGAAAAAAGTATCACTGATTCACCCCTCCCTCTCTCAGTGATACAATTAAACTTACTAGACACTTACACAAGTAATAAAAACACCACTTTTGGATAGTGTTTTAAGATAAATACATCCCTCAATGAACATGAATTCATGTGGCCAATAAAAAATTATTTAATTATCACAAGGAGTTAAAAGATAATTTTTTTATTCATAACACATGTGATTCTTCATTCGTCAATAGTTTATCATGAGGTAGTCAATTAATGTGTTATTCAATAACTTATTTAACAAATACCTCTATATAACCTTCCATGAATCTCGAATATGATAATACCATGGAAAACTATAGTTAAAACATATTATTTAATCATTATAGGAAAAAATGGAATCTCATTCCATAGATTTATCATAGACAACACTAGAATCTATAATGATCTTATTCCAAGATACACTCCTCAAAACATCAAACATCAACTCAGCTCATGATGATCTCTTTCAATATTCACATACCTAGGAAAATAAAACTTGATATGCACACATCAATCTCCCAAAGATATTAAATCTTTTTAAATGCATTCCAAACATATAATCTTTGAATAGTGTCATCATAAAATGAATAAAATCTGACATGAAATAACACGTCATGTATGGATATGAAATGTACGGGCACATCACAACCCAACATTGATGAAATGGGTTTGAAATACCATATCATTCAATCACTTGCCTTTTTATTTCTAAGACCCAATTCATAATATATGTTCCTTAGTGATTTTTCAACTCTTTCTGATATTCTTAGAAAGGTCATTCCAATTTACATGATTACTATAATAAAACCAATGTACTACTTTTCTGTGGACACTAATGACATAATCACACTAAGTAGGTGGGGTGAACTAGGTTGAAAATATTTTATCACATATTGGTTCTTATTCTCATGTTTTAAAGAATAATCAAATCTATTAAATCAAAATACCCAAGAATGACACCTAAATAATGAAAATATAGTGCATAGATATTTAGATTTTACCTTGTTCACCTGAAAGAGATACATCCAAGTAGAATACACCAATGATGTAAGGATGTACCAAGAATATACTAATGCACTGTTTAGTGAATTTATGTTTTAGGATTGGTTCAACACTTAGTCCAAGAATCACTACCTCTTTTTATCTCACCAATAATTACTTAATGATAATTGTATGAATAGATCAAATCAAAAGTAATTATAATGTATGTACCAATAGATACTCAATACACCAAGTTATCATAGTATTTTTGTATAGCTTCATCTCTATTAGTTGATCCAATTTCCAATAATGTGTAATTACTTTATTCTTGGAATAATAAACTTCATAGAATTGTATATATCAAAATATTTCTTTCTTCTTAATTTTTGTGTTTTTATTTAATTTCATTATTTTCTCTCATATATTTAATATTTATGACATGTAAATCTCTAAATTTTTATTTTATGTGTCACCTCATGATTGGTCCTAAAAAAATGAATAAAATTCAAGTTAAATATCTCATTAATCAATCAAAACATTCCATATTGAAAAAAATATTCAAATATGAAAAATGTGTAGATATCTACAAAATCCAAGTAAAATATAGAGGATTAAAATTTAATATTACCTAAATATGAGATCCGCTAAAAACTATCGCATAAAAATATTATCTTGAAAATCATCACATGATTTTTTTATAAAATAATTTATATAGAACCATTATGGAATAATGTATAACATTATAACATAATTCCTTATTCTATTAAGAATTATGATTTCTAGTTATATAATTAATTCATAATTATATTTCTTAGATCAATTATCTTATATTTAATGACTCATTCTCCCTCAATAATAGCATGAAATTATGATATAATCTATAAGAAATATTATATTGTAAAATTCTGACTAGAACCACTTGGTTCGATCCGGAATACTACATGACCTCATGTGCACCTCCTAGTATGCAAGAAGTTTCCATCTAGCAGCGAGGGTATCAAGTGAAACCATGGGGAGACTATACCCTATGTATCATGTCATAGGATTGACAATAATAAACAAACCAAATAATAAATAGTCAGAGTAAATGTGGAAATAAAATAATGAAATACACATAAAATCTCTCAAAGTGGTAAGCCTATCTAGAGTATAAATCAGTAGAAAAATACAAGATAAAAGTAAATAAACAACCATTCGCGAGGTACTCTAGTTTCTGTCCCAATTCGCTCCAACTCCAAGTTCCACTTCTCAAACATCCACCATAGGGTCGTTTCCCTTCATTGGATCTCTGGTCACGAAATCTACAAGTGCACCGAAATACCTGAGCAGGGTGTGAGTACAAGACTCGATAGGACACCACCAATTCATACTTACCATTAGTGAAAAAATATGTATAATATTGTATATCATGACATAAGTAAATTCTTAGTAAAAATACATGTGATAAGTCATTATGCACTGACCAAGATGCCATGAACCCTAGCCCCACCTGCATCGCCTCATTACCGGTAAGAAAGTCAAGAAGTTAGGTACCCCTACCAAGGAAATAAGGCTCACCATACCCCACTGGTAGTTGTTATAGGAATAGATCATGTTCCATCAAGTACATCCCTAGCCTTCTTAACCTTTTAAAACACCCACGACCCAATTACATAGGAAGCAATGATCGGTATCTATTTGATATGCATCCTTGACCAGCTTAAAATTTTAAAACACCCACGTCCCAAGTTTGTAGGAATAAATAATCGATATCTGTTAGCTATGCATCTATGGCCCACTCAACATTTTAAAACACCCATATCCCAAGTCTGTAGGAAGTAACAATCATTATCTTCCATCAAGATACTATGAATTACCCTTTTCTGGGGTAACCATGTCTGACTTAAAGGAAATTATGACTGTAATAGGTTGGGTCACTAGCCATTGAGCCACATAATTCCCAACCTCAGTTCTCCACCTAAGTATCTTGATACCTGAAACACAATTCAATAGGCTATTAAAACACAAAAACACATGTCATAACAAGGAATGATAAGTCACACGAAGATCAAGGTCAGGATAATCACACACAAACAAGTGCACCCATGGATACTCACACATCCACATGAAATTAATCACAATCATGAGTCAGTCCAACATAAACAATCAAATCATGATAACATCATATATATATGGCCCAAAATGGGAAGGATCCTCCAACCTAAAAAGTTCAAAAAACTTATTTTTGGTTTTATTACCATCTAAAGGGACACGTCAAAGTATCAAGTTGTCGACACGTCAATGATCGTGGTATATCAAGTGTTTCCGAGAACCAAAAAATTTATTTTATTTTCAAAAAATAAAATATCACATGTGATGATATTTTCTCTCTCTTGAATAATGTCCAAATTATTTTTTAGGTCAAAGCATGTGTTTGCAATATTCTCCTTCAATAATAATCATATCTTGATAATTTTTTATTAATTATACTCTATAACTATCTTTTTTATAATTTAATATAAATTATCCTTTTATAATTATCTCTTGATAATTTAATTACAAATTATCCTTTATATTTTTTTTGATAATTATTTTTGATAATTAATTATCCACTAATAATATATTATAATAATATCTTATAAATTACTATATGATAATTATACATTATTAGTTTATAATTATCCATTTAATAAATTTAATAATTATATTCTAATAATTATTTCTTATGAATTATCATTTCTCAATATCCTTACAATAATTTTTTTGTAATTATCACTTGATAATTATTTATAATTATCTTTTCAAAAACACATTGATAATTTTATTTATTAAAATTATCCTTTCATGTGATTATCAATATATATATACATATATATCCATACCTATATATATATATATATCTTTTGATAATTTTTATATTGAATAAATTATCCCCATTGACACAATGTGATTATATATATATATATATATACACATTCTTATATATATATCTTTTGATAATTAATATAAAATTTATCATTTGATAAATATATTATTATTATTATCATATATTTTTTTCTTTATTCAAGACCTTTTTTTTATAATAACTCATATTAAAAGATAAATAAATAAAATAAAAAACTAAAGAAGAACTCATAGGCGTGGTGTTGCGCTTGAGGGAGGAAGAAGACTACCTCTGCTGCACGCCGGTCGAAGTCGGACTACTTCACCACATGGTAGGAGGTGTTTCCGATCATTGGTAGAAATATAAGGAGTGTCTTGTTTATATATCCACTGAAACAAATTTTTTTGTTTTACCATAATAGAAGAATCAAACCTCTATTTTTAAACAATTAATCACAAAACAAAGGATTGTAGAGTGTTTAATTTCCCTTCCTAAATGTGTTTCCAATTTTTAATCATCCAAAACTATTTAGATTCAAGCTTTTAAAAACCTTCATCGATCAACAATGGTAGAAACATGTATTTTGGGGGGATGATTGAACAATATTTTTTTAATATAATTAATTAAATAAATTAATTACTTAATATAATTTAAAAAATAAAAATTTATTTAGTGACCTGAATAATACACCCGTTGCATATAAAAATTATACTCTTACTAGGGTAAACCCCTATTTCAGACCTAATGGTGGTCTCATATTTTTTCTTCGAGGTGCCATTTTGGAAATACTAAATTATTTTCTATAAAATAATATGTTTAATATTATTTAATAAATTTATCTCAAAACCGAGGCATCCAAATGTTCGATGCCTTCAAATGTTATACCCCTACTAGGGTAAACACCGCATTTCAGACCTAATGGTGATCTCATATTTCTCATATGATGCACCGTTTTGGATTTATTTAATTATTTTGAATAAATAATTTGCACTTAATATAATATATTTAATATTTTTATCCAGTCTTTGTCGAGGTTTTACGAGCCTCAAAATATCACACTAACCCAGTGCCTAACTTTGAAAATATTCCATTGAATATTTCAAAGTATTAACTAAGATTTTACTCTTTCAAAAAACATTTAAATTATTTAAAGTTATTTTCATTGATATTTTTTTCACAATGAATTTATAATTTATCAAAAGAGGGTTTTATTATCATTTAAAAAATTAGGATATTACAATATAATTTAAAATACTTTTTTATTATAACTTCCCATCACTCCGTGATCTCATTTTTCATGTTGAACAACCCTAAATTTGTTCTTTAACTCTTAAATTTACTCTACAAAACTATAGTGCAGTTGCGACATACCAACCAAGGAGCCACTGAACGGTGCCCTGAGCAAGTGCATCACATTGCCTCAAGTGTGACTCCTCATATTATAGAGAATGCTAAATAGCAGTGAGTTTCCAAGGTGATACATTAGGTAACTATACCCTCACAAGAAGAGTATCACAATGGTGAAATAAATAGATAAATAGAAAAACATAATATCAACTGACATTGGAAGGTAAATAATCCAAATATAACAAATAAATAACAATAAAAATATCCAGTATCATATAAAAAATAATGTAATGTCATGTATCTATCAAAAGGAAATAGAAAGGCATGTCGGTAGGAATGCAATACAATACATGTCTCAAAAGAAAAAAATACCTAAAAGACTGTCTCCAATAGCATAATGATCTATAGCCCAGTCATGTGATTCCTCATTTCCATATAATAGTCAAATCAAGCATCGATCACTAGTTGCTTTCTTGTTTCTATACCTACATCCATATAATATACATGGGTACTATCAGTAGCCCGGATAGGGTAAGGGATCATGCTTGGCATCCAAGAGACCCATGTTCAAAATTGGGTAGAGGAGAATTTCTAGGTTACTATAGCAGTACTGTAGATGGTACTAAAGCAGACACTATAGCAGTACTGTAGTAGGTACTGTAGCGGCTAGAACTATTCATCTAATTTGGGCCTTCGGGCCACCAGTTTGGGCCTACGGGTCTCAAGGGCATTTGGGTCATCAAAGGAATTTGGTCCTTAGGGCCTTCGGGCCACATAGACCATGTAGTAGCCTAGTTCACATAGAGAAAACCATAGAAGAGGATCAAAGCAACAAGAGTAGCAGTCACCAGAAGCAGAGCTAACTAGATTGGAAGAATGTGAGGGCATGACAACCGCCATCGGGACCAGACACCATGTAACTTTGTACAGGGAAATGCTAACCGATCAACAATACAAGGTGGGGAGCTAGGAAATAAATGATGCATAATTTGGGGAGGGGAAGTTCTAGTTGGTTGGGCCTATGAGTCATGTAATGGGAATAATATTCCTCTGGGCCTTCTGGTCATGTATTGGCCTTCGAGTCGTGTCGGGCTTTGTTCCTTGGGCCTACAGATCATGTAAGGGTTCCCCTTAAACCCTTTAAAAGGGTTATTATCCATAATAAAATAAAAATAATGCCTTTGGGACATTCGAGTAGTGTATATAATATGAGTAGTGTGATGATATAATAATGGTAATAAATAATAAAAACTATAGAGGGGGTCAGCTCTAGTTCCAAAAGGATACATGGCTAACACTACCTGCTTTAGCTCATATAAGATAATATTTGAACAAGTATATATTTATATATATATATATATATATATATATATATTAGGTTCTTAGGGGTACAATTACATTAAACACACACACACACACCACACATGCACAAGTCTGAAAGGCTGGTCATAGCTCCCCCAAAAGATAACCCACCCAACCAGTCGCTTTATTACATAATTCATAAGGGTCTCCATGCCCATTCATCATAATTTATAAGGTTATCCAAGTCCATTGATTACAAAAGATAAGGGTCTCCATTTCCATGTATCCATGTCCATTCATTATAAATTATAAGGGTCTCTATGCCCATTCGTCATAAATTATAAGGGTTTCCATGAACATATTACAATATTGGGAATCCATGTTTGTATATCATAAAGGAAGGGTCATAAGGCATGTATATCATAACACTAGGGATTCCATTCTCACATATCATAATAGTAGTAAGTATTAAAAGGATTTAGTAAGACCCAATAGATAATTCATAGTTCATTAACATTCGTTTATACACATGATGTGGTCACACCACTCACTTTTAATTTAATTCAATATAGTATGATAAGTGAGTTAGTCATAATAAAATACTACAATTATCCATCATCCTTTATGATATCAGATTTTAGAATTCAAACCAAACATGCTAATTGATGTTATGGTTATATGACCATAGAGGTAAAATTGACATATAAGGGGCACACCTATAGCGGTGGATCACATTGAGGTCAGTGAATTCAAATGTATCTTAGGATCTAATAGAGTCTCTATGTTCTAAAATAGGGAAAAAAAATAAAGTAGATTCATTTTTGGGGAAACGCTTGATGAAACTGGTATGCAACACAATAACACATAATAAAAAACATCATTACTTTGATGGATAGTTACCAAAACACCTACCTAATTCCTATCGAGGGGAACTTATCTAGTATTGACCTTTAGTTTGGTCAATATCAGAAGAAAATAGAAAAGCAGATGAAAAACATGGAAATAGAGAATAAGGGGTTTCACTATAATAGAATCATTGATAGAAATAAGAATAATGAAAGGTTCTCAAGGAGTGGAGAGAATACCAAGATGAATCCAAAGAGATGACTAGAAGTTGAACTGGAGTTCGGAAAGAGGAATTATCTAAGAAACTAGGTTGAATCCATAGTAGGAGAGCTCTCAAGGGAGGAGGGAGGGGCTTCTATCCACTAAAAGAGGAAATAAGGAAAGATGATTATGGTTATAATAATTTTAAGGTAAAATGGTAATTTTATCCAACTTATATGGGTTACATGGTTTGGCTGCATGATTGGCCAAACCAGGTGCCAAACATGTGCCATTCACTGCCCAAGGAGGGACCTCACATAGTTCATGGGCACAATTTGGGAAACCATTCCCAAATCATGCTTTAAGGCTCTATTAAAATTTACAGATATTTAGCATAGGTGTGAGACCTAGGTTGCATGGTTAGGGAAAAAAGTGAGGACCAATTCTACTCACTAAAACAACCCACATAATTAGAAGAAACCATAATTACTAGGCCACACAGTTTCTACTAACTATGTGGGAGAATTGCTTCTTCCACCAGTCCGGGTTCCATGCTCCGAATAATCCCTGCTCATCCCCTTCATAGTCTCACTAGGAATTCTATTAGGTCAAAACCAAAGAGTTAAATGAAAATTTAAAGTATCCAGACCTCATGGAAAAGATTAGATCTTATAGTATTCCATTATTGAAGGAACTAGTCCCTAATTTTCCCTTCTAAGGGTGGTAAAACATCATCTATGAATAACTCCATCCACTGAGCATGTACGTTAGACTCCCACTCCCAAATCTCATCCTGTACATAGATACACTACCATATTACCCACACTAAAGGGATATAATTTAATCATATATCCTCTTTGCTTTGATCCATGATGAGTATGTGATTCTCTTCAAAATGAGTATCAACATCTAGCTCCACATCCTAAAGATTAAAAGTATGAGATGATTCATCAAGATAATGACAAAGATGTGAAATGTGGAAGATGTCATGCATGGGAAGGTGCATTTGAGGGAATAAAAATCAATGGGATACCAACCCAAATATATCCAATATCTAAAATGGTCTGAAAAAATGATGTTACATATTCCCTTTCCTCTGTATCCATATTTGCCAAGTCTGGGTGATACCTACAAGAAAACACGATCCTCAACCTCGAACTCCCAAGGTTGTGGATAGCGATCAACATATGATTTCTGTCTAGAATGAGCAGTAGACATGCATTTCCTGAATAAATTCACATGTAACAAAGTTTCCTTCATGTGATTCTGACCTAGTAGCACTATCTCTCCTACCTCTAGCTAGAAGATATGTGATCAACACGACCTACCTTATAAGGCATCATATATGGACATCTCAATAATTACATGAATGATTTTATTATAGGCAAACTTAACAAGATGGACATGATTCTCCAAAGAACCAATGAAATCAAGGACATATGCTCAAAGCATGTACTCCAAGATATATACCATCCGTTCCGATTGGCTATCAGTTTGAGGGTGAAAAGATGTTCTCAAAAGCACCTGTGTACCCAATGTATTCTGCAATCATTGACATAACCTCAATTTGAAATGAGAATCCCTATATGAAACAATTGTACAAGGGACCCCATGTATCCATAAAATCTCATAGGCATGTAGTCTTCCTAGCTCATCAACTAAGAAAGACTCCCAAATTTGAATGAAGTGGGCTACCTTCATCAGTCGATCCAAAACTACCCAAACCACATCGATACCTCAAGGTGACCTTGGTAAACAATCTAAAAAATCCGTTGTAACATCTTACTATTTATATTATAGGATAGATGATTTTTGTGAAAAGACAATGGATTGCTTGTGTTCCACCATCACCTGTGGATAGGTGGAACACCTAGCGATAAAATCTACTATCTGACATTTCATCCCAACCACAAATTCTGTCAGACCATATCACGATACATCTTGGAGATACCTAGGTTCACTTCCCACTAAAAAGAATAAGATTCTTGCATAAAATCCTCTCACATTTCTATTGGCACCCAGATACTCCCATTTATACATAGGATATTGTCTCTCTCAACAGACCAATCCCAAGGTGATTCATCACCACAAACACTTTCCCATAAGACCAAACCATTAGAATCTAAAAACTAAATTCTCTTCACCCTATCAAGTATTAAAGAGGTAACTTATAAGGATATAATAATATATCACTAATGACTCTATTGATACTATAGATTCATATTAGAGAGAATAACCATCAATTTCCATTCATCACTGGTTTCCTAAATGACTTATTCATAATTTTTCTAGCTCAGTGTATTAGCTACCATATTTCCCTTTCCAGGCATATAAGCAGGCTCAAAGTAAAAATAATAAAGGTATTCAACCCATATTTAATATCTAAGATTAAATTCATGCTATATAAAGATATATTTGAGGCTCTTTTGGTCCATATACACCACAAAGTTTTATAATACTAGATAATGACTCCAGTAATGTAAGGCATGAACAACTGCTGCAATATTGAGGGTATGCGTTGGGTAATTATGCTCATGAGGTCTCAACTAGTGAGACCTATACACAATGAATCGATCCCCTCTTCATCAATAATGAACCTATTCTAATTCATTTTGCATCATATAACACTGTATATCCTCTTCCTGACTTTTTTAGAATTAGAACCCACACCAAACTAAGCATTAATTTCAACTCCTAAAAGGCCTTATCCCACAATTCAGACCAAAAGAACATCAAAAATTTCTTAGTTAGAACATTAATAGGTACTTCAATGCATAATAATTTTTTCATAAAATGACTATAATAACTAGTTATCCCCATGAAAGTCCATATGTAAAAAATGTTATTGATATTCTCCAAGGTAACTACTACACTCACCTTCTCTAGGTCAACTAATACTTCTACATCTATGAAAACATGACCCAATAAGTGAACCTTATCAATCCATAAGGTTCAAATATTGATTGTAGCATACATGTGGTGCTCTTTTAGTGTATTCATAATGATCTAAAGATGTATGAAATTATCACTTTGAGAATGACAATATACCAAGATTTCATCTATGAAGACCACCATAAATGAATCCATGTAGGGATTGAAAACTCGATTCATCAAAGACAAGAAAAAATGGTCATGATCGTAAGGCCGAACAACATAACAAGATACTCATATAAACTATATAGACTAAAAAAAGTTGTACGTGGTATGTCTGAAGGTCTAACATGCACCTGGTGATAGCTTGATATCAAGAAGATCTTTGAGAATACCATCACTCCTCACATCTAGTCAAAGAGATCATCTATATGAGGTAAGGGATACCTATTCTTCACTGTAAACTGATTCAACACCCTGTAATCCACACAAATCCAAAAGGTTCTAAATGCCTTCTTGAAAAAAAGGTCAGGTGAACCCCATGGAGAAGTGTTGGGTTGTATAAAACACTTGGCTTATAAATCATATAGCTACCTCTTGAGTTCCTGAAACTCAATAGTATCCATACTATAAAGAGTAATGAATACCAGTGCAGTTTTAGGCACTAGATAAATAGTGAAATCTACCTCTCTCACATAAAGTAGTTTGAAGAAGTCTCCAAGGAATAAATCCCTGATACATTATACTATAGAATGGAATTCAGCCTGATGTAATACCTAATCATCCATATAAATGCTTTAAATCTAGGGAATCACTCCACCTAGCCCAAGATTCATTGATCCAGCTCTACCTGTATAGACATACC
The DNA here is from genome assembly GCA_963277665.1 of Viscum album. Lineage (NCBI taxonomy): Eukaryota > Viridiplantae > Streptophyta > Magnoliopsida > Santalales > Viscaceae > Viscum > Viscum album. The sequence goes on along the minus strand of OY728138.1, from coordinate 1,374,989,093 downwards.
ACTCACCCAGGTGAATGTAAGTACCACCCTCTAGTGATGTGAATGACACCCTATGAAGATAACTGCCCACATGGGTGTAACATGGGACCAAATATTCTATCATGAGAATGAAATAAAATACTATCATCTTGAGGATGAATAAATCCCATAAGAAACAATGTATTCTTACATTAATGGGGAATTCCTTGCACTGGAATACACTCTCTATTAAAATTCCCAATGGAGTATCAAGTGTCATCACACCACAAAATTAGTCAATATAAAGCCCAAGGATTTACAAAATATTCAAAAAGATAAAGTAATGTGAAGAACATGTATCAAATAAGTCAGACATGATATTAGAGGCTATTATAATAGTACCTAAAAAAGTATATGGCCCGACACCCTGATCCTTTGGTATAGACTTCATGGAATAAATTTGGCATGATTCATGGCTATATACTGAAAACTGACTACCCTGAGCGGGTCTACTCTAATGGATCTATGTATCTAAAGTTTGAATACCCTGGACACAAACTCCTCATTGTCTTGTGCTCTCAATATCACTCCATCTACATTCTTAGGGAGGTGTCACAGATCTTGCTTTAGAAATTAGAGCTGATATAGATCATTTCCCACATGGCACAAATGGTAAGGTCCTACAAAAATGATAAAGATTCCCCAAACTAACAAAACCTTGGAACTCTATGGGGTCTTTAGAAAACTAGACCTTCTTATTCTCCATCCTCCCACATCGGTGAAAAACCACATAGCTATCAATGGGTGTCACCTGGATTCCTCTTCTCTCTTATGTAGTCTCACAACGTTGCTTTTAACTACTAGTCGAACCACTTCCTTATCTCGGTTCTGAACCACCCTGTCCCACATTGTTATCTTCTCTCAGGTTTTTCTTAGTGATAAGAGTTTTCTTTACTATATTAGACATGGTAGTCAACCAAAAAATGTTTACCTAAGATCAAATATGATGCATAATTCTATCCTCAAGTCATCTCACTTTTTCTTGCTTATTAGTAGTATAGATAGGCACAAAGCACTAAAGGTCATTTAAATGAACTCAGTAGTCCTGAACATACAAGGAACCTTGATTTATGTTCATGAAATCTTTAGCATGATCATACCTTATGGTCTTAGGGAATAAATTCATAGATTCTAGATAAAAACCCCTCCAAATAACTTCACGATACTCAACTTCCTGGTTTAGAATATCCCACTAAAGTTTAGAAAATCCTTGAAAAATATACATAGAGAGATTCAATATATTCTCAAGAGATTCCTTTAAGTGCTCGAATATATATAAGACCATATCAATCCATAACTTTGTTTCCTGGGGGACACTATCCCTGAAAAATTAGGTGGATATTTCTACTAAAACTACTGTGTCAATATTCCCATAGAAGGGGTGGGTCACAGAGCTCCCTATATAGTCTGCATAAGCCATATAAACTCCCTTGAAAACCATACATCATCACCCACATCATGAATAACAGGAGGTTCCACAGGTGGCATTACTGGAGGTATCACTAGTGGCTTAGTGCCCACCATATCTATAGCATGGTCATAACCACCCTCCAAACACACTACTAGAGGATGTTGTTGTGACATAGCTCTAAAAATGCCAATCACACACCTCATATAGGTTTCAGTAATGGTAAAGATCATAGATACACAAATAGGATAGGTACCATCCTTCTTATGTAAAATTCAAACCCCTCTACCTACTCCAAAAGCTAGGCCTGGGAGATAGGAATGATCATATAGAACACAATAGATGCTCCATAATTACCACTACTAAGCTTAGGTATAGGTCAATATTTGTGTTTCACAATAAGGGTCTTGGTATATGGACTATCAATTGCAAGTTATAGAGGAAAACCCTTTAATTTTCAATTGGCACCCCATTTAACATTGAACGTATTTAAATTATAGATTTAAAATTTCTTGTATTGACATAATAAAGAATTTATTTGAATCACCATTACCAATTTATACAAGTACATGCTTTATAAATTGAGATTATAATTTTATTTAACTACATCCAAACCCTTAAATTTGGTAGTAGAATGTATAGGTAATATAATATGATTGGATATATAAATCATCATTCTAAATATATATATATGCACATTCACTCTTTATATTAAAAATGAAATTTATATATCTCAAATCAACTAAAGTATCAGTCTATGTAACCTTAGTCACATAACTCATACATGATAATAATTGGTTAGTTAAGGTGCCGTCATAAATCTATATGGAAAAAAAATGTTTAGGTTGATGCATACACTCTAATAACATTTTATCTAATCTATTTTTTATTACAAAAAAATTAGTTTCATAAAATATATCTCATTCAAGGAACATACAACAAATATCATGCAGTCAAGAAATGCATCCTATATGGAATGGGGTAATGCATGAAATAATAGTTCTATAAGGTTCCTAAAATGATGCTTAATAAATTATTTATTGTCGTATCAGGACAAGGATAAAATATAATCCAATATCATAATAAAAATAACTTCACATATCATGTATTCCACCCAATGGTAGAATCAAATCAATTGTAATAGGCATAAACCAGAACATGATATCCCATCCCACACAATTTGGATTTCCACCCATATATAGGTTAGACACTCCCAAGAATAGGCTAAATACCGAATAATGACTCATCCCAATCCCCTATCTAAATTTCCCAAGCAATAAGGAAAAATCAAATAAAATCTATGATACCACTTTATGATTTCTTGAACTGGGAGCCACTAAACAATGCCTGATCTGGTGGGCCACATGGCCTCAAGCGCACCTCCCCATATTCCAGAGGCTACTAAATAGCAGTGAGGGTCCAATGTGGTTATGTGGGGAGACTATAACCTCATGTTTAGAGTAGAAAAATGGTGAAATAAGTAAATAAATATCAGAATCATAATATCAAATGACATCCGAAGTTAAAGAATACAAATGTAATAAATAACCAACAATAATAATATCTAGTATCCTATAAAAAAATAATGTAATGTCATTTATCTATCAAAAAGAAATAGGATTACATGGTAGTAGGCATGAAACAAAATACATGTATCAAAAGAAAAAAAGACAAAAAATACTACATCTAATAGCATCGCGATCCATGCCCATGTTTCATAACTTCAGGGATGTCATGCCCATGTATCATATAAGTAGGATTTCCATTACCATTGATCATAATCCATATGGGTCTCCATTATCATTCATCATAATTTATAAGGGTCTCCATGCCCATTCATAATTAATTATATGGGTATCCATGCCCATTAATCATAAATTATAAGGGTCTCTATGTATATATCACAATATTTGGACTCCATGCCCATATCGCATAAAGGTAGGTTCATCATACTTGTATATCATAATAGTTGGGACTCTATGACCACATATCATAATAGTAGTAAGCGGTCAAATATTTTAGTAAGATCAAACAGATAATTGATAGTTCATTAATATCCCTTATTAACATGGGTGTGAACATTGTTCCATTTATTCACATGACATGGTCATATCAGTCACTTTCAATTTAATTCAGTATAGTATGATAAGTGTGTTAGCCATTCTACACCACTACAATTATCCATCATCATTTATGATATGAAATTTTATAAGTTTAACCAAACACACCGATGAGTATTTTGGTTATATGACTATAGAGGTAAAATAGGCATATAAGGGGTTCACCCATAGGAGTAGATCATGTTGAAGTTAAAAATGTCAAACATCTATTAGGATATAATATAGTTTTTAGGTTATATAAATGGGAAACTAATTAAATCAGATTCATTTTAGGGGGAATTCTCGGTGAAACCGGAATGCAGTACAATTATTCATAATAAAAAGCATTGTGACTTAGAGGGATAGTTATTGGACCACTAATCTAATGTTTTTCAAGGAGCACTTGTCCAGTAGTGGCCTTTGGTTTGGTCCAGATTGGAGGAAAATGAAAAAAAGTCAAATGAAATAGAAATAAGGAATAAAATATTTCATAAAAATAGCATCGTTGATATAAATAAGAATAATGAAAAGTGCCTAAGGAGTGTATATATTACTAAGAAGAACATGATGATATGATCAAAAGTCAAATTGGAGTCCCGAAAGAGTAATTATCTAAGAACCTAGGTTGAATACATGGGAGGAGATCTCTTAAGGGAGGAGGGAGGTGATTCTATCCACTAGAGGAGGAAATAAGAATATTAGGGTAAGGTTATAATAATTTATTTAAAAATGGTAATTTTACCCAACGTATAGGGGTCAAATGGTTTGACCGCATGATTAGAAAAAACATGCTGCAACTGTGCACCATGAACTTCACAAGTAGGGACCTCACATGATTCTTTCACATGGTTTGGGAAACCATGTACAAACTATGATTCAAGGATCGATTAAAAACTACAAATGTTTATAACGGGCATGCATCCTAGGATGCATGGTAAGAGAAAACCATGCGGCCCACTTCTATACACTAAAAGACCCATCACGATTAAAAGAATCTATGTGGACTAGGCTAAATGGTTTCTACTAACCATGTGGGCCAATTGTTTCTTCCACCATCCAGGCTTCCAAGCTCTGAACAAGCCCCAAACACCCTCATTTCCTCTATAGCCTCACTAGTCATTCATATTAGGTCAAAGAAAAAGAGTTAAAATAAAATTTCAAGGATCCATACCCAATGAAAAATCTGGTATTCTATAGTAGTAATTTATCTCTATTATGTAGTATTTAACTTTTATATTAACAAAATAAATTCTAAATCTATAAAAATTATTTGTGATGTCATATTAATTATTTTTTTATTTTTTTATTCATTCACTAAAACATATTTCAAACACATTAAAACTTTTATAGAAATATTCCCTCCTATATTATCACAAAATTTCTTACATTAATAAGAATGATTTTTTTTTAAAATAATTGCAGTTATTGTTTTCTTTTGATCAATCCCAATTCCAATATTCTTCTCATTCATTTTATTTGAAATTTTTAAGTCAATTCCTTAGTTTCACATGATTCTAAATATGTTTTAAATGTTTTTTTAAACTTATAATAACATCTTAAAACACCAAGTTGAAATAAAAAAATATCATCTATTAATTTATATCTACATTAGTTAAACTTGATGTATAAAAAAAGGGCTATAAAAATATTTCAAAGTTAATAATTTCAAACCATTAACTTTAACTTTAAATACACTATTCTAGCTCCATCACGCTACTCCCAATGGATCATATTTAACACTTTATGTGTGTCTCTTATGCTAAGATGCTCCCACTCAAGATCCAATTTCTCCCTCCTAGTATGACAGTATAAATTTTATTTACCACGACATGTTTACATTACTCTAATTCACTATTTTTCTTATTGAAATCATTTTGATACACAATATTAGTTGTTTAAATTTCTTTAACGCACTATTTAACCAATGTATACAATATTTTAAAATTTTTTATAGAAAAATAGCTATGTTAAACAATAAAAAATGGTTGAAGGGATATAACAGTTCTCTACATACCATGGGAAGTGGTAAACACTAATATTCAATCAATATCACTCAAACATAAATGAAATTGATTATTTTTGTGAAAATATATTCCACTTTCTCACTTATTTCTATATGACCCAACACTATAACTCTATATTTTACCTTTAATTTCATAAAGTATTTATAAATCTCAATATTTTTTACATGTGAATTTTATATCATATTTTTTGTGAGCTCAATTACATTTTTTTATCAAAAATAAATACTATAAAATAAGTGATTTCTTTGATCATATACATTTAAAACTCTAATATTATCATGTTTTTATATTCATACATTGATATATTATTACTACCACCAAATATTATATAATCAACATAGATGATTACTAGGAATTTTACTTTAAAATTTCTACATAGAGGTTGTGGTCAACATTACCTCTCTTGAACTCCATTTTATTCATATAAAATTAAAAACTTTCATACCACATCAATAGCACTTTACTTAGTGACTTTTAGTTTTATTGAGTTGATATAGATTTCTATTCTCATCTATAAGATGAAAACCCACAAGTTGTTTAATTAAAAGGACTTCTTTATATAATCCATTTAATAATTTCATCTTCACATCAATTTGGTAGATCTAAAATCCCTCATTTAATTACCACCATAAAAAGTATTGATTCAAGTATTATCATTGGTGAAAAAAATATATTATATTTATGCCTTTAAGTTGAGAATATCCTTTAAAAACTAATATTTTCTTATTTTGGATCACATTAAAATGTCACCATGTGTATTTTTGGACACTTATTTTATTATAATCACATTGCGATTACTGGGATTCTCAATAATATCCAAATTTTTATTATTTTATATTTGATCATGTTTATCATTCATTTATTTAATCTAAGACTCATTCATCACTTCTTCATAGTAAATATATTAGACCGACCTATGAAAAAATTATCTAAATAGTACTTTTTTATTTAGTGAGTCTGTGTTGGAGTAGTTTTTTCCAAAATTATATTGAGTTCATAAATTGAGGCCTTACATTTTCTCCTTTGAGATAAAGATTAAAACACATTATCTCTAACTCCCTCTTTAAATTTTGTATCTATCTTCCTAAAGTAGCATACTTTGATGTTCTATAGAGATTGATTCATAATCACTATAATCTTCAAAAAATTTGTTATATTTGAATTTCTAGATTTATTTCCAGATGTTTTTTAATAATAATCATTTTATTTCTTTCAAAATTATTATTGAGACCATTTTTAAATAACTCATAGGATTTACTCTGGATTAATAATATACATTACTATATTTAATTTGTCTTCTTTATTTATTTTGAATATAGAACATACATATAAATACTCTAAAATTATTTGAAGCTTTATTTTTTATTTAGAATCATCTAATAAATATCATATTCTATTTAGGATTTAAAGACACTATATTTTATATATACACCATGAAATTATTTTCCTTCTTCTAGTAAACCCATGAGAACTACTCTTAATGTGTATTTATTTGACAATTTTTTAACCATGTGATTTATAATTTAAATAAATCAATTTTTCTATTCAGATCTCACTAATGATACATTGTATTGTACTCCCTGTTTTGCTATGTAATTTTCAACTTTAATTGAAATTTATACTGTAAGATTTTCTAATGGAAAAGTTTATATCAACCATCTAATTTTATTTTTATCTCTCATCTCGTATCATTTGATATATTACACCAAAAATTTTCTTTTTTAAAGAACATGATATATTCTATACTTTTGTAGTCATACATAAACAAGAGAAAGTACCTTTCCCCATTTTTCTTGTATAATTTATGGGGCCACATCTATCAGTGTCAATATAATAAAGAATATATAAAGCCCTATAATCCACTAGATTGTTTGGATTTCAAGCCATCTGACCTATTATTAATCTATACAAACTATTTTACCTATATATTTTTAGATTAGAAATATTAGCCTCCACTTTTAAATTAATATTTTTCATGAATTTATAGAGTACATGCTTGTGTTGAAAATGCTATATTTTTTTTCCTCTTACACTATTAGAAAACTTGTTCTCTATTGGTTATAAAATTGAAAAAATTTCTATTATTTCTTATTCCTTTCAACTATGAATCTCTATGATTTCCTTTATCAAACAACCATTACAGTTGAATGTAACTTCATGTCCCAACTCCCATAGTTGAATAACACTAAATAGAATGTATCGATGTTTATCCACATAGATCATATATATATAAATATTCAACTATTATCTAGCTATAATTATCTTGCCACTACCTTAAATCTTTAAAGCACCTCATTAGAAAACCAACCAATACCATCTATAGGAATCCTCATGTTCTTCAACATGTTCTCATTACCTGTCATATAGGGTGAACACCAACTATTATAGTACTATTAAACAAAGGGAAATATTGTCCAAGAATAAAGGAGTTCAATCTAGAGGGACTTTGGGCCATAAAATTATAAAGTGTAATCATCATTGTGAATTGGTCCTTGGGATGGGATGTGGTATAATCCATGATAGACCAAAAGGTGTGTGTATGTGTTTATGTTTTATAAAGTGTTATCATTGTTGTGAATTGGTCCTCTTGGAAATGTGTCTCATTGGGAAAAGGATAATTTCATATGCTCTTTTCCACAGAAGACCTCAAAATTAGAGCTTGGGGATTTGGTTCTATTGTGCTGAAACTTGGAATTATTCACCTTCGTGAATGGAACAAAAAATTCAATCCATTTAAAGTTGGAAACTCCACAACTCAAGTTTGGGTTAGAGTTTATGGATTAAATTGGATTTTGTGGCACCCTAAAATTTTATATGATATTGAGATGTCTATTGGCATTCCAATTAAAATAGACAAGGAAATAGAAGTTTCCCGCTTTGGACACTTTTCCAGATTCATAGTCGAGATTGAACTGAATTATACTCTAGTAGATAAAGTTATGCTAGCAACTGAGGATAACATTATTGAGTTGAAGATTATTTATGAAAAAATGCCAAAATTTTGCAAGGAATGTATTGTGATTGGTCATGATCAATCTACATGTAGACACTCCACAATTTGTAGTTTCTGCACATTGAGAGGACATGATGAAAGTATCTATTTTAAGAAACAGAAAAAAAACACAAGCTTAGAAGGCTACTGAGAACAACAAATGGTTGGAAGGAGTGAATGATTCTATACCTGAGGTTTCCGTACATGTACATGTGAACAAAACCATAATTGATGAGAAGGGGGGCGGTCCATTGAAATCTCGGGCTGTCATATGCTCTGCAAAAATGAATGCTTTCTGTGACAAAGTTGCATCAAGCAGTACTGATGACTTGGAAACTAATCAAATGGTGGAGGATAAGCTTCAAAAAGAGGTTGATCAACAGATTTCACAGGAAGTTATAGTTACTTCAGGTAACTGAAAGGGTAAACAAATTTTAGAAGCTGAATCTCCTATAATTTTTAAAAATCACCATGACTCCTCAAAACCGTTTGTGGATGATGACAGATTTCAACTTGTGTCCTATAAAAAGACAAAGCATTTGGTTGCTCCCCTAATAGTGACTGAGCAAGCTCCTACAGGTAATCTTCCCCTCCCTGACCAAAATATCTATGGTGTCAATAAGTTTCAGGGCTCTATCCTGGGGTGTCCTGATGAATTGATGCAACAAGAGGAAACTAAAGAGGAGATGAATCTTGTTGAAATGGGAATCTCTTCTAAAAAAGGCAGAAACAGGAAGATAGCTCTGATGATATCACTGATGTAGAAACATTACTGAAAAGGATTAAATCGCTACCCTCAAGCAGGGGGAGATCAAGAGGTCAGGGGCGCGGTCGTGGAAGAGTGGGATGGTTTTCTATTCAAGAGGAGGAAATAAAACTAACTGAAAGACTCATGAAAAGGATAGTCAGGTATCAGTTTAATGTGGGTTTCTCCATTTGATTCATGTACTCTTTTGGATTAATTTTCTTTTCTTGTTTTTAATAAAAGAAGCACTACCTTCTTTCCAAAAAAAAACTACTTCTTTTGGATTTTCTTATATAATTGACAGTTATTTCACTTAATTCTCTAATTGGGTGATTTCAAAATTGATTTTTTCAAAAAACATAGATGATTATTTCTAAAATACACTAATATTTCTATTTTTATTCTTATTAATATCCATCTATTCTAGTTATCCTTCATATTTAACATTAATACCCACTACTCATTTCAGTTGAAAATTATATTCTATGTTTATAACTTGATCCTTTTCTTATTTTTTATCATCATGTCATCCAAATTAGATTTGAACTCAATTTCTCCTTCTTAATGAGAAAACTATAATTTTCTTCCTCCTTAATCCCATGAATCTTTCTTTGTAACATTATTTATTATTGACTTCAATATTTGAAACTCATTATAGTGGAAACATTATTTACTTCTTTTTAGAGAGGTCCATCTGACCTTATTATACTTTAAGTCTTCTCTGAAATCTTTCTTCAAGATATTCAAATTTATCTTACTTTAATAATTAAAAATTCAGGTTTCTCTTAAATATAACTTTTACTTATTTTAAATTACTATAAAAAAGTAATATAAAATTTTCACTAACATCCTTTTTAATTTCATTGTGGTTAATATAAAGTTTCCCCATTTATTTTAAGTCCATATCTTTAGGTAAGTGAATTATTATTCCTTATTCTCTTTTAACTACCTATATGACTATGAAATTTAGATCCACATGAACCATGAAAGGTTTATTTCTTTGAATGATCTTGTTCAATATTACTCTTTAGCAGCTCTTGATTTATTAATGGAATATTTTCCATCCATTTAACCAAAATACTCATTAATGTTGTAGGTTTACTCCACTCTATTTCACCCTTACAAACAACCTGTTCCCCTTGAACCATCATATATTCTTTTATAAAGTCACTCCACCAACACATATCTTTCCTTTATGTTTCATCATTGTCTCCCTCCTCTCTCTTATCTTCCCCAACTTTCTTTGGCTTGTCCTTATCCTCCCCCTTTAGGCTCTATTTATTCTAATCTTACTAGCATTGAATCCCCTTATTATAATGTTTTTGAGATTACTTTTAATGACTTCTTTACAACCTCACATACCCATCTAGTTTTCCCCTTCAACCCCCAAATACCTCTTGGATGCTTTGGGTTGTTGTTCTATGTTTATTCCACTCTCAAAAACTTTTGGTGATATTAATCCATAAGTCTATTCTATAGTAGAACCCTATTTACTCCCACACCAGTAACCTCATTAGAGTTATGCTTCATTTTATTTTTTTAGGAATATTCTACCTTATCCCATATAAAAGGATTACTAGATATATATCATGTAAATTGAGTATATCTAAAGAGGGAAGACTTTCTTACCTATCTCAAAAAAGTATAATATTCACTTCCCTATCTGATCTATCTATATCTTAGTTATTTATTTCGTTACCTAGAATATAAGAGGGGTAATATCCATTACCATGATTGAGCTCTCTTTTAAGGTGTCGCCTGATTATAACATTTCCCTCAATTCTTTGGTTAAACCAAAAACAAAAACTAACAATTTTATTTATTTTGTAAACATAATTAGATTTCTTGTTTTTGTTCATACATCTATCATCAAAAAACATACTTTAATTATTTATAAAAGAAACATCAAAGTATATCTTATCAATGTGATTACTCAACACATCACAACCAAGATCCCAGTTCTTATTTATTATCTTTTTCACATGTTCATTTATAAAAAATAATATGTAGAGTGTATACCATCATTATTTCATAGTTTTAACAACCTAATATTTTAGAATATATTTATCTTTAAATAAATTTTAAGATTTTGATAGATTGCTGGATGTAACAACTCGAAACCCGCACTTTTAAATCCGGTGATAAAAAATAAAATTTACATTTATATCATTGAAACGAATAAATGTGACCCAATTTTTTTCCATAATGACATAAAACATTAAAAGGAAATATTTAATCAAATACATAACCATGAAAATTTTAGGTTTAATGTTTTAAAGAATTAGGAATGGCGAGATTAGGTTGTATTTGTTATCAATAAGTCAATATGTGCTGGTGGATGAAGTGAAGATTCTTGGAAAATTGTAACTAATTAATGCAATGGAAATGGATGTTTCATGATTGAAAAATACCCTTTTTTAAAATTCTAATGATCGGTAAATAGATCTCATGTTCCATGAATTGTGTCATTAGATGAAACTTTTTTTACAATAAGATGAAGGGAAATTGAGCTGAAAATTGTATCTATATTTTGTATGAAAAAGTTTTAGATGTGGCTTGTCCTATTACTTAAGGATGTATTTGAATTCCATTTTCATAATTAGATGATTTTTATGTATATATGATTAGGAATTATACTAAAAATATGGGAATCCCATCGAATCCCCCAAGGATAGCCCTCAAACACATGTAGGGTCAACCCCCATGAGAGAGCCTACCAATGGTGGTCGTAGATAGTGGAATAGGTTTGGGTGAACCCTTGTATAAGGAAAACAAAAGTATATTTCCATAGGTGTGAATGGGCCCCTGTATAAGGCCCAAAGGGCTCTAGTGGGCCTGTACAGGTGAGGTATGGCCTGTGCAACGTGTAGTGCAAGTGTGACTGATGCTAATCCCTGATAGTTAACTTGGGAGTGTTGCTACAGCTATTATAATAAAAAATAGAGAATATAGATGATCGATTGTTTTGGGACATAGGAATCCATGCACTCTTTACTTGTCTATTAAAAATATAGAAATAACATATATCGTCTGATCTCTCAGATCTCAGCCATTCGATCTTCTACACTCCACTGGTTTAAACAAGTGTTGTTATCTCCTACCTCTTAACGAGGCAACTATCTGCATGATCTTATGGAAACTAGACATCACGTGTTATCAATTCAAGACATTGAGACAAATTCAATAACACCATGAACATGCATGAAATCACTTTCTTGTATACATTCCATGATTTTAAGAATTATTTGAATGAGGTTAAGAAATGATGCCACAAAATTACATCACATGATAATTTCAATATCACACGATAGAAGGGAAAAGACCAATGATGCATTACATAATGGAATTTAGAAAAACCCTAGTACATCACACGATGATCATGGATAAAAAGATAGTAGGAATCCATCTCGAGAAGAAAAACGATCATAATATGATCCCATAATTTGCAGGAATTATCACTTGAATATTTTGAGTTTATCAACAAATGTCAATTTAGGAATCACATGATCAAAAAAATTGATCATGTGAAGAAATTATGTGGATATCATGATCATTATATAGTTTCATGGATAAACTGAGAATTTCATTATTCATGAGATCCTAAGATTTTTAGGCATTTGAATAGGTCATCAGCATGACATGAAAATTGGAGGATCTCTATTTTATAAAAACCATGACATGTACAAGGAAATGTGTGTTGTTACTGAATATATTGTGTGAACTCTTGAAACAGTTCCATCACATTAACTGTACACGTGAAGGAAAATTATAATCCATGTGAATCATCCATGAAAAATAAGGAGAGGTTCACATGATTAAATCACATGAATCCATCATGTGAAGCATTACTTGTATCATGAAGGAACCCATGGACAAAACCTATTTCAAAAGAAAGTACCTTGCAGTCCATCTAGATCTTGCAATAATATTGAAAAAAACACTCATGAAAGAACACTCATTCACATAATTCAATCTATTAAAAAACCAAGGTCATGAAAATGACCCATAAACAGTGTCTTGAGATCTTGTGAAGGCCATTTATGAATAACAATAAACATTTTGTGATCTCTTCATGTGATGGAGGAGTAGTATTCATGATCCTTTCCAAGATTTTGTGGGAACCATGTTCTTAAAGGTGGATAGTTTACATCAACCCTTCCTGGTCACACAATGGGATATTTTGACAAGCCATTCATGAAACTAAAGTAATTCATACACCCCACGTACTATATCTATTAAACTACAAAGTTTTATAAGAAAAAATAAAGAGGAATATTAAAAGGGTGCTTGAGACATTTTGTAATCAAACGATTGCATAACCATTGATAGATCATGAGATTCGCATGAGGAAGTTAATTATTGTGTCAGGTGGATAGGCAGTGAAAGCCATATTTTGTATTTAAGACACTTAAAAGATAGTGAGAAAGAATACATAATACAAGATCAAATCTAAATATTTTTATAAATTTTTATAAATTGATAATTTTATAATCAAATTATCTTTAAGGATCAAAATAAATATCTTCATAAATAGTTGTAGGAGCAAGAAATATTCATATGGGGACTTTTTTATGTTATTTGTGTTCACTTTTTTAAGAAGTGTGATGCTATTGTTCCAGTGGGACTCTATAAAGCATGATGTGGTTCTATTCTATTGAAGAATTGTATGTTGTAACAACTTTTGATTATAGTGTAGAATATGTGATTGGGATGTCTAATCAATCACAATAAGGAGTAGGCTCACATTGAGACCATACCACGTAATTTTTTTGTTCATTTACTATTTATTTTTTACTTCATTTATAAAAGGTCTTACAATCACAATAGTGGATCATATATAGAAAGAAAAATTGTAAAAAACACCACTGATTCACACCCACCTTCTCAGTAGTGTAACATATCCCTGGGTACTTCAATTAGTATCAGAGGGTAGATACCCTCTATCAAGATCCACTAAGTTCTGAAGATGGATAATCTGAATTTTTTCAATAGTAGAGGTGTTCCTACTTTCACTGTCAAGAAATATCATAGTTGGAAGAATATGATGTTTCCCCATATTCAACCTTTTTCCCTTGAAGTTAAATATGCAATTACTATAGGATTCCTACCTGTAACATAAGTTTATCTTTTTAATTTTACTGATAAGGGTGTTATTTAAGTTTATGGAAAATATAAAAATTCCATTTTTATGTATTTTAAAAAAAAATTACATAAAAGTTATGAGACTTAGAAACACTAGGGAAATTTGGCATAAATTGGAAAGTAGTTATGAAGGAATTGTGTTAGTCAAGAAAGAAAATTGAAAATTTGGAGGAGTAAATTTGAAGATATCACGATGGGTGAAGAAGAAAGTATTGATGACTAATTTACAAGAGTCAATAAAATTGTTAGTAATATTCAGGGTTTTGGAGAAAATATGGATGATTTGACATTGTAAAAAAACTAATGAGAAATTTTCCTAACATAGTTGATATTAAAGTATCTGATTTGGAAGATAGATATGATCTTACTATCAATTAATTATATAAAAGACTCGTTTTATATGAAATTATAAAGATCCTATCCTCCGAGAAGAAGATAAAATATGAGATGGATTTTGAGGCCATGGGAAAGCTCAAAATCATAGATGATGAAATGTCAGAATCAAATGAATCTGATGAAGAAGATAAAGATGAATATTATAATTAAATAATTTATATTTTATAAAAAATATTCCATTAGGTAATTTTTATGATTAAAAGTAAACTACCACCAAGGTGCTATAACTATAATAAAATTGATTTTTTTTGTAAATTTTCCGAAAACTAATTCTATGGAACTTGATATAGAATATGAGAAACCACATAAAAAATTGGGCAAGACCTCAAAAGGAACAACAAAATTTGACTGAAACAAGAAGAAATTCATTAAAAGTAAAAGAATAAGTTTAGCAAGAAAAGAAGAGGAAGACAACTTCACCTCAAGAAATCAAAAATTAAAAGATGAAACTAACTTCATGGATCATGTATAAAAAGGGTTTGAAACCTTTGGTAATGAAAATGATAAAAGTGAAGGAACAGATCTAGAGAACATGTTTAAGAATATATTAGAGTATTTTCTTAAGAAGAACACAAATCTCTCAAGAAGGAAATGAGACTATTATTGAAAGAAAAAGAAATGATAGATGAGGTAAAGGAATAATGTTCAAAGAAAGAGATTATTTAAATTAAAGAAATAAAAAGACACAAACTAAATGTGGTTGAAATTGAAAAGATGTTAAAATACCTTCAAGAAAAAATTATTCATAGTGGAAGAATCATACTAAATGTCTTGAACCATAAAATAGCTTATAAAATATTAGAGAATATTACAACATGGTTTTTTAGTCCAAGAAAGAATCATAAAAAACTGGTGAAAAGAGGGGTTCAAGGAAATGGGTTAATTAAAAACTTTATAAATTTTAAAATAAATCTATTATCATAGATAATGCAGGTCTAAAAATAAATTCTAGAAAATTATTGAGTGTGAATACTAGTGAAAAATAAAATTATAATTCAAAGTAAGAATGAAAATTTCTGAGAATATATTTTCCACCAGAGTAGAGAAAATATCATTATATGGAAATAAAACATCAACAATATTTTACACAAGGTTATTATAAGATGAGAAGATCAAGGTTCAAAGGAAACTGCTGGTGTTGTGGAGTTTCTGGGAAAAAAACATACTTATGTTGGTATAACATGTCCCTACCAAAAATGATGCAAGAAACTAGGGGGATCAATTCTGAGCAAAGGAGAACAAAATTTCAAAGTAAGAATGCAGTTATCATAAATTCATCTTATCTTCGAACATAATTTTTTTGACTATTTAAAATAATTCAATGGTAGATTTGATAATCAAGTTATATTTATGAAAATTTTATGATTAGTCTTCCTAAAAAAACATCAAATGTTGATAAATAAAATGGAGTTAAAAAAATCAATTAATAAAAATCATCTTTTATAGAAGTTTTTTTGAAATCTAGTAAATGAATAAAGTCATGGATTCTTGATAGTGGATGTTCATTACACATGACTGGTGACACAAAAAATCTGAGAAAAATTTAGAATCATGAAGAAGGATATATAACCTTTGGCAATGATTGTTCCCTGAAAATTTATAGAGTTGGAAAAGTAAAGATTGAATCACAAAATTTGAAGTCTAACAATGTGTTATTTTTTGAAGGGATAAAGAATAATTTTATTAGTTTTAGCTAATCATGCGATGATGTAAATGAGGTTTTATTCAAAAAGGATTCATGTATCATCAGAAGTACAAAGTATGGAAGAATTATCACTCAATGGAAAATAAGAAATATAATTCTATTTGAAATTGGTGATCCAACCAATTCATGTTATATGAGTGGAAAAGTGAAAAATAACTTATGACATATAGGTCTTGGACTTCTTGGAAAAAGGAGTATATGTAAAATTTTGAAGCATGATATTGTGATAAATTTTTCCAAATTAAATAGAGATAGGTATGAAATATGTGAAACCTATCAAAAGGGGAAATTGGATCAAAGTTCAAAAAGAAGAGCAGATATTCTATCTTCTAGACCCTTTTAACTTATTCATATTGATTTATGTGGTACAATGAGACAAAAATATACAATAAGTGATCTATATTTCAATAAATTTATTAATTATTATACTCAATTGACTAATTTCATGTTTTTCAATCACAAGTCAGTGACCATTAAAAAGTTAAAAATTTTTAGAAGGAAAGATGAGAAGGATATAGGTCTCTATATCAAGAATCCGAGATCAGATAATGGTAAGGATTTAACTTGTGATGCTTTTAAAATTTATATTTATAAACATAGAATGAAACATTAGTATAACACACCATATAATCAACAGAAAAAAGGGATAGCTAAAAGAAATAACAGAATCATAGTAGATATGTGAAGGACTATTTTAGCTAAACACAAAATTTCAAAGTATTTATAGTGTAACATCCCAAGTAAGTAATGAATAATAGATATTTTTATCTATGTCTATTAATGAATTAGATAGTGTTTTAGAGGTTTAAAATGAAAATAAATCCAATCTTAAGCATGGAATACACTAATTATTTTACTGCCTTTTGATGGAAAACCATTTTTAAATCTATCTTTTGACAATTTTATAAGCTATGTTTTTCAAAATAAACTTATTCTTTATGATTGGGACATCAAAATTTACTTTGTGTGAATTTTTGGTATTTTTCTGACAATGTTCATTTTTTAATGAATAGTGAAAAATACTGCATTTTACATCAAAACTGCTTTTTAATCTAATTTATTTATATGATTAGATTATCTTTTGAATTCGTTTTAAAGTTAAATTAGAATATATTTTTACCATTTAATACAATGGTGGTCATTAGGATTAATTTCACTTTGGAATTGGTCATAAACTAATGCCAAACTTTTCATAGATATTGTTTCAAAAAAACCCGCTTTTTGTTTTGACAACGGGAATTATTTTTAAATCAATTATTGCAATTTCTGTGTTTGTAATTTGGTAAAATGGATTACATATTTGGAATCATAATGTCCAAATTATGTAATCAAGACTCTTTTGTTTTTGGACATTATGAATAGTAACGACGGTAATTATCTTTAATTATCTTGATTAATGAGTAATCAGGTAGTTAAGGATAATAAAATAATATCATAATAATAAAAAAATGACACCAACATGTGTACTAATTCTACTGTTTGTCTCATGGCCGACCATGGTATGTCTTGTGCCAAACTTGGGGACCCCATGGAATCACTTTTGTGAGGAAGTGACTTTTTATCTTTTTATTTTTAAAGAATGTTAAATGTGACAAAGAATGTATCACCTAAGTAAAATATTTTTAATTTTGTCCACATAAATGATATTTTGGACTATAAAAATTCATTGGAAAGCTAAAAATATTTTATAAATCATAGTATTTTTTTTATAATTTTTAGACATTAAATAAATTAAATTATTTATGACATCATGATGATGCAGCGATTACCTCATTAATAAAGGATTTAAATAAAATGGAAAGATAATGTAATATCTAAGACCTACACATGTCCAAAACCTATTGGATGGGTATATTTTGAACCCTAATCACATTAAACTCGAATTATATCAATGTGGTACCTTTTAAATCCGAAACTCATTTTCAAATAAAGTAATATTTCTTTACTTTCCAAGAGTACCCCTCCTCTCCTCTTATAAAAGGCCCCCACCTCTACCTCCTTACCCACACTCCCAAAGCCTTTGGCTCGGCCAAACCCTGACCATTTTGTCTCTCCACTTCCCTCTATTACTCCTTGAAGCCTCACTTTGGGTATAATCCTTCCCAAGTAAGCCTTTGAGCTCAAACCAAAGGGAGTTACCCGATTTTAAGGTAATGTATTCACTTGAGTCCTTTTGTTTTATTTTGCTTCTCCAACCACCTAAACTCTTTTTATTCATTTCTTTTGTAACAACTACAGTATCTTCAATATACTAGGATGTTGTTATAAGAAGTATTCGAGCAACACTTACACACACCTACATCTAATGGTTAAAGAACATACTGTTTCCGTGGATGGTGAATTTATGCCTCCCGAAATGATGATTGTTCAACATTCTTTTAACACCTTCAAAGGTGGCCATTAAGATGACACTATATTTATATATGATATATAATATTTTTATGTTTTCCTTAAGCTTCTGTATTTTTCATTTTGGGCATACCTTTATGGTTTCCATTATGGGTAAACGCGATATCTTCATTTAAGGAAGTGCGGACTACCGCCCCCTCAAAGTGATTTGATTCGTTAAATACCATATGTGGGACGTATAAAGGATGGAACTATGATATTATATATGATGTTATACTGGAATTATAATATACCTTTATATAATTATGATTCCATTCTATAAAATACGAAATAGAAATGAAAGTAGCGTTCATGCGTACGTACGGTTTACCGTCTCCATGAACGGTGCATTTCATTTCTTACCTCTAAATGATTATGTAATATTATAAATGCATGAATGTACTGGATATATATGACATATATAATATCTAAATCATGAATACCATTATGGATATAATGGATACATGAACAAATTGTAATTATAAAGGGCTTATTTTTGACTCAAGTACCAATGATCGTTAAAACGACCGTTATTAACTTAAATAATTACATAGTGTTAATGACATGGAAATAAGTGATATAAAAGGAATAATGAACTTGAAAAAGGTTCTTAAACAAGTATAAATTAACTCAAGTTTATTATTCAGGAGATTAAAGAACGACCGAGTCAAGTCGGACCCGAGGTATGGGACTTCGTCTCAATCTCCTTTCATTGAGGCATATTTTGTTTTATACACAACCTTCTTTTATATGGTGTATAAACCCCTTTGACTTTTACGTTTATTAAAAAGGAATCTTTTTTATACGAAGTGTTTACTAAGTGACAAAAGGGAATGTTTTTGTCGTATGTATTCGGCGACGACAACTTCTCCGCCGCCATGACCATTATTTGAGTTTAGGCTTCCTCTACAAGCCATACCTTTTTTTAAAAAGAAAAATAAATACCATGTTTTAATTTTCTTTTATTTTGGTATTGAAAATGGTTTTCATAATGTTTTTATATCAATGTGTTGTATTGATATCTTGTGATTGAAAGGTGTAAATTCTATTTTTCCTTTATGCATGTTTTATGTGATATGATTATGTTGAGTTTCTTGGGAATTATTATGAAGATGGGTGGTTCCGTGATAAACTAAGGGCGGGTGAGCCCGATATAGCTCTCCAATGCATTGGGTAACGTGAATGAGTGAAATGTTAAGGTTTCTCCAAAGAGATTTAGGGAATATACTGTGATGGGTATTCCAAACGTAACCAAGAGGGTTACTCCCTACGTAAGAATGTTATGAATGCCTCAAGTTACCTTTATGTCTTATGATTTCTATGATTTATTCATGATTTGATGAGGTATGTTAAAGTGCTTATGTTTTATGGGTAAAGTATGATTTCATTCTTATGTATATATGTACCCATGTTTCCTTTCCATATTTTTATATCCCTTACTGAGATTTTTATGCTCATCCCATGTTTTTTTGAAATGTTTTTTCACAGGTCAAGGGAAAGGTACATGATATGATGATAGTGTCAAGGAAGTGTCAAGAAAGAAGCCATGTTTTATTTTAAATATGTTTCCATTGATGGGAAAAAAGAATACTATCTTTATGTAACAACTTTGTTTATATGTGGAATGTAATGCAAGTTTTATGATCTAATTCTCTAAAACTCTAAACCCGAAAAGATCCTCAATGTGTAATCTTGTAATAACTCAAGATTAAGTAAGGTTTAAGGCTGGGGCCTTATAGTTGGTATCAAAGGTCGGTTTAGATAACTTTAGGAGTTAGAAATCTATTAAATGATTATCCAAAAATATTTTTTTTATGGTCAAATTGAAGTGATATAGTATTTGAAGATTACCATGTTGCTTCATCTAAGACATGTTTGTTCAGAATGGTTTTCCGCAGAGGAAACAGGGAAGCAGTGCTAGGAAGTCATGCAGAAGGAAATAACCTTCCGAATCAACATCCTGAGATGGTTGGAATTGTAACTGAACAGTTTGTTGCAGTAATGGCGCAGTTGACTCAAGCGATAAATGGCGGTGGTATCCATGCATGAGATCAGCCAGATCAACCGTAGAGGAACATGTCAGTGGTGGAACCTTTCATGAGGCAACATCCCCCATCATTCAGAGGATCATCTGACCCCGTGCTAGCTGAAGGGTGGATTAAAGCACTGGAGAAGATTTTCGATGTCATGGGGTGTTCAGACAATCAAAAAGTTAGTCTTGCTATTAACCGTTTGGAGGGTGAAGCAGATCAGTGGTGGTTGATGGTTAAAAATATCAGGGACGCTGATGAGATTGATGCTCTTGACAGGGATGAATTCAAAGGTATGTTTCTTGAGAAGTATTTTCCTAAGGATTTTCAAATTAGGATGGAAAATCAATTCTTGGAATTGAGGAAAGAGGAAGACTCAGTGGCTACCTATGAAGAAAGGTTCACTCGATTGGCAAGGTATGCTCCAAATTTTATCAGAGACCTTGATAGTAAAATCAATCGTTTTTACTCAGGATTAAAGCCAAAATATCAAAGGGCATTATCTTATCGTGAGTTTAAAAGTTATGAAAAGCTTGTTCGATTTGCTGAGAAGGTGGAAATGGAGTTTGCCGATGATCAAGTGTTCTATAACAACCAACAGAAGAAGAGACTGAGGTGGCAGGAGAAAGGTAAGAATTCTTAAAAAAAGTCTGATGGTAAGAAAACTAAGTTTCCAGTTTGTGATAAATGTGGAAAAAGGCATGATGGGGAATGTCTTCTGAATTCTGGAAAGTGCTACCGATGTGGTAAGATGGGACATAAGGCTCATGATTGCACTGAAAAAGATCAGGGTGATGGAAAGACCAAATTTGATTTACAGTTAGTGAAATTTTATAAGTGCAATGAGATGGGTCACTATGGAAACGAGTGTTCGACAAAGAGCTTGAGTGACGGGAAGCAGTTAGACTACAAGTAGAAAGGGGTGATGAAATCCTTTGCAACTACTTAAGCAGATGTCGGGCCAACAAATGAAGTTGTATCAGGTACTTTGTTCATTTTTTCAGATTATGCCAGTGTGTTGTTTGATTCGGGGTCTACACATTCTTTCATCTTGAAAAACTTTTCTAGTAAAATGGGAATACCATCTCAAGAAATGACTCCTGAACTTTTGGTAAAACCACCTGGGGGAAATGTTGAGGCAAAAATAATTTATAAGAATCTTCATATCCTTATCTGTGGAAAGAACATACTTGAAAACTTTATTGTTCTACCTCTAGTAGAGTTTTATGTTATCCTGGGTATGGATTGGCTCTCTATTTACCATGCAAAGATTGACTGTAGAGCTAAAAAAGTTTCTTTTCAGAAATACTTTCAGTTTGTATACAAGAATGAACCCTTACTGTTGATAACTTATCAAGAGGCCAAGAAACTTGTAAAACATGGAAATGAATGTTACCTTGCACACATCGTTGAAAATAAAGGAACTGTTCAGATTAATGATGTGCCAGTGGTAAATGAGTATCCTGATGTTTTTCCTGATGAGTTGCCTGTAATAATACCAGATCGGGAAGTTGAGTTTACTGTTGACTTAGTTCATGATGCTAAGCCAATTTCAAAACCCCCTTATCGAATGGCTCAAATTGAACTTTTAGAGTTGAAGGAGAAATTGCAAGATTTATTAGAGAAAAGTTTCATTCGACCTAGCACATCACCATGGGGTGATCCTGTTTTATTTGTTAAAAAGAAATATGGTTCAATGAGACTTTGCATTGATTATAGGGCCTTGAATAATATCACTGTTAAGAACAAATATCCTTTGTCTCATATCGATGATTTGTTTGATCAGCTCCAGGGAGCTCAGTTTTTTTTCAAAGATTGACCTGAGATCGGGGTACCATCAGCTGAAGGTAAAGGAGGCAGATATTCCGAAGACCGCGTTCCATACAAGATATGGCCATTATGAATTTGTAGTAATGCCTTTTGGGCTAACCAATGCACCTGCTGTATTCATGGACTTAATGAATAGAATTTTCCATGAGTTCTTGGATAAGTTTGTGGTGGTTTTCATTGATGATATTTCGGTGTTTTCTAAAAGTAAAGAAGAGCATGAAAGACATTTAAGGGTTATCCTGCAAACCGTAAAAGAAAATAAACTATATGAAAAATTCATCAAGTGTGAGTTTTGGTTGCAACAAATTTCTTTCCTTGGTCATATTGTTTCTAAAGATGGAATAACTATTGATCCTGCAAAAACAAAAGTTGTGGAAGACTGGCCAAGACCCACAAATGTAACTAAGATTCGTAGCTTCCTTGGTTTGGTAGGCTATTACTGAAGGTTTGTTAGAAATTTTTCATGGTTATCTAGTCCAATGACTAAGCTAACTCGGAAGGGTGTTAAGTTTATCTGGAAAAAAGAATGTGATGATTCTTTTCAGGAATTGAAAAGAAGATTGGTGAATGCTCCAGTTTTGGAACTACCTTCCTGGAATGGTGAGTTTGTTATATACAGTGATGCTTCATTGAAAGGACTTGGTTGTGTACTAATGCAGAATGATCAGGTAATTGATTATGCTTCACGACAGTTGAAAACTCATGAGGTAAATTACCCTACACATGATTTGGAATTAGCTGCTGTTGTTTTCACTTTAAAAATTTGGAGGCATCATTTGTATGGAGTAAAGTGTGAAATATATACCAATCACAAAAGTTTAAAGTATATATTCACTTAGAAAGAATTGAACATGAGACAGAGGAGATGGCTAGAATTAATCAAGGATTATGATTGTACAATTCATTACCATCCGAGAAAAGCAAATAAAGTGGCCGATGCTTTGAGTCGAAAAAGTAATGCTTCATTAGCAATGTTGCGTTTGGAACGTGATCCTTTGGTTAAGGATTTGATGAAATTTGGAATAGAATTTTTTGGTGCAGGATGTTATTATGTTTTGTTTCAGGTATCAGTGGAATCTTCTCTATCAGACAGAATCAAGCAAGCACAGAAGCAAGATAGTGAGTTGCAGAAAAAGGTAGAGCTGGTTCAGAAAGGTAAGTTGCCTGAATTCAACACTGATAATGATTGTGTTTTGAGATTTGGGAAGAGATTGTGTGTGCATTGTGATTCACAGTTGAAGAGAGAGTTGTTATGTGAAGCTCATAGTTCTCCGTTTTCAGTTCATCCTGGAAGTACTAAGATGTATAGAGATCTGCGGGAGTATTACTGGTGGGATGGAATGAAAAGAGATATTGCTGATTTTACTGTGAAGTGTTTGACATGTCAACAGGTTAAAGCAGAGAAGGAGTTACTGAAAGGGATGCTTCAGCCTTTACCAGTGCCAGAGTGGAAATGAGAGAATATATCCATGGACTTTGTTGTGGGATTACCGAAGACATCTCGAGGTAATAATGCAATCTGGGTTATTGTTGATCGCTTGACCAAATCTGCTCATTTCCTTGCTATACGAGATACTTTTTCCCTAGATCAACTTTCCCGTTTGTATCTTAAAGAGATAGTCAGGTTACATGGAGTTCCTATCTCCATTGTATCTGACCGTGATCCTAGGTTCACTTCTAACTTTTGTAAAGGCCTTCAGAAGTCATTGGGTACTGAATTAAATTTTAGTACAGCTTTTCATCCTCAATCAGATGGGAAGTCAGAATGAAAAATTCAGACCTTGGAGGATATTCTACGAGCATGTTCGATGGATTATCAGGGAAGTTGGGACCAACATCTTTCTTTGGTTGAATTTTCATATAATAACAATTTTCATTCCAGTATACAGATGGCACCATTTGAGGCATTATATGGGAAGCGGTGTCGAACTCCAGCTTTCTGGGATGAAGCGGGTGAAAGTAAGTTGATGGGACCAGAATTGGTAGAAGAGTTGGCAGAAAAAGTTCAGCTGATACAGAAACACATGAGAACAGCTCAGAGTAGGCAGAAGAGTTATGCAGACAATAGGAGGAAGGATCTAACTTTTGAGGTAGGTGATCATATTTTTCTCAAAGTCTCACCATGGAAAAGTGTGATGCGATTTGGTAAGAAAGGAAAGCTGAGTCCAAGGTTCATTGGACCATATGAAATTCTGGAGAGATTTGGATCAGTTGCATACCGGGTGGCTTTACCTCCGAGTTTATCTCAGGTACACAATGTTTTTCATGTTTCGATGCTGAGAAAGTACATGCCAGATCCATCTCATGTTTTGAGTCCAGAGGTAGTTCAGCTGGAAGAGAACCTATCTTATGAGGAACAACCAGTCTAGATTCTTGACCACAGGGAGCAAGTGTTACGAAATAAGGTGATTCATCAGGTAAAGGTTTTGTGGAAAAACCACATGATGGAAGAGGCAACATGGGAATCTGAAAATGCAATGAGGGATAAGTACCCCCATTTATTCGATAAGTAAATAAATTGCAGGGATGCAATTTTCTAAAGGGGGAAGGATGTAACATCCCAAGTAAGTAATGAATAATAGATATTTTTATCTCTGTCTATTAATTAATTAGATAGTGTTTTAGAGGCTTAAAATGAAAATAAATCCAATCTTAAGCATGAAATACACTAATTGTTTTACTACTTTTTGATGGAAAACCATTTTTAAATATATATTTTGACAATTTTATAATCTATGTTTGTCAACATAAACTTATTCTTTATGATTGAGACATCAAAATTTACTTTGTGTGAATTTTTGGTATTTTTCTGACAATGTTCATTTTTTAATGAATAGTGAAAAATACTGCATTTTACATCAAAACTGTTTTTTAATCTAATTTATTTATATGATTAGATTATCTTTTGAATTGGTTTTAAAGTTAAATTAGAATATATTTTTACCATTTAATCCAATGGTGGTCATTAGGATTAATTTCACATTGGAATTTGGCATCAACTAATGCCAAACTTTTCATAGATATTGTTTCAAAAAAACCCGCTTTTTGTTTTGACAACGGGAATTATTTTTAAATCAATTATTGCAATTTATGTGTTTGGAATTTGGTAAAATGGATTACATATTTGGAATCAGAAGGTCCAAATTATGTAATCAAGACTCTTTTGTTTTTGGACATTATGAATAGTAACGACGATAATTATCTTTAATTATCTTGATTAATGAGTAATCGGGTAGTTAAGGATAATAAAATAATATCATAATAATAAAAGAATGACACCAACATGTGTCCTAATTCTACTTTTTGTCTCATGGATGACCATGGTATGTCTTGTGCCAAACTTGGGGACCCCATGGAATCACTTTTGTGAGAAAGTGACTTTTTATCTTTTTATTTTTAAAGAATGTTAAATGTGACAAAGAATGTATCACCTAAGTAAAATATTTTTAATTTTGTCCACATAAATGATATTTTGGACTATAAATAGTAATTGGAAAGATAAAAAGATTTTATACATCATAGTATTTTTTTTATAATTTTTAGACATTAAATAAATTAAATTATTTATGACATCATGATGATGCAGCGATTACCTCATTAATAAAGGATTTAAATAAAATGGAAAGATAATGTAATATCTAAGACCTACACATGTACAAAACCTATTATATGGGTATATTTCGAACCCTTATCACCTTACCCTAGAATTATATCAATGTGGGACCTTTTAAATCTGAAACTCATTTTCAAATAAAGTAATATTTCTTTACTTTCCAAGAGTACCCCTCCTCTCCTCTTATAAAAGGCCCCCACCTCTACCTCCTTACCCACACTTCCAAAGCCTTTGTCTCGGCCAAACCCTGACCATTTTGTCTCTCAACTTATTTATCTTACTCCTTGAAGCCTCACTTTGGGCAGAAGGCTTCCCAAGGAAGCCTTTGAGCTCAAACCAAAGGGAGTTACCCGATTTTAAGGTAATGTATTCACTTGAGTCCTTTTGTTTTATTTTGCTTCTCCAACCCCCTAAACTCTTTTTATTCATTTCTTTTGTAACAAATCCAGTATCTTCAATATACTAGTATGTTTTTATAAGAAGGATTAGATCTACACTTACACAAACCTACATCTAATGGTTAAAGAACATACTGTTTCCGTGGATGGTGAATTTATGCCTCCCGAAATGATGATTGTTCAACATTCTTTTAACACCTTCAAATGTGGACATTAAGATGAAACTATATTTATATATGATATATAATATGTTTATGTTTTCCTTAAGCTTCTGTATTTTTCATTTTGGGCATACCTTTATGGTTTCCATTATGGGTAAACGCGATATCTTCATTTAAGGAAGTGCGGACTACCGCCCCCTCAAAGTGATTTGATTCGTTAAATACCATATGTTGGACGTATAAAGGATGGAACTATGATATTATATATTATATTATAATGGAATTATAATATACCTTTATATCATTATGATTACATTCTATAAAATATGAAATAGAAATGAAAGTAGCGTTCATGCGTACGTACGGCTTACCGTCTCCATGAACGGTGCATTTCATTTATTACCTCTAAATGATTATTTAATATTATAAATGCATGAATGTACTGGATATATATGACATATATAATATCTATATCATGAATACCATTCTGGATATAATGGATACATGAACAACTTGTAATTATAAAGGGCTTATTTTTGACTCAAGTACCAATGATCATTAAAACGACCGTTATTAACTTAAATAATTACATAGTGTTCATGACATAGAAATAAGTGATATAAAAGGAATAACAAACTTAAAAAAGCTTATTAAACAAGTATAAATTAACTCAAGTTTTTTATTCAGGAGATTAAAGAACGACCGAGTCAAGTCGGACCCGAGGTATGGGACTTCTTCTTAATCTCCTTTCATTGAGGCATATTTTGTTTTATACACAACCTTCTTTTATATGGTGTATAAACCCCTTTGACTTTTACATTTATTCAAAAGGAATATTTTTTATACGAAGCGTTTACTAAGCAACAAAAGGGAATGTTTTTGTCGTACGTATGCGGCGACAACGAATTCTCCGCCGCCGTGACCATTATTTGAGTTTCGGCTTCCTCTACAAGCCATACTTTTTTTTAAAAAGAAAAAAAATACCATGTTTTAATTTTCTTTTATTTTGGTATTGAAAATGGTTTTCATAATGTTTTTATATCAATGTGTTGTATTGATATCTTGTGATTGAAAGGTGGAAATTCTATGTTTCCTTTATGCATGTTTTATGTGATACGATTATGTTGTAGTTCTTGGGAATTATTATGAAGACGGGTGGTTCCGTGATAAACTAAGGGTGGGTGAGCCCGATATAGCTCTCCAATGCATTGGGTAACATGAAGGAGTGAAATGTTAAGGTTTCTCTGAAGAGATTTAGGGAATATACTGTGATGAGTATTCCAAACGTAACCAAGAGGGTTACTCCCTACGTAAGAATGTTATGAATGCCTCAAGTTACCTTTATGTCTTATGATTTCTATGATTTATTCATGATTTGATGAGGTATGTTAAAGTTCTTATGTTTTATGGGTAAAGTATGATTTCATTCTTATGTATATATGTACCCATGTTTCCTTTCCATATTTTTATATCCCTTACTGAGCTTTTTATGCTCATCCCAAGTTTTTTTGAAATGTTTTTCACAGGCCAAGGGAAAGGTACATGATATGATGATAGTGTCAAGGAAATGTCAAGAAAGAATCCATGTTTTATTTTAAATATGTTTCCATTGATGGGAAAGAATGATACTATCTTTATGTAACAACTTTGTTTATATGTGGAATGTAATGCAAGTTTTATGATCTAATTCTCTAAAACTCTAAACCCGAAAAGATCCTCAATGTGTAATCTTGTAATAACTCAAGATTAAGTAAGGTTTAAGGGTGGGGCCTTATATATAGAGCAGATATGTATGTACTTCCATAAATATATAGAAAAAATGTCTAATGCAACAAAAAATACATAACACTATATATGAAATGTGGAACAAGAAAAAACCTATTGTTAAATACTTTAGAGTTTTTGGAAGTCCTTGTATTATAAAGATCTGGAACATCAATCTAGTAAAATTTGAATAAAAAAATAAAGAAGTAATTTTCATGGGCTATCTGTCTACATGAAGTGGATATATATGATAGAAAATATGACTGCACAAGCTAGTTGACTGTAGTGATGTAAAAATGTTTGAAAATAAGAATAAATCAAATAGATCTGTTTATACATATTCAAAATATTCAGTAGAAAATGGCATGAAAATGGAACATAAGAATGATGATGTTATTTAGAAAGTTAAAAACACTAATAATATTGATCATGAACTGACCATTGATGAAGATAAAGATGATGAAAATAGGAGAAAATAGTACAACAAATTGAAGAGGCATGTTGAAACTGAAAATATCATTTACAGTCAACATGATCCTATTCAAACTAGGAGAAGATTGATAATTGAAGATCAAACTGCACTTATTTATCAAATTGAACCTCATACACTGGCATAATTTTTTGAGCATGAGGATTAGATACACATAATGAATGAAGAACTTGAATTTATTGATACGAACTCCACTTGAGATCTTGTTCCAAGACCAAAAAATAAAAATTTTATAGGAACAAAGTGGGTTTTAATAAATGAGATGAATATGAAAGGTGAGGTATCAAGGGTAAATTCTATGCTTGTGTGAAAATGATACTCACAAATGGAAGGAATCTAATTTGAAGAAAAAATTTCACTAGTAGAAATAATGGAAACTATTAGAATGTTCTTGGTAGTGGAAGAACACAAGCATTTTAAAGTTTATCAAATGGATGTGAAACCAACCTAAATAAATTGAGACATTGAGGAAGAAGTATATATTGAACAAATTTCTGGTTTTTTCTTATAAAATGATGGAATCATGGTACATATATTGAATAAAGAATTTTATGGTTTGAAATAGTCCCATAAAGCTTGGTATTCCAAACTAGATGGTTGTTTAAGAGATATAAAATTTATAAAAGGTATAGTCAATAGTAACCTTTATGTGATAGAAATGTCCAAAGGTACTCTCATAGTCATTGTGTATGTGGATGAAATATTTTTTTTGGCAACAAGGAATGTATATGTGAATAATTTGAAGAGTAGATAAAAATAAATTTTGATATGTACATACTTGGTCAGATGACATACTTTTTGGGATTTCAGATTGAGTAGAAACAAAATTATATATTTACATCTCAAGAAAATTATGCTAGGAAATTTATAAAAAAATTTGGAATGGAAAATGAAAATAAAGTTTCAACTCCCAATTTTTTTGGAACCAATTTGTGAAAATATGATTCTAGAAGTAGTGTTAACCATAAATAATTCAGAGGAATAATTGGTAGTGTTCTCTATAGATTCAAGGATAGATATAACTTATGAAGTGAAACTATGTGTCAAATTTAAAAGTGATCCTAAATAGTATTACATGTTAGCTGCTAATATAGTTCATATATATGTGAAATTAATATTGAAATATGGTCTACTATATAGGCATAAAGAAAATTTGAAACTGTTGGGTTTTACTAATATAGATTGGGAAGGCGATTGTACATATAGAAGATCAAATTCAGGTGAAAAATTCTTTCTAGGAGAGGGTCATGCCAGTTTCTATAGAAGGAAGCTGAATTTAGTGACACTGGGCATGAATGAGATGGATTACATAGTGGCTACACATTCTTATACATATATGATTTGGATGAAAGTGTAGTTAGATGATTTGGAGATTGAAAATGAGAAACCATTAAAAATTTCATGTCATAATCAAAGTACTATAGGGTTTAATAAAAACCCATTTAGACATTAAATATTCAAGCACATAAATATCATATATCAATTTATCAAAGAAAATGTGTAATGTGGAGACATCAAGCTAGAATACATCTCTACAAAACATCAAGTTATTGAAATTTTCACCAAATCTATTCCAAGAGTGAGGTTTGTGGAACTCTGGTTGAAACTCCAAATTCTTTCTTACCCTCTCACTTGAATACCAAAAAAGGTTCCTCTTAATTCCCTACTATTTTATATGTCATGATCCAATATGTAGGTAATTGAATTAGAAGTATTGTTCATCATGGAGTTCATTATGTTCCATGATGATAAAAATAAATCCCTTGAGGGGGAGATTTAATGAGCTAAGTATGAGAAAAAAGAGGAACTATATCTTTTACACTTGACCATTCTGATTTTTTTGTTAAAGTGTGTGCATGATTTAGCATTTCATTGATGAATCTAATTATTTCCATCCCCTAAAAGAACAATTGAGATTTTCTGAGCATGATTTCACGTGCACGGTTATTATATATTACCTAGACATATTTAGTTATATCTATCTTATTTTATACATAGGGTTATCCCAAATAGATTTAGAGTTTATTAACTAAAGGCTATTTGAGGATAAAACCATGTGATATCATTCCTCTCTCAAGAGTGTTCAATAAATTATCTTCATAGGGAGGAGAAAATATTATTGAGAAGAAATTTTAGTTTAATAGATCCCACACACACATTACATTTGATTGAAAAAAATGGGGATATATTTTGCAGCATATATTGAATTGATTTATTTTTGGTGATACTGACAACAAAATATAAAGGGGGATATTGTAACACCCAAATATTTTGTGATTTTTTTGAATTAATTTAATATTTTCAATATTCCTCATTTCAAAAAACATTAAATATAGTTTGGGTTATATGAAATAACCAAGTTATTATTACTTTTTAAAATACACCAAGAAAATATTGCATAAAAAACACCTACTTGGATTATGTTACATGTAACACTGACTTGTCATGCGTTACACACAACACTAAGTTTCTAAAAAAAATATTTTATTATAATTATTTATATGAGATAGTTATAACATGACAGTTAAAAAAAGTAATATGAATAGTAATAACTAATTTTAAAATATTATTTATAATGGGTATATATAAATAACACATATTTATAATAAAACATATAATTTTTGGTAAAGATTTTATATGTTTTAAAACACTATTTTCTCAAATGGGTTGTTTTTAAGTCCTTATGTGAACAATAATAAAATAAATTTTAGACACTTTTATAAAATTAATTTGATAAAATAAACTTCATTTTTAATTCATAATTTCAATATTATCTTAGGGTTAATTTTTAGGATTTTTTTTGAAAAACATCTTTTTTGGATGAATAGTGAGAAACACTGAATTTTAATTTAAAATTGATTTTTAGCTTATTTTTTATTGTTAATTTATATTTTAATTTGGTTTAAAAGTATAATTAGTTCAATTGTACATAAATTAATCCAATTTAGTCCATTTTAACCAATTTCACATTGAAATTATATATAAAAAATTTCAATCTTTTGAACTTTTTCACATTAAAAACTTGCTTTCGTGACATGTTTGGTGGATTAATTTTAAATTAATTAATGACACTTATGTGTTTGGAATTTGAAAAAATGGATTAAATATTTGGAATCATAAAAATATATAATTTATAGTAAGGTTACATTATTTTTTTAATAAAAATATTAGTGAAATTAATTAAAATTAATTATTAAGATAAAAATTAGTTTACTTAGTGGTTAAATATTAATTTTAAGGGGAAAAATGACCTAGAAACTTATAAAAAAGGCATTTTCAAACCATATTTTTACAATATACCATATTAGTTATAATTTTATGAGTTATTTGGATAATAATTCATGAAGGTAACCTATATAATAAGTAAAGCATGAAAAAAGAGAAAAAAGGAACCTTCCTTACCATTAACATTTATAAAGCCTTGAGATATAGACAAAAAACCAATTAGTTCAGTTGTACATATTATTTTGAATGGTAAAAGATTTTATATCATTATATTAATTTATATTTAAATTTTAGAGATTAATTATTTATATAACTTCTTAAATAATTCCAATTGTGGTAATTATTTAGTTAATAATTAACTAAAATAAATGATACTAGAAATATTAAAAGTAAAGTAAATTGATTGAATTATTGTATTTAAGTATTTATATGAATATATAATGTTATAGAGGTGTGAACTTAATGTATTAAAATTCCATATTTTTATAGATATTTTTTTTAAATTTAAATTAAGTAAATAATGTCAAAATTGACACTAATGTTATTTTATAATAAATGATATTTTATTAAAAATTTAAAATTTACTAAAAATACTATATTATTACAAATTATTTTTAAATGTTATTAAAAATTATATATGGTCTATTAATGTACCAATTAATCTTTTATAATGAACATATTGACCTTTAAATAGTAATTTTTTTGTACATTTTAGGTTTAAGTAGTGTTTTTGCGTGTTACATGCGCTTGTTTTAAAATAAATTTCCAACACACATAGGATTTATTTTGTATAAGTTAAATATCATGTTTATAATTCATCATGTCTATATTTTATTATAAATATAAATTTAATTTAGTCTTAATGGTTTAATTACTTAGGTTAGAAAGCTAGTTATCTCAATAAAAACCAAAATGATTAAAGTTGGGGAAACTTTGAAGTTAAGGAATAAAATTACAAAAATTCACTTTTTTTGTGGTGTAGGTTTTTCTCTACCATAATTCCACTGTAGTCATTTTTTTTCATTTTTAAGAACATTATGTAATGCACACCTCCCAATAGTGTTTACCTTTTGGGTTTTACAAGAATTCCACCCCTCATCCTCTATAAAAATGAATTCACTCTTCCAATTCCTCACAAATCTCAAGCCCTTTGGCTCACCCAAACCCTACTAAAATAAGATCCAAACATCCATAATATCATAATAGAAGTCTAACATTGGGTATAAATCCAATAAAGTAATCCATTTGGTGGAAACCAAAAGGATTTAACTGAAAAAGGTGATGTTTGAACGTGTACGAAGACAGTCAAGAGTTAAGGTAAGAGCTTTCTCATCTCACTTTTATTTTTCTTGAGTCACAAGCCATTTTCACCACATATTTATTATATATGGTGTTTATACAGCCCATTAATTTAGTTTATTATTTTTATACTTATAATTATTGGGATTTACATATCCATTTTAGTATTTATCTTTCATAAGGTTTATGGTTCAAAAGTTACCAAATTGGTAAAGTAATTTTGTCTCAAATTGCCATCTATGAGATACATGCCATGTTATGAACCTGTATTTTTTTATGGGGTGTATATAATACCCTTTTAATATAATTATTTTAATGATATTTTATTCTTCATGTGATATTATTCTTACATGGTTATTTTGATTCAAATTTACCAAAGTGGTAATAGTTTATTACTACAATCTCATTGTGTATCGAGATTTTTTATGATTATGCTTGTATTGATGAAATATTATAGTCCATATTTCAATAACTCTCATGAATTTTCTTATACTATATTTATTCATGATATATTCTTGTATTGGTACCTTTTTCCCACTCATTCGTACTTATGATAATTAAGAAAATGTTTTAAGAAAATCATACTTTATTTTCTTTTGTCAAAAATCTATTTTATTCAAAAAACTTTATTTTCTAAAAATGTTTCAAAATTTTAAATGTAATTTTAAGATAATTATCAATTAAAATTATTTTAAAAATATTTTATGTTTTAAAAAGTGATTTAATTTTTTTTCAAAGATTTGTTTATAAGCTTTTAGGGTTATTTTATAAGGAAGTGGTATTCAAAATGTTTTATGTTCTAAATATGGGTTTTCAAAGTGGAAATAATATTTTACTTAAGAAATGTTTTAAATAAATTTTAATGATTCCATTATATTTTTTCAAAAAAATGATTTTGAAAATGTTTTATGTTTTAAAAAGTGATTATTTAAAGAAAGGATATGTTTCAAGTAATATTTCAAAATAATTCTCCTTGTATGATGATATAATTTGATATAGTTTATGATTTACTAGTGATATGATCCAAAGATACAATTAATAATATTTTTATTAATGATGTATTGTTTTATGGAATGAATTTTATGGAACCCATTTCTCTTCCACTGGTAAATAATTATTCAAAAATATTTTTTATGAAACCTTATTCCATTCATGGGTTATTATATGATTAAATGATTATGAAACATGTATTTTTTCATAGGCTATGATATGATTAAATGTTTATGATACCCATCTCATTTCATGAGTTATGATATGATGAATTTTTATGACATTATAGCACACATATGTATGATTTCATTATGTGAAGGGTGGGACCTATATCTCACTCCAAATCATTTGGTAATGATTTACATATCAAGAGATAATGATGAGAAACAAGTAGAAAGGATAAATCCATAATGGGAAACATGTGTGTCCATATTCAAAATGGGAAACATGTGTGTCCTTATCTATAATGGGAAACTGGCGTGTCTTGATCCATAATGGTAAACATGTGTGTCTTGATCCACAATGGGGAATGAGTGTGTCTTTATCCACAATGGGGAATTGGTGTGTCCTGATCCACAATGAGAAATAGGTACATCTTGATCCACTATGGGAAACAGATGTCTCATGATCTACTTTTTTTTATGTTCTTGGTAATTAACCTTCACACATAGAATGGTTTTCCATATTTATGATGGTGCCACACTTATATGACATGAGATTATGGTTCATGATTGATGTATGATGATTTATCACCCTTAGGATTTATGTCTTATGAACATCCAATATTTATGCCAGGAGTCTTGATTATGATATTTGATATGTAGGGTATGATCTTCTAATGTTATCATCACATTCTCATAACCTTATTCTCTTGTTATGATTAAATATCTCCCTTGTTTACCCTTATTGAGCATATGAGCTCACACCTTTCTTATGTTTCCTTT